>CM077303.1:73037500-74367337 GCA_039655065.1 Glossophaga mutica
CAAGGAGTGCTGAACATGACAATGCCCAGGGCAAAGAAGGTAATAGGATTGTGGAAGCAAAAGGGGCCACATTCACCTGACAAGCTCAGGGGAGGCCTGCGAGGCAACCTTACAAACTCAGAGACCTAAAATAACTACAAATGATGGCCCAAAATTAAAATTTATTAACTAAGAATAGTTCATGGTGGGTAGTCCTGTCCCAGGCTAGTATTTTTTCCTAACAAAAGAATCTGTACTTTAATTAAGCCTGTCTACTATCTTTTTTACATCATTATGTAATAACATACCTTTGGAATATCAAGGTAACTTCATTTGTTCCCAAACCCCTTGGGCACAAGCTAGAGCACAAATTCCCTGATTGTCATTGTTGTCATGTTAATTGTTGACTGTTAACTGTCCCTTACCCACCTATATAAAAGAAGTATATGTCTATCATTTCACCTTTTATCCTACCCCAGAGGTTTCCCTGCTTTGCTTCCTCCTGCCTCCCTAAACTATCACCAATGGACTTCATGTAACCCCCTTATGGCTCCTCCTTTGATTCTAATGTATAAAATAAGGTGCTAAATTCTCATTCTCCAGAGCATTTCTCAATCCATTGAGATATTGCTTCCCAGCAACTGTCATCAGATTGGCTCAAATAAACTCACCAAAAATTCTCTATAGGTTTGAAAGTTTCTTAGGTTGACAGGATCTTCTGTGGCTTGACAAGAGCTGCCTCTCCCAATACTCCCTTGGTGTTCAGTCCTCAGTCTCTGTATACCAGGCAAAATCCTCCATGGCCCACCAAAAACTATAAGACTTTGTTTTAACTGACTGCTCTGCCTGCAACAATCAAGAATTGGATCTCTGTACCCAATTTGCCTACCAAGGCATTTCACTGGAGGAAATCTCCAAGGTGATCAGCGAGGTAATCTCTTTGGATTTGCAGATAGGCACCATAATTCTTGAAGAAGTGGCAGGGTGCCTGACTGTTACCGTAGACAGGAAGGGAGCACCAGGAAGTATCTGTATAAGAACCCCTCCACCCCACACTCTACCTCTATCCTCACTTGAGGAGGAACAGGGGTGGTCTTTGAGATGGAAGTCCACCATTCTTCCAGGCCAGGGCACCTTAATAAACCTTTCTTTTTGCACCAGCACCTCTCGCACGAGTTTGGCTTTTGTTGTGGCAGGCCACTGAACCTATGGTTGGGTTACATGACTTTTTTTTCCGGGGCAGGAAGTCAGATCAAACTTTGAATCATAGGTGATGCTACGTTGGTGTGTGTGGACAGTGAGTATGTAGTATAGTGCTTAGAAAGCGTGGGTCAGTTATATAACCTTGCGGAGTCAGTGACCAGTTTGGTAAGTTAGGGTTTATTATTATCATCATTTTTATTATCATCTTCATTATTGTTATTACTTTCCAGGAGACAGGCCTTGGGCAAAAGTGCCAACAGCTTTCTCATCTCCTCCCCCATTGCTGTTTCTCCTCCTCTCTTGTTATCCTCTGGTTGTATTCCTGGCTCCCTTACCTTTTCCTAGAATCTGTTCCCTTATCCTCACCCTGTCACAATTCAGCAAGCTCATGTCTATTCCCTATATGGACTGATTTCTTCTCTTTTAGTCATAGACAGCTGTTGCACTAACAGGAATTTAAAATGCTCAAAAGAGAATTCCAAGAAGCCGGGGCAACCATCATGGTCATCTTGTTTTTTACATCATGGGTGTGATTTTTTTTTTTGTCTCTCAGAGACAGTGCTTGGCTTCTGGGGTTAGCTTATCGCTTTTCTATCAGGACAAATAAACCTGAAACTATTAAACCTTACCTACATTCCACCTATCTCCTACACCTGTCTCAGGATGTTACATCAATCTTTCTCATTGTCCCAACCACAAACTGCCCACAGGGAACTTTGTTGACCTGTCTGACTCCAGGATGTTCCAAGAACCCTTCTACTACAACTGACCCTTGAAAAATTCAGGGATTAAGAGTACAAACCCACATGCAGGTGAAAATTCAGTATAATTTTTGACTCCCCAAAAACTTAATTACTGATAGCAAACTGTTGACTGGAAGCCTTACCAATAACATAAACAGTCACTTAATACATATGTTGTGTGTGACATGAACTATATACTGTATCATTATAATAAAATAAGCTAGAGAAAAGAAAATGTTATTAAGAAAATCATAAGGGAGTCCCAAACAAGATGGATGCAAAGAAGCCCAACTCCAAGACACATCATAATTAAAATGCCAAAGGTTAAAGATAAAGACAGAATCTTAAAAGCTGCAAGAGAAAAGCAGAGAGTTACCTACAGGGATGTTCCTATAAGACTGTCAGCTGATTTCTCAGAAGAAACTTTTCAGGCTAGAAGGGACTGGCAAGAAGTATTTAAAGTGATGAAAAGCAATGACCTATAGCCAAGATTGCTCTACCCAGCAAAGCTACCATTTAGAATGGAAGGGCAGATAAAGTGCTTCCCAAACAAGGCAAAGCTAAAGCAGTTCATCCTCAGCAAGCCATTATTATATGAAATGTTAAAGGGATTTATTTTAAAAAGAAGAAGAATATCAAAACTATGAACAATAAATGGCAATAAATACATATCTATCAACAATTGAATCTAAAAAACAAACTAAGCAAGCAAGAAGAACAGAGGCAGAATCTTGACTACAGAGAGCATTTTGATGGTTGCCAGATGGGAGGTGGTGTAGGAGAATAGGTGAAGAGGTGAGGGGATTAAGAAGTACAAATGTATAGTTATAGAATAGCCATGAGGCTGTAAACTACAGTAGAAGAAATGCTGTAGCCAAAAACCTTATATGTATGACCCACGGACATGAACAATGGTGTGGGGATTGCCTGAGGGAGTGGGGGAGTGCTGGGTAGAGGGGGGAAAGGGGGTAAAATTAGTAAAACTGCAACAACATAATTAACAAAATATAATTTAAAGAAAAAAGAAAATCATAAGGAAAAGAAAATACATTTACAGTATTTATTGAGAGAAAAAAAGTTGCGTATAAGTGGACCAGTGCAGTTCAAACATTTGTTTGAAGGTCAATTGAAGTTTATTAGACCCAGCAAACAACATAAAAAATGGGCATGTTTCAGTGTGCTATGGCCCATTGGCAGCTCTTCTGTTGAACAACTTGACCCATAGTAGGGATCTTAGGAGTGTTTTTAATTGCTTTTTTGTTTGTCTGTATCTTTATCATTTCCCTCAACTTTTTTTATTTTAATTGTTGATCTTGTACAGTTTTCTGTCTTTTATTCTCACCTGAACCCGCCACCCCAGCCCTCCCTCAACTTTTTAAATTTTTCAAAATTGTAATTCTAATGTGGAAATAAATTAAGACCAACTAAAGGAGAACAAATAAAGTCTATTTATTTAGAGCTTGTTGTAGCAAGGGAGTCAGCCATGATCACTTGAGTTGTGGCAGCCACTCATAGGCAGACGGAAGAGTAGGAAAGCTTTAGAGTAGAAGAGATGAAAGGCTTCAACTGATTGGAGGTTGTTGGTCTGGTAAAGCTTTAAGAGGGCTAATTAGCAGCCAGGCATCCTATGTCACTGATTAGGGATGCATATTTGGCTTTCTCTGATGGATCCTAAGTAGAAAATATCAGGAAAGTTATTAGTTATTAATCAAGTCCTGACCATTTGCAGTTGATTTCTAAGGGGTTATTATTTGGCTTCCTGGGCTGTTACTAGAGACAGTGTTCTGAGTTCCTGTAAGTCTTACTTAAAGTTAGTAGGCTGATGTCCTGGGTAGACAATGAGTTGGTTTACTGAGCTGGTTGCTGCAGGTTGTGCATCAGTGTCCTATTGTTATATACGGTCTGGCCATTGTCCATTTGTATATTCAATCTCTCACTAGAGAAAAGTTGAAAAAAGTACAATAATGCCTATATACTCCTTATTTAGAATAATTATTAATATTTGTCACATTGTCTACTTGCATTGCCACCTAACCGTAGAGTATGTGTATGAACATTTTTCTAGGTTTTTATTGTATGTATGACAAAAGGAGAAGATCTTTTATTTAACTGCAAGCTTCCAACAAACAAGTATAATAACCTTGTCTCACATCTCATATTTTGACCCTTCAAACCTAAATACCTCAACATGCAACTCCTGAAATAAGAACTAAGAATAAAAGAATAATGTCAGCCCTAAGAGGTGTGACTCAGTTGGTTGGGGGTAGTCCTGGAAACCTGGGGGTTTGGTTCCTGGTCAGGGCACATGCCCAGGTTGCCTAACTGATGTTTCTCTCCCTTGCTTTCTCCTTCCCTTACCCTCTCTCTAAAAATAAATAAAATCTGGACTTCCAGCCAAGATGGAGGTGTATGTGGACACACTGTGCCTCCTCTCACAACCAAAATTAAGGACAAAAAGATTTAGAAATAAGAAAACAGGCAGAAGTGATAGACAATTGAACTCTACAGAAGTCCAACAACCATTCATCCAGACTGGTAAGAGGGGCAGAGTCGCAGCAGGAAAAAGTGGAGGTGCAGACCCAGGCACCAGGCAGCAGTGGCTAGCAGACCCCAGGTGCACAGGCAGCAACTAGCGGACCCTGGGCATGGGGTGGCAACTGAGCAGACCCAGTGAGGCCTCGCAAGGCGGCTGCCTGACCAGGTGGTCCCACATTCACGCACAGATAATCCAGGTGAAGGGGAAACAGTGGAAGGAACCGCAATCCGAGAGAGAGCGGAGCAAGCGCCATTGTTCCCTCTCAGACCCTGCCCCCACATACAGCATCGCTACCCAGCCACTGGGCTGCCCCCACCCTGGGGAACACCTAAGACTCCACCTCTCACTATGGAATAGCTTTGACCAAACCCAAACCCCCCCCCCCAAAAAAAAAAAAGGCTCAAACAGGAGAACAAATCAAACCCCCCAGAGCCAATTCCTCTAAGTGATGAAGAGATAGCCAATCTATCAGATGCACAGTTCAAAGCACTGGTCATCAAGATGCTCACAGAATTGGTTGATTTTGCTCACAAATTAGATGAAAAAATGCGGGCTACAATACGTGAAATGAAGGCAGACACATGGGGAACCAACAGAGATGGGAGGAAAACTGGGACTCAGATCAATGGAGTAGACCAGAAGGAAGAAACAAACAACCAAACAGAAAAGAAGGAAGAAACAAGAATTCAAAAAAAATGAGCAAAGCCTTAGGAACCTCCTGGACATCTTTAAACGTCCCAACATCGAAATTATAGGGGTACCAGAAGGAGAAGAGGAAGAGCAACAAATGGAAAAGTTATCTGAACAAGTAATAAAGGAGAACTTCCTCAATCTGGCAAAGGAAATAGACTTCCAGGAAGTCCAGGAAGCTCAGAGAGTCCCCAAGAAGTTGGACCCAAGGAGGAACATGCCAAGGCACATCATAATTACATTAGCCGAGATTCAAATGAAGGAGAGAATTCTAGAAGCAGCAAGGGATAAGGGGACAGTCACCTACAAAGGAGTTCCCATCAGACTGTCAGCTGATTTCTCAAAAGAGACTTTATAGGCAAGAAGGGGCTGGAAAGAAGTATTTGAAGTCTTGAAAGTCAGGGACCTACATCCAAGATTGCTCTATCCAGCGAAGCTGTCATTTAGAATGGAAGGGCAAATAAAGTGCTTCTCAGATAAGGTCAAGTTAAAGGAGTTCATCATCACCAAGCCCTTATTATATGAAATGTTAAAGGGACTTATCTAAGAAAAAGAAAATTAAAAATATGACAGTAAAAAGACAGCAAACTCGCAGATATTAACAACCACACCTAAAACAACAGCAAACTAAGCAAAGAACTAGAACAGGAACAGAAACAGAATTGGAGATCACATGGAGGATTAGCAACAGGGAGTGGGAGGAGGAGAGCGGGGAGGGGAATGTACAGAGAACAAGTAGCATAGACGGTGGGTAGAAAATAGACAAGGGGAGGGCAAGAGTAGTGTGGGAAATGTAGAAGCTGAAGAACTTATGACACATGGACATGAACTAAAGTGGGGGAATGTGGGTGGAAGGGGTAGAGGGAAATGATGGGGGAGAAATGGGACAACTGTAATAGCATAATCAATAAAATATAATTTTTTTAAAAATCAGTTTTTCTACTTGAAGCCCTTCTCACCTCCCCTGCCTAGATTTGCTATTTGTTACCGACTTTCACTGGGATCAAGGTTTTGCACCGCTTTCGAGTTGGCACAAGGGGGAATGCTCCAGGTCCTCCTCTGAAACCCAGGCCTGGTTTATTCATTCTGAATCATTCTCATCGCATGGTTTAGGCACTAACCAATCAGGAAGTCTTTCCACAAAGTGCTCTTCATCCCCTTTTAGCCCACCGCCAAATGTGGGGCTAGAGAAATAACGGACCCAATTTTAATTTCAATTATATTGCTTTCATAACTGAATTGAATGAATGAATGAATGAATGAATGAGGCCAGCATTTACCAGGCGTCAAGCTCTCAGGCAGTTCAGAGGAGGCAGAGGGGGAGGCGGTAAACAGTTATTTGGATTTGACTGCAGGTGGGTTTGTGATTGCAAAACACTTCAAAGCTGATTCCTGACTGACTCCGTGTGTCAAGTCCAGGGGTGTGGGGTGCAAATGTGTAAATATTGTTGGCTTAGCCACTCCCCGGTCCCTCCCAAGTCAATCTGCCTAGCTTGGAGACTATGTAGGTCTCTGAACTACCTGACTGCAATACCTGTGCATATCTAACTCAGTGTGGGAAAGAGGAGGGGATACACGGGGGTCTATTCAGTGGTGCCCTTTTGGAAGGGTTTTCCTACTGCACTTTTCAGTCTCCACAGCCCCTGTTACCTACCGTAGTACTCATGGATTTGGCTGAGCGACTCCCTAGGTAAGGGAGGTAGAGACCTTACCTGCAGTGTCATGAGGAATGAGTGAATAAAATGGAGCAGAAAACTAGGACTCTGCAAAAACCAAGGTCTTGGTTTTTTTTTTTTTTTTTAAAGAATGTTTGCTGTTTTTGTTTTTTTTTTAATAATTTTTTTTATTTATTTATCTTTAGAGGGGAAGGGTAGGAGAGAGGGAGAGGGAGAGAAATATCAATGTACGGTTGCCTCTTGTGTGTCCCATGCTGGGAACTGGCCTGCAACCCAGGCATGTGCCCTGACTGGGAATCGGACCGCAAACCTTTGGTTCGCAGGCCTGCGCTCAGTCCACTGAGCTACACCAGCCAGGGCGGTCTTGGGGTTTTTAATGCCATTAAAAAAAAATTCTGTCTGACTTTTAATGTCCTTCCCCTCCTCATTCAAGATTTTCTATGTCCTCCCAGGTCCCTCGTATTTCATTGGGTGACTCCCCCAGACCAGTCCCCTTCCTTTTCGCCCATCTCTCACCAAGAAATATCTTGGGGCCTGGAGGTCCTCACCAAAGAGGTCACATTTTTCTCAAAAATTAAGAGATTGGGCTTCTTTTGCTCCCAGTGCATCTATACCTGTGGATAAATTGGACATTGCTGACATTTTTATAAAATTCCATCTTTGTATTGCCATATCACTGTCCTCTTCATGGGGCAATCATTTTGTCTCCTTCAATGTTTGTCTTCCCTTCTTCTCGAAATTTAATTCTGTGTATTATTTTAAGGTTCATTTACTTTTTATACTTCTGTTCATCTCCCTCTAATGACTCCCAGAAAACCTCATCTCTCTACTTGTATATATATTTTCAGCTACCTAGAGAATATCTCTGGTTAGGCCATTATCTCCATCCAAAAGAATGTTAGCTTGAAATCCCCTCCCTCTCCTCTCCCACTCAGCTCCTCCCCATTCAGAGCGTTTGGCAGCATTCCCCACATTCGCCAATGACACTAGCCTTTTCCATGGTTTCTAGAGCTCCACACTGAAGGGTTTTCGTTTGTACCATTTTACTCCTTCGCCTCTTTGACCTGTAGCATCTTCACCGACCCTTAATTCCAGTCAATTCGATTGCCTTGTTGATGGAAAGATACTTTCTTCCATTGCCATTCACTCCTGCACCCACCTCCCCTACCTTTTCTGTCTCCATCGCTATTACCACCATCAAAATGAAAGCCATCCTTCCTTCTTTTCCCCTTCTCATCCCTTCTTATTCCTCTGCACAGCCTCTGCTACTCCTTCAGCCACGCTTTGTCACTCTTGCCACACTTCCTCTCCCATTCTCTAGCATTCTTCCTGCCACCCCTCTCATGCATGTCAATCTTTTTTGTCATTCTACCACACATACGTACCTAAAATAACCTTAATGCGATCAATGTCTGTCAAATTCTAGCTCCGTTCTGATCACTCCTTTTCATCACCCTGAATGTGCTTTCATACTGGTTTGTAAGTGTTGATTAATAGAATCAATATATCAACATAGCATTATCATTTTTGTTCTTTCAATTAAACTGGGAAATAATAAATCACTGTTTATTTTTTTAATAGATCATTTTTATTTTTTATTTTTTTTAATATTTATTTATTTATTTATTTATCTTTAGAGGGGAAGGGTAGGAGAGAGGGAGAAGGAGAGAAATATCAATGTACAGTTGCCTCTTATGTGTCCCATGCTGGGAACTGGCCTGCAACCCAGGCATGTGCCCTGATTGGGAATCGAACCGCGATCCTTTGGTTCACAGGCCCGCGCTCAATCCACTGAGCTACACCAGCTCAGGGCGTAATAGATCATTTTTAAAAGCAGTCTATGGATTCTATTTTTATGTGACCACCCTCCCTCAGATTCATATGTTGAAGCCCTAATCTCCATGTGATAGTATTTGGAGGTGGGGGCCTTTGGGAGGGGGAATCCTCACGAATGGGATTACATCTCTTATAGGAATGGTTGTGAAATTTTTCTTTCGGCCATGTGAGGTACAATAGGTAACTGTCTGTAAGTCAGGGAGCAGCCTTTCATCAGACACTGAATCTGCTGGCACCTTGATCTTCAACTTCCAGTTTCCAAAACTGTGAGAAATGAAATGCTTGGTTTAAGCCACCCAGTCTATGACATTTTTATTATAGCAATCTGAACTAAAACAAGCTGCTTTAGGTTTATGGCAAAACTGAGTGGAAAGTACAGAGAGTGCGTACATATCCTCTCTCCTCCCTCCCTTCCACACAGCCTCCCTACCATCAGCATCTGCACTAGAGTCATATATTTGTTGTACAGTGAATGGACCAACATTGGTAAATCTTCACCAACTAGAGTCCAGAGTTTACAGTATGGTTTATTCTTTGTGTTGTATATCCTATGAGTTTTGACAAAATGTATAAAGACACATATCCATTTCCATAAGTATCATATGGAATAGTTTCACTGCCTTAAAAATCCTCCGTGCTCTCCCAATACATCCCTTTCTCTCTCTGCCCCCACTCCCCACTACCACTGATCTGTTTACTGTCTCCATAGTTTTGCTTTTTCCAGAATGTCATGTATTTGGAATCATACAGTATGTAGTCTTTACAGATTGGCTTCTTTTATTTAGGAATATGCATTTCAAGTTTCTTCATATCATTTTGTGACTTGATATCTTTTCTTATTGCTGAAAAATATTCCATTGTATGGGTGTACCACAGTTTATTTATTCGTTCACTTATTGAAGGATATCTTTATTGTTTGTGGGTTTGGGCAATTATATATAAAGCTGCTACAAACATTAATGGGCAGGGTTTTGTGTGGACACAAGTTTTCGAGTCACTGGTTAAGTACCTAGGAAAGTAATTCTTGGATTGTATGGTAATATTATTTTTAGTTTTGTAAGAAACTGCCAAAATGTCTTCCATAGTGGCACAGAGTATTTCTCAACTTCATTTTGTATGGTTAAAACACTGTTGTTGTTTGAAAAAATACATAAAAGTATGAAGAATACAAATTATCCACACATAAATACATTTTGCCATATTTTCTCTTTTCATACATAAATATTTCTAAAAGCATGAATAGAATACTTAAATATAGTGTCTTTTTAAGGTTCCTGCTTTTTAATGCCTAACTTTCCTCCAGAAAGTAGTGACATTCTACAAGAGTATCCTTCTCACTGCATCCTTGTTAGCATTAAATATTAATTAACATTTTCTAATTCAGTGATGAAATAATCTCCCCTTGTTTTAACAGGTATTTCTTTCTAATTAATAAAGGAGCATTTCTATATTTAGCCTATTACATTGTTTATTCTCTGTATTGTTTGTTTACATCCTTTCCAAGGGCAGACCTTTCTACCGAGTTTCTCTTTAAATTCTGTATTGCCCAGTATGAATTATTTACAGTAATGAAAAAGTGTATGGATGGAGGAAGGGTTGAAGGATGTTACCCAATATTCATCAACACTAGCTGATGTCTTAAAGATTAGGAGTCAACATTCAAATCTAAAATGCAAAGCCATTAATTCACATCTCCAAACCACATCTGTCTGATCACAAAGAGGACATGTAAAATTAAGTTTAATGGTCAGCAAAAAGCCATTTGCTTGTTGCCTGAGAATAGAATTACAATAAAAGTTTCATGGTCATTGAGTAATAAAAATAGAGCCTCCTGGAAATTGAGTATAGGACTGCTGCAAAAACCATCATGCACCTCCTTCAAACTAAAAATTGAACCAGTGACCTAAGAATATCAGCAGTCCGCCACCTCTATAGTCCTTGCTGTACCAGCTGAGCTCTTGAAGGGCGTATTAATAGCTAGCACTTAGTACATCTTTTTTGCATGTAGTAACAGATAGTGAGAGGTCTGCTTTCTTTGTATTTGAGGCTCAAACTCAGGTTGGAGCTCAAAAAACTTCCAGAATATATGCATCCTTATGTTCATTGCAGCATTATTTACAGTAGCCAAGATCTGGAAACAGCCCAAGTGCCCATCAGTAGATGAGTGGATAAAAAAGCTGTGCTACATTATGTGATGGAATACTATGCTACCGTAAAAAGGAAATCTTACTTTTTGTAACAGCAAGGATGGATCTGAAGAGCATTAGGCTAAGTAAAATAAGCCAGTCAGTGAAAGACAAATACCATAAAATCTCACTTATATGTGGAATCTAATGAAGAAAATAAACTGATGACCAAAATAGAAACAGAGGCATGGATACATGGAACAGACTGACAGCTGTCAGAGGGGAGGGGTGGGACTGAATGAAAGCAGGTGAAGGGATTAGCAGATGAACTTGTGGAATAACCCATAGTCACAGACAACAGTGTGGTGATGACCAGAGGGAAGGGGTTGAGGGCTGGGTGGAGGTGGGCAAATGGGGGAGGGAGAATGGAGACATCTATTATAGTGTGAACAATAAAAATAAAGTTTAAAAAAAGAAATTTCCAGCCCTGGCTGGTGTAGCTCAGTGGATTGAGCGCGGGCCTGCGAACCAGAGGATCGCAGTTCGATTCCCAGTCAGGGCACATGCCTGGGTTGCTGGCCAGTTCCCAGCAGCGGACACACGAGAGGCAACCGTACATTGATATTTCTCTCCCTCTCCCTCTCTCCTACCCTTCCCCTCTAAAGATAAATAAATAAAAATCTTAAAAAAAAAAAAAAAGAAATTTCCATAGTAGAAACTATAGTAAATCGAATCCCGGGAGCAGCCTGAGGCACAGGATGTGCAGTCTGAGTCTGAGGAAGTGAGAACGGAAGCAGAGCAGAAACCACCGGCTTGGGTGGTCCTATCTGTGTAGCTTCTGGACGAGGCTGCTCCAGAGTAATCTTCCAACCAGTTCTTGCTCCAGGAGCAGAGGAGGAACTGCTGGGGTGCCAACCTGCAAAGAAGGAAAGTGCCCAGGACTCCATGCTACCTGGCTGCCTGGGGTATGGCTATCAGTAGGCCTGGGCTAATTCGCTCTCTTTCTCAAACAGAGTTGTGCATTCCACCAAATTGCAGAGTCTTTTCATAGAGATCTGAGTAATCTAGCTCCTTTCCTATTCACTGAAGGGCACAAACACCTCCCTTCTTTTCCAAGATCAAAAGAACCCCTGTTCTATGCTCTTCTGTCCCAAATCTCCAGGACCTGATTTCCACAGAAAGATCACACAGCACTTCCTTTCTTCAAGACTGTTTCACCTCATGGACCAAAATGGACACTATTCTCTTGTAAACCTGGGGAGAAACAAGCAACCACCTAAAAGTTCTAGCGAGATATGAATTCCCATCCCCTGACTTACAAGACCAACGCCCACCCCAGACAGAACAATAGAACACTCCATGAAGTTACTGCATAACATTGAATCCACTCATTTTTAAAACTTCATTCAAATAGCATCTATGTATAACACCATTTACCAAATTATTAAAAATTAAAAGAAATTTGTTTCAAAAGAGGCACCTCCTTATATATGAGAACGAAACATTCTTGACCAGGCCCATATGGAAATGTAAGTCACTGGAAGGGTAGCACCCACAGAACAGGTCTTCAGCCTCAGGCCTGATAAGTCGCTGAGCTCAGGCAACACCAGCGCTGCCAGTGCAGCCCTGGTGTAAATGGGGAGGGTGCGGGTCCTTACCGCAGAGAAGGATGCAGAGACATGATATTATTGTCACTGTCCCCAGTCTGCTTGGACTCATAAACGTGCTCTAGTAGATTGAGACTGGGGTTGTCTTTTGTTTGCTTCATAGGTAGGCGGCTTTCTCCAAGCACAGAAAGTACCCCTCAGACCCTCAGAATTTGGGGACCAAGACAATGAGGGCGTGAAGACATCCAGACCTCCCTTCGGCCGATCAGCAGAGCCGGGGCCAGTCACAGCCAATCTGGGTTTGAGAGTCCTCCAGGTTTCCTG
Organism: Glossophaga mutica; assembly: GCA_039655065.1. Classification (NCBI taxonomy): domain Eukaryota; kingdom Metazoa; phylum Chordata; class Mammalia; order Chiroptera; family Phyllostomidae; genus Glossophaga; species Glossophaga mutica. The sequence goes on from CM077303.1 coordinate 73,050,221, forward strand.
AAGCAGAAGCTGACTAAAGTGTGACTAATGTTTTTCCTTGGTCTTTTAACGCCCTTTGCTAACAACTCCGAGTCTGGGGCGGGTAGCTTCCTCTCTCCGGGGCCTCCAGGCTCTTCTTAACGCCCAACCTGAAGTCCAGAACAAATACAAAGTGGCAACACAAAGAAGAGTCGGGAAGGGAGCGCTCCTCTTCCACTTTTCTCTCCTCGGGTCTAAATCCTCCCAGGAGTCTGGGGCAAGAGTCCCGGAGACTGAGTGATTCATTCAACAGCTATTTACGGAGTTTGTCCCCCTGTGGGAGGAGCATGCTCCGCACAGGGTAGGCAATGTGACCGAGGCAAATAAGCAACAGTCCAGGAGCTTCGTTCCCCGAGCAGAAGGGACTGCAGAGTAAGGACAACGCCCACCCTTCCCATTCCACCCACCACCTACTGCGTGACAGAGAAGTAGGTGGGTGCGGGATTCTATAGAAGAGGGTGCTGGAAGCCGGCAGCTCTTCTTCCATGCCCTCTTCTGGGGGCCCTCGAAGGGTCCTCTAAATCTACACCTACAATACGAAGTTCATTCAGTAGAGCTGGGGAAGAAAAGAAAAAAAACACAGCAAAAGCATTACCGGTATGAAATAGCATAGCAGAGCGAGCTAAGGCAGTGGCTGTAGGATTTGACTTCAGCGGGGACATAGTGTAGTTATCTTCGCCTGTGGGTCTTGGGGATAACATTTGCTTCTCGACGAAGTCAATAGTTCTTATTTTCCCTTGGTCCTCTAATAACCAAGCCGCCTGCGATGGTCCTGGGCCTAACCCCGTAAGCACCCAGACCCTTTCAGGAGGGTCCAAGACAGATTTGCAGCTGAGCCTGGGTCCCTTACTGAACTTTCCTAGCTCTGGAACGCTGTGGCTTAGGTGCCTCTGAGTCCACACCTTGACTCTTCTGGGGTCTGGAGAAAAATCGCTGGGTTTAGGAGAGGAACCAGAAAATAGTCTCCCCATACCATAATTAAAATGGCAAAGGTTAAAGACAGTTTACTTCCCAGAACATGGTATTCAATAAACTTTTATTGAATTGAGTCCGAAGTAATTTTCAACAATAAAGTAATTTTGAAACAATAGGTGGTTCAACAAACTTTATTGCCAAAATATGGGGGTGATTCCTTCAAGAAACGTTATAAACTGTTACGTAAATTCCTCTTTGGCCGGTGTCTGGGATCGACTTCAGTTTTTATGCTCCAGGAAATTAGATAGTTTTTAAAGCAATTGTACCATCTGCTCTCTGGGCAACACTTCTAGATCACTGAAGATTTTTGCTTCCCTCTCAAATCGCTGATCGTTCCTTCCATTCCTTTAGCTCTCACTCAGAAATCTAATGGAATGGAAATATTTAGCATGTGTTTATGCGTATTGGTATTAGAATTAAAAACACCTTTCACCTTTTCTTAAGGAGTTGGGACTTTTAAAGAGCATTTTAAGACGGAAGACGTTCTACACAGAGAACCTGCCACGATTGTATCATGTGTTTCTTGCTGTATAATGCAGTGTTCTGAACTGTTGTCACATTTGACTGGGTTTAGTAATTTTTTTTTTAATTTTTATTTTCATTGTTGATCTTGTACAGTTTTCTGTCTTTTATTCTCACCCGAACCCGCCACCCCAACCCTCCAATAGAGTTGTCAGGCAAGTCACTGTGGCTGTTAACACTGCCTTTTGTAGCGCCCCGTTTGTCCGCAGCGCGGTGCGTGGCGGGGGCCAGCGCCACCTGCAGCCACTTCATTCAGTGAGTTGAGTCTGCAAGCACTTAAAATTAGCAGAAATTGCGGTACAGTTTTTCTAAGCACTCTTTAATATTTGATTTCCTGTGCGATTTAGTGCCCACTCAAGCTTTATGGCCATCTCTTTGCATGCTAATGCTCGGTTTGCCAATTTTGCAGCGTTTTTGAGGTTGATGTGCTGTGCATACCTTGCTATTTTTAAAAACGTTGTCTTTGTGTATAGAAACACACTCTAACATGGAATTAACTCCTGTTTAATGAAAGATTGCCTCTGGAAACTTCTCTGGCAATAGAGTGCTAGAAATAGTAAATCAATTTTCCTATGATCTCCCAGAGAATGAGTAGCATAGATAGTGGGTAGAAAATAGATAGGGGGAGGGTAAGAATAGTATGGGAAATGTAGAAGCTAAAGAACTTATGACATGCCCTGGCTGGTGTAGCTCAGTGGATTGAGCGCGGGCCTGTGAACCAAAGGATCGCGGTTCGATTCCCAGTCAGGGCACATGCCTGGGTTGCAGGCCAGTTCCCAGCATGGGACACATAAGAGACAACCATACATTGATATTTCTCTCCTTCTCCCTCTCTCCTACCCTTCCCCTCTAAAGATAAATAAATAAATATTTAAAAAAAAAAAAAAAGAACTTATGACACATGGACATGAACTAAAGGGGGGAATGTAGGTGGGAGGGGTGTGCAGGGTGGAGGGGAATGATGGGGGAGAAATGGGACAACTGTAATAGCATAATCAATAAAATATATTAAAAAATTTTTCCTATGATCTCCATGTCATTTGTAAACCACCTTATAATCCCCATTCCTGTTCTAGGTTAGGAGCCATTTCCTGTTTACTTTAGCATATATTAGTATGTGCTTACAGACCTGTGTTAAAGAACTGAATAAATGAATAAATATTTGTCCAAGATTTCCAAAGTTACCAAAATATGAATCCCTATTCCCTTTTTTGTTTGTTTTGGGTTTTTTCTGTTGGGATTTTACTTTTTAAAAAAATTTATTGATTATACTATTATAGTTACCCCACTCCACCCAGTACCCCCATCCCCTCTGGCAACCCCTGCTCAGTTCATGTCCATGGGTCATGCATACCAGCTCTTTGGCTGCTCCATTTCCTATACTGTTCTTAACACCTCCCTGTCTATTCTATACTTACCAATTTGTACTTTTTAATTCCTGTATTTTTTCTCCCATTCTCTCCCTTCCTCCTCCCAGCTGATAATCCTCCAAATAATCTCCATATCTATGATTCTGTTTCTGTTCTGGTTGTTTGCTTAATTTGTTTTTTAGATTCAATTGTTGATAGTTGTGAATTTATTGCCATTATAATGTTCATAGTTTTTGTCTTCTTTTTCTTAAATAAGTCCCTTTAACATTTTGTGTAATAATGGCTTGGGGAGGATGAACTCCTTTAGCTTCACCTTGACTGGGAAGCACTTGATCTGTCCTTCAATTCCAAAGGATAGTTTTGCTGGATAGAGTAATCTAGGTTGTAGGTCCTTGCTTTTCATCACTTTGAATACTTCTTGCCAGTACCTTCTTGCCTACAAAGTTTCTTTTGAGAAATGAGCTTATGGGGTCTTATGGGGACTCCTGTGTAGGTAACTCTCTGCTTTTCTCTTGCTGCTTTTAAGATTCTATCTTTAAACTTTGGCGTTTTAAGTATGATATGTCTTGGTGTGGTCCTCTTTGCGTCCATCTTGTTTGGGACTCTGTGATTCCTGGGCTTGTTGTATGCCTATTTCCTTTGCCAATTTAGGAAAGTTTTCTTTCATTATTTTTTTCAAATAAGTTTTAAATTTCTTGCTCTTTCTTTTCTTCTAGCGCCCCTATGATTCAAATGTTAGTACATGTGAAGTTGTCCCCAGAGGCTCCTTACCCTATCCTTGATTTTCTTTTTAATTCTTGTTCTGATTGGTAGTTTTTTCTTTCCTTATGTTCCAAATCATTGATTTGATTCTTGGCTTTATCCACTCTACTATTCATTCTCTGTAAATTTTTCTTTATTTTACTTTGTGTAAACTTCATTTTTGCCTGGGTCTTTTTTATGTTCTTGAAGTACCCAGTGATTTCCTTGAGCATCCTAATAACCAGTGTTTTGAATTCTGCATCTGATAGATTGCTTATCTTCATTTTAGTTTAGTTTTTTCTGGAGTTTTGATCTGTTCTTTCATTTGGGCCATGTTTCTTTGTCTTCTCATTTTGGCAGCCTCCCTGTGTTTGTTCCTATGTATTAGGTAGAGCTGCTTTGACTCCTGTCTTAGTAGCATGGCCTATTATAGAGAAATGCACCCATAAGTTGGATGGGGCAGAGAGTTCAGTAATTGCCAGGGCAGGGCAACCCATGTGAATCAGGTTGATGGAGTCTCAGATATGGTATCACTGCTCTGTGTCTGTGGGGAGGCGGGGGAGGACAGGGTTGTGCTCAGAAAAAGGACAAATGCTGCTGCTTGGCCTTTGGAGTTTTATCTGGGAGAAGGGTGTCCCTTGGCACTCCCCCTGATTCCAAACACTTCAGTTTCTCCCCATATGCCACTGTGCCCTTCCAGCTGCTGTCCCAGTGCTGGAGCCCAGAGGGAGCGAGTCTGCATAAGTCCTAAATCCACTGCGGACTCTTTAAAAGGAAACACCTGAGAATCTCGCGGTTTCTTTCATTGCCCCAACCCCCACACAGGTTTTTAAAGCCATAAGTTATGGGAACTTATCTTCCTGGCACTGGAACCCTGGGCTGGGTGGTCTAGTGTGGGGCTGGAATCCTTCACTCCTAAGGCATCCCTCCCAATTTTTATCTGCCATACATGTATGTGGGACTGCACATTCCATGTGTCTGCATCTTGGTCCCTCCTACCTGTCTGGATGAATGTGACTTCTTTAAATCCTTGGTCACTAGACTTCCATATAGCTTGATTTTCTGACAATTCTGGGTGATAGTTGTTCTGTAATTTATCATATCATATTTATCAAAATGTCCACATATTTTGCTGTGTATAATGTGTACTTTTTTGCCCAAATTTTTGAAGAAAAAAATAATGATGTGCATTAAACATGGGTAGTACTAATTTCGTATATATAAAAATGTTTTTAATTCTTTTTTTATTTTTATGCTTTAAAAGTGTAACTCCAGAAAGCAATAATGATATCCATATGCAAAGTAATACCCTGAAATATGATAATCAGTGTTATATATAAATAAAAAATTGAATTAAAAATTAAAATAAGTCCCTGGCTGGTGTGGCTCAGTAGATTGAGTGTCGGCCTGTGAACCAAAGGGTCACTGGATCAATTCCCAGTCAGGACGCGTGACTGGGTTGTGAGCCAGGTACCCCGTAGAGGGCATGTGAGAGGCAATCACGCATTGACATTTCTCTCTCTCTTTCTCCCTCCCTTCCCTTCTCTCTAAAAATAAATAAATAAAGTCTTTAAAAAAATTAAAACTAAAGATATTTTTCCTGAAAGTTTGGGCCAAAAACATGAGTGTGCATTATGCATGGGAATGCACTATGTATGACAAAATATGGTAGTTGTAATTTTTGCTGTGGTTGTGTGAGGAGACAGGCCATGTTTACCTACGCTTCCATCTTGACCAGACTTTCCCTGTTTCCTTTCAAATATCCAATGAGGTAGATAAAATGTACCACAAAGTCTGGTTCTTGGTAGTTGGTTGCTATAGTTGGCATTCTTAACTCTTTAATATTAAAGGTCCTCAATTCAATCTCAATTTTATTAAAAACAAAAGAAGATTGACAACAACAGATACAGGAACATAAAAAGATGGACAAACCAAAGGAACACAATCCAGTGATCAAATGAATGATGTTTTAAACCCATCTTTTTAATAAAGCACAAATTAGAAAAACACCTTAAATGCTATTATTCATAAAATTTTTCTCTGAACTTATTTTCCAAAAGCACTTTGGATTACTGTGGAGAAGTGGATTAGTCACTTATTAAATTTGTTTTACCTCTTTTCCACCTGACAGTAAATGCAATTTTTTGGACTATGAATACAAAAATATCCAGATAATATATATTTTTATTTTTATTTGTTTTTTATTATAAGGAATTCTTTTATTTTTTTTTTACTTATTATATTCTGAGAGAAAGAGAGAAAAACATTGATTTGTTGTTCCACTTATTTATGCATTCTTTGGCTGATTCTGGTATGTGCCCTGACTGGGGAATCAAACCTGGAACCTTGGTGTATCGGGACAATGCTCTAACCAACTGAACTACCTAGCCAGGGCTTAATTCTTGATTTTCATAAACAATTGGAAAACTCTATTGAGAATTTTAATCGGTTTTTAACTTTTGGTGAAGGTCACATATAGATACATCCCTCAAATATATGTAAGTTCAACACATAAAATTTATATACCAGTGAGGCTTATAATTTCCTGGAACCCATCCTTAGATAATTCCCTGGTGACCATGGACCCTTAGGTTAAGATTTGGAAACAGAGTGCCTAGCTTTGAGTTCCGGCATCTCACAGATTGGAGGGTCTTATGATATAATGATGGTTTGATTATGATATATCAATAGTAATACAGGTTTATGTATGAGATAAAAATCAAGGAATTTTTCTTCTGAAAGAAGATAGACTTGATGACTCTGAAGTTACATAACAGTCCCAGAACTCAGTCATTCAGTGATGTCCATGATGATAATAGGAAAGAGAATGACAATAGAGAAGACTTGGACTTAAGACTAGTTATTATACCCGTTCACTTTCACCTCATTATTTTTTTTGTTGAAACTCTTAGCAAGTAAAAGATCCTCCCAAAAGCCTGCTACCACCTTTCTAAACATATCCTTCAAAGCTTCCTTGACTCGCTCATTGCGCAAGGCATAGATGAATGGATTCAGCAGTGGAGTCACGAATGTTGTTACCAATGTCACTGCCCAATTAGTATCCACAGAGCCACTCTGTGATGGCCGCACATAGAGAAAAATGGCACTTCCATAGAATAGGGTCACCACCATCAAGTGGGAAGTACAGGTAGAGAAGGCCTTCTGACGGCCTGAAGCAGAGGGGATGCGCAGAACAGCCAGGACTATGTGGCCATAGGACACAGCAGTAATCATCAGTGAGGATACAATAACGAGAGAGGCCAGGACAAAGTCCGTTTCCTCCAGCTTCTTGGTATTGGTGCATGCCAAACGGAGCAGTGGCCCACTGTCACAGAAGAAGTGCTGCACCACAGCATCTTGTTCACAGAAAGGAAGCAAGGCCACAGAAACTGTGGGGCCAAGCACAGGGAGGAGTCCCCCCATCCAGCAGGCCAAGGCCACCCGAAAGCACACAGTACCATTCATGAGCAAGGGGTAGTGCAGAGGGTGACAGATAGCCAGGTAGCGATCCACAGACATGACGGCCAGCAGCAAGAACTCAGAGGCCCCAAGAAAGAAGTAGAAATAGAATTGGGTAATACATGCAGCAAAGGAAATGGTGTGTTGCCTTGAGAGAAAATTGCTCAGCATCTTGGGAATGATGACTGAAGTGAGCAGGATCTCTAGGCAGGACAGGTTACCCAGAAAGAAGTACATGGGAGTCTGCAGGCGAGCATCAGCTCCTACTACCCCAACAATCAACACGTTGCCTGTTAGAGTCAGCAGATAGACAAGAAGGAAGACAGAAAACAATTCTTCTTTTGTGCTGTTGAGATTTGGGACACCTGCCAGAATGAACTCTGTCACACCACTGCTCTGGTTCCCACCAGGAGCCATTATCTTTCCCACCTGTGCAACAACATGAACATAATCCTGGTGAGAACAGGTCTTCTCCAGAGCAATCCTGAAACTTATTTTTTCATGATAGGACACACATATCCCCACTTTCTCCAGTCACTGGTCCTGTTAAGATTTGAAGGACCTGATGTCCTCATTTAATTGATATTACAGTTGGCAAAGATTTTCTGTAAAGGGTAGTTAAGACTTAGGTATGAAAGTGCCAAGAGCCTCCATCTTCACATCTCCCATTCTCAGATTTTAAATAATGATACTTTATTATTATAATAATATCATTGAGCATTTGAGTTGAGCAAAAATATCAGAAAAATGATTTTGTGAAGAATATGATTCCCATTGAACCAGGATCAGAGCTTGAACCAGATTGCCTAGCTTTGAATTCCAGCATCTCTACTTACTAGCTGAGTAGCTTTGAAAAGGTTGTAAGGAGCAATTGAAATAATAGTACAAAGGGTTTAAAAGAGTTTCCAGCACTTAGCTGACAAGTGTTGTGGCAGAGAAAGCCATGGACTGTAAGTTAGGGCACCAGACTCTGCTTGGCTTGCCACTTTCCTTGGAAGACTATCAGTGCGCCCAGCCTGTTTGTCCTTCAATCGCTCAGCTATAAAATAAGTCACGGGAACCTAGGCTATTAGTACGTCTTATATGAAATTACCCTTTTCATGGGGAATTACCTATCCTGGCAACCCAAGGGTCTAACTAAACTCAGCTTGTCACAAAGTGCTTGCCTATCTAAACCAAGTGTTGCCCTTTTTAAAAAGAATAAGAAGGATAAACAAATTGATTCAGTCAGGTATCTATGCCTATTTACATAGGCATGGATACTTCAAGCTAATGTTCTGTGGAATGTTATGAGTTTCTTAAGCTTTTCAGTCCATGATACCAATCCAAGGCCCTTTCACGTACTTGCCTCTATTAAATAAACCTGCCAGAGACAGAATTATGAATTCCTGGTAATTACTAACAAAATCAGAAATGAAGCCCTTACTATTCAATTAGAGTCCTTCCAGTTCTGAAGACCACCAGTTATAATGTTACCAGAAAGGCACCAGGCCAGGAGTGAGTCTGCCTTGGGCCAGCTGGTAGTGTGTGGGTTCTTGACTTCATGCAGGAAAGATTTCACAACACAAGCCCAGGTGATTTCGAGAGTACATTTATTAAAGCTGGGGACAGTGAAACAAAGGAAGGTCTTAGGAGAGAAGAAGGAGGAGGAGAAAGCCTATGTGGTGCTCTGTTTTGGCTCACTAGAAATGTTATGGGAAAGAAGTGAGCCATTATGGGCTGAGTTGAGTCACAGAGAAGTAAAAGTCACAGTGACCATAGTGAGCCAAGGCAAGGCCGCTGTCAGCTCACTGAAAAGTCAGACAAAAGGGGGCTTTGGAAGGATCGGGGGTTAGCCTGGGAGGAGTTGCCACTGCCTGCTGCTTCCCTGGTTGCAAGACTTGCCAGGATCATTAGAGCTTAGGAGAAAGAGAGGAGAATTACACGGCTGGGAAAGAAAGAGGGAAGAAAGACCTGGCCCTGCTCCGGAGGGAGCCCTGTGCGGGCATCCTTTGTCTTAAGAGTTTTTATCTCTCTTTGTAGACAGGAATCCTAGGGGAGGTCTCAGGGGAGGGTTTCAGCAGAATATTTATTAGCTTTCCAGTTGTGTTCTTTAATATCTTGATGTATCAAAATAAGTGCATAGAGGGACCCAGGGTCATTTTCTGGTCAGTTTTACCTCTATCTTGGATTTGTTTGGCTCTAATTGTTGTTGTTGTTGTTGTTGTTGTTTATTCCCCTGACTTCATCCCTACTTGGGTTTGGCTGGCACTAATGGCACTAATTGGGCCGCTGTCCTCTAGCTCCCCAACCAGGGTGATTTAAGCTCTTCACTCTCTGCTTAGGGAGGAGAGGTGTAAGCCATTTGCTCTCAAGTGTTCTTGGTTAGGGAAGATAAGATCTTACAATTTACTTGCTGACTGTAAATGGCTCAAATTGTTTGGCCCCATTTGTCTAACCACCCGCCTCAGTTTCCCTTTTCCCACGTGGCAAAAATTCTCCTAACATCGAACTATCTTGCCTCAATAAGAACCAAATTAGTGATATTTGAAACTTTGTTTTAAAAAATGCATCAGTTACTGGCAAATACTGATCCTTTTAGCCATGCAAAGCATGAGAATTTACCTTAAAGCATCGGTCCTCTGTCAGCCTTGTTGTCCTCTAGCACAACCCAGCAGTCTCTGTCCCAGCAAGCATAAAAATTAATGTGTGTCACCAGTGGAATGTCACAGGTAAGCACAGAGTCTGAGGGGACACATGAAGAAGAAAACAAAATGACACTTAGAGAAAATATCCTGGAGAAAGGTGATGCCCAAACCAAATACTAATGAGTATGGATGGTTCCCTTGGCTAAAAAGTATTTTCCACAGCAAAGAAAACCATCAACAAAATTAAAATACAACACACTGAACAGGAGAACATATCTACCAATGATACATCTGATAAGGGGTTAATATCTAAAATTTATGAAGAACTTATACAACTCAACACCAGCTCCCTCTCCCCCAAAACAATCCAACTGAAAAATGGGCAAAGGACCTGAATAGACACCTCTCCAAAAAGAGCATACAGTTGGCCCATAGACACATGAAAAGATGCTCAATGCCACTAATCATCAGAGAAATGCAAATTAAAACCACAATGAGATATCACCTCATACCTGTCAGAAGGGCTATCATCAATAAATCAACAAACAAGCTTCGGCAACGTTGTAGAAAAAAGGGAACCTTTGTGCACTGTTGGTGGGAATGCAGACTGGTGCAGCCACTGTGAAAAGCAGTATGGAGTTACCTCAAAAAACTAAAAATGGAATGCTTTATGACTACTAGGATTCTACTTCTGGGAATATATTCAAAGAAATCTGAAACATTAATTTGAAAGAATATATTCACATCTATGTTCATTGAAGCATTATTTATAATAGCCAAGATCTGGAAGCAACCCAAGTGTCCATCAGTAGATAAGTGGATAAAGAAGCTGTGGTACATTTACACAATGGAATACTACTCAGTGGTAAAAAAAAAAAAAAAAAAAAAAAAAGAAGAAGAAGAAGAAGACAAAGAAGAAAAGAAGGAGGAGGAGGAGTAGGAGGAGAAGAAGAAGAACTTGCCTTTTGCAACAGCATAGACTGACCTGGAGAATATTGTGTCAAGTGAAATAAGCCAGTCAGAGAAAGACAAGTAACATATGATTTCATTTGTATGTGGAATCTAATCAACAAAATAAACTAACAAATGAAATAGGAACAGACTCATAGAGACAGGTTGACAGCTGTCAGAGGAGTGGGAGTTTGAGGGGTTGAGTGAAAAAGGTAGAGAGGTTAAGCAAAAAACCCCACAAAACCTCATAGACACTGACAGCAGTATGATGATTACCAGAGGGAAAGGAGAATGGTGAGAGGTAAAGAAGGGATAAATGGTGATGGAAGAGACTTGACTTCCAGTGGTGAACACATAGTACAATATACAGATGATGTGTAGAATTGCACACCTGAAACCTATAGAATTTTATTCACCAACGTCACCTCAATAAATTCAGTAAGAAAAAAGGGGAAAAAAGAACAACTCAGATTAGTCCCAACAGAACAACAACTCTTATTTGCCGGGGGAAATTGTATCATATTAGAAAGTGGGTAAAGTTTCAAAACACTCTCTGTTGTGAAGGTCCTAAGGTTGCAGTACAGACCATCTTGTTTTAAAAACAGCCCAGAAAACAAGCTGCTACGTGCAGATAGTATAACAATATCTTGCAGTTTGCAACATTACCAAAGTCCTAGCTCTTGAGAAAGCTGGAAAATTAGAAAATAGATGATAGAAAAATTTAGAAACAAAGAATACTCTTCTTACAAAGATTTAACTTTTCAATATTCAGTCATTTCACTGTAAATTTAATAAAAATCATTTTATTGCCTTTAAAAATGAGTATGGATTTGATAGAAAAGAAGGTTTTTAATGGAAAAGAGCAGCATGTGCACATGGTACATTCTGGCAGAAGCATAGTACATAAGGGGCAGAGAGGAATGAGATGGGACTGGTTACTTCGAAGAGGACTCTTTCCTGCTCTCTGTGAAAATACTGCCATTGAACTGAACCTAACTATCTATCAAGTGAAAGGAAGATGAGTCTCAACCCCAAATGTGGGAGGAATTTCTCCTACCTAGTCCTGAATGATCTTGATGTCTCCATGAGGGTGGAGATCACCCTGCAAGAATCTTCTTTCCCTTTTTATGACTCAGGTGTCCTGCTCCATCCTGGAGTCTTTCCCATACCTTGTACTATGAGGCTAACAATATCCTTGGAGTTCCTGAGGATGGGCAAAGAACTCGGGAAAACAGGCAGCATTTGGATAATCTGCTTCTTCTCTTGTGCTTCCCCCCTGTGATGCCTGAGATACTGTTCTTCTGCCTTGTAAACAAAGGGGTTTTTTGAACAAAGGGGTTTTTTGATTCTAAGGAAGCTGCATTACCCTGCCCCCTTTTCTGGTCATGGGCTACTAAACTATCAGGGCCCACCCTTCTCTCCCTTCCACTCTTCTGTGGAAGAGTATTTTCTGCAATGTGATCCCTGCCTTAGGCTGGAACAGGCATGCTTCAAGTGCAGGACAATGATCTCACAATGCTTGAAGGCACTATACGAATAACAAAGGGCTGAAGGCCAAGGAGTAGATATGGAGGGGTTAAACCTTTCATCTGTCTATGAAAAATTTTAATGCACTTACCTATAGTTCCTTTCATCTCTAATGGTTGAAAAATATTCTATTTAAAGCCAAGTCTTCACTTTTGGTTGATGAGTTTTGTGTATAAATTGTCAATTTTCCTGTTTTAATCCCTGTCTTCCCTGGATCCTGGCATTAGCCTGAGTGTGGGGAAAGTGAAAGTTGAAGTCACTGGATTCTAACCCATCTCTTTATGGAAGGGTATAATATACAACTTCAGTTTCCAGTGGAGATGTTCCAAAATGTGGATTGGTTGATCCAGACACCAGAAGCCTAGCTAGAAGCAGTGCCTGCTAGAGAAAATGGGGAGGAGATAAAACCCTAAGAGGGTAATAAAGACAAAGAGAGAAAATAATACTTAAAAACCCAGGGGAGCACTGCAATTCAAAGGAAATTTCCCAGATTCTGGGCCTGATAAATTTGAAAAGGAGGCTAACCCTTTATTCAACAAGTAATGACGGGGAATGTTCTTACCTTCATTTGTCAATTACCCCAAGCCAGCCCCCTATAAAAGTACTGGGACAATAAAGTGGGAATGACCAGCAATAGTCATTATCCAACTTTCTACTGCACGGCACTCAAAGGAAATGTTTATTTCCCAAGTAACACAGACATAGTGTCTTCTCCCTGAAGACTTAGAATGATGTTGGGAATACCTTCCCTGTCTTGTAGGTTGGGAAGTAATAGGAGCCCCAGGAGTGTGGTAGGATGGGGAAAGATACCCTGTATCATCTCTAGTGTTTTCTCCTTATCCCAGCCTTGTACTGTATCCTCTAGTAATAGAATATGCCATCCCACACACCCAAAAGTTTATTTAGAATTCTGAACCATTGTTTATATTTTTCCCTTTCCGTTCACTCTATTCCCCTGACCAAAAACTTGACTAACTCCTATTCAGACTCAGTTTACTCTGGTGCATACAAGTTCTTCTGAGTGGCTTCCTCTGCTCACTCTACAACCTGACTTTGGCACGTTCTGTTGATCTCAGTCTCAACACTTAATCCATTGTATCAAGTTAATTGTATTAATTCTACATTTTCATCCGTATCCTTTGCCAGACTCTGAATTCCTAGGGCAGGAATTATGTTTTGATGTCTGTATTTCTAGCATGAAGCACTGTGCCTGGCACACATTAGGTGCTTAATAAATTATGTGCTAAAATGCTCTGAACCCTGTACATAAAGAGCAACTGCTCTTGTGAAGTGAACACCAGTTAAATCTTGAGCTGAGAGGAAGAGTACACAAGTCCCTCTGGAACTCAAGCTGAATTCCATCCTTTCTAGACATAATCCTTTTTAGAGAAAAAAACAAACAAACAAACAAAACCCTAAGTGGAAGCATGGGTGAGGCATGAGAAGAGTCATTACTTTAGGTTATGAGGAAGGAGTGGGAGCAAAGACTGGTAGAATTAGCTGAGCTAAGATGAAAAAACTAAACCAGAAACTGAAGCTCTTATTTGTTGAGCTATGGGAAGAAGAGATCTAAGCAAAAAGAGAGACCATAAAGTCTGTCACATGTTTTTAAACTTTAAAGCAAAATGCACCAAAGCAGTTCTAAGAAGGAAATTCATAGAGATAAATGCCTACCTCAAGGAAAAAAAGCCTCAAGTAAACAACCCAACTTTATACCTCAAGGAATTAGAAAAATAACAAATGAAGCCCAAAGTTAATAGAAGAAAACAAATAACAAAGATTAGAGCAGAAATAAGTAGAATACATACCAAAAAGACAATTAAAAAGGTCATTGAAACTAAGACCTGGTTCTTTGAAAAGATACACAAAATTGACAAACTTTTAGTGATATTCACCAAGAAAGAGGAACCAAGTAAATAAAATCAGAAGTAAAAAAGATGTTACAACTGATACCACAGAAATACAAAAGAGGCTACTATGAACAATTACACTCCAACAAATTGGACAACCTAGAAAAGATAAATAAATCCCTAGAAACATACAGCTTACCAAGAGTGAATCCTGATGATATAAAAAAAAAAAATCAGAACAGACCAATTACTAGTAAGGAAATCAAATCAGTAATCAAAAACCTCCCAACAAACAAAATACCAGGATCAGATGGCTTCACTGGTGAATTCTACAAAATATTCTAAGAAGAATTAATACCAATTCTTCACAAACTCTTCCAAAAAACTGAACAGAAGGGAACTCTTTCAAACTTGTTTACAAGGCCAACATTACCTTGATATTAAAATTAGACAAAGATGCCACAAGAAAACAAAATTACAGGCCAATTTCCCTGATGAACATAGATGCAAAAATCCTCAACAAAATATTAGCCAACCAAATTCAACAAGACATTTAAAATACAATTTGTTCTAAGGATGCAAGAATGGTACAACATCCTCAAATCAGTCAATGTGACATACCACATTTACAAAATAAAGGACAAAAATAATGTGATCATCTCAATCGATGCAAAAAAAGAACAGTTGACAAAATTCAACATCCATTTGTTAAAAACTTTCAACAATGCAGTATAGAGGCAATGTACCACAATATATCAAAGGCTATAAATGGAAAGGTCACAGCTAATTTCATACTCACTGGTAAAGAGTTTTCATCTAATATCAGAAAAAGACAAGACTGGCGCTCTCATAACATTTATTCAGCATAGTATTGGAAATCCTAGCCAGAGTGGTTAAGCAAAAAAAAAAAAAGAAAGAAAGAAAAAGAAAGAAAGAAAGAAAGAAAATCCATCCAAATTGGAAAGGAAGAAGTAAAACTCATTATTTGCAGATATCATGAAAATATATAGAAGACCCTAAGGCTCAATTAAAAAAAAAAAAAAAAAAACCTGTTGGAACTAATTATCAAATTCAGTAAAGTTGCAAGATACAAAATTAATACACAAAAATCAGTTGTGTTTTATACATTAATAATGAACTACCAGAGAAATTAAGAAAACTATTCCATTTACAGTTACAACAAAAATATAAAATACCCAGGAATAAATTTAACTAAGAAGGTAAAATACCTGTATATTGAAAACTACAAGATATTTATTTAAAATTTTGAAGAATAGCTTTGGCTGGTGTGGCTCAGTGGAGTGACTGCTGGCCTGTGAACTAAAAGGTTGCTGGTTCAATTCCCAGTCAGGGTACATGCCTGGGTTGCAGGCCTGGTCTTCAGCCGGGGGTGTATGAGAAGCAACTGATGGATGTATTTCTTGCACATTGATGTTTCTCTACCTCTCTTTCTCCCTCCCTCCCCATCTCTCTAAAAGTAAACAAATAAAATCTTTTAAAAGTTTTTGAAGAATTCATAAATAAATAAAAACATATACCATGCTCATAAATTGGAAGAATATTGTTAAAATTCCATACTACTAAAGCAATATACAGATCCCATGCAATTTCTTTCAAAATTCCAATGACATTTTTTACAGAAATAGATCAAACAATCCTAAAATGTATATGAAAACATAGAAGACCCTAAATAGCCAAAGTAATCTTGAAAAATAAGAACAAAGCCAAAGACATCACACACTCTGATTTTAAACTACAATACAAAGCTATAGTAATCTAAAAAGCATGGTATTGGAATAAAAACAGACAAAGACCAAAGGTACAGAATTAAGTGCCCAGGAAATAAGTCCAAAAAAGGCATAGGCAATTAATGACAGAGAAGCCAAAAATATACAATGGGGAAAGAATAATCTCTTCAACAAATGGTGTTGGGAAAATTAGACAATCACATACAAAAGAATAAAACTGAACCTCTGTCTTTCATCATGCACAAAAATGAACTCACTTGAGGTACAACCTGAAACCATAAAACTCCTAGAAGAAAACATAGGTGGTAAACTCTTTGACATAGGTCTTAGTAATCATTTGCAAAGCAACAAAAGCAAAAACTAACAAGTGGGACTATATCAAACTAAAAAGCTTCTGCGCAGCAAAGAAAATCATCAGCAAAATAAAAAGACAACCTACTGAATGGAAGAAAAGATTTGCAAATTATATAGCTGACAAGAGGCTAATAACAAAAATATAAAAAGAACTCATAAAATTCAATAGCAAAATGACAAACCTTATGCTTAAAAAATGGGCAGAAGACTTGAGGAAACAGTTTTCTAAAGAAGACATACAGATGGTCACGGGTACATGAAAAGATGCTCTGTATCATTAATCATCTAGGAAATGCAAATCAAAACCACAGTGAGATATCAAGTCATACCTGTTAGAATGACTTATCAAAAAGACTAGAAATAGCTTTACATGATGGAACGCTACACAGCAGAAAGAAAGGAGGAGCTCCTACCCTTTGGGACAGCATGGATGGAACTGGTGATGCTAAGTGAAATAAGCCAGGTGGTGAGGGACAAATACCATATGATCTCACCTATAAGTGGAACCTAATCGACAAAACAAACAAGCAAGCAAAATATAACCAGAGACATTGAAATTAAGAACAAACTGACAGTAACCAGAGGGGAGGTGGGAGAGGATAATGGGGGGGAAAGGAAAAAGGGTTTTCAGGAACAACTATAAAGGACATATGGAAAAAACCAAGGGGAGGTGGGATCAGGGGAAGGAAGTAGGGATGGCTGGGGTAGGGGATAGTGGTGGGGGCGAAATGCAGACAAGTGTACTTAAACAACAATAAAAATTTTAATATAAATTTTTTAAAAAGAGCATAAATAGTAGATACAAGATACACAGGGGGAGGTTAAGAATAGTATGGAAAATGGAGAAGCCAAAGAAATTATATGTATAATCCATGGACATGAACTAAGGGGGAGGAATGCTGGTGGGAGGGGGAGTGCAGGAGAGACTAGAATAACGAAGAGAAAAAAATGGGACAACTGTAATAGCATAATCAATAAAATATATCTAAAATAAAAACAAAAAAAGACTAGAAGTAGCAAGTGCTGACGAGGATGTGGAGAAAAGAGAATCCTTGTATACTGTTGGTGGGAGTGTAATTTGGTGCAGCCATTATTTAAAAAAAAAAAACAGTATGGGAAGTGTTCCTCAAAAAATTAAAAATGAAACTACCATGTGGTCCAGAAATTCCACTTTGGGGTATTTACCTGAAGAAAATAAAAACCTAGCTCAAAAACATATATGCACCCCATGTTCATTGCAGCATTATTTGCAATATATAGCCATCAAAACATACAAAGAATGAAATCTCTCCATTTGTAACAATATGAATGGAACTTTAGGGAATTAAGTGAAACAAGTCAGACAGAGAAAGACAAATATCATATGATCTCTCATATGAAAAAATCTAAAATAAATAAACTAATAAATAATCTAGCTCATAGGTACAGAGAACTGATTTGTGGTTACCAGAGGCAGTTGAGGAGCAGGGTGAAGAAATGGGTGAACTGTTTTTATTTATAGTTTGAATGTTTTAAAAATAAAAAGTTTTTAATTTATTTGAACTATAAGGATTAAGGCTACAGCAGAAAGAGATGAGATCAGAGTCAAGTGCTTTTTAAAAATCACATAGCCATTTGTCCAGGTGACAATTGTTAGGGTATTCAGCTTATAATACTTTCAAATAGATCATAGGAATATCCTAGTTTTTGCATGAAATAAAGCATGTAAGAAGAAATATTTTATTTAATTTTAAAATATAAAACATACATGACTCAAAAACAAAAATATAACAAGTTATAGATTAAAAAGTCCTAGTTTGCCCATAACCATCTGTACCACATCCCCTTGTCTAATTAACCATTTTTATTATCTTATTGTGCATCTTTTCCATGATTTTTTGGTATATATTAACAAATGTCAAATGAATGTTATTTATTTACCTGTGACTGCTTTATGCTGTTCTACACCTTGTTTCTTGCTTTCAGGATATACTAGAAAACTTTCCTTGTTTGTACAGAGAGCAGAAGGAAAATATTTAAACTAAGGAGACTATTTACTTGACAAATCTGTTGACTGGATAGGTTGTAACATTCTTGACTTACACTTCAGCTTTAAACATTGTTTGATATCTCTTTAACTTCAGTTTTTCTTGTCAGTAAAAATATCATTGTGGTAGAAATAGCACCCAATACTTAATTATCAATTTGTAAATAAAATAAGTTATAGAAAAATGGGATGATATCTGAAATTTGATTCAAAATAGAGGGAGTGGGGTTATAGATCAAATTAGCCTTAATAGGAACTGGTAAATTATTGAACTATGCATTGATTATGCTGTGATTCATTATACAACTTAATGTTTAGTACATTTGAAATTTTCCATAATGAAAAAGCCTTGGGAATATGTAGTGACAATCAGGTATCTATTTAAAGACTTTAAGTTTTTAGAAATACATGATTTCTTCAATAAAATTTAATGAATATCAAAATAGTTCCCCAAAGATGGCCACTTTAATTCCACAAAATTAACTATCCAGCCACTAGGGAATGTCAAATACCATGTGGGCTACTCAGAGCCAGAAAATGTAAAACTATAATGAACTTCTGACTCCAAGAGGAATTCAACCCTCTCAGCAACATCCAGCTTTCTGATCCTACAGAAGTGGAGGCAATATAGAAACACATACAAACACCCAAAATCACAGTTTGAAATAAGGAAATGGGCTTAAAACAATCCATTGAAAGCAAAAGCCTACCTTTTTCATTATACCAAATTACTTAAAATGAAATTTTTTTCTCTTCTTTTTTTCCCTTTTCATATTCTGAAAAAGAAAACAACATAGAAAAACAAGACAGAGTGCCATACCAAATCTTCACATAAAAGGATCTTCCAGTAGGAAAAAAAAAAAGCAAATAGAATTGAATTAAGAACAACAGAGAAATAACTGCAACTCTAAAATAGAAAAAGGAGATATCTACTCCATAGTCCTTAATTCATATATTTTAACCGACATGATTTTAAACACTTAAAAAATTTTTACTGAATGACACAATCAGATCTAAATATGGCTCTAACAATTACAAAATCACTATACATATGTTAGTTTTGCAATATGTAATTTTTGAAATTAAAAAGAAATGAAATTTACCTTTTAATGTGAAAAGTGTACTTGAATTTGATGCAAAAATAGTTGAGTCAAACTTGATATAAGCATTTATAAATTTCATTTTCACCTGAAATGAAATGATTTTTCATTTCTTACTGTGTGACTAAGTGGAAAACTTAGTCACACAGTAAGAAATTGATATTACAACTAAATATCAATGAGTTTCCTCTAAATATTAAAAACTAGAACTTTCCCATGGGCGGATCAGTACATCTCATCTTGTGTGTAGAATCAGACGGTGGCTAGAAGTCAAATTCTCAGACTGAACAGTAGATTTAGAAAAAGGGTCCCTCATCCAAACATTTGTTTAGAAAGGAAAGAAAATAGTTTATTTCTTTCTACAGTTCATCCAGGTTGTTTTCAATAAATGATGATATTCTTACTCAATCTCAAATCTAAGCCGCAGTGGAAACATTTCAAGATTTCCTTTCAACATGATTTCCCCAAAGATTTAGTTTCTTTTTAAATTCAAGAATCTTATTGCATGAAATCAAATATTTTCCCTGGGACCCTCCAGAGAAAATATTTTCTATCCCTGATTCATGGGATAGAAAGTATCTGCCAAGCAGACTTTTTTTTTTTTTTTTTTTTTGGTCTCCTGCTGCTGCCATCTTCATTTTTGAATCACAGGCAAATCTTGTCTTAGTGATTTCTGGAAATTAGTATTTCAATTCATCTTTTTTGTTCAAATGCTACTAAGTTAAAACTCTACTAAGCTAAGAGATTTAATCATGTATCAGGATATTTACATGCTCTCTGTCCAGATTGTCACATAATTTTTTAACAATTTTAACTAATTTTTAACAATTGTTAAATTTAATACATTTTTAATTAACAAAACTTTAACAAAATTTTAATTAATTAACAAATTTTTAAAAAATTCTCAAACAGACCAACCTTCGTTTAATAAAGTTAACCATTTTTTAAGCATTATCCAGAACTTTCTACATTTCTTCTTCAGAGCTCTGGACACTAGAACCTCTCTAGAAGAAAACAGTATGTCCTGAAGGGTCACATTTTATTTTTTACTAGTGGCCAAGCCTCAGCTGGAGACACCATGGAAGGGACACCATCATTACAGATACCAAGGAATTGGCCCCAAGATACACTGTTTGATTTCAAATATGAAGGCAGAATATTACTTTTTAATGTATAAATTTTTCATTTATTTTTGAAGGTCTGATTTGATTGCTAAAGTAATTTCTTGCTTTTTTTTTTTTTTTTTTTTTTTTAAAGAAGGGAGAGACAAAGAGAGGGACAGAAACCTCTATGGGAGAGAGATTGGTTGCCTCTGTAGGTGCCCCACCAAGGCCGAACCCTAACCCGCCATCTAGGCATGTACCCAGATCTGAATCAAACCTGCGACTTTTCACTTTGCCAGACCTGGACCAACCAAGTAACACCGCTCAAGGCTCTTTTCTTTTTGTAGATATAAATTTTCTTCCTAATTAGGAAATATGACGACAGAAGGCCTTTTGGGTGATAAAAGCCCTCATGCATGCAGAATCCTATCCCTTTGATTTCTGTCCTTTTCCTTGTTTAGATCATCCAGTAATTTCATAAGAATGTGCAGGAAGTAAATTTTGGAGACTTTGTAGTTTTTGTGGCAATCTTTTTGTAGTTTTTACCAAAAAAAATGTAATTTTTGGAATCTTAAGTTTATCAGACCTTTTAGAAAGTCTGAAAATGTATTCTACACTACTACTTAACTGATAGTTTGACTGGTTATATAATTCTGTGTTAGACAATATTTTCCTTTAATATTTTGAAGCATTTTGTTTCTTGCCTTCTAGTTTTCAGAGTTGTTGTTGAGAAGTCCTGAGCCTTTGCGAAAATCTTGAAGTAAGTGGAGTTCAACCTCAGCCTTAGAATCAATCACCTGGAAAACTTAAGACATCTATAGGAGCGTATCTCGGCCCACACACTTCGGACATTCTGATCAAACAGGTCCCACTGAAGAGCCTATTTCAGGTGATCCAAAAGTGCTTTGTGCTTTCAGGTACCGATTTATGATCCTCTTCTCTTCCTTCAGCTGTTCCTGCTTCAAGGACCTGCACCTGACCTGACCAGTCTCAGCCTTGGCCCAGCAGTGAAAGGACACTGCCCTTCTCCAGCCTGTTCTCTTGGGAGCGGGACTTCAACCCCCAACTCCTGCGTCACAATCACCGAATCCTGCGTCACCCTGGTCCCTGGCAACCCCTCCGCGGCTCAGCAGAGGGTCAAGGCCTGTGAGGAGCTCGCTTCCCTTTAGGGGCAGTAGGGAGCTCCAGGAAGGCTTTGCTTTCCGACCTAGCGACAGCCGTGGTCCTTACAAATCCGGTATAGCCCCGGGCGCAATCTTTTCCTCCGATGTCCTAATTCTGCCTCTTCTTTCCCTCTTAATTGTTCTCGTTTCCATTTTGTGGTTCTCTGGTGTCTCAGCTGCATCTGAAAAGCGCAGGAATCCTTGGTTTTGACCATCTTCCTGGTAGGTCAACCACCACGCCACCCCAGCCCCAGCTCAGGACTCCTATGGGTTTAGTAGTACAGTCGCTGCGACGTGGTGGAGGTCAGGGTTACTTGAAGAATGTGCGGACAGTTACTCCTATGACCCTCATAGAGTCATCATTTTCTGCTAAGGTCATGTCTGTGGGGTTCAGTGGGTTAGACCTGGCGGGAGGCCTAGGACTCCAAAGCCCCGTGGTTGCAGCTGGTCCAGGTCAGAAGAGACAGCGTGACTCCAACCATCCGCTGGTTCAGCACCTCGCGAGCAAGATGAAGCTGCCTGGATCAGTTTGCCCACTGGTAGGGCCTTGGGCACCTGTCAGGGTAGAGTCATCAGGGTGATCCCTACAATTCTGCCCTCCCCCCCGCACCGCAAACTGCCTTTTTACCTGTGGTTGTTTTGGGGTGCAAGTTTCCTGCCCCTCCTTTGACGTAGTTGCCCCTCCTCATCACACAATCTGTACAAGATCTTGGGCTCCAGTTTACTGTCCTTTTCCCAGGTTTAAACATTTTTCTTTCTTTTTTTTTTTTTTAATTTTAGGAGTCCCTCAGCAGCAGGAGGTCTTCTTCCGTGTCTTGAGGACAAGAGTTCCTACTCTTCCCACAGACAGGCTTTGCTTCTCCTTTCCCAGAATTTAAGTATCCTTGCCTGTGGTATAGGGATGCAAGGGCTTGCTGCCCCTCCCCTGATGACTTAAGCTTTTTCTTGGTAAGAGAGAAGGGTCTAGGGGGGCTTTGTGTTTGTCCCCCAGCAGCATTTGTTTACCTGGAGCTCACCTGACCCTCCAGGGAGTGCTCCAGATTCCTACAATGCCCGCGGTCTTTAGAAACAGGGACAACCCAGTGGAGGCCAATGGAAATGAGATCGTTAGTGGAGGCAAACTCCCCTTGTACCTGGGCCTCCACCTATTCCAAATTGATGTGCTGTCCTGCCATTTGCCCTTTAAGAATTCCCTTTTAGCTGAGTTCCTCTTACTGGCTTTTATGCCAGCCACCTCTTTTTTCCTGAGCTCTGCCAAGGGTGAAACAGTTTGGGTATTCATTGCTCTTTGGAGGAATCTGTCCATCTCTTGACTGAGTTTACTTGGTTCTCTAAGACCTTACCTTTCTGATGGGCTGAAGTTATGATATTTTAAGTTATTTGGTACTTCTTGTTAGTCATGGGTGATGTTTTTTGCCTCTTTATACATAAGCCTCATAATTCATTTTTAAGTTATTTTTTAATTAGGTAAATATAGTCCATGACAGAATCCCTCTCCATGTAAAGAAGTTAGGCCATTTGAACCATTTTAAATAAGGCTCAGGATTCAGGAAACACTGCTTTGTATAACAACACCAAACGATTTCTCCATCATGTCTGAGCACAGGTTTATGGACTCCAGTTTTCACTGTCAAACATCATTGAAATCACTGTTCAGAAGACTTATGGAGAGGAGAGAGAGGGGCATGTTTCATGGCCAGTGATGGATGACGCACTTCTCTGTACACAACCAGAAGAGTCTCAAATGCAAACTAGAGATTTCTCATGTCCACAGTGAGAATCCTGCCCTGGCCAAACAATGTTTTGGAGAAAAATCCAGTTTCATTGATTCTCAAATTAACGTTCCTTTCTCCTCCTTCTAACATGGTTTTTGTCTCTTTTCTTGAGTGCCAGCATCTTACTTGTTCTTAACCCACAGGGAAAGAAATTGGCCCACTCCTTGAAGGAGGCAGCTCTGCCCGAGGGCTCCGTACCTCACTCTCCATTATTTCGACTCTTTGGCGATGCTCCCAACTTCACTAGTTCTCAAATATACTTTCCTGGTCCATGAGGTCTCAGCTCCTTCTGAAGACCAGGTCTGACCCACAGTCTCCACATATCATTCCTGACAGAAGTAAAAGACCTTCAGAATTTGAATAAATCTTCAATGGAAATTTCTCAATTTCCCTATCCTGCCAAATCTGAGGAAAAGACAAACTCTTCATCAAACATATATGCTTTTTGTCTCTTGGCATTGACAATATTTCTGCCTTCATCTTTTCTTACCCAAGGAAAGAAGCTGAAAAAAGTATGTCCAAAGAAAATAACAATGGGAGTGGAAATAAATAGAATGGAAGTGAATGTGGAAGTATACAACATTGTCAACTTTTTTCTGCTCATCACTCTACAAGAATAATAAGCGTATTAAGTGATAAAGCAATGGTATCTTCTTTGAACTTACAAGGATTCTAGACAAATCTTCCCTTTGCTTCTCAGGTGCACAGCAATCGGATCCACAAGAATATGCTGCGATAGGAAAAGATTGCATGTACAAATCTGATCTTTGCTTCCTGCTAGTTATCCACTTTGTGTGCTCTAGTGATACCATATACAGTGACACACAAAATCAACAGTCTCCTGGTTTCTGTTTATTTTTTAACATTGTTCTGTGTCCACTCCATTCACCGGGTCACAGATTACTGCCCCTGTTCTAAATCTCCACTAACTCCAGTGCATTGACTCTACCTGAAGACCTCCCATATTTTCTACATATTTTCTGGCTCATATTGTAAGTATTTGTTTCCATCTCCATGTCCCCTACAGACAAATATTTTAAGGCAAGACCTATATTTTAATATCTACATCCCTGGCATAAAACAAGGGGCAGATTAGGTGCTTATTATATGGTTTGTGTCTAATACACACGTGAATGCCAATCCCATAGAACAGAAGCTCTTCTGAGTCAACACTATCTGGGTTCATGAGTGGGAAAAGGATGCAGAACTTACTAGGTCCCTTACTATGTCATAAGACATGTCCTCCAATGGAATGCGTTTTCATTCTGTAGTGGATAGAGGGAGTGTAGATAAGTGTCAGAGTCTTTTAAAGGTGGAGTATGAGAGGTGTAATCTTAGACTATACCTGCCTCTGTTCATAATTCTAAGAGCACATTTCTTAGTAGTTAGGGAAAAAATTCTAAACATAGTGGTTGATGTAAGAGACCAGTGCATGCAGAGATACAATTTTGCAATGTCCATAAAAGACTAAGAGTCCATCGTTGGTGGAGGAAAGTGGTGGGTGCATAAAAGTGGAGAGGAGGCAGGGATTGCTGGTGGGTTCTGTGCGTGAAGTAGGAGAGCACCTGGGACTATTTTTCACTGAAGGCCACGTGTGTGTGGCATGTGGGAAGAAGCAGCATGTTCACTAGCAACAGCACACTCACAGGGTGACAGCACACACGCTTTTCCTGGCTTTGTCCTGTGCTACTAAGGATGTGCAAAAGTAGCAGGCACTTCCTTCAAGGGAAATAGAACTAGCAGCCTAAGGATCTGGAGAACATGTGACACTATCAAATAAGCTATGGAAGGGCACATGGCAACTGCTCTGGGGCATGACATTTTCTGGAAGTAAGGGAGGTGGGCACGCTGGAGTACCCCAGGCCCAGCAATGCCTTGGGGTGGTTGGAGCCTCCTTTAAAGAAAGTGCGCACACGCCAGGGCTTGGGAGTGGCTTCACATCTGGGGTGGGGAAGCAAGTTTCCAGATGCCGGGGCCAGGGCTGTCACCAGTTGTCCCATTTCCCCTTGCTGCACCCCTTTTCACAGAGAGGGAAATAAAGGCCAACGTCCATGGCCAGAAAGTGGGTAAGAGGGTGAACGGAGGTAGGCGTTGGTGAAAGACTGTTTATATCAGCTCCAGGAGGGCTTGCAGAGCAAAGGCAGGGGAGAGCCCACTTGGATGGGCACCAGGCGGGTGCCACAGTGTCCAGTGGAGCACCTCAGGAAGCGCTGCATCTAAGTACCTAGCCCCCTCTTCCCCTGCTTCTAATGCTCCCCTACTGCTTCCCACCCCATCCTGCTGCCCATCATGACCTAGGTTCATTTTTCAGGTACAGGGTGGCTTATTGGAAAGTGATGGAGAAAAAAATATCAGGCCAAGTGGACAGACAACACCAATAGGTACCTCGTCTTCCTAACAGTCTGGGAGCTTGGCTCCCCTCTTCTGTCCACCCACCTGGCTTCTTTGGGCAGAGGCCACTTGTCCCTGAAGTAGCCCAAGGTTCTGTGGCTTCCTGGAGAGGCACTTGAGAAAAGGAGAGGGGCAAGAACAATGGAAGCTAAATACTACCACTTACCTTTGCTCCATGTCCTTTACAGATGTTTCATATCTCACCTGGTGTGGGCTGTTCACCCCAAGAGTGCTCACCCACCCACAGAGACAGGGCAAGCCATACCCAAGAGCCCTACTTCTGAGTGAGTGTGTCACCAACTCCAATAGGATCCTCCTGAAAATCACCTGTTTCCCTGAGGCTCTGGAGTCTGCTTGTGTCCACAAGGTCAAAAACCATTGCTGTTGAAAACGTTCAGAACAGGTATCCCCCTACGGTGTGCTACTTTGGTTCATGAACTATTTTGAGCTGATGGCAATCCAAACCCTGAAAGCTCACAAGAAATGTTTACCTGTCCCTTAATCTAAATTAGAGGCCTTGCCCATAAGAATTTTCACCAGAACTTTTTATGTCACATCTATAGGGCAGAACAAGGTTCTAATTACTGAACATGTGTTCATCTCATCCTGAGAATGACCTTCCTCCTCTCTTAAATCCCAAGGTGGCTTACCGAATCCTTTGCTCAGAATGCCAGATATACCTCCTTAGTTCTTCTGTCAAATAAGTATGTGGAGTCTCTGAGTCTGTCATGCATGGGGAGTTCCCATACCTACATAATTAAATTTGGTTATGTTTTTCTTGTTAATCTGTCTCATGTCAATTTGATTAAGAGACCACCTGAAGGAACCTTGGAGGGTAGAGAAAAGTTTGTTTCTCCTAACACTGTGGGACTGGAGGATTTCCAGAGGCACCAATTGCTCTGTAGCCATGGAGAGTTCCCAGCCTTGAATGTCACCATATGAGGAGACCAGCTGACATGAACCAAAGACAGAACCTTAGGCCTTCCTTGGACTCTCTGCCTGAATGGATATGGAAGTTCAAATCCTTGGCAATTTAGCTTTTTGTTCTACAGGAGAATGGAGTGACACACTCCATCAAAGGAAGGTTTCCTGGGTGTGGTTTGCCATACCTCTGTGGGTGAGTAAGCCATCTTGGGGTAGCAAGCACACACCAGGTGAGATCTGAAATGTTTGTAAAGGAGCCAGAGCAAGTGGTCCTATTAGAACACTGATGCTCTCTGGCCTTCCCCATTTGTCTCCAGTGCCTGTCCAGGAAGCCACAGAACCTTGGGCTTCTTCAGGGAGCTGTGGCCTCTGTCCAATGAGTGTAACTTGGGAAGTTGTGATGCACCTTGCAGGTCTGGAATTCTCAGAGGTAATAACCTGCTGACTCCAAGTGTCATATGGGTGTCTTGCTGGCAGGCTTGGGCCTTGTTCAGACCCAACTGTTTCTCTGTGCTCTAAAATCTGGAGTTGCAATTGTTTGCACATAATGGACAAGTCTCAAAGTTGGATCTATTTTAACGACTTGCGAACCTCTCAATTTAGAACCTCTTTCAAATGGTGCTGCTAGTGCAGTTGTGTGCTCAAAAGTTTGTGCATGGTAAATCAGGGATTGTGAATTCAAATTTAAATGGGGCTGAATTGTGCATAAACTGCCCATGCTTCCACCTTCTTCATTACATTCTCCTGCTGTGGATCCAAAAACGTGGAGTAACCTACTTATTCAAAGAGAGTTTGCAATTTAGAATTTTGGGTTGAAAGAAGTCATTCTATACTCTCTCCTTAATAAAATGAGGCAGACTGATTTAGGTTGGTAATACTTGGCTCACAATTATTTTTTAAAAATGTTTATGGTATAGAAAGTCAGGGTCATCAGTGCAAGTGTAAACAAAATTATTTTCTTACCTTAGGAGGAATACATGAAATGGAGATAAACTAAATTATAATATTTAATTAAAAGGTTAAGTACAGGTAGCAAACTCATACTCAGAAGAACTCAGAAGAGTCAGCTGTTGCCATAGTTAAAGGCTTGCTTAATACAGATGAATTAAAAGAAGCTAGAAGAGCATGTAGTAAAACTGTGTTTTGGCACCTTATCTTAAAGTCTTTTGATTATCTGGGGCAATCACTTATAGTAACTGTATTTGCTAGCTTATTAAAACTTAAGTGGAATATTTAAAGTGTTAAAAGAAAAAAAAATATCCCACGAGGCCCTGGCCGGTGTGGCTCAGTTGATTGGAGTGTCATCACATAACTAAAAGTTTGCAGGTTAGATCCTCTGTCTGGGTGTGTAAGATCCCTAGTCAGCTGATTTATGTTTCTCTCCTTCCCTTCCTCTCTTCCTTCCCCTTTTCTCTTTCCCTCTCTCTGTCTAAAAGCAATACAAAAATATCCTCAGGTAGGGATTAAAAAACAAATCCCACCAGCCTAGAATTCTGTATCCAGCGAAGTCATCTTCAAAAGTAATAGTGAAATAAAGATATTCTCAGACAAACATAAATTCAAGGAATCCATAGCATATAGAATTGCCCTGCAATAAATGGTAAAAGGAGTTCTCCAGAGAGGCCCTCTTTCTAGGTTAGAAACTCAGATCTGCATAAAGAAAGAGTGTTAGAAAAAGAATAAAAAAAATTACATCTATTTTTTTCCTCTTAATTGCTCTAATGGATAGAGTTCACTTATAATAGTAATAGCAATAATAATTATAGCTTATAGTTAACAAAAATGAATGACAATGTTGTAATACACTGGATGGAGGAACTGGGAATATTGTAATATAAGCAGTATTCTGTTATAAAGTGGTGGTTAAAAGTAGACAGAGATTAGTTGGAAATGTAAATTATAAACTCTAGGGCAACCACTAAATCTCTTTTTAAAGAAGTAGGATTTATATGCTGACAAGAAAGAAAATGGAATTGTAGAAAAGCTTCAATTAAAATCAGAGGACATAAAATGAAAGACAAAAAAACTTAAAAAACATGGCAATATGTATATAACAGTTACAAATATGGTATATATAAATGCAAACACAACAACAATTAATTTAATTGTGAATGGTCTAAAACCTAATTTTAAAATGGAGACTGTCAGAGTGATTTTAAAAATGTAATATCTGACCATATGAATGTCTATAAGAAATTCATATTAAGTATAAAGACATAAAAAGCTAAAAAGTAAAGGGATAGAAAAATATTCCATGCTAACACTAATCAAAAGAAAGATGGAATAGCTATGTTAATTTTAGACAAAGCCAACTTCAGAGTAAGGAAAATTATATAGCTCTGCATGCTCCCCAATTTGCAGCTTGGGTTTACATCATCTTGGAGACCCAGGGAATGTCTGGCCACAAACTTTTTTTAGGGTCCTTTTGGGTTGATAGTGCTCCAGGTGCCTATGAGAAATAGAAGATTATATCTAAACCCATATTATTTCTCATATAATTATTATATATAATATATAATACTTAATTATATATATAATATTCAGGAAGACAGCTTCATCTTGACCTCAAAAATTCACTGCATATAACTTTGCAAAGACTTTGAGCGGTACACATTAAAAGATGACCAATTACACAAGGAAACAAAGTAACATGAGAAAGACTCAACTAAAACAACAGATAAAATAATATTGAGATCACCAGTTATAGATATTAAAACAACTATAATTACCATGTTTAAAGAAATGGTAATTACCATATTTAAAACCATATAATTACCATGTTTAAAAGATCAGCTGGAAAATATTTGCAAGAAATAGGAAATTACAAATTTGGCCTGTTGATGAGACTGCAAACTGGTATAACCACTAAGGAAAACAGTGTGGAGGATCCTCAAAATATTAAAAACAGAACAACCATATGATCCAGAAATTCTACTTCTGAGAATATATCCAAAGGAAACGAAAACACTGACTCAAAAAGGTATCCACACGCCCCATGTTCACAAGCAGCATTATGTATAATAGCCAAGACATGGAAACAAACTAAGTGTCCATCAACAAGTAAATGGATAAAGGAGTTGTAGTGTGTCTATATAACGGACTATTATTCAGCCCTCAAAAAGAGGAAATCCTGCCATTTTCAACAATATAGATGGACCTTGAGGGCATTATTCTAAGTGGGATAAGTCAGAGAGAGAAAGACAAACACTGTATGATCTCACATGTGTGGAATTTAAAACAAAATCCAGGTGCATAGAAAAAGGGATCAGTTGTGGTTACTAAAGGTGAGGCATGGGGGAGAGGGAATAGGAGAAAAGTGGGCAAAAGGTATAAACTTCCACTTACGAAAACTTAAGTTCTTATACATGTAATGTACAGTATGATGGCTATGAAAAAAATTAACACTACTGCATGATACATATGAAAATAGTTAAGAGAGCAAATCCTAAGAGTTCTACAAGAAAAAAATTATTTTGCTTTCTCTTTTTACTGTGTCTATGTAAGATAATGGATGCTACCTAAACTTACAGTAGTAATAATTTCATAATATATGTAAGTCGAGTCATTAATACCTTAAACTTGTATCTTAAGCTTACATAGTTACGTATGTCAATACTATCTCAATAAAACTTGGAAATATTCCTTTTGAAAAGGAATCAAATTAAACCTCTAAATTGAAAATTACAATTTATAATGGACTCAGTAGATTTAACAACTGATTAAACATAGCTATAGAAAGAATAACTGGATTATGAGTAAGAGCATGTAATTCAGAATGTAACATGGAAATATAGAAGAGAGGTTAAAAAATAGAGGACAAGTTGTGAAGGTCTATTAATTTCAGTTTTATAAATGGAGAGGAGAAAAAGTACAAAAACAACAGTTAAAAATATAATGCCTGAGAATTTTCCAGAACTGAAGAAAGACAATAATCTACAGATTTAAGAAATCCCATACCCAAGAATCTAACACCTTAACCATTGGAAAAACGTGGTATTTCCTTATAGGATCATTTATTCCTTTTTTGCACTTCTCAGTTGAAATCTTCCCTGAATACATCTGATTGGTGGAACCTAGGTCATATGCCCACTCCCAACTCCAGGTGGGAAAGCAACTTTTCTAGGACATAATATGTGAATATGTGAAATTACCAAATGTAAGGAAAATATTTTTAAAATGTTAAACACCCACTCATACAACAAATGCAGGCAGCAGGGGCTATTCAGAATGTTCCTATTCACACCTCTGCTGTTTTCTCTTTGTACGTTTTTTCAAGAGCACAGAACTCGTAGCTCTAACTCAATGGATGATCGACGTCAACGTTTTCAACCAGCATGCTGCAAGAATTTTTGAAATATGCAATACCTGTCTATGTAGTCAGGGGCAGTGACCTCTTTTCCCTTAGTTATTAAAAAACAAAATCAAACAAACAAAAACAGCCAACACAACAATAGATGTTTGTGTGAATGAATCAAAATTATACCTAATTTTTTGTCAGATCAGAAAAAAATTTTTTTGGTTTGCCATTTTGAGATAAAAAAAGGTCAAAAATCACTGCTCTATGTAATTTGAGCTAACCTTGACCTATCAACCTATGGAACTCTAGACAGAAGAGTATTCTAGCTATTGTACAATTCCCATAAACTCCCTCCTCACCTCAAATTCAGCCCATCTAAATCTTAGCACCCTTTTGCCCTCTCCAGATACCCATCTCCCCTTTAAGACTTTTTTCCCCTGCAACTATCATCCTGCTTTTTCAAGCTATGTTTGAGAATTCTCCCCGACTCTCTCCTCTTTATTGTGTGTTATTTCCTCTTTATTCATATTTAACTTCAGCAGAATCTGTCCCGTATCTCTTTCATTTTTTCCCCTTCTGAGTGTATAAATGTTACCCTTTTGAAGCTTTATTTTGGAGCATTTGCACCATGGCCATATCTGGTGTTCCCATGACACTAGTTTCTCTTTCCTTCAATTCATCCTGCATATCCATGCCTAGTGAGTTTCCATTTTCAATTTTTCAAATGGCAAAACCTCATTCCAGAAATATCTTTGTCTCGTACTAACCTGTCTTCGTACCTTCCCTCACTTTCAGGAAGGCAGTGCACTGCCTTGGTCCTTTAAACACCTCCAGGAGTCTGTCAGACTTTCCTCCCAACTTTTCTACCAGAAATCACTCCGCCTCCAAACTTGTGCCTTAATCTCCCTTCAGAGTGCTGCTCAAGCCCATCCCCTCCAGAAGGCCTATATCTGTGATTACTACAAGTTTGTGAACCTTGGCAGTCTTCACTGCCCCCTTACACCTCCACAGCTACTTTTTATTATTCTCTTTCATGAAAACTAAAGTTCATTTATTCCATAAAACTATGACAATAACTTCAAGGTAAAGACCCTATCTGGGTGCCTTGTTCCTAGTGCAGAGCCTAGCACAAACTTGGAATTCAGTGTTCGTTGAATAAAGAAATGAATTAAATAGCGAGTTAATGAATGTCTGCTCTGGCGCGGAGACTCGAGCTGTTACCAAGGGTCCCTACATTTAAGGAACTTAAGGCCTGGGGCAGGGGGCGGGGTTGCAGGTCGGTGGACGTCTTGAGTCAAGTGGAAAACTGAGTGTAGATACCCGTTTCAGCTAAGAGACCCGTGGTAGGCAATTTCTCCTCTCTGTGGGATTTCCCTTCTTAATTTTGACAATCTGTAGCTGGGCGGGGTGCAAACAACTTTCACCGTGTTAGATTGCGTTGGGTCGGGTATATTTTTCTAGCCTTAAAATAGTGGCTGTCTCTGTCACTGACACCCATGTTGTGCTATTCCCAGCAAGAGCCTGCAAACGGAATTTCAATGGTTGGGAAACATTGAAACGACATTCAGATTCTGTTTGCTTCCAACACTCAGATATTGTAATGAAGACGCAACATAAAATTCCTCCTTCACTACCAAGAACAAAATGCTTCAAGTGTAGGGCCCTATAGCTCAGGGGTTAGAGCACTGGTCTTGTAAACCAGGGGTCGCGAGTTCAAATCTCGCTGGGGCCTTTAAGGTGTTTACTACTGTTTTTAATTCTTCTCGTTACCACCCTTTCTCCGATAACTTTAACCCACACGGATATTCGCCTCTGGGTCTTCTCGGTGCAGTCCAGACCTCCGGAATAAACACCGCCAAACACGGCTGCTTCCTCTCAGGTTCCTGTGCCCGTGCGAAAGTGCTGTTTGCTCCTTGCCTTGTGGCGCAGTGCATTATAAGCTGCGTGCGGACCCGGGCAGATCCGCTCGCGGCCAGAACCTGGAGGGTCGCCCAACCCGAGCCCGGATGAGGACGGTGAAGAAAGACGATGGATCGAAACCCTCGGCAATTGCTGTGGGCAAGTTTTGGAACCCAGAACCAGGTCCTCTTGCAGCCGTCGGCCTTCCGGGTTACGCAGTTCGGCAGCGTTTCCTTTTTCAGTGATTTTCGAATACTTCAGTATCTCAGTGCGGGGATTCAGGTGGAGACTTGAATGACCATGTTATTGACTCAAAGAGATTGTGGCTTCCTCTTTGGAAAACCTTAAAATAGTTTCGCACGCACACACACACACAACTCAGTTCTAACAGAAACACTGGGCTTCCACACTCTCTCCGTCCCCGAGCCTGCAAATGTGTGAGCTGAAAAGAGCTGCGGCTGGCCTGCGCCAGCGCGACTGGATTCCGAGGCCAGGGCAGGAAGAGAAGAAATGAGACCCGCGGCCCTCTCCCTAGCTGGGAGTAGCGCAGTGAGAATGCTTCCCACCGCCTCAGTCCCTAGTTCCCCAAACCCCAAATGGCCGCTCCCACTCTAGGTACACACCGTGCCAAGGAAGCCCCGGCCCCGTGCGCTCTGCGGAAACAACAGCGCCCCCCGGCGAGCAGGTCTCCCCCTCCTCCCCCATTCTTCGTGGAGCGAAGACCCATGCAAACCTCGGGATGCATGGGTCCTGGCAGCGCCTGGGAAGAGCACAGGTTGGCCCTGTTTGGAAGTCCCTTGGTGAAGCAGGAGAATCCAGCTCTAGAAAGGTTGTTCCCCAAACTGTGGATGCAGGAAGTTCTCACAAGATAGTTAGTTACTCCGCGGTATCCACCTGTGGGTAACCAAACAGTCACGTGGCACCCGCCTCTGCTTATCTCTGTCCTGAATAGGGAATTCTAGAAAAGAGTTATTTGCATTCCCTTCGATAGCTCAGCTGGTAGAGCGGAGGACTGTAGTGGTTCCCTTTCCAGTCATCCTTAGGTCGCTGGTTCGATTCCGGCTCGAAGGAGAAGCTGCTATTTTGGGCTGGCCGATCCTCAGTTTCTTCCGCCCTTTAACCTTCCGGAGTAGCTTTCTACAGTGTGTAGACCTTAGCCCTGTCTTGAGAAACAGCTCATTCACTGGTCGGTCGTTCAGCTTCAGGTATCACATCTTGAGATATGGATCTTGTCTGGTATGCTTGGTAAGCACAAAGGAGTATGCAGTAATTCATAATTCAACCGACCAGCTGGGAAGAATCTGAGATATCTTCTTTAAGATACGCCTTCTTTTCGCTTCTGGTTGATCCTAGATTGCTGCCTGACGACCAGATGTCAGAGGCCCAAAACCACTTGTTGGTATAGAATATTCTACAAATGTATGTCTCTGCTCTGCTACCCTTCGGGGCATTAATTTGCAGAACAAACCCCTAAACTGTGACCTGCAGCCCGAGTGTGTGACCCTATTATACACACACATCCATGGAGAAAGAGAGACTTTTCATTTATTTAGCCGTTTATGTATTCTTACCGTTCCATGAAAAGATTTTGAGCCGCAGCAGGGAGGAGTACTAGGATTGGACGTGAATAGGGATGAAACTGGGAGAGAGAATTCCAAAGCGAGAAAACCATTTGAGCAAAGGTGGGGAGAATTTAACTCTCATCCAGGGAAACTGCGATGGGTCTGGAACAGCGCACACCACACTGGTGCACCACCAAACCAGCTCCAGCTCGGGTGTTTTGATACCCACATTAGTCTTGTCCCTCGGGTTTTATGCCCGCACGAGGTGGTAGCAGCGAGATAGATATACTTCCCATGCGTTTGTCCTGGGGCTCAGGACCCTACAGCCTTGCAAACGAGCTCTGCTCGGCCCTCAAGCTCCAACCCGTTTCCCTCCAGACTCGAGCTCGCAGCAAGACCCGTCCAGGAGGGACTCGGCGGAACTCAAATGCGGCTTGAATCTGAAAGGCTGCCTCTCCTCACCTCATCTGGAGTCTGGAAAGGTCCTAGATGTGGATCGGAAAGAATAAATTAGGACAGGGCTAGAGCTAGACGTGAGACCATAATGATGAAAATCAAAATTAAAGAAGGCAAAAGAAAAAAATTGACGGTCACGACAAAGGAAAAAACCCGGGAGTAGTGTGGCGGGAAAATGAAATTCAGAGGAAATAGACAGAAGGTACTTGTTATTGCGGCTCGTTGGTCTAGGGGTATGATTCTCGCTTTGGGTGCGAGAGGTCCCGGGTTCAAATCCCGGACGAGCCCAGACATTTTAATTAAGTTGTTTTTTTCTCCTTTAGGAACTACCGAAAAAGCTTCTGTTCCTCACAGGTTTTCTCCTGTTCCGAACTGTTCTGCAACGCGAGGCAGATGGGAGCTGATGACCTGTGAGAAACCAAACTGCCTGGCTTCCTGGACTGTAGGGGGCCCCTCGCTCCTGGGAGCACTGGCCAGTGTCCTACTAAGCTTCTGGGAGCTCCAGCGGGTGTCCAGCGTTCCGGGGTCGGAGCTGGCCGAGTCTTCACTGGTGTTGGGTCTCGAACTCTGATCTGTAGGGTCTCTCCTGGGCGGGGCGGGTCAGGGACGCTCCCGCTGGCCTGGGGCTGGGGCTGTCCTGACTCCGGCTCGGTAGGCGGGTCCGGGCTGTGAGGGGCCTCCTCCGAGAAACAGGGCGCGGTCCCAGCTACCCTAGGATTCGCCCACTGACTCTCCCCTCCTCACTGCACCCCTAACCCGTCGGTGTACACACACACACGCGGACGCTGACCCCACGCAGATCCAAAGCAGCAGTCAAAACATCTTTGCGTTTTCCACCACCTCCCCATCATCATACAAAGGACGAAGAAGCGGGTGAGAAACAAAAACTTCTCTTTCCACTACCCTGCACTTTTCTGCAACTTTGTTCCAAGGTCCAGATGGGTTCATACTTCTGTTGCTTCTCCTCCTCCATGTCGGTAACTTTACCAGGGGCGCTTTGGCAGGGGAGTCCCTTCTTAGCAGAGGGTCTCTTTCGGGAGAAGTTTGCGGAACTGGACTAGAGGGACTGAAGAATGGGAAGAAAGGTAAAAATGTAGTCAAGTTAGCGATTCTACATTCCCATCCATGTTTACTTCCTGCACCTGGGCAGAGGTGGCAACACGAATGCCAATTGCCTAGAACGTAGAATTCGAGGGGACCACCGCGTGGGCGAAACCAACCGAGGTCCAGGAAGGCCCCTGCTTGCTCAAACTAAAGACTCTGCTTGGTACTCAGGCTGATCGCCAGATTTATGAAGCAGGCCTTGTTCAGTTTTTCCAAGTGGAAATGATGTTTGGGGACTGGTGTTTTCATTTTCTGTTCAGTCACCTCTGTCTCCTCATCCTTAACCGATCCACAACCCATCCACAGCCAGTACTGTGAAATTCTTGGAGACACTGACAA
The DNA here is from genome assembly GCA_039655065.1 of Glossophaga mutica. Classification (NCBI taxonomy): domain Eukaryota; kingdom Metazoa; phylum Chordata; class Mammalia; order Chiroptera; family Phyllostomidae; genus Glossophaga; species Glossophaga mutica. The sequence goes on from CM077303.1 coordinate 73,086,502, forward strand.
CAGCCTTTTCTTTAAGCTTTCTTAATGGAACATTGGAATCCTCAGCTTTCTTACTCTGAGACAACACATCAAATAATAACAGCATACGGGCATAACAGGACATTTTTGTTTCCAAAGGACAGTAAACACAGTTTCAGCACCATTGTGGGAACTAGGAAAATCTTAAATTAGCGAAGACCCTCCCTTTGTGTCTTCAATAACCTTATATTCAAGTCATAAATGTCATCACTACCTGGCTGGTGTAGCTCAGTGGATTGAGCGCGGGCCTGCGAACCAGAGGATCGCGGTTCGATTCCCAGTCAGGGCACATGCCTGGGTTGCAGGCCAGTTCCCAGCAGGGGACGCATGAGAGGCAACCCTACATTGATATTTCTCTCCCTCTCCCTCTCTCCTACCCTTCCCCTCTAAAGATAAATAAATAAATAAATCTTAAAAAAAAATATGCATTTCTAATTCAAGCTGTAACTTATTACTATATAGAAAAAAAATGTCATCACTAGAAACCCAAGCAGTGTAAGTATCTGAACGCCAGCAGGTGGCCAACTTCCGGGAAGCAGTAGCAGGTATTCAAAGAGCTATTTGACTACACAACTACTAACTAATTAGTGCAGAATTATAATTGTGTTACACTTTATTTCAAGTAACTTTTTTTTACAGATAAAGGGAGAATAAAATATTTTTGGAATTTATGGAAATATTCAAAGTAGGTTTCCTTTAAATAGCAACTTTCACAGGCACCTTTAAAATTAACTTTTATTTTCTAGGCATTACTAGTATAAAATATGAAAGCTGTGTGGTGCATTGGAAAGCTTCTATTCCTAATGCATCTAATCCTAGTAATACTAGATATTCCTTGGGCCATACATGTTCTCCTCCTCTGTTCCTCAGTTTCCTTATCTGTAAAATGAGAGGTTAACAGATGGTCTCTAAGGTCCCTCTCCTTTTGTTGTTGTTGTTGTTGTTTAATACCCTCCCAAGGGCATGCTCATTGATTTTTAGATAGAGTGGAAAGGGAGGAAGAGAAACATCAGTTGGTTGCCTCTGGCTTGCACCTGGATGTCGGGACTCACACCTAGGCATGTGCTCCAACTGGGATCGAACATGCAATTCTTTGGTTTACAGGACCATGTTCCAACCAACTGAGTCACACCAGCCAGGGCTGTTCCTTATACTATAACAGCATGGAATGGTCAGGTATTATATCCCAATTCATTAAAAAAAAAAAAAAAAAAGTACTCCAGTAATGAGAAGAACTATCATTTGGCAAAGAGTATAGGAAAATCCATCCCAGAAAAAGAGAAATGTCTCTAACTCTCATCAAAAGTGCAGATGTCAAGTTATGGGCAGACAAAGGTAAAAGGCTTGTCAAATTATTGTTGGAAGCATTTAGCAGTGTGATTCATAAAGTAGATGGCTAAGAAAGTGGACCAAAGCAGACTGGCAAAAACCCTCTTCAGGAGATTTTGTTATACTGTAGTTGAGCAAAAAGCAATCTCTCTAAACAGTTATTCTCAGAAGAACACTTCGAAACATCTGGGAAAGAGAGAGTGGGCACAAAGCCCAGAGTTTGTTGAAAAGTTAATGATTAATTTTTGTTCTATTTGGAAATAGAGCCATGTCAGCAGGCCTTTGTCCTCGTTCTCCCTCTATAAATACCATTTCCCCTTCCTGGAAGTGGAAGCATGATCCTTTTCATGTGAACTACATCCTCTTTTAACCATTACTTCTGTTACTAAATAAGCTTCATGCTTATAAACCAAAATTATTTAAGAGTTATAAAGAAATTTAGAGATTAATCCCTTCCCTCCATCACTCAATTTTATAATTAGTCTTAAGGAGAGAATGAAACATACGTACTCTGTATAAAGGGGGAAAGTACACCAGCAGTAGAGTCCTTAGAAGGAGAACCCAAGTGTCCCGTGTCTATGTGCAGGGAAGCCATTGGCTTGAAGAAACGACATAGAAAAATATTTTAGGAAAAGGGGGATAACTTTCAAGTTGAAGCTGTCAGAACATTTTTTAAGTACGTGAGTATATTTTTTAATTGGCAATTGCTTCACAGCTGTTAAAATAAGCTGTTGACAAATTATAATGTTCATTAACCATAGACTATAAGTTTTTGTTGTATTTTGAAACACAAAAGAGTAGGCACTGAGATGCATTTTAATAAAATTGTAAAACTTTTTCCTCCAAAACTTTATTTTCTGTTTCATCATAACCTCATTGTGCCAAGCTGAAAATAAAAACAATTAAAATGAAAACAACCGTTCACCATTCTCCTGACTCTGCATTGTCAACTTTGTAGGCATGTTATGAATTCTCCCAAGGTTGTTAAGTGAAACCACAGAGGCAGAGAAGGGACGTGGCTGTGTTCAGAGACTGGAGGCTGCTCCCCAGCATCACTGCATAACTCTAAAATCAGAGGTTGAACTGTTTGTGTGAGTTGGTGTTTGAACTGGTATTTCAGGCCATGGGACTCTGTGTGTGTGTGTGTGTGTGTGTGTGTGTGTGCGCGCGCGCGCTGTTGGAGTGTAGTGCCTTATCTCTGTTGTTAGGCAATTTATTAGAGGAGGGTAAGGTTGAGCAAGTTGTTTTGATCCCCAAAGACTGTGGGAGTTGACCGCTGATTCGGTCTTCCTGGACTGCTAAGGCAATCAGGGTGTTGCAATGGGTCTGGCAGCCATTTTCTCTAACAAATGACTAATGGACAACTTTTTAGAACTCAGCAATTCAGTGTCCATTTAAAAAGTGCTATGTGATTAATTTATAATGGGTACCACTCTCAAGTAGCTTGTCTGCCCACAAAAGTAAAGTGAGCATTTGGGCGCTCTGCTAGATGTCAGTAGAGGCTCCACTCTATGAACCCCATGTCCTATTTCTTCTCTTTGCTCTTAAAAGACAGTGAACTTTGGTGTTTGGCAGAACAAATGTACTGGCCAGAGACATACCTATTCCTTTCCTTTCCAGAGGCTTCAGTGACCCTGCTGCACCAGGTACTGAGGGAGAGGCAGTTTATGGCAGTTTGCTTGGTCCTCTTCTCATTATCCCCAACATTTTTCCCTTTAGCTCAGGATTTGGCTGGGGATACAAGGAAGAAGGGAGAGGATGGGGGAGGAGAGGAATGAAGCTCAGACAGGACAGTGTCTGTCCCAACCCACCTGAAAAGTAGGTGAAGTTTCTTTTTTGAGGGGTTGTCCATGCTGCCCATTGTCACCAGAAAGGGACTGGGACTGGACTGAGGCAGGTCTGGCCAGGCACGGCCTGGGATGTGTGGGTTCTTGACTTTGTGCAGGAAAGCATTCAAGATATGAGTCCAGGTGATTTTGAGAGTATGTTTATTAAAGTTTGGAACAGTGAAACAAAGGAAGGGCTTAGAATAGAAGAAGCAAGATCACAGTAACAGAAGGGAGCCAAGGCAGGGCTGCCTTTGTCTCGCTGCAAAGTCAGGCAAGAGAAGAGCCCTCAGAGCTGAGGAGAAAGAAAGTAAAATCACATGCTGGAGGAAAGGGAGGCGGGATGTGCTCAAACAGGATTGTGCACTGGGTCCTTTGTCTTGATGGCTTTATCTGGTTTTTGGAGGCTGAAATTTTAGGGGAGGTATCAATCAATCAGAATATTCATCAGCTTTTTAGGTGTGTCTTTTAATATGCTGATGTATCAAAATGAGCGTATAGTGGAGTTTTGGATAATTTTCTGGTCAGCTTTATCTTGGATTTATCTGGCTTTAATTGGGATTTTTGTTATTTATTCCCCTGACTTTATCCATTCTTGGCTTTGGCTGACACTAATGGCATTAACTAGATCTCTGTCATCTATCTCCCTGACTAGGGTGATTGCTACTCACTGTCTGGCTGGGCAAGAGAAATGTAAACCATCTGCCCCTAAGTATCCTTGGTTAGGTAGAATAGGGTCTTCTGATTTATTAGCTGGCTGTTCATTGCTCAGCCATTTGTTTAACTGTTTTGTCTCCATTTCCCTCATTTCACTTGCCAGGGAATTTTTACTAACCTCCCTCATCCACTTTTTTTCCACCTGAAATTCTCAGGTCCTGCCAGTTACCAAAAAAAAACGTTCTTAAGGTAGGCTCTAGAGCACGTGCCTGAGCATGTGTAACTCACTGACAGTTGTTTAAAGAGTTAATCTCTCCTAAAATTGCATTGGGATGGGGACCAACACCTCGAGGGTATCTCAGTGGGTGGGTTTTAAGGATTATATCAGTAAGCTCTAGAAAGCTGCTTTTCTGTTTTCCGGGACCCTTGGAAATCTACTCTACCTGCTTTTTATTGGTAACTATTACCAAACCATCTTTTTTTCCCTTTATTTTAATTGTTGTTCTTGTACAGTTTTCTGTACTTTTACTCCCATCCCAGCCCACCTCCCTCCCATTTCCACCCTCCCTAGTTCTTGCCCATGTGTCTTTTATACTTGTTGCTCTAAACCATCTTTTTAAAGATTTTTTAGAGAGAGGGAAAGGAAGGAGAAAGAGAGGGGAGAGGGAAAGGAAGGAGAAAGAGAGGGTGAGAAACGCCAATGTGTGGTTGCCTTTTGTGTTCCCCTCCCAACCAGGGACCTGGCCGACAACCCAGGCATGTGCCCTCACTGGGAATCAAACCTGTAACCCCTTGGTTCTCAGGCCGGTGCTCAGTCCACTGAGCCACACCAGCCAGGGCATGTTGGTGAGTCTTAAAGAGAAGTCAGGAGAGTTTTCAAGTTTGGATCTCCAAAGTGAGGTCAGAGAATGCACTCCTAGACCATGAGGGATAAGAAAAACGCTTGGGGCCTAGGTGTCAGTCACTGTTTTAGAAACTAAGACCGTAGAAATGAATAAGATAATGATTCTTCTCTCAAAGGGTTCTATCTAACAAAGAGACAATGAGATCAATTAACATCAAAGGAATGATGGTTATCAGTGTTGTAGTGATGGTGGAGATCATCCATTTAGCTACAAGGAACAGAAGATTGAATGCTCAGGGTTAGTCTCTTGTGAACAGCTGAAGATGAAAGGAAGGAGAAACCCAGGAAATATGGCAAAAATATTTCTGAAGTTAGTAGCTGGGAGGTTGAGGTCAGGGGCAGTGGCTACTAATAGCTGTCACCTAACCTTCTTTAGAAGTGCTTTCCTGGTTCTGTGAAATCTGTGGAATAACCTACTTATTGGCATAGCATCCTTTCATGAACCAAATTATGTGGGTAATTAGAAGGTACAAAGGAACAGCATCCTTCTGGGAGACCCCATGGACTCCACAGGCTTCTTCCAAGGCAGTTCTTGGAGCTGGCCCATAGATCAGAAACAACATCTTCTGAACCCAGATCATTACATGTGAACAATGAAACCTCAGTTCTGTCATGGGCAAGAGTGAGAACCACAGACATCAGAAAAAGGGTGGCTTTGGGACAAAGGGCCATACTTGTCAGTATCAAACTTTGCCTCCCAGTGGGTTAATATTTGACACAGTCACACCCAGGGAAAAGGTGAATGACTTTCTGTGTTTGTCCAAGAGCAGTGTCCTTGGTTTCCATATCTCTGCCAGGACTGGGGATTTTTGGAAGTAGTCTCCCCACCCAGTTCATTTGATCGCTATATAATCAGAACCAGAGGGGGCCTCTGGCTTCACACAGCTGCAACCCATCTCCAGGAACAAAGAGTTGGAAGCCATCCCAGAAGCCATCTTCAGTTGGAGGGAAACTTCCAGATTTTTGTAAGATTCTTACCCCTGAGCAATAAGTTGCTCTATTTGTTTTTATATATAGATATACTATTTCTAGCCACCTGTCCATTTCAGTGAAATTATTTTTCCCCCTTTAAAGCCTCTGGGCCCAAGCTGATGAATTAAGGAAAAAAATGAATCAGATTCTAAAGTTTAAAATGAAAACAAATTTCTTTTGGAATAGCCTATATGTGGACGAAGAGAAATTAGTGAGACTGGGAGAAAGTGGAGGTTGAGGAGGGATTCTTGAATTGGAATAAAATACCCAAAGACCTGGGGAAGTCATTTGCTGAAGGGCCTCTGGATGCCCCCCGCTGGACACAGGAATTAAATGTGGTGGAGCAAGAAAAGAAACCAAAAGTATGCTTTTAGCTCTGTTTTCTTGTAACCTTCACTACTAATTTTTTTTTCTTAAAAAACATTTTGATTGCTCTTTAAGAGCCAAGTGGAACACATTCTAAGATCAAATGAAGGTACACTGGCAGGTTGAAGGAAAGAAAGAAGAAAAAGAGATAAAGGGAGGAATATGTATTGTGTGTTACGCTTCTGATTTGGGGGGTATTGCCCTATAATATATAAAAGTGTGAAGCTACATTTATGAAAATTATAACCATAGCTACTAATCATAGACTATCAAGTTAACTCCCTGGCACGTAAAGTTGGATGGATCTCTTGAACACAAAACATTGCCTGTGGAGAGAGGAAGAGAGTGTTAATTCTTGCAAAGACTAAAGGATTGGCTTGAGGCAGATGATAAAGTTTGTCTAACGGTCAGTCGGGACAAATTTCACTGACAAAAAGCTGACTGACAGTTATGTGCTTAAATATGGAACGACATGTGTGAATGAGTGTGACCACCAGATGTGACGGTCTGCACCCTTGGCCCGGACAGATTCACTTCCACACCACAAATTATGTCTCATATTTGTTTTCTCCCAAATTCGCTTTACCTCTTTTTGGGACATTGAGGATTGAATATATGAGTGAGGAAGTTGTGAGTCGAGGAGGTATTAAATACTGGTGGCCATGGTGTGTACTGGTTGGGATTTGATTTCTGGATGTCTTAGGGGAGATAATATTACAATAAGCCTGAGCAAAATTCAGCTGAGTTTTAACAGAATGAATATGCAAATTCTGCAGATTAAAAACAAAGATTCTGCTTTACCTCTCCAGACTGGGATGTGAAACCTTCAGCCTCCAACCAGCAAGTGGCTTTGTAGGATGTGAAGCCCCTGTGTAGCATTAATTAGTCCAGTGCCTTAACTGGAGCTGGTCTGTGGGCTTGGCTTATACACTCAGCTTTAAGAAATGATACATCTCAGTGAGATTGGGTCACAGGTCTTCTTATCATCTATTTCTTTCACCTGGTGCCTTCTGCCACCAACTGAACTTATACAAACTTGTCTCTTTAATTCCGCTCAACTCTTGCTAGTAAAACAAGAAAAGATTATCCTATGCTTAATGAGAACCATGGAATTTTAGACATTAGAATTAGCAATTTTCTCATTTTACAGATGAGCAAACTTAAGCCTGGAGAGGAAAATGAAATAAATCATTTAAAAAATATATATTGAAGGTCTACTGTGAGGCAGGCACTGTGATTCAAAGTGAGTAATATGGCTTCTGCCTTCCTATAACTTATCAGTAGGAAACACTGACAAGTGAACAGGTAATTGTTTGCCCAAAAGCACATGGATAAAGGCTTGGAAATGGCACCCATGAAAACTGACAACAGGTGTATCTTCTGTGTGTGTGTGTGTGTGTGTGTGTGTGTGTGAGATATCCTTGTAGGCAAATCCTGAGCTTTGTGACTTTTGCTTTGACATTTGTATCTAGTGGGGTGTCATTGGTCTTAAGATGTAAAGGAAATGGTGTTTGGATAGAAACTCTAGACGGGCCTGCCAGCTCATACTCCCTTCGGTGACAATATCCCCACAACCTGTACAGCACTGGCACCTCCTCCTACAAGGACCCAGGGTCTCCTCTGTAGCAGGAAAGACATTGGCAACATTTCTATCCACCACTGCCACCTAGTGACCCTTTTGGCTACTATCAGCTCTGGTTCTACTTCCTGATTTTTTTTAAATATATATTTTATTGATTATGCTATTACAGTTGTCCCATTCTACTTCCTGATTTTGAATCTGGTTTTCTGGCCCAAGGCAGAGCGGTGTTGACTCTGTGACCTCAAAGGTCCTGTTTGTTCCATCTTGGGAGCCTGTGATTTTACAATTGCTTTTGACATTAGAAGGCAATATTCGTCCATCACAGAGCAAGAGTCTGAATTGAATCCAAATCAATAAACCTTTGATGAGGTCTTCCAAAAAACTAGAAAGAGAAAACACATCCAGAAGACTAAAAAGCACAATGTGAATGTAAAGAGCTTGGCAAATGGGGAGCACAGCAGGCCAGCAGCTGTGTTGAAACAGTGGCCATGTGTGAATACTTGTTATTCTTTTAGCAGTGGCTCTTCCCTCTGCGATCATGTTCCACTTTCTTGCTAAACTCCCAAGAACATGTTTTCACTTGATTCTATTATAAATTAGAATTTGAGTTCTTAATAGAATTTTTTCAGCTGCTATTTATTTCACTAGCATGGAATAACCATTTTCTTTGTGTATAATTCCGTATTCTTCAGCACTGTGGCAAATTTGTCTATAAGTATTATGAAACAGACAAGGTATATTAGTGCCAGATGATGATGAGAAAGAGTGCTCACTTTGCTCATTCTGTCATGTGCCTTCCCATGTAACCATCGGAACCCTGGATTTCGTGGTCTTCCTACACTCGGAGCCATACTCCCAGGGCTGTTAAGTAACACTACAGGCTTAGTGCTAGAACCTGTGGCATCTTTAAGTGCTATAAAAAATATTTGACCTGAAAATAACACTTATTGACCTACACACAAGAAAAGCACAAAATAAAAATAATTAATGTTTATGGGAACATACCATTTGTTTCTAAATTTAGGATTTATATGAATTACATTATGCTTAGGCATAACTTGAAGGATAAATTTTTCTCCCATTGTAAGAATTTCTCAATATGTGTGATGATTGCTAAAAACCATAGACAATCAGCCCTAGCTGGTGTAGCTCAGTGGATTGAGCATGGGCCTGCAACCAAAGGATCACGGTTCGATTCCCAGTCAGGGCACGTGCCTGGGTTGCAGGCCATTTTCCAGCAGGGGATGCACAAGAGGCAACCATACATTGATATTCATCTCCCTCTCTCTTTCCTCTAGAGATAAATAAATTTAAAAAATCTTAAAAAAAGAAATCTTAAAAAAAAACCATAGACAATCAAAAAGTAAATGACTCATTCATAGACAAAAAATTTGAAAAACAAAATTATAAAACTCAGTTTCAAATTAATAGTGAAAAGTCATTTTTATTATTGGATGTGGGAACATTCACACATATTTGATGTAATGTGGGGTAGCACTATGATGGTTTTCAAAGGCTCTGAATATTATTTAAAATTTTCCCCAAAGAACTAAAAGTATAGTCAGAAACTACTTGCTGCAAACACCAAATATTTTTAATTCTCAAATCTTCAAGTTTCTTAAGTCATAAAGTTTTCAAGTTCATAAGAAATTTGTTTTCTATTTTGTTATAATCTATACTTGTTTATTTCTACAATATTTTAATAACCTATCATTGGGTGTCTTTGAACATTTGTGACACACTATCCCTAGGAAGTGTGAGTTCTACACTTCAGACTGAAAGCCTTTAAGAGATGATGTCAGCAATTCTCTTCTCTTCCTAATTCTTCTTTTAAAGAAAATGTTAAGAAATCATAACAGCAAATTATAAGGGCTTTGACTTGAAGAAAAGTTCTGAGGAGGTTGTACTATTTGTTTTTATCACATAGTAACATCACTTGGCTGTTGTGTAACAGTTTGTATATATTTTCAGGGAAAACTAGGAAATAATCTCTAAAAATAATCCCTACTGTTCCCAAAGTGAGATGTTCCTAAGAATAAGCTTGAATTCCTCTTCCTCCAGTCACCTGTAAAAGTTCACCCCATACCCACTTCCAAGCATTACATCGATTCTTTATGCTCCTCTCAGTTTTTTTTTTAAATGGTATATAATAATTACACATTTGGCCACAAGCCACCTAATCCTTTAGGAATTAAGTCTGTCTCCCTTCTCCTCAGGGTTAGGTAACAACTGCTCTCCTCATAGCCAGTTGACTTACTGACTTGAATACCTGGAATCCTGTCTTCAACAACCCTCAGATTGACCCTTCCCTGGAATCAGGTTTCCCTAAAAGTCCCTTTTCTTCATAACTCTCACCTCCTATCTTACTGTCTCATCTCAGTAAACTGGAGTGCCTGTCCCTTCCCCATGATGCTACATCTCCTTTTAGGGAGGCGTTTGGTGTATTTTAATAGTCTATGCGTTCCAGGATCTAACAGTGTCTGGTACCCAGTAGGGAGGGGCTTATGTAATGTTTGTATTAAATTAATTAATAACTGAATTAAAGGGTATGAATGGATATTGTGATGCTATAACTAATAGAAAGGTAAGTACTCAGTGAATCTGAAGGGATAAGACTGAATGGTTGGGGCTGGAAGCTGTGTTCTGGAAACTTCCTTTGCTTTTCCAAAGGAATGAATTGACAAGAAAGATGAGATTGATGAAGAAGAAAAAAATATATAATTAGGTGACTGGGGATACCTGACTCATGAAGCCCTATCAGAGAGAAAAGCCCCTGTCCTTTTAGCCTAATTTGCCCTACCATACCTCCTTTGCCCTTGGCAGGCACCTTTGTTGGAAGAAATGATGATGGGCCTGGGTTCCCTGTTGTTGGTCTTCATGCTGGGTCTGAGTCTGACCCCATCCACCCTGGCTCAGGATAACGACAGGTACAGACGCTTTCTGAAGCAGCACTATGATTTAAAACCAACTGGCCGAAATGACAGATACTGCGACAGCATGATGGTGAAACGAGACCTGACTTCACCCTGCAAAAACATCAACACCTTTATTCATGACACCACGACAAATATCAAGGCCATCTGTGATGATAAGAATGGGGTGCCTTACGGAGAAACTTTCAGACAAAGCAAGTCTTCTTTCCAGATCACCACTTGCAAGCATATAGGACAGTCCCCCCGGCCTCCCTGCCGGTACAGAGCTAATAAAGGGTACAGAGTCGTTGTTGTTGCCTGTGAACATGGCTTGCCTGTCCACTTTGATGAGTCCTTTATCCGTCAATAACAAGCAGGCCTCTGGCCCAGAGTGGGCTCCGCTCTCCATTCCTTGCATCTCTCCTACACACTGCAGAACAGTGGCAGCAATATTCATTGCCAGGGGCCCGGGAAATGAACTGCCTGGATCTTTTGTTTTCAGTTTTACAATATGTTAATAAATAAAAATGTCTCTGAAATCAGTAAGAATCAAAATCTTCTCACCAATTCTTGGCTTATTGATTTTTCCCCCTTTTCTCAATGCCCCCCCAAGAGGATTGGGTGGAATGCAAGTGAGTTTTTTCCCTTCTCAGTCATTAGAGAGGTAGACTTTACCTTTCTGTGAATGTAAGGATGTTAAATACATTTTATAGAAAGCTAGGAAAATTCCAGTGCTTGTGGTTGCTAAGCAGAATTTTCAGGAGGGGCAAATTGTTTTTTACTATCAAATAAGCCAATATTACTTTTACAAATGTTAAACTTTGAGGAGTAGAGTTTGAGACTGAATACCAACAGATTAGTTAATCTCTCTCTTTCTCTCACTCTCTCTCACATACACATACACAGTCCTGCATGAATACCAAAATTCATTCCTGATAGTTACCTCTTGTCTTAGGCAAGAGGTTATTTTGAGTTGCTTTGAACAGATTGCTCCCAGGGTATTCTCATAGTTACTTTATATAAAGATAAAAAGTTGATTACATTATTTTCTCTTTAATCTTTTACTTTATCCACCAATGTCTGGCAACTATGAGGTCTTTGGGAATTTATGGAAAGATTCCAAGCTTATCCCTTATTCTTATTCAACTAGATTTGTTTTCAAGTAACACAAACTTAGGTAAGCAGACACTCTCCTTATGAAATATACTAGTCAATTCACAGTTTTAGTGGTAACTTCTTGTCACCTGATTTCTATCAACAGATGCCAGGATATTTTATTTAGAAAGTACTTGTTAATAAATTACAGTTATAAATCACTAGTTTTACTAACCTTTGAATCTTTGACTATAGTGGTCACAGTATTCACTATGGTGGCCTCTCCTGCTGTCTATATTGCCCTGAAATGGGCCAAAAGCCCTGCCTCCTCAATAACCAGGTTATAGCCCTGGCTGTTTTGGCTCAGTTAGTCAGAGCATTATCCTGTAACTGAAAGGTTGCAGGTTCTATTCCTTGCCAGGGCACCTAGGTTGTGGGTTTGGTTCCCACTCCAGGCATGTATGGGATGCTTCTCTCTCTCATCAATGTTTTTTCTCTCTCCAAAAGCAATGAAAAGAAAAAAAGGTCCTCGGGTGAGACAAAAAAAACACCCAGGTTATGTATCAGTGTCCAGGTGCCACCTGGGAGAGCCCAATGTCACTGGAAGGATTTGAATTTACGGAAGGAGAGATGGAGAAGTAGGTTACTGATGCGCACTCAGCACACAACTCTTTCTGCCTTGAGTAAATCTATTTCAAAACTGAAATCACTGTCATTTCCCAAGAAAGTAGGGAGAAGAATTTTCCAAACCTCTTTTACCAGAAAATTTGCCTTATTGTAAAATCTCAAAAACCTCTCAGGAAGTGAGAGAGTTGCAGTTTTTGGTAGAATATTTGGACCCTTTGGCATGTTCTCCAGCCAGTACCATCTCCTTGATGTAAGGCAAGGTGACTTCCACACAGATCATTGACCCACTTGAAGGTTTGGATGGGGAAGGCCAAAGGTATGGACCATTATTATACTGAGTATGCCTTAGCTGTGAAAATGCATGTCTTCTCCAAACACCTGCTTAGGGTACTATCATTGCATACTCTGCTCTGGTGCTAGGGCAAATCACATGTCAGTTGGTTGGGTCTGCTTCCTGACCTGCTGATGGAACTAGCTGCTGGGTAGCCAATCCTAGTACTTCTTGCTCTGGGTCTCTTGTTCTCTCACAACCAAAAGAATGAAATGTCATGTGACGGGCAAGTCAGTTTTTATCTCAAGTGAATTATTTGAGAAACTGAAGTCCTGGTCAGCTATGCTTTGTTGACTTTTTCAAGGAAAAGAGAAGAAAAACCTCAATATGCCAAGTCCTTTCAAGAATGGCGACATGCAAGGAGGAAAATTCCACTCAAACGCAAAGAGGAAAATCTGTAGGGACACAGCATAAATTCTAGTAACTGAGATATTTTAACTTAAAAACAGCCTTCTGACTTTGAAGGAATGCAGGTACTCTACAAAATAAAGGGAAGGAGAGCAATAATATATGCAACTTGGTGTAGTCATTCAATATTTTATCCAGATTGAAGGAAGCAAAGGAAACCAAGAAATATGGAAATTATAAAAATTATAATTGTCAACATTTACCGAGCATTTACTATGGACTAGGCATTATGATATGCACTTAACATTCACTTTATCATTTATTCTTTACAACATCCCTAAGAGGTATTCTTATACTCACTTTCTAATGAGGAAATATGCTGAGACAGGTTAATTTCTCCCAGATCATACAGTTATGTGGCAGAATTAAGTCTTTGGGATCATAGCATCAAAAGAAGTTCTTACTGAGAATCATTGCAGTACAGTGGAGAAAGACTTTGGAGCAAGCACTGACCAAAAAGTATGCATTGGGATGATTTGGGTATCATTTCATTTTCTGCTGTAGCTAGAGCCTTGAGATATATGGATTGATGTCTACATTTGACTTCTGTTCACAAATATTTGTCCATGTCTTGTTAAATCACTTGGTTAGTGTGGCCGAGCCTGTGAACTTACTCTTGCATGAATAATTCAGGTCTTCTCTGTAGCCAGTTATCTTTCTAAACCATATCTTGGATACAAAGAAGCACAATGAGAAAAAGTAGATAGAACCGTATAAAATTAGAGGGGCAAAAATAACTGTGCAAAATTAGATTTGAGAAAAACAACTCAAAGCACATTGTTATGATGATGCCCAAGTGCTAAGTGTACCTTCAGAAGTTCTGTCCATTAGTCTTGGAGTGAGGAGTAAATCAAGCATCATTTCTCCTTGCTACTCTTCTTCCCACACCATTCACTTCTCTCTCTAACTGCATGTCTCATATCTACAGCTGCAGGCACTGGAATGTGACAGACCATTTGAGTTTTCTGTGCACAAGCAAGAGTGGCTGTGAATATAGGAGGTAGCATTTAAAGGAATAAAGTTATGTTTGATACTCATATACATGTCCCTCATGAGCCATTTCAGTCACTCAGACAGTGTGATCTGCCATTGTGAAGCAGCATATTTCAAAATAAAGGACAGTAGTACCCATATACATCAAACCAGGAGTTCAACTATGGCCAGCCCTTGAACTGCATATGTAAGAAGAGGCCTGTATGACTCTCAAAAAATTGTTCTTTCTGTTTTGAGTTGCTCACTTCCTACTGAATCAGAGATGATTTTTCTTTGTTCGAGTGCAGCGATTTTCAACTGGTGTGCCGCAAGAATTTTTAAAATATGGTACTTAGTCAGGGACACTGACCTCTTTTCCCTTAGATTATCAAAAAAATTGATAACAGTCAACACAATAGCCATCTGGCGTGAACGAATCAAAATTATACCTATTTTTGTCAGATCAGCAAATATTTTTTGGTAGAATTTTAGTAGTGAGTTTACATGTACCACGAGATGAAAAAGGTTGAAAATCACTGCTCTGGTGAGCCAGCCCTGCCTGGTTGCCAGTAGATTCAGTTCATGAGTTCCTGCCAAAACCAGAAGTGACAGCCAGATGGCAGCATTGAGCTAGTTAGTGTTGGTGAGGGACTCCCACCTCCGTTTACACCCTGTTCCACCCCTGATTAAACTCTGTTGCTAGAGAGAAGCAAATCTGAACATAAGAGGTCTTTAATATCCTGAATATTTGGGGAGTGGAATGATTGAGACAGTAGAAGATGTGGAGAAAGCACAGGTTTTAGAGTCAGGTCTTGATTCCTTTCTTTACTCCATCAACAAAAGCAATATTCTCAAAGCAGGGGTGTCCAACCTGCAGCCACAGGCCAGATACAGCCAGAATGGCTATGAATGTGGCCCAACACAACATCGTAAATTTACTTAAAACATTATGAGATTGTTTTTGTGATTACATGTCACAATGTATTTAATGTGTGGCCCAAGACAACTTTCCTTCTCCCAATGTGGCCCAGAGACACCAAATGGTTGGATACCCCTGCTAAGGCAATGCTTCCTTTGTTGTGGCTCTAATGGTTTTTGTTTGTTTATTTTTTAACTCTATAAAACATGTTTATTTTCCACTGCCAAAAGTGCCAACAAAATGATTCTGCAACCAAAGAAGACAGACAACTACCATCAGCTATTGACAACACAGAACATCAAGGGTAGATTCATGACAATGGAACACATCACCAGGGCCTAGTTTTTAGGTTGTGCACAGAAACAGTAAGGAAAAAAGACAGTCCAAGTCCTCTTTTGTGGAGATTGTGCTGTTGAGATTTGTTTGTTTAAAGATTTTATTTATTTATTTTTTTCCAGTATTTTTTAATTGTTGATATTGTACAGTTTTCTGTCTTTTACCCCGCCCCAGCCCACCACCCCAGCCCTCCCCACCTTCCTCCCATTTCCACCCCCCATAGTTTTTGTCCATGAGTCCTTTATACTTGTTGCTCTAAACCGTTCCCCTTTTCCCCTGAAATTCCCTCCCCTCCCACTCTGGACACTGTCAGACTGTTCTCAAATTCAGTGTCTTTGTTTATATTATGCTTGTTTGTTTGTTTTGTTGATTAGCTTCCTGTTAAAGGTGAGATCATATGGTATTTGTCTTTCACTGCCTGGCTTATTTCGCTTAGCATGATACTCTCCAATTCCTTCCATGCTGTCGCAAAGGGTATTTATTTTTAGAGAGAGGGGAAGGGAGGGAGAAAGAGAGGGAGAGAAACATCAACGTATGCTTGCCTCTTGTTCATCCTCTGCTAGGGACCTGCCCCGTAATCTAGGCATGTGCCCTGACTGGGAATCGAGTTGGCGACCCTTTGGTTCATAGGCCCGAGCTCAATCCACTGAGCCACACCAGCCAGGGTGAGATTTGTTTCTTTTTTAAAAAAGTTTTTAATCAATTCCACAAGCCTGGGAAACACCTTCAGTCTCTATACCCATTTTATCTCATTTGTTAATTAGCTCACTCATTTTATTTATTAGTTCATTCAACAGATCTACAACTGGGTACTCTGTTTTAGATTTTGTGGGGGGTTTTTAATATATTTTATTGATTATGCTATTACAGTTGTCCCATTTCTCCCCCATCACTCCCCTCCACCCTGCACACCCCCTCCTACCCACATTCCCCCCTTTAGTTCATGTCCATGTGTCATAAGTTCTTTAGCTTCTACATTTCCCACACTATTCTTGCCCTCCCCCTATTTTCTACCCACCGTCTATGCTATTTATTCTCTGTACCTGTTCCCCCTCTCTCCTCCTCCCACTCCCCTGTTTCTAATCCTCCATATGATCTCCATTTCTGTGTTTCTGTTCCTGTTCTAGTTCCTTGCTTAGTTTGGTTTTAGGTGTGGTTGTTAATATCTGTGAGCTTACTGTGTTTTTACTGTCATATTTTTTATCTTTTTCTTAGATGAGTCCCTTTAACATTTCATATAATAAGAGCTTGGTGATGATGAACTCCTTTAACTTGACCTCATCTCAAAAGTGCTTTATCTGTCCTTCCATTCTAAATGAAAGCTTTACTGGTATACAGCAATCTTAGATGTATATATCCTTGCCTTTCAGGACTTGGAATACTTCTTTCCAGCCCCTTCTTGCCTGGAAGGTCTCTTTTGAGAAATCAGCTGATAGTCTGATGGGAACTCCTTTGTAGGTGACTGTCCCCTTATCCCTTGCTGCTTCTAGAATTCTCTCCTTCATTTTAATCTTGGCTAATGTAATTATGATGTGCCTTGGTGTGTTCCTCCTTGGGTCCAGCTTCTTTGGGGCTCTCTGAGCTTCCTGGACTTCCTGGAAGTCTATTTCCTTTGCCAGAATGGGGAAGTTTTTCTTTATTATTTGTTCAAATAAGTTTTCCACTTGTTGCTCTTTCTCTTCCCCTTCTGGTACCCCTATAATTCAGATGTTGGGACATTTAAAGATGTCCCGGAGGTTCCTAAGTCTCCTCATTTTTTTGAATCCTTGTTTCTTCATTCTTTTCTGTTTGGTTGTTTGTTTCTTCCTTCTGGTCCACTCCATAGATTTGAGTCCCAGTTTTCCTCCCATCATTATTGGTTCCCTGTGCGTTTTCCTTCATTTCACTTATTGTGGCCTTCATTTGTTCATCTAATTTGCGACCAAAGTCAACCAGTTCTGTGAGCACCCTGATAACCAGTGCTTTGAACTGTGCATCTGATAGGTTGGCTATCTCTTGGTCACTTAGATGAATTGGCTCTGGGGCTTTGATCTGTTCTCCCGTTTGAGTCATTTTTTGTTATGTTTTGTTTTGTTTTGCTTTTTTTCTTTTGGTCTGGTCCCCGCCGTTACATAGTGACAGGCTGAGCCTTAGGTGTTTCCCAGGGCAGGGCAGCCCAGTTGCTGGGTTGTGATGCTGTATGTGGGGGCAGGGTCTGAGAGGAAACAATGGTGCTTGCTTCACTCTCTCTCGGATTCCAGTCCCTTCCGCCACTTCCCCCAAGCAAATTGAGCCCTTCCGGTGCTGATTTCCGTGTGGGTGGGCTTGCGTATGTTCTAGGACCCTGTGGGTCTCTCCAACGAACTCTCCTGTGAGGCTGGGAGTCTCTCCTGGCACTTTAGCCCCCACAAGTGTTTTCAAACAGTGTTTTTAGGTTTTATTTCCTGGCACTGGAGCCCTGGGTTTCGAGGTCTGTCTCGTTCCCCATTTTTGCCTGGATTATTTGCACGCAAATGTGTGTCCGCCTGGTCAGCCAGCTGCCTCACTGGGTCTGCTGTTGCCACCCCATGCCCAGGGTCTGCTAGCCACCACCTGTGCACCTGGGGTCTGCCAGCCGCTCCCTGCGCGCCCAGGTCCGCCAACCTCCACTTTTTCCTGCCACAACTCCACCCCTCTTACCAGTCTGGATGAATGGTTATCGGATTTCCGTACAGTTCAATTTTCTATCAGTTCTGATTGTTTTCATGTTTCTAAGTCTTTGTTGTCCCTAATTTTGGTTGTGCAAGGAGGCATAGTGCGTCCACCTATGCCTCCATTTTGGCTGGAAGTAGAGACTTTGTTTTTTATAGGCTTAGCAAGATTTCCAAAAGGACCTGATGTTAATACCCTTAAAAGAATAGCCATATAGTTGAAAAAGGTGAAGAAATCAAGAAGTACAAATTGCCAGTTTTAAAAATAGTCATGGGGACATCAAGTAAGCATTGGGAATCTAGTAAAAAAACAAACAAACATTGTAATAACTATGTGTGGTGTCAGATGGGTACTAGACTTACCGGGGTGATCACTTCATAAGGTATATACATGTCTAATCACTATGTTGTACACTGAAAGCTAATGTAATATTATACATCAACTATAGTTGAAAAAAATTTTTTAGTTTAAAAGAAGAGTAGGCACATGAGAGAAAAGGCTAAACCCAAGCATTACTCTATCCTTTTTTCTGCAACTTCCTCAATTCACAAATGTCGGGAATTAAAATCAGTTTATAAACTTTCCTTGACACACCCTCAATCTATCCAAAATTTTGGGATTCAGAGTCTGCAGGCAACCAAACACTCTCCAAAGATGGCATGACTAGAGAACTCCCTCAAGAGACAGAGAACTTCAGTTTTATTTAGATCTGCCTTTTCTTCCTTTTCACACCCTGACCATACAGGATATCCACACTGTTGGTCTCTGCCATGAGACTTTGTGCTCGCTGTAGCAACTTCTTTCCACAAAAGAGAAAGTCTCCTCCTTTCATAGAAGATCATGTTTGCAAACTTTTCACTCTCGGGGAAGCAGTGGTGAGAAAAAATGTGAGAAAAGAAGAGTGGGGAGGAAAGTGTAGAGCTTGCCATTCTCAAAATCTCTCTGGTGCCCATTTGTTACCTTCCTTTCTTCTTTCCTTTGGTTTCTCTCTAGGCATCTCCAAGGCAGTGATGGCTCTGCAGAAGACCCTTTCATTGCTCCTTCTCTCATTGCTGACCCTGCTGGGGCTGGGGCTGGTGCAGCCCTCCTATGGCCAGGATCGCTTGTACCAACGATTCCTGAGGCAACACGTGGACCCTGATGGGGCAGGCGGCAATGATGGCTACTGTAACATGATGATGCAAAGACGGAAGATGACTTCACGTCATTGCAAGTCCTTCAACACTTTCATCCATGAGAACATCTGGAATATTCGTAGTATCTGCAGCACCACCAATATCCAGTGCAAGAACGGCAAGATGAACTGCCATGAGGGTGTAGTGAATGTCACAGACTGTAGGGAGACAGGAAATTCCAAGGCCCCTAACTGCAGATACAGAGCCATGACCAGCACTAGGCGTGTTGTCATTGCCTGTGAGGGTAATCCAGAGGTGCCCGTGCACTTTGACAGATAGATGGTACTTTGCAGGTGTTATGGCCCAGCGGTTGACCTTTAACTTACTCCTTAAGTGACAGTGAGTAATGTATTTGAGCTTTCCTGGTCTCTGTCTCCTCTGCTTATGTCTACTTCTTTTTGTTTATGTAACCCATTCTGTTAAATGCATCAAAGAGAAATGGAGACATAAACCTAAAATGGGACTGGACTTTTCTGTAGTAAACATTTCAGTAAACTCTTCTGCTTTCTTTTATAATACTGGTCAGCATAGCTTTCTCAGGTCCTACCCTCTGGAATTTAGTCATATGTATTTATGCAGCATTTCAAGTATTTCCAGGTGCTTGCACCTCAGTTATCTCATTTTAATACCACAGCACCCCTGTAATGCTGATGGTGCTATGTGCAGGAGGCCAAAGTTAAGGAATTTGCTAAAGACTATGAAGTTAGTGGAAAAGCTGAAGCAAAAAATCCACTTCAACTAGCTACTAATCCAGGACTTTTTCTGCTTCATCACAAAAAATGTTTTGAAAATATCTGCTTTTTGATATTCCCAAAAGTCAGCTGTTGGGGGAAGCATCAAAAATTTGCAAATATGTACTGATAAGTGAGAGTTCTATCTGTTTGATTTGGCAACCCTGTTATGTTTGGGTCTATTAAGACCGAGAAATGATGTGGGACAACTGTAACTAAACAGAAATAAAATAAGAAGTTCGAGAAATGATACAAGGAATTTTCTTTCTCTCTTCCCAAACTTTTGAATCACTGTAGTAAGTCAGAGTATTAACAATGTACTAGATCATTAAGACTCAGTCAGTCTTCATGAATGAAAGATTTTTCATGTTTTCCTTGTAATAAAGAACTCAAACTGCAGGTGTCTGTGAAGATGATGCTAAGGTTTCTGTGTGGGGAATTTTCCCCCCATCCTCTTTTAATTCTTCTCTAGTTTATAAACACACACCAACACCTTCATATCCTCAGAAACTCTAGTCCACACTAGAGCCTATCTGTTCAATGAACATGACACAGAAACATTTGTGTCATTTACTAAAGACAATTCTCACATCCCTCCCTTTCAATACAGTCATACCTCCATACTCATCGGCTTCAGAACTAGTCAAACCTGTACTCATTGCATTTTGACAAAAGAAAAATGTTTCAGCACTCAGTGCTTGCTTGGTACTTCTCCCAAGTTCTAGAATGAATTAACAACAAGTACCGAGGTACCACTGGATTTTGAAACAAATTGAGTAACAGAGATGTATGGACACCAGCAACTAAAAAGGAAAGTGTGTGTATGTATGTGTGTGTGATTGAGTATGTGTGTGTATGTGAAAGGACTAAACTGAGAACATTTGAATTACAGCAGATACACATTGTTTATACTTAAGATGTGCAACCTGATTCAGTACAAATATGCATTGTGAAATAATCACTGCGGTCAAATTAATTAGCATATCTACTATCTCAAACGGTTACCAAAAGTGACTCCATTTTCAACTGTTTTGGACTCTGTTTATTGGTTTATTTTTAATCCTCACCTGAAGCTATGTTTATTGATTTTTTTTTTTTTTTTAGAGAGAGAGAGGAAGAGAGACAGGAAGAGAGAGAGAGACATCAATGTGAGAGAGAAATATCAATTGGTTGCCTCCCCTACATGCCCAGACTGGGGACCCTGACAGGGAATCAAACCTACAACCTTTTGGTGTATAGAATGACGCTCCAACCAACTGAGCCACCCAGCCAGAACAAAGGCTTCATTCTTTTTAACACCACTGAACACCATAGCTTAGCTTAGCCAGTTTCTATTGAATGCATATTGCTTTTGCATCATTGTAAAGTCAAAAAAATCATAAGCCTGAAATATCATGACTGAAATTGGGAGTCACTTTGGCTAAGCCATGTCACCAAACTAAAACTTAGTAACTTACCAAATTTCAGTTTCAGCCTTTTCCAGAGGTGAAATTTTAAACTAATCAATCTGGAAGTTTCCTAATCAGCACTGATGAGGTAATCTGCTTGTTAAGTTCCCCTGGCTTCCCCTAAATGAAGGTGAGCTTGCTTAAAATAATCCACTCTTTAACTTCTTAGTCCCATTCTTCTTCTACCTATAAAAACTTTCCATTTTGTACAACTCATCGAAACACCTTTCTAATTGCTAGATGGGATGCTGCCCAGATTCCTGAATTGCTTAATAAAGCCAGTTAGATCTTCAAATTTACTTGGTTGAATTTTATTCTTTAACACCTGCCCCCAGGCCCTTGCCATTTCTTTGTACCCAGAAGACTGCTTTTGATGTAGGATACCTTTGCTCCAGGCTAATTTCAGAGTGAACCCAAGTGTTCTAGATGAGAAGATAGAGAAACAGGTTCACTCAGTAAGAATGCCCCTCTCCCACAGCACCACTGCCAGTCAATTGGAGCACTGCAACTCCTCACCTAGTCCTTCCTTTACTGCTGCAGACTTCTTAGCTCTACGAAAAGAGAAAGGACACAGACTCTCTACTGTTATATCACATACTGACCCACGCTGCAACCAGTGACGTGAGTATTGAATCCAAATAGGGCAAGTTAAAAGTGTTAGTACTAAGGATGGTTGGGGGGAAAGGCCCAGGAACACTGGAAGCGGCTTGATTGAACTTCTGGATGGTAGAGTTGAAAAGGCAAAGTGATCCAACTTGTAAAAAGCAAAGACCTGAATTCAACTCAGCATTAATCTCACTGATACACACCTTCTTCCTCCCCAATCTTTTTAAGCATAATACAGTGGAGCAGCTTGAATTCTGGTCCTCTTATCCTGTTTAGGCTCTTTGAGCTAGGGATAGGGTGCCACAAAGGAGCATGTGCCTATCTCTTGTTCTGTGCCTGATGTAGCACTTAAGATCCTCAAACGTGCTCTCACACAAATGTCATTAGACTCTCACAGGTCTGTAGGGGAGCTGTTATTAGACTTATTTGAGGACACCAATTCTGAGAGAGATAATAATTGGGTTAGAGATTCTGTAGGGCTAACTCCTCTAGGTAAATGAGGACAGAGCCAATTTAAAGTGGAGACTCTCAAATGTCTCTAAGCACTGATTTTAACCAGAGTAGCTCCTGTGAGAGCAGTTAAAATCTTGGTACTTGGTTGGTTAGAATATTTCAAAACTGGAATTTCTTTATAATGGTATTCTTTTTTAAAAAAATATATTTTATTGATTACGCTATTACGGTTGACTCAATTTTTCCCCTTTTGCCCCCTCTGCCCAGTACCTACCTTCCCTCCTACAATCCTCCTCTTAGTTGTGTCTATTGGTCATGCATATAAATTCTTTGGCTTCTTCATTTCCTGTACTGTTCTTAACTTCCCCCTGTATATTTTGTACCTACTAATTATGCTTCTTAATCCTTGCACAATTTCCCCCGTTCTCCTTCTCACCCTCCCAACTGATAACCCTCCAAAAGATCTCCATATCTATGATTCTGTTCCTGTTCCTATTGTTTGCTTTTTTTTTTTAGATTTAGTTGTTGATAGTTGTGAATTTGTTGCCATTTTGATGTTCATGGTTTTGATCTTTTTCTTAAATAAGTCCTTTCAACACTGCATGCAGTAATGGCTTGGTGATGATGAACTCCTTTAGCTTTACTTGACTGGGAAGCACTTTATCTGCCCTTCAATTCTTTTGGTTCCCAGGTCCTTGCTCAATCCACTGAGCTACACCAGCCAGGGCTTGACCTTCAATTCTAAATGATAGCTTTAGTGGATGGAGTAATCTAGGTTATAGGTCCTTAGTTTTTATCACTTTGAATACTTCCTGCCAGTCCCTTCTTGTCTGCAAAGTTTCTTTTGAGAAATGATCTGAGTGTCTTACAGGAACTCCTTTGTAGGTAACTCTACTTTTCCCCTGCTGCTTTTAAGATTTTATCTTTAACCTTTGGCATTTTAATTATGATGTGTCTTGGTGTGTCCTTTGGGTCCAACTTGTTTGGGACTCTGTATGTGTCCTGGACTCATATGTCTATTTCCTTCACCAAATTAGGGAAATTTTCTTTCACTATTTTTTTCAAGTAAGTTTTTCTTGTTCTTCCTCTTCTCCTTCTGGTATCCCTATGATTTTCATGTTGGTATGGTTGGAGATGTCACAGAGACTCCTTAGCCGATTCTTGTTTTTTTTAATTCTTTTTTCTTCTTGCCGTTCTGGTTGAATGCTTATTTCTTTCTTATGTTCCAAATTGTTGATTTGAATCCCAGTTTCTTCCCCTTCACTGATCATTCCCTGAAGATTTATCTTTATTTCACTTAGTGTAACCTTCATTTCTTCCTTTTTGTTGTTGCCACACTCAATGAGTTCTTTGAGCATCCTGATCACCAGTGTTTTGAACTCTGCATCTGATAGGTTGGTTATCTCCATTTCATTTAGTTCTTTTTCTGGGGTTTTGTCCCATTCTTTCATTTGGGCCCTATTTCTTTGTCTCCTCAATTTGGCAGCCTCCCTGTGTTTGTTTCTATGTATTAGGTAGTGCTGCTTTGACTCCTTGACTTAGTAGTGTGGGCTATTGTTGAAAGGGTACCCATCTAGATGAATGTGGCTTCTCTAAATCCTGGGTTGCAGATTTCCATACAGCTCAATTTCCTGACAACTCTGGATATTATTTGTTTTGAAATCTAGTTGTAATTCCTTCTCTGGTTGCACAAGGAGGCAAAGCAAGTCTACTTATGTCTCCATCTTGACTGAAATTATGATGTTATTTTTAATGGCAAATCAAGATTATTCATCAGGACGATAATTAGGGAAATAACCTCTGAGAAGGAAGTGGGTAGTCAGAAATGATGTTTCCCACAGACTTTAGGGAAGGATTATAAGGAAGTCAAGATTAGATAAGCACCATCTACAGAGTCAGTTTAACTGCAGCCTGGGATTTCAGGGAACTAAAGCCTTCCTGCTTGGAAAATGTCTCCCATGTCTTTATTTGTCTTCTACATTCCCTTAAAAGGTGACAACCCTTTCTACATCACAGACATAAAACTAAAAGTACCATTCTCTTTCAGACACACTATTTTATGAGAACCCATCTGTACTGTAAAACAGAGCTAGCTAGAGCACTCCTTGGTTTGGGTAGAAGAGAGGGCAGAAAGGAGGTGTTTGGAATTCTCAAAATAAACTTCATCTATTTTTACAATTTTGTGCTTGTCTTATGCAGGCTCTAGCATATTTTCAGTTCTTATAAATTTTATTATCTAATGAGACTTATCTTCTAGTCTGGAACCAAATGGTAAAATTGGGCCTAAGTGTCTACATTGGAACGGAAGGAATTTTAAGGTGGAGCTCAGCTCTTAGGGCATTGTTGCAATAATACTTTCCTCTTTCTTCTGTGTGGACCCACAGGTAACCCTGGTGACTAAGATGCCATCCTGTCTAAAGGTCCTAGGTCCCCTCTTGCTCCTGCTGTTCTCCTCATGGGGGCTCCTTGTAAACAGTGAGAAGCTTTCCTGGAGGGAATTCATGAAACAGCACCACCTGAGCACAAACTTGGAATTCAGTGAGTACAGATGCAATGATCTCATGAAGGAAAGAGAACTTCCAAAAGACCAGAACTACCACATCTTCATCTATACCTTTTGGTACAAAATCGAGCATATATGCATCAGGAACTGGAGAGATCGCTACAGAAATGTATATATATGGGCCCAGTATCCCTTCAAAATACTCAAGTGCTACCCAGGAAATAATAAAAAGAGCTACAAAGAGCACAGGAGCTACAGCTACATTGAATTCCATTGTGGCATGAATGGGTTTGTTGATAGCATAGAGGACACCCGGTTGTTAGATGTTATCAGCAACTAGAAAGTCTACACACACCTCCAGGTTTTAGAGTTAATGCTTCTCAAGTTTTGGTGGGCCTGCCCACATCAGTAACCCTTACTAATCGCGACTTTGCGATTATGGGTCAACTACTTAAAGTTATGTATCACATGGTTTCATGTGATACCTATAATTTCACCTATGTTGATTCTCTGTCTGGAATATGCTTCCACCCTCATTTATCTGCATTACTCCATTTTCTTTTCTTTTTCTTTTGTTAAGATTCAGCTCACATGGCATCTCTTTTTGACTAATCCAGGAATTTTCCTTACATTGACTCCTTACACCTACCCAAGCTGAATGATCTTTCCTTCCCTAAATAAATGATATCATTCCAATATGTGTGACTTTTATATACGTTATATGTGCAGAGTGTGTGTTGTGATTGGTGCAAGTATTAGAGGTGTGTGTGATATGTATTACACTTGGATGTGATTTGTGCTGTGTGTAGGTTTAAGATAAGAGTTAGATGTTTGTAATATGCTTATGTGGATGATAAGAATGTAAATATTTATGTACTAAGCTGAGGAAAAGTTGTCACCTAGGCATTGATTGTGTTGACATGCTGAATTTCACTCAGATTGGGGGGTGTGAGCAGAGCTGATTGAGTATAACATGTAGTATGGTCCTGGCTCATAGTGCTCAGTCAACATTGGTTTTCTTCCTTTTCCATCCTTTGGCTTGATACTTTAATTTAGACTTTGATAAAGCCAAAATCACAAGTGTCCATCAATCATCTCTTCTCCCTGGCTTCAGAAGATAGAAATTTCTAATGTAAAAATACAGTAGGCCGCCATCTATATGAAAGCTATAAGTTCCTGGAATTATAAAAAACCTTCTTCATCAGCTATAGAATGACAGAGATTCCTACTGGATTCATTTGTTAAGAATATATCTAAGAAAGCTAATGCATTTTAGCTGGTTAAGGCATTATGTTTCCTGAAGAACAATACATAATATGGAAGCCATCAGCACAGTCCAGTTTGTCTGATAATAATCATTTTCACTTGGCAGAAAAATAGGGTGGGATTGGAGAACTTTAAAATGCAACTCTTCTCAGGAATGAAGCTCAAGACTTAAATTTTGTTGGAGGGAAGAGGAAGTAAATTGGAGGAGGAAATGTCAAGGACACAAGTGATTAGAGTCCTCTAGAATTCTGTTTGCTAAATGGTGGTGAAAGATACAGAGTAAGAGAAATATTTGCTTCATACAATTTTGCCTAAGGCAGGTATGGGGAGAAGAAATACCAAACATTACAGTACAATACTTGTGTTCTTCAGCCTCCTGCATTGTTGAATGACTCCAGCCTTGAAACAATTAAAAAAAAATCCATGGTACTGAAACCATAAAAGTTGGCATTTGTGCTGCCTGTCACCACCAGAATCAATAAGTAGAGGAAAAGATTGAATCTTTATGGGTGCTTTATTCAGATGCTGGCAATCTGAGAAGATCGTGGAGTTATGTACCCTAAAATTCATCTTAATATCTCATCTCAAGCTGACCTTTTTATAGGAAGAAGGAAAAGGTAGGTAAGGAGTTTGGGAAAAGGTTAATCAGATAAAAGTTGCAGTCCCACAGCAATTTTCCTAATATTTCTTTATCTGCTGGTCAACCACTCTTTATCTCCCCGGAACACAATGGCTTAGGTAAAACCCCTGGGGCACAAAGGTTGAATTGCTTGTGACTCTTGGAGTCTTGTAGGTCATGTCTTCCAGTTCCTGGAATAATGGCCTTCCACTCGCATTAATCGTTTAAGCCTATTAACTATAAGTGAAGCTAAAAGCTTTAATTCTTGAGTTCCCCCTCCAGTACCAACACTTTAATTAGGTGACTGAACACTTTCCTGAAACTCAAGCCTCAATGAGTGGGCAACAAATGTAGCTTGGTCATCGTGTTCCAAGGGCAGCTTCTCAGCTTTGCAGTTTTTCAGGGCACCTGGGGATGGGTGGACACCTGGAAGACGATGGCCTATACCAACCATACTCACAAGAGATTAGTGTTAACCCAGGAGTTCTTCATCAATGATCAACTTTCATATGGGGAATACTAATTGTTCTCACTTGATAAATGCTGCTTCAAAATGTAGTAGCATACAGGGGATGGGAAGGGGGTGAGCGGAAGTGGAAGAGAGTATGGGGGGATACATGACAATAGGAAAAATACAATAAAAAAGAAAAAATGTAGTAGCTTATTTTGGGATGACATTCTTGTCTCCTGCAGTCATATTTTAGAGCAGTCTATTCTGATCTCCTACAGTAAATGTAAATAAATACCTCACTTTAAAACTCTTTAAAAGTTGCTTTTATTAAATGGTTAAAATGGTGGCTCAAAATAGTATAAGAGGAAAATGGATTTAAGCATATATTTAGTATAAATAGCCTGTATTTTTTTAGTTTTCTCATACCCACTTAGCACCATTTAGATAGCGGCATATTCACTTCCCTTAGAGAACAACACTTTCCCCTTCCTTGTGCAGCTTGGTGAGGCTGTCCATCAAGGTTGCCAATCTCCTCTACAGAGCCAGGTGACAGTCATGAGAGTCAAGCTAAGCTAACTGGACACTCTTGTAGAGCACCAGAATAGACCACCCTAAAGTATACTTCTTTGGCTTAAGAATTATTTTGAGAAAGAGCTGACAAAGAAGGAGCTCTGAAAGCAGAGTATAAATTACCCTTTTGTGGTTGAAAAAGGGGGTTCTATAGAAAGTAACCTCATAATGTGATGTAATCATAAATTCCTAACTGGGCAGATCAAGGTGGATAGTCAGCCCTAGGCATTAACTTTTTAGTAAAAAGTCACTTAAGTAAGCCCTGTCCTTTTGTGTTCATGTGTGTGTGTGTCTATCTTTGAAATAAGCAGTAACCACCCTTCAGAGGGCACATAATTTTGTTAACTATCATGTAATCCAATCCCTACCTTGTCTTCTCCCACCTCTTCCTTACTTTCCTTCCTTAATTTCAAATGCACGAATTAAGCTGTTATTCTCCACAGTTTTTGAGATCCTGTTCCCCCAGCATACACTGTCAGTTTGGCTCAAATAAATTCCTAAAAAATTCTCCACATGTTTTAGAGTAAATTTAGCTACAAAGGAAATCTCTGTTTGTAAGGGTGTTTCCCTCTCTGTACTAGGAGGAAAAAGATGACCTTAAGTCACAAGAAACTCTTATTAATAGAGAAGTCAGAGTTCTATGTAATGAAACTTACCCTAATTTACTGTATTTTTCCTGGTCACCTTTCCATAATTTGCCTCTCCCACACTCTTTTTTTGTTTTAGCTATGATGATATGTAAGCCTAAGTTCTAGCCACCTTTTTGAGTTACTCATCTCTGAGTTTTTCTCATGTATAGTATGAAATATTCATGTTAATAATTCTGTTGGTTTTTCTCATTAATTTGCCATTTGTTGCAGAGGCTTTAGCTGAGAATTGATAAGGACAGAAGAAAAAGATTTTTTTGCCTCTACACTGTCCTCAGAATCTGAGTTTCAAGTATTGATGCAGGATTAAAATATAAATTTGAACTGGATTTATACCAATTAGGCCCTGATCTCCACCTACCCTTTATTGGGTTCCAGCTATTTCCAAAGACCAATCCTTCTGCTATATTTTTCATATGTAATCTCTCCCAGATTCTTTCAATCAATTCTCACCCTACTCCCACCACTATTCCATTCACCCCCTTAACTTAGCTCAAAATGGTTTGGATTGCTTGCAACCGAAAACTTCAATGAATAAACTCTGTCTGCAACATTTGTGGTCTTCATGATCACCAGTATGGTTATGCCATCCACATTTTGGAATTTTCCATGTATACTAGGTGCATATCCTACAAGAAATGTCAACTTTCTTTAGTAAAGCACATAACCTCCTCCATAACATGACTTCTGCCTGCTTTTCTAGGCTCATTTCCTGTCATTCACTTCACTTTTCTCTTAACAGCAGTCATACCTAGCCAATTACAGTTCCATCAATATGCCATACACATTTCAGCCACTGAAACTTCTTTTTTAGTTCTTGCTACTGCCCTGTGTTTATAACCCAGTTTAGTTTTATGACCGTTGAGAAGCCTGTAGGCTCCAATTCATGGTAATCTCCCCCATTTGTTAAAAAAAAAAAAAAAAAATTCAACTGAGTACATTTGAAGACCTAATTGGCTTTATTAAGTGATTTATGCATTGGGCAGCATCCCATCTAACAACTGGAAGGGTGCTCTAAGGGGACGTACAAAATGAAAGATTTTATAAGAAATAGTGTGGGGCAAGAAAGCTATTAATGAAAGAAAAGAAAAGATTATTTGGGGGCTGGAACATCTTTTCTTGGGGGAGAAGAAAAGGGAAAGGGCTTTTTTTTTATGTAGATTGCCTCTTCTTTCTATGGAGAATGAAGAGAGCCTCCTGGACAGATTACCTTACTGGGGCTTGACCAGAAAATTCCATACTGGTTGAATAAGATTACGCACTGAACAAGTTGAAAGAACAATTAGATCAGGTATTAAACCTATGTTTGGTGCCTGGGTTGCAGGCCAAGCCCCCAGTTGGAGGCATGTGAGAGGCAACTGATCAATGTTTCTTGAGCACTTTGATATTTCTCCCACCATTCCCCTCTCTCTAAAAAATATGTAAATGAAATCTTTTTAAAAAAATTTTAAAGAAAAAAATAAAACACCATAGACCCATAATGACATCACTTGTATTAAAAGTCTATGATACAAAACCTAGATTCTTCCTATGATTTATAGGGGAAGAAAACATTTTCTTTGACTTTCTTTGGGTCCCTGGATGGTTCTGAAAATTAAACTGACAAGACAGATCAATAGGAAAAAAGTCTATGAATTTTATTAAATTTTTACATGTACATGGGAGCCTTCATGAGAGAATGAAGGCCCAAACAAATGACCAGAGCAGGAATGTTTTATACCTTTCAGGAAAAAAAAAAGGGGAGGGGATTTCATCTATAGGTAGCACATGGTAAAGAATTAGTTTGCAAATCCTTCTGGTGCCCTCCCTGGGCTGATTAAGTGTCTATCGTCAGTAAAAGAATTTATTTCCTGCCTTTAGGCTGAAAACGGGTGGCGGGGGGCGGGGAAGGGGGGATGGCATTTTTTCCTGCATTTTCTGATTCTTAATCGCCTTCAACACAAAATGATTTTTATGTCTTTTTATGTCAAAGAGCTATATTTTGGGGTGACAAAGTCTGGTTTCCTTTAGCATAAACATAAAATATCTCTCCATTTACTTGAACCTATTTTTTTCTATCAGAGTTTTATAGCTTTCCTCATAGTGATCTTGTACATATTTTATTTGCTTTATACCTAAGTATTTCATTTTTCTTGGGTGCTAATGTTAACGTTTGTCTTTTTTTTGTAATTTCAAATTCCAAATGTTCATGGTTGATATATAAGAAAGCAATTGATTTTGGTACATTAACCTTGTCTCCTGTAATTTGTTATAAACAGATATCATTTTTTATCCTGTAGATAATCAGAGCCATTAAAAGCATTAGACAGGAGTCTCACTATAATACTTATGCTAAGGGATACTAATCTGCAAGTAATATGTAGAATGAGTTGGAAGGAAAAGAGGCTAGAGGTAGAGAGTCCACGTAGGAGGCTTTCCTGTGAACTCTCCACTATACACTAAGTTTCTGAATAAGGGAACTGTATTACTGTTACAGAATGGACTCATGGGAGGGGGGAGGGATGTGCAAAATACTGTTACCAAAACAAGCCCTCTCCCCCAGGGTCCTTCTGTCCTAGGTCCATCTTTGCCCTTCAACAGGTGTTAGAAATTTTGGCTCTCAATGCCAGAGTTTGGTAAAAAGGAAAGGAACTATTTATTCAAAAGTCACAGACTTAGAGTAATGGTGAAATGTCACCATTAACAATTCAAAGCTTCCTTTAAAAAAACCCATCAACACATACACAGTCCTGCCTTCTCCCCTTTTAAGGGGGGAAGTAAAGGGTACCATATCTCAAGAAAAGAAATACAAGTCCATGCTCAGCTAGACTCCTGGTTCCCCCCAGTAATCCATGCTGGGCTGGGCAGGCCTCCCACAGTTCCCAGCACCATCAGCTGTGTTGCCTGTTCTTAATCCAAAACCATGTGGCAACTTCTCGTAGCCCACCAACTAGAGTCCTTTCACCCTGTTTCTTCCTGCATGGTCTCTCATTGTCTTCCTTGCATTTTTTCAAACTGCTAAGAGAAAGCTCTGCATGGCTGTACATCTTGCCTTCCTGCTCCCTAAGCCGCATGATCAAAGATCTGAAGAGAGAGCTGCTCTCTCCACTCCCAAAACTGCACGGTTAGACCTCAGCATGGCTGCTGCACCTAGGTTTAAATCCTGGCGCAGCTCTTCCTCCATAAGCCCATTTCCAGCTCCTCCCACAATTGGCTACACCTGCTAACACTCCGGTATTTTTTTTTTTTTTCCCCAGCCTTTCTGGGCTGCCATAGTAAGTCTGGGCAGGTGTGAACCCATGGCATGGAGCCAACCATCTCCCAGCTCTCACACAGGCATTGAAACCAGGAGGAGCTGCATCTCAGTTATGTCTGGGTAAAAGCTATACATACCTTCTGGCTCCATTCAGGCTTTAAGACTAGTCTGTTGTTATTGATATGCAAAATAGCTGTTAACTGGCTACTTCCGGCCAAGATGGAGGCGTAGGCGGACACACTGTGCCTCCTCTCACAACCAAAGTTAAGGACAACAAATATTTAGAAACAAGAAAACAACCAGAACTTATAGAAAACTGAACTGTACGGAAGTCCAACAACCATTCATCCAGACCGGTAAGAGGGGCGGAGTCGCGGCAGGAGAAAGTGGAGGTGCGGACCCAGGAACGCAAGCAGCAGCGGCTGGCAGTTCCCAGGTGCACAGGCGGCGGCTGGCGGTCCCCGGGCCTACAGGCAGCAGCTGGCGGACCCCGGGCACAGGGGGGCAACTGTGCAGACCCAGTGAGGCCGCACAAGGCGGCTGGCTGACTGACCAGGTGGTCTCACATTCGAGCGCGCAGACGGTCCAGGCGGAGGGGAAGTGGCGGAGGGGACTGAATCCAGGAGAGAGTGGAGCAGGCGCCATTGCTCCCTCTCAGGCCCCACCCCCACATACAGCATCACAACCCAGCGACTGGGCTGCCCCGAACTGGGGAGCGCCAGAGGCTCCACTCTTCACTACGTAACAGCACGCGCGCGTGCGCAGATAATCCAGGTGAAGGGGAAGCAGCGGAAAGGGCCGGAGTCCAGGAGAGAGCGGAGCAGGCGCCATTGCTCCTTCTCAGACCCTGCCCCCACCTATAGCGTCACAACCCAGTGACTAGGCTGCCCCGCCCTGAGGAACACCTAAGGCTCCACCCCCTCACTACGTAATAGCCGCGACCAGACTAAAACCAAAACAAAAAAAAAAAACCACCAAAAATGGCTCAAACCGGAAAACAAATAAAAGCCCCAGAGCCAATTCCTCTAAGCAGTGAAGAGATAGCCAACCTGTCAGATGCACAGTTCAAAGCCCTGGTCATCAGAATGCTCACAGAATTGGTTGATTTTGCTCACAAACTAGATGAAAAAATGCAGGCTACAATCCGTGAAATGAAGGAAGATGCATGGGGAACTGATAGAGATGGAAGGAAAACTGGGACTCAAATCAATGGAGTGGACCAGAAGGAAGAAAGAAACAACCAAACAGAAAACGAGGAAGAAACAAGAATTCGAAAAAATGAGGAGAGGCTTAGGAACCTCCGGGACATCGTTAAACGTCCCAACATCCGAATTATAGGGCTCCCAGAAGGGGAAGAAGAAGAGCAACAAGTGGAAAACTTATTTGAACAAATAATAAAGGACAACTTCCCCAATCTGGCAAAGAAAATAGACTACCAGGATGTCCAGGAAGCTCAGAGAGTCCCAAAGAAGTTGGACCCAAGGAGGAACACACCAAGGCACATTGTAATTACATTAGCCAAGATTCAAATGAAGCAGAGAATTCTAGAAGCAGCAAGGGAGAAGGGGACAGTCACCTACAAAGGAGTTCCCATCAGACTGTCAGCTGATTTCTCAAAAGAGACCTTCCAGGCAAGAAGGGGCTGGAAAGAAATATTTGAAATCTTGAAAAGCAGGGACCTACATCCAAAATTGGTCTATCCAGCAAAGCTGTCACTTAGAATGGAAGGGAAGATAAAGTGCTTCTCAGATAAGGTCAAGTTCAAGGAGTTCATCATCACCAAGCCCTTATTATATGAAATGTTAAAGGGACTTATCTAAGAAAAAGAAGATAAAACTATGACAGTGAAAAGACAACAAACTCATAGCTATCAAGAACCACACCTAAAACAAAAGCAAACTAAGCAAACAGCTAGAACAGGAACAGAACCACAGAAATGGAGATCATATGGAGGGTTAGCAACAGGGGCATGGGAGGAGGAGAGAGGGGGAAAAGGTACAGAGAATGAGTAGCATAGATAATGGGAAAAAAATAGACAGGGGGAGGGCAAGAATAGTATGGGAAATGTAGAAGCTAGAAAACTTATGACCCATGGACATGAACTAAAGGGGGGAATGTGGGTGGGAGAGGGTGGGTAGGGTGGAGGGGAATGATGGGGGAGAAATGGGACAACTGTAATAGCATAATCAATAAAATATATTAAAAAAAATAGCTGTTAACTGAATGGTTGGTGGTGGTATGAAGCTGGCCTGTTATTATTGATATGCAAAATAACTCCCAGATGGCCCTGCTCCATGTGTCCCATTCCCCAGCCAGACTTGTGTGGGCGAGGATATCCTATATTCTGGGACACCCCAAATTCTGGAACCCATTACAAATCTTCTCTTTCGGGGGGTGGGGGGTGGCAGCGCTGGATGCACACTGTTACAGTACCAATGGAAAGGTAAGAACAGATTCAGTAGGCAAATACCCTAAATTTTCCTTTCTCCTTCATGTGTATAGGTCTCTTCACACAGAGTTCCCTCTTGGGGATGCCCTTACCATTCTCTTCACCTAACTTCTAATTAATTCTCCAAACTCATTTCAGTGTCATGCCCTCCAATGACCCCTCCTCTCTACTATCTCCTCTCACTCCCCTGCGTTTCCCACATCAGAGCTCTAATTGTTATTTATATTTATTAATGTATAATGTATTTGGCTATTTAGCTGTCTCTTTCATTAAATCATAAGCTCTTGAATCTAAGTAGCCCAGAATCTGCTCTAATGTACACATAAATAATTCATTTACATCTGTTGTTGGAACTCACAAAATTACCAAGTATGTGGCAGCTATTATATCAGATTTACTTGGTCTATTTTCTCTTAAGAAACAGAAATCATAGAACTTTATAGAAAGCCGAAACCTCAGATCAGGAAGAAACAACCCATATCAGGAAGTGATCAATTCCTCAAGACTGTGAGCTTTTAGTCACATTGTTTTTTTTAAATAAGCTTATTCTTCCTGCATCTATAGTGATATTGACACTATTTTAAACAGAAAGTCTGAAGATCTAGCATTTCATCCACACTGCTCACAAGAAGTTTATCTTTCGAGCTCAGCATTCTTCCCTTGCTACAGGCAGGAAGCTGTGACTCACTGCGGGCAGCAACAGCTTATAAAAGCCTCTGAGTCTGAGGCTAACTACTGCTTTTATTCTCCACGGAGAAGCTGAGAAGCCAGCCGAGAAGCCGGAGTGTGGAGACCAGGTAAGAGAAGCCTTGGGGCTAGGGAGACTAGGGCAGTGAAGGTGGCTGGGAGACCTCGGTCTAGTAGGTGGAGGGTGAACAGTTCAGGACTGAAGAGGGGAGAGACAAGATTTCTGACATGGGGGCTATCAAACACAGGACAGGACAAAGAGAAGAATTAGATCTGCCAATCAGAGGAAAGGTCTTCTTCATATTCCTCTTCACTGGGCTTGAGGTTCATCATAGAATTATAGGACTCAAGTGAGAAAGATGGTTACAAAAAAAAGCTATGACATCTTAAATGGCACAATAAAAATCTAAATGGTTATAAATAATAATGTTGCTTTTATTGCTTTTACTGCTACAATTATCTTCCCTCTTCCTACACAGAAAAGATGGTGGTACATCTCCTGGTACACTTTCCTCTCCTCCTACTGCTGCTGGGACTATGGGAGCCAGTGTGTCCACTTCATGCTGTACCTAAGAATCTCACCAAGGCTCGCTGGTTTGAAATTCAGCATATACAGCCAAGCCCTGTCCAATGCAACAGGGCAATGCATGGTGTCAATAATTATACTCAGCACTGTAAGCCTCAAAACACCTTTCTGCACGACTCTTTCCAGAATGTGGCTGCTACCTGTATGTTGGCCAAGATGGTCTGCAAGAATGGCCAGAAAAATTGTCACCAGAGTCCAAAGCCTGTCCAGATGACTAATTGCAATCTTACTGGAGGGAACTATCCTAACTGCCGCTATAAAGATGCTTCCCTGTACAAGTTGTTTATTATTGCCTGTGATCCTCCTCAGAAGAGTGACCCTCCCTATCATTTGGTTCCTGTACACTTAGATAAGATCATTTAAAGTTTTTATCACTTCCTCTCGTTTGTTACAGGCTCTCTTATGATCTCTTCCACATTTTGTTGATTTCCCTGGTTCCCATCCAAGAACAGAAAAAGCTTTGGTTGAATTAGAGTGCCAAGGGAACCAAACCAGATTTGGGACAAAAAGAAATAGGATTCTTTTCTGCTTGAAGCTCTGTGTTTCCAAGGATGGAAATAAGGAAAAGGGCAAAGAAGGACCCAGGCCTCCATATTTTTAAACTTGGAACTTTTGCCAATCTTTGTTGCACTGTATTAACATCAATAAAACCACTTTCTGCTGCATTCTAATGAGCATGAGTAGGAATGTTTGAGAACCCTTTTATTATCAGAGGAGAATGGAGACTGAGGCAGGTCTACCTTGGTGTGGTCTGGAAATAGGCCATGGTGTCATGGGAAAGGAATTTCGGGGACACTTACATAGGAGGAGTTTGGTAATAGTGGCAAGGTTTATAAGAGCAAAAAGTAAAGAGTGACAGTACGTGCCCAGAGCGGCAGAAAGAGCAGGTAGGTGTGAAGTCAGGGAAAGAAGTTACAGAGGAAAAAGGAGAGTACTCTGCTGCCACTCACTGCTGCCCTGGTTGCAAGTCCTGTGGGGACCCTTAGAATTTAGGAAAAAGAAGGCAAAAAAAAAAAAGTGCCCAGGAGAAGGTAGGGGAACAAGCACATTGGGTTCTTCATCTAATTTCCATGTATTTCCTTGGGCTTGGGAAAAAGCAGGCTTCCTTTCAAACTACTCAGTCTCTTTCCTGGATTCTCCAGGGCCTGCACCCTTCCCCAACCCAATTCTTACTTACCCTAACCTTCCCAGGCTAGTGCCTTCCTCCTTGCATGGTCATCATTTTGGCTCCTACTGAGCCAAAGTTTTTGGCTCACAGTTTTGCTTCATACTTGGCTTCTACGATACATGCACTTAGTAAGAGAGGCACTGTGCAAAACAGAGACAGACTCATAGATAGAGAGCAGGATGATACCTAAGCGGGGAAGGTAGGGGTGGAGGGATTGAGTAAAAAGGAAAAGGACTCATAGACATAGACAACAGTGTAGTAATTGTGGTGGGGAGGGGGATGTAAAGGGATTAAATGGTAATGAAAAAAATATGAAGATTAGGGGGGAATGTGGGTGGGAGGGGGTGTGCAGGGTGGAATGGAATGATGGGGGAGAAATGGGACAACTGTAATAGCATAATCAATAAAATATATTTAAAAAAACAAAAAAATGAAGATAAATGAAAAGGGATCTGAGTGGAATTTGATTTTTATTCTAATTTCTGTCCTCCCATCTTGTTAAGTATATCTTAATGGCTAGTTATTATACCAATATGAGAGCTCTCTAAAATTTTTAATTTAAAAGATTTTTCAATTCAAAATATCAACAGTCTGGTCAGTGACAGTAGCATTCTAATAGCAGCTCCAACAATAAGCCTTTTACACCTTAACCAAAGTAGCAGAAAGGCTCACATGAAGAGAGTGCAAATGATGCAGCTCTCATAGACACCAAAGTTCACTCTCAAAGCAAGTTAGAGAAAGCACAGACCATCATTACACAGGTGGTCAGGACAGTGGGGGTCTCCCACAAATGTGAGGTGCCTTCAGCCACAAACCTGCTAATTTATGTCACCAGGCTGGTACTACTGGAATGAGAGTTTACTGCACTAACAAGTACCAATGGTTTAGGCAACAAATACCCACTTATGAGCTGGGTCCCCTTATGACACACTCCCCTGAGAGCTGAAACAGCCAGACAGACAGATTCTTGGCAGTCCATTTGACTGCCACCAAGTGCACTCCAGTAAGTGCACCATCCAGATGGTGGCGACCAGAGAAAATATTTTTGCTGCTCACAAGCCAAGCTCTTAGGACATAGAATAAGATGGATGAAAAACCCGCATTTGATTTTTATGTAAAGACTCACGGCAACGTTTGTCTGGAAAGATGCTGGTCTGGAGAGATCCACTTATCTCCTCAGCCTGCGAGACCAGCTTAAACAACAGGCTTATTGGGAGTCTATGCCTGTGTTCTACCCCTATGGTATTTCCCTTTTAAGACAAAATGACATTAAAAAACCCATAGACATAAAAGAACAAAATAACTGTCTTGGGAATAAAAGGATCAATTAAAAAATTACATTAAATTAAGAAACCCCAAGAGTCACTAGGCCCAAGACACTAGTTTCACAAATATTTTCTCCTGCCAATTTACATTTAGCAGAGAGAGAAAGACTCACCACTTTCAATTTCCACTTAATCCCACAGACGAGAAATCAGAGAGGCTGACAGGTTCAAGTGCTTGCCGTCTCTGCCAGCCGTGTTCAGATGTCCAGGATCCCTCAGCTGCAGCACTCGGGGAGCAAGCAGAATTCCATACAGTAATGCTTCTGGCTGGCTCACCAAATTGTGGGGGGTAAAAATAATAGTGCTTTTCCTCTTACTTTTTAAGTTCTTTTGGCTGGGCTAATAACAAATTAACAAAGATAGATAACAGGAGAAAATCAAAATTTAATGCATGCACATGGGGCATTCACACAGGCATGATAATTCCAAAGACAGTGAGGCAACACTGGCTATAAAAAACATTTTTTGGACAAAGGAGAAATGGGGGAACAGGATATTCGATTTCAAATGTGAGAATGGGCGATTTACAGGCAGTTGAGAAAGAGCAGAACACACATGGCAGGAAAGTTCCTGTGAGGCAACTCAGAAACAAGAAGACGCAACTTGGCCAACTGACTCAGTTGGTTGCAGCATCATCCTGTATACCAAGAGGTCAAGAGTTTCATTCCTGACCAGAGCACATACCTAGGTTGTGGGTTCAATCCCCATGTAATCAAATACAGATTCAGCTGCCTGCCACTATGAAAGTCAGTACTTGAGAGACAGGTGTTGATGTAAAGGAGAGTGGTTTATTTGCAGATGCTGGCCATCTGGAAGATAGGGGACTGAAGTCTCAAAGCTCATCTTCTGGGAAGACGGGGGACTCATGTCTCAAAGCCATCTCCACCTCTCATTGGAGGCAGAGGTTTTTTATAAGGAGGGATAGGGGAACAGAACAAAAAGATCAAGGGAGGGAGTCGCAAACTTCTCTCTGTTCAGACTAGCACTGTTCATCCTGATAAGGCAAGTGATGTTCTGGTGTGTATCATCCTGTTTAATCATATGGGTTCACATCATCCTGGCCCTATGGATGGAGGTCAGCAAATCTGCTGGAGCTGGGATGCTTGAAGGTCTAAGTTTATATCTTTTGAAACTAGCTCCTAGGATTCTGAAACAAACATGGTGTTCATCTATAAGCCACATATTAGTCAAAGTTAGCACTCACGGAAACAATGTGAAGAATGGTAGGGTGGATTACAAATCCCCACTGTTACAATTTTTCACTGTTACACCCAGTCAGATCACATACAGGAAGCAACCAACTGATGTTTCTTTCTCACATCCATGTTTCTCTCTGTCTCTTTCCCTTCCTTTCTTTCTAAAAATCAATATCCTTGGGTGAAGATTAAAAAAAAAGAAAGAAAGAAACAAGGAAACACAGGGTATATTTAGCCAATAGGTCCTTGTCTGAAGCCCTCTCGTTTGCTATACTTAATTCAAATTGGGCCAAGTCAGCATTCTAAGATCTCCTTTCTGAAGCAAATTTCTCAGTCTGAATCTGTTGAGCTGGGAATGGGGTGAGTCAAAGATTTTTCCTGAGTCTTTTGTTTCCTAATAAACAGCTTAAATTAATATCCCCCCAAAAGACAGCTTTAGAGTGGCAAAACTTTGGTACCTTTATTAGTAATGGCTAGTATGCCATAAAAACCAAGATAAATATCAAACTGGTGATAGTATGAATAGAAACAATCATCTATCACAAGACCACCAGGAAGTATGGCCCCTGGTGAGTACTTTATTCTTTGTCCCTTTGTCTCATCAATCATTAGTACCTGAATTATACTAGTAAGAAAGTACTAGCACTGGTTGAGTGCCTCAGTTGTTTGGAGCATCATCCCATACACCAAAAGGTTGTGGATTTGATCCCTGGTCAGGGTATGTATGGGAGGCAACCAATCTATGTTTCTCTCTCACATGTCTCTCTTTCTCTCTCTCTCTCCTCTCACTCTCTCTTTAAAATCAGTAAACATATCCTCAGGTGAGGATTTAACAAAAGGAGAAGAAAGTACTACAACAGGGACCTATTAGTAGAGAATAATTTATGCAAAACTGCGGGGTTCTCTGTCTGCTTTGACACAACATCCCTGTAAGTAAATTACCCTTCAATAAATTCTGTTATGTTCTGTATTGCCTGTATTGTTCTTCAGTCTGCAGATACCTTCTCATTACAATGACCATTACACCTTTGCTCCACTGTGAGGTATTTACTACCTGCGCAAGTTACTTAGCGCTGCAGACAATCAGGTGCATTGTTAAGTACAGGATACTACATGTACCCTCTTTAATTTGTAAAATCTGCTAAACTCTCCTTGGTCTGGCACCCTGCAAATCACCAGCCATACCAGGACAAAAAGAACTGGTTTCTATTCTCTAATAGCTTTCAGTTTAGTGTAAAAAACAAACAAGAAGACTGGAGTTTTCAATAAACAGTGATTAGTGTTAGTTGTCACTACAGTTGCAAGACCTAAATGAACAATATAAATGTAAAATTGGCTTAATGAAATTCCTGGTACATCATAAAGTTAGTTCCATGTCCCCTCAAATTATTACAAACTTCAAGGAAAGTTGTTTTATTTCTCTACAACAAGACATTCTCATACAGCCCACCTTCTAGCCAGCTCCCAATTTTCTGTCTTTCACCTTGGGACTACTTGCCACGGTAGTCAAGTAGATTTATGTTAAATATTACTGTTGCACTTTGGCAGGGTGGCTTAGTTGGTTGGAGCATTGTCCTGTACACTCAAAGTTGTGAGTTCTATTCCCGGTCAGGGCACACATCTCGGTTGTGGGTTTGATCCTTGGTCAGAGCATGTATGGAAGACAATCAATTGATGATGTTTCCTTCTGACATCAATGTCTCTGTCTCTGTTTCTCTCCATATAATCAATAAACATATCCCTAGGTGAGGATGACAACAGTGGATTCTGGTGTGACAAGCAAGGAGCCAGAGGGGGAGCCAGCCAAAATCACCTCGAAGGTGGGAAGTGGAGAAATTCAAGGTTTTCCCTATAGCCTGTAGTGATGGATCCTTCCCTCCCTGAAGAATTGAGCTACTTTGCCTTTACAGAAACTGCTGTGGTAACCAAGGGTGTTTATTAAGTTCCTTCTAAATAATTTTTTCTTTTATTCATTACCAGTCCTAGTCTTGCATTCTGGGCAACTATGAAAAGTACAGATACACATAGAGAAAACTACTTTTTCCCTTGGTAGGAGAGGTGGTCTGGGGAGCACATTTAAAACATAGTTTTATTAAGGGATAACCAGTATATTTTTACATTATACATATTTAAAGTGTGAAATCTGTTCAGTTTTAACATATCTATACATTTATAAAAACAATCACCACAATAAAAATATTGAACAATAATCCATCCAGCTGCATAGTCATGGAACTCAGAAAAGGAAGAAAACTAATCTTCAGAGTCACTCTACCCAGACATGTAGCAAAAAGAAACTAGAGAGTGACAAATAGTAATAATGAGCTTGAAGTACAGTCACCACACTCACTTATAAAACATGCCCAGTGATCAGACAGTGTAGGGGTAATATCCAGGATCCACCTTGGCTGAAGGAACTCCATCTTAGATGCCTGACTATGATTCCCTGCTTCAGTAAAATTCCATAGTTGAAATTAACCTAACCATACCCTTAAAGTGTAACAAAATGAAATGCTTCCTTTCTCTGATGGTCTGCAGGCTAATAACTCCTGCTATGGATATCCTAATTAACTAAAGAAACTCTGCTTGAACTTGAGCAGCCCCCTTGTCAGCAAAGAGATGAGAAAATATGCACAAAATAATGTTTTTCAAAGAATCACAGGTGCTCTGTAACTGGACTCAGATCAGTGGTGGTCCATGGACCAACTGGGAACAAGGGATTGAGAAATTTCACACTCTTCCTAGAATCCCTTTTGATGCCTACCTGTGTAACACCAGCCCATACCTTGTCTTGTTGTTCCTCCTTTCCCTTGACAATAAAAGATGCTGGATTCCAGACTCTTTTAAAATGGATTTGAGAATTAGTTCCAAGATAGACCTATTTTAAAAACAATTAACTTTTCCTTGCTCCAAAGTCTGATCTATTGAATATTGGCCTTTCTTTTGGAGCACTTGGGCACATGAACCTTGGGCCTATAACAAAAAGATAGAATGCACAACAACAATAACATCCTTTTTTAACATCATGTTCTGCAAAATAGTTGTTTTTGTCAATTAAATGCTAATGAGTAGGGTATGAAGAACAGTAGCTATAATCAATAAAAGCTTCAACAAGTGTCAAGAAGATAGTATGACTGCCCTCCACAT
Organism: Glossophaga mutica; assembly: GCA_039655065.1. Lineage (NCBI taxonomy): Eukaryota > Metazoa > Chordata > Mammalia > Chiroptera > Phyllostomidae > Glossophaga > Glossophaga mutica. The sequence goes on from CM077303.1 coordinate 73,128,688, forward strand.
TGGCTTAAAACTGACAGAGACCACATTGACCCAACATAGCAACTAATTGTACCCCTAGCCTCATTGATATGCTCATTGTATCATATTAGCATGCTAAACGACACATCCAAAGCCACCATAATGGGAAATGGAAAGCCCATAAAAGACCACAAAATGGCAGATGGAGCTCCTCTGAGAAATCTCCACACACTACTGGCCGGCCCTAGACATGGTCCCTTTCTAATAACAGGGAGATCCTGAATAATTCTCCCCGTTATTGAATACCCAATTCCCTAATTAAGCGAATCTCAATTAAAAAAAAAAAAAAAAACAAATTTCTCTAAAGGGGGGGATGTTCTGTCTGTGGAATAGCCCATTCTGTGTCTCACGGCTTTACTAATAAATTCATCTTCATTTTAAACTCTATGCTAGCTAGTGTTTGAATTCTTTACTGTGTGAAGCCAAGAACCCACAATGGGTTGCAGAACCTCAAGTCTCTGGACCCATGACCTACATGAGTAACAAGAATATTTTTGCAAACATTATTTTGCAGGAACTTTGAATAGTTCATTGACCATGGGAAACATCTTGTAACTTCCCCTGGATCAAATGCCACCAGCTGACGATCGATCATAAGATAATTGGCCTCATCCTCACTTCCAAGTCCTACACCCACACGAAGGCCCCTATATAAGACATCCACAAGAACCCCTCAGAGAGCTCAATTACTCTTTTTTAGTCAACTCCCCTGTGAGCAAGCTCTTTGCAATAAAATCTATGTGCTTGATATCATACTGAGTTCAGTGCCTATTTCTGTGACATTGAGACTCAAGAACCTGGCATTTAAGGTTACCTAACAATGAGACTCTGTCCATTCTGATGAATGATGCCTTCTTTATTGTTAATTGTTAATTGAGAAGACAATAAGGGAGTAAGATGGGGGGGGATAAGCAAGGAGGGGGGAAAGTAAGAAAACACCTTCTCACCCACTACTGCAAGCTACAAAGAAACCTAAAGTATATGTGAATTCATCGAATGGTTTGCAAAGGTACTACGGGATTTGTGCCCTAGAAAGTGGCTCCTGGGATACAGTGTCGAGATGCTTCCAGGTGTACCACTGTCTAGTCTTCAGGAGGTATGCTTTTGTTCTGTCCCTGAAACAGAGTGAAATGCTTGTTCTCTCTGTCTTAATTCTAGCCTGCATTTCTCCCATGACCTTTAGGGTTAATATCTCCTGTTATAGATATGCTACCTAACTAGAGGAATTCTGCTTAAGGCTTGAGTCTTTGCAGGAGCAGCCCCTTGTCAAAAGGAGCCTTTCCAAAAGAGGTGGGGAAATATGTACAAAGTAATGACAGTTTATAAAAGATTTATAGGAGTCTCCAGACTGGACTCAGTTCAGTGGGGTCACTGGACTGGCAGGAACAAAGGGACTTAGAAATTTCTTGTTCTTTCTTGGATCCCTGTCATGCCTAGTTGTCCGAGATCCTCACCCACCTCTTGCCTCACCCCTCCTCCCTTCCTTTGACATAAAGACACCTGAATTCTGTGCTCCCTAGAGATGGATTTGCAGAAGCTATAAGGCACCCCCACCTCCCCAGTCTTCTTAAGTTGGATCTTCCTGGTTGATGAACTTTTCTTCAAACTCTAATGTTTTGAATATTGGTCTTTTTTTTAAGCACTAGGCATACAAACCTTGTACCAGTAACATACCTTCTAGGTAGGACCTCCATCATAAATTATGAATAATGCGTGTGGAGAATTGTTTAATATAATTATCATTTATGCTGGTAATTGAAGGACTCATTTTAGTTGTGGATATAGTACTGCATTGGGGAACTATTGGCTGCTGAAACTGAAGAAATAATTTACCACAGAGAGAGGCAGAAGAGGATTGCCAGGCCAGAAGAGGAAAAAGTCACTATGATTTTGTTCCTATGTAGATGGTGAACAACACCACATGTTAGACCTCAGTCTTTGAGTTCCGCTAAGAAAAGAATTCAGAGCTAAGGAACTCAAATACAAGTGAAAGGCTATTTAGAAAGTCACAAGGGTAGAAGTGAGCCATAGGAGAAGTGAGCCAGCTGACCTGCATGTACTTGAGAAGCAAGTTACAGGGACAAAAGAAGGGCCTTTGGAGCTTAGGAGAAAGAAAGCACAGATAATGTGCCCGAGGGAATAAAGGGGAAAGGATAGGGGTGGGCATGTGAGAGAGGGAGAAAGAGAGAGAGACTGAGTAGAGTTTTTCTAGGGTAGGATCTCAGTAGAATATTCATCAGCTTTCCAGATGTGTCCTTTCAGAGTCATAATTTCTACTGATTGGTCGGTGTTTGGGTAGGGAGTTATTAGTCATTGCATCTGGTCCTGATGTCAGCTGTGGCATCATTTTGTCTGGTTTTGCTGCTTTTCTGGGCTTGAAGCTGAAACATAACTGAGGCCTTGATGTTATCTCTACTTTGACCAAAACTCTGTCTCTGTGGTCAACAGATCCAGGGCTTTGTTCTTCATATTATTTGATGTTGATCAGAACCTCATTGTCTTAGGAGCTTAATGGTTAAGGGAGTGGTCGTGCAAGAGCTTATATGAAAGTCAGATGAGGCTATACTTTGGCCTTGTTTCTCCTCTAAGGGAATCTACCACATGGCTAGGGACATGCCAGAGGGGGAAAGGTCAGACGAGGGTCCAAACTGCCTGACCAACAATATGAAAGCTCAGGGGGTCTAAACTACATAACTAGTAATATGCTAGGGGAGGACAGGTCACCCACAATACTTGTTTTCCCAGTTTTGCCTGTTGCTAAACACCCCGGGCTTTCTGCCCTAGTGACCTTTTGTACTTGGCCTTTCATTCCTGCTCTGCTCACGTCTGTCTAACTGCCACTATATCAGATACACTTAAAGCTGCAGGGGTAAGGAAGAGCCGAAACCTCTAACATGTTTATCTGTCCACTGAAAGTGTGGAATTCTTAAAGCTTTTTTGGTTTAAAGAAGCTTCTAAAAATTAACATTATTCTTCATTGGATATGGCCAACCCTGCCTTCAAGCAGATACCCATCTTAACATATTAGTACCTCCATTTTAATATTAATCTGCCTGGGTTAGTCTCCAGTGATACAGTAGGCATTTAGACAGGCAGGAGCAGAGCAGGAAGTCTAGTCGAGATACGGCATATCACCAGCATGGAAAGTCCCGGGTGCGTAGCAAGGAGCAAAAGTAGAGAAAACAAGTATTATAGGCTAGGAACCTTATCCCGAGGGTAACCTTTCCTCCCCTAGCATGTTGCTAGCCATGTGCTTTAGATCTTTCATATCACTAGTCATGTAATTTAGACTTCCTTAGGGAAGGAACAAGGGGGCTGGAGAAAAACCTTATATGATTCCCATAAAGCTTTTGCACAACTACTCCTGAGGTATTAAGCCCCTAGGACAATGGGGATCTGATCAACATCAAATAATCTTAGGAACTAGGGCTTGGGCCTATTGACCATAAAGACAGAGTTTTTTTCTTTCGTTTTGTTTTTGTTTTTTAAATTTTATTTTAATCATTGTTCAAGCACAGTTTTCTGTCTTTTACTCCTATCCCAGCCCACCCACCCATCCCTCCCCACCTCCTGAGACAGAGTTTTGATAAAAGTAGAGATAGCATCTAGGCCTCAGTTGTGTTTCAGCTCCAGGCCCAGAAAAGCAGCAAAACCAGACAAAGTGACGCCACAGCTGACAGCAGGACCAGATGCAATGACTAATGACCCCCTACCCAAGCACCGACCAATCAGTAGAAACCATGACCCTGAAAGGATACATCTGGAATGCTGTTGAATATTCTATTGAGATCCTCCCCTGAGACCCCTAAAATACCTTCCTTTAGAAAACACATGAAAACCCTTAAGATGAGGGACCCAGTATGTGCTCTTTCTCTCTGGAATACACCCATGCCTTTCCCCTCCCTCTTCTTTCCTCAGGAATATAATCTTTGCTTTCCTTCTCCTCACCTCCAAGGGCCCTTCTTTGACCTCTGTGACTTGTTTCCTGAGTCACACAGCCCAGAGTCACACAGCTGGCTCACTTCTACTTCTGCAAATTTCTAAATAAACTTTCATTTGAGACGTTGGCTCTGAATGCTGTCTTAGCTGAACTCAAGGACCAAGGCCAAATCTGCCATTAGCACTGGAAGGACTAGTACTTCTTTATTTGTAAGGTAGCAATAGTCTCTCCACAGAACAGAGGCCTCTGATTTGTCTTCAAACAACTGTTTCTCTTCTTGATTGTGCCTGACCCCTCCAGGACATGACTCCATCTTTCTTCTCCCAGTCTCTACCCATTTAGGCCACTCTCCTTCCCCACCAGCTCCCCGGCTGTGCAAGTCTGAACCCGGGCAGTTTGTTGTCACCTATTACTTTTTTCCACATACGGAGCCCTCCAGCAGTCTCTTGTCCCATGTGAAAGATAACATGAGTGGAGCCATATAAATATAGAGCCAAAGTAGCCATTTCAGAGGAACTTCCCTGCATGTCTTATTTTTCTTTATCTTACAAACTGAACCAAATCACCATAATTCCAAGAAGTTAGTAATAACTAGAATATTCTGTTTGTAAGGACTGATAAAATTGGGCTTTGTCAATGACCAAATCGCTAACCAATCAATTAAATACAATTCTCGCTGAATCTCAAGCCAATCCATGAAGTACAAATCTAGCCTTATTCATCCAGCACCAATAAACTCTTTTTAAATACAACTTACTTATTTTTCTCCTATTTTTCCATAACAACCTTGAGCCCCTCTCCTGTGAGGGGGGAACACTATTTAGGTTTCTGCCTGAATTTGTTCTTCCGAACTGCAATTTTTTTCAGATCCCAAATAAACACTTAGGCTTCTCATTTTTGCTTTTTATTTTTAGGTTAACATCCAAGAGGTTCAAGGACCCAGGAGCCAGGGCTGTTGAATATGCAGATACAGGTGCAGCGAAACACCAAGTAGGCATTCTTAGAAGCTGCACTAAAGTGTTACCACTAGCAGGAGGAAAAATGAGGAGCTTCAAGCTTGGAAAGAAGAGTGAGATGACCTTAAGAAACACCTGTCTACAGGAAACATATCTGGAAACTTAAAGTTCCCTTTCATTCCCCCTGCATCCTCCCTGCTGGTAAGGAATGAGATCTCCGTTACCCCAGAAACAGGGATCTCTGGCCCCTCTCATCGACAGGCCCTCCTCCTCACACAGAAGCCCCCAGGGCAAGGAATTCACTTTCATAATAAAAGTTTCGCTTCCAATATTTATAAATGCAGTATGTAAAGACAATAAGAGAACTGGTCAAACTGGTTGGAAGTAGGGCCTTTCTCTCTCTATGACCTTGTCTAGAGCCAGATGCAGCTATAAACAGGGGAACATATAAAATGATTAAGTGATGAAAGTCTAGTCTTTTCAATGGCTGTAAGGAAGGTTTGCCAAGAACTGAAGAGACTCACAGGCCAAGTACTCTGAGTAATCTGTGAGACCCACCTGTGAGCCTGGAAAGAAAGAGTCACAACCCCACAGCACGTGGTGGAGCAGGAAGACTGGGGATTTTTTTTTTTTTTTTTTTTTTTTTTTTAAGTATACTCTAGTGGCAGAAAGAATGGATTGGAAGCCAGAAAACCTGGGGTCTACTCCCAGCTCTGCCACTAACTAGCAGCAGCCATGAACAAGCCACTTAACCTTTCTGAAATTCAGGTTGCTCCTCCTTAGAAAGCAGGGATTACATTATGTCAGGGATGGCAAATGGGTGGCATGTACCCCTTTACTTCTCCCATGCCTTCTGTGGAGGCTACTGTTCAACTACATCATTTTTTATTTCTTCTACAGCAGTCTAAGCAGGCACTTCCAATTAAAGTTTGTACACAAGTTGAGATCTAATTATTTTCTTTCTAAAGTCCCTTCTAGCTCCCAAATGGAAGGTTCCAATTTTCTAAGTAAGAAATGACCATTTTTCTTTTTCATTTTTTTCTTAGAGAATTTTTGGTGAGCCAAACTGAAGACAATTGCCGGGAAGCAAAATCTCAACAGATTGAAATTTTTCATCTCAACAGATTTCCTATTTTTCTGACTTAGTAACAGTGAAAGAGAGAAAGAGAGAGAAAGAGAGAGAGAAGAGAAAGAAAGAGAGAGAGAGAGAGAGAGAAAGAAAGAAAGAAAGAAAGAAAGAAAGAAAGAAAGAAAGAAAGAAGTAAATTTAAGATTATAATTTCATACACTCCTCCTCCCCACCCCGAGGCTGAGCAGGGTCTTCCTGAGGTCACACTGTCCTTCGTTCTGTGTCAGAGATCTTAGTGTTTAAGATTTTCCTTCTGTCAGTTCATCTATCATGATAGTGTCCCCTGTAGCTCCCTTTTATCTAAAACATCCCACACTTGTTAGTAAATGCAGTCACAGGGAAAGGTCCTGGGACTGGAATCCTACTTCCCTAAGGGGAGGGCAAGGAAAGACCAATGAAAGAGGCTCATCACTCTAGTCTGGTAATTAGTAGAATTCATTAAGGGAAACTTACATACAAGGCATGTCTTGGGTGGCTGCAAGACAGAATGGATGCCCGCAGCACCTGGCAGGTGCCAAAGAATTATATAGGGTAAAGGGGGTGGGGGGAGATAATCAGGAATACTAGTACATGAATGCTACCAAGTATAAAAATTACTTTACATGCTTGACCGGGTCAAGACAATGGCCTGTTCCAGGAAATAGCAAGTCACAGGAGGCAGGGGAAGGGTCCTGATTTATGCCATAATGAACATCAATTATGATCAAACAGTCTCTCAGGGTGATTTGTGGGAAACAGTCTCTGTCTGGCCTGGGTCCAGCTCAGTGGTGAGAGAAGGGGGTCACATCATGGAACAGTGTTTCCTCCACAACATTTAAAAATGTATGCTTGGCATCAAGGAATCTACCTGAAAAGGAATTATCTCAAAAAGGAATTATCTCAAAAAAGAATTATCTCTAAAAGCCAAGAGTCAAAACATGAGGCATTTAATGATTCTATTCGCTCCTCACGAAAGTTAACCAGATTTACAGTTCTCACCCTCTGGCAGGAAAGCAGGAATGGAGAAAACTTCAGGAATCCAGGCAGTTGCAACTGAGTTTTATTGAAAGAAGCAGTAAAGTGGTTAAAATAGAGCCTTCCTCACAACCCACTCCCTACCCTCCAAACCACACAAGGGCAGGCCTCGCACCAGGGAAGGATGCTTATATCATAGAGGAGCCCTAACTTGAGTTATTTCCCACAGGGCAAGGAAGGCAGAGGGGAGAGGCAGGTGACACGATGAGGTCGGGCATCTCACTGCCCTGGTCTCAGGTGGAGGCCTCTACTGAAGCATCAAAGTGAACTGGCACGTATGGGTTTCCCTCACAAGCCACGATGATCTGCCTCACTTTCTGGCTGGTCCGGTATGCACAATTGGGGTACTTGGAACCATTCGTTAGGCGACAGTCCGTGATGTTCATGCTGGAGCTGCTCTTGTGGCAGTTGGTCTGCCCGTTCTTGCAGGTGATGTTTCCCTGGAGGCAAATGGCCTGGACATCCACCAAAGGCTCATGCACAAAGGTGTTCACTGGCTTGCACCTTCCCTCTGTCATTTTCCTGCGCCTCATCATTTGGTTGCAATAGCTGGCATTGCTGGGGTGGCCATCTGGATCCATGTGCTGCCGCTGAAACTTCATGGCCCATGATTCCTTGCCCAGGGAAAGCTGGGCCCATCCCAGCACCAACAGCACCAGGATTAGCAGTGGGCACAGGATGAGGGACTTCTGAGCCATGATGTCCTCACTGCCTTGAAGGAGCCTAGCCAGGAAAGGTAGAGAAGAGGAAAACCATTACTTTGGAAAGAGAATCCCAGCTCCCACCTGTGGTCTCCTTGGCTTACAGTCTCCCATCAGGTCAGCCAGAAAGACATCCCTCTTCCTGCAAGATTTTCCAAGTAATGAGACACTCACACAGACTCTTCTCCAAAAGCATTTGACTCCTACTAGTCATAGAGAGGAGGTCCTCCCCTCTGGATTGTGACCTCCAAAGCGACCAAAATCCTGTCAGTCCTGTTTTGAATACTAAAGGGTTGTTTTGTTTGTTTGTTTGTTTGTTTGTTTGTTTTTACCTAAAAATACATTTGTACTCAGTGTTCTAGTGGCTCAATACAAGATCCTTTTAAACAAACCAAGAGCCAAATTGTATCCCAGCTACTATCATGACATCCAGGATCCTGGTGGACAGAGCCCTGTTGTCCTACAACACAAGGGAAACTCAAACCAGTGCCTGACACTGGCATCATAAAGGGATGCCAGTGTATTCCAAAGAGATGCTTGTCTCCACCCTGCCTGGGGCCGCTCCCTCTCCAGCCCCATGAATTCTCTGCAGCCATAGTTCTCCCTCCTCATCCCAGTTATGCCCCCAGCTGTGTTTGCCTAGCCCAGGCTTTCACACCGTTAGCCTCACCCACCCTGGCTCCCTTCTCTCCAACCTTCAAGCAGAAGCAGCTCCTGAGACCACCCCTTGGGCCACTTACCTGCACCTCTCTAGCTTTGATTCCAGACAAGGGTGGGAGCAAGTGGAAGGCCAATCTATGCAGTCACCAGATCCTTGTGGCGTGGACTTTATGTAGATTACAAAGGGGCTTGGCTTCCAAGATGAGAAGTAGGGGAGGAGCATTTTGGTTTCGGCCTAGAGGAAAAGAAAGGCATTGTGAAGAAGGAGTGGGGAATTGCCCTTGCTCCCCTCTGGTGTTCCTGCTGGTTCACAGGAACAACAGAGAAAGCCACTACAGCACTAATGCTCAAACCCCAGCTAAGTCCAAATAGCCCTTGGAGGTTAACAAAGGGCACATAATATGTAATCAAGGGAGAGGAAGGGAAAGGGGGGTCCTCTGTCTACCCAGGAGTCCTGGAGTGCCTTTGACCAGAATTCCCTATCTCCTATTAGCAGATGGGAGTATGGGGGTGTGAGGGGGGAGGGGGGAGTAGGGAGAGGTACCCAACTGTCTCAAGCTAGAGAAGGAGGAGGAGAGTACCTGAACAGTTTGGTTAAGAAGGAAGCCTCTTCATGACCTCACCCAGTTCTGATCACTTCCACCCTCCTGAGGTGAGTGTGTGAGTTTTTATCTACAGTGACCATTCATCCTATAGTTGAGAGTTGAGTAGAGAAACTAAAGATAAACTAAAACCCAAAATCCCTTTTGGGGAAAAAATAGAGAACATCGTATTTCTTAGCGGCAGAATTCCCTTCTAGAAAGAGATTTCTTTTTGCTGGGCGACAATTTTGATACTGCTTGAATGAGAAATATCAAAATCTAGACTTATTATTTTTATAGTAAAATTATTTTATTTAGTTATATCACTCTCCAACAGCTTGAAATAAAAATTTCCATGGTTTCCCATTGAACTGTATGTCACTTTTTAAAGAATGTCCTGTTTTTCATTAAAATAACTTCTTAACCACTCAAAGTGTTTTAACTTTCTGTTTAACACTCAATATGGGTTTTTCGAAAGGCCACACGTCACCAGCTCCATGAAGTGGTGAACTGGTCATTGTTTTGGAAAATCCTCCGCGTGTTTACCCAGAAATATACATCCATGAATTTCCGAACCATCCTCATCAAAACCTGCTTTGTTGCTAACTGGGGATTTCCATAGTCTCCCCTCTTTTATCCACTGGCTAAAACCATTCTGAAAAAGGCTGTTTATTTACTGCAGCTAACTGCTTAGCAAATTCCACACTCCAAAATGAAGGTGCTGTTTCTGTTTCAGGTGCCTCTTCAGTAACAGCCCTAACATCAAAAACATTAAGTTTCTTCCCTCTGAGTATATTTTTTCTAAAATTGCTAAGGGACTCCCTGGCCCTGAACTCCAGCGCCGCAGCAGTTCCAAGAGCCAGGTACATACCGGGAGAAACTGGATTGTCTGGCAGTCTGTGCTCTGGATTTAGACTATCTCAGTCCAAGCTCTAGTTTAGCACCTTAAGAGCCAGGCTAGTTACAGAACTTGATTTATTTCCCTGCTCCTTAGTTTCCTGGTCTCTAAAATGGGCATAATGTACCTCTTAGATCTGATATTAGGACGAAATAAGGTAAGAAGTGCAAAGTGCTTAAAATCATGTTTAGAAAGCATCCATGAGGAAGGACCCAAAAAACACAATTTATCTTCTGGAGGATGGGCACCTTGTACCTTGTAATACAGACTTCACCTGCTAGGAAAGTGTTCGCGGAACCCATCTGTATCAGTGTACCAGCTGGCATTATTGTGACAGGCTGCATTCAGCCTCAGTGAATTTTTTTTTGAAGACTCTTTCAACATGTTTGCCCATTTCATGATGGATGATTTAGGAGCATATTTGCCTGCCCACAGTGCCCTGAGTGTTCAGCAGTTTTTGAGCAAAAACGACATGACCTCCTTGCCCCACCCTTCCTATCTACCAGAGCAACTTTTTTGATATCCCTGGATGAAAAAAGTCCTCAAAGGGAATCGTTTTGTCCACGTGGAAGAGGTGAAACAAAAAACAGCAGAAACACTAAAAGGCATCAGAATCGAGGAGTTTGAAAACTGTTTTAAGCAATGGAAAAAAACACCTCGATAGGTGTATTGTATCAAATGGAGAGTACTTTGAAAGTGACTGATGCTTAAACATGTAAGAATAAATACACAATTTTTTATAAATAAATTCCATTTTGAGGGAGTCCCCCCTTGGTAAGTGGTAGGTCAGTCATTGTTCACACAGTGGTGTTGAGATATCTCACAAAGGAATAACACTGGTTGATCTCTGAATTGCTTTTTACAAGGGGTGGAGTGAAGTGACCAAAGTCAGACCTTGGTTTTGCTAAAAACCTGAGCTTAAAATAGCAGCCAGTTTCGAAATCCCAGGGAGGGAAAGAAAGGGGAAAAGGAGAAAAGAAAGGGACCTTGGTAGGAAGAATAGAATTTTTTAAATAAAATGTTTAAATTTTTTGTCCCATGATATCCTAGAAAGCTTTAGTCAAGTCAACCTTATTTGCTAATGTGTGTGACCTTGGGAGTAGCAGTGGGGCTAAGGAAGCCATACCATGGCATAAGGTTTTAGTTTCATGTTTCTGTAGTTCACCCACCACCTCACCCTCCACCCATGTTTTGTTTGTGTGTTAGTCCTTAGGTAGTACTCTTATCTACCATTTGAGTGGTGTTGGGAGGGAAATTTTTTCTACTTATTTAGGTTCCTGTTTGAGGGCCTTTGAATTAACTGATAAAAGCCAGATTAAGAGAAGAAACTAGACAAAGTTAATTCATGTACCCATGAATGAAACAGGAAAAGACACCGGCGTTCATGCTGCCTGTCGTGTACCGAACCCAATAAGCAGAGACAGGGATTGAATCTTTCTGGGTGCTGTATTCAGATGGCCAGTGATCTGAGAAGATGCCAGGTTCATACCCTAATGAACCATCTTACATTTTCTTTCCAAGCCAGCCTTTTTATAACAGAGAACAAAGTGAGGTGAGGGGCTTTGAAATTCGGGAGAAAATAGACTTAAAAACTGCAGTATTCTCGCCCTGGGAAGTTAGCTGTTCCCAGAGGCAGCGGTCATCTGTCTCTTCCTGAAACACAATAACCCGGATGCCTCCATTTGTTCCCCAGGCAGTAATCTTTAGCAGTTCCCCAGGAGCTTGGCTGTCTCTCCCCAGAACCAGGAAGGGCCTTATCTGTAGTTTCTGAAATAATAGCTTTAACACGTGCATTACTTACTAGGTTTATAACCATTTACCTTGAACTAAAATTTTCCAACTCTTGAGTCCCCCTATCATGAAGAAGCTCAAGAGGGTTGAGAGAGGACAAACTCAAGTGTTCAGTCTGGTTCCCAAGACCACAGGACATCATGAAGTCACATCAGTGCCTGGCCTGAAACCAGGCACAGGTGGGAAAACGAAGGGAAATACATTTTTGCCCCTTGATGGATGCCTAGAAATTAATTTCTGCAATCCTTCTAGGGCCAAAGGCAGCCCAGGAAGATTAGCATTACAGGGCCTCTGTGGGCTCCTCAGTGCTCAAGGAGCCTCCTTAGAGAGAGGCTGTGAGGCAAGGGCCCACCCAATCTTCTCATGTGTCTCACACTTTTCTCTCAAGTAGTATACATGCTCCTGTTCCAAGTTATGCACAATTTTCCTGATTCCTCTTTAGGAGTGAGGCTCCAGACTCTCTGGAGCAAACTCTATGGAGACAAAGGTCAATTTGGATTAGAGTAATTTGGGAGACTTCATGACCCTATGACACTAAAGAGCCTCTTAGGAGACAAACAGCCTGGCACTTCAATCCTGTCACAAATCTATGCATTATAGGCCTCAATTGAGAAACCCTTTCCTTAGTGAAACATTGTACAATCTTCTCCCAATTCCAGCCTCCTGCCCACACCCCAATATTTCATCTCACATGACAATGACTAAAGGGCAAAAGACTTTGAAGGGTGTGCAGGTTGTTGTTCCTGTTGATGATTCCCATTTTATAAGATTTCTCATTTCTCTTTCCAAGCTCATTTCACTTCTATACATCCAACAGTGTGAACTGGGAAAGAAGGGATTCCAACATCTGAGCCCTTGTTTGAGGCCAACCATGTACAGGTTGCACTTTCCCAGAGGGTGGCTCTGATGTGTGTGAGCCCACCAGGTGTAGTCAATAGCATGGTCTCTAGAACACACAGAGAAGGGCCCCAGTCTCCCACCTCCTCCTCCCAGCCTCTCCACACTATCACTTTTCCTCAGCCCCAAGGACAGAGTTCTCCGATGTCCTTTCTCACCCCAAGTGCTAGCCCTGAGTCTTCTTAATTGGAGATCAGATATTGCTCAGGGTATCTGAGGAAAGATGAAGACTTGGGTCTTTGTGGTTCCTCATAGAAGACCTAATTGCCTTTCAGCCTAGGTGGTTCAGTAAGTAGTCTCACCCATTTTTAGGAGAATGGGACCAGTGCCTTCATTCCTTATTTAAAGGTAGCCCACTTGTGCCAGCTCCTCTGATAACGTATCTCAGTGGCTTTAATTATTGACCTGGACTCCTGTGTGAAAGGAAACAGCTGATAGGAGAGGAAGTCGGGACACATGAGGGAACTGGGAGTCTGGAATCTGCAGCCTCTACCAGAGTCACAGATCTCGTCTTCTCCTGAGAAGAACTAAGCAGTTAATTCAAGGTCTTTGTTGTAGACCCAAGTGCTCAGAATCCTCCCAACAGAAGCAGCCCTGGAGTTGTAATACAAACCAGACCTTGATAAGAGCTCTGGTACGGGTGAGGACAGGGTTATCAGAAAACAGTGGGAGAAGAGGGGTGGAGTGAGGGAAATCAGAAAAGGTTTCAGAGCAAAGATTACCTTGGAGAGGACTTTCAAGGATAGTTTTCATTTTAGTGTTGTGTGTGTGTGTGTGTGTGTGTGTGTGTGTGTTTTAAATTAGGGATGGGGGAAGGACAATTCATACCAAAAAAAAAGCAAGAGAGAGATGTAGACACTTGCAGTAGAACACTGTGTATTTAGAAAATAGCAAGTTTCTCCATGTGACTAGGAAAAGGTGAGGAATGGCACAGAAAAGAAAAATGTAGGCCTGAATAGAAGTATCTTTAATGCATGCAAAAGACTTCAATATGTAAAATATATAGACAGTTACTTTGAACTCAAGGGATGGAAGGACACAAGCAATGGAAGGGAACTTCCACAGTTTTCCCGTTATACACACAAGGAGACTGAGGGCCACAGAGGGTGCAAGGTCAGAGAACACCTTGGCAATAAAAACAGAAACCAGCCTCAGGTCCCCAACTTTCAAGGCAGCATCCTCACTACGCTACGCTGCCCGGTGTGCCCTGGGTAGGGAACAGACGCCAAGGATGTGCACCCAAAGGGGTTCAATATCTCTTTGCAAAACTGATCTCTTAGTCTAGCGATGGACTTCCCCCAGAATTCTCTCACCACCCTTCCTGCTGTGAAGTGTGGTGGGAGAAGGCAGGGATAGCTGTGCTGCTGCCTGCACCTGTGGACTTATGGGAGCTGGAGACTCACACTGAGGTACCAGCAGGGGCACTTCCATTGGAGCAGCTGCGGTGAGGGAAGTGAAGGCAGGGAGGCAATGAGTGACTCCTGTCTCTGTGTTTTGGTTTTTTGATACAGGGCAAGATGTAGGTGGGGAAGTTGAGGGGAGGGAACTCACGTTACCTCATCTACTCTGGCAAAGCCTTGCAGTCACCCAGAGGCTATCCCAGCCTGGCTACCCAGGAGCTGCTCTAATAAGAAGTCCCTGTGGCACTGGTCCTGCGCAGGGTCTAGTGTCAAGGTCCTTCTCTCCGACCTTCAGGTCCCTTCTCCCCAGTCGCCTTACGCAGAGGGGATTAGGAAATATGCCAGAGATGGAAAGCCACTTCCTTTACAAACCCTAATCTCTGGGCAAAGCACCCTAAGGAGCCCCTACCTTGAGGAGAGGTGGCAGGCCACAGGGCTCGGGTGCCTATGGCTGCCTCATTGGCCTGCAGGGGGCGCTGCATCACCTGAACTCTGGTGAATTTCTTCCTATAAAGACAGCAGGACACCAGTTGGAAGTTTCTTGGTTACTGACTCACAGCTGGAGGATAACTGAGAAACAGACAGAAAATTCAGCCAGCATAAATACCGCCTAACGGTCAAAGAATAGATTTCTCAGTTTACCTTAACCTTCATGCTCTCTTTCTCTTTAGTATTTAACATGCCACCTTCTGATTTACACTCTAGAACCTCATTTTTGTTTGGCTATGAGTGAGGGATGTTGTTAATACTCTAAAACAGAGAACAAAAACATTAAGAACAAGTTCTCACTGTGGTAATCCCGTGCACTTGAAACAGCACATCAAGAAAGGCCGCCAATAGAACATGTAGGCATGATGCATGGACACGAACAATGGTGTGGGGATTGCCTGAGGAGGGGGAGGTTGCTGGGTGGAACAGGGAAAAATTGGGACCACTGTTACAGCATAAACACTAAAATATAATTTTTTTAAAAAGGAAAGAAGAAAGGCCGCCACTGAGGGCAAAATTTCAAACAGTTATCAGCTCTCAGTCTGGTGTCCTGAGTAGGGAAAATAACTGAAATACTCAACAATGATGACATCACCTAGGATGCAAATCTCTGCTGCTGCCAGTATAAGTTACACTCCAGGAGAAAGTTTGCAGGAATGAGAAAACACACCTTTCATGTTGCTAAACAAAAAAAAAGAGAACATAAAATATTATGTATTACTTCATATATATATATATATATATATATGTTTTAAACATAATCATTGAAAAACACTGGTTAGAAATTAGTAAATGTGAAGAGTGTCTGGTTGGTGAGATTATAGGTGACTATTTTTTTAGTTTTGTGATTTCTTTCTCCCCAAATATCTTAACATTTCTGTATTAAATATATGTTACTTCTCCATTTAGAAAAAAATAAATCTTATTTAAAATATTGGCTTCTTAAATCAGACACTCTGAGGTCTTTTCCAGTCCCACAGGATCCTTCTTCTTGCCCAGGATTTTGGACTCCTCCTCTCAGTAGGTGATACTAATAAATGACTATTTGGAATCCAAGGGTTTGTTCAGAGAATTCTTGACCAATTTTTATGGGGTTGTTAACCCAAAAATAAAAGGCTAAAGTGAGAGACAACAAGAATTTATTAGAGATGCAAAAAAAAAAAAAAAAGTATTTGGATTTGTACTGGACAGTCCTTTGGTTTTCCTTGCTTTTGTCAGTGAGTCACCTAAGACAGAACCCCTGGAGTCATCCCATCCCAGGACTTCTGCACCTCCTTTGCTGCTGGACATGCCGTTAGTAACAAAGGAGGACCTGGAACACGCTTTACTAGCCCCTTGTACAACCTGTCATTCAAATGTCAATGCATTTGGACATCTATGAAAATCAGAGTCATACATTTTTAAGGTAAATAGGAATTGATATTTTAAAAATCATTTCTTATTTATTTATTATGTGACAAAAATGGCCAGTTCATTGTATTTTCATTCCTCTGGGTTTAAATATCAGATCTATTACTTTCTAGCTTCTGCTATGCCAAGTTATTCAACTTCTCTGAGTTTGCTCATCCATAAAGTAGATATAATAAGAGCATTTATATCTTAGAGTTGTTGGAAGCATTAAATGAAAAGCTAAATTGCTACACAGAACAATGTAATCTTCATGTTCTATTTGATGTCTCCCTTCCTCTCATTGCCCTAAACCAATCATTCACCAAGTTCTGGAGATTTACCACTTTCATATCTGGAACTGTTTGCTACTGCTTTCCATTTCCACTGCTCATCTTAGACCGTTGTCAGTTCCCCTAGATTATGAACTGTAATTGCCTCTGGTCCCTCCCTGCTGTCTTTTCCAGTTCCACTAGCCTCAGACTCCAGCCACACAGGTCCTTAGGCTTTCAAGGCCCAAGGAGCCATGCTCTCCCTCATCTACAGGTCTTTGAATTGCTGCTGCACTTGCCCGGAAAACTCTTTCCCTCACCATTATTTTACTCATCTTTTGGGTTCCTGCTCAACTATGAAACATTTCTGAATCTCACAGGAACAGGGTAAAGCACTCCCAGCATGTGCTCTTCAGAACTAGTAGTCTCTGTCATGTAGCATTTTAATTTGCTGTTGACTTTTTATATCTCCCAACAGACAGCAAGGTCACAGAGGGCAGGAACTCCGTTTGATTTGCTTTTGTATCTGAAGTGCCTAAAACATCCCTACAATGGGTAATCACGCCGTTAATGTAGCAGGAGCAAGGTACCTTTAACAAGCTGCTTGCTGTCACCCCACCTCCATCCTGTAATTTGCAATTGGTTTTCTGCTCCCAAGAGTAAAAAATTCATTCCTGTAAATTTTTGTCTTTTCTCCTTGTGGATGTATTCACTGTCTCAGCTTGGCAAGAGCTTTTTTGGATCTTGATCCTATCATCCATGTTATTTTTTTCTCTCTGTCTGTTGTCTGTCCTGCTCTCTATTGTGATGAGATTTGGCATGTTCATGCAGGTCATTTGTAAATATAATGAATAAGACAAGCCCAAGGAGGCAGCTCCTGTCACAGCATCACTAGTAAGGCAGCCAGAGTATGGTGACTTGATCAAATGCTTTGCCAAAGTAAAGATGCAAAATATTTCCTGCATTTCTTTTTTTTTCTTATTTTATTTTTATCTTTTAAAAAGTTTTAATTACAGTTTACATACAACATTATTTTAGTTTAAAATGGACAACCCTGTGATTAGATGTTTATATAACTTAGGAAGTGATCACCTGATAAATCTAGTACCTATCTGACACCATGTATAGTTATTCAATATTATTAACTATATTCCTTATGCTGTACTTTACATCCCCATGACTACTCTCTAACTAACAATTTGTACTCCGTAGTCCCTTCATCTTTTCACCCGTCCCCCCAACACTCCTCCCATCTAGCAACCATCAAAATGTTCTCTGTGCTGATGAGTCTGTTTCTATTCTGCTTGTTCATTTATTTTGTGTTTTAGATTCCACATATAAGTGAAATCATCTGGTATTTGTTTCTGTCTGACTTATTTCACTCAGCACAAAACCCTCTAGGTCCATCAATCCTGTTGCAGATGGCAAGGTTTTATTCCTTTTTATGGCAGAATCACATTCCATTGTATATATGCACAACTTCTTTAACCAATCTTCTATTGATGGACACTTACGTTACTTCCATGTCATGGCTACTATAATAATGCTGCAATAAACATATAGATGTGTATGTATTTTTAGTGTCTTGGATTTCTTCCAATAAATACCCAGAAATGAAATTGCTGAGTCCTTCTTTGTTTCTTGTTATAACCTTTGTTTTAAAGTCTATTTTGTCTGGTACAAGTGTTGCTGTTCCAGCTTTTTTTTGTTGTTATTTTCATAAAATATCTTTTTCCATTCTTTAACTTTCATTCTGTGTGTGTCTTTCTATCTGAAATGAGTCTCTTGAAACAGCATATGTAAGGTCCTTGTTTTGTTACTCATTCAGCCACTGTATATCTTTTGACTGGAGCATTTAATCTATTTGTATATAAAGTAATTGTTGATAAATATGTATTTATGGCCATTTTTAAAAAGTTTTATGTAAAATAAACATAAAGTATGTTTTCATTATTATGCTATTACAGTTGTCCCAATTTTTCTCCCTTTCCCTTCTCTGCCTGGTTCCCTTTTCCCTCCTGCAATCCCCCACCCTTAGTTCATGTCCATGGGTTGTGCACATAAGTTCTTTGGCTTCTCCACTGCCTCTACTGATCTTAACATCCCCCTGTCTATTCTGTACCTACCCAATTGCACTTCTAAATCCCTGCACCATTTCCCCATACTCTCCCTTCCTCCTCCCAGCTGATAACCCTCCAACTGATCTGCATACCTATGATTCTATTCCTGTTCTAGTTGTTTGCTTAGTTTGTTTTGTTTTTGCTCTTTAGATTCAGTTGTTGATATTGTGAGTTTGTTGTCATTGTAATATTCATAGTTTTAATCTTCTTCTTTTTCCTAAATAAGTCTTTAACATTTCATATAATAAAGCCTTGATGATGATGAACTCCTTTGGCTTTACTTTGTCTGAGAAGCACTTTATTTGTCCTCCCATGCTAAAAGATAGCTTTGCTGGATAGATTAATCTTGTTTGTAAGTCCTCGATTTTCATCACTTTGTATACTTCTTGCCAGGCCCTTCTTGCCTATAAGGTTTCTTTTGAGAAAGTAGCTGATAGCCTTATGGGAACTCCTTTATAGGTAACTCTCTGCTTATTAAAAATAAGATTCTCTCTTTATCTTTAACCTTTGGCATTTTAATTATGATGCATCTTGGTGTGGACCTCTTTGGATCCAACTTGCTAGGGATTCTCTGTGCTTCCTGGGCTTGTGTGTCTATTTTTTTCACCAAATTAAGTAAGTTTTCTTTCATTATTTTTTCAAGTAAGTTTTCAATTTCTTGCTCTTACTCTTCTCTTTCTGGCATCCCTATGATTCGGATGTTGGCCCTTTTGGAGATACCCCAGAGTCTTCTTAAACTCTTATTTTTTTCTAAATTCTTGTTTCTTCACTTTGTTCTGGTTGAATGTTTATTTCTTATGTTCCAAATCATTTATTTGAACCCCGACTTCCTTCCCTTCACTGTTGGTTTCTTGTGGATTTTTCTTTATTTCCTTTAGTAGAGACTCCATTTCCTGCCTTATGCTTTTGCCATATCCTATGAGATCTTTGGGCATCCTGACCACCAGTGTTTTGAACTCTGCATCTGATAGATCAACTATCTCTGCATTGCTTAATTTTTTTTTTCTGGGGTTCTGTTCTGTTCCCTCATTTGTGCCATATATCTTTGTCTCCTGATTTTGGCAGCCTTCCTGGATCTCTGTACTAAGTAGAGGTGCTTTGATTCTGTTTTAGTGCACCTATTAAGTCATAGGCTTGGAGCCTTGGGCATTTCCCAGGGCAGAGCAGCCATGATTTTGCGTGTGCAGGAAGAGTCAAAGAGGGGACAACACCACTGCAGGCTGACTTCTGGGGGCTTGCTTGGCCCTCACCCCATTTCAAGTCACTTCACCCACTCCCCATATGCAATTGGCACCCCTCCAGCTGCTGTCCTGGTTGTGGCTCCCAGGGTGGGTGGATTTGTGAATGTTCTGGGCTCTCCTGAGAAACCAGTAGTTTCTTCCACTGCCCCTACCCCCACTGGGTTTACAGCCAGAAGTTAGGAGGCTTTCTTTCCCGGCGCTGGAGCCCTGGGCTGTGCAGTCTGCCTGAGGCTGGACTCACTTGCTCACAAGGTATCTCTCTGATTTTTATCCACCAGATATAAATGTAGGGTTGCCTGTTCAGCCAGCCACTGTTGCCTTGCTGCCCCTCCACCCCCAGCTTACCACTGCCACACTGAGTCTTTTCTGCCCCAACTCCCTGTCTCCACCCTTCCTACCTGTCTGGATGAATATAGCTTCTTTAAATCCTTGGTTATCAGAGTTCCATATAGTTCTGAGTGTTTTTCCAGGTGATTTTCTGGTAGTTCTGGGTGTTTTTCATTTTTAAGTTAGTTGTGTTCCTTCTTATGGTTGTGCAATGAGGCAAGGTACATCTACCTATGTCTCTATCTTGACTGGAAGCCCATCTTTATTGCCATTTTATTATTCATATTTTCATCCTCTTTTTTCTTCTTTTTAAAGAAGACAATTTTTTTTTGTAACATTGGTTTGATGATGATAAACTCCTTTAGCTTTTTATTGTCTGGGAAGCTCTTTATAATACAGCTGAATCACATTCCACGGTATATATGCACCATTTCTTTATCCATTCATCTATTGCTAATAACTTGCTGTGTAGAATAATCTTGGTTCTAGGTCCTTGCTTTTCATCACTTTGAATATTTCTTGTTATTCTTTCCAGTGTGCAAATTTTCTGTTGAAAAATCAGCTGACAGTCTTATGCGAGCTACCTTGTAGGTAATTGAGTGCTTTTCTCTTGCTGCTTTTAAGATCTTCTTTGTCTTTAACTTTTGACACTCTAATTATGGTTTATCTTTGTGTGGGCCTCTTTGGAGTCCTCTTGTTTGGGACCCTCTGCACTGCCTGGACTTGTATGTCTATTTTCTTGGCCAGGTTAGGGAAATTTTTTGTCATTATTTTTTCAAATAGGTTTTCAATTCCTTGCTCTCTCTCTTCTTTTTCCAGCACTCTCATGACACAAATGTTGGTATGCTTTAAGTTGTCTCAGAGGTTCCTTATACTATCCTCAGTTTTTTGGATTTTTTTTTCCTTTTTGCTATTCTGATTAGGTATTTTCTGCTTCCTAATCTTCTAAATTAGTGATTTGATCCTTTGCTTCATCTACTCTGTTGTTGATTCCCTATAATGTAGTCTCATTTTAATTAATGTATTCTTTATTTGTGACTGGTTCTTTTTTATATTTTCTATGTCCATGTTCATGTTTCCTATTTCTTTGTTGAAATTCTCACTAAGTTTCTCATTCTTTCTCTAAATTCATTGAACATCCTATAACCAGTATTTTGGACTCTGCATCTGGAAGAGATCTGGTTCGTTTCTGTTTTGTTTAGTTCTTTTTATGGAGTTTTGTTCTATTTTTTCATTTGGGACATGCTTCTTTATCTCCTCATTTTGGCCACCTCTCTGTGTTTGTTTCTATGTATTAGGCAGAGCTGCTACATCTCCTGGTCTTGGTAGAGTGGCTTTATATAGTAGATATCTTGTAGGGCCCAGTGGTGCAGCTTCTCCAGGCACCCAAGCTGGACACTTCAGGTGTGGGCTCTGTGCACTCTCCTATGGTAGTTGAGCCTTGATTGCTGTTGGCATGTCAGTGGGAGGGATTTACCCCCATGTTGATCAGCTGTGAGGACTTACCATGACCACTGTGGAGAATCTGCTGTGCAGGGGCTAACCCCACAGACCAGAGATCACTTCAGTGGGGCTCAGATACCATCTGAGTCACCCCCTTGAGTATGTCACTTGTGCAAGTAATTGGGTAGTGCTTCAGCACGGTTTGAAGCTATACACCAGATATGCTGGCTCTGGGGCCTCCTGGGAGGTGCAGGCCAAGGTTAGCTGTACTGTATGCCCTTCCCAGGGCCCACCAATGTGAACTACAAATTGATCTGCACATGACTACTTGTGCTTGGCTTGGAGGTGCCAGGAGAGGCTAAGCTGGAAACAAAAGCCAGCTGCTACTAGTGCCAGGCCTGGGGCCACTTAGCAAGATGTATGGGGTACACAGAAGCCAGATGCTACTTGTTTGAGAGATTTTAGGAAAGTCTGAAGCATGAGCCAAGACAAGCCATTTGTATGGAAATGCCACTGGAATGGGCTTGGATGGGCCTGCAGGTTGGGACAGGGTAGGGAATCATAAGAGCAGGTCTAGCAGCATTAGCCAGATTGATGGAGACTCAGATATGGTGCCCGCAGGTTGGCTCTTAAGGGGAGGGGTCAGCAAAGGAACAATGACCTCTACCAGCACTTCTGTCTGGGAGAAAGTTGCCTCTCTAACTTTTGCATGGATGCCAAACAATTTGGTTCCTTCTTGTGTGTCCCTGGTGCCTTTTGAGCTGCTGCTCCAGTGCTGGAGCTCAGAGTAAATGAATGCAAATAAGTCTTGTGTGGGCCCTTTAAGAGCAAAGCCTGGGACTCCAGAAGCTCTCCTCACTCAGCTGGTTTTTACAGCCCAAAGTTATGGGGACTTCTATTCCTGGCACCGCAAATTAAGGCTGGGGAGCCTGGTGTGAGGCTGGGATCCTGGCTCATTAGGGAGGACCTCTGAAGCTAAGATATTTCTACCAATTTTTATTTTATTTATTTTTAAATATATTTTATTGTTTATGCTATTACAGTTGTCCCATTTTTCCCCCTTCCCTCCCCTCCACCCTGCACACACTCTCCCACCCACATTCCCCCCTTTAGTTCATGTCCGTGTGTCATAAGTTCTTGGCTTCTACATTTCCCACACTATTCTTACCCCTCTCCCTATCTATTTTCTGCCTACCATCTATGCTACTTATTCTCTGTACCTTTTCCCCATCCCACCTGCTCCCACTCCCCTGTTGCTAACCCTCCATATGATCTCCATTTCTATGGTTCTGTCCCTGTTCTCGTTGTTTGTTTTTGTTTTTATTTTAGATGTGGTTGTTAATAATTGTGAGTTTGCTGTCATTTTACTGTACATATTTTTTATCTTCTTTTTCTTAGATAAATCCCTTTAACATTCCATATAATAAGGGCTTGGTGATGATGAACTCCTTAAACTTGACCTTATCTGAGAAGCACTTTATTTGCCCTTCCATTCTAAATGAAAGCTTTGCTGGATAGAGCAATCTTGGATGGTCCTGAAAGGTCCTTGCCTTTCAGGACTTGGAATACTTCTTTCCAGCCCCTTCTTGCCTGCAAGGTTTCTTTTGAGAAATTAGCTGATAGTCTCATGGGAACTCCTTTGCAGGTAACTGTCTCCTTTTCTCTTGCTGCTTCTAGGATTCTCTCCTTCATTTTAATCTTGGGCAATGTAATTTTGATGTGCCTTGGTGTGTTCCTCCTTGGGTCCAACTTCTTTGGGATTCTCTGAGCTTCCTGGACTTCCTGGAGGTCTATTTCCTTTGCCAGACTGGGGAAGTTCTCCTTTATTATTTGTTCAAATAAGTTTTCCAGTTGTTGCTCTTCCTCTTCCCCTTCTGGTACCCCTATGATTCAGATGTTGGAATGTTTAAAGATGTCCTGGAGGTTCCTAAGCCTCTCCTTATTTTTTTTGAATTCTTGTTTCTTCATTCTTTTCTGATTGGATGTTTCTTTCTTCCTTCTGGCCCACGCTGTTAATTTGAGTCCCAATTTCCTTCCCACCACTATTGGTACCCTGTACATTTTCCTTTATTTCACTTAGCATACCTTCATTTTTTCATCTAATTTGTGACCAAATTCAACCAGTTCTGTGAGCATCCTGATTACCAGTGTTTTGAACTGTGTATCTGATAGGTTGGCTACCTCTTTATCGCTTAGTTGTATTTTTCCTGGAGCTTTGATCTGTTCTTTCGTTTGGGCCATTTTTTTGTCTTGATGTGCCTGTTACATAGTGAGGGGCAGAGCCTTAGGGGTTCACCAGGGCAGGACAACCCAGTCACTGGGTTGTGATGCTGTATATGAGGAAAGGGTCCGAGAAGGAACAATGGTTCTTGCTCCACTCTCTGGCAGATTTCAGTCACTTCCCCCGCTTCTCACAAGCACATTGGGCCCTTCTGGTGCTGATTCCCATTGGGTGGGTTTGTGTACATTCTAGGACCCTTTGGGTCTCTCCAATGAACTCTCCTGTGAGGCTGGGAGTTTCTCCCACTCTCGCCTCAACCCACACAGGTGTTTTCAATCAGTGGTTTAAGGCTCTATTTCCTCATGCTGGGACCCTGGGTTGCACTGTCTGTCTCGCTCCCCAGTTTTGCCTGGTTTATCTGCGTGTGAATGTGGGACCGTCCACCCCACCAGCCGCCGCCTTGCTCATCCCAGTCTGCCAGCTGCTGCTTTGCCGTGAGTCCTCTGTGCCCTGCTGCCCTACTCCACCCTTTCTACCGGTCTGGATAAACATGTCTTCTTTAACTCCTTGGTTGTCAGACTTCCATACAGTTCAATTTTCTGTACGTTCTGATTGATTTTTGTTTTTAAATTGTTGTTGTCCTTCTTTTGGTTGTGCAAGGAGGCACAGTGTATCTACCTATGCCTCCATCTTGGCTGGAAGTCCCTCCTCCCAATTTTTAATGACCACACATAGGTATAGGACCAGCCCATTTTGAGTCTCCACCCTTTCTAACTATCTTGATATGGCTTCTTCTTTATATCCTTAATTATAGGGCTTCTGTTCACTTAGATTTCAGGTGATTCTAAATGATGATTATTCTGTAGTTTAGTTGTAATTTTGAGGTGGTTGTATAAGGTTCGAAGTACTGAGTTTACCTACTCCCTGAATTTCTTAATTCTATCTTGTCAAAGCAGGAGATAAAATTAGTCTCATGTGACTTTCAGGTGCATCTGTGCTGACTGCTATTATCACCCCTTTCATGTTGAGTCCAGACAGTAAATCAGAACTTGAATAGCCCTGCTTAGAATGTTTCTTGGAATTAGTGTATTATTTTAAACTTTCTCTACTTCTCTTATGTTTTCACTTCCTCTGACTCTTTAACAAGCCAGACCACCCAGGTATCATATCTTAGCCTGTCCTTACAATTATCTTAAATGATTATTCAAGACCATTGCACTTATGTCCTTTTCTCCTAAACTTTCTTGTGTTCATTGTCATTTCTTGTTTTGAATATTTTGCAATATACCTGCATATAAAATTTTGACTCATTTTTTCTTAGATTTAAAAGTCCTCTGTATGGACTGTCCCATATTTTTTAAATATAACTTTTTTCATTTTGAAAAAAGTTTTCAAATTTACATAATTGTTGCAAGTAGAGTTCCAAGAAGTTTCTTTTTTCTTGAACCAATTGATATATAAACCACATTGAGGACATGTTGCCTATCACCTACTGCCGCACCCCAGCCCCGCCAAATACACTAGTGGTTATTTCATACAAATAAGGACATTCTCCTATTTAACCATAATCATCAAATAGTCATCAAAATCAGGAACTGATCATTGATACATTACTTCCATCTAATCTTCAGATCTCATTCAGGTTTTGCCAGTTGACTCAATAGTGTCTTTTATAGCAAAAGACGCCAGCTCAGAATCACATGTTACTTTTGGGTGTCATGTCTCTTTATTTGCCTTCAGTCTGGAGCAATTCCTCAGTCTTTTCTTGACTTTCATGACTTTGATGGTTATTACATAGCATATCTCTTAATTTGGGTTATACCTGAGTGATGTATGAATTTATTTAGACTCACATTTATTTTTGCCTCTGGAAACAAAATCAGGCTTTAATCCAACAAATCTGGGAACCGTGAGGTGTGATGAATTCACCAAGGGAATACTATATTATGAGTAATATAAGCACTAATCAGCAAGAATTTTTCATTGCTACCCTTATCTTGCCTTCTTTCAAACATTAGCAATTTTCAAATAAAATATTTTTATAATGTAGGTTGTTTTATGACTTCATGCATAATGACTTCAAATGTAGAACTCTTTATAATAAGATGATCGATCATACATTTATATCTAGCCATTTCTATGTTCTTTTTTCAATATAATTTTAAAAGTTTTAAATTTTTTTAAAGATTTTATTTATTTATTTTTTAGAGAGGAGAAGATAGGAAGAAAGAGAAGGAGAAAAACATCAATATGAGGTTGCCTCTCACACAATTCCCCAGGTTGGGAACCTGACCCACAACCCAAGCAGGTGCCCTGACTGGGAATCAAATCATTGGTTCTTAGGCTGGTGCTCAATCCACTGAGACACACCAGCCAGGGCTTATTTCTCATGTAAGTAATATCACTTAAAGATAATGCTACTGTAATTTCTTCATTTCCAAATTTCTTAAACGTGTTTTCTTTCATATGTTATTGACTAGGTCTTCCAAAACAATATCAAATAATAATAAATATTGCTGGTATCATTTGCTTCTAATTTCAGATAGCTTTTTAGATAGATAAACATTGGTAAGTGTTTGATGCTCCTTCCCACTCTTTTTCATGTAAATTTGCCTGATTGATTTGCCTAACAATAACTGCTGCAAATGTTTAGATTTGGCACACCAAAGAAAACCACTAGTCATTTCGATCTAGATACCTTTGTCATATTTATTTAGGAAACATCTTTCTATTCCTTGAAAGAAAATCAACATATTTTAAATCTTATTGTCTTTTTTAAAAAATCTATTGGTGGGATCCTGGTTTCTAAAAATTTCTGATCATTCAGACTCTCTGGACCCCTGGGTTTTGCTCTGCTCCTTTCTTGAAGGAAAACAAGCAATTTTATGAGGAAATGTGTCTTCTGTGCAACATGTCCTCTTCTGTGAGCAAAGAAAGCCAAGCAGAAGAATATTTATGAAAATGTACAGTAGAGAACCTTAGGAAAATACATATAGGGAAAAATATATAGAGAAACTTGGCTATTAGGAGTAGAAGGTATTCCTGGAAGCTCTCAGAATTTTTGAGACAACTGCATCTCCTTTCACATGAAAGTTAGTCAGCCACTTAAAATTAAGGAAACTAGACAGGTAAGACAGAGAAATTGTGACAGCCTCATGTGGAAGCCATGTGTTGCTGTGAAAAGTTGAGAAACAACTCCCAACCTTTTCACTTACTAGCTGTAAATTTAGAGCAAATTACTCATGCTCTGTCTCGACAAAAAGTTCTCCACTAATAAGCCAGAAACATGATCCTTGACCCAGGTTTTGTAGCTACGTCTAGAGCTGTGTTAAAAGCCCATGCCCTATGAACACATGGAGGAATTTTTGCCCAAAAGTTAATAGGACAAGGTGTAGTGGATGCTGTGATACGTGTTGCAATTTCCCCACTTCAAGACCAAGGCACTCACTCCCCAGCTGCTGGCGTGGTGGTGATAGACAGGTCTTAGCCATGTCCTTCTCAGGAAATCGCCCAAAGTGGCTGAGAACTATCCTGCCTAAAGTAAAGTGTCTTCCCCTCCTGCCCCCACTCCCTATCCCCAGCAGTCCATGTCTAGTGAATAAACAATGAGGGGGTTTAAAGGCCTCACCCCTTTACCTTAATTCAGGACAAGTCTGAAGGGTCATTCTAGCTCTAGAGCTTCTTGTGCAATTGGCTGAGACCTTCATTGTGACTTCATCAAAATTCAACTCCTCCTTCTGCTCAGTCATGCTTCCTTCACTCCTATTATAGGGTTGTTATTTTAGGGAGACAATTCTGTTTATTGTCAAGGACCAAGAAACAAAGTCTAGAAATGCTCTATACAAGTGGTGATATACTGAGGGGTGAGTTGGCAAGGAGACAGTAACACATGGCATTATTTTAAGTGAGCTCCAGCTCTTCATTCTAACATTTGAACCAAGGAGAGATAGCCACCCTTTTTCAAAGGCTACAGAAGAATGGAAACCTCATTCAATGGATCAGTTCCTACAGGGCAGGACAAGCAAGAGGCTATTATTTTAAGCTGCTGCAAGAGGCCACTCGTGGTCTGTTGGGATCCCCCATTCCAAGTATAGAATGGATGCTGAAGGTGATCCAGGGTTGCTGGTGGTGGCTGGTGGTGGCTGGTGATGCCTGGTGGTGGCTGGTGGTGGTGGTCCTTAGGTCTTGGATTTCTCTTCTCAGTCATAATCTTGGCAGTCAAATAAGAGTTGACTGATGTGGACCTGTCCACAAACCATTCCCAGGTCTCTTTTGGCTTTATTCACTAGTCTGAACTTCTACAGGATTTTTTTACATTCTTATTTTCTTTGAAGGCATCCCTCCCTTAGCCTCCTGATAGCCTAAGTTCTGTAATTGTGAGCGCTGAAATGCTCACTTGTTCTCAGCATTTCTTGGCACAGATCAAACACTTGTGCATGACTAGAGGCTGCCATTTTGGAAAGAAAGAAAGAAGCAGGTCCTCTTCGCAGAGGTCCTGAGTTTAATCCAACAACACAATATCAGTGTATGCAAAAACCACAAATGAAATAAAATGCAGTGGCATTCAGTCTTACTAGCAGGCCAGGGGCCTCAGCCTAGGTGAGTATCTGGCTGCACTTAGGGTCACTGTGGAACCTTCTATAGGTATTGATCTTAAGCCACTTGCCAGTCAACTTCCTGAATACAAGTCTTTATCTCAGTGTCTGTTTGCCAGGGAACCTGACTTATGACACAAGAATATAAATGTAAATGTGGATGGGTTTTATTTTAGAATGTGTACATGTTTTAAATGTTATGAATGCCCAACAATAAGAAATTTGTTTAATGGATCATGCTATATCCATAATATGAAATACCGTACTATAGAGACATGAATTGGAATAAATGTTTAGGATACATTTTTAATAGCTTTTTTTTGTTATATATAACATATATGCATAAAAATTAACAAATTTTAAATATATAACTCTAAAAATTAATCCAAAGTGAACATATCTTTGTTCACCACTATCAAGGTTAAGAAACTTAATTTTATCAGGAGCCCAGATGCATTTTAAGAGAAAAAGCAGAACCTGAAGCAGCATTATAAAGTATATAGCATTTTTTAAATATTTTATTTATTTATTTTGTTTGTTTGTTTTCTTAATTGGCACATTTATTAAAAACATAGATTAATGGTCCTGTGCTTAAATGTTGTTGCAGTTGTGTGCCGGCTTCCATAAAACATAACTAATCATAAGGAGCTCTTCAACAAATACATTCCAGACAGAAATAAAAAGGTCAACAGAAATGACTGACAAGACAGGGCTACTGCAGACAAAATTATTTTATATAATTAATACTTGCTAGAAACTGGAATTCAACATTATTTACAATTACAGAAACATTCATGGAGGCTGAATATCACAGGCACAAGAAATGTCTTTTCATACTTCCTAAATAGTTTTCTATTTTAGCTATGAAAGTCAGTTACCACAACCAAACTTGTTCTTAATAAGCAGAAGTTTTATGTCCATTCAAAGAGTCTCTTACATCTTTCTGGGCCTATTCATTTGCAGACTCTTTTGCAGAGCAGAAACTGTAACCAGGTCCTTCGTATCATGCATTCACATGTGATGTCCAATCTTTACATTATATGCTGTCCACTTTCTTTAAGATAAAAGGAGTGACTCGCAGCAGGGCCACATAGATGAGGAAGTACCATATGGAGGAAATCACATCCTCACACATCTTTTGTTTCATCTCCTCAGGGTCCAGCTTCGGCCCAAGGCCCTCAATGTGGAACATCATGGCGCTGCCTCACCAGCTTCCAACTGCCGCACTCTGCTTTTCTATTTATTTCTTTTCAGAGACAGGGAAAGGGAGGGAGAGAGAGAAACATTGATCAGCTGCCTCTCGCACATGCCCCGAACAGGGACAGAACTGAAACCCAGACATGTGCCCTGACCGGGAATCAAACTAGTGAACTTTTGCTTTACAGGATGACCCCTAACCAACAGAGCCACATTGGTCAGCACGGTATTCCGTATTTTATAAAAAATGTACATAGCATAGACAAAATTACGGAAAATTACACAGTAAAATATTAATAATGTTTTATAGGTGATGAAAGTACAAGTGACATTTCTATTTGTTTATCAGGAATTTTATTATTTTGTGTCTTTTTCAATTCTTGCCATCCACTTAGTAACTTAGAGAAATGTATACTGGAACTTTCTAATGAATAATTACTTACTATTGACTTGTTCCCAAAATTAACTAATGGGAATCCTCTAATTCTATATGATGAACTCTATTGCTAGATTTGTCTCTCATTTCTGGGTCTCTGACAAGTCTGTATTCCTGAAACTTTCCATTTACTCAATGAATTGATGGTGGAACCACAGACAGGCCAACACTGTTTGTTCCTACTATACAAATCCACGACTGTGGGCAGGGGGAGGGGGGTGGCGAGGGGCTGGGGGGAGGAGGGCAAAGGGGGGAAATTAGGACAACTGTAATAGAATGACAATAAATTTTTTTAAATCAACATATAATAAAGTAGCATATTAAACTACTTATTTTATGCTACCTTGGCTACGCAATTAAAGCTTTATTAAACTTCAAATGTGAACACTCTGAAGACATTTAATTTGTTTCTCATTGAAAGATAGGAGTTTGTGCATTCTAGTTAATATTAAAATATACAAAATCCATATGGGGTAAAAATTCATTTCTTGCTGATCTTTTGATAGGAGGGGTGTAGGGGTAAGTGAGAACATTTCTCTCCCTTTCTGTGTATCTGTGTTTCTGTGTGAATAAGTTTGTTTTTTAGTTATACCAAAGGCAATTAATTGGTGAATACATCCACAAAAGCAACTTTGACTCTATAAAAAGCATAATTGTCCTAAGGAAATAGATTTTATATTGATATCCAATCTTTCTTTCTGGGAGGTATTGAGAGGAAATTCTTTAGAAGAAAAAACATTGAAAAAAATGTTTTAACTGGGTACGGTCTTAGAAATCATCTTTCTTCACTCTCTCATTTCTCAGAAAACAATACTATGGCTCAGAGAAGCCACATGGTTTGGCACAGTCACTGCAGATCTGCTGACAGGGGCCTTGTGACCATGCTGGGGGAGGGGGCTGGGTTGCCTGGCACCCACACTTACACTCACACAAGTGCTGCCGATGGTGAGATACTCTCCCCTGCTCGTATAAAACAACCAGAACGCTGCTGAGGTCTGCTTTTCTAAATCCTCTGTAAGACAGAAAATGGATAAAAGGGGGAAAAACATAGAGCCCTGACTGCTGTGGCTCAGTGGGTTGGGCATTGTCCCATAAAGTTAAAGGTCACCAGTTCAATTCCCAGTCAGGGCACATGCCTGTGTTACTGGCCAGGTCCCCGGTCGGGAGTGTCTGAGAGGCAGCCCATCAATGTTTCTCTCCCTCACTTTCTCCCTCCCTCCCCTTCTCTCTAAAAATAAATAAATAAAATCTTTTTTAAAAGTTTGAGTCTTTTAAAAGAGTTGAATTTGGGGCAGAAACAGAAAAGCAGAGAGATATTAAGGATTAGCCTTTCTGGAGAAGTGAGACCCGTATTCAGGGAGAGGAAACTCCTTCCAGATGAGATTGCAATGAGAGAAGCCATTAAGACTATTTAATCTAAAACTCAAAGTAGATCAGCCAGTGGGGTCAGGAGGTTGAATTTAGTGAGTAAATAAAAGGCTCCACTTAAAGAAGATATGAGGCTTGTCCTCTGAATTGGATAAGGCTGAACTCTCTGCACCGACTTCCCTATCCACGGGGTTTGTTCTTGACAGTATCTCCCACTTTTGGGAAAAGAAGCCCTATTGTGCTTGATGATTAACACAGTAGGAAAGCAGGAGGTGGAAGATTTGAGATCGGAAAAATTTCTAAGCAAATGACTATTCTCAAGACCTTGCTTCCTTGATGGAGCCAACACATGAGGACTCTTAAAGAGAAGGAGGGAATTGCATGAAGTAACTATCCTTCTGGGGACCTGTTCCTCCTAAACAGGATCCTCTTCCTTCAGGCTCTCCAGTGGAATCAACAAATGCACCCTAGATCTCGGAGCTGGGAGCAGAATGTGGGACGGAGAGTGTGGGCTGGTGAGCAGAGTTGGGGTTGGAAGGGGAGACTGTGAGAGAGAAGCAGGAGCTGGCTACTAGGAACACGGGGTCCATATGCAAAGAAACATTTACAAAGAAGAATGGCAGGATTTCAAAGAGGTGCAGAAGGCAAGTAAATCAGCCTCCTACAACATGTCTAGGAGGATCCTTGCCATCTAGGTGGACAAGTGCCCCCCTCCCACAGGTCACACGAACGGGCCTGGTGGAGTCCTTGTTGTGGTATTGGTAGTGGGGGTGCTGGGTCCCTGCATTGGCAAAGCAGTCAGTGACTCTCACATTGTGAGTACTGTTGTGACAGTTGGGCACAGAGTGGCCATTGGTGTGGGGCACAGGTGGACTTCTGCAGAAATCTGCTACGGTGGCAAAACCTCCTAAATGAAGGTTTCAGTCCACTTGCATTTACACCCATAGATCACCATGGTCACCTCATCCTCATATCCCAGTATCTCCCAGTGGTGTCCTTCAGGGACATGACCTGGGGTTGTCTATGTTGTGTTGAGAACCGGCCTGGAGTGAAGACAGGTTGCTCCAGGAAGAGAAAGAGGAGGAGGGTCCACATCAGATTTACGTTTCCTACGGAAGTAGGTAAAAGAAGAACAAGGTCAGAGACCTGGCTCTGGTCCCTTTCACCAAGATACCCATTACCACAAACTCTCAGCCCAAACACCTAATGTAAAATTTCCCCACCTGTCCCTACTCTTCTTCTACTCAGGGCACTATTGTTTTCATATCCTCCTTCCAGTTCACACCTCTTCATTTCTACGGGTAAGAGGCAAGGAGAAGAGAGAACCACTTGTCAGTAAAAGGGGCTCCTTCCACTCACTCCTTCATGGGCCTGTCATACAAGGTTACTTCAAACCCAAAGTGATTTTTCCTCCTTACTCATGAATACCAGTTAACCTAAAAACAACCTTCTCCAAAGTATTTGCATCTATTAGCCACCCAATAAATCAGCCTGTGAGGGAGATGGGTGTCACCGCCAACCCTTTTCTATAAGATGCTAGCTCGGAAAGGAACTGATGGATTCACAGGCCTTGCATCTTACACAACATTTCCCCTTCTGTATGCATGCCTGTTTTAAATGCCATGAAGAAGGAAAATATGTGACCATTTCAATTTTAATGGAGTATTTCATGTTTCCCCTGAATATTTCTCTGACTCACAATAAAGGTTCCCCACTCTTCCATATATGCAGCCCATCATCAGGAAACTTCTCAACAGGTACTCAGGGTTTCTGAGTAATGGCTGGGTGTCAGGTTCCTGTTTCTGGGTCTAATATTCTCTTTTCTTTCTTTTTCTTTCTTTCTTTCCTTTCTCTCTCTCTCTCTCCTATTTTCCTTTCTTTTCTCTTTCTTTCCCTCTTTCTTTCTTTCCTCTTCTTTTTTTTTTTTTTAAATACTTGGGAGTCCCAGAGAAGGGTTTTTGCAGAGTAGATAACATCCACACAGGGAGATGTGTCCCGCTCAGAGGTGGATATTCCTAGCACAAATGGAACTTCCATTGCCTCTGTCTTTCCTCTAATCCTGTAAACATTACATTGTACATATTTTCTTCCCAGACCTTAAGGTGGAGGCCGTATAGAAAACTCCCAGGCCTATCAATGATCTTAAACGAATTGCTTAGTAGGACTAAGCAATTAAATTAGAGGACTAATTTAATGTTTTCCATTTCACAGCTAGAATCTTTATCAGCATCACACAGACTGCCTATGACATCACTACAAATATGAAGAAAGAATCCTGCAGTTTGGTGCCTGTCTGTCCCAGCTTGCTATTGGAAGTCTGTGAATCACCTCATTCTTCTATTCCTCATCTCTAAAGTGAAAGGTACAGACTAAAGATCACTTCCAGCTCTGTTATTCTCTGTCTTTCACTCCCTGGTTATATGTTACTGTGTGTATGAGTCCATGCATGAATGTATGTGTGCGCATATTGATCTATATACATTCATGTAAGGAGAAATATTTTGCTTGCAGATTGGGTTTCTATCTGGGAATTGTTAATTCAATGAAGTCTAATTTTCCTTAAAAGCAGTTGCTAGTGAATTTAGGTCAAAAAATGTAATTACCTTTGTGTAAAAATTGTTTTGGTTTTGTTTCCACAATTAAAACTGAGTGTTCTCATTACAGGAGTAGTTGCCTGAGACTTGGATCTCCATTTCAGTAAGGCAAGGAAAGAAATCAGCATATATGATTTCCATACTCAAAAATCAACTCGGTTAGGAAACTTGCTAATGAAGGTTTTGAGTGGTGTATATAATCAACAAATTGTAAAGTAAGTAGACTTCAAATGTTTTGCTGCATCTCCTGGGCAGATAGGTCTCAAAAGCCTTTTATCTAACTAGGCAACAGAGCAAAAGCTAGGACTAATTTCCGGCAAGAAACTAAGTTGAGACCTAATACATAGATTTCAATATCCTTTAACTCCTAGCTGCTTTAGAGTTGGCCAAAAAAGAGGAACTACCTCTTTTTGAACTTTATTATGCTCAGTTATTTTTGTTCAATTCACAAAACAGTTCTGACAAGTGTGCATTAATATTTACAAATTTCAGTATCATGTGTTCATGGCCCTACATAACTGACCATTTGGGTTAAGGTGTCCAATGCTCTGGGCTGCTCCACTTGGCCAAGTAGTATGTATAGGATCTCATTAGTCACAAGAAGCAGAGCTCTGACTCAAACCAGTGTCCTTTATCTGACCTTAACTTCCTGAAGCAGGCATGTGGCAGGTAGCAGAACAACAAAGAATGTAGGAATTTATTCTTCATGAGAAAAAACTGTCTTTATCCTAAGGAGAAAGGCACTTTTGTAGTGTGAGACTAGCCTAACCTTCTGAAGATGACCAAGAATAGAAAGCACGTTACCTAAAATTAGTAGTTGTGATTGGTGGCACTGGACAATACATGACCTAGCCAATAAGAATTTATATGAGGAAATTTAGTTTAAGGTAAAATGTTTGCTTATCTTAAAATGCATTTTAATAAATTGAACAAGGAACAGTGTTTTCACAGAAAGATCATGACTCATCATGAAGGTAGAAATATGTGTGGTGTGGCTAATTTCCATTTTTGTCACAAATAGAAGAAGAATAGATGCAGTAAAGTTAACAAAGAAAAGTACAGAGAAAGTTCTAACAAAGGGTTTTCAAAAATGAGTTAAATGAAACCCAGGAAAATTATAAACCCTTATTAATGTTGACACTGGTTAAACACCTTTACAAAGAGAAAAAAGTAAGCCACAAAACTGGACTCAAAACAGTTTATTTGCTCATTAGAAAACAACAATAACATTAAAAATATTGCCCTACAATATCATATTTAGAAATATAGGCCAAAGAAGTGGAAATTAGGAATGAGTCCTAGGAAGTCTACAATAATTGTGTGTTGGCTGCCCACAAGAGACTGAGTCCCAGAAGAACATCTATCTATCATGGAGGACAGTGTAAAAATATCACAGGGATAGAAATACCACAGAAGCACACATTTGTGGGAGCCTGTTCTGTGGGAGCTAGGAGCTTGGGAAGAAAAATAACCAAGAAATAGCCCCTTTCTCTCTGAAACATTCACTCCAATCATCCTAGTACCAGAAGGGAAGGTACCAGCTGTGGCCCACTGGGGACGGTCCAAGTACAAACAGCAGAGTGGGGAATGTTGGTTGTTTGGAGATGTGCCAGTCTTCGCTTCCTCTTTTAGGAACTATTTGCCAGTTTTCTTTGGAAAACTAACCTTCTACGACGCCCCAATCTGTGGTTTGGATGCACTGGCTCTCTCACAGCCCCAGTGATTAGCTGATCAGTGCTTGTGTCTCATTTCTCTGGGCACAGTGGTTGCTTCTGAGATAGGCACTTGACCCAATGAGAGACATTTACTAAGAATGTAAATTCATCAGGGGAGGAATGCAGGTGCTATTCTCTACTGAACTTAATCCTGATAGAATGTAAGGTTTAGAGTTCCTGCAGCCACCATATAAATATGTGAGGAATGTCTGTCTGATACTGGTGCTATGATGGAGAAAAAAGGAGGATAAAAAACAGATCAGCTGGGTTCTTTACCATCATCTGAGTTCTGATAAGCTGTTCATTAAGCCATAACTATCCTTTATTGCTTACAATGGTTTATCCAGGTTCTTGCAACATTACAAAGACCAAGTACTTGGAGGGAATGGGGTTTGAGTGGCTTTAAGTGTCAGAAAGAAGATTATAGTGAATTTTCTATTAGAAATGTTTGCAGCGACATTTACTCATTCCTGCAGGAATAGCATTTATAAGGAAAATAGTCAAACTAAGTCTCCTTGAAAAATAATATAAGCAAGGATTTAGAGGAAGTGAGGAAGTCAGCATGCACATAGAAGGTAGGGAGAGGCTGGGTGGCCCTAAATCGGAAACATGCCTGATGTCTTCAAGGAACAGCAAAAAGCCCAGGGAACTAGAGAACATCTGAAAAGTAATGGGCTTGGGAAGCTAGATCCTGTATGAGCACATGAACTGTTATAATGATTTTAACTTTTACTCAAAGTGACATAAAGAAACTTTAGAGGATTTTGAGCAGAGTTGCATGGTCTGAGTTATGTTTTAAAAGGATCACTCTGGCTGTTCTTGTGGGCTCAAGGGTATAAGCCCTTGAGCTCGAGGGTAGAAGAAGGAAGCCCAGTAATCCCAGTGAGAGGTAATGGTGCCTCAGATTGGGGGTAGCAGTGAGGTCAGTAAGAGGTAGTCAGATTCTGCCTGTGTTTTAATTTTTTTTCTTACCCAAGGACATAATTTTTGCATTGCTTTGAGAGAGAGAGAGAAGCATCAGTTGCCTCCTGTACATGCCCAGACTGGGGATCATATGTGTCTGGCCAAGGGTGGCACATGCCTGTGCCCGGACCGGGAACAAAC
The DNA here is from genome assembly GCA_039655065.1 of Glossophaga mutica. Lineage (NCBI taxonomy): Eukaryota > Metazoa > Chordata > Mammalia > Chiroptera > Phyllostomidae > Glossophaga > Glossophaga mutica. The sequence goes on from CM077303.1 coordinate 73,165,181, forward strand.
CTGCAGCCTAGGTACATACCCTGACTGGGAGTCAAACTTGCAACCTCTTGGTTACCGAATGATGCTCCAACCAACTGAGCCACACTGGCCAGGGTAGATTCTGCCTGTGTTTTGAAGGAAGAAACAACAGATCCATTGACAGATTGAATGTGGCCTATAAGAGAAAAGATACTTATTTAAGGATTTTAGAGGATAGAGTTACATTCAGTTGAGATGAGGAATGTTGAGAGAGGAGCAGGCTAGGGGAAAGAGTATAAAATATGATCAGTATTTCCACCAGAAACATGTTGGATTTGATATACTTATTAACAAGATACACTAGAGGAGATGTTAAGTAAAAGTTACTGTACACACTGAGGGTTCAAGAGAAAAAGCTGGGCTGAAGATTTGAACATTGTTAGAAAACTGGTGGTTTCGGACAGAAAGAATAATTTTGCAAATCTTCAATATCAAGAGGCCAGAGAGAAGGGAAAGATCTGGTCAAGGAGTCCAAGTCTAGAGATATAGGGGGATAAAAATCAGGAAATAGTGGTGTGCTGTCAGCCAACACACATCCTTGACACAACTATCTCTTTTGAAGGCATGAGGACTGATCTCACAATGTTTTTCATTCCTGTTTCTGTCACAAAAAAAAAAAAAAAAAGCTGTAGATTGCTCTCATTAAGAAGCAGGGAAAGTGCACGAGATCTACCAAATGCTGTTGAGCCTGGAAAAATCAATCTTGTTAAGGCGTGGAGGTTTTATTCCAAATGCAAGGGCCACTCCCATGACTCCTGCTTACAATGCTGAAGAGTCTGGGGAATTAATTGAAATGACACCCAAATTTCTGGTCCTAGAAAGACAGTCTTCTCCAGGTGATAGGTAAGAAGATGGTCCACACCTGAGCTGTCTCTACTTTCCAGAAGGAAATGAAGACACAGTGAATAGGGCATCTGGATTTATTTCTGCTAACATACTGTTCTCTCCTTAACCCTGCCTACCCTGGACTCTCAGCACTTCACATCCTCTGCATTTCTTCATCTCCCTTCATCCTCTAAGTGCTCATCTGAGCTACTTATTCCATCACAGCCTCTTTCCTTCTCACACATTCACCCCTACCTCCCCTTTCCTTTCTTCCTTCCCATCTCACTGCCCAGGCCCAGAAGACATGTTTTCTAGCTACCCCATCTAGCATTAATTTCTTTGATGAGTTTGAGAGATCACCCTACCTAGATTGTTTCTCAACTAGGAAATGAGAGGGTTTTTTTGTTTAAATCAATGTCTTTAGGAATTTTTTTTAGCTCAGATTCTATTTAGAAATCTAATACCCAGAGTAAGGAGTATAGAGTGTGCATGCATGTGTGTTGTGAAGCTGCATGGGAATGTTGGTTGACATTTATGCACTGTTTGCCTATGTAAATTTGATTTTCCTATATCATTGTGAATTTAGACAGAAAAAGTATAACTATCTAAAATAAAATTGTTCGTATATAAAAATTACATCATTACTTTAAGACTATGCAAGTAATTTTTAAACTGATTTCATTGTAGGGAAGATGATAAGTCCTGTCACTCAGAACTGTCATTCCAGTGAGCAAGAGAAAAGGGCAGCTCAAAAGACTGTAGATGATGTTAAGCCCCTGAGACTATCTACAGTAGATTAGAGGACTGATAAATACTCTGGGAGACACCTCTCAGTCAGCAAACATTAAGGTAGTGTATAGTTTCCTCCTTGGTTATCTTTGGTAAGGTTTGTTCCATTTACCTTCCTTTCGTTTAATAGTCAATCAAGAGTCCTATAACTTATTATGTCCAAGAGAAAACTTTGTTTGATAGGTGCTATATATCTTAAGGTATCTTGTTTTGCTCCTAGTTTATATACATTGTAATTTTCCATTGAGCATTGGAAATTAAGGAACTCAACACCGTACAAGTGTATATACTGCATTCTAGGCATTTATATTATGCCTCACAACAATACTGTTCCATAGATGACACTATCCTCCACTTTTCCAGAGATGATATAGACTTGTCTCTGTGCTCAGAATCCAGAGTTACTATCACATGTGTTATGTGTGTACCATAAAGAATTTTGCTGTTTCCCTGGTAGAAAAGAAAAGGCAAGCTCTTTGACTGAAGTCATATGGTAGGTGAACAGCAGAACTGTGAGTCAGATTCTGATCTCTTTTATAAGCCCATGCTCTTTAACAGAAAACCAAGCCTGTTCTAATTCAGGGAAAGTAGGGATCTGAGAAAAAATAAGGGATGATGCTCCATGCAGGAAAATATCCTGGTTTTGAAGGAAGAACAATGTAAGAGGTCAAGGATCCCCCTGAAGAAAAGGTATGATTTACTAGGAAAATCAGCAAGAACGACCATTGTCAGGAAATAAGTGGATTAGCACAAACTGAGAAATGCAAGAAAGTACACTGTAGATCTAGACCAACCCAGCTATTTATCTCAGGGTTTTCTAGACATCAGGCATCCCTGACCACGGCTCCATTTCACTTGTTCTATTAATTAATATTATCCATTTTAGCACCTCATGCTTTTACATAGCTTGGTCTTAAGCAAAAAGTACATGAAATTATGGATCAATGTGTAAATTACATGACATATAACAATTAAATTTTTAAAGTATTTATCTGTGTACCCTCTAACATGATCAATCATCTCTCCCCACATGTTGCACATATTTCATAATTTGTTCACAACTATATCAGAAGATGTAATTTGAAAATACTAAGGTTCCCTTGAAAAATGGGAACTTCTGGCCAAGATGGAGGTGTGGGTAGATACATTTTGCCTCCTCCCATAACCAAAAGAAGGACAACAACCAATTTAAAAACAAAAAATGACCAGAACTTCCAGAAAATTGAACTGTATGAAAGTCCAAACACCAAGAAGTTAAAGAAGAAACATTCATTCAGACTGGTAGGAGGACCAAAGATGGGCAGCCAAGGCAGAGAAGACTCATGGCAAGGTGGAGGCTGGTAGACCAGGCAGCCCCATATTTGCATGTGGATAAACTGGGAGGAACAACTGGGGAGAAAGACAGCCTGCACAACCCAGGATTCTGGCATAGGAAAAGAAAGCCTCAAAACATCTGACTGTAAAAACCTGTGGGGACTGAGGCAGAGGGAGAAACTCCAAGGCTCACAGGAGAGTTCACTGGAGAGACCCACAGGGTCCTAAAAGGTACACAAATCCACCCACCCAGGAATCAGCACCAGAAGGGCCCAATTTGCTTGTGGGTAGAGGGGGAAGTGACTGAAAGCTGGCTGAGAGCTGAGCAAGCAGCATTGTTCCCTCTTGGACCCCTCCCCCACATACAGTGCCACAACACAGTGATGTGGGTTGCCATGCCCTGGCAAATACCTAAGGCTCTGCTCCTTACAAAGTAACAGGCTCACAGAGACAAAATAATATGACCCAAATGAAAGCTCCAGATCAAAGCTCCAAAATTAAAACTAAGTGATGAAAATATAGCCAACCTATCAGATGCACAGTTTGAAACACTGGTAATTAGGATGCTCACAGAAATGATTGAGTATGGTAGCAAAATAGAGTAAAAAGTGAAGGCTATGCAAAGTAAAATAAAGGAAAATGTCCAGGGAACCGACAGTGACAGGAAGGAAACCGGGACTCAAATCTACAATTTGGAGCAGAAAGAAGAAATAAACATTCAACCAGAACAGAATGAAGAAACAAGAATTTTAAAAAAATGAGGAGAGTCTTAGGAAACTCTGAGACAACTTTAAATTGTTCCAGTATCCGAATCATAGGGGTGCCAGAAGCAGAAGAGGAAGAGGAAGAAATTGAAAACTTATTTGAAAACATAATGAAGGAGAACTTTGCTAATCCAGCAAAGGAAACAGACTTCCAGGAAGTCCAGGAAGCTCAGAGAGTCCCAAAGAAGTTAGATCCAAGGAAGCACACACCAAGGCACATCATAATTAAATTATCCAAGATTAAAATTAAAGAGAATCTTCAAAGCATTAAGAGAAAAGGAGAGAGTTACCTACAAAGGAGTTCCCATAAGACTATCTGCTAATTTCTCAAAAGAAACCTTGCAGGTAAGAAGGGGCTGGCAAGAAGTATTCCAAGTACTGAAAGGCAAGGACCTACATCCAAGATTGCTCTATCCAGCAAAGCTATCATTTAGAATGGAAGGGCTTCCCAGATATAGTAAAGTTAAAGGAGTTCATCATCACTGAGCTCTTATTATATGAAATGTTATAGGTTCTTATCTAAAAAAACAAGAAAATAAAAAATATGAACAATAAAATGACAACAAACTCACAACTATTAACAACTGAACCTAAAACAAAAACAAAGCAAACAACTAGAACAGGAACAGAATCACAGAAATGGAGATCACATGGAGGATTATCAGTGGGGTCTGGGGGAGAGGCGAGAATAGGGGAAAAGGTACAGGGAATAAGCAGCATAAATGGTAGGTACAAAATAGACAAGGGGTGGTTAGGAATAGTATAGGAAATGGAGAAGCCAAAGAACTTACATGTATGACCAATGGATATGAACTAAGACAGTGGGGAATGCTGGTGGGAGGGTGCAAGGCAGAGAGGAATAAAAGAGAGGGAAAAAAATGGGACAACCATAATAGCATAATCAATAAAATATATTTTTTAAAAATGCTTTTAACAAGAATAAAGGACAAAAGAATAATAGAAACAAATGAAGCCCAAAGTCAATGATTTGGCCATATTTATCAAATTGTACACAAAAGAGAAAGTAAATCACTAAAGTACTGTATTCTTATTTCAAAGGGGTGCTCTGATTGTTTGCTAAGACAGTTCTTAAAATTTACCATTGAACTGATAAAAGATTTAATTCTTGTGATCATCTGTTTCTCTTTGTTCTGATTTCATGAGTAAAGCAAGATGTTAAAGGGTGATTTCTTTCATTTTGGGTAAGGCTCCCTGAATAAAGGGAGTTGCCAATATGTGTTGCTGTTCATCTAAGCAGAACTTGATCCAAAAAAGATGAAAGCCTGAGTTTTAGTTCTAATGCCTTGAGGAGTAAAGAAAACAAACAAGTATCTTCTAGCTTATGGTAAACATCACAAGAAGGTTACAGCAGCACTAGATACCACACTGACACCTTGATGAATAGGGTTGATATTTCTTATTCAGATCATTTTATTACCATGTGCTATTCAACATATTTTACATATAGGCATATATTCCACATTAAATTTTCCCACAAAACTGTTATGTTTATATTATTGTTGGTGGTGATTTATAGATTAGAAGACAGAGGCACAGAGGAATAGTAACTGAGCAACTCTTATAATAAAGGCCTCAGATAAAAAAAATTGGGATTGAAAACTGGACAAGGCAATTCAAAATCTATATGCATTATCACTGCACCACAGTACTTACATAATCAGTTTAATTACAAACATACCAACCCACATATATAATTATTTAATTTCCCATGAGCCCTGAAAACTCAGTTAATGCCTCCATGTGCTCAATACCCATTGGGTCAATTTCACTTGAATGTAACTTCACAATTTGGGGGGTTTTTTTAGAAAACACTGTATCATCCCTCTTCGGATACACCTGTCCATAATTATATCTGAATTCTCCTCCCCTCTCTAGGGTGGAGAAGAACTACTTCTAATTAAGGAAAAGAGAAAGGCTCCTTCTTTTCCTGTGCCATTCCAGAAACTTGATTAAAAAGTCAAGTTCCCCATCTCTTCTGTTCAAGATGGAGGCGTAGGTAGACACAATGTGCCTCCTCGCACAATCAAAGTAAGGACAACAACAATTAAAAAAAAAAAAAAACAGTACTGGCAGAAAATTGAACTGTATGGAAGTCCGACAACGAAGGAGTTAAAGTAGACACATTCATCTGGACCAGTAGAAGGGACAGAGTCGGGGAGCTGGGACTGAGAGGGCTCACAGCAGGGTGGCTGGCAGACCACAGGCTCTCAAGGCGGCAACAGGCAGACCCCGGGCACACAAAGCGGCAGCTGGCAGAGCCAGTGAAGCAGCAGACTGTGGAGGGGCATAGCGCACAAGGTGGCTGGCAGGCCAGGAGGTCCCACATTTGCCCACAGACAAACCAGGTGAAACTGGGCAGCAACACAGACAGTGCAACCCAGGGTCCCAGACAGGGAAATAAAGTCTCAAAACACCAACTGAAAACACCTGTGGGGGTTGAGGTGCCAGGAGAAACTCCCAGCCTCACAGTAGAGTTCATTGGAGAGACCCACAGGGTCCCAGGATGTATACAAACCCACCCACATGGGAATCAGCACCAGAAGGGCCCAATGTGCTTGTGAGAAGCGGAGGAAGTGACTGAAATCTGCCAGAGAGTGGAGCAAGAACCATTGTTCCTTCTCGGACCCTTTCCTCATATACAGCATCACAACCCAGTGACTGGGTTGTCCTGCCCTGGTGAACTCCTAAGGCTCTGCCCCTCACTATGTAACAGGCACATCAAGACAAAAAATGGCCCAAACGAAAGAACAGATCAAAGCTCCAGGAAAAATACAACTAAGTGATAAAGAGGTAGCCAACCTATCAGATACACAGTTCAAAACACTGGTAATCAGGATGCTCACAGAACTGGTTGAATTTGGTCACAAATTAGATGAAAAAATGAAGGTATGCTAAGTGAAATAAAGGAAAATGTACAGGGTACCAATAGTGGTGGGAAGGAAATTGGGACTCAAATTAACAGCGTGGGCCAGAAGGAAGAAAGAAACATCCAATCAGAAAAGAATGAAGAAACAAGAATTCAAAAAAAATAAGGAGAGGCTTAGGAACCTCCAGGACATCTTTAAACATTCCAACATCTGAATCATAGGGGTACCAGAAGGGGAAGAGGAAGAGCAACAACTGGAAAACTTATTTGAACAAATAATAAAGGAGAACTTCCCCAGTCTGGCAAAGGAAATAGACCTCCAGGAAGTCCAGGAAGCTCAGAGAATCCCAAAGAAGTTGGACCCAAGGAGGAACACACCAAGGCACATCAAAATTACATTGCCCAAGATTAAAATGAAGGAGAGAATCCTAGAAGCAGCAAGAGAAAAGGAGACAGTTACCTGCAAAGGAGTTCCCATGAGACTATCAGCTAATTTCTCAAAAGAAACCTTGCAGGCAAGAAGGGGCTGGAAAGAAGTATCCCAAGTCCTGAAAGGACCATCCGAGATTGCTCTATCCAGCAAAGCTTTCATTTAGAATGGAAGGGCAGATAAAGTGCTTCCCGCGTAAGGTCAAGTTCAAGGGGCTCATCATCACCAAGCCCTTATTATATGACATGTTAAAGGGACTTATCTAAGAAAAAGAAGATAAAAAATATGTACAGTGAAATGACTGCAAACTCACAATTATTAACAACCACATCTAAAATAAAAACAAAAACAAACAACTAGTACAGGGACAGAACTATAGAAATGGAGATCACATGGAGGGTTAGCAACAGGGGAGTGGGAGCAGGTGGGAGGGGGAAAAGGTACAGAGAATAAGTAGCATAGACAGTGGGTAGAAAATAGATGGGGGGGGTAAGAATAGTATGGGAAATGTAGAAGCCAAAGAACTTATAAGTATGACACATGGACATGAACTAAAGGGGGGGAATGTGGGTGGGAGAGTGTATGCAGGGTGGAAGGGAGTGAAAGGGGAAAAATGGGACAACTGTAATAGCATAATCAATAAAATATGTTAAAAATAAATAAATAAAATTAAAAATCTATAGCCAAAAAAAGTGCTTTTGTTCTGCTTTTGTTCAATAGTCTTCTGGAAACATACATAAGCATTGCTATATGAAAAGGAAGCAGGGCTGAGGCCACCTTGCTAACTCCAAAAGACCAGGGAGAGCCCAGCACACCAAAGGTCTTTTGATTTTACACTTAGTTAAATCTTACTTCGTTCGCTGCTAATTCAGTTAACTTGCACCATGTTAGTACAAGACTAAACAAGAGGTACAAGCAAGCAGTTTACAATGCTGTTAACCCAAGGAGTGCCTGCATTAAAAAGCCATATGCAGGAAGGTATTGACAGCATCTATCAGCTGGTTAACATCAGGCATTACAAGAGTACCCAGGGCTGAAGAAATTGTAAACAACGAACAACACATTGTTGCACATGGGCCCTTTCTGAAAAAAGACATTGGCAAATGCTGAGGTCAATGTACTCAACACTGGTTTTTACCACAAATGCAGAACTCTTTCCCTGGGACAATATCTTAAAATGTTCCTAGATTTCAACAAGTGACTTAACAGTATTGGGGTAGCTTCTGGCTATTCCTCTAAAAGGAAATATGGACCCTGTCCAGAAATGTGCATTAAGTTGGCCTGCAAGGAGGGTTGTGTTATAAAAAGCAGAAATTGAAAGAGCCCATGAAAAGTGTCTGTGATCTAGAAGAGGCAAAATTACACCAAGTTACAGTGTATTTAAATTAACATAGACATATATTTATGCCTGCTTTATATAAAGAAGTCCTCTCTAAAAGATCTTAAATATCAAATTAGATCATTTGTGCCAGTCCTGGGGGCAAAGAAGGGCAGCTGAAAATGTTCAGAGGAAACCTATGGAGAAACATTCAGAAAAATCTTAGCACACGTGCTTTGAATACACTTATTAAAGGAAAAGCATGGCTGCAAGTTGGGCGGGGGTTATGTGAACTGCTTCTCAGTAACAAGGCTGAGAGGTCGTAAACACAGTGTCTGCAGGAGCCAGGCAGGTTCCATCTCTGAGTGAACAGAAAGGACGTGAATCAGTAGGGAGGAGTGGGGCCAGGGGTAGAGACCCCTGCACAATTGCCCCCTTCCACAGGGAAAGTACCTGACTCAGCTCCAATTGATCCCTTATGGTAATGAGACTCACTGCACCAATCAATATTTCCAGATGTTTAAAAATAAGACAGAAATGCAAATTTTTCTGAAAACTATTACAATTTCAAAAGATAACATCAAAAACCCAATATTGTAAGTAATGATATCTATGCTCATCAGAAAAATTTTGTGACCAGATACACCTCAGGTGACTGCAGAATGTGTCTTTCATCTCATAATATAGACACTTGAGTACAGGCCTTTCTACCTGTAGTGGCAACACAAAGGAGTGACACTACATCTAATGCATTTTTATGCCTTTGTCACTTATAAAAATTACTTCCACAAATAATTCACTACAAAAACTTACTTCATGATGAAAGAAATTCAAGAATTTGAGCAAGAACAGGATAGTAAGCCATACTCCATGCATTCTGCACTGGGTCCTGAGCAGGTCACCACTGTGCCCATGTTGACACAAGGACATCAAGAGTGAAATAACGGCATTTCCAGACAACAGGAATATAGAAAGGTAGTGAAAAAATGATGTCACTTATTTTTGTTGGAAGGTTACGTCATACCACTGAAGGGTCTAACTCCAGGTGTCTAACCTAGAAGTTGTACCAGAAATTTAACATCTCTTCATAGGAGGCCTGCCCCCCTGGGATATCTGTCCTCTCTCTGCACATTTTCCTTTAAATGACACCACATGGTCATTCTGTGGCAGAGTGTCCGCAAAGGCTTTACCCTAGGTGTTTTCAAGTTATGCTACTTCACAGAAGTGAACAGAAATCAAGCCAGTGTTAAAATAAGTCAAAGTGAATCCAAAAAAAGGGGAGCCAAAAAAAGCAAACCTCAAAGATATGTCAGAAACTACTACATACCTTCAGGATTTTAAGCAGCAAGAAACTCAGAGCTCAAGCTGGCACCACAGGGAGGTGATGAGAAGGGGAACTTTTGGCTGAGATGGAACCAGGGAGATCATGCAAGTAAGGGGGCCCTGGGATTCTCCTGTGAAAACAGCTCTCCCAGCTCTATGTGTTCTGAGAAATAGGCTTGTCTTTCTGTCCCTCAGTGTCTGCCCCAAGTTCAGTTATGAAACCCAAGGCCGTTCCACAGCCAATGTGTGGTTGTAATCAACAGAAACCAGACTCACAAGCAGAGCCTGTCCTGCGTTGGACACCGGTAATTAGAGTTGAACCACAAAAGCAGCAGCCAGCTATTCTTCAATACATGTTGATCAGCAATGGATAAAACAAGAGGTTCATTGCACAACTAGGCCATGTGCCAATCTGTGGGTTTCTTCACATCTTAGTCTCAGACCCCTCCTCACTCTGCCAGTCCCACCCACTGGAGCTGCTCTATATCTCCGGTCCACAGGACAGGGGAGACCAGCTGCCCCTGAACCTCAGCATGACCAGCTGGATCTGTTCTCAGAGCAGGCAACAACAGAGACTGGGTAAGACAATGAGCCCCTTCACCCAGGACAGGAGGGCCCCAATGGGACAAAAACTGTAGGAGAACTGAGCTGAATTGGTGCCCAAACCACAAGACGGATTTGGGCAGCTGAAGGGAAAGGACATAGAACCTCAGTTACAGCAGGGCACCTGCAGGGGGAAAGATGAGAGGGTTGCCATTTATGGGGCAGGGAAGCAGGATATTCTTCTCTTTTTACAGGAAACATGGTTCCAACACAGCGGAAATCCCAACTTTGTCTCCTGCTGCTGGGGCTCTTGGGAATGGCAATCTTGGTCCATGCCCCACCTCCTGGTATAACCCCAGCTCAGTGGTTTGTAATTCAGCACATTAATATCACCAGCAATCACTGCAACATTGCAATGCGGGCAATTAACCGCTATAATCTTCCTCCAAGGATATGCAAAAATGAAAACACTTTTCTTAACACAAGTATGTTAGCTGGTGTAACTAATCTTTGTTATACACCAAATAGAACCTGTCTTAGGCCATGCTATAATTGTCAGAGGAGCACAGATGCAGTGAATGTTACCTACTGTAAGCCCACAAGGCTCAAACTTCCTTGCAGTGCCAACACCACCATTTTGTGCTGAAGAACTACAGCATTGCCTGTGACAATACAAATGTTCCGGTTCACATCTATAGACTCTATTAAACCTGGGTCAGCCCTCTGTGCCAAGCTTCTGCACCAGCCCCGCAGTCATAGCCATGGTCCCAGATCACCATCCACCCTGGATATCAGCATCAGCCCTCACCATCAGCCCACAACCCCTTTTACTCTCCACTGAGCTGAAGCTCCTGTGCACCTGCAACAAACTTCTCTGCAGAATCACCTACACATCTGTGTGTGTCTGTCTGTGCCCCTCTGCAGTCACATAGACACATCTCGTCCAGATCATTATTACTTCCTCTAATACAGGATTTGAGGGAAACAGAGAAACACAAGGATAACAAGATTCTTGTAAAAAAAAAAAAAAGGCAACTCAAGAGTTTTCTCTCCCTCCCTCTCTCTGCATCAAGTTGAAAACCTGAAGCATCAACTGATCTTTGTATTTATACCCTTAGAGGCAAATGGCCCAGTTGAGTTAGTGTCTTTGATTCTCTATGACTAATAAGTAATAAATTTCCCATAATATGTGGAAACTTTTGTTGTTAAAAAAAAAAAAAAAAAAAAAGCAAAGCTGTGGGTGATGTATCTCAGTGGATTGAGCTCTGGTCTGTGAACCAAAGGCTCAATGGTTCAATTCCCAGTCAGGGCACATGCCTGGCTTGTGGGCCAAGTATCCAGTAGGGCAGCGCATGAGAGGTAACAACACATTGATGTTTCTCCCCCTCTCTTTCTCCCTCCCTTACCCTCTCTAAAAAAATAAATATTTTTTAAAGAAGTAAAAATTTGCCATATTTAATGAGACAAAAACAGAAAAACAAAAGAAACTGTAACCTCAGAGATAGTTTTTCTGTACTTGAGTGTATCAGTTCCACAGGTATTAATGGTTTTACTAGGGATGAGTCCAGGGAAGAAGGCAAATATGAATTGACATCACTCATTCAGGTAGCCCACAGGCAGGTTCTAGTGCTGCCTAGAGAAGAGGGGAAGTCTTCCCTGGCAGTTTCTGTATCCTGGTAAAGGGCCATCTGGTCCCATGTTGGATGGAAGGGCAGGGAGGAAGCCCAACATTGACATGTCTCACCAGAGTGAGGCCACTCTTGCCCATTCTGGCCTCCACTGCTGTCCCCAAGGGGGAATCAGTGGCTCCTTCACACTCAGGTGAGGAAGGGGCCCTGGATCCAGCATCAGGGGATTGGAGAGGCACGGAGACAAAGGCTGGATATTGAGATCCCATGCCCACTTCCTTCTCAAGGCTGCACTCAGGACTGAATGAGGAGCAGGAAGGAAAAGCCCCTGAGAAATGGTGGTCAGCAGCAGCATTCAGGTGATTGTTTTGGTGAAAGTGAGTAGGGGGTGTTTTTTTGGAGTGTCTGACTTAGGTAGAGCAGATGTGGGAAGTCATCAAATCTGCACTTCTGTTCTTGGCGCAGGGAGTACTGACTCCCTCGTCAAGGCCCTCAGAGAGAATGTTTCCATTGCAACCACTACTCCACTATGGCTTACTGCTTGCTCTTATCAGTACTACAAACAGCAGCTGCATTTGTGCATTTTCCCAGAGAAGTCAATGGTGGTTTTGCACCTCCAGGTGTGTTGTTCCTTGAAACTATTCCACAGGGATCCTGGGTTTGGAAAATTGCCATGCTCAGCAGAATCCATTGACTTTAGGTAAAATAAGTCCTGGCATAAGTATGTCCATTCTTCATTTAGTCACAGAACAGCAGGAGGAGGAGACTGAACACAGCAAAGGTGGAATCACTATCTTATGAAGGACACGATCACTTCTGTCATCAGTTCATATGGCTTCCCAGTCTAGGATCTAGGACCAGCATCTCCCACACCTCAGAAGAAGGGTAATCAACTACCCAACTGTCCAAAGTTCTCTCCACTTTGTATCTTCACCCTTTCCCTCAGTCATTTCTTCCTTCATCCAGGACTATTGAGCGTGTTTTGTCTTCCAGGCACTATTGTAGGTACTAATAATGCAAAGTGAACAAAGACAGGTTTCTTCTCTCATGGTGCCACATTCTCCTGGGCCTAAGTGCTAAACATATAAGGTTAATTTTCCTAGTGATAACTGTCAGGAAAAAGTAAGACAGCACCATGAGATGGCAAGAGTTTGGATGTGTTATGGAAGTGACAGCAGATAGGAGGCAAGAAAGACCTGTGGAAGGGAACAAAATCTGAGCAAGATGAGATGCAGCTGTTCATGCAGTGAGCAGGAGGAGAACCACCCCAGCAGAACGAAGAGAATGTTCAGAATCCCTAAGATGGATGCAGGTTTAGCATTTTGGAAGGATGAAAATCTAGTCTAGTAGGACTAGAGCAATAATAACCATGATCATCAATAATGAAGGTGATGAGATTCAGACCCTTCAGAGCTGAGGAGATCTGGGTAAAGAAGAGTTTCTAATTGAGAATCAAATGAAGTGTTTAAATAGTACACTGACGTCATCTGAGATTAATTTGGCTGCTGTGCTAGAAATGAACTTCCTCACCCCTTCTCTGGAAAATAGCTTGTGATGGAGTTCAGATCCAGATTCTATCTCTTCCTGATTTCTATAAAAGATCCTGACCCTCACTTGATCCTTATAACAACATAAGCATTCATAAAATACATTAATTTTCTGTCTATAACCATTGCATTTGACTAAGAGGAACTGAAACATAGTTGTGAAAAGTCCTAATGGATCAATAGTTCCAACATCCTCTTAAGAATGGTGGAAGTGAAAGAGGGGAAAGGGCCAAATTTCCTAAAGAAAGAACCTCTACACTCTCCTTCAGTAACGGTTCTCCTTTCTGACCCTCTTGTTCTCCATAAGTGCTTCTCAACTCTACCAAAAACTTCCTTTCATTCCTTGACATAGAACTTTCCCCTTTTTTCTAGCTGGAAGGAAGAGATATATTGACTAGTACATATATCTTTTCTGTGTAGGTCTGTTCTATTCTCATGTTCACATCATTTCTTAAAGCTCCTGAGTCTCTTATCCTGGAGCACAAACATTGTGAGAGGATCCTACACAAGTAGTTGGATGATGAGCTATAATGAATACACATACAAAATAGTAATTTCCTCAGACAAATTGTCTACAGTGAATGATTTTATCACATTACTTCACAAAACACAGTCTATGTATATATTTACGATTGTGGTGTTGGGCTGTGATGTGACCTCAACTAAAGGAATAGAATTCTCAGGAGAAGGAACCACAAGATTTAGTCTAGATTTTCCACTACCTGGTTATGGAATTTTGGAGGATTATCCCAACACACTCTTCGTCCTCTATAGATAATGGGCTTGCATTAAACGATGTTCCAGCCAAGATACTTTGAAGTTCTTTGAGTCTGTAAGGGAGGAATAATTTTCTGTGTATAGGTATCTGTGTAATCGCAGAGGCATATATGTGTGGAATTTTGAGTACATATTTGTAAATTGTTTAATGACTTAAATTGGCTTTTTATAAGATCCATGAATTTGATAGAAAAAGCATGACTAATTAAAACTAAATAATTACATATGCATACTTTATTATTACTTTCAGACTCCACAGTACAATTTAAATGTATTTACAGTTCATCTGACCCTCACCCTACACTTCGGTGAGATCAAAATCTAGCACAAAAGCTTAAGGTGTTATTTGAAGAACCTAGGAATAAGAGATGGTGAAAACACCTGGGTGAGTGGACCTGTGCAAAACCTGGAGAGATCAGTCATTCATCAAGTGCAGATTTATCAGATATACCTTGAACTGAACAGGAAGACCTTTTCTTCTTTCTTTAAACTGCCTCTAGTCTAGTAAAAAGGCAAGAGGACCAACTTTGTTTATCTTAAAAAGGAGCCACAGGTGAGTGGTGATACACAGATCCCCACACTCAGGTCACCCACTCTGTCTCATTGGAATATTTCAGAACAGTTCCTTAGGACCAATAGTCAACCTTCTTTCACAATAAGTTATATGACCAAACATTATAAACAAACCCATGAGTAACCCTTTCTGCCAACATGCTTATGGAATGCCACGTATGAAAAACCTTCTGTGACACAACAGTTTCTAGTATAATCACCTGAGGAGCTTTTCATGTTCTGAATTCTTGAGATCCACTCCAGGTACACTGACACAGAAGGTCTGGATATGGAGCTCAGGATTCAGCACTTCCAAATCTTTCTTCAGGTGGTTCTAACATAACCTGTCCCCAGCCTGGCATTTGGGGTCTACTTTTATCTGACCCTGACTTCAGAAGTCTATGATAGAAATTGCTAATGTCTTGGGGACCATTTCAAGGTGAGAGGAAGTGGAGGTGCCATTTGCCTTGGGGCCCAAGATAATTCCAGCTATAAAGACTTCTTATCAAGCCCCTATATCCTACCACAGGCCAGTGTTAACTTGACTTAATCAGCAAGCACCTCAGTGCACACAACTGACCTACCTGTCATTAACACATTTTCCCTTAAATAAAGGGAACAATGGTTGAGGGTTTTGGCTGAGACCCTCTAAGTCAGTGAAATGCCTCAGCCTCACTGCTATGTCACCTGTGCCTAGAACTCACCTAGTGCTGAGTAGATATGCAATAATTTTTTTTGAATGAATGAAGAGAAATAGATTGTGTTAATTTTTTTGTTTTCGCATCATCAGTTACCACAAACTTACCAACTTAAAAACAATATACGGTTATTATCTCGCAGTTTTTGTGGGCCTGGAGTCCAAGCTGAGCTTCTCTGAGTTCTCTGCTCAGGGTCTCACAAGGCTGCTGTCAAGGTGTTGGCCTGGCTATATTCTCATCCAGAGGCTCAGTTAAGGGAGAAGGTATTCCCAACCTTATTCACGTTGTTGACAGAATTCATTTCCTTGCAGCTGTAAGATTGAGGGCCCATTCTCTGGCTGGTTGTCAGGAAGGAACCACACTCAGCCACTAGATGCTGTCAACAATATCCCATCCATAATCCCTCTCACAACTGGCTTTGAGGGTGAGACTACCTCACCTCCTCCATACACCCCAAGCTTCTGCCCAATATTCTACAGCAGCAGGAGTGAAACTTCTCTGCTCTTGTTTCTCCTTTACTAAAAACTAGTAAGGATCCCAAAGAGTTTTGTGGAATTGCATCTATTTATATTTACCATATTATATAAATTGAACACCGAGAAATCTTTTTAATACTTGCTCATTAATTCATTTTAAAATAACAGTGGTGTGCCCATTGTATACAGACATTGAAATCATATTTTATGTAAAATAATCCAATATTCCAAAACAAAAATTAATATGAAGAATGGCATTGTTTTACATTTTTGAAAATTTCTTAAAGCTTGTCTTAAAATAGATAGCTGGATTGTCATATCTATTTTCCAGTCAATCTATTGTATAATGGTATTTTATTGAATTATATAAAGAAAACCCAGACCTCACAGACATACCAAAAGGGTTTGGGGGACCATCAGGGTCCTTGGACCACACTTTGACAACTGATTTACCAAAGAACAAGTAGTATATACTACATAATATTGCAACCACCCCAAAAGGAACACACATTTTAAGGATAAATAAGGGAAGCAAACAAACATCAAGTGTCTGTGCTGTGGTAAAACCATTTAACTCAGGTACTCAGAAGTATCATGTAACGATTATATATATATACTTGTGTGTATGATCAATTAAAATGGCAAAATAGTAATTTCATTCCTTGTGTTTATAAACCCCCTCCACATGAAGGGAGAATGACAAGGATTTTTGTGGATGTAAAAGGTAGAGAACCATTAGAATGGAGATTAATTCATATCTCACATTCTGAAAATATATTTTATTAAGGAAACAACATTATTACCTGGAGGTGGGGGGAACCCTGATAAAGCAGGGATTTCAGCTCAGATGATATGCCTGTCTTAGAAATGAGAATCAAAGGCAACCTGGATGGATAGAACTTCCCTAAATCCACTGTGCATCCAGCCTCCCTCTAAGAAGCAGCCCACCATGAAGGAGAACTCACAAGCTTTGAGGGAAACAATGAAGGTTCCACTACTGCCTGCCATTGTGTCACTATCTGGGCCTCAGTAAACTGCAGATAATCACACCAGCCAGAGAGACTACTGTGAGAGTCAAATGAGTCCATTTAAATAAAGAAATTATTTTACAAACTTTCAATTTGCTCTAGAATAAGCTCAATGTGAATGCAAAAATAAGTTAGTTGTCCACCCTGGCATCTTAGCTTGTTCACTGTATATAAAAATAGTTATTATTTTAACCCTCCCCATTATTAAAAGACCAAAGCTTGATCCAATTGATACTGACTTTCTGGGTTCTCGTTACAAGAAAAAGTAACTGAATAGTGCCAAAAATGTTCACTTTCCCCAGGCTGGTACATACCAGGTACATCTGGAAGAGTTTTCTGTTGTCGACTCACAGCTCCCCCCACCCTACACTGGTGCAAGAGCTTTAGAACATCTGGTCCTGAGAGTACATGGAGTGATTTATCAGAGACACATACACTATAGATAAATACATGGGGTTTGATGTCACTGCTTTGTTCCAGTATATTAATTCCAGCTTGTTTATGCTAGTAAAAGTTCAGAAACAGAGCATCCTGAATATGAGACAGATTAAAGTGTCCTCGACAGAATATTATGAAGCCATTTAATATAGAGTGAGGTATCCTTGCTACTGGCGTGGAATATGTCCAAATATACTATTAGTAGGAAAGAGGTAATGGTGTACAGCAGCGGTCCCCAACCTTTTTGGCACCAGACACCGGTTTTTTTCACGGGGGTGTGGAGCTGGTGAGGCAGACGGAGGTGGAGCTCAGGATAGTTCCTAACAGGCCTCAGGCCAGGCCAGTGCTGGTCCTTGGCTGAGAGGGTGGGGTTGGGGACCCCTGGTGTAGACCACTGCGTATAAAATGTTACTATTTGCGAGGGCCAGAAGAGGAGATAAACACACACACATATCAATAACCTTGTGTGTGTAGCACATATAGATATATAAAGACTCTGAAAGGGTAGGAAAAAACTGGATAATTATTGCATTTGGAAAAGAAAGTCGAGGCCTAAAAGACAAGGACCAGAGGAAGACGTCCTTTTTACTCAACTTGCTCTCAGTGTTTGAACTTGTCTGCTACCTGCATGTACAGTACACACAGAAAGGAAAAAGTCAGACCACCTCACTGTAGGTAGCCCTTTCTCAGTTGAGTAAGAAAGAGCCCCGAATAAAAAAGTTCAAACAATGAAGTTATGAAGTAAAACTTAAAACTACCACAGAGATGCAACATAGACTTGATGTAGAAACCCCTACCCCTCGCTACACAGCAAACAAGCAGTGCCTCAGATATCGCCTTCTTCCTGGCTCTGCCCTCCTTCCTCCTTCATCAGCAGAGTTCACAGTACCCTGCACGCGCCCGTTACTTAAACCCTTTCTTTATTTTCCTGCCCTTTTCCTCAGGAATTACGTGAGGCTTTTGAAAGTTTGAGGCCATCTCCATGAACCAGAAGGGAATATTCTGGTCCTACTTCGCCCACGCAGCGCCCCCTACTGCCCAGGATGGCGGCAGCCCGGGAACCGCCCTGAGTCAGAGAAGAGGCAGAGAACCAGAGGAGGGTTGCCAGGGATCCTCCCGCCCCTCTCCCCCCTGCGCCTGCTTTGGGCTGTGCTCCAGTCTGGGTACTGTGGCAATGAAGGAGGCAGGAGGCCCCCAGACCCCTCTCCAGGAGCCTGTGACCCGCCTCCGCGGAACTGAAGAATACACCCTGTGGACTCGGTCACTCGGTGCTCAGGGTCGGCATCCCCACAGTTTCTTTAGAGCGGCCCGTGAGCACCTGGGACCTTGAGCCCGGAGAGGAACAACCCAGGGTGAGAACGCGGCTTTCCCGCACAGATGCCCACCAGGCCATCGGCACCGACGGGCACACACCCTCTCTGGGCCTTCCTCCTCCCTCATTCCCACCCAGAAAGACGGCGGGAGTTTGGTGCAGAGAAGGGACACCAGTCGAGAAAACTGCCCTGGAGCCCGCCTTGAGCCCAGCACAGGATCTCACGGCAGCTCATGCTCTCCCCTGGCGGAAGGGAGCACTTACTCATGGCGGTCACTGAGGGTGGCCTAGGGGGCCAACTCCTGCTGTGCTTTGTCACCGAGGGCTGAGGTACAGAGAGGGTCAGTTCGCTGGGGTCAGCGAGGGGTGCGGATTCCGGAGAGCTAGCACTGGAAGAATGAACTGAAATTCCTCACAGATAAAGAGGCGTTAGATCATGGGCATTTGCCACGCAGGGGAAGGGAATGTGTATACCAGCCGCTCCCCTCCCCCTCCTGGAAACCAGAGTGGAGATATCCGTGGCACACGCAGCTGCTAAGGGCTGTCCTGGAGCCCAAATCAGTCAGTGACCTTGACATCTCAGGATCTCGAGTAGTGGCAATTGGGTCCTTGATTTGGGGACACTTATTCAGCAAACATTTTTTGAGTATCTGTGTGCCAGATACTGTTAGAAGTACGTGAGAACTTCGGAGAATAAAACAAACGGAGAGGAGAGGGGGAGGGAGGGGAGGGGCCTCATAAATACGAAAATTATATAGATCATTAGTTCATAAGCTCTATGGAAATATATAACAGAAAGGGGGGTGAGGTGAACTATGGGTAGCATTTTTTAATAGGATAGTTAAAGTAAGCCTCCTTGTTGAGGTGATGTTTAAGCAAACACTTAAAAGTGGTATGGTAGACAGCCTTCTCTATGAAGGAAGCGGGAGGCCCTCCAGACCCCTCTCCAGGAGCCCATGGCCTGTCCCCACGGAACTGAAGAATACCCCTGTGGGCCTGGGTACTCCATGTTCAGGGTCTAAGAAGAGATGTCTCAAAGCGAGAATTCATCAGTGTCTTTCAGGAACAGCAAAGAGGCAGATGCTGGAGAACCCTGCCTGGGAGGCAGAATAAATAGCAGGAGATTTGTTTGTGGCAGGATAGATCACTTAAATGTGTTAAGAGTTTTGTAAGGATTTTAGCTTTACTCAGAGTGAAATGAAGAGGCACTAGAGGGCTCAAGCAGAGTCACATGATCTGAAATACATTTTGAAAGGATTTCTGGGGTTGCTGTGTGTGAGGTCAAGGGCAGAAGTACAGGGTCCAGATCAAAGATTTGTATAGTAATTCTGGTGGATGGGAATGCCCTCTCAAACACCTAACACTAGGTGTTAGCAGTGGGGGCAGTGAGAGATGGGTGGATGCTGGATGTCTTTGGAAGGTAAAAACAGTTGGCTTTACTGACAGGTTGAAAGTGGGACCAAGGGAAAAAGGGATCTAAGAAAACCAATGTTGTTAACCTCAGAACAGAAAGGATGATGGTACGTACCTCCAACTGAGGTGGGGAATTTCAATGGAGGAGCAGTTTTAGGGAATCAGTACAGGAGAAGATAATTATTTCTATTTGGGGCACATTAAGTTTGAGGTGTCTATTGACATCCAGTGAAGATGTCAAGTGGACAGCTGCCTGTACAAGTGTGAAGTTTAGTAGAGAGCCAAGCTAAAGATACAAAGACGGGAACTGGAAAATCAATGGCATTTAGAGCCTTGAGAATGTGTAAGATCACTTTGAAGCCGACAAATTACTGACCCATGGGGCTCTCCAACGTTCAGATTCCAGGAGAAGTGGAGGAACTAGAAGAGGAGGCTGAGAACTAACGTCCTAGGAGGTCACGCAAGAGGCAGGAGACCAACATGCAGCTTGACAGTGACTATCTGCCTTTAGGGCATCAGCACTGATCTCAGGATGCCTTTCATTCAGGTTCTGTCCCAAGAAGCAGCATCAAGGAGGAGAGGGTGATCAACTGTGCCCAATGCTGCTGAGCATGGACAATCAACCCTGTTAGGGTGCGACAACCTTACTTCATGTGCAAACAGCACCCATAGTCACTACTGATGCAGTTGAGGAGTCTGGGGAGTTGATTGCGGAGATTTGCAAAGCACTTAGCCTAGAAGAAGAGAGTCTTGTCCAGGAGAAGTGAGAAAGAAGAGGGAAAGAATATGACCCGCACCTGAGTCATGTTTTCTGTCCTGGAGGAGGAAATGAGGAGACGAAGTAAGGCATCTGTGTCTCATTGCCCCAGACCCCAGACTCTCAGTACGTCACATTCTCTCCCTTTCTCCATCTCACCTCACTCCTCAAAGTGCACACCTGAGAAACTCACTTTGTCATATCCTCCTTCCTCTTGCACATCCAGTTCTAGCACCTCAGGAATTCTCTCGGCTCAGACTCTCTGTGGTTCTCTGAATCCCTGATTAAGGAGCACATGTGTGTGATGAATGTGGAGAGGAATGTCTACAGAAAATGCAATCCACAGTTTTTAATTTTTCTATTTTGTAAATCTAATTTTCTTAAAAGAGTCTGACTGGTGTGACTCAGTAGGTTGAGCATCATCCTGCAAAGTGAAAGGTCACACTGGTAGATTCCCAATCAGGGCACCAGACTGCATTGAGGGCCAGGTCCCTGGCTGGGGTGCATGGGAGAGGCAGCTGATTGATGTTTCTTTCATACATCGATATGTCTCTCCCTCTCTTGCTCCCTTCCTTCCCCTCTCTCTAAAAATAAATAAATAAAATATTTTTTAACGATTATGCCTAAATCCTGACTATCTGAAATAAAATTATTGTGTTATATATTCGTATATGCATGTGTGTATATGTGATGCTTAATTTTTTTAATTTTTTTAAAAATATCTTATTGTTTATGCTATTACAGTTGTCCCATTTTTCCCACCTTCATTCCCCTCTGCCCTGCACCCCATGTGATGGTTAATTTTAATGTGTCAACTTCATTGGGCCATGAGCTGCCCAGATATTGGGCAAACATTGTTCTGGATGTTTCTGTGAAGGTATTTTTGGATAACATTAATATTTAAATGAGTAGACTAAGTAAAGCAAATTGCTCTCCCTACTGTGGGTGTGCCTCATCCAATCAGTTGAAGGCCTGCCAGAACAGAACAAAAATGCTAAGCCTTCCCCCAAATAAGAGAGAAGTCACCTGCTTAATGGCCTTGAAACTGGGATATTGGTCTTCCCCTGCCTTCTGACTCAAACATGATCCCTTCATGGGTCTCAAGACTGCTGGCCTTCAGGCTGGCACTATACCATTAGTCTGCAGCTTAAATGGAAATCTCGGGACCTGACAGCCTCCATAACTGCATGAGCCAATTCCTTATAATAAATTCACTTACATACACACATGTGTACTCTCTGGTGAAATATAAATATAGTGTGTATACTTACCACTCTTGGTACTTTAAGACTGTCAAGAAAACATTTAACTAGCATATTGCAGGCAACAGGCAAATCCCTACTCCTCAGAGCTGTTTTTCAACTGAGGGAGAGAAAAGGTCAGAATAGAAGATTTTGGATGCTCTTATGCCTCTGAGACTTTCTGGTGCGAAGACTGACTAATTGGCTAATAAACTGGGGAACATCAGTTAGTCAGTAAACATTAATGAAGTAGTTCCCATCCTTGCTATCTCTAATAAGGTTTACCAACCCCTGGCCTAATTAAAAAACAAGAGGCCTAAAACTCATTAAACCTCAGAGGAAGATTTGATAGGTGCTTATACAGACTAAAATATCTCAGCATCATTTACAATTTTTATACCTATGAAGTGTTGAAAATAAATGCAAGGAGTGTTGGGAATCAACAAGGAAGCTACCACTTCTTTGGTGCACCTGTTTCAAACAAGGCATTTTGGACTAAGCCTCACAAAAATGCTGTCCGGTTGGTAACACTCTGTACACTATCCAGTCTTCACCTGTGCTCAGGACTCAGGGTGACCCACCCTCAGACTTCTCGTCTGAGGAATGCAAAGAATTTTACCATTTTTCTGATAGAAAAGAAAAGACAAGCTCCTTGTCTGAGGCCAAATGATTGCCGAATAGCAGAACTGTGAGGCAAAACCGGATCTGTCTTTTTTAAAAGCCCATGATCTGTAACAGACACTCTGGCTTGTCCCTCTTAAGGGGACAATGAGAGGCAAGTAGGAGACTGAGATGGAGTAAGGGATGATGTCCTGCGCAGGAAGACATTCTGACTTTGGAAGAAGAATGTACCTTAACAGTTAAGAAGCCAAAGTTTCCTCAGAAAAACATCGACCTACTACAAGTAGCAGCAGTGATGACTGTTGTTGGGAAACGGGTGGAACGGCTCAGACTAAGACATGGGACACGGGACACTGAGGCCAGAGACCCAGGTCTGCCTGGCTGTTTCCCTGGCGCTTCTCAGACATCCGGCGTCCTGCACCGTAGCTCCCTTCTATCTGCATTGTTAACATACACCTTCATCAACTCACTTGTTCACACAGTTCTGTTCTACGCAATAATACACAGGAAAACACGGATTTGTTCCATTGATCCTTCATTAACATCAAAACAAACCCATAACAATGCACACTTTTAATACTTATCTGTACACTCCCTGATAGCCGTCGTCTCAGAACACCCATTGTCCACATTTCATATCCTTACAAACAGCTTTAACTTGAAAAATCCTACCCGGATAAATGCTTTCAGAGAAGAATGAAAGACCCAAGAACAGTAGAAAAAAATGAAGGCCAAGGCCAAATGTTGGGTCACAAATATCCAATTGTGTTCAAAAGAAAGGCTAAATCAAGCAACTCTATATTCTCATCATTGTGGAAGTGTTTCTAATTGCTTGATGGGACAGTTTCTCATATTTTTCATAGAGTTAATGAAAGAATTCTGCGACCATGTATTTCTTTTTGCTCTGAGTCCATGAGTAAAGTAGTGCATTAAAAAGCTGATTTTTCTATGTTGTACTATATGTCAACTGTAATTGATTTTTTTTTATTTTTCAAATGCTCATTCCTCTGTGTCTGTTTTAGCGAGGGTCCCTGAGAAATGGGGACTAATGAATGACCCATTTCAAGTCCACCTTAGTGGGACTAGGTGAAAAAAAACAGGTAAAACCTTGTTTGGCACCTTTAGCTCACTGTCCACCTTTTTAGCTCCCTGGGTGGCTATCGAAGAGCTAGAAAGAATAAAATTGTCTTCAATATACATGGTAGTTACATTCCCAGCAAAGTTTTTGTGTTAAAATTATGAAAAATATACAGGAACTGGTTAGAGGCAAGGATCATTATAAGCTACTTTCTCATTCGCATCCAAGAGGAGAGTCATAACTTGTAGCACATGCACTAATTCTTCACTTTCCAGGACCTTGCTACACAATATTGCTGCACACTGAACACACCTGGCCCCTGCCCGATAAATGCCAGTGCTGGCCCCACCCCAATCATTACAGTTACCAAAAATACCTCTAGAAATTTCAAAGCCACAAAGTCACTGAAAATAATTGGCTTAGAAGTATGATAAAAATGTATGTAAAATTACTTTTCTTGTGCCATTATGTGATTAAATAGGAATAGCTCAGAATGCATTTTATTCACATCCTTATATCCTAGTATATTTGATTTCATAAGTCTTTGTTTATTCTTAAGGGACTCTAACAATGTTCAACTATTCACTCATTCAGGATCCACATTCCAACTTTGATGATATGCCTGGCCCTCCTCTAAGCACTGGAAATGCAAATCATGTACAAAGACAATTTGTGTCCTCTAGAGCTCCAGTCATAAGACGGGAAGCTAACAGGCAATTATGATACACAACAATATGTCAGGATCACAGAATTTTCTGGAACCAAAATAACACACTCCAGAGGTTGGGGGCTCAGGGGAGGTGGAGTGGGCTATAAGTGATGATGGATGGAGACTTGACTTGGGGAGGAGAACACACAATACAGTGTACAGATGATGTGTTGTGGAATTGTGCACCTGAAACCTGTGTAATTTTGTTAACCAGTGTCACCCCAACAGATTCAATAAAAGAAATAAATAAATTTAAAAATGACTAACAAATAAAAAGGCCCTGCAACACACTGAAGTTAGTTCCTTTCTATTCCTCCTGAAATGATCAAAAAGTGGCAAGAGACCCCTACGAAGTCTCTGCAAGGCCTCCCCACAATAGCCCTCCTGGGTGAGGCCCAACCACTGGCCCGCTCCACCTTCCGTATCTGTGCCAATGGCAGGGTGACCACCTCAAATGCATCACTGAAGCCTTTCCTCTACTTTCCTATTGCATTCCAGAAACTTAACCAAAGGGATCAAGATCTGCCTTTGTTCAATGGCCTTCAGAGGAGATACGTAGGAGGCCCCAGAAAGAATAAGGCAGACCTAAGAGACCAGGGAGAGACCAGTACACCAGCTGTCATTTGAGCTCAGGTTACTTAGCTCCCTCCACTCATCAAGTAAATTAACCTGCGCCGTGTTATTACAGCAGTCCTTTCAGTGACACCGACAAGCACCGTGTGCTGTCATTCCCATACATAGCTACTGCTTTGTGAAATCCATGTGAAGGGAGGAATTGGCAGTTGACGAACCTTATTACCAGGTTAACGGCAGATATTACGAGGGTGCCCTGGGGCTGAACAAATTGCAAATACTGGACATTAACATGACTTTGAGCAACCCTGTGACCAATGTTCTCAACCGTTGTTCTTGCCACAATGTGGAAGACGTTTTCCTGGGACTTTATCTTACAATGTCCCTTGACTACAAATAATGGCATGATGAAGTTAGCTGATAATTCGGTTGCTACATATGCTCATTAGAAGAGGTTTGTGACCAGACACACCTCAGGTGACTACAGAATGTATCTTTCACCTCATAAAATACACTTGAGTACATGTCTTCTTACCCGAAGCGGCAACACAAAGGGGTGACACTAAATCTAATGCATTTTTATGTCCTCATCACTTATACAAATTACTCCACAAAAAAATACACCAAAAAACCTTACTCCACAATAAAAGAAATTCATGAATTTGAGCAAGAACAGGATAATAAGCCATACTCCATGCGTTCTGCACTGGGTCCTGAGCAGGTCACCACTGTGCCCATGTTGACACAAGGACATCAAGAGTGAAATAACGGCATTTCCAGACAACAGGAATATAGAAAGGTAGTGAAAAAATGATGTCACTTATTTTTGTTGGAAGGTTACGTCATACCACTGAAGGGTCTAACTCCAGGTGTCTAACCTAGAAGTTGTACCAGAAATTTAACATCTCTTCATAGGAGGCCTGCCCTCCCTGGGATATCTGTCCCCTCTCTGCACATTTTCCTTTAAATGACACCACATGGTCATTCTGTGGCAGAGTGTCCGCAAAGGCTTTACCCTAGGTGTTTTCAAGTTATGCTACTTCACAGAAGTGAACAGAAATCAAGCCAGTGTTAAAACAAGTCAAAGTGAATCCAAAAAAAGGGGAGTCAAAAAAAGCAAACCTCAAAGATATGTCAGAAACTACTACATACCTTCAGGATTTTAAGCAGCAAGAAACTCAGAGCTCAAGCTGGCAGCACAGGGAGGTGATGAGAAGGGGAACTTTTGGCTGAGATGGAACCAGGGAGATCATGCAAGTAAGGGGGCCCTGGGATTCTCCTGTGAAAACAGCTCTCCCAGCTCTATGTGTTCTGAGAAATAGGCTTGTCTTTCTGTCCCTCAGTGTCTGCCCCAAGTTCAGTTATGAAACCCAAGGCCGTTCCACAGCCAATGTGTGGTTGTAATCAACAGAAACCAGACTCACAAGCAGAGCCTGTCCTGCGTTGGACACCGGTAATTAGAATTGAACCACAAAAGCAGCAGCCAGCTATTCTTCGATACATGTTGATCAGCAATGGATAAAACAAGAGGTTCATTGCACAACTGGGCCTTGTGCCAGTCTGTGGGTTTCTTCACATCTTAGTCTCAGACCCCTCCTCACTCTGCCAGTCCCACCCACAGGAGCTGCTCTATATCTCCGGTCCACAGGACAGGGGAGACCAGCTGCCCCTGAACCCCAGGACAATCAGCTGGATCTGTTTTCAGAGCAGCCACAGCAAACAGACTCGGTAAGTCAATGAGCCCCCTGACCCAGGAAAGGAGGGCCAGAGGTGGCACAAAAACTGCAGGAGGACTGAGCTTAGGTTAGTACCTAGGACACAAGACAGATTTAGAAAGCTGAAAAGGAAGAAAACAGAATTTCAGTTACAGTAGCGGGAGACAGACAGGGTTGTCTCTACTGGGCAGGTATGTAAGAGATTCTACTCTTTTTACAGGAGACATGGTTCCAACACAGTGGAATACCCGGATTTCTCTCCTTCTGCTGCTGGGACTCTTGGGAATGATGATCTTGGTCCATGCCCCACCTCCTGGTATAACCCGAGCTCAGTGGTTTGTAATTGAGCACATTAATATGACCAACAATGTATGCGACATTGCAATGCAGGCAATCAACCGCTATAATTTTTTTCCAGGGATATGCAAAGGCCAAAATACGTTCCTGCGCATATCCCTTAATTCTGTAGCTCAGGTCTGTCAAAAAAGAAATATAACCTGCAGTGACAGATGGCATACAAATTGTCATAGCAGCCGAAGTCGTGTGAACATTATCCACTGCAACCTCACAAGACGTGCACAAAATTATAGACTGTGCCAATACCAACAAACAAAGGGAAGAAGGAAATACGATGTTGCCTGTAACAATTACTACCGTCCAGTTCACTTGGATAGAGTCTACTAAGCTCTAAGCCAGAGCTCTACGCCAAGTTCTGGTGCCAGCCTTGAAGTCATAGCCATGGTCCCAGGCCACCATCTACCCTGAATATCAGCATCAGTCCTCACCACCAGCCCACAACCCCTATAGTCTCTGCTGAACTGAAGCTTTTGTGCACCTGAAGTAAACTTTTTTGCAGAATCACCTACATGTCTGTGTGTGTCTGTCTGTGCCCCTCTGCAGTCACATAGACACATCTACTCCAGATCATTTCTTTCTTCCCCTAATAGGGGATTTGAGGGAAATAGAGAGACACGGGGATAACAGGATTCTTGTAAACTAAAGCAACTCAGAGTTTTCTCTTTCAGTTCACCTCTCTCTCTCTCTCTCTCTCTCTCTCTCTCTGCCTCAAGTTGAAAACCTGAAGCATCAACTGATATGCATATTTACACCCCAAGAGGCCCAGTTGAGTAAGTAGGAAGCAAATGTCTTTGATTCTGTCTGACTAATGAATAATAAATTTTTCCAGAATATATGTAAACTTTTGTGGTAAAGAAAAACTAAAAATTGTCATACTTGATGAGAGAGAAACAAGAAAAAAAGTTTAACTTCACAGATTTTTTTCTGTAATTGAGTGTATCAATTCCACAGGTATTACTCATTTTACTAGGGGTGAGTCCAGGAAGGGAGGCAAATATGGAACAAGATCACTCATTCAGGTAGTCCATGGGCAAATTCTAGTGCAGCCTGGAGAAGACAGGGTAGTCTTTCCTGGCCATTTCTATCTCCTGGTAAAGGGCCCTCTGGCCCCATGATGGATAGAAGGGTAGCAGGAAGCCTGACATTGAGATGTCTCATCATGGCAAGGCCCCTCTTGCCCATTCTAGCTTCCACTGCTGTCCCCAAGGGGGAATCAGTGGCTACTTCACACTCAGGTCTGGAAGGGGCCCAGGATCCAGCATCAGGGGATTAGAGAGCCACAAAGACAAGGGCTAGATATTGAGTTCCCCTACTCACTTCCATCTCAAGGCAGCATTGAGGATTGAATGAGGAACAGGAAGGAAAGCCCCTTAAAAATTCTGGTCAGCAGTGACATTCAACATTTTGGGTGACTGCTGGGCAATTCTGGGAATGTCTTTTCGGAATGTCTGACTTAGGCTAGAGCAGAGGAGGTATATCACCAAATCTCCACCTCTACCTCTGTCTGGGGTTTCTGACATCCTGTTCTCAGCTCCTTTTCCAGCCCCATGGATGTAACAATTCTAACTCCTCCCATCTTCCACATGGTCCGTAATTCTTGCTCTGTATTACTTCAGACACAAACTGCATTCGAACAACCCTTCTGGAGAAGCCATTGAATTTGTACTCCTCCAGGTGGGTCTGTTGATACAAAGAATTGCAAGGCACACAGGATTTGGGAACTTATAGCTCTTCATAGCATCCACTGGCACTAGGTTAATCACAAGTAGCAGGAAATGAGCTCATGCTTCCAACAGCCCTGGAATATCACAGGGGGAGATGGGAACCACATGTCCTATAAAATAAGATGCAGCACATGTTCATCTCCTCAGTTACAGATCATATGTCTCCTCCCACAGTAGAGAGATCCATCACCCAACTGCCCCAAGTTCTCTCTCCCTAGTGTCCTCATTTATGCTGCCCTCATTCACTCACTCATTCCTCATTCACTCAGCAGGTATCTGTTGAGTGAAACACTCCGTTCCAGACATAGCACTAAAGTGGACATGACAGCAGGTGAGCACAGAAAGGTTTGTCCCCCTACAGTGCTTATTTTACCAGGAAGAGAATAAAAATAGAAAATTACTTTTCCAGGTGATGTGTAAGAAGAAAGATTGTAGAGATCAATGCAATACAGAAGGTCTGCATGTGTTCATAAATGATGTGGACACTGGCCCGCAGTGTCCGCAGCATTATGGATGAGATGAGACAAATTCACACGGACTAAAGAAATCCTGTGGAGTAAAAGGGATGACACAGCCACTCTCTCAGTGAAAGAGAGGACCGGCCCCATCCCTTGCCTGGACAAGCTTCTATTGCTTTCCTGGGCACGTTACATTGAGGATGTTCCTCATTTACTATGTATAGATTCTCTTTAGGTGGTTACCTTTTACAGAAAACAAAGGAGATGTTGCTAATTACTTCAAAAAAGAAGGGTATTTGCAAATGTAAAGGGAAAAGTGGTTAAACTGGTTACACTCATCCTTGGGAGGTTTAGCATAGATTTTAGGAAGTTACTTTAAAGATATGCAGTAAACGTTTGCTGCCTCAATTCAGGGTGAGGGAGTTTTAGCAAAAAGCAAGTCTCAAAATGGCCTACTTACACTGAAAGCCTGATTCCCCATGGGAGAACCTATCTGTGGGCATGGGTCCTGTGTGCTGGACCTTGCTTTCCACTGGCCTTTGCTAATGGGAGCTGGGCTACATTTCCCACACCACTCAAAATGGTCTCCTATACATAAAGGTGATTTTGAAAGTGCAACCAGAAAGAGCCCAAGAGGGGAATGAATTCTGAGCATGAAGAGAAGCAGCTGGTCATGCAGAGACCATGGAGACACTCATCACACCAGAGAGAGAAAGACAGAAGGTCAAAGGGCATGACGTCAATGTAGACAGGGCAAGTTGGAGGAATAAATGTTAAACCAGCAGAACAAGAGCACTATAAGCATAGACATTAATGATACAGGTTAATGAGGTTCAGATGCTTCATAACTGTGCAGACACAGGTAAAGAGTCATTTCCAGTGGGGTCCAAATGGAACTTGTTAAGCTCTAGAATAATGTGACCTAAATGTCAGTCCAACTGCTATGTTTACAGTGAGACTGGAGAGACAGGTGTGAATTGAGAGCAACAGTCGGGAGCTCCCAGTATCAAGGCCAAATGCTATAGGCTCAAGTGAGAGTAATAACAAGGGAACAGAACAGAAGGTGCAGATACAGAATATGTTTCCACTTAGAATCATCAGGCCTCAATGCCCGATCAGAAGTGAAGAGACAGGGAAACGGAGGAGTCTTCCTATCCCAGGACAGCACAGTGTCATTCTCTCATTCTAAAGCCCCATCCTATTCCCCTCCCCACAGCCATGTCCTGCCTCCTGCCTTGCCATGGCTTCCCCACCCTCTTGCCAATACCCTGTTCTTCCTCTTCTGCATCCCTCCATCCTGCAGAGGCAGCTGAGGACTTGGCTGACATCACAGGGAACTGACGGCCATGAAGCTCAGGGGCAGGTCCCCCTCCCAGGCAGGTGGATGGTGCAAATCAGAGCAAGTAGGGTTCTGTGATCAAAGATAAGGAAACCGAGGTTTCGCTCACACCACCCTGAGCAACAGACATCAGAGATCTTCTGGATGCACTGATTCCAAGAAGTTCATTGTTCACATCAGCATAGTCTAAGAACACATCTTTGGAGTCCACTTCCCTTCTCAAAGACTCCATATCTGACTTTATAAAAACACTTGGAATGATGCAACATCCTCAAAGGAGTCTGGGAGGACTAAATGAAGTTAATGGTTGTAGCACAGTCCCAAAAGTCCAGGTTGAGGTGAAAGGGTGGCTCACGACAGTTGTTTCCACTTTATGCTTTAACATCAGGAACATTGCAGGTCATGGGCATCAGTGCAGCTAGATGGGATTGTTGGGATTGACCCTCAGATCAGGGAGAGGAGCCCTCACTGTCTGGTCAGAGGGCACTAGGGGACAGGAATCTAAGCCAAACACTGTGCTTGGTTTCTGCTTGATATTGAGAGTTTAGAGACAGTGTTTCCATTTAAATTCCATAAAGCAATGAGGCAATGAGTAGGAAAGGAAGCACAGAAATTCTGTTCTCCTTTCTAATTCAAATTACCTATGAAAAATAGCCTTGTTTCTGATCTATAACTTTATTTAGGTTAGTGAATTTCTGCCCAAAATGTACATAGAAATGTGGCAGAGTTAACTGTCATTTGCATCTCAATCTGAGTTACATTAATCACATAAGAGGGTCCATGCCTACTTCAGAATTCTCAGCATTACAAGTTTTTATTGGATTCAAAATGGGTGAGGTGAGGTGGGATGCTTTAATATATAAGGGTAGCAGGGGGATCACCATGAACAACTAGAACCTGGAAGCAATTAAATCCACATCATGCATTCCCACTGAGTTAGATTATGGGACCCCATTTCTTCATCTAGACATTATGAAATCTGGCACCCACAAATGCTAAGTCAGCACACTTCTGAATTCACAGAGATTCACTATCACGTGTGAGGTGAAATTCTCTGGAGTACAGGAAAGAGTCAGGACATACCACATAGGAATGAATCATTCATTTGTTTTTTAACTACATGAGAGAGCTCTTTGTTTCAACCTTTAGTCACCAGCAGTTACCTCCAAAACGAAGATAATCCAAATCAAGTGGAGTACATAATTAAGTCATTTATTGATGTAGTTGAATGACTTTTAAACAAGCTATGTAGCATCCTTTGTACTGAGACCCACAAATACATACGTGTCCTGACGACAGATGCATTGTGCAGTGTCCTAGCTGACCCCGGCCAATTTAGAAGTTGTTCAAGGTTCTATTGTCCCTCTCAACTTTTTAAAACTGCAGTAAAGCAGTCTCAGGAATTCCTATTGAAAGCCACTCTAGACATTGGAATATTACAATTTATAACTGAATTTATTCAGCATGCAAAAAAAAATGTTGAAATCTAAACTCTACAGAAAATAACCTGTCATAAGGAAGTTACCATATCTTCTGAGTTTTCTGTAAGGGCCAAAGCTCATGCATGACTCAGGGTGACTCAGTGGAACATGAAAACCGCATATCAGCTTCCAGTCAAGATGGCAGCACAGGCAGACAGGGCTCGACTCTTCCCACAACCACATCAAAATTACAACAAACGACAGAACACCATCACTCAGGAACATCAGAAATTGAGGTGCATGGAAGTCTGACAGCTACGGAATTAAAGAAGTCACATCCATCCAGACTGGTAGAGGGGGCACTACACAGAACGGGCTGGATAAAAATTGAGGAGGGACATCTCCGGAGCAGGGAGTCCCAGCCCACTAAGGCCCTCAGCCCAGGACTCCAGTGCCAGGAAGATAAGTCCCCACAACTTCTTGCTGCAAAATCTAGTGAGGATTGAGTTGGTGGAAGAAACTTCTAGAGCCCCAAGCAGTTCCTCCTAAAGAACCTACAGACTCACCTATTCACACTCACTCCCTGTGAGCTCTAGCACTGAGGTAGCAGCTTGAAAGGCACCAGTGGTATAATGGGAGAAAGTGAAGTGTCTGGCACTGGGGCAAGCAGAGGCCATTGTCCCATTGCTGAACTCTCCTACCACAGAGTAGTAGGAAAGCTGGAAAGCTGGTGCCAGATCTGAGACTCCATCAGTCTGGCTAACACTATTTGACCTGCCTTGGAGAGCCCCAGAGGCTGTGCCCCACCCAACTTACCAGCCCACTCACACTGCTTTTCCATAAAAATGGCTGGTCTTGGCTCCTAAATCCTATCAAACAAGCAACAGCTGTCTTCAGTGAGCCCTAGCAGAAGCCAGATTAGATTCACAGTTTGGCTCCACCTGGGAATCTCCAAGCCCAGCACAAGTAGCAGCCATCTCAGATTACTTTACAGCTCAGGCTGGGTACCCCAGGCAAAACAAAGGTAAGGACTCACCTTGGCCTGCACCACCCAGGGCTAGCACACCCAGCAAACAGCTACAGACCACATGCGAGTACTGTTACAGAACAGACCCAGGAAAGGGCGAATAATATGCTATTACTGAGTGGACCAACCCTTGTGCTCTGGGGGTCTCCCCACCCCATACTAGGTTCGCCTTGCCTGCTGCCAGGGAAAGATGTCTCTCAATGCCAGAGATTGGTGAAAAGGAGAGGGATTACTTATTTAAAAAGCTATACAGACTTAGTGTAATGACTTAATGTCTTCATTAAATATACTAAAGTCCTTTAGAATACCCACAAATGCATAGTCCATCCTTCTCCCCTTTGCCCAGGCCAGGGTACCGTATCTCAGGAAAAGAAGTAGAAGTTCGTGGTTCAGGCAGCCCCTTAGTTCCAACACCATCAGCTGTGTCACCACCGTGTTCTCCAGTAAATCCAGAACCATGTGGCACCTTCTCATGGCCCACCAGCAAGAATCCTTTCACCCCTTTTCTTCCAGACAAAGTCTCTCCTGCTTCCTAAGCCACATGGCAAAAAGGGAGCATCCCAAGGCCTCGTGGTCCCAACTAGCCTCACATGGCTGCCACACCTGGGTTTAAATCCCAGCAACAATCTTCCTCTGCGACCCCATTTCCAACTCCTCTCACAATCAGTTACACCTGCCAGCATTCCCATATTCTTCCAGCTTTACTAGGATGCCATAGTAAGTCCAGGCAGGCATGGCACCATGGCATGGAGACAATCATCTGCAAGCTTTTACACAGGTGCTGTAACCAGGGGGAGTTGCCTCCCAGTTACATCATGGATTGAAGTCACTCCCATCCCCCTGGCTCAAAGTTGGCCACAGCTATTTAACGCATCTATGAAACTAGTTAAAAGTTATAGACATGTTAAATGACCATTCTAGAGGTTATCTGCAAAACTGATGAAGAAAAAAGAAAAAAAAAAAACTGTTGCTATTCAAAACAACTTTCAATGGCTCTGCTCCATGTGTCCCATCCCCCAGCTCAGACTTGTGAGGGTGAGAACATCTTATATACATATATTTTTTCTAAGATTTCCTAGACACCCTGAGTTCTGGACCCCATTACAAATCCCTATTTGGGTGCCCCCTCCTTGGCTGCACCCTGATATAGTACTACCCCTGCCATTGCACAGCTGATCCTCCATGGAGGGCAGAGGTTGGTGGTCAGTGGTCACAGCCAGTACTTGCAGCTGACTGGCCTCAGTAAATCCCTCCCATTGACCTGCTGACAGCAACCAAGGCTGAACTGCGAGAAGAGAGTATACTCAGCCCACGTGTGTGGGGGGGTGCACCTTGAGTACCCAGCTTGGATGATAGGGGAGGCTGTGCCTCTGGACTCTATAGGATACCTGGTACATTAGACAACACCACCAAGACAAAAAGTCAAAGCAGCTCTGCCTAAAATGTAGAAACAAACATAGGGAGGCTGCCTAAACCAGTAGACAATTGGCCCAAATCAAAGAACAAATCAAAACACCAGAAAAAGAGCTAAATGAAATGGAGATAAGCAATCTATTAGGAGCAGAATTCAAAACACTGTTTATAAGGATGCTCAAGGAACTTAGTGAGAACCTCAGCAGTATACAAAAGACCCAGCCAGAAATGAAGGATACACTAATGAAATAAAGAACAATTTACAGGGAAACAACAGTAGATGGATGAAGTCAAGAATCAAATCAATATGGAAGCAAAAAACAACCAGTCAAAACAACAAGAAAAAAGAATCCAAACAAATGAGGATAGTATAAGCAGCCTTGGGACAACTTCAAGAGGTCCAACATTTGCATCATAGGAGTGCCTGAAGGAGAAGAGAAAGAGCAAGAAACTGAAAATCTATTTGAAAAAATAGTGAGGAAAAAAACTTCCCTAATTTGGTGAAGGAAACAGACATGCAAATCCAAGAATCACAGAGAGTCCTAATTATGATGGATACAAAGAAGCCCACTCCAAGATACATCATAATTAGAAGGCCAAAGGTTAAAGATAAAGAGAGAATCTTAAAAGCAGCAAAAGAAGTGAGTTACCAGATGGTTGCCAGAAGGGAGTGGAAACAGGGAGAATGAGTGAAGAGGTGAGGGGACTAAGAAGTATAAATGGGTAGCTGCAGAGTATCCATGGGGATGTAAAGTACACTGTAGGAAATGGAGTAGTCAAGGAACTTATATGTATGACCCAAGACTGTGAACAATGATGGGAAGATTGCCTGAGGGAGTGGGGGGTGCTGGGTGGAGGCGGGGGGAAGGGGAAAAAATCAGCACAACTGTAATAGCATAATGAATATAATTTTTTATATCGGAGGTCCACTCCAAGACACATCATAATTAAAATACCAAAGGTTGAGGATAAAGAGAAAACCTTAAAAGCACTTAGTTAGCTATGGGGGAGTTCCCATAAAACTGGCAGCTGATTTCTCAAAAGAAACTTTGTAGGCTAGAAGGGATTGGCAAGAAAAGTCAAGAAAAGTAGGGACCTACAGCCAAGACTGCTGCACCCAGCCAAGATATCATTTAGAATCAAAGGGCAGAGAAAGAGCTTCCCAGACAAGAAAAAACTAAAAAAGTTCATCATCACCAAACCATTTTTATGTGGAATGTTAAAGGGACTTATTAAAGAAAAAGAAGAGGATCAAAACTAAGAGCAATAAAATGGAAACAAATACATATCTATCAACAATTGAATCTAAAAAACAAACTCAGCAAACAAGAACAGAGACAGACTCATGGATACAGAGAGAGCTTTGACGGCTGTGAATGTAGAATACCTCCAGGTCATAGTCCACAATATTTAATGACTTGGTCTCCTGAAAGCACGCTATGGAAGGATTTCTCTATGAGTTTCCATTTATTTTAAGAGCCTTTATACGTTCTTTGCAATAAATGATAAGATCTCCTTAATAGATAGGTTTGCAAATTCCTTCATCTACTCTCATAGGTCTTCTTGACACAGTCTTAGAAAGGGACAATTCATGAAATGGATCTTAAGCTAAACAATACCAAGGCAAGGGTTTAGGCCAGGGAGATTAACAAGTTTTCCCAATTGAAATTTAACCGCCTTGTTTGTCTGTTTTATAAACCAGAGGACCAGGGATAAGTACAATAAAAATGTTCCAATGTCAGCCAAGATTTCCACCTGGCACAAAATGTGTCTAGTAAAATGGGTTCCCACACCTTTTGGGACCCATGGCAATTTTCCAAGCAGGAAAATAAACCCTTTACAGAGGTATTAAGAAGTAACTGCTGCTGCTGTAGCCCTTCAACCTGGGAATGTTTCTAGCCAATGAGAACACATACTGATCATCATTAAAACATTTTTATCCTTAAGAGGGATAATTGAATTGAAATCTACTTTCCAAACATCAAGTAGACCTAATTAATGGCATTAGGCCTGTTAGTTTCACCTCTCCCCATTCTGTAAAGATAGGTTTATTTATTGTAGTTATACATTTAATCACCCACTTTATTTTTTTTTGCAGTTTTTAAGTATTTTTTAATTGATTATGCTATTACAGTTTTCCCAGTTTCCCCCCTTTATCCCTCTCCTCCCTGCCCCCACAACCCTCCAGCATCCACACCCCCTTACTTCATGTCCATGGGTTGTACATGTAAGTTCTTGAGTCCTTTCCTATACCATTTGTTATCTCTCCCCATCTATTTCATACCTACTAATTATGCTTCTTCTTCCCTGTACCATTTCCCCCATGCCTCCCTTCCCCCCTCCCCAATGAAATCCCTCCATGTGATGTCCATTTCTCTGATTCAGTTCCTGTTCTAGTTCTTTGCTTAGTTTTTGTTTTCATTGTTTTTCTTTTCTTTCAGGTTTATTTGTTGATCGTTGTGAGTTTGTTGTCATTTTACTGTTCAAACTTTTGATGTTCTTTTTCTTAGATAAGACTCTTAAACGTTTCATATAATAATGGCTTGGTGATGATGAACTTCTTTAATTTGACCTTATCTGGGAAGCACTTTATCTCCCCTTGCACTAAAACTTCACAAGCAATTACAAAAGGTTAAATAGTTAGAAGGAAAATTTAGCTCTTTATATATGATGGCTTGGTTTACCTAAAGAACCAAAAACCTGGTGGTGCACAGCACCTAAAACCTTTACTTTCTCATTTTAATTTCCTCAGATAAGGGCTTAATAATAAAACTTTCTAAATACTTAACAAACAACCAAATTGAAACATGGGAAAAACAATCTGAATAGACACTTCTCCAAGGAGGACATACACATGGCCAATAGACATATGGAAAGATGCTCGACATCACTAATCATCCGAGAAATGCAAATTAAAACCACCATGAGAGACCATCTCACATCTGTCAGAATGGCTATCATCAATAAGTCAAAAAACAAGTGCTGGCGAGGATGTGGAGAAAGAGGAACACTTCTGCACTGTTGGTGGGAATGCAGATCGGTGCAGCCACTGTGGAAAGCAGTATGGAGATACCTCAAAAAATTAAAAATGGATCTGCCTTTTGACCCAGCAACTTTACTTCTGGGAATACAGCCAAAGGAACCCAAAACACCAGTTCCAAAGAATATAAGCACTCCTATGTTCATTGCAGTGTTATTTACAACCATCGAGATACGGAAGCAGCCCAAGTGTCCATCAGTAGATGAGTGGATAAAACAACTATGGGACATTTACACAATGGACTACTTGGTTGTAAAAAACAAGAAACTTTTGTCTTTTGTGACAGTATGGGTGGACCTAGAGAATGCTGTGCTAAGTGAAATAAGCCAGGCAGTGAAAGACAAATACTAATTGATTTCATTCGTATGTGAAATCTAATAAACAAATGGAACTAACAAGCAAAATACAGATGGATTCATATATAGCAGTATGACAGCTAAGGGGAGAGGTGAGGGAGAGGCCTTGGGCAAAAAAGAAAAAGAACTCATGGATACGGATAACAGTGTGGTGATTGCAGGGGTAGGGAGGTATAAGGGGACTAAATGGTATTGAAAAACCATAATTAAAAATATTTCATAAAAAAAGATTCAGGACATCTGGCCAAGATGGAGGCGTAGGTGAACACACTGTGCCTCCTCGCACAACAAAAATTAAGGACAACAAAGATTTAGAAACAAGAAAATAACAGAACTGATAGAAAATTGAACTGTAAGGAAGTCCAACAACCATTCATCCAGACCAGTAAGAGGGGTGGAGTCCGGGCAGGAAAAAGTGGAGGTTGGAGGACCCGGGTGTGCAGGCAGCAGCTGCTGGCAAATCCCAGGCGTACAGGTGCCGGCTAGCAGACCCAAGGCGCATAGGCGGTGGCTAGCAGACTCCTGGCACTGGGTGGCAACGGTGCAGACCCAGTGAGGCCGAGCAAGGCGGCTGGCTGACCTGGTGGTCCCACATTCACGCACAGATAATCCAGGCAAAGGGGAAGTGGCGGAAGGGACTGGAATCCGAGAGAGAGAGGAGCAAGCACCATTGTTCTCTCTCAGACCCCGCCCCCACACACAGCGTCACTACCCAGCGACTGGGCTGCCCCGCCCTGGGGAACATCTAAGGCGCCCCCCCTAACTACATAACAGCCGCAACCAGACCAAAAAAAAACAAAAACGTGGGACCACCTGGTCAGCCAGCCGCCCTGAGCGGCCCCACTTGGCCTGCCCACCACCACCTGGTGCCCGGGGTCCGCTATCCACCGCCTGTATAACTTGGATCCGCCACCCGCTGCCTGCAGGCCGGTTCCACCAACCTTCACTTTTTCCTGCCGAGACTCTGCCCCTCTTACCGGTCTGGATGAATGGTTGTCGGACTTCTGTACAGTGCAATTTTCTAACAGTTCTCATTGTTTTCTTTTTCTAAATCTTTGTTGTCCTTAATTTTTGTTGCACCAGGAGGCACAGTGTGTCCACCTACGCCTCCATCTTGGCCAGAAGTCCCCCACAGTTGTTTTCAATTGGCGTTTTGAGGCTTTATTTCCCTGTAGTGGGACCCTGGGTTGGGCTGTCTGTCTCACTCCCCAGTTTCCCCTGGTTTATCTGCGCACAAATGTGGGACTGCCCTGGTTCCCAAAGCCCCCTTGTGTGCCACACCCTCCACAATCCACTGCCTCACTGGGTCCACCAGCTACTGCTTTTTGGGGGGCAAAAAAGATAAAA
This sequence comes from Glossophaga mutica, assembly GCA_039655065.1. NCBI lineage: Eukaryota > Metazoa > Chordata > Mammalia > Chiroptera > Phyllostomidae > Glossophaga > Glossophaga mutica. The sequence continues at coordinate 73,204,437 of CM077303.1, forward strand.
AAAAATGGCCCAAACGAAAGAACAGATCAAAGCTCCAGAACAAATACAACTAAGTGATGAAAAGATAGCCAACCTATCAGATGCACAGTTCAAAACACTGGTAATCAGGATGCTCACAGAATTGGTTGAATTTGGTCGCAAATTAGATGAAAAAATGAAGGCTATGCTAAGTGAAATAAAGGAAAATGCGCAGGCAACCAATAGTGATGGAAAAGAAACTGGGACTGAAATCAATGGAGTGAACCAGAAGGAAGGAAGAAAGAAACAACCAAACAGAAAACAAAGAAGAAATGAGAATTCAAAAAAAGGAGAGGCGTAGGAACCTCTAGGACATCTTTAAATATTCCAATATCAAAACAGTCTGAATTAGGGAGGGCTGGGGTGGTGGGCTGGGGTGGTGGTCTGGGATGGGAGTAAAAGACAGAAAACTGTACAAGAACAACAATTAAAATAAAATTAAAAAAAAAACAGTCAAATTATAGGGATACCAGAAGGAGAAGAGGAAGAGCAACAAGTGGAAAACTTATTTGAACAAATAATAAAGGAGAACTTCCCCAGTCTGGCAAAGAAAATAGACTACCAGGATGTCCAGGAAGCTCAGAGAGTCCCAAAGAAGTTGAACCCAAGGAGGAACACACCAAGGCACATCATAATTACATTAGCCAAGATTCAAATGAAGGAGAGAATCCTAGAAGCAGCAAGAGAAAAGGAGACAGTTACCTAAAAATGAGTTCCCATCAGACTGTCAGCTGAATTCTCAAAAGAGACCTTACTGGCAAGAAGGGGCTGGAAAGAAGTATTCGAAGTCATGAAAGGCAAGGACCTACATCCAAGATTGCTCTATCCAGCAAAGCTTTCATTTAGAATGGAAGGGCAGATAAAGTGCTTCTCACATAAGGCCAAGTTAAAGGAGTTCATCATCACCAAGCCCTTATTATATGAAATGTTAAAGGGACTTATCTAAGAAAAAGAAGATAAAAAAACATGTATAGTAAAATGACAGCAAACTCACAATTATTAACAACAACTAAAACAAAACAAATAAGCAAACACTTAGAAAAGGAACAGAACCACAGAAATAGAAATCACACTGAAGGTTAGCAACAGGGAAGTGGGAGGAGGAGAGAGGGGGGAAAAGGTACAGAGAATAAGTAGCATAGATGGTAGGTAGAAAATAGGAAGGGGGAGAGTAAGAATAGTATACAAAATGCAGAAGGTAAAGAACTTATCACACATGAACATGAACTAAAGGGGGGGAATGTGTGTTGAGGGGGTGCAAGATGGAGGGAAAATGGGACAACTGTTATAGCATAATCAATAAAATACATTTTTTTAAAAACTACCACGGAGATGCAGCATAGACTTGATGTAGAAACCCCTACCCCTCGCTACACAGCAAACAAGCAGTGCCTCAGATATCGCCTTCTTCCTGGCTCTGCCCTCCTTCCTCCTTCATCAGCAGAGTTCACAGTACCCTGCACGCGCCCGTTACTTAAACCCTTTCTTCATTTTCCTGCCCTTTTCCTCAGGAATTACGTGAGGCTTTTGAAAGTTTGAGGCCATCTCCATGAACCAGAAGGGAATATTCTGGTCCTACTTCGCCCACGCAGCGCCCCCTACTGCCCAGGATGGCGGCAGCCCGGGAACCGCCCTGAGTCAGAGAAGAGGCAGAGAACCAGAGGAGGGTTGCCAGGGATCCTCCCGCCCCTCTCCCCCCTGCGCCTGCTTTGGGCTGTGCTCCAGTCTGGGTACTGTGGCAATGAAGGAGGCAGGAGGCCCCCAGACCCCTCCCCAGGAGCCTGTGACCCGCCTCCGCGGAACTGAAGAATACACCCTGTGGACTCGGTCACTCGGTGCTCAGGGTCGGCATCCCCACAGTTTCTTTAGAGCGGCCCGTGAGCACCTGGGACCTTGAGCCCGGAGAGGAACAACCCAGGGTGAGAACGCGGCTTTCCCGCACAGATGCCCACCAGGCCATCGGCACCGACGGGCACACACCCTCTCTGGGCCTTCCTCCTCCCTCATTCCCACCCAGAAAGACGGCGGGAGTTTGGTGCAGAGAAGGGACACCAGTCGAGAAAACTGCCCTGGAGCCCGCCTTGAGCCCAGCACAGGATCTCACGGCAGCTCATGCTCTCCCCTGGCGGAAGGGAGCACTTACTCATGGCGGTCACTGAGGGTGGCCTAGGGGGCCAACTCCTGCTGTGCTTTGTCACTGAGGGCTGAGGTACAGAGAGGGTCAGTTCGCTGGGGTCAGCGAGGGGTGCGGATTCCGGAGAGCTAGCACTGGAAGAATGAACTGAAATTCCTCACAGATAAAGAGGCGTTAGATCATGGGCATTTGCCACGCAGGGGAAGGGAATGTGTATACCAGCCGCTCCCCTCCCCCTCCTGGAAACCAGAGTGGAGATATCCGTGGCACACGCAGCTGCTAAGGGCTGTCCTGGAGCCCAAATCAGTCAGTGACCTTGACATCTCAGGATCTCGAGTAGTGGCAATTGGGTCCTTGATTTGGGGACACTTATTCAGCAAACATTTTTTGAGTATCTGTGTGCCAGATACTGTTAGAAGTACGTGAGAACTTCGGAGAATAAAACAAACGGAGAGGAGAGGGGGAGGGAGGGGAGGGGCCTCATAAATACAAAAATTATATAGATCATTAGGTCATAAGCTCTATGGAAATATATAACAGAAAGGGGGGTGAGGTGAACTATGGGTAGCATTTTTTAATAGGATAGTTAAAGTAAGCCTCCTTGTTGAGGTGATGTTTAAGCAAACACTTAAAAGTGGTATGGTAGACAGCCTTCTCTATGAAGGAAGCGGGAGGCCCTCCAGACCCCTCTCCAGGAGCCCATGGCCTGTCCCCACGGAACTGAAGAATACCCCTGTGGGCCTGGGTACTCCATGTTCAGGGTCTAAGAAGAGATGTCTCAAAGCGAGAATTCATCAGTGTCTTTCAGGAACAGCAAAGAGGCAGATGCTGGAGAACCCTGCCTGGGAGGCAGAATAAATAGCAGGAGATTTGTTTGTGGCAGGATAGATCACTTAAATGTGTAAAGAGTTTTGTAAGGATTTTAGCTTTACTCAGAGTGAAATGAAGAGGCACTAGAGGACTCAAGCAGAGTCACATGATCTGAAATACATTTTGAAAGGATTTCTGGGGTTGCTGTGTGTGAGGTCAAGGGCAGAAGTACAGGGTCCAGATCAAAGATTTGTATAGTAATTCTGGTGGATGGGAATGCCCTCTCAAACACCTAACACTAGGTGTTAGCAGTGGGGGCAGTGAGAGACAGGTGGATGCTGGATGTCTTTGGAAGGTAAAAACAGTTGGCTTTACTGACAGGTTGAAAGTGGGACCAAGGGAAAAAGGGATCTAAGAAAACCAATGTTGTTAACCTCAGAACAGAAAGGATGATGGTACGTACCTCCAACTGAGGTGGGGAATTTCAATGGAGGAGCAGTTTTAGGGAATCAGTACAGGAGAAGATAATTATTTCTATTTGGGGCACATTAAGTTTGAGGTGTCTATTGACATCCAGTGAAGATGTCAAGTGGACAGCTGCCTGTACAAGTGTGAAGTTTAGTAGAGAGCCAAGCTAAAGATACAAAGACGGGAATTGGAAAATCAATGGCACTTAGAGCCTTGAGAATGTGTAAGATCACTTTGAAGCCGACAAATTACTGACCCACGGGGCTCTCCAACGTTCAGATTCCAGGAGAAGTGGAGGAACTAGAAGAGGAGGCTGAGAACAAACGTCCTAGGAGGTCACGCAAGAGGCAGGAGACCAACATGCAGCTTGACAGTGACTATCTGCCTTTAGGGCATCAGCACTGATCTCAGGATGCCTTTCATTCAGGTTCTGTCCCAAGAAGCAGCATCAAGGAGGAGAGGGTGATCAACTGTGCCCAATGCTGCTGAGCATGGACAATCAACCCTGTTAGGGTGCGACAACCTTACTTCATGTGCAAACAGCACCCATAGTCACTACTGATGGAGTTGAGGAGTCTGGGGAGTTGATTGCGGAGATTTGCAAAGCACTTAGCCTAGAAGAAGAGAGTCTTGTCCAGGAGAAGTGAGAAAGAAGAGGGAAAGAACATGACCCGCACCTGAGTCATGTTTTCTGTCCTGGAGGAGGAAATGAGGAGACGAAGTAAGGCATCTGTGTCTCATTGCCCCAGACCCCAGACTCTCAGTACGTCACATTCTCTCCCTTTCTCCATCTCACCTCACTCCTCAAAGTGCACACCTGAGAAACTCACTTTGTCATATCCTCCTTCCTCTTGCACATCCAGTTCTAGCACCTCAGGAATTCTCTCGGCTCAGACTCTCTGTGGTTCTCTGAATCCCTGATTAAGGAGCACATGTGTGTGATGAATGTGGAGAGGAATGTCTACAGAAAATGCAATCCACAGTTTTTAATTTTTCTATTTTGTAAATCTAATTTTCTTAAAAGAGTCTGACTGGTATGACTCAGTAGGTTGAGCATCGTCCTGCAAAGTGAAAGGTCACACTGGTAGATTCCCAATCAGGGCACCAGACTGCATTGAGGGCCAGGTCCCTGGCTGGGGTGCATGGGAGAGGCAGCTGATTGATGTTTCTTTCATACATCGATATGTCTCTCCCTCTCTTGCTCCCTTCCTTCCCCTCTCTCTAAAAATAAATAAATTAAAAATTTTTTTAACGATTATGCCTAAATCCTGACTATCTGAAATAAAATTATTGTGTTATATATTCGTATATGCATGTGTGTATATGTGATGCTTAATTTTTTAAATTTTTTTAAAAATATCTTATTGTTTATGCTATTACAGTTGTCCCATTTTTCCCACCTTCATTCCCCTCTGCCCTGCACCCCATGTGATGGTTAATTTTAATGTGTCAACTTCATTGGGCCATGAGCTGCCCAGATATTGGGCAAACATTGTTCTGGATGTTTCTGTGAAGGTATTTTTGGATAACATTAATATTTAAATGAGTAGACTAAGTAAAGCAAATTGCTCTCCCTACTGTGGGTGTGCCTCATCCAATCAGTTGAAGGCCTGCCAGAACAGAACAAAAATGCTAAGCCTTCCCCCAAATAAGAGAGAAGTCACCTGCTTAATGGCCTTGAAACTGGGATATTGGCCTTCCCCTGCCTTCTGACTCAAACATGATCCCTTCATGGGTCTCAAGACTGCTGGCCTTCAGGCTGGCACTATACCATTAGTCTGCAGCTTAAATGGAAATCTCGGGACCTGACAGCCTCCATAACTGCATGAGCCAATTCCTTATAATAAATTCACTTACATACACACATGTGTACTCTCTGGTGAAATATAAATATAGTGTGTATACTTACCACTCTTGGTACTTTAAGACTATCAAGAAAAACTAGCATATTGCAGGCAACAGGCAAATCCCTACTCCTCAGAGCTGTTTTTCAACTGAGGGAGAGAAAAGGTCAGAATAGAAGATTTTAGATGCTCTTATGCCTCTGAGACTTTCTGGTGCGAAGACTGACTAATTGGCTAATAAACTGGGGAACATCAGTTAGTCAGTAAACATTAATGAAGTAGTTCCCATCCTTGCTATCTCTAATAAGGTTTACCAACCCCTGGCCTAATTAAAAAACAAGAGGCCTAAAACTCATTAAACCTCAGAGGAAGATTTGATAGGTGCTTATACAGACTAAAATATCTCAGCATCATTTACAATTTTTATACCTATGAAGTGTTGAAAATAAATGCAAGGAGTGTTGGGAATCAACAAGGAAGCTACCACTCCTTTGGTGCACCTGTTTCAAACAAGGCATTTTGGACTAAGCCTCACAAAAATGCTGTCCGGTTGGTAACACTCTGTACACTATCCAGTCTTCACCTGTGCTCAGGACTCAGGGTGACCCACCCTCAGACTTCTCGTCTGAGGAATGCAAAGAATTTTACCATTTTTCTGATAGAAAAGAAAAGACAAGCTCCTTGTCTGAGGCCAAATGATTGCCGAATAGCAGAACTGTGAGGCAAAACCGGATCTGTCTTTTTTAAAAGCCCATGATCTGTAACAGACACTCTGGCTTGTCCCTCTTAAGGGGACAATGAGAGGCAAGTAGGAGACTGAGATGGAGTAAGGGATGATGTCCTGCGCAGGAAGACATTCTGACTTTGGAAGAAGAATGTACCTTAACAGTTAAGAAGCCAAAGTTTCCTCAGAAAAACATCGACCTACTACAAGTAGCAGCAGTGATGACTGTTGTTGGGAAACGGGTGGAACGGCTCAGACTAAGACATGGGACACGGGACACTGAGGCCAGAGACCCAGGTCTGCCTGGCTGTTTCCCTGGCGCTTCTCAGACATCCGGCGTCCTGCACCGTAGCTCCCTTCTATCTGCATTGTTAACATACACCTTCATCAACTCACTTGTTCACACAGTTCTGTTCTACGCAATAATACACAGGAAAACACGGATTTGTTCCATTGATCCTTCATTAACATCAAAACAAACCCATAACAATGCACACTTTTAATACTTATCTGTACACTCCCTGATAGCCGTCGTCTCAGAACACCCATTGTCCACATTTCATATCCTTACAAACAGCTTTAACTTGAAAAATCCTACCCGGATAAATGCTTTCAGAGAAGAATGAAAGACCCAAGAACAGTAGAAAAAAATGAAGGCCAAGGCCAAATGTTGGGTCACAAATATCCAATTGTGTTCAAAAGAAAGGCTAAATCAAGCAACTCTATATTCTCATCATTGTGGAAGTGTTTCTAATTGCTTGATGGGACAGTTTCTCATATTTTTCATAGAGTTAATGAAAGAATTCTGCGACCATGTATTTCTTTTTGCTCTGAGTCCATGAGTAAAGTAGTGCATTAAAAAGCTGATTTTTCTATGTTGTACTATATGTCAACTGTAATTGATTTTTTTTTATTTTTCAAATGCTCATTCCTCTGTGTCTGTTTTAGCGAGGGTCCCTGAGAAATGGGGACTAATGAATGACCCATTTCAAGTCCACCTTAGTGGGACTAGGTGAAAAAAAAACAGGTAAAACCTTGTTTGGCACCTTTAGCTCACTGTCCACCTTTTTAGCTCCCTGGGTGGCTATCGAAGAGCTAGAAAGAATAAAATTGTCTTCAATATACATGGTAGTTACATTCCCAGCAAAGTTTTTGTGTTAAAATTATGAAAAATATACAGGAACTGGTTAGAGGCAAGGATCATTATAAGCTACTTTCTCATTCGCATCCAAGAGGAGCGTCATAACTTGTAGCACATGCACTAATTCTTCACTTTCCAGGACCTTGCTACACAATATTGCTGCACACTGAACACACCTGGCCCCTGCCCGATAAATGCCAGTGCTGGCCCCACCCCAATCATTACAGTTACCAAAAATACCTCTAGAAATTTCAAAGCCACAAAGTCACTGAAAATAATTGGCTTAGAAGTATGATAAAAACGTATGTAAAATTACTTTTCTTGTGCCATTATGTGATTAAATAGGAATAGCTCAGAATGCATTTTACTCACATCCTCATATCCTAGTATATTTGATTTCATAATGTTTATCCTTAAGGGACTCTAACGATGTTCAACTATTCACTCATTCAGGATCCACATTCCAACTTTGATGATATGCCTGGCCCTCCTCTAAGCACTGGAAATGCAAATCATGTACAAAGACAATTTGTGTCCTCTAGAGCTCCAGTCATAAGACGGGAAGCTAACAGGCAATTATGATACACAACAATATGTCAGGATCACAGAATTTTCTGGAACCAAAATAACACACTCCAGAGGTTGGGGGCTCAGGGGAGGTGGAGTGGGCTATAAGTGATGATGGATGGAGACTTGACTTGGGGAGGAGAACACACAATACAGTGTACAGATGATGTGTTGTGGAATTGTGCACCTGAAACCTGTGTAATTTTGTTAACCAGTGTCACCCCAACAGATTCAATAAAAGAAATAAATAAATTTAAAAATGACTAACAAATAAAAAGGCCCTGCAACACACTGAAGTTAGTTCCTTTCTATTCCTCCTGAAATGATCAAAAACTGGCAAGAGAGACCCCTAGGAAGTCTCTGCAAGGCCTCCCCACAATAGCCCTCCTGGGTGAGGCCCAACCACTGGCCCGCTCCACCTTCCGTATCTGTGCCAATGGCAGGGTGACCACCTCAAATGCATCACTGAAGCCTTTCCTCTACTTTCCTATTGCATTCCAGAAACTTAACCAAAGGGATCAAGATCTGCCTTTGTTCAATGGCCTTCAGAGGAGATACGTAGGAGGCCCCAGAAAGAATAAGGCAGACCTAAGAGACCAGGGAGAGACCAGTACACCAGCTGTCATTTGAGCTCAGGTTACTTAGCTCCCTCCACTCATCAAGTAAATTAACCTGCGCCGTGTTATTACAGCAGTCCTTTCAGTGACACCGACAAGCACCGTGTGCTGTCATTCCCATACATAGCTACTGCTTTGTGAAATCCATGTGAAGGGAGGAATTGGCAGTTGACGAACCTTATTACCAGGTTAACGGCAGATATTACGAGGGTGCCCTGGGGCTGAACAAATTGCAAATACTGGACATTAACATGACTTTGAGCAACCCTGTGACCAATGTTCTCAACCGTTGTTCTTGCCACAATGTGGAAGACGTTTTCCTGGGACTTTATCTTACAATGTCCCTTGATTACAAATAAGGGCATGATGAAGTTAGCTGATAATTCAGTGGTGGCTGTGACACTGATGTGGTAAATAAATTAGTGAAAGTACAGAGTTCATATTTGGCGGAGTTTTTGATAATAAAGACAGAATCATACTGACAATTCGGTGTGATTTCATTAGTATGGGTTTGTTCGGGTTCTTGTTCCAAATAAACAGGTCCTCAGCCCAATCTTTCCTATCCATTAGAATCTATTTACTTGGATTAAATTTGGGGACAATGGAGGGCAGTTTAAAATTCGAAGATGGAATCTATAGTAGAAACTACCAAAAAATGTGTTTGGGGATGTGCTCTGAACACAATTTAAAGAAGGAGGATGGTCAAGGATTAGGTAACGTATTGGCTAGACCTGTCTCTGGACACTTAACAAGCCTGATGTGTCTTAACACAAATGTCTACACAAGTCAGGCAGGTATCATCACTGGGTAAACAGGCTGGGAGTCAGGAGGAGTGGAGTCAGCGAAAACCTCCTGAGCTGTTGCTCCCTGAAGAAGAGGCAGCTGCTGCTCAGCTCTTGCCGATAGTTACACTGCATAATGGTGGCTCGATGTGGCTACATTTTTGGCTATTTTAAGTTAAGCCAGGAATCCAAATTTTCTATGTGCAAATCCTTGTTAGGAAAAAAATCCACTGAATAAGCCAATCAGAAAAGGTCTTGGGTCAGATGTACTACCCCTATGACTGCAGTATGTGGGCTTTGCCTCATATTATAAACACTGGAGAGCAGCTGTCTCTATCTGTTGAGACTAGAAGCATCACAGAGGAGCTACAATATACTTAATTCATTTTTACATTTTCATCACCTATAAAAGTGCTTCAATATGGTATCTGTGAAAAAACTTGCTTAATAAGTAAAGGAATCCCATAAAACAAGATGACAAAGCAAAGTGATCCATTAAAATGGCTAAAAGTAAACATAGCTCATTTACTCAGTGTGTTCTAAAAACATGTGTTTCACATGCAATCACCACGACAGGGATCCCTGGAGATGTAACAAATGAAGACCCCACTCCATCTCTCACCTTCCAGAATGCATATTTTATTATGGAAATAACATAATTCCTAGAAAATAAACCAGATAATAATACAGAAACATTATCCCAGATGATTGTTCCTTTTTTTTTTTTTTTTTTTTAATCTTTAGAGGGGAAGGGTAGGAGAGAGGGAGAGGGAGAGAAATATCAGTGTATGGTTGCCTCTCGTGTGTCCCCTGCTGGGAACTGGCCTGCAACCCAGGCATGTGCCCTGACTGGGAATCGAACCACGATCCTTTGGTTCGCAGGCCTGCGCTCAATCCACTGAGCTACACTAGCCAGGGCCTTTTTTTAATTTTTTTTTTAGAGAGGACGAAACATTGATTGGTTGCCTCTCACATGCCCTAAACTGGGGACCTGGCCTGCAACCCAGGCATGTGCCCTAACTGGCAATTGAACCAATGACCTTTTGGTTCACAGGCCAATGCAAAAAACCACTGAGCCACACCAGCCAGGGAATTGTTCCTATTTTAGAGATGAAGAAACAGAGGCAAGAAGAAAAAGATTTACTATAAACGTACTTTGTACCTCAGTTCCCTCTAAGAGGCAGCCAGGAAAAATGGGAACACTCCAGCTTTTAAGAGAGACAGCCCTGGTTCTGCCACTGCTATTTGTTAACTACGTGGGTCTCTGTTTGCTTATCTACCTTGTGGGTTGTTGTGAGGGTTAAATGAGTTAATTTAACTAAAATGCTTACCCTATAGCAGTTGCTTAAAAATGAGAGCTTGAAATTTATTCTAAAATGTTCTATATTTTCTCCCCCAGGGGAATTTCCGGGGAAGAGGGGAAGGGTCTACAGGAACAAGTATAAAGGACACATGGACAAAAACTAGGGTGGGGGGTGGAAATGGGAGGGAGGTGGGGAGGGCGGGGTGGGTGGGGTGGGATGGGAGTAAAAGACAGAAAACTGTACTTGAACACAATAAAAATAAAATTTAAAAAATAATAAAATAAAATGTTCTATATTTTCTAAAGTGAATTAGTTATCCTTACTTCTGAAACTGGAAAAGTTCATGCTGCCTGTCACCACCAGTACCAATAAGCAGAGACAGGGATTGAATCTTTATGGGCACTTCATTCAGATGGCTGGTGATCTGAGAAGACAGCAAGTTCTGTGCCCTAAAAGGGGTCCTCAACCCCCAGTACCAGGCCACACAGCAGGAGGTAAGCTTGGATGTAACGCGCTTGAATCATCCCAAAATCATCCCACCACCCCCATCTGTAGAAAAAACTGTCCTCCACGAAACCAGTCCCTGGTGCCAAAAAGGTTGGAGACCGCTGCCCTAAAGGACAATCTTACATTTCATTCCAAGCCAGTCTTTTTTTTTTTTTTTTTAGGAGAAAAAAGTGTAGGTAAGGGGTTTGGAATTCAGGAAAAAGGTTAATCAGATAAAAACTGCAGTCCAACAATTTCCCTAGCATACTTTCATCTGTTGACCAGTGATTCTTCATCTGTGTCCAGGGCAGAGGGACGGCTCTCCCTGGAGCACAATGGCTCAGACACGATCTTGATTGCTTGCAGTCCTCCTGGGCCACAAGGTCAAATTGCTCACAGTCTTGGAGACAGGGTGGGTCATACCTTCAGTTCCTAGGACAATACCTTTTATGTGCATTAATTACTAAGCTTATTACTATAACTTAAAACTAAAATTTTCCCACTCTTGAGTTCCCCCATCGCTTGTACCTAAGTTTATCTAACACAAATAAACAGGTATCACCCTGGCCAGATGGTTCAGTTGGCTGGAGAATCCTCTGGTACACCAGAAGGTTACAGGTTCCATCCCTGGTCAGGGCACATACACAGGTTTGATTCCCAGTCAGGGCACATATGGGAAGCAACCAATAGATGTTTCTCTCTCACATCAATGTCTGTCTGTCTGTCTGTCTGTCTGTCTCTCTCTCTCTCAACTGCACCCCCACCCCTCTCTCTCTCTTTCTCTATCCCTTCCTCTCAAAACATATCCTAAGGTGAGGATTAAAAAAACACACACACACAGGTATTACTTTCACTCCAGTAGTAAAAGATCAGATCTTTGAAACAATAATGCTGACTTCTATGTACACAGATGGTACTGGAAATGTTACAAGGAAAAGATTCTACTGGTCATGTTATATGCTGGAACATAATACTCTCTCAGGCTTCCTGGGAGCCAGTGATACATATGTGATCTGCAACATTTGGTGTTGCCTTTCTAGAAACAGCTTCCCCCACCCCACATATGCAGGAGCTTCAGTATGCCAGGTTCTAGGAACACTGGTAGTGCCTGGGACTGGGTTTATTGTTGCTATTTTGGTCCAGGATATACATTCCAGCTTGTTTATAGTAATAAAAGATTGGAACAAACTGGAAAAGAGAGTGACTATCCCCAGGGCAACAGGGAGATTGAGACAGAGCTTGGAGACTGGTCTGCAGTTACTGCAAAAGGGTAAAAACCTTGTGCCTTGGGAGACGATCTGTTATGTGATACTTAAATCTTACGTGTCTACTTCTCGCTTGTTCTCTTAGGGGCTTAAAAAGATTTTTAAAAGATAAAGCAGGTTTCAGCCTTGCTAAGCAGAACCAAGAGGGAAAGTTCTGGGGACCTGTGGGTTCAGGGGACCTGTCGGTTCAGGGGACCTAGCACCATAGCGCCCTCTGCCTTCCAGTGCAGCAGCAGCGCCTCTGCGGGAGAAGAGAGTAGAACCACCAAGTCGCTGGCAGCCTGAATAGGGACCAAGGTCTTCAGGAGTTTTAGTAGAGCGGCTCCTGAACAAATTGGCTCCATAACTCAGAAGACATCAGGACCCCACGAAGTACATGCTACCATCCCATACTGTGCACCTAATAAAGATTCCCCAGGTGAAAAGGGAAATAAGGAAAAGCTGGAAAATAAGCAAGTCAGTTCAGGATGTGGCAGGGGTCCTGCACTCATCTGGCAGCAAGGGCAGCTGTACTTGGAGGAGACAGAGGCTCTTCTCCCTCGGCCCACCTCCTCTAAGACCTACTACGGAGACTTCATCTTATCCCAAAGGATCTTTGATCCTCACCTAATTGATTCTCAGTAATTGCCATAACTTACATTTGTAAAGTGGCTTAGGGATTACAATATTTTTTTCATCTGATTCTACCACAGACTTGTAAGTTAAGACAAGTATTTTTACGATCCCATTTTGCAAAGAGATAACTGACTCTCAGAAAGTGTCCATGACCTGCCCAAAGTCAAACAGCTAAGAGAGAAAGAAACAGCCTTGAATAACGGCAAGCCCTTCGAATCATCCATAAAAATAAAGTCTCCCAAGACTAGAAACCTGCTTCAGGCTACAAACTAAGAAAGCATCAACAGCCTCCTCTTCGCCTTGCACTTTATACCTAATTTATAACTACCTCACCTGGGCCCTTACCCACTCCTGCCTTCCCACTCTTCTCCGCAGTACCACGGAAGAATCACCGCAGCTACCTCTACTCCTCCGGTGCACATCCTCACATTCGTAGTCTTGGCTTCAGCCATGAGGGCCCAGTTTACTAGGCCCTGGGCTGAGGGCCCCACAGAGTTAGAGTTGGGGATTCTGTCGTTGGGGAGGGGTTGTGTCTCTCCTCCTAAGGTACTATTATTCTAATTCCCAGATGTAAGGAGGAACTGGATGTGGTGTGGCTGAGTAGGGTACCACCCCGTTATCTTTCAGGGGTGAAGGCTGAGACTTTCAGTCCTAACACTCAAATAGGACCTCAAGCAATGGGTGTGAAGACAGCACAGCAGGAGCGCAGTGGTCCTTGGGGAAATCAGACCCATTCATGGCATGGAGAATGAAGAGACGCAAATGGAAGGAAGTCCCTACTCCTGGCCTCCCTGAATAAGGGTCTCCACTCCCTGAGCCTCTTTTTTGCTACAGGTCATTTGGGGAAGGGATCCTGTGCCCATCCAGAAGCGCAGTGGCTAAGGAGGAGCAGAGTTTAAGTGGAAAGTATAAATCCTACACCAGCCTCCACCCTGACTGCTCTCCCCAAGCTCTACTCCCCCTAAATAGCCCTGCAGTTCTCTAACTTGAAGCCAGTATATCAAAGGGCCTGGGGAAAATAGTATTCATAGTTTTCCGGTAAGGAAGAGGTTCTGAAAGTTGGCTGGAAGGAAGGGAAGAGGGCCTGAGGAGCCCTTGGCACGGGAAAGGGGAGAGCAGGAGCTCAGATCTGAGGAAAAGAACCGGTTCTGCTGAAATGGCCTCTCTCAGGCCCTCCCAGCTTCCCTGAAGAAAAACCCTGACCCTGAGTACTCTTTTCTTTCCAGCACCAGAGCTAGAATTTTGGTCTCAAGGTTTTTTGCCACAGTCCACACTCTGGAGCAGCTCTCCAAATGCCTCACTAGCCTTATGCACTGAGGCCTGAATCACCCCTGGGGCTCACCATAGTCTTTGTTTTATCTCTCTGTTTTAGCTTGACCCCTTAGCCCTCCCTAGCCCAACCTCTCAACCCTGCCTAGTCCCCTTCTTCCAGGGTTCAGGGCTTTCCCTGTAATTCTGACCTCATTCTGAACTGCCACAAACCCATAAACAGGAATCATTGTTCCTCATCTGGAAAATTTAAGTATTAATAAAAAGATACATATTCATTCATGATGCAGTGTTGTCCATAGCAGATGCTAACTAAATTTTCACAGGATGAAATGGGGCTGCCTTGGTGAAAGGAAGGTTCCAAACCTAGGCTTCTCATCCATCTGGCCCTTTACAACACGGCAGGGTGATGGCCGGGCTTCTCCTAATTGTAGAGCTCTCCTGAGTCTCCTGGGCCCCTGCTCTAGTGCCAGCATGGCTCAACGCTAGAGAGGGCTTTCTCACACGCACTACTTACCTGAATGCCTTTGGGACTCATGGGGTCAATGCAAGTGTGACCCATTCAGCTTGTTCTGTTTTTAGAAGAGATGGAATGTAAAAACTAACTACATGTTGACTCTTCTTAGTGTTGCAAAACTTTCCCTTTTCCAAGACCTTTCTTTGAGCTTTTCCTGTAGGTTATAATTCCTAAGCTATCAGTCATGTCTGCTGACCTTCTTTGCTTCTTCTAAAAGATCCCACCTCATTTTTGGCGATGCTGGTGAGCAAGAATAAGTCCATTCCTCTCTGGAGAAATTAGAGTATGTCCCCATTACTTTCTCCTGTGCTGTGGCCTAACACTCTCCTCTGCTGAGTTGGGGGGGCGGGGTATGGGGGGGCAGGTGAAGAGGCTATGGAGAAGAGAAGGGATCATGCAGGTGCTGCCTGTCCTCTGCTTATGACACCAGCCAAGTGTCTTACTTCTCTTCCACCCAAGAAGTAATTTCTGCTTCTTCTTAGGGGCTCAGGATCCTGAATCCCTGTGTGGTGGTAAAGGGACCCAGGTAGCACAGCCCCTGCTTGCCAGTTGCTCCCACAGGGGTGTTTGTGACCAAGGTGGCATGATTTACCAATGTCTTATCCTGAGGAAGGGAAGAGACGACTTTGTACCTCTAGACAGAAAATAAAAACCAGAGTCAAGGGAAAGAAACCAAATGCGTGAAATCTTTTTCTAGAGTCATCCTGGGGAATGGCTGAATGAGTTCCAGAAATCCCTTCCAGGCCTGTTATGTAGCCATGGTGAACCACGGATGGTAACTTCCAGGCCTTGCTCTGGCTCTGCCTGAAACATCCGTCCCCACTTGGTCTTCTAGGGAATTTATTATCTATCCTTCCAGATTCAATTCCGTGTCATCTCCTGGAGGAAACCTTCACTGTCCCCTGCCATGCACTCCCTAGACCTGCAGTTAGTCGCCCCCACCAATCTTTCCTTTTCTTCTCACTTCTGTATTATTATTATCTAATTATAGGTGTGCTTTCCCCAGCTGACTATCAGTTCCTAAAGAGCACAATCTATAACATCAGTCACTGATGTCTCCACCTAGAATGCTGTCATATGGAAGGAACTCTGTAAATGTTCATAGAATAACAAAAATGGAATCATTGATCAAAGGACATGAACATCCTTTTGTCTCTTGACATACTGCAAACTGTCCTCCATAAAGTTTGCAGCTATTTACAATGCCATCTGCTATGCATATGAGGCAGAATAGTAAAAAGCCAGGAAAATTCCTTTGCAAGTAGAATAGGAAAACTGACACAGAGAGCTGAACAAACAATTTACAGCCAGGTAAGGTCACCTCCCTAGAGACAACATCTAGGCTCAGTTGTATTTCAGCTCCAGGCCCAGAAAAGCAGCAAAACCAAGTGGGCGAAGCCAGGCCCTGCTGCAAAGACAAAGGACCTCCTGCCCTGGCACTGAGACCAAGACCCTGAAAGAGCACAGCTGGAGAACTGATGAATACTCTGCTGAAGCCCTCCCCTGGGACCTCCCCTGAGATTCCTGCTGGCATGAGATAAACACCTGAAGACAAAGGACCCAGCCTGAGTGCTTTCCCTCAGGGGAGCAGCCTGAGCTGATCTCTGCCCCACCCCCTGCCCTCTTCACCCGAGGCACACATCTCTTAAACTGTAAAGGTCCCCACAAGACTTGCAACCAGGGGAGAAATGGGCGGAGGCAGCTCTTCCAGGGCTAATCCCCTAATTAACCTGTCTCCAAGGCCCCCTTTTCCCAGTGAGTTAAGGCAGCCCCACCTGGGCTGCCCTGTTGCTTCCTCCATGCTGTTCCATTGTCCCCAGCTTTAATAAATGTGCCCTCATAGGCATCTGGATTTGGGTTGTGAAATTTTTCCTATACAAAGTCAAGAACCCACTCACTACCGGCTGGCCCTAAGCAGACCTGCTCAGGGCCAGGTCCCCTGTTCAATAACACAAAGATTATAGGTCTCGTGGCTATTTTATTAGGAGAAACTGTGTCCTAATATTTTAACATGTATTTCTTCACTAGTGAAGTTAAATAATTTCCCCACAGTTCATTTCACTAATTATAATCCTCTATCATGAATTGGCTCTTTATATTCCAGTAATCATTTTCTGACAGCCTGCCAATGCAACAGCCAAATCTCTTTCTCCACCGCCCACCCTTCCCCACCCCAAGCAAGGAGCCACAAATTGTTTTCTCCCTTTAAGCAAGTCATTAAATGAAGGGCTTTTTTCCCTAAATTCTGTAGATCCATATTAAAGTAGACCAGAAAGCAGTTTACAACCTAAGTTTGCTACAAGGCCTAAGGCAGTTAAGATTCTCCACATTGCAGATGCTATTTTCTTTGGTAGGAGCCACAGATAAGAAATACTATATCTTCTTCAGCAGATACCTAAAATTTCTGGAAAACTGCAAGTCTGTAAAAAAAAAAAAAAATTCTCTCTCTTCTCTCTTATCTCTTGAAAGTTGCCAAGTCTATTGTCTGGAACTTCTCCACTTAAACCTCTAGAAGGAGAGGGAAAGCAGGACTAGAATTCAAGTGGTATTGACAAGCATAGCTCAAGGACATGTCAGAACTTCTTAGCCAGCTTCGTGGTCAGTTTGTTAAGCTGTTGTGATATAACTTTGAAGGACAAAGTCTTTTTCTTTATGAAGGGTGGACTGAAATCCTTTTCTATCCCTATACCTCCCTGCTGTGGGCCTCCCCATTTCCTCTGATGGATGGTTATGTAAAGAAAGTGTATTATTTGCCCTGACTGGTGTGGCTCAGTTGATTGGCCATTGTCCTGCAGAGTGAGAGGTCACTGGTTCAGGGCATGTGCCTGGGTTGCAGGTTCAAATCAATGTTTCTCTCCCTCTCTTTCTCCCCCCTTCCCTTCTCTCTAAAAGTAAATTAAAAAATCTTTTTTAAAAATGCATATTATTTTACCACAGTGATAATGTTTCACAGCATGTACTACATAATACGTGGGGAAAATTATAGATACTATCTCATGCCACACAATTTTCCCTGGCACAATCTCACCCACCGTTAAGGTTTTAAAGTCTCCTACAGTTCATTTCCAAGTTCACATGTACTGCCAATCCCCATTTAGACCAGAGATATTTGTCCCTTGATCTAGAAAGAAACAGCATTCTTAAAATCTGAACTCTGAGCCCAGCCTTCATGGCTTAAGTAGAAACTACCCACTTTATGTCCATACAAAAGCAACTTAAGATTTTATCTGTGTTTTGTTTGGAGAACATTTCTAAATGTTGGTCTCTTCAGGTCAACAAATGTAAACTTCTCCTGCCCTGAAAGCTTTTCCTCCCATCTGTACTCTAAAGAACCTCTTCGAATTCATCAACTACATGGCATCCAGAGAGCCATGTCTCTTTCAGGCACTCATCACATTCACACAAAATATATTTGATCAGTTTCTTTCCAGGAACCTACTATGACTACCTGACTCTATCTAAGTGCTGAAGATACAGCCAGAACACCTCACATTTAGGAAAGCCCTACCTGTTCACTAATACAAACATAAAATAACAAATTTATTAAAGAATACAGCAATTCCTCTGTCACTTGGGATCCAGTGCAACCCATAACACTCTCCTCAGCTTTGATGACTGACATGGCTCATTCAGGGGAAATATGTCTCCGCATCTCTTGCCCAGAGTCTTAAAATGTGACTACATTTAAGTGACAAGACTGTTTGCAAATGGTGCCTTGGCCAGGATAGCAGAAAGACATTGCTTCCAAGTATTAGAAGCATCTGGGCAACAGAAGCATATAGATCAAAGAAAAAGCTAACTTATCAAATTCTTTCTCAACATGACTGCAATGCATTTTTATATCATGATGTATCATGGTGCCAAGCATCCATTTCATTCTTTCCCTTTGGATTCCAATGCACCATTCAGAAGGTACTCACAAATTAGCCTAGTATTCCCAAAGTTGTCCATGGCACCTGACACACATTTTACAACTATTTCTTTACTCTTGATTTTGTATAATTTGTACACACACATATATGTATATGTATATGTATATGTATATGTATAGGCTTGGACAACATGTGTGAAACTTGATACTAATTCTTTATAATACTCTATGTATCTACATAGTGCTTTAAGTGGTAAAATGATAACGTAAGTTATAGCACTTTGTATGATGAAATTCAAATGATATGTAGCATTTACTGTGATCATTTTATCATATGCAACCCATTTACAATGTTAGAACATGATATGTAAAACAATTGTTTTCCAAATCTAAGTATTAAGAAGTGCATTGACACTTCCGGCCAAGATGGAGGCATAGGTGGACACACTATGCCTACTCGCACAACCAAAATTAAGGATAACAAAGATTTAGAAACAAGAAAACAACCAGAACTGACAGAAAATTCAACTGTACGGAAGTCCAACAACCATTCATCCAGACCAGTAAAAGGGGTGGAGTCGCGGCAGGAAAAATTGCAGGTTGGTGGACCTGGGCACACAGGCAGCAGCGAATGGCAGATTCCAGGCACAGAGGCAGTGGCTAGCGGACCCTGGGCATGGGGTGGCAACAGGCAGACCCAGTGAGGCCACACAAGGCAGCTGGCTGACCAGGAGGTCCCACATTCACGCTCAGATAATCCAGGCGAAAATGGGGAGTGAGACAGACCTCGCAACCCAGGCCCCCAGCACCAGGAAATAAAACCTGAAAATATTTGTGGGGGTTGAAGTGCCAGGAGAGGCTCCCAGCCTCACAGGAGAGTCCATTGGAGAGACCCACAGGGTCCTAGAATGTACACAAGCCCACCCACATGGAAATCAGCACTAGAAGGGCCCAATTTGCTTGGGGGAAGCGGTGGGAGGGACTGGAATCCAAGAGAGAGAGGAGCAAGCACCATTGTTACCTCTCAGACCCCGCCCTCACATACAGCGTCACAACCCAGCGACTGGGTTGCCCTGCCCTGGGGAACACCTAAGGCTCTGCCCCTCACTACATAACAGCCACAATCAGACCAAAAAAAAAAAAAGGCTCAAACAGGAGAACAGATCAAAGCCCCAGAGCCAATTCCTCTAAGTGACCAAGAGATAGCCAACCTATCAGATGCACAGTTCAAAGTATTGGTTATCAGGATGCTCACAGAATTGGTTGATTTTGGTTGCAAATTAGATGAAAAAAATGAAGGCTACAATAAGTGAAATGAAGGAAAACACACAGGGAACCAATAGAGATGGGAGGAAAACTGGGACTCAAATCAATGGAGTGGACCAGAAGGAAGAAACAAACAAACAAACAGAAAAGAATGAAGAAACAGGAATTCAAAAAAATGAGGAGCGGCTTAGGAATCTCCAGGACATCTTTAAACGTCCCAACATCCAAATTATAGGGGTACCAGAAGGGGAAGAGGAAAAGCAACAAGTGGACAACTTATTTGAACAAATAATAAAGGAGAACTTCCCCAATCTGGCAAAGGAAATAGACTTCCAGGAAGTCCGGGAAGCTCAGAGAGCCCCAAAGAAGTTGGACCCAAGGAAGCACACACCAAGGCACATCATAATTACATTAGCCAAGATTAAAATGAAGGAGAGAATTCTAGAAGCAGCAAGGGATAAGGGCACAGTCACCTACAAAAGAGTTCCCATCAGACTGTCAGCTGATTTCTCAAAAGAGACCTTGCAGGCAAGAGGGGGCTGGAAAGAAGTATTCCAAGTCATGAAAGTCAAGGACCTATATCCAAGATTACTCTCTCCAGCAAAGCTGTCATTCAGAATGGAAGAGCAAATAAAGTGCTTCTCAGATAAGGTCAAATTCAAGGAGTTCATCATCACCAAGCCCTTATTATATGAAATGTTAAAGGGACTTATCTAAGAAAAAGATCAAAAATATGAACAGTAAAAAGTAAACTCACAGATATTAACAACCACACCTAAAACAAAAGCAAACTCAGCAAACAACTAGAACAGGAACAGAACCACAGAAATAGAGATCACATGGAGGGTTAGCAATGGGGGAGTGGGAGGAGGAGCGAGGGGGAAAAGGTACAGGGAATAAGTAGCATAGACAGTGGGTAGAAAATAGACAGGGGGAGGGCAAGAATAGTGTGGGAAATGTAGAAGCTAAAGAACTTATGACACATGGACATGAACTAAAGGCAGGGAATGTGGATGGGAGGGGTGTGCAGGGTGGAGGGTAATGATGGGGGAGAAATGGGACAACTGTAATAGCATAATCAATAAAATATATTTTAAAAAAGAATTGTATTGACAATACCAGTTGCTATGGCCTTAATAGTAATATATCTACAAATTAAGATTAATTTTAAAAAGAACTACCTAATAACTACAATGATTCAAGGAAGATTGGCTAATTTGACATTCATTGCTATCAGAAGGACAAAAACTGTGTGAAAATACAGACTGTAATGACACAGTGGTTTTGCTGAAATGAATGCAAAAAAATAAAATTTCAGCTATGCCTTTAGAAGGACAATCTGTCTGCCTTCCTTCCATCAAACAAATAATGTCCAGCATTACCATCAGTATTCAGTACGAACTGAATACCATCAGTTCTCTAGTACTTTCAACTTGCCAGGATTTGGAAAGATGAATTGAAAGGAACATGATTATATGAACATTACAGAGTTATTTCTGGTACAGAGGATTTGTATGACTATAGAAAGGAGACTTAAGGAGAACTACATTAGACTCCAGAGTTCATCATGTATTTCTCGGTCACTGATGAAATCAGCATTTGAGGTAAATGAGCAGAGGTCAGGAGATTTCAAGCAGAGTGAGTCATGTTTTTTGCCTCCTCCCAACCCAAGAGCCCTTAGATTCCCCTTTAGCCACCTGTAATTTCAACCATCAGTGCTTCCTTCCCATGGTCATTGCCTTTCCCTTTCCCAAGATCCTTACCAGCCAGAACAGGAACCATCTTTAGTCCAAACAACACTACATCAAGAGCTGGAATAAGCCTAGAGAATGACCCCATAAAGAGAACATTGAGATCAGGAAAAGGAAATATCTTGATTATTTTCAAAAGATATCAGTTCCCAGCAAGGAGACAGAGAAGGTTAAAAGAATATGAATGTGATTTTTAAATGAGATTGAAACAAGAAAGGGTGGACTAAGAACAGGTGTGAGAACCACAGTACAGGAGAGAGCTGAGTTAGCTGGGGGCATGGTGACTAGAAGCCAGGAGTAACTTAGGAACAGAACTGGGAACTGGGGTAAGTTAGGAAGAACCATGCCAACCACAGGGGGGCACTGCATCCCCATGGACTCGTCTGGAATGTCTGGAACCAAGAAGTAGAGAGGTCAGTCAAGGACAGCAAGCCCCTCTCCCTTGCTCCCAGCAGAGAGCATCTCTCCCTCTTCCCAGCTCTTGGGTTTTGTGTACAGAGACACCTACAGGAGTGACACACGGTCACCACCCATTTCACACCGTCCCCGTGGCAGCTACATACACACCCACTCACATAGGTACACAGGGATGAGCTTTGCTCCCTTTTCTGAAGATTACCCTGCTAACGTAAGTGTTATCTATACAGATGAATGTGCTGAAAAGACCAGCCTACCCTTCCATATTCACAGCAGCAGCTACTGCCAGTCAAGGCTAATGCTGGTTGGAGTTATTTGCCTTTTCCTAAGGTTTAGCCACAGCTTAAAAATCAGGACTTTTACTGATACTCTACCTGTCCTCATACTAAGCTCGTATGTTCTTTTTGACACCAAGTTTTGCCTTCATGAGAATAGCAGGAGACCTGGGAGAAGTCAATGATGATTCATCTTGGAGGAAAACATTCTTGTAACAAAAGTAAAAGTTCACTGGCTGGTATGCATTACCAATCAGCTTTCTGAAAGACAACAAAGTAAATTTTAGTTATACAGAGAGTGAAGCATTTTTCTTAATGGGTTTTTGAGAAAAAGTAGGTTGACCCCATATAAATCATTTAAGAATTCTCTGAGCAAACCCTAGTGCTCCAAACATTGATCTGCTGGTATCACCTACCTGGAGGAAGAATCCAAAACTCCTGTGGTCCCTGCTGGACCAAGGAGAGGGGTCCTGTGGGTCTAAAAAGGACCTCAGAAAGTCCAATTTAAAGACTCAGTATTTCAGTATTTTTTTAACTTTTTCATTTGTTCTTATTAGAGAAGTGACACACATTCAATACAAAAGTACTGGAAAACCAGAAATCTCACCCAAAATATTGTTGTAATCTCAGCAACCAAAGATAAAGCCTGTTGATATTTACAAATTTCCTTCCAATCATTTTCCCAGTTATATTGCTTGACAATATAAAGGGAACATTCCAGGGGTGTCTAACCCGCAGCCCGCAAGCTGCATGCGGCCTGGGATGGCTATGAATGTGGCCCAACACAAAATCGTAAATTTATTTAAAACCTTTTTTTTTTTGCTCATCAGTTTTCGTTAGTGTTTGTGAATTTAATGTGTGACCCAAAACAACTCTTCTTCTCCCAGTGTGGCTCAGAGATGACAAAAGTTCAGACACCCCTTCTTACAGATGTAATTAAGTAGCAGCATAGTTTTCCATCGTAGAGATGAACTGTCACCTGCTTAACCTTTCTCTTATTGCTGAATATTTCAGGTATTGTCCCTACAACACACTGAGAGCTGACAACTGTGTTTGACATTTTATCCTCAGCAGTGGTGGCCTTTTCTGATGCGTTGTTTCAAGTGCATATGATTACCATGATGGGGACTTGTTCTCATTGCAATTATTTATTGTTTCTGATGCCCTCTGCCCTCTAAGGATGGTCAGGGTCCAAGGTTGCCAAGCTCTCAGGCTGGTTGCCTCCAGCCAAGAACAGCCTGTGTTTAGCTGCTGGGAGCCCTTCTTAGTATGTATTTTCTTTCTCAGGGTCCACACAACAAAGGCAATACTTTTTACCTGCCAGTCACCAGATTAAGATATACCACAGTTGGCTGTGTTTGCTATAGGAATCAAGAGGTTACAGCATTTTAATCAAGAGGTGAATTCATTTTAATGCTACATGTTAATGCAACACTTCAGAACATTTAGCATATTGTTCTTAATTTGCTAATTGTATTCCAAATACCAACAATGTGGTAGGGCATATGTTTAAAGGCGAAGCTCAGACTTAGACCGCCTAGATTTAAAGGTAGTTGTCACCTGACAAGCTAAGTGATCTTGGATGTGATATTTAACTGCCTGAAGCCTCAATTTTCCTCAGCTGCAAAACGGGTTAAAAGCAGAATCTACTCATAGGATTGTGGGGACTAAATAAGGTAATATTATGTAAAAGTGTTTGCCAAGTATCTGGCACATAATGATCTGTGTGTTAGCTATTTACCTAAGGGGGTTGGTTTAATAGAAGAGAAACTAACATGTAAAAAGCATTACATGTATTAGCTATTCATTTTTGCTCTTTTTAGTCGCCTAAACCTGGCTTCTATCCCATCTTTACTACATTCTCCCTGTGATAGTATGGGGGGAAGGGGGAGGACCAAGACTTCAGAGTTCTCCAGAAAAATAATCTAGGGGTACACAGGCAGTTAACATATGCAGAAAAGAGACTTCCAGTCTACCCTGCGTTCCTAGACACCCCAGCAAAGAGCACTCGCCCCCGGCTTTCTGAACGCAGAATCCAAGTACCAAAGTAGATCACTTCGCTTCCGCCTGGTTAAGTAGAAACGAACGTCTGGTCCCACCCAAGTACGCTGATCCTCCAAGGTGATTTACATATAGCTTTGTCTATTGGCTACTAGCAAGCACTCTCTCTCTTCATTGGCTGACACTTCCCCTGCCAAGTTCTGTGGAGGGTGTTTTCTGCGGTGGGTGAGACTGTGGGTCACAGGCACTACCTTTCCGTTTCCGGTCCTCCTCCGGAGCCATGGTGACTGTGAGAGGCCAGAGGTATCTGCTGACATTAGGCAGATGGAGCCGGGGCGTTGGAGTTGCACCCCAGTCCCGGGTGAGTGCCTACTGTCCCTGCCCTCGGAGAGACTCTGGGTCTCAGGAACAGCTCCGCGCGGAGCAGGAGCGCTCTAGGCAGCTCCTCCCCAAGCGAGCTCCCGCAGCCTTCTTTTCTGCCCTGCATACAGCTTTTTACCCCCGGGTCTGCAGGCTCACGCCACCCTTGTGCCCGGCGTATCCCAGGTGGATAACAAGTCCGATTTTCTGGGAAAGAGGCCCCATCGCCGGCACCCCGGCATCCTGCAGCTACCGCGCGTGCGCCTGCCTCAGTCACTGGTTGACACCGCGCAGTTACTGCTGCTAGGTGAGTAATGATGGGAAAGGGAAACTCGGGAAGAAGCGAAAACCGTGCTTGCATAAAACTGATGCCGCTTTTCATCTTTGGCCGCTAGAGAGTTCAGTGCCCAATGTGGAGAAGCAAGTGCAAGCATTGACCAATTATCTCTGGAGCCGGCATTTACCCGTGGAGCCAGAGGAGTTGCAAAGACGGGCTGTACATCTTGAGAAAAAATTCCTGGAAAACCCAGGTAGGGTTTAAGAATACTTAAGAAGTAGGTCAGCCCTTGGTGGTGTAGCTCAGTGGATTGAGCACGGGCCTGCGAACAAAAGGGTCCCGGTCAGATTCACAGTCAGGGCACAAGCCTGGGTTGTAAGCCAGTTCCCAGCAGGGGGTCCACAGAGAAGCAACCACACATTGATGTTTCTCTTTCTCTTCCTCTCTCCTTCCCTTCCGTACCCCTCTAAAAATAAATAAATAAAATTTAAAAGAAAGAGTAGGTCAAATGGGAATGTCAGTGAGAAATGAAGAGCAAGAAGTAATTTTAGTCTCTCAAATAGATACTGCCGTTTCTTACTTGATTTTCTGCACGGAGAGTAACCACAATGATGACCCACTAAGAGAAGATAGATTATTTCAGAGATTACTCTTGGGTCTTTGGTGAAGGTAAATGAGTGTTTTAGTATCTTGCAAAATCTAGATCTTTGTTGTTTTCCTCCAATTCTACTGGCTTAGACCAAGGTTTTATTCAAGTGAAATAAAGTCCCTGTATGGCTCCCTGTCCAGTGCTGAAACCTTCAGGGATAGAAGAATAAGTATAATTCATCAAGTTAGTTTCACAATTGTGAGCTCCTTCATCTTACAGACCTGCCTTTTACTCAGTATATTCCCTGCACTTCCCACAGTACTTGGCTCATAATAGACACTTAGCCTATAAAATAGTACTGAACTGAACATAATCACGAGTCTTAAGATTTCCAAATCCCATTCCTCCCTATAGGAACACTATCACAATATTAAGTTTGGGGGAAGTGAAGAAATCCACAAAATATTATCCTTTTCCTATCCTTTAAATCTTTACTACATTCCCTGGGATGGGATGGATCAAGTAAATAAACTGCTGTTAGAGACAAAATACTATTTGATATTCTCCCATAGTGGTAGTGATGATTGTCGTTACTCTTATTTTTCTCTGGAATTGACTTCTCTCTTAAGCCTTGAGGTTTTTCCCAAGTGGGAGTTGGGGAGGAATGGGCAGGCAATGTATTCAAATATTGGATTTGAGCCCTGTTCTTCCTAGGTCCTCACTTCCAGTCCTTGTTCTCATCCCAGACTCACCTCAGACAGAGGAGAAACTTCGTGGAGCAGTGCTGCATGCCCTGCGTAAAACTACTTATCATTGGCAAGAACTGAGGTAAGGGAGGTTAGAGGAACTGCAGAAGAAAGAAAAATTTATCTTTTGAAGGGGAGTTGGACAAGTACAACTGCACAATTTTGCATTTCAAAAAGCAACCTGGTTTGCAAGGCTCCCCAGGACTCTTCTGTGTTGTGAAGGGAAAGTGCTGACCAGGAAGAGCCCTTTCCAAAGATTTCACTTCCTAAAATCTGAGGTAGCTATGACGTAGAGGTTTCCCAGTGGAAATGACTCTGATTTTTCTGGCAGCTACAATGAAGGACTGAGCCTGGTGTATATGGCAGCAAGACTGGATGGTGGCTTTGCAGCAGTCTCCAGGGCATTCCATGAGGTGAAAGTCCCACAACTTCCAACCTGACCTTTTTTTACCATCAGTTCCTGTATTCAGAAAGTAATCTTCTGGGGTAGGATTCTTGGGACATTTTCACGTGCATTTGTTTAAGAGGCTTTCTTTATCCTACGTAAGGATATTATGACCCAAGAAAGGATTAGAATCACTGTTTAGGAGCTTCCTTTTATAAAAGTATTTGTATTGCATCTCAAAATGCAGTCACATCTCATTCCCCCTGTCTTGTTCTCCTAATTCATATTTAGCAAAGCCCTAAATAAATGTCTACTTACCCTACGGTGTGGTATTACATATTTCTTTAGATCCACGCTCGAATTCCAGAGTTTCAGCCGCAAACCTTGATGGACTTTGGATCGGGTACTGGTTCTGTCATCTGGTGAGTATCTTTCTCTCCATCCATTGTAGCTCTAGAGAGCCATGCTTACACCACTCCAATATCAAGAGACTGGGGAACCAAAGGGAGAATAGGAAAGTTTCTTCCCTCAGAATAGACAAGACATGAAAAGGTGTATGGATTAGGGCCAGAACTTAAATGTCAAGCGAAAAGTGACCCATGTTTAGAAAGAAAAAAGGCAGGGCGGGGGGGGAGGGATTTAGTTGTAGGGCATAAGTTTTATGTATCATCAAAAAATTTTTTGCCTACAAGTGGTTTTTTGAGTCTGCCTTTTTTCTTAAGGAGTTGTAAATTAAATAAGAAAATAGCATTGTTAGTTTTTCCAACATTTCTGTTTCCCCAGACATAGGCTTCGTGATAGAGGGGTCTCTTGTAGTAATGATTCTTTGTCATGAGAACTGGTGGTTTATATTTTGTCATCTTAGGGCTGCTCATAGTATTTGGGGCCAGAGCCTACGTGAATACATGTGTGTGGACAGTTCAGCTGCCATGTTGGATTTGGCAGAAAAACTACTGAAAGGTAAGGACAAGGTATAAGGAAGAGCTTTTCCAAAGTTGAAGGAATTAACAAAACAAAAGAATACTAAAAAGTCTGTTTTATTCGGGAGTCAAGGAGAGAGCTAAAAATTGAAGATGAATCTGGTCTCTTTTCACTGTTATGGTCAAGCAGAGGGTGATGGAGGCCTTGTTGGACTGTGCATGGGTTGGGTAAGATTAACAGGACAGGTTACCCAATATTCTCCCTGTCCTCTTTAATATTATCTTACCCTATGCATTTCTCACTCTCACCTAGCATTTTTCTTTATTCTCAGGGCCATGTTCCCTATCAGAATATCACTTCAGTTTATACCTGTACACCAGCCATTCTCAACCTTTTTCATCCCATGGTACATATAAACTAATTACTAAAATTCTTCACACCAAAAAAGTTACATTTTTTTTGCCAATCTGACAAAAAATAGATACAATTTTGATTCATTCCCCCTGGATGGCTGTTTATTTCACTGTTGCCGTTTTTTTTATTTGACGTTCTAAGGGAAAAGAGGTCAGTGCCCCTAACTAAAGAGTCAGGTATTGCATGTTTTAACAGTTCTTGGGACACACCGGTTGAAAGTCATTGCTATACACTCATACGTGGCACACCTCTGCTTTCCTTTACAGGTGGTTCAGAATATGGGGAGCCATATGTTCCAGGTGTCTTTTTTAGACAGTTTCTACCGGTATCACCCAAGGCAAGTGGCAATGTGTGGAGTATGCTAAATGCGGAATTAGGTAGATAGAAAATTGGCCTCAGCTTTGCAGCCCAGCATTGAATGTTAGAAGACAAAAGACAGCAGAAGAAATTTAGGGAGCTAGAACTTCACTGTGCTCTTGGTCCTCAGGTACAGTTCAGTGTGGTGGTATCAGCCTTCTCCCTAAGTGAACTGCCCAGCAAGGCTGACCGCACTGAGGTGATCCAAACCTTGTGGCGCAAGACCAGTGATTTTCTGGTGAGTAGAAATCCCTTTTTCCCTGCAAGTTTCAAAGCAGCTTCACAGTTTCTCTACATTAGAGCTTGTCTTCGTTTTTGGCCATTTTTTTCCTGCATGGAGTCCTTTGTCCCTCTTTTAGGATCACCATCCCCATCTTATATATAATGCTTTCTCCTTTAGGACTGCTATTCCATCTGTGAATGCTCTTACAGAGCTACTGACCTTTATGTTGTCATGTAATTCAGGGCTTCTGCTCATTCTCCCTTTGTGAACAGATACTGGTGGAGACTGGAACAAAAGCAGGGCACTGCCTTCTCATGGAAGCCAGGGACCTGGTCCTTAAGGTAAGGTTCTTTCTCCTTCTCGCCCTCCTGCCCCCCACCTTTCTGTCACCAGTTACTGGTACTTTCTTGAAAACTGAAAAGACTGTCATTCAAACATAAGGGTGACTCTCAGGAAAGTAGGCACATAAAGTCATTATGATGTAGGGTGGTGGTTGGCAAACCAGGGCCTGTGGATCAAACCTGGCCTGCCTCCTGATTATGTATGAACCAGGCTTATTTGAGTGTCTGTTGTGTACGGCTGCTCTCACACTACAAATGGCAGAGTTGAGTGGTTGGGACAGAAACACAGTTTGGCTACTCTCTGGGCCTTAAAAACAATAGTTTGCTGACCCCTGAGCTAGGACATGGCTGAGCCAAAAACTTTATCTCTTTGGGGGTGTATGAGCCAGTGTATAATCCTGGATTTAATTGTCCTGGAGTGGGGTTTTTGAGAGTGGAGTTGCTGACGAGGACAGCGCCATCCTATATGCCAAGTTCCTGCCCTTCTCCTGCTGCAAAGAGTTCTTTGTTTAGAGTATTAGAGAAGCAGCCAGCTTAACTCAAAGAACGTAGTTAAAAATTACCAGGATTGAATGTTAAAGGAGCCCTCAGTTGACTGAGTGCAGAGATTAACTTATAAGAATAGACCCCTTAGGCCCAACTAAACTTTTTTTTTTTTTTAATTTTCTTTGATTTCAGGGAAAAGAGAAGTCACCTCTGGACCCTCGACCTGGTTTTGTCTTTGCCCCAGTGAGTATTACTTCTTTGTTTCCCAGCATGCAAAGGTCTGAGCTCAGCTGTGCCCAGGACAAGTGAGAGGACAAAGCTAAGCCACCCTCCACTGCTTTGTGTCCCTTTCCGAGTTCTTCTTCATGGATTCCCTGCTCTCCCTGCCCCCCTGCTCCTGTGCCCCCTTATCCTTAGCCCTTCTTGACCCTGTCACTCTTAGTTTTCAGTTTTATGATCTATGGTTCTTTGTCTTCCCTCATGTTTTTTATGTGTGTTTACAGTGTCCCCATGAGCTTGCTTGTCCCCAGCTGACAGCCTCTAAGCCCTTGGCCTGTAGCTTTTCCCAGGCTTACCATCCCATCCCCTTCAGCTGGGTATGTATTCTGGGAATATTACAGCAGGGAGGAAATAG
The DNA here is from genome assembly GCA_039655065.1 of Glossophaga mutica. Classification (NCBI taxonomy): domain Eukaryota; kingdom Metazoa; phylum Chordata; class Mammalia; order Chiroptera; family Phyllostomidae; genus Glossophaga; species Glossophaga mutica. Next base: position 73,234,312 of record CM077303.1, read on the forward strand.
CTTGGGAAAGCAGGATATAAATGAATCAGTGGTGGGAAGAGTTGGAAAATTCAGCAAATAGCCTGGAGATTGTAGGTCCTGAATGTGCATGACACAGACTATGAAAAGGGCTGCAGGAATGGGGTCAAAATTTTGTTCCCATATATTTTTCCTCAAAGCTGTCTCTCTGTCCTTACCTTAGAACAAGAAGCCAAAGGAGGAAAAGTTCTCAATGGTAATCCTTGCCCGGGGGTCTCCAGGGGAGGCTACTCGCTGGCCCCGGATCACTCAGCCTGTCCTTAAACGGCCACGCCATGTGCATTGTCACCTGTGCTGTCCAGATGGGCACGTGCAGCATGCTGTGATCACAGCTCGCCGGCACGGCAGGTATAGAGGCTGTGACCAAAATTAGGGGAAGGCAGCAGAAACGTACAGCCCACCCTGACCTCTCTATTTCACAGGGATTTGTATCGCTGTGCCCGTGTCAGCTCCTGGGGCGATCTTTTACCTGTGACCACGCCGTCTGAGCTTCCTCCGTCCCCTGCTAAAGATCCCCCTGAGAGTTGACAAGGACCTGTAACAAGAGTTTTCTTGTATCATGCCTGCCTGCCAAGGCTAAAGCTACCTGGTATCCAGGATAGAAGTGCTGGTATTCCTATATGTCTGCATTTGTTTGAGGTTTTAATAATAATTAAAAGTTTTCAAAGAATGGAAATGGATCTCGTGATTCTTATAGAGGTCAATCATCACAGCTGCAGTGAAGCAAGTCCTCAAGATTTGCAATGCCTTTCTTCCCACACAAATCTCAAGCTCACCCTCTCCTGTAAGAACACTGCTCCTTCTACCAGAGACCCGGACTTCCTGGGGAAGTAATCTGGGGTACTGGGGAAAACTGCCCCCAGCACTCTGAGAACTGGCTCAACAGGTCTCCAGGTTGTTAGGCCACCTGCATAGGGGACCAGCAGCTGCTTAGCCTCTGGTTTTTCTCCTTCCGTCCTTTTCTTTCATCTCTCTCAGGGTTCATCAGCTCCCCCAGAGTTTGCCTTATGAGTTTTCCTCAAGAGTTGATCCCTTCAGGACTGAATCTTCCATCTCCACCCCTGTATGGCCAGGCAGCATCCTTCAGTTTGCTTGGTTCATTTCTGTCTTCTGAAACTGATTCATGTTTCAGAGCTAGAGCAGCTTCCATTGTATTAATACTCAGTCTCTCTCCCACAACACACATCAGAAAATAGGCACAATCAGAAGTGGTAACAGAATCAGTGTTGTCAAACTAGAAATCTCAACGCCCCACTAGACATTTCCATGCCTGGAGCTATTTTTCTGGGGTTATAGGAAGGGGGAGTCCCTCATGCACTAGTTCCCAGAGTGGCAGCAGCACACTCCTCAGCGCCACCTGCTTCCTACCCCCGGGAGGCCCCAAATCCCCTCTGAAAGGATATGGTTCAGGTGTCAGCATAGCAACCTGCAAGACCTGGGTAGGGTAGAGGGTATGTAAAGTTTAGATCAGATGTCCTGAGTGAAGCAGGACCAGATTATCCCCAACACAAAATAGCTGGGAAGTAGCTACCATAGACTGTCCCATTTTGAATTAGGCCAGCCCCAGGCATGAACAAAGACAGTCCACAGCCCTTGGATTAGTCATGGAACTGAAGAGGAAAAGATAGCATAGGGCCGTGCCTGGCTGGGAGTCTGGAGTTTCCAGTTTGGTGTGAGCCAGGGGAGGGGCCTCCACATAGGGGGCGGGCAAGAAGCTGGGGCAGAGCCCCAGTCAACTATGCAAGGCTCAGCAAGCAGAGGCAGCACCAAACAGAGGACCCAACAGCCTCCTGAAACGGGGAGTGGACACCGCGGCTTTGACCACCCCAGGCACCACTCCTGCTCCAAAGCTTGTAACTCCATTTGTCATCTGAGGCCTCTGCTTAGCCTGTACCCCAAGGATGGAACTACTAATAGGAGTAAAAATTGGCTGCCTATTTGCCCTGCTGGCTCTCACCCTCGTCTGTGGCCTTATTCCCATCTGCTTCAAATGGTTCCAGATTGAGTCAGCCACAGGTATAGCCCTTCCGCATCTTTGGCCCCATAACCTAAGTCTGACTTCAACCCTGTCACCCTATCCTGACACCTTGCTCTGATTCTCTTGCCACCCCAAGCTTGGATGTTGGGTGCTGCCTGTTGCTCTTTAGTCACCTTTGTCCATCTCATTTAGTCACTCATTGCCAACTGCATTGTCACTCTTGCTTTTCATTAGGTCATCGCCGCCGGGTCCTCAGCCTCCTGGGCTGCATTTCTGCCGGTGTTTTCCTGGGCGCGGGCCTCATGCACATGACTGCTGAGGCCCTGGAGAGAATTGAATCGGAGATCCAGAAGTTCATGATGCGGGTGAGCAGCTGAGTAGCAGGGCTGAGAGGCCAGAATGACGAGCAGAACCAAGGGGAGAAGGGGAAAGCAACGGAGCCAAGGACACAGGTGGCCCGGTAGGGAAGATGACAGCTCTTGCGTTCTGTGGAATGACGACGACAGGTCAGACTGAGCTTTAAGGAAAGCAGTGGAGCTGAAGGACAGGAAGCTGAGCTGCTCCATCCCCCATCTAATTTCTGCTTTTCTCTCCCTAGAACAGGACAGAGAGTGAGGGTTATTCCTCTGGTGATGCTAATTCAGCTTATGTAAGTATTTCCCACCCCCAACCTAGAGGGTCAGGAGAACCAGAGACTCCTCATACCCAGGCCCTTTTGAGGCAAGGATGTGAGGAATACCGGGAATCCCTCCGCTCCTCACCTCAGACACTAGGGAAGGGAGGAGCCAACCCAATCTTTTTGGGTTTATGGAACCCCAGACAAACCTCTTGCTTCACTCTTTCCTTCTTTCCCCGGACCCTTAGACATGCTCCCCGTCGCATTCCGTATTTCAGCCTAAGTCTGACACTTTGTCCCTTGGTCCCTCTGGTATTCTCGTTGCATGTCCATATCTCCTCGGGACTTCATCCCCCCCTTCCCACTTTTTAATGTTCTAGTCCCACATTTCCATTCTCTCCAGTCTCCCATCCCACCTCCACCCACTGCACTGCACTCCCTTCCCCCGACCCACAGCCCCTCTCTCTGTTCCCAGACAGACTATCCCTACGGAGAGCTCGTCATCTCCCTGGGTTTCTTCTTCATCTTTTTTTTGGAGTCGCTGGCAGTGCAGGGCTGTCGTGGAGCCGATGGAGGATCAAAAGTGCAGGAGGAGGAGATGGGCGGGGCTCGTGTCCTTGGACTCCACAGTCACGGACCTCTGCCCTCACCCTCTCAGAGTCCCTTTCGAGCCCTCGTCCTCTTGCTCTCACTCTCCTTCCACTCAGTGTTTGAAGGCCTGGCCGTGGGGCTGCAGACAACAGTCGCAGCCACCGTGCAGCTCTGTCTTGCTGTCCTGGCTCACAAGGGGCTCGTAGTGTTTGGGGTAGGACTGCGGCTGGTGCAGAGGGGCACTGGACCACGATGGGCCGTGTTCTCCATACTGGCATTTGCTCTCACGTCTCCCCTGGGCCTAGCCCTGGGGCTGGCTGTGGCTGGAGGAGATGCTGAAGGGGGCCGAGGCTTAGCCCAGGCTGTGTTAGAGGGTGTGGCAGCCGGCACCTTCTTATATGTCACCTTCCTAGAAATTCTGCCCCGGGAGCTAGCTGGTCCCGAGCGCCCTCTGCTCAAGTGGGGTTGTGTAGCTGCTGGTTTTGCCTTCATGGCCTTTATTGCTTTGTGGGCCTGAGAGGCTCCTGACTTTCCTGCGGACCCATCTAGAAGGGTGTCCCTACCACCAGCAGACACCGCCCAGATGGCTCTGGCCCTCAGACGTTTCTTCGCTGACAGTAAGCGGCATTCACTAGGCATCATCCCCATGAACTGGGTCCCAGGTTTTCCTCGTGGGATGCCTCTGCTCACCCAGGACTCAGAACAGGATGTGCATGTTTGGTTGAGTGCTTATACTCTGGAGAATTGGTACAAAGACCACCGCTCCAAATTCGACTCTTGTTCCATTTTTGCTGCTATGCGTAATAAAATGTCCATTCTCCCCTCCCCCTTCAACCGTGCTATACTTCATTCCTCCAGGTTACCTAAGAGCTGCCCCGTGGAGTGGGAAGGGTGAGGGCTGGTTGCAGTCTCCTCCTCTGGAATCAGGGCCCCCAGCCACTTGGTCATTTGCAGCCATGGCCCCCAGACACGGCAGCATTGCTGAAATTCCAACTGCCGCTCTCACCTTGCCTACAGGTGTTGAGGTTCTGAGCCAGAGTTCCCAGCATTTAGAGAAGAGGTGTAAAAACAAAGCGTGGGGATCTAGATTTTTTCCTACACTCACCACACCCACCCCACTCCCAGTACCTATTATCAGCCACCCACATGTCCAGCAGACTCTTGAGATCAGGCTCCATGGAGCCTCCTTCCATCTGGTTTCTATTTTTCACACTGAGCCCTGTGTGGCCTTGGGTACGATTGTTCTTTGAGCCTCTGTCTCCCTCCATCTGCCTTGTGCTGTGGGATTAAAAGGCAGTGTGTTTGGAAAGGGAAAAAGGCGCCAGAGAGATTCCAAGGGCGATTTGGCTCTGCCACAATGTGGTGGCTTTCCTTGGGCCTGCCCTACCTGTCGCTGTGCCTCTGGCCCCTCCCCTCGGACCATTTGTCTTTCAGGTGAGTAACCCTGCAATGTGTTGCTTCTCATAAAAACTGCACAAGTACAAAATCTGAATATCTGGAATTGAGGAGGAGTGGGACGACTGCTGCCCAGCCCGACCCGTGGGGTGGAGGAACGTCTCAGACTAGGAGGAGAGACGGACAGGGAAGGTGTGTCCCGTGAGCTCAGGCACACTCACCCATGTGCCCCTCTGCGTTCACTCAGTGTTGCGGCCCAAGTGGCCTCAGCATGGGCAAGGTCTCCTGAGTTTCACTCTCGTGTTATTTCGTTTCTGTCTTCTGTCCATCCCAATCCCCTCCCCACAAATTAAGATGTGTAAACCTCTTCACCAGCCCAGCTTACACAGTCGGGCATCAGTGAAAAGCCAAGTTAAAGATAAAACTAAACTAAAACATCTGACACAGGAAATAATTTCCCTGAAGCACCATCCTGTTCTGGTTCCCTTCGCTGTTAAGCGCACTCACACGTAACACACTCAGAACAGGGCCTGGGATGTTGTCATAATAATGGAGTTTCCGCACTGAGCACCCGCCATGTGCCAGGCACTCTGCTGTCGCTTCCACATGTATTGTCCCCTCTTCCCAATCCTGCCAGGTAGATGTTATGCCCATTGTGAGTCCAGGGAAACGCACTCCAAAGTTAAATAACTTGATCCCATAACTAACTGAGCTTCAAACCCATGCTTCTGTGATGCTAAAAAAGCTCAACGTATAGATTCTCTTCTCCTTCTTGTCTTTACCTTCCCCACCTTTACTTTACTGGTACCTCCTGTCTTGTGTGTTGGTGTCTCTGGAGAAAGTAGAGAGCATGTTGGGTAACTGAGGCAAGTTTAGTACAAGGAGTGTGTAGAAGGTGTGGCCAGGGTTCGGACAGAGCAACAAATGCTGGTGCAACACCCTGGGGCTGAGTAACCATGATGCTGGTACCCGGGCTGGAGAGAAGGAGCCCCAGGAGCTAGCTAGTTACGGGAACTCCAGAGAGCCATCCACTGAGAGCTGCGGCCTTTGGTAGAGGAGCACAGCCAGCCTGCAGGGGCTGGGCAAGGCCTGCGCTAAAGCTTAACACCCATCCCTCCTGCCACAGTTCGCTGTGCGGGTGCCTTCAGAGAATTGCGCTTTAACATCTCTTCTTGAGTTCCACAGTTTTCAAGCTGACACCTCAAGGCTCTCATCACTGTATTCTTCCGTTTTATTCTCCTTCCCATTGACCCTCTCTTAGCCATCTTGCACTAATGTCCCTAAAGTCAGGGAAACACATTCCTTGATAATGAGAGGAATGGAGAAACAGGAGTCCTAAGGCTGAAGCAGAGACAAAAAGGAAAGAGTTTGTGGTTCAGCTTCTGTGAGGTCACCCCACCTCTTCTCTGAGCCTCTGAGCTCTGATCTTGAGAATGGGCAGGAGCTGCAGTGGTGGTTGTCAGGCCCGCCCTATCTCCCTAAAGTAGAATCACCAAGAACAGTGGGAGACTGAGGAAGGGAACTGGGAACTTGGGAAAGTTAGGAAGAACCATGCCGACCACAGGGGGGCACTGCGTCCCCATGGACTCGTCAGGAATGTCCCGGACCAAGAAGTAGAGAGGTCAGACAAGGACAGCAAACCCCTCTCCCTTGCTCCCAGCAGAGAGCATCTCTCCCTCTTCCCAGCTCTTGGGTTTTGTGTACAGAGACACCTACAGGAGTGACACACGGTCACCACCCATTTCACACCGTCCCCGTGGCAGCTACATACACACCCACCCACATAGGTTCACAGGGATGAGCTTTTCTCCTTCTTCCGAAGATTATTCTGCTAACACAACAGTGTTATCTGTGCAGTTTAATGTGCTGAGAAGACCCGTCTTCCCTTCTTCCATGACGCTGAGCAGCAGCTATTAGCAGTCAAGGCTGATGCTGTTTGGAGTTCTCTGCCTTTTCTTCCTGTTTTGTTTACCTAGAAGCTAGCTGGGCCAATGATTCCACTCATGCCACATTTAAGCACCTGCTACCTGCCCTGTGTGTGGTCACCCAATGCCCTCACCCCTTCTGAACCTGGCCTGCTGCATGTAAAATAGACTTTGTCCTAGGAGAGTGATGAAATGCTCAAGAACCAGGAGCATGTTCCACGCCCCACTTCCACGTCAGTGTGTCAGCACTAGACCTCAAGCTGCATTAGTCGTCAGCTCAGTTTCACTGAGGAGACTGTATAATTGCCTGTGGGTTTCTATAGTCTGGCAAATGACCGTGTAACCTTCCATCCACGGTACTCTGGCCAATAGTACTATAAACGGCCTTCTCCTTTTTACTTCTTGTGCCTCAAGAGCCCAAGACTCAGCCTGCAACGGCCACAAAATCTGAAGTTCTCTTCATACTTATTGTTGATACTTGTTGAGAACCTTCTCAGAGAACCATACGCATAGTCTAATTAACTCCCAAATTCCTGGATTGGTATGGGAGGAGGAATTCCTGAGGGGAAGTCCTGGTTGCTGTGGCTCACCTGAAGGGGGCTTCAGATTGGGATCCACTGGGTAACGCAATAAGCCCTCTAGAAACTGCATGAGGCGTGGCCTGCTGATTTATTGAACCACCTAAAATGGAATCTAGGTGACCTCCCAGAAGATCCTACAGAAAGGTGGACACAAGATGTCCTTGGACACTTCAGTCAGCTTTCTGTCCTTCCTTCTTTAAGATCGTGTTGGTGGCATCTCTGAAATCCTATGGTGTTTCTCAGTAACTGATATGGAAGTCTTCTAAGCAGGGCCTCTCCCAAGACATGAAGATAACCATCAATATCAAGGACAATACCATTCTACTGAATAGGGGCCAATGACTATGAAGCCATGTTTCGTGAAGTGTCTGTGCTACACAAGCCCCTCCCATGGTTTATGTCACTTGGAGAAGAGACTGAGAGCTGGGCCTGGAGAAGGTAGGAAAGGGGCAGGATGCAGGCATACTGAGACAAAGAATAAAAACGGTGCTCAGATTCCTCTACAGTTTATTGTTACAGCAGAAGTTGTGGGAGACAGGAGAGCACCCTTCACCCATAACACACCCTGGTCAGAGCCCAGGTAGCCCTTGCCACCCCTATGCCAAGCCCCAAGCAGCCCTGCCCCAGCTTGGCCCTCCCTCCCACTCTAGACACACACTGTCTAGACAGCTACCAAAGTTAGTGCAGCCGATGGCCCAGCCCCTTCCTATTGCCCCAGCTCCAATCCTTCCCTCAACCTTGTTCATTGTCTACCACCTCCCAGTCCAACTTCCATTCACACACTGGATATTTCTATCACATCCTGAGGACCACTAACCCACCAGCAAGCCTCCCCGACACATTCATTTAGGCCCATATCCTTCAGAAATCTGAAGGGTTAATGAGAAGCCATATCCACTTTGGTGAGTGGAGACCCAGCACCAAGTCCCTTACCCTCACTACAGGACCAGTAGGGAGAGTCTGGGGTAGGCACCATGGACAACTACAACAACCCTTATCCCTCATCTATAGACACCTAGATTGGGGAGAGGGGATTCATGCCCTCTCTACCTAAACACCAGAATGAGGGAGCGGATCATTTAGGGCTCTGGGTCCCTAAGATATATTAGGACAGCTCTCCCAGGAGCTGAGGGGAATCACAAGTTAGAGGTCAAGGTTAGGGTAGCAATCAAAGATCAAGGTCATCTTTCCACATGATCTGCCCATCTTCCCTTGCTCACTCTGGCCCAGTGCCCTATCCACCTCCCAGGTTAGTGCTGGGGGAGGTGAGGGCTGGGTCCCACACCAGGGCAACATGGGCCATTCAACAGGAGACCTCCATGGTGTGCCCCGGGGGCCCTGAAGGGAGAGTTCCAGACTCGCTGCTCTGGGACAGGGTTCGAGAGCGGGACCGGTTGCCATCAATAGAGGCTGCGCTGGTCAGGGAGGCTGTACGAGACCGAGACAGGCGAGTCATGCAGGATGAGGCCACTGTGGAGACAGAAGGATAAGCAGGCAGTCAGAGAAGAGGTGGGGAAAAGAGGCTGGCAACTCAAGTGGGGTGCAAGAGTTACAAATGGGGCTGAGGGGTGGTCCATGAGCTCTATTTGGCAGATGGTGGCAAGTCCAGGAATTAGCCTAAAGTGGTTCTTCCCCTTACTGGCCATCCCTCATCCTGCAGCAATCCCTTGTCCTCATGCTAGCCTCTGACCCCCATACTCACTGTAGCCCATGCCCTGCAAGAAGTACTTGAAGGCCTCTGTCAGCTTGCCTGGCTGGGGAAGTAAGATGAGAGGGAGACAAGAAGGTGAGGTTACGAGGAGCCCAAGGCTGTGGCAGGATAGGGATGGAATGTATGGCGAAAGGTATATAATTCAGTGACACTGATATCCCATCCCTGGATGGCAGGGGGAACTCACCTGAGTCAGCTGAGGCTGACCTCCAGAGTCAGCCATCTATTCAAAAGAGAGCCCCCCAGAAAAATGATACACACATGAGTAAAGTGAGCCAGCCAGGAGGTAGAAAAGGGTAACTCCTATCTGCTTCCCCACCCAGGCCCTTAGGGCTTTTAATTATTTGTTTGTTTGCTGTATTTCATCTACCCCACTTGTCCCAGGCAGGACCCTGGAGGCCTAGAAGCTGAATCTAGTAACAGGATCTATGGCTCTGGACAGGGGGCCAGGAGTCAGGCACAGCATGGAGCAAGGTTACTGACCTTGAGGAAAGAGGTCTGGGTGGGGTCCAGTTTTGAATTACATTCCACCTGAAGCAAACAGAAGGCCGAATGAGTGCCGTCACACTCCCTGTAGCCTCTCTTATCCAAGGGACCCAAGGACCCAGTCCCCAGTTCCTTTCCTATCAACCCCTACCCATTTTTTTTTTTAAAGGAATCTGTACCATACTTGCTCTCTACATCCCAAACAGAGCTTGCCTCCTGGCAAGAGACCCCTCTAACCAACACCCTAGGACTCCAACCCTTTCTCAACCAGCCCCCAATTCCCTACTGACCACTGCATCTTCATGGGGTGCTTGGTCTCCTACCACCAGCATCACAGGGCACCTAGAGGCACAGTGTCATGGAGGAGGTGGTGAGCCCTTGGCACTCCCTCACCAACCTCCTCCCAGAAAGCAGCTGAAAAATGTTGGACTCTAAAGAGGAAACAGCCTTTGGAACCCCACCAATCCCACTAAGAGAACTTAAATGTGGAATACCTAGAGGGCAGTGATTTGCTAAATGGGATGGGATGGAAGGTAACAAGAAAATTCCCTGTCAAAAGACTCTCCTCCTAAAGGATATAAGCACCTAGGGAAGATCCAGGGAAAGAGACAAAGCTGTATCTCTTAAAGTCTTACTTGAGGGTGATATCACCTCCACGCTCAAAGTTCAGGTCTCGGCGGCTAGAGAGGGTTTAAAAAAGGAGTAGGAATTTTAGACAGGAATACCATCCATCCAAATATAAGTATCTCTCCTATAAGGAAGCTGTCTTTCTCCCAAAAACTATAGTCAAATATTGGTGATTAAAAGTGGGAACCAAGGGGGAAGGTGGTAGGCAGGCCTCAAGCACAATCCCTACAGCCACTGTGCCCCCAGGTCCCTGGTCAGAGGGTAGTGAATGAGGAGGAAAGGCACAAGGACAGATCATCATCTAATTTCTGGGAATCCAATATTTCAAGAGAAGTCAACAGGAGAAAGGGGGACAGACAGCTCCCCACAATTCTGCCCACTGGGTCCGTGTTGCAGCTGTCCCAGTGGCACACCATGTCCTGCCTTCCTTGTACACAGTGTACACTCTGGACTTCCCTCTCCTCTCTGCTTCCCCCATTCCCAATCGCTGCTTCTAAATTACTTTCATATGCATGCAGGGACACGCACACGCACACTGCCACTCACTTGTTGTAGCTGTTCCAATACAGTTCAATGTTGTCCAGGTTGGGTGCATGTGTAATGATGTTTCTATACTTTTGTATCAATTCAGAATTTCCAGACAGCTCTTCCTAAAGGAAAGAAAAGGGAGAAAGGTTAGGGTTAGGAAGAGAAGTCAACAGTTACTAGATGCAGAATGGCAAGCTTTCTTCCCTTCCCAGATTCTGTCCCAGCTTAGGAAGTCACCCGAAGCATTCAAGCCCCTGCTGGTCCTCTCTTTCTACCACTTACCTGGCTGAAGAGATGTCCAAGTATCATCTCCGAAATGGAAGAGGTGAGGCCTGTTAGCTATGAGGGAAGAGCAGGTGAGAAAGTTCAGACATTGTGGGAAGAAGAGACCTAGGCAAGTAACACAGCTTCTTTCCTGCTCTATGTCCCCGCTCCTTGAAGGTCACAAGCCAATCAGTTATACTGGTAGAGCCTCACTGGACCCATGCTAGGGTGGAATCCCCACCCTAGATCTCAGTTCACAGACCCCTTCATACCTTGTGCGCTGCCCAGTCCATCCAACCCTTGGCATTGGGATCAATGTTGATGAGGACAAGACCCTCGACTGTGTCCTGATGGTTAAGCTGAAGGGCAGCAGAAAGAAGGGAAATCAGAAGCAGGACATGGCCTTATCTCTTCTCCACTACTTTCTAGTCACTCTTAGGCTCCCATGGGATCTCCCTCCCCCACCCTCAGACCCATGTCCTCCTGACAAATACACACTAACAAACAATACCCTCTTAATCAGCCTGCCATGGGCCTTGGACCTGCCTTCCCCTCACTGGCGGGGGCGGGGGGGGGGCGGCGTGGGGGTGTTAATTCTTACAGCATATCGCGACAAGATGTAGGCTCCAGCTCCAACACCAATTCCAATTATTGTGGAGAAACTGTGAAAAGAAGATGTATGTCCACTTGGTGTCCAAAACTTTGGCTTGCCAAACCCTTTACCCTCCTTCCTAAGGCCATGGGTACAAAAGACAGAAGAGACCTGCCATGGAGCTGAAAACTGATACTAGTAGTCAGTATAGGTCCCTGAAGTCTTTTCCCAGGTCCCTCTTGAAGAGCTAGTATCTTGAAAAGAAACACCCATCTACCAACCAGACAGACACTATTTTCTTAGGCAGCTCTTTGTCCATTCTCAATTTTCAGAAGCTCGTTCAACTTGTTCTTGTTTAATTCCTACTTCCTCTATAGGAACTGAGAAGAAGGAAATTTGAAGCAAGATGTTTGAAAAAAAAAATAGCTTCAGTGAACAACAGCAAGAGTGGGGTTAAAGAGAGACAAAGATGTGAACCAGAGCTGTCGGGGGCCTTGGTGTCCACGAAGAGCCAAGCCAAGGACAGAGCCCAGGAGTGTATACCAAGGAGGCCTCACCTGGCTTTCTCCTCCTCCAACTCTTCCTTACACACAGAGCTCCCAGTTCCCAGGTATGTATACAGAGGAGGGGGAGTGGGAGGAACAGAAGAACAGAGACAGGTCTATCTGGTTCCTCAGGGATTAGGTCACCCCCTCCTCTTCCTATCTAGCTTTCTGATCCCTCTTCAGCCTGAGGCAGGGCCTCACACAGCCCCTTCCTTTTTCTTTCCTCTATCCCTTAGGGCTACTCAACCAACTCAGGTCAGTTTTCCAAATCCACCCCTTCCCCTCAACAATCAGGTTGGGAACAGAGAGGAGAAAGGATATATCTAGACCAGAAACCAAAACTCATCCAGGAACCATGGTGGACATAGGAGTTCTAATGGCCCTTGTACTTGAAAGAGAAATCTGGTTTGGAGGAATCCCCAGGCTTCTCACTTTAAGTACTCCAGGATGCAAGGGATCATGTCCGCAAGCTGGTCCAGAGATGGGTACTGATATCTGGGGAAGAGGGGAATGTTAAGGAAAATACCAACCTGCCCCAATGGCCCCCACAGCCCCCACCTCAGGGTGTCCTACTCATCCTTTCCTAGAATCACCACTGTCCTCCTTTTCCTCCTCCCCTGGTCCAATCTCCCCCACACCTGTCGTATGCCTCACAATCCAATGATGAGGGAAGGAGCTAATTCTCACCCCAGAGGGAACACAGGAGCCCCCTCTTCCATCCCAGGGGCATCCACATGAACCCGCACGAAGTTCTGAATGATTTCCTGCATATCCCCGAATTGAAACAGCGGCTGGAAGCAAGATTTATCTAAAGAGAATTCCCATCACCCAAACAATAGAATCAGATAGGGAAGAGTGACCCCAAGTGAAAACCCACCCTCTTTCATGACATAGTCAGAGTAGGAGAGAACTTCTCGACACACCATATGGCTCCCTTCCTGCCCATGAGGACCCTTCCCCTTTACACTGTGATTTTAGATGCCACAGGGACCCCCACCCTCTACCCCGACCCTTCCCAGAAAGGAGTGAAAGGAGAAGCAAAGGTCCTTACAGTTCAGTCCCACATCGTGGTAGGTGAGTATCGCTGGGCGTTTGGGTTTGGGGGTGCCATAGACAGTAAAAGTGACAGAGCCATAAGGTGTCTCCACAGAGTGAGTCTGCAGGAAAACAGGTCATCATCAGGTAGGAGTTAGACTGAGAGGAAAAGAAGCAGGAGAAGGACCTCCACAAAGGCCCGGAGTTAAATGGGGGAGGGGCAGACAGAGGAGAAAGGAACAAAGTATTACAAAAACAATCAAAAAAATTTAATTTAGGTAAATTTGACAATGGGGATGATTTTGAGGGTGGAAAAGAATAATGAAAGATTGGAGAGAACCAAGGAAACCTGAGAAGGGAGAAGAAGGGAAGGAAAAGGCAGAGATGGGGATGGGCAAGGACTGGAATAGAAGGAAAAGGAGCAGAGAGGAGAGCCACGTAGGAAGTCCTCTCTTACTCTGGGGGGGGGGCGGGTAAGGGTGGAGAAGAGCCCCTTCTTGCCTCCCACCCCCTGACTGCCCCAAGCTGTTACCTGTCCCCGGTCCAGGAGGATTCGGGCAGCTAACTCAGCCTCCTGGAGAGAGACACACAGACAGACCCACACAGAAACACAGCCACGTAGGGTGGAAAGACAGACACAGATAAAGAGTGGTAGGTTAAGAGGTGAAAGACGGAAAGAGATGACAAAGGAGACATGGAGAGGATTAAGATTAGTATAGTGACATGACAAAGGCCTGGACTCCCAAGTGGGGTATGTGGGGAGAGAAATATGGGGAGAAATAGAGAAAGTAGGAGTGTGGATTAGAATGAGACTATGAATTTGGAAAGGCAGGACATGAGGGGGATGCTTGGATGTCTAGAATTTGGGCCTGGGAGTCAGAGGGTCTCTAATAACCTTGGCCACCTCAGGTGTCTGCCCTGGCAACAGCGGCTTCTCCTCCGTGATCTGCACCTCCTGGAGCTCCGCCATGGTGGCCTGGCAGGGTGAGGAAACACCACAACTGGGGAGGTTGCCTCCACACCCCCACATCTCCTCGAATACCTTCTTCCTCTCTCAGGACAGGGTAATGCAGGGCACAGGGGGCCCCTGGAGCTTAAGATGACTAGGACACAGACAGCCTTTCCTGCCCCAGCTCCATGTCCACACCAAAGTGGGGGAGGTTGTATATAAGGAACCAGGACAGTACTTCTCTTCACTGGCCATCCCCATTGCCCCCCTCAGCACCCACACCTCCATACCCAACTCCCCTATCCTGGATGGAAATACCAGGGTGAGGCAGCCATACAGCTCAGGTTTCCCAGGCTATATTTAGGGACCACCCACACTCCCAGTTAGGTAGGAGGTGAAACTAGTGGCTTAGTGACTGGGTACTCCAAAGACACTAAGGGACAGGTAGAAAGAGTTCACAACTGACTGTGACCTTTAACTAACGCCCCAATGTCAGCAGCTAAAAAGGAAAGGGGCTAAAAATGACCTGAGTAACATGGCCAAAAGGGGGAGGGGGGGACAAGAAAAGGGGGACAAGGGATATCTGTATCCAACTGACTCAATATCTCCCTTGCTCCCAAGGTTCTCCCTCCCTACTGTATATAAATTAGCATACATTCAATATTAGTGGGGCTAGTGTGGAGCAAAGCACTCCTGTAGACCTGCACAGTAAAGAGCCTGCAGCCTGGGGGTGGGGTCACTTACTAGGCTCCTATTGGCTGGATGCAGTGGGGTTAGGGGTCAGGGTTCTCAGTGCTCCTGGCTCTGGGGTCTGAGAAAACAAGGCAATGAGGTGAATGACATGGGAGAGAGGCAGACCCTGGTCTTTTAGGGACATAAAACCTCAGCCAAGACCTAGATTACTTGGGTCACCAACCCTCCCCAACCTGTACCCCTGAGTCCAGTGAACACGTCTTCTCTAGGTTTCGACCTGAATCAATACAGCCTGGAGGGGCCGGCGGAGCAAACAGAGAGCAGGTATCAGTCCAGGCTAGGGGGAGGAGACAGGGAAGTGCTGATGTGGAGGAAAGAGCGCTGCATGGCTCGGAACCTCCGAATTCTAGTCCCGGCTCTGCCGCCACTGGTATGACCTTGGCCCAATAAGTACTAGTGGCCTCAATTTCCTATTTGCAAACTAAAAGTGGGGACTAGGGGATCCCCAAGATTGTTGACAGCTCTCGAGTGATATGAGAGTAGCAGAGCATGACTGTTTCCTTCCGCCATTTAAAAAAAAAAAAAAACCTTAAAAAGCCTCGTGCCTTCGCTTCTCTCCACCATCCAGCCTCGGTGTGGGTCTCACGAGTGGAAAAAGGCGAGGAGGGTGGTCCCACAATCTCCTCCCAGCCTCCCCCGACGGACGACCCAAAAGGGCCGCGCCAGCTGGAAGGATGAATAAGAGGGATGGGATTGACCGGGCCCAGCACCCGGGACTTGTCCCTCCGAGTCCCTACGCTGCCCGAACTCGTGGGAAACGATACCCTCTCGAGGCGGGCACAGAACACCCTGGATCCTGAATACAACCTCGCGCACGTTCCAAACACGCCCTGCCGCTCGCCAAGCCCTCCGCCTTTGTGCACAGCAGCCCAGCAACCCCCTCTTCAGGACCCCATCCCAAAGCAATCGGTTGGTCCCAGGGAGAGCTCTAGTCTCCCACCGACCCCGCAGGCCCCAGCCAGGCCCTCCGGCACCCTCGCCTACCCCTCCCCCTACCTGCTGCCGCTGCAGCCGCTTCCACCTTCACTTGCCTTTGACTCTGAAGCCCGCTTGGGCTCAGGCTCCCCACAGACCCGCCCCCGGCCCGCCCCAGCCCGCCCACGGGCGGACAACTCCCCACAGATCCGCCCCAGACCCCCAGTAAACACGCCCCCCCTTACCCCGGGTTAAGCAGCTGTTCGCTGCTGGGGAAGGGCAGTTCAGGGGGCCAAAGGGGAAGTCTAAGAAAAGCAAACTGTGGGTGCTTCTGTGCTTCGTTTGCACTCCCTACAATAGCCCAGCACGAGTGAGGGCGGTTGTGGGGTGTGCGGGGATCCCTTAATCCTGCAGGGGATCCCCACGCCCGCCCTTAACACCGCCCTCACCCATGACCTGGATTTGCCTAGCGCACTGTGGCTTTGTCTTTCACCCTTAGACTCAGTGGTGGGGGCGGGTAGGGGAGATGAACCCAGGGTACTGACACCCCACGATTTCGACTCCGCCCACCCCGAAAAAGAGCCTGGCTCTGGAAGGAGGAGGTAGGCGGGGACCACCGCTGAAGAGGCGGGGGGTCTCGCCCATTGGGAGGGGCAGGTGTGCCAGCACCAACTGAGGGAGGGGGCGTCGAGGGCGCTGAGGTTCCAACTCCGGGGCGCCCAGGGTCCTGGTACCTCCTCTCTATGCCGCGTCTGACGCCTGCTGTCCGGCTACTCCCTGAGAAGTTGGAAAACAAGACTGGGAGGAGGGGTGGGGAATGCTGGGGGCCACTATAAATAGAGGGTGATCGCAGGAGGGTGGGGGAAGAGGATGGCCCTACGGGGACTCCCAGGTCAAGGCCCTAAGGAGGGGTGGAGGAGGGGCCAGGGACCCCCAGGAGCTCTGACTCTTGGGTAAACAAGCGAGGAGGCGGAGTTAACTCTGCGCTGGTGGAGTGGGGGCTTGGGGAGGACGCAGTGTCCCGGGCTGGGACCCAAGAGACCCTGTGGCTTCAGTGCTAACCCCTCCTAGTCCGGCGCAGAGACGAAGGGTGAGACCAGCTTGGTCTGGCTGAATCGCAATGCCCAGGCGATGGTTTCTCAGGGACCGCTGCTTCTCTCTCAGGGCTTGGGTGGGTTTGCTCGTCTAGACTCCTCACTCGCCCAGGCCTCCCCACACTTAGATGCACCCTCCCTGACCTCCTAAGAGGAAGGCCACCCTTCATGAAATGGTTATGTGGCTAAGAAAATTCAACGTTGTCTTAGGAAAAAGGAAACCTGATTGAATTTCTTCCCACCTGCCCCCTTGTTAGCTCCCCTCCTCCCAGGGTCCCCACCCCATCCTTTCCTTCAGCCTGGTTCCTGAGTTGCCATTTCGGGGGCTGGGCACCAGGCCAGTTGGGAACAATAACCAATGGAACTGAGGCTGCCAACTGCAACACCAGCATAGACTGCTGCCCCAAGACCCCCAAACTACCCTACCCCCTCTTGCCTGGGAACCACCCCCCACAATCCTCCTCACCACCCACAACACCCCTCCCACCCAAGGACCATCAATGCCCCTTTCATCCTGACTTGGCAGGGTTTATTGGAAAAAAAGAGGGGCCAAGAGGGCGGAGGTGACCCAGAGGAGGAGAACTGGTCAGAATAAAACCCAGCTTTCAACAACCCAAAACCGAAAGGATCCCCCTACACTCACTAGTTGAAGCACCCAAGTTTTCCTCTATTCCCTTCCTCCACTCACTTCAGAACTATGTCCCCAGAAACTGGCACAGAAGCTGGGCACTCTGGCTCCCCGCCTGGGCAGGCCCCTGTCTCCTCTGGATGCCAGTTTAACGCTATCCTGGACTAGGAAAACCTGCTGGAATTAGGATCATACACAAAGATGCACAGGACAGGACAGATCTCACCAGCCCTCCTACGACTGGGGGAGAAAGTCTGAGTGAGAACTTATGCTTGCTGCCTTCTTTTATGTGTCTAAAGTAGTCTTACTTGGAGTGGGGGAGGGAAGGACCTGGAGGTTCCAGCATCTAAATTCGTCTCTAGGTCGGGATGACTCAGGGGGAACTTGATAAGGGGCCTCGCAGGGGTGTGGAGGGTGGGGCAGGAGGGGGGAAATTTCCACTAGGAGCCCGTTTACTTCCTAGGCCTAGGGGTCTCAGCCTGCTGCAGACAAAAAAGACGCTGTTTCAGTCCTAATATAGGGTTCCTCTCTGTCGGGGCAGGTCCCAGCCCATCCTTAGTGTAAGTGGCCCAACAAGGATAACTGCTCTAACTTCCTTCTCTCAGGCCAGAGCAGCTTCAAACTGAACATCAACCAAGTGACAGTTTTAAGTACCTGTTTTGTGCAGTCACTGTGTAGATGGAGTTCAAAGTGTGAAGTCTAGTCATACCCTCTCTAGAAGCCTATGATGGAATAATTGAGAGAAGGTATAAAAATAGAAAAAGTGTTTTTAAAAAATGTAAGGTTCATTGTTTCAACAATAAGTCCTATGGCAGTAGTTTCCCATCCTTCTCAAGTGGGAGGTCAGAGATTTCCATTCCCACATGATGGGTGTAGTATCCCCTGATGGAGACAAACCACGAATTCAGCAATACTTTCAAGTTTGTACAGTATTCTGATCATCACAACATCTATGTATATAGCAATACCTACATGTGTAAAGCATATTATTTATCCAGTTGACAATAAATCTGTGTACATACAGATTCTGGGGGCCTTTGCAATAATTCAGAAATCCTCACCCCAGGAGGCTGTAGGTCAGCAGGTTAGGAAATACTGTCTTTGTACAATACCGAGGAGGAAAAGGGTTTTGTTCCTAGGGTGAAGCACCCTATGAGGAGTGCGACCATGAAGTATTTGGTAGGAGAGAGGGCCATTGAATCGAGAAGGAGGGAACATGGGAGAAAGTTTAAGGGCAGAAATTCACACATTATTTCGAAGAATGGAATAATGGCTACCTTTTGCAAGAAACTTCCCATATATTATCCCCCTATACCATAGGGTATGTATTACTGTCCTTATTGTACAGAAGAGGAAACTGAAGCTCAGAGATGTCCAGTGATTTGCCCAAGACCAATAAGCTAGTAAATGATATATCTAAGACTTATATCCTCACCCAGGTTCATTCCACTCTCCAAAGATATGCTCTTTCCACTATGAGATAGCACCCCCTCAAGCATATAGTGAGGATATTAGGCCAGATGAAGAATAATGCTGATGAGAGGTGGGTGATGTTTGGTAGGATAGATTGGGGATGAGTGCGAATGTCCTTGAATGACAGGCAAAAAAGTTTGTCACTGAAGCTCCGTAGAATGTTCTTGAGCAGGAGTAATGAATTAAAAAATAGTTTTGTGAAAATTAATATGATGGGGGGTGGATAATAGTGATGGATTATGGGGTAGGTGGGGATAAAGCATTCAATCTAGGAAAGTGATCATTTACGCCAAAGTGTGGCTGTGTATGGCTCAGTTGGTTAGAGTGCCCTCCCAATTCACCAATGTTTCAGGTTCGATCCCTGGTCAGAGCACATACAAGAATCAACTAATAAATAAATAAATAAGTAGAAAAACAAATTGATGTTTCTCTCTCTCCCCCGTCCCTCTTTCTCCCCTCTCCCTTCCTTTCTCTAAAATCAATTTTAAAATAAATAAAAATAAAAAAGAAGCCAGGTATCAGGTCATCTCAACTAGATATGAGATGACAAGGATTTCAAGAAGCGTGACAGTAGACTTCTGGCCAAGATGGAGGCATAGTTAGACACACTGTGCCTCCTCACACAACCAAAAGAAGGACAACAACAAAGTTAAAAACAATCAGAACTGATAGAAAATCAAACTGTATGGAAGCCTGACAACCAAGGAGTTAAAAAAGAAACATTCATCCAGACCAGTAGGAGGGGCAGAGACAGGCAGCCAGGCCGAGAGGACTCACAGCAAGGCAGCAGCTGGAGGACCAGGGTGGGCAAGGCTGCAGCTGGTGGGCAAGGCAGCTGCTGGCAGACCTGACCAAGGCAGCAGATTGTGGACTGGATGGGTCCCACGTTCATGTGCAGATAAACTGGGAGGAACAACTGGGGAGCAAGACAGACCACACAACCCAGAGTTTCAGTGTGAGGAAATAAAGCCACAAACCTCTGATTGAAAACACCTTAGGGGGTTGAGGTTGCAGGGGGAGAAACTCCCAGCCTCACAGGAGAGTTCGTTAGAGAGACCCACAGGGTCTTGGAACATACACAGGCCCACCCACCCGAGGATCAGCACCAGAACGGCCCAATTTGCTTGCGGGTAGCGGGGGAAGTGACTGAAAATCAGCAGAGAGTGGAGCAAGCGGCATTGTTTCCTCTCAGACCCCTCCCCCACATACAGCACCACAACACAGCCAAGGGGGTTGCACCACCCTGGCAAATACCTAAGGCTCTGCCTCTTATATGTAACAGGTGCGCCGAGACAAAAAAAAAAAATGGCCCAAATGAAAAAACAAATCAAAGCTCCAGAAAAAATACAACTAAGTGACAAAGAGATAGCCAACCTAACAGATGCACAGTTCAAAACACTGGTAATCAGAATGCTCACAGAATTGGTTGAATTTGGTCACAAATTAAATGAAAAAATGAAGGCTATGAAAAGTGAAATATAGGAAAATGTACAGGAAACCGATAGTGACAAGAAGGAAACCAGGACTCAAATCAATGGTGTGGACCACAAGGAAGAAAGAAACATTCAACAAAAACAGAATGGAGAAACAAGAGTTCTAAAAAATGAGGAGAGGCTTAGGAACCTCCAGGACACCTTTAAACATCCCAACATTAGAATTATAGGGGTACCAGAAGGAGAAGAGGAAGAACAACAAATTGAAAACTTATTTGAACAAATAATGAAGGAGAACTTCCCCAATCTGACAAAGGAAATAGAATTCCAGGAAGTCCAGGAAGCTCAGAGAGTCCCAAAGAAGTTGGACCCAAGGAGGAACACGCCAAGGCACATCATAATTACATTACTCAAGATTAAAGATAAGGAAAGAATCCTAGAAGCAGCAAGAGAAAAGGAGACAGTTACCTACAAAGGAGTTCCCATCAGACTGTCAGCTGATTTCTCAAAAGAAACCCTGCAGGCAAGAAGGGGCTGGAAAGAAGTATTCCAAGTCCTGAAAGGCAAGGACCTACATCCAAGATTGCTCTATCCAGCAAAGCTTTCATTTAGAATGGAAGGGCAGATAAAGTGCTTCCTGTGTAAGGTCAAGTTCAAGGCGCTCATCATCACCAAGCCCCTTATTATATGAAATGTTAAAGGGACTTATCTAAGAAAGAGAAGATAAAAAATATGAACAGTAAAATGATGACAAACTCACAGCTAGTAACAACCACACCTAAAACAAAAACAAATTAAGCAAACAACTAGAACAGGAACAAAATCACAGAAATGGAGATCACATGGAGAGTTATCAGCAGGAGAGTTGAAGGGGGAGAAAGGAGAAAACGTACAGAGAATAAGTATCATAAATGGTAGGTAGAAAATACGGGGAGGTTAAGAACAGTATAGGAAATGTAGAAGCCAAAGAACTTGTATGTATGACCCATGGACATATACTAAAGGGGGGAAATGTGAGTGGGTTGGGGTGTGCAGGGCAGAGGGGAATAAAGGGAGGGAAATGGGACAACTGTAATAGCATAATCAACAAAATATATTTTTAAAATTTTTTAAATGTGTGAGAGTAACAAGAATGGAAAGGAATAGATATGTAAGACAAAGAAAAAACACTTATAGGAATTGGTCACTGATTAGACAGGAAGGGAAAGGAAATCACGAACCTAGTTGCTTTTGTTAGGATTCCTGAAGTTCATCCATCTATATGGTTTCTAGCTAAAGAAAAGGCCATGGAGGAACCCCTGAAGAATATCCTTGACCGCAAGGAAACTTACCTAAAAGATTTTCAGAGTCTGAGATTCACCCTCATCCTGACCTATTTCACCCTGGCCTATCCAGATCTGTTACACTCCAAGACCATTTCCATGTTGAGCCCCAAACAACACTATTTAAAGTTCCTATTGAGGCTGGTCTGCTAAAGCCAATGAGATCTTCCAAGTTGGCCTGGGCCTGGAGACCAAAAAGAAGAGCAATGTCAGACTTACGCTAACTTGTCTTTATTAACCCCTTCCCTGGGCCCTCTTCAGCCTTTGTTGAGGGTCTGAGCAATTTTTTTTTTTCCGTAGGCAATCTGATCAAGACCGAGAGGACTAGGTCAAGTTGGGCTGGAATGATGAGGGAAGTTTGATCACCTGGAGAAATCAGAAAGTTGGCAATTTGTTCAATGAAACATGCAAGGTAGGAAAACCAAAAGATACCTCCCCCAAAGACTAGGGTTATAGCTGGGGCTGGATGTGATGTCATATAAAACCTACTGAGGTCATAAAAGCTTCCCTCTCCTCCCCTGTCTCCTCACTGCCACATATACACACACTTACATACAAAGCCGGGAAAGGGTCAGACACCATCCGGCCACTCAGGTACCAAAAATGGGGACATGGTTGGGGGGGTGATTTCTCAGAATGTAGGATCCATGCTAGTTTCTCTAATGCTGGGAACAGTAGGTGGAAAGAGGGGAGAGGGGAACAGGGAGGAGGGGTTTTTTTTTCCCTGTCGCTGATTCAGATTTTATCTTAACCACCATCCTTCTTACTCCTCAGTCCTCCCTTTCTTTCCTCCCTCACCCCTCAGTCTCCTCCTCTACTATCCTCCCCAGCCTCCAGCTGATCATGGCATCAGAAGCAGAAAAAACATTCCAGCGGTTTGCTGTCTTCGGAGAATCGTCAAGCAGCGGCACCGAAATGAACAACAAGAATTTCTCCAAGCTGTGCAAAGACTGTGGTGTCATGGATGGCAAGACTGTCACCTCTACTGATGTGGACATCGTGTTCAGCAAAGTCAAGTAAGGAACCAAAGATGGGAGTAGGGGTCATGAGTAGAACAAACAAGACAGTGAGACATGGAAGGGTTTATGTGATAGAGCACTTGTAATGGGTCTACTGAGTACCTACTGGGTACATGGCACTGTCTATTCTCTGTCCTCAAGACATTCAGCGATCAAGTATGAGTAAGGGGAGGATTGGCCCTTGGTAGATAATGAATTCATGTTTCAAAATTCCTGAATTTCTGTCTGACTAACCAGGGCCAAGAATGCTCGAACCATCACTTTTCAGCAGTTCCAGGAAGCAATGAAGGAACTGGGCCAGAAGCGGTTCAAGAGTAAGAACCCAGATGAAGCCCTGGAGAATGTTTATAAACTCATAGAAGGCAAGGATCCAGCTACCACTGGTGTTACTGTGAGTGACATTCTTTATCCCTAACACTTGACCCTACTTCCCTAAATTCTGCTGCTCCTTCTCCTCTTCCACCCTCCACTGACCCTAATGCCTGCCAACACAGGTACTGTAGGGATACTACAGAACGCCTCTGGGGCACTCTTGGTACTGGAACAGACTTCAGAGACCATCTGGCCACTTCAGAGGCAAGGAATCGGTGCCCAGAAAGAGGAAGTGACTTGCCCTAGGTCCGCAGCTATTTTCATAGCAAAATTTAGACTCATTCTCAAGTGTCCAGTATCTGAGCCAGGCAGCTAGGGCCTGGTGGACACAGAGTGCAGAGGACTTGGTACGTGATCCCTAGTGTTCTTCCTGCTCTTATATAAGGTCTGATCTCTGACTTTCTTCCTCTCATCCCTCTCTGTTCCCTATTTGTCTCCTCTCTACTAAAAGTTCTTTCTACTGGGGTAGGAGTTCTTTCTACTTTCAAATAAGACCTACCCAGTAGGAGGAACCTTGCATATGGACTCTGGGATTGAAGTCCCCTGGCCATAGCCTCGTTAAAATAACTCCTCTGGAAGTGGAAAAATCCACACACAGTCTACTCACTCCCATGCACCAGACTCCTCTTCCCTCTGGTGGATGGCTCTTGCCACAGTTACTGCCCACGGCCACATCTGGGCTCAGAGAAAACAGCAACATGCCACAGGTAGAGCAAGACTCAAAGCCATCTTTAGAAAAGGGGTAAAACTCTGGAGTGGGGAGGAGAGGGATCACACTCATCGTCCTCTGGCTTGCAGAAAGCAACAACTGTGGGCGGGGTGAGCCGGCTAACAGACACCAGCAAGTACACTGGCACCCACAAGGAGCGATTTGATGAGAGTGGCAAGGGCAAAGGCATCTCAGGACGGGAAGACTTGACTGACAACTCCGGCTATGTGAGTGGGTACAAGGGTGCTGGCACCTATGATAAGAAGTTTAGCAACTAGGGAGTAGCCCCATCTTAGCCTGTCAGCTATCGACCCTGCATCTTTAACACCATGGAGCTTGGGGAACAATAAACATCTGTGTGCGCAGCAGCTAAGGAGCTCTGTCTTCAACCAGGGTAAGGGATGGATGGGCTCATGGGTGTAGAGAGAGAGGAGAGGAGAGAAAGTCCAAGATGTCAGGGTTTCCAGCTCTCCATCTTTTGCCCTACTTAGCCTGATGCCTCCAAGTCAAAAGTTAGTATTCTCCTCAGCTGATCAGGGCTGAGGAATATATTTGGAGATAAGCGATGAACCAGATGTGGAGGTAAAAGTATTTGCTATTTGCATTCACACACACACCACTGGTATTCACCCCACATAGACACACCTGCCAAAGGGGAATAGAGATCCCTGATTTGATGGAGGATGACCCAGATACCACCAACCAGACCCCTGTCCCTCCCCACCTTCCTCATCTGTTGCAATCCATGTTTGTGTGTGTGTGTGTGTGTGTGTGTGTGTGTGTGGAGAAAATTAGAAGCCAACTGAGGTGGGCCAAGGATCTACTTATCCTGATTCATTACAAGTTTGTTCTAGAGCTGGGGAAAGGGAGAGTCCACTTTCAACACTCAGCTGAAAGTGAATTTTACCCCACTGCACCTCCATCATGGTTCGCTTGGAACAGAAGATCCTATACAGCTAAGGATAGCCCAGGAAGATGGCCAGAGGTGAGTGGTCTCCAGGACTTTGACAGTAGGAGTTCTAGTGCACTAAGGAAAAAGGAATGAAATCAGAACTGAGTCGCATGTGTTTTTTTTTATCATTTTATTTTTAAATGATAATAGATTTACAGGAAGATGCAAAAATAGTACTGAGAGGTTCCATGTACTCCAGTTTCATTCAATGGTCACATCTTACATAACTCAGATGTGGCCTTGAAACCTTCTGCAACTACAGCCAGGCCCACCTCACCCATCTTGTCAGCAGCAGATCCCAGAGTTTGGGGATCATCAGGAGGAACTTTGGGAAGGAACAGGATGCTGGAATGTCTAGGGGGATAGATCAGGGAAAGTAACATGAAACTTCACAGTGAACCAAGGTGAGAATTGTGGGAAAGAGGTTGGAGAAGACAGGGTGGCTAAAGGAGGCTGGGAAGGTTAGGGAGAGACACTGGGCTCCATGTTGGAAGGAGGGAGGAAAGACTATGTTATGTGAAGAACATGATTTCATAGAGAGGAACAGACAGGGAACTAGGGGAAGTGAGGCTAAAATGAACCTAAAGGTCTCAGGAAGGTCCCTATTGCCAGAGATACCTATAGTGTAGGTGAGTGAGTAGAGGGAATCATAGGAAAATGAGGAAGACTGGAAAGAGGAAGGTCTTGGGGATGGGGAGTTGAAATATTGAACTGGGTGCCTGTTGCCATGGTGTGAGCTGAGGCTCTGGGCCTCCATCCAGGATTCAGTATCTGGCCCAGTGGATGGACAGTCACTGCCAACTGGATACAGTCAGCTTCTTGGGTGGGAAGAACTATCTGTGGGAGAGGGAAGATGATGGGGGAGGGGGAAGGTAAACAAATTAGAAAGAGCCTAGAAGACAGTTATGACTTTGCAATGCGATCAAAGCTATGGACAGTTTTTCCTACCTCCCTGGTCTCTTGGGAGGGAACCCTGCTTACCTTCAAAATCAGGGAGGAAACTTTGTACCAGGGATCAGAGTTTTGGAAATGAGGACAGGCTGCTCTGTTGTAGGCAGTAGGGGTGGTTCTCAATGAAAATCTCCTTTCCCTAGTAAAAGGCAATGACACCTACTGGTTCAGCATCATACTTCTGGGAACAGAGCAGGTAGAGCCTTTGATTGGTCAGGGTGCCATTGTAGTGGCAGCTGGTGGGTGGCTGGCTGGTAATCAAAGAGCAGATTGTGAGGGGGAAAGATTCCTGGGTGAGTGTACAGTATCCATTGTAATTCTCACAAAAGTTCTCACAGTGCTTGCAGAACTTCTTAATTTCTGTCCTCGGGGCATGTATCACATAATGGTTCTTTGGGCAATACAAGCTTTTCTTTCTGCCCCGTACATAGGCCATCAGACCATTACAGTAGCCCCGAAAACCTCGTGGGTAGTTAACCCTAGGATAGTCAATGTGTAAGACGTGGAAGTCCTTGATGGCAAACTGCAGACTGATGTCCACAACCAAAGTTGGCTCTAGAACAAGCTGGAGGAACAGGAGCCAGGCCAAAGCTGGTGCCATTCTTCCTGCTGGTAGAGTTAAGGTGGTTGGAGGCAGAGGTGGGCCTAGAGTGGCTGTCCGCCTCTTCCCTGAGCCTCCAGCATTCCCCCAACCTTCCCTGTGTGCCTTCCCTTATACCTGAAGAGCCGACTGTACCTCAGAGATCATGCAGCCATAGACCTTATGCCCCAGAAAGGGGAAACACTTAACCACCCTCACCCAGCTAATCAGCTACCTTCAGCCATTTCCCACTTCCCTAGGTCCATCTACAGTCCCAGCCTCACCCAGTTCATGAGCCATAACACTTACAGAATAAGAGATCCAACTGGTCCCTGGGTGAGCAACTCTTCATGATTATCCCTGGGCCCAGTCAACCCTTCTGGTAAAAAGATACAGAGGCAGTAGAAGGAACAGGCTCAGCTATGATTCTCTGATTGCTCTGGAGGAAGGAAACAAGCTGGAAGATGAGCAAGGCAGCAGGCAGGGTTTCTTCTCACCTGAGGCCGAGGACAGCCCAAAGGTGAGAAGAGGCTGGAAAGGTTTCTGGATAAATACCAGTCTGGGAGGATGGAATTGTCGCCTGAGTTTGAGAAGCCCCTGTGCTGAGGGGGTTGGATGGGTGGGAGGAAAGAGACATTACAATCTGGTTTCCTCCTTTCTGATGTCATAGGAACACTTAGTTCCAACCTCCTTGGGAGAAGACTGTAAGTTCTTGGGCTTTCTTTGATGTCCATAAGCCCTGCTCCTGCAGAAGGTGAGAAGAAAAGTAGTCTCATGTTTCTGAGGAACAAAGGGCTCCTTATTCCCGACCCTCAGAGAACAGAGCGTCTGCCACTGCCTCATCCCATGCACAAGAGCCCACGCACATGCAAGAGCCTCCCACCAGAATGATGCACTGAGAATCAAAGACATTTTTGTGGACCCCCCCCCCCACGGTCCCCATCATCAACCACGCAACAATTACAATGACAATCACACCACTCCCTCCCCAATAACCTCCGGCCCTTTTGGAGTCAGGGCACATGTGGAGATTTTTGCTTGCTGACCCTGAAGCCTCAGACTTGTCAGGTTGAATTAGACAGCATCGCTTGGACTGAGGTGGTGTAGGCCTACATGTGAGCCCAGCAGGTCAGATTCCTGCTATTGTTTGCCATGTTGGCAAAGGGCTGGGCTCCTAACTCCCCATTTTATCGACACCTGCCCCTTCATCAGAAGCAAAGAGCCTGCCAGCCACAGCCCTTGACTTCCACAGGCCTCTCAGCCTGGTCTCCCTGTAGGATATGAGCCAGGTCTTGGGCTTCCTCTCAGGAGATCAGGGAGTCAGACCACAGAAACTTGAGTGCTCCAAGGCCAATGTGTAGTTCAATAGGAGGTACAGAGAGACATACTGGTGTTCCTCATTCATAGCCCCCCTAACTTGCTCTTTCTTACAGCACAAATGAGAATACAAAACTGAACCCCTTTCCACAACTTGCTTCTCCTCCTTGTTGTCTAGCTCAGCTTCCTCAGTTACCTGCACAAGAAATATGAGACTGATCATAGACCCCTTCTTCTCCTAAACTGCACCTGTGGGGAGGCTTTTGAGTAAAGCAGACCAGAAATTAAATCCTGTTCTGTTGTTTACAGGCTGTGCACCATCAATCTGAGTTTACTAAAACACTGTAAACTTCAGTTTCTTTATCTGTTAATGAGGATTATATTTTATACCTTGTGGAAATATTAGGATTCATTAAGATGTATATCAAGAGCTGTTAGCCCAGGGTCTGGCACATGTTGAGTAATCAAAATGACCATGAGTCCATCGGTCATGAAGCCCTAGAAATCTTATCTAAACTTTTCCTAAACTCATCTCTTCCATTCCTATTTCTTCCCCTGCTGGGTCTCCTGTGTCTCCTGAACACCACACACACTGCAACTCTGGTAAGGCTCTACCCCGCATTGGACATAAGACTTCCCATGACCTGGCCCTTGCCAAGTCTCCAACTGCATCTCCCTGCCTTCCTGCTTCCCCCAGGATGCCCCACCCCACCTCCATGTCCTTGCTCATGTCATCTCCTTCTCCTGCTCTTGCCCCCATGAATTCCACTGAGCTGGCTCATAGGAAGACACATCCCAGAAATCCTGTATAAGAAGCCTCTACTTCGAAGACCTCTCCAGGGAAGTGTGCATAGCCAAGCAAGTGAGGGAAAATCCCACACAGACAAGTGGCCCATCTGTGTCCTTCAGGCTGGTGTACAAGCCAACACTGATTGGGGGCCCATGCATGGAGGTACGGGCATCTGGCTGACTCAAGTCTTTGTCTGAGGAAGCTTAAACACACTGTGTGGTCCCCACATCAAGGCATGCCATCTCTTCCCTTTTTGCTCAAGGATGCAACTTGGTCTTTGTCTTTCGTCATAAACTACCCACCCACCACCACTCACCTGTGCACACACAATTACAGAAATGGAACAACGCACTGCAGAGGAAAGAGTTCAGGACTTGATATTAGATAACCTACTGAGTTTCTATTTCCTCTTCTATAAAATGGTATTAATACCTTTCTTACCTCTTGAGGCTATAAGATAGAATGAGATGGTCTGCACGAAAGTGCCTTTTAATGATTAAACAATATTTAATGGATAACTGGGGATGGTCTCCTAGGTTCCACACCAACTCACATTTTTTCCCCAACTCACTGAACATTTATTTGCAAAGCCTCTTTCATTCCCCAAATGGGCCAAGTGACCTGCCGCCTTCCCTACTTTGCCGATCTAGAACTCCATCGAATACCTGACTTAAAATCCATCTTCACAAAGCTTTCTATTATTAGCTGTGCCCCATGTTGATTACTCCAAAATATTTTTTAAGTAATTGTAAAATATCATATGAAATGCACTATGACAAATTTAGGGGGAAATATAAAGGTCAATATGACAGATCCAGCCCAAACTAAGTTTACAATTCAAAAGGAGAGACACACATATGAGTATATGTTACAAAGGCATGAGCCACAGAGCCAGGAAAAGCACTGAATGTGTGATGGGCTTTCAGTTTTCAAACTGCCATCCTAGTGGTCTGGTTTTTAAAATCCTATCCTAGAGGATTGATTCATAGTATTGCTTCTTCCATTCTGACTGACACCTTTGTCATGGTCTCGTACACTCCCTAACTCTGAGATTTGTGGAATTGTTACCCCATTACACTGGACTTTACATACACAAGAATAATTCTAGAAATGAGGAAACTAAGTTTTAGAGCTGTTCAGCAGATGGCTCAAGGTCACAAGTCTAGTTCAGTGGTTCTCAACAGGAAGTGATTTGGTCATATCAGAGACATTTTGGGTTGTCACAACTGGGAGGTGCTACTGGCATCTAGTGGGTAGAGGCCAGGGATGCTGCTCAACATCCAACATTGCCCAAGACAGCTCCCACAACAGAGAATCATCCAAACTGAAATGTAAATAGTGCTTAGATTGAGAATCCTGGCCCAATGAGAGAATCAGATTTCCCAACAAGTGCATACTTATTTGTGAGATTTTGCTTGTAATGGTATTGGTTTTTCCACCAGCAAAAGGAGTACCGATAGTTCACCATTGAAATAATTTTTAGTTATTTTTCTCGTAAAGGTGACCCTATGCATGTAACCAACTACATATTCTCTCTCTCCCCATCTCCCAAGGGTAAACATTTCTAGAACAGCTGGCTAGAGTGGCAGGTGCAGGGATGATTGTCTATGATTGAAGGGAACCCCCAAGACTTTTTGCAGAGTGAGCTCACCTCAGTCTCAGTGATACACCTTTTTGCCCTGCCCAACTAAAATTACTCAAGCAGTGTACTGTGTCACGGACTGTCCCTGGGTTGTCCTCAAACCCAAAGGATTGCTTCAGTCATCTCAACTTCTTGTCATAGCTACAGCTCAACCTCAGGGTTGATGTCTAGGAGCTGCATTGTCAGTTCCTCAGTCTGCTAACCAATGCTGTGGATTGGTCGTGATCCCATCTGGGACTGGGATCACTCAGGGGCAGAGGGAAGGCCTTCTAACCCAGAAGCTGAATCAGTTAAGGTCACTTATCTGCAAGGCATTATACTGTGTCCTGTGGGAGGTACAAAAGAAATGTAACAGATGGTCCTTGTCTTCCGGGAATTGACAGTCTAAACTGGAGGAAAATAAAAATTCCATATGAAGAAATAACCAATAATTCAAAGCAGAAAATTATACATCTTAAAGACAGTAAGTGTAGGGATTTAGAAATGAGAAAGATCTCTCTGAATTGGGAGAATCAGAGCAACTTTTGAAGAGTTATCCTGGAA
Source organism: Glossophaga mutica (assembly GCA_039655065.1). Classification (NCBI taxonomy): domain Eukaryota; kingdom Metazoa; phylum Chordata; class Mammalia; order Chiroptera; family Phyllostomidae; genus Glossophaga; species Glossophaga mutica. Next base: position 73,264,646 of record CM077303.1, read on the forward strand.
ACTTGTGGGTGGGTCTCAAGGAACAGTTAAGTGGAGATAAAGAGAATTATGAAAGGTATATTTGAAAAAAGAGAGAAAAGCAGCCTGGCTAGGGTTGAGGCACTCAGTGGAAGAAAAGTCAGAGATAAAGTTGGAAAGATAGGTTTGCGAAATTGTAGCAGACCTTGAATATCAGGCTAAGGAATTTATATTTTATTCTGTAGACAAATGGGGAGCTGACAATGGCCTCTCATGAGGGAGGGGTCAAGCCCAGGTCAGGTTCCCCTCTCTTACATCCTGGCTTGACTAAACACACTGGACTAGAAGCCAAGGATTCCAACCTCCTGTCAGTTCTGCCTCTTCCAGACCCACAGCTGTTCAAGAAAAGGTCATGAGAATTCAAAGGCCCAAAGCAAGTTCCACATCTGACCCCAACTTGCTGTTTGTTTCACTTTACCCATTTACGCAAATGAGCCCATTACCCTTATTTTACTCTAGGAGCAACAAAATTGGGATAACAGAACTCAGATCTGCTCCTGTTTGGAGGAGAACTCTCATGGGCTTTCCACTGGTATCCAGAGGCTGTGCAGAACTCCGGAAGGAGACAAGCTGGGCTCTGAAGGGAGGGCACCTATCCAGGCCCAACCCTCCTCTCTCCCAGCCCCCCTTACCCCCTCCCAGCACAGGCTAGAGGAAGCAGCAGCTGTTGTCCTGTGGGGAAGACAGGCAGAGGTCCACCTGGCACTGCTGGGTTTTCGCAACACCTGCCCTGGTGACTATTTAAGCACACGCGAATGCGCATGCACCAGTGGTCGGTCTGGGGAGAAGTTGGGCCAAGAGCGGTGACTGTGGTGATCAAATGAGGAGGAGGCTGGAGAACTAACTAGCTACCTCATGTCCCTGGACACAGGGTGCTCATGTGAGGGGCTTTCTTCCCTCCCATCTTCTCTCCCACCATTTTGTCTTCTGTCCTCCAAATTTGCTCTTCTTCCTCCTGTCAGACTCGCTGACCAGCCCTTGGCTTGATGCCTGACTTATTTTGTTCTCCCTAACCTTGTCTCCGCATCCCTTCATCTTTTCCTCTTGCCGCATACATAAAGTGAAGGGAAGATGGCAAAATTATCTTACCAAGTCCAAAGTGAAGCCAATCTTGGAAGCTGGATAGTTTAGGCAAATAAATAAAATCACCTGCCTTATCCAAATAATTGATGCAAGGTAAGCGTTTTGGCTTGAATTAGTAGGTTCAACTCCTCGAATTTCTTGCACTAACCTAAACCTTTAGTCTGTCTTCCCTTTGACCTGACACAGTAGGGCTGTTTACTTTCCTTTCACATAGCTCTAAGATGGACTTCTGGAGAATCTAGCATAATGGAGTCAAAGAGCAAACTAGGTTAATTATAATGACAGGGAAACACAAGGGAAGAAGGCAGTGCAAGTCGTGGTTTGGAAACATCTCACTCTAGAATAATGAGCAGTGAGGAGGAGTCTCAGCAAGGAATTCAAATGAGCGCTTGGTCTCCCACCCCCTCCTGTAACGCCAGCCTAGGGCTGCATTAGCCTGTGCTGATCTGCATTCTATCCACAGTCTGCTTTAAACCAGGGATTTTATCTCCACACATTTGCATTTCTACAGCAGCAGAGGCATAATCCTCTATCCAAAAGTTCAAACTGCAGAGATTCAGATACCTTAACAAAGCCGTGAAAAGCTGTCCCCATAGCCAAGGCCTCAGGGAGGGTGAACCAAAGAGGCCAGAGGCCTGTGTGAACTTGCTTCTGGTTCTCTGTTGCCATCTAGTGGTATTTCCCATCTCTAACACCACGTTTTCTTCCCAACACCACCCTGACCCACAGCTGCACTCCCCCCATCTTCTATAATGATGTCCTCCCTGGCCTCGAAACAAACACCCAAATCCTAACTTCTGGACCAGAACACAAACTTTATATTCCAGGTGGTTTACATGGCCTCTCTATGGTTACAGTGCACACAACGGCCAGGGGATCTTTAAACAAACAGGTCTTTTACTCCTCTGCTTAGAACTCTCCAGGGCTCTTCACTGTGCCCAGAGCAGAAGTCTCAGTCCTAACGTTCTCTAAGGCTTGCCAAGATTTGGCCTCTGGTCCCTCGCTGACGCCACCATTCTCCTGCTCCAGCCACACTGGACCTGACTGTTCCCCCAGGCATACTCATCTGCTTTGGGGCCTTTGCAGTGCTGTTTTCCTTACTCAAAGTGTTGTTCCCCACGTGAGCCCAAGTTCACTCTCATACCTTCAAGTCTTTGTCTCAGAATCACCTACTCCAATGACCCTATTTACAAATCACTGTCTGCCAACTTCCGTCTTGTTCTTCTTTTTTCCCTAGCAATGATCACTTTGAGCAAAGTTCAATACATATTTTTACTCTTTCTCTCAATGGAATGTAAGCACCACAGCAGTAGGGATTTTTGTCTCTTGCTCACTAATATATTCCAAGCACCGTGGCATGTAATAGGGGCTGAATAAAATTTTGTTGACCACATGCATGAACCTGAACTCAGTATTCTGTGATCACCCGCTACTTACAGGCAAATCCTGAAAGCACAAATATCGTTCATCTCAGTTTTCCAGGCCTCCCAACTGTGCAGAGCGATGCCTCTCTGCCTCACAGTCCAGTTCTCCTGAGTGCTTTATACCAACTCCCACAATCCCCTAGGGCAGCAGTTACCCAAGTTTTCCACACAGATGTCACTGCCACCAGGAACAGAACATAAAAGGTAAAGGAAGGCCTAAGGCACCATCACCAACAGCATTTTTAAGTTAGATAATGTTTTAGTTTTACAAATTTTATTGAAGTAGGGAGAGGAAGAGTGAAGGGTGAGAGGCGTTGGGTGCCTTCTTCAGGTAAAGCCAGATGGCCTTGCTCACCACCTGGAAGTGAGGGGCCCAGAGGAATAAGTCATTGTGGCACCACCGAGTTGGGATGGTGCTGGGCATCCTGACTGACAATTTGTCCACTTCCCTGTCATCTTCATCTCCTCAAAAAGATAAGCAGCAAATTCTGATGACAGGAAACCATATAAAGCTAATTTCTAGGCTATTCTAGCTGTATCTCAGGTCAGAAAAAAAAGCAATTCATCACCACAGTGATTGGTTGTTCCCAGAATTGTGAACCAGAGGTGTATATAGGAGGAGCTAAATGACAGCTCTCCCTGAAATTCATTTTGGGTTGACGCCTGGGTCAGGTGCTTTATTAGACTCTTTAAAATCATGTAGCCAGGGGCCAAATGTAGTCTGAGTGTGAGGATTTAAGCTTCCTCATTGCCAAACAAGTTTAGGCAGGTACATTAGCTCCATAGGTATGGACTTATTTGGCACATGTAGATGGAGAGGCATGCACCTGATTCATTTCCTGATCCGGGGAAGCTCTCCAGACCAACAGAAGCACCATAGCTTAGGCCAGCTCTTAAGGAGTCAGGTAGTGAGAAGAGGCCCTCGGAGAGCTGAGGCCCAGCAGTGGCAGGTGCATCCTAGGCCACTGAGCAGGAGCAGCAGTGGCAGCAAGAAGCCCCAGTGAAAGAGGTAAGACTGGCAACGGGATATGGGTAAGGAGACTGAATAGAGAAGGGATGGGTTATGACAAGATGAGAGTACACTCCAGTGAGAAATAAAAAGGACAAAGGAGGGACTCAATGTGAAGGGGATGGGAACACACACAGGGGAAAGAAAAGGGATGGCAGGGGTGGAGATACAAAATGGGAATACAGAGGAGATGAGACACAGAGAAAGCGATAGGGACATAGGGACACAAAGAAGATGGGACTTGAGAGAGAGGAAATAGAACAAAGAGTGCAAGGCAAGAAGAGCAGAAAGAAGGAAGGTAGGGATACAAGGGGTGGGAGATGGGTGTTTAGGGTTAGGGGCTGGGGTCGCAGTAGGTGTGGCACAACAGAGAGGGAAGAAGGAGACCCAGGGTGAGGAAGGGGAGGGAGATGTTGATTAGCTAGAAAGAACGGGGATAGGGAGACTCCTTTCTCAATTACATACCACTTGCTCTCTATCCCCAGTGATCCCAGACCTCCATTCTGGCTGTTCCCCCAAAAGAAATGTCACCATCCAGAGCAGGATTCTGCCCTCTGCTGCTGCTCCTTCTCCTGGGGCTGTGGGTGGCAGAGGTCCCAGTCAGCGCTAAACCCAAACACATGACCTCAGCTCAGTGGTTTGACACTCAGCACGTGCAGCCCAGCCCCCAGGAATGCAAAAGGGCAATGGGCAACATCAACAAGCACATGAAACACTGCAAGAGCCTCAACACCTTCCTGCATGAATCCTTCTCCAGTGTGGCTGACACCTGCCAGACCCCTATCATAGCCTGCAAGAATGGTCATAAAAATTGCCACCAGAGCAAAGGGCCTGTGCCTTTGACCAAGTGTGAGCTCACCTCAGGGAAGTATCCAGACTGCAGGTACAAAGAGAAGAAACTGCATGCTTCTTACATTATAGCCTGTGACCCTCCCCAGCAAAGGGACTCTGGAAAATTCCACCTGGTTCCTGTGCACTTGGACAGTGTCTTTTAGGTTTCCAGCCTTCTTCACTCTTGGACTGGGCTTTAATTTCCTCTCCAGGCCTCTGCGTGCTCCTCCTCCCATGCCCAGAAGGTTCTCTTCCCTTCATTTCTTGGAGCCCTTCCTAGCTCAGGCTTTTTTAAGATTTTATTTATGTATTTATGTATGTATGTATGCATGTATGTATGCATGCATGTATGTATGTATGTATGTATTTTTAGAGAGAGGGAAGGGAGGGAAGGAAAGGAGAGAGGGATAGAAATATCAATGCATGGTTGCCTCTTGCATGCCCCCTACTGGGGACCTGTCTTGCAACCCAGGCTTGTGCCCTGACTGGGAATCAAACAGGCCCATGCTCAATCCACTGAGCTACACCAGCCAGGCTTTTCTGAGAAGTTGAGGGACAGCTGAGGTCTATGCCTTGATAGGCTAAGCTCCAGAAGAGACAGTCTTTTACTTTTTGTTGCTGTTTTCCTAGGAACTTATACCTAAGAGGGGCTGAGCAAACTCAGGGGTGGGGGTTCCCTGGTCCATGCCTTGTTCATCTTTCCCCTGCCCCATGTTATCATGGCAGCATGACAACAGGAGGAAATCGATGTAAGAGGGGTGGATGGTGTTAATGGACAGAGCTTGAAATCTTGCCTAGCTCTGATGTGGCAGTGACATGGCCTCTTTACAAAGAAGTACCACTTCATAGCATTTCATGCTTTTCATCGTATAGCCACATGAGACCTTTGTGAGATAGACTTGATGACTTGCCTTCTTTAGGGATGAGGAAACTGAGATTTCAGACATCTTATTAATTAAAGAGCTGTGAAATTGTTTAAATGCAGCACCTGGACTTGAACCTAAGGCTTCTCCCTCTACATACAGTGCACTTTCTATTCTACCACTGGGCAAAAATATAAGAGTGAGACCTCTGCAGGGACAAGAGGAGAACTAGAGAAGAGTTCACCCATGAGGAAATGTACCCTGAGAGCTCTGAAGAGCCAGATACTCTGGGTTGATTTCAATAAAGGTCATTACTTCTCTAGCCAAGAGACTGTTTATGCGGTGCTCCAGGGATCTTCATTACTTCTCTCTCTGCCTAACTGTCCTCCCCCTTCTCCAGCCCACTGCTTTTCCAACCTGGGCCCTGGGTCTATCTCTGGCTAGATCCCCTCAGCCTGAAGGCACACAGCAAGGGGAGTATCCCAGCTTCAGCCCTCTGCTTCAGGTCACATTTCCCTTGACCTCGAGGGACTTCCGTGGACCAGAGCCTACTTGTCACAAACAGGCTGAAGGGAGCTGCCAGAGCTTCCTTCCTCCTGATAATCATCTCTCCTGCTTTGGTGCTTCCCTGGCTCTCCACTCTGGCAGTCAGCCCGGGCAGTTGGGGTTGAGATGTAGAAATGCCGCCTCCCTGTCCCCCTGGGCTGCAGATACCATTTCTCCCTCCCTGCTGAGCAGAGATGAAGAACTTATGGCTTTATGTTGCCTGGACCTGATAGCCTCTCCCACATGGCCTGCAGCTCGGACCCTTACCAGCCTGTCTCTCTCCCTTTATCTCAATCCCAGACAAATGGCACCAGGCCTGTATCTGCCCTCCTTCAGCACCTAGCTGGGAAGTTTGTTCTAATAATTCCAGTGCTCCTTTGCCTCTTACTAAAGTTAGAGGAAGCTTTGGAGCCAGATAGAATTGGGTGTAAATTTGAGCTCAGAGAGTCATGGCCGTGTGACCTGGAGCAGACTAAACCTGTCTGCAGCTGTGTTTCCACATAGAAAAATGGGAGAAATACCACCTACCCAACAGGATTCCTGGAGGCTTAGTCAGCCTCAGCACTGCTAGGCATTCAACAATGATAACTAGTAGTAGCCATGATAGTAGTAGAAGAAATATCCCTGTCCGGTCATATCCACCTTTGGGAAACATGCAGACCAAGACAAATACTGCACTCAGTTCTCCTTGAGGGCTTGCTTGTACGATGTTCATGAGTGAGTCAGCTAGAGGACGAGACTGCAGGCAGAGTCCTGTTAGGTGGGTGGGGTGGACTAAGATGATAAGGACAGAAGGTGGGGAAGGGATGATCAAAAAAAAAAAAAAGGAGAAAAAAAAGAACATTGAACAATTCAAGCAGAGAGTGGGGCCAATAAGTGGGTAAGTCTTGAAAGTAGAGATGCACTAACTACATCACAGAGGATTAAAAAAAGAGGTACATGAAATGAACTTTGTGGACAAATGGCTGAGTCTAAAATCTGTATACCCTATGGTTACTACCCTATACATTTAACATTCCAAATAGATTTTCAACTAAGGTACAAGATATTTGGGAGTAGCTGACTTTTTTCTTCACTTGCTTCTTTTTTCACAACTTTTCATATATTCTTTATTGATGATATCATGGTTTTGAAGACATCGTCCTCACAAAATTTTGGATTTGTTAAAATTATGCCTTTCATGCATCCTCTCAAAATGAGAAGAATTTCCAAATAAGACATATAATTTTTTAAAGACTTTATTTATTTTTTAGAGAGTGGGGAAGAGAGGGACAGAAACATCAGTTGGTTGTCTCTCGCATGCTCCCAACTGGGAACCTGGCTCACAATCCGGATGTGTTCCCTGACCAAGAATCAAACTGGGCTCCTTTCAGTTCACAGGCCCGGCACTCAACCCACTGAGTCACACCAGCCAGGGCCCAAAGGGGACTTTTTCTTGAAAGACTCTTGATCCAAACAGTATTAAATAACTAAAAATGAAACATAATTAAAAAGTAATCTGTGGTGACAAAGATAAAAAGTACCTTGGGAAGGGGTAAAAGGTAAGCTAGACGTGGTCTTACTTGGTCTGGATATGTTTACTTTGTGAAAACTCATTGAGCTGTACACTTAAGATTTGTGTACTCACTGTATGTAAATTATACCTCAATAAAAAATCCTCCTAAAAAGTATGGTTCTTAAGGATTACTTTATTTGACATGATAAATGCTAGCACAGCAATTAATTCTACAAAGATTATGATATGGTGAAATTATAGACAGAATTATGTTATGATCTAACTTTTATTATTCTGCCTTGTACTATTTGTTAAATTAAATAGTACTTGTGTGGTTGAATGCTGGCCTGTGAACCAAAGGGTCGCTGGTTTGATTCCCAGTCAGGGCACATGCCTGGGTTGTGGGTCAGGTCCCCAGTAGGAGGCGTGCAAGAGGCAACCAACCACATGTTGATGTTTCTCTCCCTCTCTTTCTTCCTCCCTTCCCCTCTCTAAAAAAAATTAATAAAAACTATAAAAAATAGTACTTGTATTATTTATTAAATTGTTATAAATACATTTGGATCAAAAAGTATCTACAATTCTTTCTAAAGTTATCCAGCCAATACACTCTCTTCTATTATTTATATTGTCAACTAATTTTCCTCATTTTTAACTAAGTGAAAATTCTTAATAATTGTTTCATGTCCAACGTAAGATTTCATAACCATTAATTCATTACAGCATTTTTCTTAAATGGTTCATTACAGCATTTATACTTTCACTGAGTGATAGAATTTCAACATTTTTAAAAGTTTACAAGAAAAATTTCACCTAGAATGTTCTAGCCACTATTTGACAGTGACTATTCAGATATTAATAATAAATTGAAATGACTTGCCTTTTTCTCATTACCGATTCTCTACCTGATCAGGTTTGACAGTCACCCATTCCTTCACATGATCTTGATCACAGCCAAGTTTAGGAATGCCAGGAATAATGTTGAAATAGGCATTTGCCTACTCAGCCTTCCAAAGGTCAAAGCTGAGCCAGACACCAGCACTGGCTGAGCCTGATGCATTACTATCTGTAAACTGAAAAATAGGAAGAGGAGCCTGATTAGTTGTGAGACTTTTCTGTTGCTGGAGGTGGGAAGAAGGTATCTAGGGAAGTATTGCCTGACTTTGTGTAGCAAGCTTTAAAGAATTATTTCAACCTGACCCTAAGGAACAGAAATGAAATCCAGTTTTAAAAAAAAGTAGCCCTGGCTGGTGTGGCCCAACGGATTGGGCACCGGCCCGAAAACTGGGAGGTTGCCAGTCTGGTTGCTGGTCAGGAGGCTTGTCCGAGTTGCAGGCTGGGTCCCCAGCTGGGGATGAGCAAGAGGCAACCAATCCACATCTCTTACATGTTGATGTTCCTGTCCCTCTCTTTCTCCCTCCCTTCCTCTCTCTCTAGAAAATAAATTTTTTAAAAATCTTTTTTAAAAAACTAAGAACTGGAGCTAGAATTGTTGGCGACAAGAATGGCACCAGTTGTTAGACCGGTGGAGTCAGACCGGACCTTGGTTCAGCAACCTCGGTACTTCAGTTCTGGCTAGGAAAGACTTCAGAGCCAAGACTCAAACTGTAAGAGGAAGTTTATTTAGAAAGAAAGTCACAGAGTTAGAAGAAGTGAGTGCTAGAAGAAATGGGCTCAGGAAACAAGTTACAGAGGCAAAAGAAGGGCCCCTGGAACCTAGGAGAAAGAGAGAGGCAAGGAAAATGTGCCTGAGAGTAATGGGGTGGGAAAAGGTGGGCCTGCTCCCTAGACAGAGCCACACTGGGTCCTCCAAAAGAGGGTATTCATCTGGAGGTCTCAGGGGAGGATCTCAATAGAATATTCATCAGCTTTTCAGGTGTGCCCTCTCAGGGTCATGGTCTCTACTGACTGGGTGATGTCAGAGCAGGGGGATCATTAGTCAAAGCAGCTGGTCCTGATGTCATCTGTGGTATTGGTTGTCTGGTTTTACTGCTTTTCTGGGCCTGGAGTTGAAACACAACTGAAGTCTAAATGTATTTGATGCGAGTCAGAACCTCATTGTCCTGGGGGCTTAATGCTTAAGGGCTATTCGCTGGCCCCCTTGTTTGTTCCCCCTGTACAGGAATCTAACCCGCATGACTAGCAACATGCCAGTGGACGAAAGTTCAGAGGAGTGTCCAAACCACATGACCAGTGATATGAAAGGTCAGGGGGTCTAAACCTCATGATCAGTGATATTCTAGGAGAGGAAAGGTTACCCTGGGTATGAGGACCTTGTTTTTCCAGTTTTTCCCACTGCTAGGCACCCAGGGCTTTCTGCCCTGGCAGCATTCTGTACCTGTCCCATCTTCCTTGCTCTGCTCATGTCTGTCTAACTGCCTACCACACAATGAGTTAGCTTTCCTAGGAGTGAGACTGAGCTAGATTAGGTAGGAGACTTTTCTACTTGACACTGGTTCCTGCAAAGTCTCCACACTCTGAAGTAAATGAACCATAGACACTATGAAGAGGGCCAACTGAGTCAATGTGAGTGAGAAGGGTCCTGATCTTAAGGGCAGGATGTAGAAAGAAGAAATGCCCTTGAGATCAGGACCCTTCTCGCACTGATTCATTTGGCTCTGTTCCTGGTGTCTATGGCTCTGGGGGAGAACCCTAGAGCTATGACCGCAGAAAACATACCAGTAGCGGCAACGTCCAGGAAGCCGTCTCTTTAAGAGAGCCTTAACCCATTTTATCACATTTCTCCTATGTTCCCGAACAACTGGACCTCCAAAAGAGCTTCAAAGACTTCAAACCCTTACTCTTTTAAAGTCCTCCTCCAACCCTCATTTCACCATGCAGAGGTAGATAGAGCAGTTACAGCTCTTACCAGGATGTTTACCTGTGCAGGACTCCAAAGCCAGTAAGCTTGGGAGAATCCATGAAGCCACAGGGACATGAGAAAATATTGCTAACAAGGCTTCGTAGGAGGCCCGCAGTTCACAAGAGGGGAGGTAAGGGAAGGTGTCTTTCCATAATGGAGATACTCACTCTGATGGAAAGTCCTCTTGACTTAGGGAGATGGGAATTTCCTCATCTATACAAAGGTAACCTACTTCATAGGAATATATTGTAGATTAAATGTGACTATATATAAAGCATTTAGCACAGTGGCTGGCATGTAGGAAAAGTTTGAGAGGTGTTATCATTTATATTTATTACTGTGGTGTCAAATGTTGAGTGGCAGAACCTGTGATGGATGGAGCAAGACTGACTTCCACGACAGAACAAAAAATTTAAACAAAGAAGATGAATTCTTCCTCACTTTCTTGCCAAAAAATTCCTAGCCAAAAGTAGATAAAGTAAGGCTCAAGGTCAGACAAAAAAAGTTGTAAATTATAATTTGTAAAAAAAAAAAACCAAGCTGAATATTTCAGAATACTCCATCATGCAGTCTTATTTTATGTAAAAATAATGCTTTACTTCCTCTCCTCAAAAAATAGTTTCAGTAAAATTAAGAGAGATTTATCTTGTGGCTTTGTATACTCTGGACACACATCAGCAGCCAGCCTAGGGCAAGAGTACACTGGCCTTAATGAAGTTTTTCTTTTCTTTTCTTTTTTTAGACTGTTTATTTACTTTTAGAGAGTGGGGAAAGGGGAGAAAGAGAGGGAGAGAAACATCAATGTGTGGTTCCCTCTTGTGCACCCCATATGCCTGGCCTGCAACCCAGGCATATGCCCTGACTGGGAATCGAACCAGGGACCCTTTGGTTCACAGGCCCATGCTCAATCCACTGAGCTACACCAGCCAGGGCTTTCTTTTCTTTTTTAGTTTTACTTTTTTTAAATCCTCACCCGAGGATATATTTATTGATTTTTAGAGAGAGGGGAAGGGGGAGAGAGAGAAAGTAGTATCAATGTGAGAGAGAAACATCCATCAGTTGCCTCCCTTACATGCCCCAACTGGAGACTGAATCCTCAACCCAGGTATTGGCCCTGAATGAGGATTGAATCTGCATTCTTCTGGTGTACAAGATGATGCTACAACCAACTGAGTCACCCAGCTAGGGTAATGAGGTCTTTCTTAACTTTCTCTCCATGGGTGTGTCTCTGACCAGTATTTCTCTTCAAGAATCAAGTGAAGAAAATAAGATAATCATGAGGCCAAAGCAGTAGGAAGCTACTTCACATGAGAGAGAGAGAGAGAGAGAGAGAGAGAGAGAGAGAGAAGGAGAGAGAGTGAGAGAGAGAGAGAGAAAGAAAGAGAATACACATCAGACTTCTGGTCAAGATGGAGGCATTGTTAGACACACTTCACCTCCTCACACAACCACAAAAAGAATTACAACTAAATCTCAAAACAAATAACACCCAGAACTGTCAGAAAATCGAACTGTATGGAAGTCCGACAACCAAGGATTAAAAGAAGCCACAATCATGCAGATGGGTGCCTTTTAAGGAAGTCAAAACAGCTCTGCTGAATACACAGAAACAAACACAAGGAGGCTGCCAAATTAAGAAGACAAAGAAATATGGCCCGAATGAAAGAACAGAACAAAACCCCAGGAAAAGAACTAAACGAAATGGAGGTAGCCAACCTACCAGATGCAGAGTTCAAAACACTGGTGATCAAGATGCTCAAAGAATTCATTGAGTATGGCAACAACATAAAGAAATGAAGGTTACACTGAGTGAAATAAAAATCTACAGGGAACTAACAGGGAAAGGGAGGAAACCAGGATTCAAATCAACAATTTGGAACATAAGGAAGAAATAAACAGTTAACCAGAACAAAAAGAAGGAACACGAATTTTTAAAACAAAACAAAACCAAGGATAGTATAAGAAGACTCTGGAACATCTCCAAACATTCCAACATCCAAATCATAGCGATTTCAGAAGAGGACGAACAATAAATTGAAAACTTACTTGAAAACTTAATGAAAGAAAATTTCCCTAATTTGGTGAAAGAAATAGACATGCAAGTCCAAGGAACACAGAGAGTTCCAAACAAGTTGGACCCAAAGAGGATTACACTAAGACATCATAATTCAAATGCCAAAAGTTAAAAATAAAGAGAGAATCTTAAAAGCAGCAAGAAAAAAGCTGAGAGTTACCTACAAAGGAGTTCCTATAATTTTTCAAAAGAAACTTTACAGGCAAGAAGGGACTGATAAGAAGTATTCAAAGTGATGAAAAACAAGGACCTACAACTAAGATTATGTAGCAAAGCTATCATTTAGAATGGAAGGGCAAAGTGCTTCCCAGATACAGTAAAGCTAAAGGCGTTCATCACCGCCAGGTCCTTATTATATGAAATGTTAAAGAGACTTATTTAAGAAAAAGATAAAAACTATGAACATTTAAAAAGCAAAAAATTCACAAATGTCAAAAACTGAATCTAAAAAAAAAAAAAAAAAAAAAAAAAAAACACGCACACAAAACAAAATAAGCAAACAACCAGAACTGGAACTGAATCACAGGTATGAAGATCATTTGGACGGTTATCAGCTGAGAGAAGGAAGGGGAAGAATGGGGGGGAAAGGTGCAGGGATTAAAAAACATAATTAGTAGGTACAAAACAGGGGGTTGTTAAGAACGGTATAGGAAATAAAGAAGCCAAAAAAACTTATGTACTTGACCCACGGACATGACCTAAGGCAGGTGATTGCTGGAGGGAAGGGGAGTACAGGGCAGAGGGGGTCAAAGGGGGGAAAATTCAGACAACTGTAATAACAGTCAATAAAATATACTTAAAAAAAAGAAAATAGACATAGAGCACATGGAATAGTGACTGAAACCCTAGTAAATGGTAGCTATGCCTGTTTTTATCATGGTTGTCCCTGTCATCTCTGGGAGATCCAAATGCTGCACGCAGGCTTGTAGTGAGTTAAAGGACATAAAACCCACATGAGGAGAGCCACATGCCCCACCTCTGGTTGGGATGTAGACTGTGTCCTCTCCTTGAGGACAGATCCCACAGTCAGGAATAAGGGGAGACAGACCACCCACTGAGGCAAGATCATGGTGGTCTTCAGCTCCCCAAGAAGGCCCCGAAGAGCTACATAGTAAAGAAAAGTGAACCTGGGAACAGAGTGAGGCTTCCCAGAAGGAATGTGGCTATTGAATTTCATGTGATAGAGCTCTGAGGCTCAGAGTTCAGAATCCAGGACATCTCACAGCCATGGGCCCTCAGAGCCAGGGGCCCCTCTTAGAGGAGAATCACTCCTTGATAGATTCCCTGTGAAGCTTCTGATAAGGCTCCTACCTCAGTCCGAGACCAACCCGCTCCCCTGCCCTGGTTGTTGACTCATTGCCAAGACCCCAGATCCGAACAAAGAGACCAAGGAGGACATTCAGAGAAGTTAGGGCAAGGTAGCCCTGTTGTTCTCCAGAGTTAGTCAGGAGCTGGATGCTGCCCTGCAGTCTTCTCATCCTTTTTATCCTCTGGGCTTTGCCAGCCTGAGCTTGCCTCTAAGCTTCCTAAGCTTTCATTCTGTTTGCACTATTCTCTTCTTTTCCCTCTTCCCTCTTCCCTCTTCTCTCTTTCCCAGGGATATTGCTCTATATATTCAGAAAGTAACTGGGGAGCTAAATATTCACAAACTTGATCTCATTTTTGAATTAGCATTGCAGTCATATTTCACAGCCAGAGCTGGTCAAATGCAGGGATGTCGGCGTAATCCATTATTAGGGGTGCTCCTTCCAGTCACCTGTCCTGGCCCCACGTGGTCCATCTCATGGAGGTGTGAGCTGTTTGGCAGACAGCTGACAGTCTTCCGTGCTGTGCCCAGAGAAACAGAATAGTATCAGCAGCCACCTGCCTCCTGAAGCCAACGTTACATCATCATTCAGCTTTTCTCTTCAAGAATTTTACTTCAAGACTTCCACATCCCAGCTTGGCTTAGCCTTAGCACCAATGGAAAACAGCACCAGCAGTAGTTCTTCTCACACCCCATCATAAGTACCTTATCAGAGCAGCGTAGCTTTTAGCTCATCTGTCACAGTTGGTCCTGTTCTCCTACATAGCCTTGGCCCTCCACTGAGGGACCAGGAACCTAGACTGGACAACCTCATGCAGAATCCAAGCAGAGGTTCAGAAAATGTGCGCCTCATTTCCCCCTAGTCCCTCCTGGTCACTTGTAGTGGCCCTGACCCATCCTGCACTAGCCCACCTCCTCCAGGACCCCAGTTTCCTGAGCAGTCTGCCTCTCACCACCAGGAAGCTGTATGCAGGATGAAGTCTGACAGTCACCTTGGGGGTGGCACTTGTAGTTCAAAGACTTCCTCATGGTGCTTCTGTCCTTCAGGCCAGCAACCCAGACGGACTTCTGTGGGACTCTCACCCCGTCTCCTAAAAAAAACTGGTCTTTAGGGGTCATTGCTTATTATCTACTGCCCCTCTTTTGAACTACCTTCAGAGTTTCCCTGCAAGCCTCTCCTTACTTTTGAATCTGGCTATTGACACTCCAATGTTTCTTCTTGTTTCATAGAGAGCTAGAACCAGGAGGCATTTTAGAAATTATTACACTGAAATTTTTTGTGTTGACGATGCAGTCACTGTAGGTGTGGTGGCACTATGGAGACAGAGAAACATGAATGCACCAGACTCCTGAGCCATGAGTTTACCATCTAATTGGGAAGACGGGATACTCACATAAGAATGAAATAACAAAACAAGGTACCCAAATGAGCGGCACCGGGAGTTAATGCTGAGGGAGGTTACGTTCTGGAGGGCTTAACCTGAGGTCAAGTTGGACAGGGAGACTCATACATATGATCAAGATGATATGATACAGCTGAGCTCTGAAGGACAGATACTATTTGAAGGAGGGCTCTCAGGAAAGAGAGAAAAAAAAAAAAAAAAACAGAAGTAAAGTTGAAGGGAGCGATACATGGCCAGGAGACAAAAGGAAGACCAGTCCACTAGAATAGAATTTAGCCCTGGCTGGTGTGGCTCAGTGGATTGAGTGCTGGCCTGCGAACCAAAGGGTCTCCAGTTCAATTCCCAGTCAGAGCACGTGCCTGGGTTGCAGGCCAGGTTCCTAACTGGGGGTGTGCGAGAGACAACCACGCATTGATGTTTCTCTCCCTCTCTTTCTCCCTCCTTTCCCCTCTAAAAATAAATAAATGAAATCTTTAAATTAAAAAAAGAATAGAATTTGGTCACAAGGTGACTGCCAGCCCATTAGGTAACCCTTAGTAAATCGGAAGGCAGTGTGACAGAGAGAGACAACATAACTTTGGAATCAGACCTACTCCATTTTCAGTCCTGGCCCTGCCACTTACTAAATCTGTGACTTTAACCTCTCTAAGCCTCAGATTCCTTTTCTGTGCAGTGGGGATAATAACATGGATCACATAATATTGTTCTGTATATAAAATTATACATAAAGCACAATGCCTTGGCATACAATAAGCACTTTTTTAATGCTAGCTATTAACTAGCACTGTGCCAAGCAAATATTACATGTTCACAAATGGTGCTTAGTACTACTGTTTTCCTTCTGTTGCTGTTGTAGAGCCCTGTGTTGGCACAGCCCTTAAGTAGTATGGCACATATTATTATGTCTAGGGCCATGTTTGATACCACCATACCATACTAGGCACTTTAACATTTCATCACACCACATTGAATATATAAAATATATATTCCTCATTCAATAGCATTTTTATAAAAATGTATCTGAAATTATTTTTAATAAGCCTTACTTCTGAAATTATTTGACTATAGGAACTTATGACTGGCACTGTTCCTTCTGCCGTTGTGGTACTTGTGAATTCCTGTAAAATACGAAAATCTAACCTAAGATTGCTCTACAAAGCAATAAACATCTTTGGTGTGCCAAATTTCAAAATAAATAAAATCGTGCTCACTTTGGCAGCACATATACTAAAATTGGAACGATACAGAGAAGGTTAGCATGGCTCCTGTGCAAGGATGACATGCAAATTCTTGAAGCTTTCCACAAAAATAAATAAATAAATCTACTTTATGTTACTGTGGTAGCTAGCTGATAAGTAAATATGTTAAATTTGATTCTTCAGTTGACTTTTCCAGTATCGGAGCCAAGATTTTTTTCCCATCTCAAATATTATAGACTTGTGAAAACTTCCCAGACCCTAAGCACTGAGCCTATGCTGCTTAATGTATAAAACATCCCTGAGACTGTGGCAGTTGGGAAGACTAGTGATGAATGATGAGGATCGAATACACAATCAAAGAAACCCCTTCCCCAGGCCTCCTTGAGTGGGGCTGGCCAGCTGCTGGGTCAGCACCTACTTGAGGGAAAGTATGTTTACAGCTTACTTGGATTCAGAGCTTGCAAAGTTTGTGGTCAATCGTCTTGGTGGGCACCCATGTTTCTGCCAGCCTTGGCTCCTGCTGCAATCCCCACCCCCTCACTCCAAAGCTTGACTCTCCCACTGCTAATGAATAATCACTTGGTAATCCTTCCATCCCAATGGGAGAGGCTCTGCTGAGGGCTTGCTAAAGAGAAATGACTTCCTGGATAAATATATCTGCCCCCTGGGTCCCAAGTCAGCTGCCTGCTGGACAACGGGTTCTCCTGAGTTCAAGAATCAACTACTAACTTTGTGGGAGGAGCACATGAGGGGATCCCCACCATGGGAAGAGCGAGCTATGCTGGTGACCCAGGCTCCATCTTGGAAGCAGAGGGACAAACTTCTCAGAAGTTTGCCACCTGGCGATGCTGATCTTAGAAGCCTAAGTGATTTTTGCCACTTTGAGGAGCACTTTATCTCAAAGATGGTGAAGTCACACAAACCCCAGAGACAGAGATGCGGGGTCAGGTCTAACACACCGACACGGACTGGAGAGGCTGCAGCCAAATCAAATTCCCCAGCTTAAGTCATTTGCTTCCTCCCTTGACAATTGTTGCAACACCCACTTACTGCCAGCAATTTAAGAATATAATTTACTCAATAGTACACACTCGCTTAGTTCAAATCATACTGTGAAAATGAAACTGTGTGACACCATATTTCAAGGAATATGCATGTCACTCAATAAACAGGAGTAAAAATAAATATGAGTGCCATCCAATGTTTAAAAATTCTATTCAGAATTGTTTTCAGGTGAAAACTCAGCCTGAGATCTGTTGTCTCTGTTGGAAAGTGGGGAGAAACAAAGAATTTACCTTCTTGCTTTGTGGGGTGATTTTCTCTTAAATGTTATCAGAAGGATTAAAAGAGAATTATTGAAGGCAATATTCATACACACTGAAACCACAGAGACACACTCACTATGCTCTGCTTCCATGGCAAAAACTTTCTCCTTCCCCTTTCAGCCTGGCACTAGACCAAAGGGATGGATTGACAGTCAGGAAGCTCATGACCCCAGCTCTGCCACTCCTCTGGTGGCCCTGGGAAGGGCACTTCCTCTGTCAGGGCCTCCCGCTCCTTCATTCGTAAAATACAGAGTTGATTGAGATGATCTCTAAGGACTCCCCAGCTCTGACCCCCCATCATCCCACAACTTTCTCCAACAGGGTAAATCATCAGCCATGGAAAGAACCCAACTCACCACACTGCTTTGCTGGCTGGAGCAGTGATCCCCTTGCTGGGAGTGACTGTTTATCCAGCTTCAGTGAGAACAGAGAGGAATTAACCTGGCTCCACAACCTTAACATTGACTCTTTCAGGAATGCCTGAGCTAGGCTGGGAGAGTGAGGCATGGACCTGTGGCCTATTTTTCTTCCAAGATTAGTTTCCTTTTGTGGTCTGACTTCTCAGAGTTTCAAAGAAGAAACACTGAGAAAGAATAGGGGCTTTGGAAGCCAAGAGGCCTTCATTAAAATCCTGTATTTGATACACTCTAGCTGTGCAATGATGGGGAAATTCTTTAACTTTTCGGAGTCTCTGTTTGCTCATATGTCAAAAAAGTAATCATACTCACATCATAAAATTACTTTGAGGGATAAACAATGTAAATATTCATTGGGAGCATAAAAAGGCATATACCTCCTGAAATTGAACAATAAAATGCCAGTGGTGTTCTTAAATATTCGAGGCTGCAGGAGCCCTGCAATGGTTGACTGAGGGTACAAAATTCTTAGAGGGGCTAGCAGAACCCCCATGCCCCATGGTGACCTTCTCACTCATGTAACTCCTTCTGTGTGCCACTGTCCCTCTTAGGAGAGATGGCACCAGCCAGAGCAGGATTCTGCCCTCTGCTGCTGCTCCTGCTCCTGGGGCTGTGGGTGGCAGAGGTCCCAGTCAGCGCCAAACCCAAACACATGACCTCAGCTCAGTGGTTTGACACTCAGCATGTGCAGCCCAGCCCCCAGGAATGCAAAAGGGCGATGGGCAACATCAACAAGCACACAAAACACTGCAAGAGCCTCAACACCTTCCTGCATGAATCCTTCTCCAGTGTGGCCACCACCTGCCAGACCCCCATCACAGCCTGCAAGAATGGCCATAAAAATTGCCACCAGAGCCAGAAGCCTGTGTCCCTGACCATGTGAGAGCTCCCTGTGGGGAGGTACTGAGATTGCAGGTACACAGAGAAACATTCTTTATCGTGGCTGTGACCCTCCACCACAGAAGGATGGCACAAGGTACCTGCTGGTTCCTGTGCCCTTGGATAATGTTATCTAAAGCCAGGTGCAGCCCTCACCCCAAGCTCTGCAGACTCCTGATGCTGCTGCTGCTGCTGCTGCTGCTGCTGCTGCTGCTGCATTTCCTCCCTTGAGTTCTTCACTAATCCTTAGCCTCTTTGCAAATACCACTTCTCTCCCACACACCCAACTCCACATACTCTTAATTCCAAAGGGGGTTTTATGGGTGCCTTAAACTATGAGGGAAGAGAGGTGGTTTTCGTTAGCCCTTCACTGCTGCTTGTATTGCTTTCTGAGTGTGTGACACCTTGTGGCCCATCCAGCCCTAAGGAGCCCAGTCAGCAGGGTGGGTCCAGGTCTGGTGGGGTCTATGGCATATATAATTTTGAAGACTATCTTAAAAAAGAAAAATATAAAGTTACAAATACAAACTGAGGTCAGGGCCTTAGAAGGGCTATGGTTAGACAGTTCAGAAGAACCCAAGGCAGGGGAGATTATCTAAGGAAGGAGGGCAGGAGAGTGTGCAACGATTATGTGTCTGCTTTTGCTCCAGTAAAAGACTGCTCTTCCTGACTGAGGGTGTGTTACTGTCTGGGGCAAAGCGTAGAGGGTTGGAAAACCCCTTCTTATCTCTGTGAGGCATCAGCTTCACTTGTCTGGCAGACAGGAGAGAGGGCAATACCCTGAGCAGGCTTGGGCTTGGAGGAGCAGCCTGGACTCTGCTGTCCACTCTGTTGAGAACTGCCTGGTGGTCCCATTTCACATGGAGGGAAGGAGAAGAGCCCGCTAAGCCCTGGGATGTCAGTCACACCTGGGGCCTGACCCCCTTGATTGTCCTCAACATCTGACCTCATGCCTCATCCATAGGATCCAGAGCAGGAACCTCAGACTCATTAAGTGAATTTCTCTCCCTTGGGAATTTCATAATCCAGACCTTCCAAGAATCGTGATCTGGTCCTAACTAGTGCTTCTCATACTAACCATGGTGAAGGACTGGTTTTGTAGGCAAATCTGCCTCAGACCAGTAATTCTATAAAATACAATACAATAAAATAAAATAAAATAGAACATACAGATATAGAAAACTCAAGGTCAAATTTTATATTATTGGATTCAATTAACATAAAATCACTCTGTAAAATTAGCATAAGAGCTTCTCAATGCTTCCTCTCAATTTCTATACTTATCTTGATATATACTTACACAGAGAAAAAGATACACATATAATATGCACACATAGATACCAACATATGACATATACACATGCATACATAGAAATATGCACTCACACATGTGTGTGCATAGCACACAAACACACATGCACAAAGTAAGGCAGCCCCTCTCCTTCCCTCTGCCAACTCTGCCTCCTCCACACACACCCCTTCCCATATCTAGAAAGATTTTCCTTCACAGACTAGGGCTCAGAATAAGGAAAGGATGATTGGTGAAATGTGATGTGGCAGAGAACGCACAGAATCCAAATTCTGACTCCCAACCCCCTTTCCTGCTTTCTAGAAAAAGAGATCTAAGGCAGAGTGAGCTCCTGCTACCCACCGCATCCACACTATCTACTCCAAATATAGCTCCCCACAGCATCCAGGAGGCCTCTCCATACCGTCACTATTTACCCACCCCCGTGCTTCTGACCAAGGAAGACAGACAGGAAGTGAGAGACAAACAACATTCTTCTGCCCCTCTGCCTTCACCCCAGTGCCATGCCGTGGGCAGGCTCCACTTCCTCTGTCTGCACCCTAAATGATGGTGTTTCTCAGGGCCCTATTCTTAGCTCACACCACCCTGTCTTGAGTGACTTGGTTTGCTTCCGTGATCCAGCCCCGATCTCCCAAGTTCCAAGCACATATCTCCATCTATTTACTGTTACTAGCCTCCTCGGTGTCCCGCAGTCATCTTAAGAAAAACACTCAGAACTGAGCTCAGATCTGCCTGGCTTCCAAACTTGCCCCCGCTCCTGCAGTCCCTCAGTCTTGGTTAGTGGAAACATCATATCCCATCATTCAAGGTCCAAATCTAACAGACACCTGTGTCAACTCATTTTGTTTGTTTGTTTGTTTCTCCAGTAATTCCCATCTATCCCGGGTGCTGCCTCAAGGGAGCACAGAAGTTCTTGAGTTTTCCTTTTTCCACATATCTCTAGGTTCCTAATATGTGCCCAATGTTTGTTATGGCTTTGGAGGAAGGTTTGATTTGGAGCCAGGCAAACACACTTAAGTCGTTGCAATCAAGAATTCACTATCTAGCCCTGGCTGGTATAGCTCAGTGGATTGAGTGCCACCCTGTGAACCAAAGGGTTGCCAGTTCGATTCCCAGTCAGGGCACATGCCTGGGCTGCGGGCCAGGTCCCCAGTAGGGGGTGCTTGAGAAGCAGCCACACATTGATGCTTGGCTCCCTCTCTTTCTCCTTCCCTTCCCCTCTCTCTAAAAATAAATAAATAAAATCTTTAAAAAAAGAAAGAATTACCTATCTAGCTTCAGACGCAGGTAAAAAGAATACATTTGAAACATATCAAACAACAGAAGAATATAATGAATTCCATAACTTTTTCCTCCCACCTTCCCCAGAGTTTCATTCATCCTAACCCAAAGCCCATTCTCTGTTACCTGTTAATCTTGCTGTTACCAGTCTCTGGTGTAACATTAGGTCTGTGACCAGAGTTAGGCAAACCAGGAGAAATTCAGCCATCTGTAGGAGTTGTTGCCCCAGAGGCTGGAAAGAATTCAGAATAGAATGAATCCTTAAATAGACTAATTATATCTAAGCAAGTGGTGTAGCAACCTGGGTAGGAGTTTCTGACTTCCGTGTGTAGGTTGAAGAATTAGATGGAGTGTAATTTGAATCTAGGGGCCTTGGGCTGTGAAATTGGCTCATTCAGAAAGTAATGACACAGCGTCCATAAAACAGGGCTCAGCGGAGCAGTTGGAGGCTTGAGAAGAACTTTCCGAAAGCCTTGGGACAAATCTCTGCTGGTCACACTCTCTGGGCCACTGAAGAACTGTTTCTAAAAAGTCACCTGGGAAGGGGCTCCCCAGCCATTTAGGATGACATAATTATTTCCTAGTGGGTAAGTTTGTTTTAATATCCAGAAAATTTTAAGTTAGGATGAAATATTTAAAAGAATCAAACATAACATCAGTATGTTTGTATTAAGGAATTCATGCATATTTGGTATTTTAAGTTTTTGCATTAATTTAGTCTGTTATAGTAACAAATTGGCCTTGCAATTCTAATTTAAAACGTGTAATTGGTTTAGACATGTGATTTGAAATAGAACTTTCCTTTAAAAGCAGTTTTAGAACATTTAAGAAAACCTAAGAAGTAAACCAGCCCTGGCTGGTGTGGCTTATTGAACTGAGTGCCAGCCTGCGAACTGAAAGGTTGCCAGTTCGATTCCCAGTCAGACCGCATGTGTGGGTTGCAGACCAGGTCCTGAGCTGAAGGCGTGTGAGAGGCAAGCGTTAGATGTATCTCTCTCACACTTCGGTGTTTCTCTCCCTCTCTTCCTCACTCTGTAAAAGTAAGTAAATAAAATCTTTTTTAAAATTTAATAAGAAAAAAGAAATTGAACCACCATATTTATAAATTGTTAGATTTGTAAGAACTTTTTAGGTTTTCAGGAATGTTTTGTTGGTTAGCCCAGATGACCAAATTTATAAGGACATGAAATAATTTGAATTTGTAAAATATATTTTAAATTTGTTTAAAGGAGTCTTATTAACTACATTTATAAATGGTACCAGATAGTCATCAAATACAGTCCTTTAAAGAGATTAAAATGTACTTGTTTGTAAATTAAATATAAAAGCTTAGGCCCTAGGTGGGTAGCTCAGTTTCTCGGAGGGCCATCCCAACATACCAAAGTTGCAGGTTCGATCCCCAGTCAGGGCACATGCAAGAATCAATCAATGAATGCACGCAAAGATGAAACAACAGCTTGATTTTCTCTCTCTGTCTGTCTCTCAAATCAATAATTTTTTTTAAGCCCTGACTGGTGTAGCTCAGTGGATTGAGCGCGGGCCTGCGAACCAAACGATCCAGGTTCGATTCCCAGCCAGGGCACATGCCTGGGTTGCAGGCCAGTTCCCAGCAACGGACACATGAGAGGCAACCATACATTGATATTCTCTCCCTCTCTCTTTCCTACCCTTCTCCTCTAAAAATAAATAAAATATTTAAAAAAAAAATAATTTTTTTTAAAAAATTTATTTTTAATTTAAAAAAGCTTAAGGGAGACCTGGGCTTCTCATTTCACTTTTAATACAGGGAACATAAATATTAAAAAGCCAAAATAGCCCTCTAAAATTCTTTTCTGGGCACAAAAGGTACATATCAAAAAACTCACATTGCCATTGCAAAACCAGTCCACTTTTTGTGTCATTTTCATCTACACAATGCAGTTAGCTTTGGTGATCTTATTCCCTGGTGTTCTCATGTTTGCTGCTCTTACTGAGCTTTTAGGAGGGAGGGTGGCCACTGATGATGCAATAGCCCGGATCAAGGCCTACAGCTGGCAGTAGGAATTAAACCCAGAACTGAATCTCTCCTCAGTGCCCCCTTCCTCTGCGCTGTGCTGCCTTCCGGTGGGTTATCCTGCCAACTTAACGGGGGTCTCCCTTTGGGTTCTAGAGGAACTGAGAAAGGGAAGTATCCTGAGGCCACTGTGGTGGTGGCACAGGAATTCAGCAAAACATACTCCAAAAAGAAGTAAAACTCAGAGACTATGGTTGAATCTCCATCCTCGAAAGGAGCTTTTCTTCCCTGGCCAAACTTGGAGTTTTGAGACTTCATTTCACCAAATAAGGTAGCCTTCAAAAAACAAAAACTAAAAACAACAGATAGTCAAGCAACTGGTTCCTTCGATAAAATCAGGCGGCTTGTGTGTGTGTGTGTGCGTGCGAGCGAGTGTGTATAAACACATGCGTTTTAATGCTGTGGAGGTCAAGTTATGTGAGTGGAATTATATTCCACTAATTACAGATTCTTTGGGGACCAAAACTCCTCATTTAAAGTATAATTAAGTTTTGGCAGAAATAAAAATAAAACATGATCATGTGTAATGCTTACTCGGAATCAATCCCGTGGGTGCCCAGTTTGACTTGGGAGCGTTTGGAGGCATGGCA
Source organism: Glossophaga mutica (assembly GCA_039655065.1). NCBI lineage: Eukaryota > Metazoa > Chordata > Mammalia > Chiroptera > Phyllostomidae > Glossophaga > Glossophaga mutica. The sequence continues at coordinate 73,288,613 of CM077303.1, forward strand.
CAGCGTACTGAAAGTTCTGTGACACAGACGAGAGGAATACAAGCAGAGACCTGTAAGTGGACAATGAGTCCAGGAAAGGGGATGTCAAAGAAATGAAGACAAATCTGTACCTACCTACCTGCTTAGTAGTTCTGAAGATTGTGGGCTTGTCTTCATTGACTTCACGCTGTCACAATTCCCGGATTGCCCCGGCTGCTGGAGACAGCTAAGAGCCTTCCAGTGAGGGCTCGGCCTGCCACTACACATACCTGGCACATGTCACATCTTCGCACATGTTTGTTTAACAGCATTTGTTTTCGGAGCAACGGAATGGGGCTAGAAAAATACACACATCACAAATCTGGAAAGTGTATAAAGTAATTTCCTTTAACACTTTCTCATTGTGCTTTAAAATCTTCAGAGATGGGGAATCCACTACCAGGAGACAGCCTGCGCCATTTTCAGGCAGCTCTACATATTAAAAATTCCCCTTGCTATGGCTGGTATGGCTCAGTGGATTGAGAGCCAGCCTGTGAACCAAGGGTTTATCGGTTCAATTCCCAGTCGGGGCACATGCCTGGGTTGCCAGGTCCCCGGTCAAGAGTGCGCAAGAGGCAACCATATATTGATGTGTCTCTCCCTCTCTTTCTCCCTCCCTCTCTCGCTATAAATTAATTAATTAATTAATTAAAAAATTCCCCTTATTGAACCCAATCTACATCTCTGTCACCACAGCAACTCATGATGTCCTGGCACTTGAGCTGTCAGAACAAATCCAATTCCTCTTCCCACTCAGCCCTTCCATGTTTTAGGGGTTTCATCACCTATGCCCTCCTAATGCAGGACTGGGCAAAAGCAGGTTTACAGTTGTTCATATGGAAAATAACACAATAATTAAAAATACTAATACACAAGCATAAACTGCTTCACCGACTTACAACTGTAAACCTACTTTTGCCCCACCCTGTATTGCCTCATTAGGTAATAGCAAGAGCTATAACCTAATTAATGTTAAGGTTAATGTCCTACTGTTTGATCCAATAATTCCACTTGCTAAACTAGGCTAAATGGAAGTAAGTCAAAGTGAGGAGGAGTAAATTTATGCAAATCTGCTAACACTTTTCAATGTGTAACAGAAAAAAATTAGAAATAATATGATCTAAACAAGCTTATAGATACAGAGAAAATAGACTGATAGTTGCTAGAAAGGAGGGTAGTTGGGAGGACAGACTGGGTGAAAAAGGTGAAGGGACTAAGAAGTAAAAAATGGCGGTCACACAATAATCCCAGGGATGTAAAGTACAGCATAGGGAATATAGTCAATAATATTCTAATAACTATGTATGGGGCCAGGTGGGTATTCAAAATACCAGGGGTACCATTTGGTTCAGTATATGATTGTCTAACCACCATGCTGTGAAGCTAATACAAAATATTATTTAAACTGTAATTTAAAAATAAATTTAAAAAATAATACAATTCCTCAAAATTGAGAATGACTAAAAAATGATAAGGGGGCTATTTGACACTTTAATTGAAGCATCAAGTTATCATTTTAACTGAAGACAAACACACAAAAATTGCACTGACATGTGGAAATAACTGTGGGCAGTGCCACATGAAGAAAACAGAACATGAAACTATGTTTTCAGTGGGTGTTATCAATAAAGTCCATACGTGAATGTGGAGACTTTCCAGAACTCCCTCTCCAAACTGTGCTTCCTCCAGTCTCCCATCCCAGTGAATCTACATCCAACCCAGAAGCGGTTCCACACTTGCTTTTAATTTCACCCTGTGCATCCCCACTTGCAAACATCAACCAACAGATAAAAAGCAACTTGTGAGGGCTAAAGAAAGAAAGCTAAGCAGCAGACCCCAAGCCTCAGCCTAGTTTTTACCTCTCACTTGTTTTCCACCACCATTCTTGGTCTGGGGGGCTTTGTGCTCTCCTTACAGTCTTTACCTGGAGGGGTGATACCTCTTGGGACCAAATCAGACACTATCTAGGTACAGCAGTGACAAAATAGACAAGGTCCCTGAGTTCACAGAGCTCATTTTAAAATATGTAGTGGCAACCACACATTGATGTTTCTCTCCCTCTTTTTCTCCATCCCTTCCCCTCTCTCTGGAAATAAATCAATAAATAAAAATATTTTAAAAAATAAATAAAATACGTAGTGGTGAAGGTGGGCTTATGAGAGACAGAAAATAAACAAATAAATACATAATCAAATAGAGATAATGCTGTGAAGAAAAAACAAAATAATGTTATTAGGAGGTACAATGAGAACACTAGACCAAGTGGTCAGGGAAGGCAATTGAGAATGCGACACTTCAGGGCTGCTTACGGCAACACATATACTAAAATTGGAATGATACAGAGAAGATGAAAATGCAACACTTTAGTTAGGACTGAAGGATGAGAGCCAGCCACTAGAATTGTGAAATGAGGCCCGCAGGCAGAAGGAAAAATGAGCAAAAAAGCCCCAAATTAGGAATGAGCAAGGCATATTTGAAGACCTGAAAGGCCACGATGGCTGGAGGGTCACTAGTAGTTTCCGGCTCAGGGTAAGAAATGAGGCTACAGAAATAGGCAGAAAGGAGTCATCACCATTGGAAAGGGTTGATGTGATCTGATTGAGGTTCTTGGCAGATCACTCTGGCAAGGGTGCTGCAGATGACCTATAAAGAGGTGAGAGTGGACGTTTGGAACGTTTAGACAAGTGTGGAAACAAATGTGCTAGCACGGGCAAGATGTTGGTGCCATGGACTTTGGTGACATCTAGTTCAGAGAAAAAAGTTGTAAATTTTTCAAGGAATCTTACCAATAAAATAAAATAATCTCTAAGGAAAATTTTTAAAATAGAATTAAAGTATATATCCTGCTCAGATTTCTTATCCTAAGATAAGTAAAGTGTGGCCCCCATTTTTGGAAGGCAGAGGAAACAAGAAGATATTCTCTTAATCTGTCCCTTCCTGTCCCTAAAATTCCCCTTTGTGGTCCTTCACTAATTCCTGCTACTCTCCAAGTGGACAAATAGGGAGCAGCCTAGAGCCCCAATACAGTGGTAGTCGTATCCCTTGGTGTACACAAACTAGATAATAAACATTACAGACACGTTTCTTCCACCTACTCTCATGTTAGGATAACACTCCTCCCCTCTAAGAACCATATTGGAAATTTCTTGGGGATTATTTTAACTATAACACTCCAGAACAAGTCTAAAGAAAAAAAATAGCTTTTATTCTCTGACCCACAGGGACATGTCTATCACTTTTATAAACTTTTTCAGGACTGGCTACTATAAAAATAAAGTTAACACCTTTAAACCAGATGGCTAGGTGGTGGAAGAGGTGGTGTAGTGTTCAAAGTGTTTCTTTTATGGACCTGGACAGCTAAGATGAAACTCTGTAACTTGGTGGTTGGGGGTGAAGGCTCTGGAGTTAGGCTGCTTGGGATCAAATCCTGGTTTCTCCACCTACTGTGTAGTTTACAGCAAGTTATTTAACTTCAATAAGCCAGCATTGCAGCTGTGAAATGGGAACTTGATAAGCACCAAAGAATCTGAAATTGATGAAATATGGTGAGAACTGTTTGTGAACGCAGGAGAGGGCTTCTAAACCTACTCCATCCCCCGCCCCCAATTCCTCATAATCTTTCCTTTTCACATCTCCCCAAAACATACACATCGAGATGCACGCTCTATAGCGCACACAAACACGTACCACACCTACACACTCTTAGGTAGAGCCTGCATTCTTAGGAAAGTGGTATTTAACCACTATACTTAATAAAATAAACCTTTCTAATTTATCACAGATGAAAACAACTTCTGGAAAGGAGTCACCGGATCTCAGACCCTGCACCAAACTCCCTCACACTATGAGCTCAAAAACTTTCAATGACTCTTTTTTTTCCATAGGGGAGAAAAATGATCCACTCCTTTTTTCCAGGAGTTCATGGACTCCCACAACCAGCTTAATTTATATTCCACTTTCTAATTGTAGGAGCCTTAGGCTCTACCAACTGTTTCCCAAACAATTTGTTTCAGTATAAGGAATTTAAGACCAGGTAAAGGAAGGTTCGTACTGACTCAACACTAAGAATGGATGAGCTGGGTTTGAAACAAGTGTATAAGGTTCATAATACAGTTGACTCTTGAGCAACACAGGTTGGAACGGCCCATGTCCACTTATACTCAGGTTTTTCCATAAATACCTGTACTGTTTCTATCCATGATTGGGAGTCTAAGGACGACTCCCAACTGCATTGTTTGGCCATTTTATATAGTGGACTTGAGCATCCATGGATTTTGGTATTAATGGGGTTTCCTGGAAACAACCCCCCTCCAATACTGAGAAACAACTTAAGTTTTAGAAGAGTCAAAAGTTGTATGTGGATTTTTTATTGCACCAGCATTTGGAGTCAACTGCATATCCTCTAAGAAAGTTTCTTAAGCGTTGGCCTCTGGAACTAGCTATTGGGCAGCATTTATCCAGTGGACACCAGGGGGTAGCAAAATCACGCTCTCCGGGTTTCCAGGCACTAACCCTAAGGAAGCTGGAGAGTCCTCCTGACTCAGGGCCTCATAACCCATTGACAGAAAACAGCTCAAACTCCTTGTCTCTAACTCTGCTGGAAAGATGGCCACTAGGGTTTGCTGTTCTAGATTAATCTTTTGACGCTATGGAATAGAGAGACCTTGCCTCAAAAAAAAAAAAAAAAAAATCTCTCACCTCTTTTATAGACCCAGTGGAGTGGAAAAAAAGGTGGAGTTTAGCTTTCTAAGGAGGTGAGAGAAGAGTCATTACATCTAAGCGACGCCCTCTTCTCCCGCTGTTCCAAGGACTGCCCAGAAATTCTGGCCTCTTGGCTTCATAGGAGCTGCATCCTCTGGCAGGATGCTTTCCGTGTGTCGCCCCGTAGCTGCAGTGGCACGTGGCCTCAAACCTCTCTCTGGGAACTACGTGGCTTTTTCATTTTTTATTGATTGATGAGAAAGAGAGACATTTGTGTTTCCACTCATTCATGCATTCATTAGTTGACTTTTATATGTGCCTCTCTACCCGGGATCCAACCAGCAACTTGACACATAGGGAGGAAGCTCTAACCAATGGAGCTACCCCCGCCAGGGTATTTGGCTTTGTATTCTCCTCTCAAATTCCCACTTTTTGAAGCACCACCCACCTCACCCGACTCCTACCCTCCCACCCCTACCCTCCACCCCACCTGTGCCTGCAGGGCTTCCAGTGCCGGCTCAGAGGAAGGACAACACATCTCCCCACTTTGTCTAACTTCCTCCAACCCTCCTGGGGGACCCTCGCTGGGCTTTCATTTTCCATCCACCCACCCGAGAGCGAGCGGGTGGGTGAGGCTAGAACTTTCTTAATAAGCCTACACCCACTTCATCTGCCGTGTCAGATAGCTGTCCCCACCGCCCTGAGCCCCAGTGGCCCTGGGAGACTATCGCCACCCCACAAAAGGGAAGGCTCTGATATCCAATAGTAAATCATGAGGTTCTGGTGCCTTCCCTCCACTAGCAGAAATGGGAGAGATAGGGGTGCAGAGCGGATAGGATAGCGACAAAGGAACTCAGAAAATGCTCGCGTTAGTGCACACCCTTACAGGAGGATCCTGATCCGAGGAACCTTCCCCGCTTCAGCCACCATGCCCACCCCAAGCCTGCACAGCTCCCTAATTGCCCCCCACGCTCCCGCCCTCCCCAGACCGCACAGAGGAGCCCATTGTCAGAGACCGAACGTTCCAGGATTGAGGAGAAGAGAGGGTAAAGAGGAGGGCCAGCAAGTCCTTGGAGGGTGGGAGGAATCCTCTGGTTTCCCTGCCCTTCGCTCCACCCAAGGCGCACAGGGGCCTGGGGGCGGGGGTCTCTTCTGAGTCTGGCAACAGAAGGGAGAAGAGGTTTCCCGGCGAGTTAGAGACCGGAGGCTTCCGGCCGCTAAACGATTCCAGTCCCTAGGCTGTGGACCCCAGGGAATACGCGGACGCCCCAGCCTCCGGAGTGCTGGGGCGTCCCTTGCGGGGACTAAACAGATCCCGCACGGAGCGAGGCCGGCGGCGGGAAAAGAAGAGCATCCTCAGCTAGGCTGGCCAGCGAGGGTCGGGGTAGCAGCTACCCATTGGAGGGCGGGGCGGAGGAGGAAGAGGTTGCGGGAGAGCCGGGAAGAGTAGCCGCGGGAGTCGCGGGAGCCGCGGACAGGCTGAGCGCGAGAGAGGGAGTCCGCGCAGGGGGGGTCCCGGCAGGGGGTCCGGCTCCGGCGCGGAGTCGGAGGCGGGCGCTGCGGGGCGGGGCGGGGCGGGGCGGCCGTCTCGGCCCTCCCTGGCTGGGCCCCGCGGCCTGGGAGCCGGAGCGAGCCGAGCCGCCACCGCGGCCGGCGCTGTCCCCTAGCCAGACCCGGCGAGACGCGAACGGCGGGAGGGAAGCGGCGGCGCGCCCGGCCCCGCCCGCCGGCCGGAGCTTCGGAGGCGAATCCGCGCGGAGCCATGGTGAGTGCCGCGTCGCAACCCCGGCGTCCCCTCCGCCTTCGCTCACCCCACTTCGGGCCACCAGTCCCCCGCTTGGTGCCTCTGACGCCTGCTCTGGACTGCTGAGCGCTCCCGGACTCTCCTCCCTCCCATCCCCCCTTCTTTTCTTTGATCTGTCTGTCCGCCCCGCTGTCTGGCTCGGCCCCCACCGGGCATTGCCCTCGCCCTTTCTTTCTCACTACTCTTCCCCGCCCCTTCCCCCTTCTCTCCTTGGTCTCTCCCCTAATCTACACAGCTCCCCTCGCCCTCCTCTGCCCTGACCTGTGCCTTCCTTTGCAGGATCTTCCCTTCCCTCCTGCGGGCCCTCCTGCGGGTTGGGTGCTGCAGCGGCCCTTGAGGCCTCAGGTCATGAGAACTGACCTGCCTGGAACTACCATTTTCCATCCCAGTCCCCAGCCCGGTGAGCCGGACCCACCCATCCGGCCCTGGGGGACCGGCCACAGCTGAGGCTGGGCTGGGGCCAGAGGCATAGCCAAAGAGGGAAATTCCCGCGGAGAAGAGAGGTTGCCTCAGGATAGTGGACAGAATGGGGAGGGGGGCTCGCCGTGCCGGGAGGCGTGACGCTGCCCGAGCAGACGAGAGACTTCGGGGAGTGGGGGAGTCCCCCTGAGCTCCCGCTTCAGGGAACAGAAACCGTCCCAGGGCATTCCCGCTGCAGGAGGGGGTGGGGCGGGGAGGCACTGGCGGGAGCTCCCTAGAGGGGGTTGGGGACCCTGGCAGCAGCCACTTAGGGCGCAGGGAACTGGAGGGCACAGTTAAAGGGAAGCCCATACCAACAGCAGTGGCCACTATTCTGCGAACTTTCACTCCAGAAGTATTCTCTGAAGAATCTCTGCAGGAGTGGCACTGCCAGGGAGCGTCCACTGCGGGAGTGGGGTAGGGGGGACGCGGCCCAAGGGCCGCCCCCTGCGGGGGTGGAGGAGGGGGAGAGGCCCTGCCTGGGGGCGCTCCCTGCCGCGAGTGGAGAAGAGGGGAGCACTCCCGGGGCTGCTTCTCTGCTAAAGGAAGGGCACCCCCTGACAAGGAGGCTGGAGCGAGAAGAAAGGGGAACTGGGCCAGGGAGAGCTGACTCAGTCTCTCTGGTCTCTTCTTTGGTCCCGGCCGTCTGGAAGCCTAGTCTCCGTGCTCCTGCCCGCCGCCTCCCACCCTAGACCCCTCCTCCCCTCCTGCCGGTGTCGTTTCCTGTGGCTGAGACTCTCGCTCAGCCATGAGCTCACCGCCCCTAATGGGTTGCAGCTGCCTTCGCTGCTCCAGCTCTAGATCCCCGTTCCTGGCCTCAGAGCAGACAGCCCACTCTGCCTAGCCACCACCCCCTCGCCCCGCCCGACTCCACCCTCCCCCCACCCACACTCTCTGCGCTGGCCGGGTCCCCGGAACACTGGGGGGTCTGTCTGCTCGCCCACACACCTTGGGGTCGGGTCTCTGTGTGACGCATTCAATGGCCTTCTCTGGAGTGGCTGCCCTAGCTTCTCGTGGTCGGGACAGGCAGGCAACTCCGGTATGCAGTTTTGTCTTCAGGGCAAAGGCAGAGCTGGGGGTCGCGTAGGTAAAGAACTAGAAAAACTGTGCAGTGAGCTTCCCCTTGCCCATTTACAGCCAAATAGATCTGATAAACTTCAAAGCCATCTTGAAGGAGAAATAAGTTTGCAGAAGAATAGCCTGAAGGGTAGTTGTTTAGAGTGTGGGATAGGGAACAAGAACCCATGGATTCACTTAGGCAGGTGAGTTTAGAGGAAGTAGAGCTGAGTCTTTTGAGACAGTGGCTCTAGGTGGAGATTGGCAAAGACTTCCCGCTGGAATCAGAAAAGATTTCAGCTCCAATATATGCCATCAAGGCCTGCTCTTCCCTTCCCCACAAATTACTTTTGTGACTTTTTCCTCTTTCAACTGTCCCCACCCAGTTGTTTGTAACCCAGTCCCACGTGCTCCAGGAATCGGTGGGTGGATTGCTTCATAGCCACTCTGGGAGAGGGGATGCTAAAACGATTCACCATAGACAGCCCTCCAGTCGTCCTTCCCATCCAGCGACCATCTCTAGCACCTGACTCATGGGTGGTGGCACCCCCTCCTAAGATGGGGGTCTCTGGTTGGTAGGCCCTGTGAGGAGGGGCTTGCAGGATGGCCATGTGAGTGCCCCACCCTCCAGAGCTCTCAGCCGTAAGTCAGCCCCCTGACAGGCCAGGAGCCTGCCTCTGCTCTCTGGGGGAGGGCTTATGCAATCCCGCTGATTCCCAAGAACCAGGGATGACCCTGATTGGAGACATTCACAGCAAATTCTCCCTGGCTCTGCCAAGCCAATGTCTCAGAGCTCTCTCATGGAGTGCACTGCGAGGCCTGCGCACTCTGGCCCAACCCCACTCCCATCCTGGGCCGGCATTTCCTGATTGCTCTCTCTGCGCACCCAGTGGGGCCCCAGGGTGACACAACCCAGCCCCATACCAGCCTGGCTCCCAAGGAACCATGCTTGGGTGATCTCTAAGGATCTGCAGTCTGGTCTTGTCTCTACCAGGAACCTGAGCCAGTGGAAGACTGTGTGCAGAGCACGCTCGCTGCCCTTTACCCGCCCTTCGAGGCAACAGCCCCCACGCTGTTGGGCCAGGTGTTCCAGGTGGTGGAAAGGACTTATCGGGAGGATGCGCTGAAGTACACACTGGACTTTCTGGTGCCCGCGAAGCATCTGCTTGCCAAGGTCCAGCAGGAAGCCTGTGTGAGTGGCCATGCATTCCTGTTCTATCTCCTTTAAGATCCTCTGCCTAACTCCAGAGACTAGCCAGACCGACTAACTTCCCCCAACCCAGAGACACTGACTCCCTGATACTAGTTGCCCTCCACAGGCACTGTCCCTCAGATATTAACAAACAGACACTCATCTTCCCGAAAAATTGACCTCTAAGAAACATCAACTTCTAAACACCCTGACCCTCCAGACTCAATTCCAGACATTTTTTCCCTCATACAAATTTCTCAAGATACTAACTCCCCCAGAGTGGCTCAGCAGAGACCCTTCACTTCTATAGTTGTAAAGACCTCCTAAGAGTCTCTGAGACCTCCAAGACAATGGCATCTGCTGACCATGTCTTTGTAATGACTCAGTTCTTACTCCCACGCATGGAGTGAGCTTCATACCATCAGCAAACTGACCAGTCCTAAGCCCTTCCTCTGCCACGTGAACACCCCAGGATATCCCCTCCTGCGCCCCTGGGGTTATAACCCACCAGGCATACGGCCACTCCTGCCTAGCATGGTCCCATTCTAACTGTCCCCTCCTGTTGGTTTCATCAGCAGAGGCCTGAGCACAGCCTCCCATCTCTCTTCCCAGGCCCAGTACAGTGGTTTCCTCTTCTTCCATGAGGGCTGGCCCCTCTGCTTGCATGAGCAGGTGGTGGTACAGCTAGCAGCCCTGCCCTGGCAGCTGCTGTGCCCAGGGGACTTCTACCTTCAAGTAGTGCCCTCAGCAGCCCAAGCACCACGCCTGGTACTTAAGTGCTTGGCCCCAGGGGGTGGGCGTGTGCAGGAGCTGCCTGTGCCCAATGAGGCCTGTGCCTACCTGTTCACACCTGAGTGGCTACAAGGCATCAATAAGGACCGGCCAACAGGTCGCCTCAGTACCTGTCTACTCTCCGCACCCTCTGGAATTCAGCGGCTACCCTGGGCTGAGCTCATCTGCCCCCGATTTGTGCACAAAGAAGGTCTCATGGTAGGACATCAGCCAAGCACACTGCCCCCAGAACTGCCCTCTGGACCCCCAGGGCTCCCCAGCCCTCCACTCTCTGAGGAGGCCCTGGGCACCAGGAGTCCTGGGGATGGGCACAATGCCCCTGCTGAAGGACCTGAGGGTGAGTACGTGGAGCTGCTGGAGGTGACACTTCCCATGACGGGGAGCGTTATGGATGCTGAGAACTCCTCAGGCCTTGCCAGAACCCGAACAGTACCCTCCCGAAAGGGTGCTGGAGGGAAGGGCCGGCACCGGAGACACCGAGCATGGATGCACCAGAAGGGTCTGGGACCTCGGGACCAGGATGGGGCACGCCCACCCGGTGAGGGGAGCAGCAGCGGAGCTTCCCTGGGGTCTCCCCCGGGAGCTGAGGCCCTCCTGGAGGCAGCAGCCCAGGAGGTATCTGAGGCCCCAGCAGAGGCGCTGGGAGAAGCCTCTGAATCGTGCCCCCTGAAGCCTGGGGAGGTTGGAGGAGGAGCAGGCCAGGGAGCTGAAGGACCTCCTGGCACCCCTCGGAAAGGCAAAGGAAACAGGAGAAAGAAGCGAGCTGCAGGCAGAGGGGCTCTTAGCCGAGTAGGGGACAGTGTTCCTGTCCCACTGAGCTCTGGGGACAAGGAAGAGACCAGCCAACAAGAAGCCCTCATCAGTCTGCCCTCACCAAATGAGCATGAGCTTCCAGGAGGCGGCCTGGTTAAGGAGACCCGTGAAGGTTCAGAGAAATCAGAGTCTGAGCCGAAAGAGGAGCTCAAACCAGCGGATGAGAAAGAGCCTTGGCCCCCAGAAGCCTGTGGACCTATAGAAGAGAAAGCCAGAGAGAGGGAGCAGAAGGGCCTGAGCCTGGTGTGCACAGCAGGTGAGATGATACTGAGGTCAGTGGGGCGAGGACCAGTGTAGGTTAGGCCTCGGAAAGGGAGCTGGAGGAGGAGCGGAGGAGAGGCTGGGAGCGGAACAGCCATACCTGGTCTCACTTCAGGCCCATAGCTCCGTCTGTGTCTGTATAGGACCCGCAGGTCCCGAAGGGCTCCCCTCTGATCCCCCAGCACCAACCCTGGAAGATGTGCAGGAAGTGCAAGAGGACAGGATTCCAGAAGAGGCCCCTCCAGTCTCCATCTCTGATGACCCTGACATAGCTTGGGACTTGATGGCATCTGGATTCCTCGTGCTGACTGGTCAGTGGGCATCATGGTTGAAGGGAAAGGGGTGAAAGAAAGAGAAGAGGGGAGAGGGGAGGGAATTTCAGGGGAAAGGGGGCAGGGTTTACAGGAACAAATATAAAGGACACATGGACAAAAACTAGAGGGGGCTGGAAATGGGAGGGAGGTGGGGAGGGCTGGGTGGGTGAGCTGGGATGGGAGTAAAAGACAGAAAACTGTACTTGAATAACAATTAAAATGAAGTTAAAAAAATAGATGTACATGAAATGTTTTAAGAAATAAATTACAGAAATGAGAGGGGAAAGAAAAGAAAGAGAAGAGGTTGGAGTGGGCTGCAGAGAGCAGCGGAGTGGATGGGAGGTAGCCCCCAGCCAGGACAGCCTGGCCATTTTGTGTTCTCAGGAGGAGTGGACCAGAGTGGGCGAGCTCTGCTGACCATCACCCCACCGTGCCCTCCCGAGGAGCCTCCGCCCTCCAGAGACATGCTGAGCACTGCTCTTCGTTATCTGCACTCACTGCTCAGGTAACAGAGACCCATTGCTGGCATCCTGGACACTAACCTCCTGGGTCATGAGGACTTGGACCTTTTCTCATCTTAGGACACTGACCTCCTGACATCTAGGACACCTGCTTCTTCAATCCTCAGATTTTCAAATCATTGACTTCTGACTTTATTCACCCCAAACCTCCAGGATGTCTACATCAACTCTTAAAATCAACATTGCTGCCTTTCACTACCCTAAGACACTGCCTAGATTATCAGGACATTGATTCACTTATTCAACTATTTATTGAGCACCAGGAACCTATTAGGGACCATGCGACATGCTGACTTTGAATTTATACCCTCCGGAGCACAGAATTCTTAATTTTCTATACTCTGATCCTGTGACCCAATAGCCACGTGAATATGGACTCCTAATTACTAGGTCACACTGCTTCTTGGACACGCATCCCAGACTTTGGGCCTTTGCCCATTGGCTCCCAAACATACCAGGGATTAACTTCTGAGACCCAGTAACACTAAGGCCAGACCCTGTGCCACTATCCCCTCAACACACACACACACACACACACACACACAGCCTCCTTGGCTCTTCCTGTTTCCACAGGCCCGATTTACAGATACTGGGGCTGTCCATCCTGCTGGACCTTCGCAAGGCACCTCCCCTGCCTCCGGCACTCATTCCTGTCCTGAGTCAACTTCAGGTAACCAATCCCTTGAGACAGATCCTTCTCCTGATCCTAATTCTTCCCTAGTGGCCATCCCAGGCTACCCCACTGTCCACAACTTAGGCTTATTCTTCCCTCCTTCAGGACTTAGGAGACCCCCCCATCATTCAGCGGCTGCTCCTCCTCAGTCATAATGACTCTCCGACTGAGCTCCATGGATTTCAGGTTCGAGCCCCTCACTCCCATCTAGTGTGCCTCAGTAGTGGAGAGAGAAGAGCCTGGCTGGACCCCCAGGGGGCGATGCCCTGGCAAGAATTCCCTGCCTTCATGTGTCTACAGGGTGCTGAGTTGCTGTCAGAAAATGATCTGAAAAGAGTGGCCAAGCCAGAGGAGCTACAGTGGGACTTGGGAGGTCACAGGGAGACCTCTCCAAGCCACTGGGTAGAGGTACACCAGGTGAGCTACACCTCCTCCACCCAGAACACTGGGAGCCAGGAATGACTGAGCTGAGAAAATTTTAGGAGACAAGGCAGAGCTGAGACTAAACCAAGGGGTTGGGAAAAGGTGGTTTCCCTTCCATTCAATTCAACAAATAAACTTATGGCTCACAAACCATGGGTGTAATATTGTGTAAGTATGATGGGATGAGCATGTTAAATAAATTCTTAACATGCCATGAAGCTGCATATGATTTTCGGTGGGAGAGATGTCAGAAACTACTAGAGAGCAGTGTGAAATAGCATCACTGGAGTTCTGGAAAGAGCTGAGAGTCAGGAAGTCTGGCTCTGGTGACCTTAGATAAGTTCCTGCACCCCACTTCCTGAGATGGTGCCTTTCTGTACCTGCTTTCTGCACCAACATCCCAGCCTTGGGACTGTCACCCACAAAAGACATCCATTGTGATGTAATCTCTGATTCTCTGAACCTAAGTGCTGTGACTATTCAAGAAAAGAGGTGTAAACATGATCTCCAAGTATTACAGGAGGCCAATAACATGGTCTGTAAGCGGTGCACCTGGGACCTGGATCTAACTAGGCCGAGCAGAGGGTTTTACAGGGTGAGGGAGACAGAGGAAAGGAGACTGGTGTTTACTAAGCTACACAGTGTGCCAGGCCCACGCTGGGTGCTTATGTAGCAGCATCTCTTTAAACTTCACAAAACCTTTATGTCTTATCTGGACTTTAGAGTTGAGGAAACTGAGGTTCAGGGAGGTTTCTGGACCTTCCCAAGCTCGCCCAATTAGTAAGCAACGAAGTCAGGAACTGGAGTCAGCATTGCCTCTGTAAAAGCCTCTGGGGCTGCCCATATTCCCCCGAGAGCTGAGGCTCCTTATCCTAGACTGTCCCTGGACTTCATCCCTGTGTGTGTGTTTCAGGAAGTGGCAAGGCTGTGCCGTCTGTGCCGAGGTGTGCTGGGCTCTGTACGGCAAGCCATTTCGGAACTGGAGGCAGTGGCAGAGCCAGAGGGAGAGGTATGAAATGAGACGGGACAAAAGGGCACAGGGTAGGGACTGTGGTGGGAACTGTAGTAGAACCTCAACCGTCCACTGCTTCCTGCTCCCAGGAGACAGTAGGAATGCCTGAGCCCCTACAGAAGGTGCTGGCAGATCCCTGGCTGACAGAGCTACAGAAGGATGGGGGAGCCATCCTGATGAGGCTGCGCTCCACCCACAGCAGCAAGTATGGGGGACTGATGTGCCGGGGCCGGTGGATGTGGTGGGTGAAGACACAACGGAGGGCTGCCGATAAACCTTAGTTGTCAGATCATTCTCTTTTAAAAAAGAAATTTATTTATCTGTTTTTAGAGAGAGAATAAGGCAAAGAGAAAGAGAGGGAGGGAAACATCAATGTGTGGTTGCCACTCACATGCTGCCTACTGGGGACTTGGCCTGCAACCCAGGCATGTGCCCTGACTGGGAATTGAACTGGCAACCCCTTGCTTCACAGTCAAGTGCTCAGTCCAGTGAGCCACACCTTCCAGGGCATTGGCTGATCATTCTTACTGAGCATGTATATGGACAAGATATCATGCTTTTCCACTTATCTCATAACCCCTATAGGGTCTCTACATGTTAGTTATGATTGCAAATGGGGATTTGGAGGATCAGAAGTGTTCAATGTCTTGGCCAAGGTTAGTCAGTAAATGAAAAAGTCAGGATTCAAATCCAGGCCTATACAATGACCCATGACACTCTCCACCTCTTGTCGGGATGCAAGGATGGAACGTGGGGGCGGGGGGGGGGGGGCTTGATAAACAAGGGCAGTGATTCATTCCGCCGCACTCCTTTCCCAGGCTGGAGGGCCCAGGCCCAGCTACCCTGTATCAGGAGGTGGACGAAGCCATTCACCAGCTTGTGCGCCTCTCCAACCTGCACGTGCAACAGCAGGAGCAGCGGCAGCGACTGCACCGACTCCAGCAGGTGAAGCAGGACCCCTGGACCTCTCTCACTTGGCCTGGGGGCCTGGCCTCCAGCACCCCCTTTCCACTGATAGAGTTGATGACGTTCTCCTAACCTGGCTTGGTTAACTGGCCTGCCCTCTCTCCTCACCTCCCCTGGAGGTTGGTCACGGTCAGTGTGAGAGTCAACAGGAGGGAGATAGCATCGCAAGACCAGCAAAGAAGAGAAGCTGGTCTCCCCCTCTGCACTGTTCATGTTTGACCAAGGACCCTTAAAGATTGTGAGAGATGGTTGGTATCCTAGGGGGTTCTGGGAAGAGCTGATTGATCCTGGAGCGCCTGCCTCCTTTGCTTAAAAACAATAAATGTTTATTGATACCTGCTCTTTATCTGTACTGCCACCCATGTTCCCTCAGCTCTTTTTTTTTTTTTTTTTAAGATTTTGTTTGTTCTTCTTCAGAGGGGGAAAAGGAGAGAGAAAGACAGGGAGAAACATCAGTCGGCTGCCTCTAGCAGGCCACTGCTCAACCCCCTGAGCCCACAGCCATGGCTCCTCAACTCTTTGTACAATGTCATCCTCCAGACCTGAGGCTGGAAAGGCCCCTTGGAAGGAGAGGGCAATGGAAGCTTTAAATGCCTTGGGAAGCAAGGCCACTCTGTGGGGAAGATTCAGTGATAAGGCTGGCTTCTCTGAATCTTGATTCTACTCTATGGTGAAGAGCTCCATAGGGATTTGCTCCCCACTCTACTATGTGGGTTAGACAGGGCTTTGAAATTTCATTGCTCCTCCCTAGCACCAAGCGTGGTGGGTCAGTTCACCTCACTGACCTTCAGGTGGGCATCAGGGAGGGTCAGTTAAGAGCCAGCGTCAAAAGGTGGGAGCGGTGTTGGGAGGAGGGTAGTAGCAGGGCTCTCTGTTTCCTGGGATTTCTGCATATTGGCTCCCTCCATCCCAGTATCCAAGGGGTTACATATCTTACTGTTTGCTTGCTTGCTTGTTTATTAGTTCATTTCTCCCACTGTTTAAAAACTTTAGCACACAGGATTTAAAGGCTAAAGTGCTCAGCTTGAGTTTCAGTTCTGCTGGGAGTGAAATGCTGGGCAAGTCTGAAAGTGTCTCTGAATTCCCAAGTCCTCATCTGTAGAATGGGGATGCTAATTACACGTACAGGGGTGTCGGGACAACAAACGAATCAAGCAAAGCACCATGGAAGCATTCGCTGTTGGCCCTGGTTACTGGGAACACCCTGACTTACACTCAGCTGTCTCACCCAGCTTCCAGCCTTTCTTCAGAGGAAAAACTTACCATCCCTTTTTGGTCAAATATCCTATAACCAGTGAGTCCCTCGAGCCCCTAATAGGCAACTACAGCTGCATGCAGGCACC
Source organism: Glossophaga mutica (assembly GCA_039655065.1). Taxonomy (NCBI): domain Eukaryota; kingdom Metazoa; phylum Chordata; class Mammalia; order Chiroptera; family Phyllostomidae; genus Glossophaga; species Glossophaga mutica. The sequence continues at coordinate 73,304,961 of CM077303.1, forward strand.
TGCGTATGCAGGCTCACGTGTGCACGTACACACAGTACCATCTCCTGAGCCATCTCTCTACCCATCCCTGGGCTCAGAAAATGTGAAATTTCTCCTGGTCCTCATTTCGGTCCTCATCCCCTCATCCTGTCTCAGGCTCACATCAGTTTTACTGATTTCATCACAGCACAGCCCTGGAACCCTAACCCCGTGTGCCCAGCTTCCCTTTCATCTGCTGCTTTACAAAGATCTCTTACTCACTTTCTCACTGTGCCATCCACTGTTAGCATCCCCATTTTACAGCTGAGATGAAACAGTTCACCCAAGGTTCTGCTGATCGGGGTGATGAGGCTGGACAGGGTCTCAGCTTTCCTTTCCTACCCTCTCTGCAAGCCTCTTCCTCCCTCACAGTCCCGCTCTTCCACCCCACTTGCCCCAGGTGCTGCAGTGGCTAGCAGGTCCAGGGGAGGAGCAGCTGGCGAGCTTCGCTGCCCCGGGGGACTGCCTGTCTGCCCTGCAGGAGACAGAGCTCCGGTTCCGGGCTTTCAGTGCTGAGGTTCAGGTAAGAAGTGGGAGAGGGACAGGTGAGTGGAGACATTGGGGAGGAAGGGGCGGCGGAGTGGGAATGAGGGCCAGGTCTGAGCGAAGTCTCCCTTCTCCAGGAGCGCCTGGCCCAGGCGCGGGAGGCCCTGGCCCTGGAGGAGGACCCTGCCTCCCAGAAGGTTCTGGATGTGTTTGAGCAGCGGCTGGAGCAGGTTGAGAGTGGCCTTCACCGGGCCCTGCGGCTACAGCGCTTCTTCCAGCAGGTGTGTGCACATCTTCATCCTTCCATGGCCGCCATTGTCTTCCTTTTGCCTGAAGAGGCGGATCAGGTAGTTGTTAAAAGCAGGGACTCAGGTGGCCAACTCCCTGGCTTTGCCTAATGGCTCTGCCACCTACTTGCTAAATGGCCTGAGAAGAGGGCTCTGTGAGGACTATAAGCCATATAAAAAAGCACTTAGTGCAGATCCTGCCAGTGGTAAATTCTGTGTATTGGCTGTTCTTTCACCTGGCCTGCCATCACCATACCAGTTTAAAGTGGCCTGGTCAGGCAGTGATGCTGGAATAGTGAGGGGACATGTTCTGAGAAGCCTGGGAGGGTGGTGAGCATTGGGAAGCCATTGTGAAAGAAGCCGAGAGCTGTCATCAGGCAGCATGGGGGAGCAGCACAGGACTTCACTCCTTTCTCTCCCCACTCCTAACCTCTTTGGTCTTGTAGGCACACGAATGGGTGGATGAAGGCTCTGCCAGGCTGGCAGGAGCGGGGCCGGGTCGAGAGGCAGTGCTGGCAGCCCTGGCCCTACGACGGGCACCAGAACCCAGTACTGGCACCTTCCAGGAGATGCGGGCCCTGGCCCTGGACCTGGGTAGCCCAGCAGCCCTGAGAGAATGGGGCCGCTGCCGGGCCCGCTGCCAAGAGCTGGAGAAAAGGATTCAGCAACAGCTGGGAGAGGAGGCCAGTCCACGAGGCCACCGGCGACGGCGGGCAGACAGTGCTAGCAGTGGAGGGGCCCAGCGGGGCCCCCACAGCCCCTCACCCAGTCTCAGCTCCCTGCTGCTCCCCAGCAGCCCTGGGGCACTGGCAGCTCCATCCCACTGCTCTCTGGCTCCCTGTGGGGAGGACTGTGAGGAGGAGGGCCCTGAACTGGCTCCAGAAGCAGAAGGCAGACCACCGAGGACTGTGCTGATCCGAGGCCTGGAGGTCACCAGTACCGAGGTGGTAGACAGGACATGCTCACCCCGGGAACACGTGCTGCTAGGCCGGGCTGGGGGGCCAGAGGGGCCCTGGGGAGTAGGCACCCCCCGGATGGAGCGCAAGCGAAGTGTCAGGTGAGAGCCCAGCCCAGCCCGTGCCTAACATGCAGCCCCAACTGCTCAGCAGGAAAAGAACATGACATTGTTGGGGGTGGTGACTCCCTCGAATGCCCCAGTCTCCTCTGCCACTCTGTTTTACCTGCAGTGCCCAGCAGCGTCTGGTGTCTGAGTTGATTGCCTGCGAGCAGGAGTATGTGGCCACTTTGAGTGAGCCAGTGCCACCTCCTGGGTGTGAGCTGACCCCTGAACTGCGGGGCACCTGGGCCGCCGCCCTGAGTGTCCGGGAGAGACTTCGAAGTTTCCATCGGACACACTTTTTGCGGGAGCTTCAGGGTTGCACTACCCACCCCCTTCGAATCGGGGCCTGCTTCCTTCGCCATGTGAGTGATCCTATGAAACTTCTTCCCAGTCAGGTGTCAACCCCATCCACTTGAACCTCGTTCTTAGCATCTGTCCCCTAAACTCATCCCTACCAGAGTGTGTGGTCCAAGACTCTGGAGCCCAGTGCTATTCCCTGGGTCCCTCTGTGTCTCTGTCCATGAGTGCTGCCTGGCCTTCACTATCTCCATGGCAGTCCGTCATTCCCTTAGCAGAGTGTGCCTTGGTGACCCTCCTTTGGGCCACAGTGAAGATGTAGAGGAGGAGAGGAAGGGTCTCGTCTGCAGGGATGGCTTACTTCTTCTCTACTGGCACAGGGGGACCAGTTCAGCCTCTACGCTCAGTACGTGAAGCACCGACACAAACTGGAAAATGCTCTGTCTGCACTCGGCCCCCCGGCCAAGGTAACCTTTTCTCCAGTCCTCATGAGAAGGGGTGGGGCCACGAAGACCTAAAATCCACCCAAACTCAAAATCTCTCAGGGAAAAAAGCTTTCCTGGATGTGCCCAGGAACATCACCTACCAATAATCTCCTAGAACCTAGGTTCTTATCTAATCCACCTGAGGGACTACTGGGCAAGACACTTTGTTCTTCTGAGCCTCTGTTTCTACACTGATAAGTGGGGGCAATATTCACTATATCTAACTCACAGAGTACTTCGAGGATCAAAAGACCTCACAACAAAAGGTGGGAAATTAACTTCAAAAGTTAAAGGACATAAGAGATTATTTGCATTCCTCCTCTATGCCCCATCAAAATACAGAGGATGACTGAATCTCCTGTAGCCCCCCACCTGCTGTCTTTCTGGGGAAAGGTTTTCACCTTACCTTTGGGTAGATCTGAGCTTCATCTATCCCCAGAAGCCCGGAATACCACCCACCCCACAGAGCTCAGTCCCCACCAGCTGCAGTCTCTTCCCTAATCCGTCTGTCTCCTTCCCAACCTAGGCCTCTACAGAGTGTGGGCCTCAACTGCCCAGGGCCCTGAAGCAGCCCCTGGAGCATCTGGCTCGGTATGGGCGGCTCTTGGAGGAGCTCCTAAGGGAAGCTGGGCCTGAACCGAGTTCTGAGCGCCAGGCCCTTGGGGCTGCAGTGCAGTTGCTTCGGGAACAAGAGACCCGTGGTAGAGACCTGCTGGCCGTGGAGGCGGTGCGTGGCTGTGAGGTGAGGCCAGGGCTCCAGTCACTCCAGCTCAAACTGCCTAGCCCTGTGGCCTCAGAAGCAGTGTGGGCTGGTGAAAAGAGAACTAGACTCAAGGTCAGAGGGCCCCAAGCTCTAATTTTTAACCAGCTCATTGGCCAGAGTCAAGTCACTGAACTTCACTGGACTTCTCTGCCCAGCATCCCAAGATCCTACATCTGCCTGTGCTTACCTATTCCTTTCCTAATTCTTATCTTTACCTATCTACTCGGCACTTCTTTCTGCATCTCAACACTCACACATTCCTTATTCTCCTCTCAGTAATCTCTTGCCAGTCATGAGGTTCTAAAACAGGTTGAAAACCTGCTTCCTCCGTTAGACTTCTTTCCCCATCAATTCTTTGCTGATTCTCTTCCTGGGGCAAAATGGTGCTTTGGCCCCCAACATTCAAAGGCTTCCACATGAGAGGCTATAAACCCTACTACACAATGTGCCTTTCATCTTCAGAGGCAGGCTGTGCTGCTAGGCTAGGAAACAGTGACCAGTAGGTGGATTCTAGGCCAAGGGCTTCCCTGACTTCCTGACTCTGAGAATTAGTCATTAAGTCCTTGCCCCATAAATTGCATTTTTACTCCCCATAAAGTATACACAAAGGGCTCCGGGGCCAATAATGTTTCTTTTTCCTTTCTACAGACAGATCTGAAGGAACAAGGACAGCTCCTGCACCGGGACCCCTTCACTGTCATCTGTGGCCGAAAGAAGTGCCTTCGCCATGTCTTTCTCTTCGAGCATCTCCTCCTGTTTAGCAAGCTCAAAGGCTCTGAGGGGGGATCAGAGATCTTTGTTTACAAACAGGCCTTTAAGGTACAATGCCTTCAGGAAGAAGGGGTGGCAGGGAATAAGACAGGAAGTCATGTTCTTCTTGAGAACTCAGGATGTTCTGTAAATTCAACCCAACCCATGTTCAGAATGTGCATCATCTAGAACAGATTTTGGCCTGTAACCAACCAGCAGTTAAGGTGTGAGGGTGATAGAAGACCATCGTCAGTCTACTCCTTGAGGTATTCCTTATCTTTCATTCAGAAGACTCATGAGGCATTCCAAGCCAGAAAGGCATCCCTTCCCATCAAGAACACACATGGTCCCTGGGGGATGAGAGAAAGGACACTGCATATATAGCTTAACATGATGGAACTGAAGAAGCCAAGGGGAGGGAGGCCTTGCTTGAGGGAAACAGCCCCAGTATACCCAGATAAACATCAATAGCAACCTGTGGCTAATGTGACATGATTCTAAGGGTTTCTAGACTTCGTCCCCATACACTAGTTCCAGCTCTCCAGGATGGGGTGGCGGAGTACAGTATAGAGAAAAAAGCCTAGGTTTGGAATAACAGATGTGGTTTGAACCTTCCTTCTCTAATAAGCTATGGTAAACCCTTGGGCAAGTTGCTTCATGACTCTGGGCATTCCCCTTCTATAAATTACGGTTGCTATAGAAACTAAATGTAGAGCAGTTGGCCAATGCTAGGTGTTGAGCAAACATTTACTGAACATCTACCAGATGCCAGGCTAAGTGTAATGCTTTTCCATGTGGTACCATCTAGCCAGAACTCACTCCATCCTTACCCACTCTACTTTGCTCTTTCTCAGACTGCTGACATGGGGCTAACAGAAAACATCGGGGACAGTGGGCTCTGCTTCGAGCTGTGGTTTCGGCGGCGGCGGGCACGGGAGGCATACACTCTGCAAGCAGCTTCACCAGAGATCAAACTCAAGTGGACAAGTTCTATTGCCCAGCTGCTATGGAGACAGGCAGCCCATAACAAGGGTAACGGGCAGAGCTGGAGGAGGGTGTGCTTGGGGTCAAGGGGATGGCAGGTTAGCTGGAAAGTGTGGAGAACGCATGGGAAAATAGGATGGAGGACAGAGAAAGCGGAATGACTTATGAGAAGATTCAGGATGTGATTTGAGAGAGACTGCTGAGATACAAATTAGTCTAAGGTGTACCAAAAGGAAAAAGGAATCTAGCAAATTTCAGGGAAGAAAAAGCAAATGGCTGGGCAGAAGAGAGTGAGAAAGTACACACTAGACCTGTGTTCTACAACTTAACTACTATATGACCTGAACTCATTTTTTGTTTTGGTTTGGGGGTTTTTTGCTGTTTTTTTTTTTTTTTTTTAAACTCTCTGAACTTCATTCTGCTCATCTGGAAAAAAAAAAGGAAAGTAATATCTACATCTCAACATGATAGGGAGAATTATATATGGGAGTACTTGGTAAACTGTAATGGTATGTGAAAACGTGAGTTTTGCTCTTAACACCCAAGATAAAAGGAAGAACATAAGCATAAGAAGAAAAGTTGGGCAGCTGGAATGGTAAATGGGCAGGATGCAGCATGCAAGAGAAAAGAGACAGATGTTCGAGGAGGTTGAGGACCACTGTCTCTATCCATGTCACCAGCAAGAGTAACAAGACATGCCAGAGGCATGACAGGGAGAAATAAGAGTTCAGAAGGAGCAAAAGGAAGAGTCAACCAAAACAATGCTAGAGCTGGAGCAGAGAAAGGGCAAAAGGAGGTTGGTAACAGGGTCTCTGTTCCCTAGAGCTCCGAGTGCAGCAGATGGTCTCCATGGGCATTGGGAATAAACCTTTCCTGGACATCAAGGCCCTTGGGGAACGGACGCTGAGTGCCCTGCTCACTGGAAGAGGTGAGGGCTGCAGTGCTGGGAGTGGTCCAGAAGTCAAGACCTTGACATTGAGGGCACAGTGGGGAGGCATGGTAGAAAGTGAGGAAGGGTAGTGAGTGGATGTCTTCCCAGAAGTTATGGGACCGACTAGGAAGCCCTCTATGAAGCTTAGGGTCTTTTCAGGGAGCCAGGAGGGCTTTCCCACACCAGCACCCACCCCCACCCCGACTCTCTGCAGCCGCCCGCACTCGGGCCTCCGTGGCCGTGTCATCCTTTGAGCATGCCGGCCCCTCCCTTCCGGGCCTCTCACCGGGAGCCTGCTCCCTGCCTGCCCGCGTCGAGGAGGAGGCCTGGGATCTGGACGTCAAGCAAATTTCCCTGGGTGAGGCACCTCTCAAGGGGTGGCTCCCCCCAACAGCTGGGTCATCACTGTGATGTTCAGGCTGCTTGTTGCTGAGCAATTCCTTTTTCTAGCCAAGAAGCCCAGTTGCCATGACAACTATTTACAGCTTCCCCATTGCTAAAAGAGCCTTCCATTGGGTTGCTAGGGTAATGCTACAGCAGCCTGTTGCTAAGAAGCACTTCCTCTGTACCTTTCTCTAGCTCTTCTTTGGTTTCTATGGAAACTGCCTCAGCTTCCCGTTGTACCCTCCTGGTTCACCACGGCAATCCTTATAGTTTCCTATCGCTTCTTCCCCCATTGCTCTAATGATGCCGCTGACAATTTCCTGCCTCTTGGTAGAGGGGGTTCTCTTGCAAGTGGATTGCTATGGTGACTCACAGCTTCCTGTTGCTATAGAGCTTTTTCTTCCCTGATGGAGCAGCTTGGTTGCTTCAGGAAATTTAGAAGAGTTCTATACCCTGCTCTCACCCTAGCTTCCCCTCCAGCCCCAGAAACACTTGACTCTTCTGGAGATGCGTCCCCAGGACCAAGAAACAGCCCCAGCCTGCAACCCCCCAACCCTGGGAGCAGCACTCCCACTTTGGCCACTGGAGGGATCTTAGGGCTATCTAGGCAGGTAAGTCCCTGCAATAGGGCTGGGAAGGGGTGACCTCTTCAGCCACTTTCTGGGTGGGTTCTTCTGATCTTTCATCCTATGTGGGGCAGAGGGAAGCAGCCAGCCTGTGCTGCCAGCAAAGCTGCAGGCTGGCTATAATGTTCAGTCTGCCTTTCTCCTCTCCTGCATCCCTGGCTGAGAGGCATTAAGGTCAAAGTGAAAAGCAATCTTTAATAAACAGCATAGTACAGGAGTGGATGGGAAGGGGAGAATGCCAACAGCCTGGTTTGGACTTGGATTAAATCAGCAAATTCAGAAACTCCGGAGAGGAAAAAGAGGTGAATTGACAGCCTTGGGTGAGAAAGAGAGATGGGATACAGAAAAGAGGTCATTTCTTATCCTTTTAATTCACCACAGTTTCTCTCCCCTAAGAGTCATGCCCGAGCCTTGAGTGACCCCACCACGCCTCTGTGACCTGGGTGAGTTGGTGCCCCCACTTCCTACCACACCCAACACTCCTTCCCTCTTGCATGTACCACCCTTAGTCCCCTCAGCTACTTAGGAGTTGACCTCTTCCCTCTCCCAACCCATCTCCTTCTTCTCTCCTGGCTTCTAGACAAAATCCAGAACTTGGCTACAGCCCCTCCTCTCAGCACATTTTGGGCTGGGATGGCAGTGGGACATAGTGAAGGACTGGAAGAGCTTTGACTTCCTTCCCTCTACTTCCTGGAAAGAGAGGTCAAAGGACCAGCGCATTTCCCTGCTACCGCTATCTCTGTAGCTTTTCCGAACTGGGTGCCTTCTTCCTCAGGAACCAGAGTAGCCATACTTGCTTGCCTTCATACCCTGGAGGCAGGAGTTATCTGTGGCCTAGTCCTTCCCCATCCTGGGCCACTGCATACTCCCAGGGCACGGCCCCATGTCAGGTCTCCCCGGATAACTGGTATTTTCCTCTTCTTCCCACCCTGACTCTCCCTAAGAAGACTCATCTCTGCCAGGTTAACCATAATTCCTGGTGACTCCATTCTGGGGTGTCATAGGAAACGGAGCTATGCAAACCAATATATGAGGGTGGGGTGGGGAACTGCAAACTTTATACATGTAATTACTGTTATTATAATACTATTGTTATATTAAATGTATTTACTTGCACTTTGTGTCCAAAGAAGAGCTAGAGCAGTCCTCTGGGTTGAGGTGATACTACTAACTTGAACACTTCTCCTCAATCATTAACTAGAACACACAAAATACAACAAGGCTACAAGGTACCTTGTATCCCTTCCTGTCCAAAAGCTGGGTATGGCCTGGGAGAATGTGCCTCCTCCACGGTGGCTCCCAGAGGCTCAGTGTACCCTTTGAAGCTCCTCCTCTCACTGTCTAGTCACAGTCAAGGTGGATTCAGCACAGTCCAGCAGATTTCAGAATGAGAGGTCCTCGGACCACAATGAGTTAGACTCCCCTGGACCACTAGCTATATGCCAATTCCTGCGCCCCACCCCGGAGTTACTGAAGCCAAAGCATGGGGGTAAAATCCAAGATTCTGCATTTCTTATCACTGCTGTTTGGGTGGTAACTAAGTGCCTCTTCCCTGGAGAGAATGGCCCAAGGAGGAGGAAAGGACAAAGGTAGACAGACACAGTGTCCTGTGCCTCAAGACACCTGTTTATTGGGGACACAACTCTGCGACAGGGATGACAGGAATCGTACCAAAAATAGCGACGTCTACAGGACCCCTGAAGGGGCTTAGAAGGGTACAGTGCCCCCCACCCCCACCCATTGTACAAAAATAAACTCTCATGCCTATGGACCAGCAAGGACTGGCAGAGCATCTCCTCCAAAGGGCACAACTCTCTCTGCCAGCCCTGGGACCCCGTTCTTTGATCCTCACCCCTGCCACTTCTAAGGCACTGTGACTCCCCTGGGCTGAGTGGGTACCGCCTGGCCCACCCCACTATGCCCTCAACACCCTTTACTTCTCTCTGGTCCACCTGGGGCTGGGATATGGGTCCCACGCTGCCCCCTGCTGGATGTTCTACCCAACTACCTCTAGCGCTCCCCCGCTCCGGCGGAGTAAGCTCACTAAACTAATGGCCCCTAAGAGGGTTCCCTACCTTTCTTGCCCTCCCAGCCCCACCTCTCCGGATCTCGACAGCCTGGGGCCCTCCTCCCCTTCCTGCAGAGGAGGACTTGGAGGGGTCTCTCCTGTCGGTGCTCGGAGGTAGGGCAGGGACGCATCAGCCTGGGGCAGCCGGCGGCCCCGAGCCCGGCGACTGTGGTGCACTTGCAGGTGCAAGGCCATGAGCTCAGGAGCTCCAGTGGCAAAGGGGCAAAAGAGGCAACGGTGAAGGGCACCCCCCGGCCCGGCCTCGCCTCCCGGCCCCGCCCGCAGGGACAGGTCCAGGGGTTCGGCCTCACCGCCTCGCCCATTGCGCAGGGTCCTCCCAGGACTGGCGGGTTTCCTACGAGATCCCGGCGCGGTGCCGCTGGAAGGCCGAGGGCTCGAGGTGCCCTCCACCCAAGTCGCAGGCTGCTGAGCCGCTTTGGCTCCAGATGTCTGGGGCAAACCCCGCTGGGAAGGGGGCGGCTCCGGTGGTGGCCCCGGGCCAGCCCCGCTCCTCTGCTCCCGGTGGTGGCGCTGCAGGTGATACTTAAGCGAGCCTGATTGAGTGCCAGCATAGTCGCAGTGCGGACACTTGTAGGGGCGTTCGCCTGGGGAGAGGACAGTGCTATCAGGTCAGAGTCAGGAGCACTGCCCGCCCTCACCCGCATTTTGCTCAACATACAGACCTTCTTTAGACTGGGAGAAAAACTGCCTCTCCCACCCCCTCAGATGTATTAAAGGAGGGTTTCCCAACACCCTCATCTTGGCCAGTCTAAAGACTGCCAAGAGTCATCTGCAGCCCCCTCACCTCTTTATGCCCTCCAGTACCCTCCCTACCCTGGGAGCTACCCCCTCACCTGTGTGTACTCGCAGGTGCACTTTGAGGTGATGCGCTGAGCGGAAAGATTTTCCGCAGAAGGGACAATCCTTGCCAGTGGCCCCCCGGCTCCCTTCAGACCGGGTCCCTCCAACTAACAGCCCATTCTCTTCTGCAATACACATGTTAAGGGAAATCAGAGGGGCCCACTGTCCTAACCCTACAGAGCCATGCACCCACACACCTACCCCACCTCCCCCCCAGGGTACAGAAGGAAACAGCATGCTTTGAGAAATGAGGCGTTGGCTTTGATGTGAGGTGAACTGGTGCCCTAGGAGACCCTTTTTAAAAGGAGGGGACAAGATCATTGTGGTGGCGTCAGTGTGAGCAACCTCAGAAACAGGAGACCCCTTACATACCCTGTCCAGCGGTGGACCTTGCCTGGGCCCCCGAAGCAGGTGCAGAGTGGCCTGTCCCCTCCCCTGGGCGCGGGTGCAGTGAAGCCAGAGGGCCCAGCGCCCGGTTTCGGGCCCAGGTATCCTCCTCAGACTCCACAACCTCCTCTTCTTCCTCGGGCTCTTCCGCACGGTGCCGGCGAGCCCGAGCCGGGAGAGCAGAGGGCAAGGGGCGGAAGCCTCCGAAGCTGCGGCCAGCCCCAGGCTCAGCGCCCTCACCATTGGGCCGGGGTTCGCCAGCTCGCAGGCTCAGGTAGCCCAGCAGGCTTGCAGGCTCACGGCGCTCAGCCGGGGTAGGCGCTGGGGCCAAGAGGAGCGTGGGGCCCAGTGGCTCATAGGCCAGCAGGCCCAGGTCAGGAGGCTGGGGGGCCCGGGCAGACCCTGATCCAGGCCCTGGGGCACGCATTGGGCCCAGCTTGCTGGCATGCACCTTCATGTGGTTCTTAAGGAACCAGGGCTCCTTGAAGCAACGGCCACACACAGGACACGCATGATCGAAGGAGGCCTTGTGCTTGCGCATGTGGCCCTTAAGAAACCAGGACTGCGTGAAGCTCTGACCACACACTTGACAACGGAACTCTGGAGGCGCAGGGGGCTCCTCAGGAGTGGCAGGAGCAGGGGCGGGGGTTGCCTCACGTTCGGGCTCCGGCTCAGGATCTGGCTCCGGTTGGGGGACCGATCTGGGTTCAGGTTTGGGTGGAGGCTGAGGCTGGGGGACAGCCGAGGTGGCCGCCAGAGGGCGATCAGGAGCTCCATGGGCCGTCAGGTTGTGGTGCAGCAGCTCCTCCTCCTGGCTGGAGCCGAAACTACATAGGCCGCATTTCCAAGGCCTGTGTAGGATGTGCATGTGGCGTTCGAGCTCCGCTGCGGTGCGAAACTTGCCTTTGCAGAAGGGGCAACGGAAGGCGGATGACGAGGGAGCCTGGGGTGGTGCCAGGCCCTCAGTGGCAGGGGTGGCCTGCAGACCCCCTGAGCTTCGGGATCTCCCTAACCGGGCCTCACGCAGTAGCGCGCGCTCCTCCAATTCTAGCAACAGGCGTGCGGCGGGGCTGCGCGGGCGATCGGGCTGGTGCGTGCGCAGGTGCGAGCGCAACAGAGCCCGCTGCGCAGCACGGTGGCCGCAGTGTGGGCACTGGAAGGCCTGGGCGCCTGGGTGCGCCCGCAGGTGCAAAGCCAGGATGGAATTGAAGCGGAAGCGCTTCCCGCATACAGGGCAGGGAAATCGCCGTTCGCCAGCGCGACTCTCAGACCAGCCCACTGCTCCCATTCCTGGAGACCCTGTGCTAAGGCCTGGCCCGTTGGAGTAGCGCTGCAGATCCAGTTCGCCCTCGAAGGCCGGCGGTGAAGGCGTTAAATGGCCGCCCAGGGCGCGGGGACGTGAGCCCTGTGGAGAAAGATGTATATGGAGCAAAGGGGTAAGAAGGGCATGGAGAGCTGGAAGAGCCCAAGGGAGGGTGTACTGGGGCCTGAACCAGGTACACCGGGTACCCTTCCCATTCATCTTGGGGAAGATGGAGGATGACTGGGGTCATGGAGATAACATCACAATTGTAGGTCAGAAGGAGAGAAAGGGAGGGAGGGGAGGGAGCATAATTGCAGGTATTTGCAGGTTCAGGCCAAGTTTCACTCACCTCCATGGACCCCCTTCACATTCTTTGGTTCTGGGGAGTGCAGGGAAGAGGAGGAGGAAAAGTTGCTAGTGAAGGCAACAGGTGCTGAAGAGCTAAAGCAAGAGAGATAGATTTGAAAGAAAAGATAAGTCCTGATGTTCAGCAATGGAAAGAGTCATCCCAAAATCGAGACTCTTAGCACCCTGGACTCCTGAAACCTATCCCTTCTTCCTCCTTGCATCCCGAGGCAGGAGGGGGCTGCTGTCTTCAAAACTTACACTCCTTGATTTGCCAACCCCCAAGACTCCATGAGAACACAGATTTCTCCCCGCAAATACGTTTTAAATGCCTGGTCCAGAACTACCACTATCACCACCCCCTGATGTTGGGGGAAGACCATCACAGTACAGCCCTCTCTCATTTAGATTAGGCTGTGCAGCTTGATAAGCAAATGAGGTGGGACCATTGCTCTCAGACACCTAACTGACCACCCAGCCAAACATCCTTCCTTTGCTCCACAGTCCTTCCTTTTGCTCTTACCCTGTCTTTCTGTCTTCCCCCCTCATTCTCCCTCCCTCCGCCTGGATTCCTGATCCATTCATTTCCATTCATTACAGAGACTCATTCATGCATGGGAGAGAAACACCTCCCAGCAGCAGCAGTCTGGAGACAGACAGAGGGGGAGGGGCACAAAGGGGGAGAGAGCCACAGGGAGAGGGAATGGAGAGTTGGGGGAGGAGTGGAAGTTAAGGGGCGCTGCTGGCCTGGGGAAGGGGTTAAAAACTCCAAATACCGGATAGGATTCATCCCCGTGTTTCAAACCTTGGAGCCTGCAGTTTGATGGGGCATCTCAGCCCCTTTGTCCAGGGCTGTTCCGAAGCAGGCTTTCCTCCTCTCTGCAGGGGAGAGGCTCCCTCACACAAGAGGAGGATTACACTGGCTCTGAGCTCAAGAGGCTGGAGTGAGGGACGGGGGGCGGGGCTGGGCCATCTGCACAGATAGGAGCTTAGTACATGCTCTGAGCAGGAAAGGGTTAAAATTCTCCAGGCTAAAATTCCCTGGGCCTGGGATGTGCAGAGCTCCAGTTCTGAGGAAGAAGAGCACTGAAAGGAAGAGGGTTGAGGGGGTGGGGGGCTGCACTCCTGATTCTAAGCTGCAGAGGTTAGCATTAGGACTTAAAAGCAATCTCAGAATTAAGATTCATGGAAATAGGCCTGGGAGGATGACTAGAAGTTGGTCAGTATACCTTCCTGCTTACATATAGAATTTTATCTGCTCAAGGCTAGACAAATGTGGAATGTATATATAATATATATATTTATATTTATTTATATTTATTTGTATTTTGGCCTGACATAGAAAAAAATATTTGAGATACAAAGAACTTCCATCCATACAATCGGCATGAAATGGGATACTGAGAAAGAAAAGGATTCAAGCATTACTTTGCTTAAGGATCTTTAATGGATGAGAATTGGGCCAGAAGTCAGCCCTGCTTATCAGCAAAGAAAAGAGAGAAGTCCGAGGCTTCTTTAATTTTTGATATTTAGTGGATGTGCTAAAACTCCAGGAACGGGCAGGTACCTGTCATGTGTGGAATCTGGGTTATGGAAATTTTATTAACAGGAGGTTAATTAAGAAAGTGTCCTTGTCCAAGGGTCACTAAACAACCTCCACCACACTTTTAATATTTGTATTTCTCTAGCTCCAAATTAGGGCATCCACCCTCATCTTCTGGATTCTCCAAATCCCTTTTCTGAGATCAAGAGCCTAGCCAGGCTCAAGAAAGGGGTAGAGTAGTGGTATCAAGAAAGATGTAGAATAGGACTGAGGTGTACAAGGCTATTATGGGCCCAATTTGACCCTTAATAGCCCTGCAACCTTTAGTAAATCACTTAACGTCCCAGCATACTCGTCTGTAAAATAAGGGGGTTGGACTAATTTATATGGGTGGTCCCTTCCAGTTCAAAAGCTTTGTAGTTCCGAGTCACAGGACTCTTCTGGACCCCAGATAGAAGTTAAAACAAATGGTCATCCCTTCAGTACCATGGAGAGTGCAGTGGGCTACCAGAGCAGCCACTGTGGCCACCTCAATACCATAGATAAAGAGTACTAAGTGCTAGAGGGGCCGCATTTGACATTTTAGCACCAGTTAAGGCACTGAGAAAAGCGAGAGGATTTTTTTTTTTTTAATTCCTTTCTGGGAGCCAAGGGTGGGGGGGTGGAACAGTGGTACCAGAGGGATTATTTTTGCCTTTTGGATGACACTGAAAATAGATAGATGTAACAGAAAATAGATGTAACTAGAAGAATTTTAATTAGCTATAAGGAGTGTCCTGACAGTTACAGTTTGTACATCCTGGAATGAGTGAGTGAGGCATCATATTTGGGTCCATCACATTCTGTTGCTCTCCTGGGGATTCCCGGAACATCCTGGTGTACAGCCAATCTGGTATATTCAGAGGAAGCAGATGGTGGGGGAGGAGGGGGGGGAAGGCTGGGAATACTGCATGGTCATAGCTGACTAACCTACAGGCACATACTCTGATTCTAAGAAGATTCTAGGGCCCCTGAAACTGCCTGTAAGATTGTAAGCAAAATACTTCAGGGGAAGTTGACCTCATATCCAAAGCAAGTAGAATAAAGCGAATCTTCCTCCGCATCCCCCACCACCCCCAAAATCTGCTTTGCACATGGCAGTTTCTAGGATAAAAATGCAGTAATATACAAAAACACCCAAACTGGAGTTGTATTCCTGAGCAGGGAAACTTTCCCCAAAAGGTGGCTTCAAATCAATAAAACCCACCGAGAGACCCTCTAGGTGCAATCAAGATCTTCTGAATTACCTCCACATCAAACATGTCTTGGGTATCTGATCCCATGAGTTTTTCTCAAAAGGAGAAAGCACTGACAGAGCCGGAGATACTGTGAACTGTCTTAGAAGTCAGGTCATGCATGTATTGCCTGTGGGCAGTTATCAACAGAGTTGATAATTCTACAGTTTCCTATAGTCAGGCCCTAAATGCCATCCACCAGTTGGCCAGACAGTAGCACTGACCTACTTTCCTCACCCACTGGGAGTCAGGGGTTATCTTGCCCTTATTTGGGTTCTATAGGGATGCAAGGCCAGCGATAGGGATCAGAAGTCTTTCCAAAGCAACAGGCCAAGTACTTGTTTGTGCTAGGAGAGCTGGTGGGGAAGGGGGTGTGGACCACCAACCAGTACTGGATAGGAAAGAATGGAAGGCTTGGTGATAAGACTCTTAGAAACAACAGGGACAGATACATAGAAATGTCTGCTGACCAGAGTACCATGAAGATTGTCCCTCAGAGCTTGTGGTTCAATAGTTTTTAGGATCAAACTGGAAGGGGCAAGGGTTCAGCACTTCTGAGGTATATTGTGACTAGGCATCTGTCACTGATCATTTCTAATACTTGTTTTCCCCTCTGTTGAGGATCCTACACCTCCACAAATCCACTAGCAATTATGGTTAACACTGCACTAGATGGGGTTAAAAGGAAAAGGAGCTTCCTTAGGTGGTCTACAGTCAAAACCACCCTTTATCACACAGACATGCCAGTAGTTTATTTTAATGGTCTCCTCTCCATGGTCCTCTGAACCTCACTGCTCAGGCAGCTCCTCCAAATTGACCCAACCACAGCTTGCCCACCTTTTACATTGAGTTTTTGGTAAGGCCTCTGTCCCTCCATCCTCACTGCCCTAAGCTGGTGGCATGGAATCTCAGTCATGGACTCCAGCAGGCAAGAGGAAGGTACACCTGCTCACCTACTGCCACCCCACCATGGCTAATCTTATTCCAGAGACATGTCCCAACTTGACCCCTTTTCTGAAAGTTCTGGATTTGGGGGAGGGGGCATATAGCCAGCCCTAAGTCCCCTTAACTGGAACTGACCCTAGAAAGGTCAGAGTCTTAGCACCCATATGGCCTTAGTCCTGCCTGGATTAAGGGGTGGAGGGTGGGCAGGAGAGCCTCTGGGAAAATCCACCTCCCACAAGTAGATTGGCAAGTAGAGCAGGACCTGTGATCCTGCACAAGAGGTTCTTCCAGCAGCACCCCAGACCCCTCCCCAGGAAGATAAGCCAGAAGGATGATGGGGGACAGGGTTGGGAGATTGGAAGGCCAGGGCTCAGCTACCCAGGCCGGGAGAACAAAAGCTGAGTTGCAGCCGCCTCTGCTGCTGCCGCCGGCCGAGCTCTTTGTGACACTTTGTTTGGGACGCAGAGAGGGAAGCACCCCCCATCCTCTCCCCTCCCCCACTCGGGCTCCCAGAGAGTTTGGGTCCCTTCCCCCTCCTCCATCAGCCCTACCTGGGCCGGGGGGTGGTCATCCACTCTAGCTCCCGGTTCCGCCACCCTGCACCCCCAGGGCCCTCGCGACCTGCCTTCGGGCCCCTACAAAGACGCCCGTCTTCGTCCCCCGCGCCCCCCCCCCGCCCGCGCTGGCCTTTCCCCTCTGGTGTCCCTTTTCCCGGCTCCCCTACCTGGCCCCCTCCCGTGAGGCCCCCCTAGCTCTCCAGGATTCTGAGGCCGCAGCCCCCACCCCGCCCCCCCCCAGGAGCTCTGGGCGAAGTTTGCTTGGGGCCGAGCCGGCGCCCCTCCCCCGCCCCCGCCCCCTGCACCTGCTCCGAGCCCGGCGCGCGGAGTGGGCCCCCCCTCCGGGAGGGGGGAGGGGGCCGGGGGCGGGGGCCGGGTGGCGGAGGGGGGGCCGGGAGTGGGGGCAGCGGCTACTCACGAGCCCCGGGCGGGCGGCGGCGGAGCGGGCGGCGGCGGCGGGCGGCGGGCGGCGGGCCGGCGGCGCGGGCGTCAGCGTTACGTGGGGCCGGGGGAGATGCGCCGGGCCCCGGCCCCCCCGCCCCCGGCCCGGCCCCCGCCCCCTCCCCGGTCCCCCGCCCCCGGCCCTGGCCCGCATTGTGTGCGGCGGGAGGTGGCCCGGCCATTAGCATGCGGGGGGCGGCGCGGCGGCACTGGGAGCCGCGCGGGAGCGGGGCTCTGGCTCCGGGGACTGGGAGCTGGGGACCCCGGGAGCCGGGAGAGGCGGCCGCCAGGGGCGGGGTGCGGGCAGTTTGGAGACGGGGGGCGCTATCGGAGGGAGGGGGATGGGGCGCACAGACGATTCCTACAGAAGACTGGAAGAGATTTTGAAAGGTCATCTCGTCCTTCCCCCAGCCTCCAAGCAGCGCTGCCCCTCCCACCCTAAACCCGGACATACCAGGGAAGGAGTTGGCTCTGCCGCTTTTTCTGCCCCAACATGCACAGACTCGGGAAGTTCTTCCTGGGGTTTTATCTCAAAGCCTCTCCCTACAATTTCTGTCTCTCTTTTTGGGGAGGAGGAGGGGCGATTATAGAGATAATGTCTGCCGTATAAGAAACATTATTAAAGTTACTCCTCGGTCCTTTCTGTTCTTGATAAACAATTCCTACGCCTTCCTCTCGAATTCTATTTTCCATTCCTTAAGTCACTTTAATGGCTCTTCAATACAACAAATATTTACTGAGTGCTTACTAAGTACCAGGCACTATGTTCAACGCTTTGGGGGGATGAAAATTGAGGGGTGGGGGTAGTACCCTCTGAGGAAATTATAATCTACATAGGGCTGCGAATGTGTAAGTAGTATACTCAGATTTAGTCAATATTTATTGAGTGCCAGTTCACATATTTAACAGTATATAATCCTTACAGTAACACTCTGAGATACAAGTAGTCTGCATTTACAGGAAAGGAACATGAGGCTCAAGAGTTTCTTCTGGCCTGCCAGCTCAGGGATCCTCAGTGCAAGCCCAACATTTCACATTCTGTCAGGCCATGGCCACCAATAAAGTTAATGGAGGTGGAGGTGGAGGAGGGAGAAGATGCTCAACAGTTCTCACCCCTTTGTGATTCCCACTCCCCAGGAAAGAAGAACTGACACAATGCTCTTAGCAGGGCAGAAGTGGCTGACAAAGAAAGCCACTTTCCTCCCAGTGTATGGCCTGGCAGTAACTCCCAGGGATCTTCTGCTCAGTCTTCTTTCATCATCAATAATAATAATGATAATAGCCACTAACATTTATTGAATACTTATGTGCCAGGTGTTGGGCTAAACTGGTTCATATGCATTTCTCTTTTAATACTCAAAGCAAACCTGTGGTATTGACTTCCTTTTACAGGTAAGGAAACAGAGATTAAGCAACTTGCACAAGGTCACCCAGGTACATCTGGGATTCAGACATAGGTCTGGTTGCCTCCAGACCTCAGGCTCTGCATCAGGATAGACCTTTCGGATTTTTTATTTCTAGAGTACATATTTGGGCCCAGCTGGTTCCGCTTCTTACTGTAGAAATAAATGTCCCCAGCTTAGCTTCTGAATAAGCCCTTTAGTATATGGGCATCAGGCACAACGGTATGACCTCATCAACACCACTAATGGTTACTAAGCACTCACCATGAGTCAACAACCATTCACAGTCATATTATTAGCCTCCGTTTTATCACTCAGTTTGAACAAACAGTGGTTCAAATAGGTTGAATAATGTATTCAAGGTCACACAGCTAGGAAAGTGGCAGAGCTGAGATTTTAGTCCAGGTCAGCCTGGCTTCAATGCAACTCGTATCTCTCAAAAATATTAATTGTTGCCACAGCATCCTTCCCAAGACTGCTCATTTGGGGGCTATCTTCTATACATGCCTAGCTGCAGGTTATCACTGAGTCAAAGACAATCTCCACTATAAGTAGGGTACCCCATCCACTTTGTCAGTGTCCCATCTACAGTAAATCCTTCAAGAAAGGAAGGAGAGAGAAGAAACCATTCAGGAAGTGACAGAGAGGAAACCAGGGGAATTAAACCTTGCTGGTCTTGGGACACAGCTGCAAGTGGTAATGACATGGGAACAATCCAGTCAGTAGTATGGGATTTCCCTAGGGAACAGCAAGTAACTTGAGGAGGAAGCCAAAAAAAAGGGGAAAAGATTAGATGAAAATGGCAGGGGTGTGGGAAGGATTGGAGCCCAGGGTAGATGTGTACATGGGTGAATGATAAGAGGAATTGCAATGGACAAAGATGGGGGAAACAAGAACAGAGCCAGGCAGAGCTGGGTATCTTGTGGAGTGAACAGAGGCTGGTATCTACTACCTACGGCCAACTCCCTGGATCCTTAGGCCCTCATAGGGACCTTTGCCCCACCACACCCCAGCCCTGATAGGCTGTGTCTGCCAGGACAAGTTTGTTGTCTGTTCTGAGCTACCAGTCCTGCCAGGGGCTTCAGGCCCAACTAGGTCCCATCCTTTTGCAGTAGCTGCTTCAGAGTAGGTAGGTGAAAGGCCCTGAGCCTCAACTCCCTGGATATTAGAAGCACGCAGAGGGGTAGCTGAAATAGAGGTTCCTGCTTGACCTGTCTCTTGATAGGTGCTGTAATGCATTATTCCCAGGAAAGCACCAAGCCTCAGTAATCAAGGGAGCCATGGAAGACAGAGCCAGTCAGCAAGAGCAGGAGACACCCAGCCCTCGTCTGGAAAAGCTACAGCACTGGACAAGGCACAGGCAGAGTGGGCACCTCTTGGTGCTGGCGGTGAGTCCAGGATACCCCATCCCAAGCTTCAGCATATCCACTTGTACCCTAATTCAATTCCATCCATGTTTTGTGGACACCTACCATGTGTTTGAAACTGCTGGACTCTGAGAGGGAGGAGGGTGGAGGAGGTATAGAATAAATAAGGCAAAACCCTTAATCTACAAGTAGTTTCCATCATGTGAGAAAAATACATAGGTAAATAACTAAACTATGACATGAGGCAGAACAAATTAAATGATATCCCCTCCTTCACTGCCTTTGGTTGACTACTTTTCTGCCACCAGGCATTCCTGCCAATTGTTTGTCTTTGGAAGAGGAGGGCATTGGGAGGAGGGAAGGGAATCCCTGACAGTTCCCCTTCAACCACCCTGCGTTCGGCCTCCAGATGAGCCAACTATGGCTAGCAGTGGCTGTGGTACCTGTTGCTGTCTCACTTGCCTGTCTGAGCTCTGCTTGTCACATGGCCACAGCACTGCCCCTTGGACCTGGAGCATTGGTAAGACCCACCACACCAGAGGTTGGAAGGAAGATCCTGGGGTCCCTTCACTAATGGAGCCAGAGCTCAACACTTGCCTTTCTCAACATTCAGAGTTTCCTCACTGGGACTGTTACCCTTGAGCTGCGCAGAGCACCTCGCCTTTGGAAGGTAAGCGGGAAGAGAATTCAATACTATTCTCCCACCCAAAGCACACACACCTCAACCCAGAAAGTGGTCCTCTAAGCTAATCCAATCAGCTCTGTGCCTCTGACTGTCCTAAAAGACTGAGGACAGAAAGCAAAAACAACCTTGGAGGGTTGATGGCCCTGTTAGGAGGTGGGGGCATAAGAGTTGAGTTTTGTTTTTGGGTAGGTGCAGGCTGGGCTTGGGGTTGAGATGAGTACCCTAAGCTAGGCAGGGCTGAACTGGGCTCACTGGCAGGTGCGGGCCATGATGATATTGAACACCTTTAATCTGATCTTTGGCCTCATCGTGGTGGTGGTTGAGGTGATGAAGACAGCCTTGGGGCCTGCTGTAACTGCTTCCTCCAAGGACCAGGTGAGTAAAGGAGAAGGTGGGCCAATGAGGAGGCAAGAGGAGATGGAGAGGGATAAGGACAGGGCAAACAGGTGCTGGGTTCCCTGTAGCATCCTCAGCCTTGTCTACCTGCAGCTGGATGGATTGTTGGTGCTGGAGCTCAGTGCTGAGGCCTTCACCCTAGGAGGAGTGCTGGTCTCAGCACATTCCCTATTCCTGCTGACCCAGAGGAAGCCAGGATGCTGCAGGAGACAGAGTCTGCACTACCAGGAACTGCAGGAGGTACTGAGGGCAAGGAGGAAAGTATGGAGCAGCTACCTAGTAGCTCATTTTTTTCAATGGCTATTTCGCCATGGCACTTCAGGATAGAAATCAAAGGGTCCTAGACTCAAACTGATTGTTTTCTGACTTTGGACGTTCCTCCCCTAGTGGTGGGTAGGAGGGAATTGGGTTTTGTAGATGGTTGGGGTTAGAATGTAGGAGACCCTTAGGAAGCTGTCTCAATATTGAAAGGGCTACGGGGGACACAAGAAAAAATCAGAGAGGAGGAATTCCTCCTTTCTCATGCCTCACATCTCTCTCTGGTTTTTAGGGTCCCTCTGAGTTGGAGGAAGTTACTGATTTGGAGAATGGTTCCACGGTGGCTAGCACAGCAAACGGAACAACTGAATGAGCTGGTAAGGGCAGCAGACGGGTGCTGCTCTTCTACCCCGTGGGAGCGTTCTCCAGACCCTCCTGCACCCCACCCCACCAAATTCAGAAAGCAGATGGAGTCCCTTGAAATCTACATGAAGTCTGGTGGAATGCCTTCAATTTCCACTCAGACTAGGGCAATTTCTCTTCTAGGAGAAGCTATACCTAGACCAGATTCTTCTCTCACCTCACCTCCTTCCCTGCAGGGAAGCCAACTTTCAGCTTCCTCCCTTCATTCTCACCCACCTCCTCCCCACACAGATTCGTATCTTCCTCATCTCACTATTTCTCTTCTTTCCACCTTTTATCATCCCATCCACTCCAAGCCCGAGTTCCCGGACACGCCCACTCTCTGAAATCAATCCGTGTGTTTCGCTTTCTCCCTCCGACCCGGTTCCTTTCTTATTCCAGCGGAGACTACAAGTCCCGGGATGCCCCGCTACCCCCGGGGCCTGCTGGGAAATAAAGAACCTTTTCTTTGCGGTGAGGGCGCTGTGCATCTGCTGAGTGACACGAGGCGCTGAAAGTCCGGGCCTAGCCCAGTTTCCTCGGACGCGACCACTGGCCCCGTTTAGGGAGGAGCCGGGCGGGTTATTCTGAAAGGGCGCGCCGCTGCCCCAACCACGGCAACTAAGAGCTGACTGTTGGGGCCACACTCCTCTCTCTGGCAGCTTCGGAAACCGGTAGGGGTTGGGGGATGGCCCTCGGCAAAGCGGGGGTTCCCCAGATGCTGTCGCCGCGCCCCCTCCCACAGTGCCCAGGTCCAAAGTCCTGAGACTTGGAGCGCGCGCGAGAAAGGGGTTGGAGATGATGAGTCAGAACCCCGGGCCCTTCACGCCCTCCTCCCCCGAGGCCTGGGCGCCTCAGGAGGACCGGCTCGCTGGGCAGACGGGTGGACGGGGAAGGAAGAACGAGGGACGCGGCGATCCAACCTACGACTTTTCCCGCCTTTGCGAGCACGCGGTGTAACGAGCCCGCGCTGCCGCCACCCCTTCTCGCTAAGGCGGGAGCAGGACTGCGCAGGCTCAGCCTCTAGTCTGCCCAGCCGACCTTTGATCCCGCCAGCGGTCCGGTTGCTGAAGCTCTGGTTGCATTCAACCCCCCACCGTTTATGACCTTTGCAAGTGTGCAAAGATGACAAGCATATGTGGGCTTGAGAAAAGCCCAGGAAAACTGAGAGGCCCAGTAGTACTAAGCAGAGCAGCTTATGAGCCGCTAGAGAAACTAGAAATTGACCAGAGCTGGAGTACTAAAAGAACTCACCCCAAATTCACATAGTGCCCAGGATGGGTGTGCGCATCACACTCATTTTTGTTTCCACTTGAGAAGGCTTCTTTCCCTTAGAGATTGCTGCTTCTCCGGACTTAGCCAAGCCCAGACACCAGTGAGGAAAGAGCGCAGCCTGGCTGCCTTGCCCTAACATTGCAGTGGTGCCAGCGGCAACTCCTTTCTGATTGTGACACCTTGGGAGTGGTAATAGTCGCCCTATGACAAGGTTATGTGAATACTAGTGGGTGGGGATAGTTCTGGGATTAGGCTTTGGAATGGAGAAAACAAGATCTGGGCCTCCCTATTCTCCTCCCAATCTAACTGCCAGACTAATGGAGAGCTCATGTATGAAGATTCACAAAATAAATTTTTTCCCAAGTCAGAAGGTGGTGGTAGGTGAGTAAGCCGGGGGTTAAAAAGTCAGCAGTTCACTCTCACTGTCTTCCCGATAAGAAAGAACTACAGCGTTTAGTGATTTGATCAGAAGTGTAGGAATTGCATCCTAGTTCTTGGAGAAGTTCAATGACCGGGCAAATGAATCGCCGTATTAGTCAAGCTGGGCTAGGCTATGCTGGGATAACAGTGCCAAAATCACAACAGCTTAAAATCACAAAGGTTTCTCTCTCACACTACATGTTTAGAGCAGTCTGGCAGGAGCTTCTGCTCATTGTAAGTTATTCAGTTACCCAAGCAGATGGAACTCCGTTTTGAGATCCTGCCATGTCACCATGAAGCTTAGAGTTTCCCCTTCTCCAAGCATGAAGAATTGTTCATGCGCTCTTAAATGCTTCTGTCTCAAAGGGACAAATAATGCTTCCACTCACACTTTATTGGCCAAAGTAAGTCATATAGCCACATCCAACCTCAAGACATCTAGAAGGGCAGTCTTTTCATACTTATGTAAAGAGAAAGGAAGCTGAAATACTCATTAAAAGAAAGAGTTAATCATTTGCACTGATTCTTGAACAGCTTAACAGTTGGAACTCTTCTATTCTAGCAGTTATGCCCGTATCTGCTTCCTTGGTTTTGTTCCATGAACCACTAAATAAAGTTCTCAATAGAGTCCTCCCCAAAATGGACAGAACTGATTAAGACATTTAGATTCTGGTTCTGTTGTGTAAGTTTGAGCAAGTCAAACCTCTCTAAACTACATTTTGCTTGCATCCAGATAATAATCCTAGCATTTAACTTCTCAACCTTACTGGAGTATCAAGACTAAAATAAAATCATATATAGAAAATAATTTTAAACTATAAAGCACTTCAGAGGTAGAAAATAAATTGCCTATAGAGATGAGTATTAGTGTGCATGAGTGAAACAGATATTAGATGATAGGAAGTGGTGGGAACCATCGCAAACTGGAAAAGCACACATTCTGTTTAACGACCTTACCCTTACTCAACTCCATCCAAGCATATGCTGTTTGGGACTGTGAGCCTGGTATTGCCGTAGTTCCAATTGTCCTTTAAAGTCAGAAATTCTGACATTTAAATGTGAAATCTTCTGATTTTATTATATTTTTTTGTTTGTTTTTAGAGAGACGGGAAGGGAGGGAGAAAGAAAGAAAGGGAGAGAAACATCAATGTGAGAAACATCTATTGGTTCCTTCTATGTGTCCTAACCAGGGACCATACCCACAACACAAGCTTGTGCCCTGACCAGCGATCAAACTGTCAACCTTCCACTTTTCGGGACAATGCCCAACCAACTGAGCTACACCGGCCAGGGTGAAATCTTCTGATTTTAAAATGTTAATAACCAATTATTTAAAAATTGACCGGATTCAGTCTATAATTCTTCAATTATAGTCTCTCCATTTTACAAACATGGTAGGAATTGCGGAGAAAAAAGGGACCACTTACTAATCTTGATAAGCTCAGGGGAGGCCTACATGGCGGCCTTAAAAACTCAGAGACCTAAAATAACCACATAGGATGGTCTGAAATTAAAACTTTCTAACTAAAAGCAGTTCATGGCAGGTAGTCACATCCTAGGTCACTATTTTTCCCTAAAAAAGCTAAATCTTTACCTAATCTGAGCCTGTCTGTTGTTGAATTTTTGTTGTTGTTTTGTTTGCACTTACAACAACATACCTGATAACATACCTTTGGAATATCAATTCCAACAGAGCCTGTCTGTTGTTGAATTTTTGTTTTGTTTTGTTTTGTTTTGTTTTGTTTGCACTTACAACAACATACCTGATAACGTACCTTTGGAATATCAATCGCCCCTCCTCAAAGCATAA
This sequence comes from Glossophaga mutica, assembly GCA_039655065.1. NCBI lineage: Eukaryota > Metazoa > Chordata > Mammalia > Chiroptera > Phyllostomidae > Glossophaga > Glossophaga mutica. The sequence goes on from CM077303.1 coordinate 73,329,772, forward strand.
CCACCGCATGCACCAGAGCAGAGACCATGAATTGCCTCACTGTTATTGTCATGCTAATTGTTAATAATAACTGTACTATATCCACCTATGTAAAAGAAGTATGTGTCTGTTTTATTTTTTATATAATCCCAGAAATACCTCCCTCCTTTTCTTTCTCCCATCTTCCCAATGAATTTCATGTAACCTCCTTCATCTTCCCCTTTGATTCTGATATATAAATTAAGTGGTAGAACTGCCATTTTCCAGGACATTTTCTTAATCTGTTGAGATTTTGCTTCCAGGCAGTCTTCATTAGTTTTGCTCAAATAAACTCACAAACATTCTTAACAAGTTTGGATGTTTCTTACGTTACAGAATTGGGGTTTTCCCTGGCTGGTGTGGCTCAGTTGGGTGGAACAGCTTCTTGTAACCAAAGGGCTGAGGGTTCAATTCCTGGTCAGAGCACATACCTAGGTTGCTGCAGGCTCAATCCTCAATCCCCAATCCCCTGTATGGACATATACAGGAAGCAACCCAGAGGCAACCCATCGATGCTTCTCTCTTGCATCGATGTTTCTCTCTCTCTCTAAAAGCAATAAAAAAAAATATCCTCAGGTGAGGATTTTTTTAAAAAAATTGAGATTTCAGATGTGCACTATGGTTTTGGTAGGCTTTTGAGGCCTCTTCTGAAATTCAAGTCTTGGAGATGTTTAACTTTTTAAAATCAAATCCCTCTGTGGCATTGGTTCTCAAGTAGTATGAGACTCCCAACCCCACCCTGCCCCAGGGGTTGACAATTTTTAGAGACATTTTTGGTAGTAACAACTGGGGGAAGGGCAGATATGTAACAAAAAGGGCATTAGATAAGTCAGATCTCAGACTTAGTCCAATACTACTAATGTCCCTTTCCTGTGCATTATCCTGCTACCTGTAAGTGAAGACTACCTGAGGCTTGTCCTGTGATCCTCATTATTCTTCCTCCACACTGCCTGGTGCCAGAGTCCCTGGCTGCTCCCTGACAGCATTCTTCTTTGCTACAATGCTTCCCAGCAAAGTATCTACCCTTTCATCAGTTTGGCAGCTTCTGTGAAAGTCACTCATATTTTACTTACCATATTTTGCTGTGTACAGTGCGCAATTTTTGCCCAAATTTTTGAGGGAAAAATAAGGATGTTCATTATACATGGGTAGTACTAATTCCATATCTATATAAATGTTTTTAATTCCTTTATTTATGCTTATGCATTAAAAGTGTGACTCTAGAAAGCAATAACAATATCCATGTACAAAATAATACCCTGGAATATGATTGTCGGGTGCGTTAGACACAGCAAAATATGGTAAATTGCTGCCACATGACAAAGTGACCGTTAAAGCTCCTGCTGATGTCAGTTTTTAAAGACCTTCCCCCATACACTTAACTTTAAGTGGTGAAAACACGTCCAATTCATATGGCTTCATATGCAGCTGAATTCTGTAAAGGGTGGGAAATTCTCCATGTTGATGAATTTTACCCTCATTTTTAAAAACTTCAGACATGTATTCTGGCCTTGAGCACATGATCATAGACAACTAATATTTCCCAAATGAAATGATCTGCTTTTGCAAATGGTTCAGGTTTTCTGGCCGGTCTATGTCCTCTGCTGCCATCTCGTGGCCTCTCAGCGGCCCGGCTTGAGGTCTCACAAAGAGCCTTCCGCAGAGTAATGGCGTGTGGCGGTTGCCTAGTTAGGGCAAGAATCTCTATGCTGCGGCGCACTCCTTGGGTCCCTCCTCTGCAATGAGTCCACCAGGGCAGCCGCACACTCTGCCTGGCTCAGAATCTGGACGTCCTGAGGTGGCGTGAAGTGCAGGGCCCTTCCGACTCATCCTCTCCCCGTTGGGCCTCTGTTATGCAATCCTGGAGATGAGTCACGCCACGGATATCACTCAACTACCCAGGAGTAATCGGAGCTGACCTCGCCTGCTTGGCTTGATGAATGCTCGGTAGCCACTCACCACTCTCCACCTGGGACTGGAATGTTCTTAATCTCAGTGAGAAAAGATTACTCCGTGGGGTTTCTGGATTTCACTTTCTTGTCTAAGGCCCATTGTGTGGCTCTGCGTCCACGCCCTTCATCTTGGCTTGCCCAACCGGTGCTGACTCAAGTTTGATATTTGATTGATGAGCAGAACAGTGGCAGTGTGGTCTCTGCGAGACAGTGTTTCCTATAAATATACAGGGTCTGTACACTGAAATTATCAGAGGTCCCCTCTCCAGTGCACAGGGGATCTGGGAGGCTGCCCTGAGCTGGACTGCTTTACTGGTGACTGAGCAGTGACTCAGCACAGGAGAAAAGGCTGGAAAACATTTTTACTTGGTGCTATTTTTTTAAATTATAAAAATGCGTTAAAAACTTTCCAATTGCTAAAGTAAATTTTTAGAACTGTCCCTCCTGTTAGCTTCACCTGTACATTTTACAATTGTTTGTTTGTTTATTTGTTTTGGAGAGCCCAGACTCTACCACTCTCCCTTTATCCTTAACCCCAGAAGAGGAGGAGGAAGGAGGACGGGTGGCAGAGGAGTGGAAACCATTGCTTTCGGTGCTTTAACCTACCTTCCCCTGAATACAAATTCAGAGGGCAGGGCCTCCTTGTGTAATTTCGTAGGGCCCCAGGCCAGAGAGAGCCTGCTACCAAGCTCCTGAGTGTTGCTTCTCTTTAAAATTCAGATGCCATTCATTTAGTGGGAGTGGTCTTCTGTTTTGTTTTTCCTTCTTTGCCTACATTTTCCTGCCTTATTTCATTTATACTTTATGTACTTTATGTTGCATGTTATTCTTGATTCTACTTATCTTAAACTTTTGTTTTTCTTACCAGAAACTACCTATGTTCTGTCTAGAGTTAATGAGCTGTCTTTGTTAATTCTTATCTATTTTACCTTGCCTTTGTAAAGTTTTCTTGTTTAAAATATTTCCCCCAAGTCCCAGATTTCAAGGTACAATTTAATTTATTTTGCTTTTTTTTATAATTATGTGTTACCTTTAGTATAAAGAAAATGCGATGTACCTACCCTTATGCTTTAGGGAAAGTAAGAGGACTCAAAGGAAGTCATGACATAGAGGAAACAGGACTGATGTCTTTATAAATCTCAAAGATAATTATGATGAAGAGAAACTGTTCTTTGTGAACCTAAGAAGTGAAGCTGGGTCCAATGGTTACTTGTTATAGAGGCCAAAAAAGAGAAGAAACTTAATACTTTTCCAAAGATGAGCTGTTTTGAAATTGGACTCTGAACCTTTGGATATGTTAGAGGTATTTTGTGAATGCACTTCTCCTGCCCTGATAAGTTATTAAAGCATGTGTTCAAATATCAGCTGAATGGTTGAAATAGATGACATGGAACATTTTCTCCAACACTAGGATTTGGTTTCTTAGCAGCGGTGATGTTTTTTAATTGACCCATCCATATTCTCTATTGTAAATGACTGGCCCTCAGCAAAATTCTAAAGTAAGGTGTAAAGTGTTTTGCTAGTCCCCAGAACAGAGTTTATCAACTATGGCACTCTGACATTTGGGCCAGATAATTCTTTGTTGTGGAAGGCAGCCACATACATTGTAGAATGTTTAGCAACATGCCTGGCTTCAAACCACTAGATACCAGCAGCACTATTTCTCCCCAGTTGTAACAATCAAAAATCTCCATGCATTTCTAAATTTCCCCTTTAGAGCTAAATAGCCTCCCTCCTCAAATACCAGTGCCTGAGAGAGATATAATCAGAAAAATTTCAAGAACCTAATTTCTAACTTCTCCAAGATTCTTGTATTTAGAGGCCTACAAGAATTGTCCATATTACACATCCAAAACCAGAAATCCTCCCCCTGTGTCTACCCCCTACTCCCATTTCTGAATTTTCTATCTTTATTTTTTAAAGATTGTATTTATTTATTTTAAGAGAGAGGGGAAGGGAGGGAGAAAGAAGGAGAGAAACATTGATTGGTTGCCTCTTGGGGACTGAACCTGCAACAGGCATGTGCGCTGACTGGGAATTTAACCATCAATGTTTCAGTTTGCTAGACAGTGCCCAACCAACTGAGACACATCAGTCAGGACTGAATCTTCTGTCTTAACTGGTGTTATCACTTGGTCACACAAGCTGGATGCTAAAGTCCTCTTCCTCAAATAACCAATATTTTAATAACTATGTATGGTGCCAAGTGGGTATTAATGACTTATCAGGGGGATCACTTCCTAAGTTTTATAAATGTCTGCTACTTATAAATAACTCATCTCCCTCATTGCCCATAGCCAGTTACTCGCCATATACTACAGATTTTCTTCCTGCTCTTGAATCAGTCCTCTTCTCATTACCACCTTTCACCGAGACCACAGAAAAAACTTCCTAAATAGTTTCTATGTCTCCAGGCTTGTCCTTCTCAGATACATGTTTCACATTGGCCACATAAATGTGACCACTAGCTTCCCCACTTAAAAGTCCTCAGTGGTCCCCATTGCCCTTTAAATGGTGTAATAACCTCTGTGATCTGGCCCCTGCCTGTCATTCCACTGTTGTCTCCCACATCCCCTTATTTGCACATAACTCTCCAGTGACAGCAATCTGAGAGGAATGTGGCATGCAGCCTTCGAAAAAAATTTTTAAGTACTAATATGTATGATAAACACTTCATCCCATCTTTGAGCCTCGCCCTCTTCCTTTTCTTTTTCTTTTTGATTAGCCCAAGGATGCTTATGACGACAACACTGACTCAGTGATGGGCTGGATGGGGGTCAGGGCTGTTTGTTGCACACAGCAGTGAGAAGTTAAGACAATTAAAACGCTAGTGAGATGTCAAAACCATATCATGTCAAAATGGTTAAGTTGAAACATCTCACTTTGGCACGTATGTTACTTAATTCCAGGCCTAAATCAAGCTGTGGGGTCTAGTGCCAGCCCCACACCAGCACTTCGTATCACTATCGGCCTGGCTCCTTTCAGGCTCAGCTCAGTTCTCATCCACTTGGGGAAGCTTCCCTGAGGTCTTCCCCCCTCCTTTCCCATAGCAGGAGGAAGAAAAACAATCATCATCACAGCAGACAGATTCAGCACTGTGAAGGGTCAGCACTGAAATAACCCTATCTTCCATCGATTTCCCCCATATATTTACTTTCCCACAATTTTCCACCTCTAGAAGCCCAAACCCCTTTTCCTTTGTCTTGTCACTTCTTCACAATTTCTCACCCTGTATTAAAATAGTATATAATCTCCTGTGTCTAATCACCTCTTTGGGTCTTTATCTGTTTTCTGTGAACCTTCCATGCATATAAAAATTAAAACATTAATGACAAATAAAATTTGTATGTCTTTTCTCCTATTAACTTGGGTTTTGTCAATTTTTGAGTTCCAGCTACTAAACCTAAGAGGATAAAGACAAGTTTTTCCTCCCATGCAATTGAAATGATCATATGTCCACCTTTGAAGCAAGAACTGTGTCTTATACATCTTTAAAACCCCAGAACCTAGCCAAGTGAATAGCATATAGGAGACATTCAGTATTTACTGAATGAATGAAAGTAGACTAAGTCAGAAAGAACCTTAGAAGCCATCCTACTCAACAGAGGAACTCCTGTGGAACATTTTAACAGTCATTCAGTCTTTGCTAAAACATTAACAACAGTAGTGCCATTGGAGAAAATCACTCAGACATGGTGCCACAACAAATTCCTGATCTCAAACTGCAGCTGGATCTTAAAAACTACACCATAATACTACTCATGGCAGCTCTTCATTTGCACAGCTGCTACTTCAAGTTCTTTTTACCTTGTTATCAAATGTTATTCTAAAGTTCTTTTGGAAAATAACCAAATGATAACGGAGAGAGAGAACGGAGAAGAAAGAGAAGAAAAGGGCACCTGCCCTGGCTATGTGACTCAGTGGAGTGAGTGCTGGCCTGCAAATAGAGGGGTCACTGGTTTGATTCCCAGTCAGGGAATATGCCTGGGTTGCAGGCCACTGATCCGTGTATCTCTTGCATTTTTCTCTCCTTCTCTTTCTCACTCTCTTCCCCTCTCTCCGAAGTAAATAAAATCTTCAAAAAGAAAAGGGGATCTAACCAGAAGAATAATAAGGTGAGTCTAGGTCTGTCAGATACTAATACGTATTATAAAGAAAAAATTAAAACTGGTATAGGCACCAGCATAGGCAGATAGATGGACAGAATAGCGGGGGGAAAAGAACTCAAGTATGTTCAAAGGTTTAACATATATTTAATGTCAATTTTTTTATTAATTGTAAACTGATTCTTAATTTCAAAAAGCTTATTTATTAATGTATTTATAGAGGGGAAGGGAGGGAGAAAGAGAGGGAGTGATACATCAATCACTTGCTTCATATACTCCCCCAACTGGGGACCCACAACCCAAGCATGTGCCCTGACTGGGAATTGAACCAGCGACCTTTTGCTTCGCAGGCAGGCGCTCAATCTACTGAGCCACACCAGTCAGGGCTGATTTTTTTTCTTTTACATTTAAAAAATTTTTTAATTACAGTTGACATGCAATATTATATTGGTTTCAGGTGAACAACATAGTTATTAAACAGTTATATAACTTACCAAGTGATCACCCCAATAAGTCTAATACCCATATGACCTCATATATAGTTCTTACAATATTATTGACTATGCTCTGTATGCTACACTTTACATCCCTATGACAGTTTCGCAACTGCCAATTTGTACTTCTTTAAAAATTTTTTTATTTTAATTGTTCTTGTACAGTTTTCTGTCTTTTCCTCCCATCCCGGCCCACTGCCCCAGCCCTCCCACCAATTTGTACTTCTTAATCCCTTTACCTTTTTCACCCCTGCTGCCAACCTGCCTCCCATCTGGTAAACATCAGTTTAATTTGTTTTCTGTATCTATGAGCTGGTTTCTATTTTGTTTGTTCATTTATTTTTGGTTTTATATTCCACATATAAGTGAAATCATATGTTATTGTCTTTCCTTGTTTTACTTATTTCACATAACATAATAACTTCTGGCTCTATCCATGCTGTTGCAAATGGCAAGATGCCATTCTTTTTCATAGACAAGTAATAATCCACTGTATATATGGATCTTTTTTAAAAAATAAATGATGTTGGAATAATTGCATAACTGTTTGCATATAAATTAAGTTACATTTCCATCATGTACCACACAATAAAATAAATTCTAGACAAAGACTTAAAAGAGAAAAAAATCAAAACCATAAAAATATGAGAAAAATATAAGTAAATATTTACATAATCTGGGGCAGATGAGATCTTTCTGAATATAACACTACTGGCAGAGACTAAAAATGCAATTGATTTTACATTAAAATTTTAAACTTTATATCCAAAAAGTTACAAGAAATAAAGGTAAAGTTCAAGTGAAAAATTAAGAAGGATGAGAGAGCAATATAAAGCTAAAATATTGTTAGTATTGACATTGAAAATAATAGAAAAATTGATATTAAAAGCCAATTTACAAAAAAAAAAATAAGTTTAAGTGGCCAGTAAAGCTATGGAAGATGATTTATATTTATAGTGGTTAAATGCAATTTAAAACAAGATGTCATTTTGTGCCAATCATGTTAACATTTTTAAAAATAGGTTTATTGATTTTAGATAGAGGGAAAGGAGAGAAACATTGATATGAGAGAGAAACACTGATCAGTTGCCTCCTGTATGCACTCTGACCAGGGATAGAACCTGCAACCTAGGTATGTGCCCTGACCTGGGATTGAATCTGCCACCTTTTGGAGTAGGGGACAAGGCTCCAACCAACCAAGCCACCTGACTAGGGACATATTATTAACATTTTTAAATGCATAAGACCAATTGTTGAGTACACTACACACAAAAATAGGCACTTTCTGCCGTGGTTGGTATGGCTCAGTGGATTGAGTGCCCACCTGCGAACCAAAGGGTCATGGTTCAATTCCCAGTCAGGGCACATGCCTGGGATGCGGGCCAGATCCCCAGTGGGGGGCAAACGGGAGGCAACCACATATTGATGTTTCTCTCCCTCTCTTTCTCCTTCTCTTCCCCTCTCTCGAAAAATAAATAATATCTCTTAAAAATAGGCATTTTCTTATACCTCTGATAGGACTAAATTGGCACACCATAATGGGAAGCCATTTAATAGATCTACAAATTAACGATTGTCTACCCTTGCCTTGGCCAGGTGGCTCAGTTGGTTAGAGCATCGTCCCAATACACCAAAGTGAGCTTTGCTCTCTGGTCAGGTTACATAGAAGAAGCAACCAGTGAATACATAACTAAGTGGAACAACAAATCTCTCTCTCTCATCAATACATTTTTTAAAAGATTTTTAAAAACAATTGCCTACCCTTAGCTCAGCAAGTCTGCTTCTTAGGAATTTTTCTCAGGAATACTCTTACATATGTGTAAGGAGTCACCTATTAAAACACTTATTACAGCATCAATTTAAAAAATTTATAAGTGCAACCAGTGTAAATAACAGCAAGGAATTGATTATTTAAAGTAAAATAAACCTAGGGAATGAAATATTAAACTGGCACAAAAATGGTAACGAGTGGCAGGTACCATGTCTGGCGGTTTGTGTGCGTGGCCACACACACAGGTGGTAAGAAGCAGCCCAAGGAGCAGGCCACGGAGATGGGTGAGGGCGATAAGGCATTCAAGCAGAAACAAAAAGAGGAAATGAAGAAACTTGAGGACCTAAAAGCAAAGGCCACAGTGAAAGGACTCCTGGCCGCAGGTAGAATTAAGAAATCTTGCAAAAGTAAGCTGTTCGTTGTACCTGGGGCAATCCTTCATTCCATTCCAGTTTTAACATCTGGATTCCCTGTCATAACATCTGTTGTTACCTGTAGCTAGAATGAAGTTTTGTCTTGGAGCCTGTTGTACATTTAAAAATAAACATTTGTAAAAAAAAATAATAATGGAGTAAAAGATGTCCAGGGTATATTTCTAAGTAAAACACACATACTGCATCCAATTAAAAAGTAGACAAAACACTTGAATAGACATTTCTTCAAAGATTTACAAATGCCCAATACACACATGAAAATGATGTTGAACATCATTAGTCATGAGGGAAATGCAATTCAAAGTCATAATGAGATACCACTCTACCACTTCACCTCTGCTAGGATAGCTATAAAAACGACAATAGAAAATAACAAGTGTTTTCAAGGAAGTGGAGAAATTGGAACTCTCATGTATTGCTGGTAGGAATATAAAATGCTGCTGTGGAAAATAATTAGTTTGGTGGTTCCTCAATAGGTTAAACAAAGAATTACCACATGGTCCAGCAATTCCACTCATAGATACATATAAAACAGGTGTTGGAACAAAAAAATGCACATACATGTTCATAGCAACACTATTCAGAGTTGCCAAAAGGTGGAAACAACTCAAATGTTAATCAGCTGATGAACGGATAAGCGAAATGTGGTATATGTCCATATGATGGAATGTTTCTTATTCCACTGTGCTACAACGTGGATGAACCCAGAAAAAATTATGCTAAGTGGAAGAAGCCAGACAAAAGGCCACATTTTGTATGATAGGGGGATAAATATCAAATCACTCTATTGTCTATTGGGTGGTCATTTAGGACTGATGTTCTAATTATTCTACAATAATCCTGGACTACCTGAATCCTTTTTAAAACATGCTATGAAATAATATTTAATGAAATGAAAGAGTACTTATCATATAGTCACATTATTAAATCAAAACAGTGTATTTAAATGATCCCAATTTCATTGTAAAAACAACACCTGTTGCATAAGAAACAAAACCTCATGGAAGTGTATGTGCCAACATATTAACGGTTATATTTCAGTGGGGTGATTATAAGTAGATTTAAAAAACTACATTTTCAAAATATCTTCAGTGAGGAATTTTGAGTTCTAAATATATCTTAAAGGTTATCCTTATATTGAGCCAAAAACTCTTCTTAAATGGAAACTAGCTGGGGGTGGGGATGGTAAGTTAGAGTTCTAAAGGTAAATAACACCAAAGAATCTGGAAACTATTAAAGTAAAGGAGGAAGAGAATTTCAGAGAGATGAGTAAGCATGTACTTAGAAAAATCTGTTGCATGACTAACAGAGTCAAAGAAATGTGGTTGGGGAGAGATACCCTTCAAAAAGGGAAAGGCAAGCAAAGAGAATAGGATGCGATGAAGTCATATTAAGAGGTACAGACCAGAAGTTGCATTTGTAATATATTGTAACAAACAGTTTCGGGGAATTTAAAAAGAATTCAGGGAAGGAATTAGAAAACTTATTGAACCCTGTGACCTCTGACTACAGCTGGATACTGGGTTGCAGGATACGGGAGTTCAAGTTCATAAAAAGGGATCTGAGCAACAGATTCCTGATACGGAGTTATAAGGGAAATAACAGATATAGCTATAAGGGAAATGCAAGTCAAAACCACAATGAAGCACATATTGGTAGTTACAAAATAGTCATGGGATGTAAAGTGCAGCACAGGGAAGACAGTCGATAATAGGGTAATAGCTGTGTGGTGCCAGGTGGGTACTGAAAACATTGGGGGGAACACTTCGTAAAGTGTATGATTGTCTAGCCAGGACGCTGTTCCACCTGAAACTAATTCAAAATAATATTAAATGTAAACTATAATTGAAAAATAAAAATTAAGAACACAATGAGATACCACATCACACTGGTTAAATGACTGTTATCAATGAGACAAGAAATAAATGCTGGAGAGGATGTGGAGAAAAAGGAAGCTTCATGTGCTGCTGGTGGGAATGTAAACTGGTACAGCCACTATGAAAAACAGCACGGAGGTTCTTCCAAAGATTAAGGATAGAGTTACCATATGATCCAGCATTTACTGTTCTGGGTATCTACCTGAAAAGTTTGAAAACATTGATTCATAAAGATATATGTACCCCTATGTTCATTGCAGCATTATTCACAGTAGCCAAGACATGGAAAAAACCTAAGTGTCCTTTGATGGATGATTGGAGAAAGAATATCTGGTGCATATATCCAGTGGTACACTACTCAGCCATTAAAAAGATGAAACATTGCAGTTTGTGACAACATAGATAAATCTTCAGAATATTATGCTAAGCAAACTGTGTCAGCAGAGATGAACAACAATCATGTAATTTCATTCATATAAAACAAAAAAGTAAATGAACAAACAAAGCAAACATACAAGGAAACAAACTCATAGACACAGTCAATAGAATGGTGGTTACCAGAGAAAAAGGGAGGTGGGAGAGGATGAGGAGGGTAAAGTAGGTCAAATGCACGGGCATGTAAGGAGACTAGACTTCTGGTAGTGAATGTACAATAGAGGATACAGATATCGTGTTATAAAGTTTTATGCCTGAAATTCATGTAATGTTACTAACCAATGTTGCCAATAAATTTAATAAAAATGGGGGCCTGAGTAAATAGCAGTTATGAGCAATCATGTAGCACTTAATAATAATGCCTTTATGTATAATAATATTTACATGTACCTTTGTCATGTTTACTCTGTATTTGACACTGTCTGAAACACTTATAGTTTTTTTTTTAACTCATTTAATCTTCACAACAATTCCTAACAGCAGATACTATTATCACTGTCACAGATAAGGAAAATGAAGCACAAGAAGGTTAAGTAATGTTACATATTAATATCATCCAGCAAGTAAGTGAAAGAACCAATTTATATCCACAAGCCCTATTCTAGAGTTCATGAAATTAACCACCGTGTTATATCACATCTGTTGCCCCTCCAACAGTGATTCACAAAGGAAGTTCAAGAAGTCAAAACTATTTTCCTAATATAAAGATTTTTCCTCCTTTTTCATTCTCATTCTCTTATGAGTATACAGAGGAATTTTTCAGAAGCTACAGGAAGTATACTGACATCATAACTCTAATGACTAATAGAAAATGTATTTGTATAGTCTTGTGCTTCCTAGGATTTAAAAAATTTTTTTAAATATTTTATTGATTATGCTATTACAGTTGTCCCATTTTCCCCCTTTATTACCCTCTGCCCTGCACGCCCCCTCCCACCAGCATTCCCCAACCTTAGTTCATGTCCATGAGTCATACATATGAGTTCTTTGGCTTCTCCATTTCCCGTACTATTCTTAACTTCCCTCTGTCTATTTTGTACCTACCATTTATGCTACTTATTCCCTGTACCTTTTCCCGCATTATTCCCCTTGCCCTTCCCCACTGATAACCCTCCAGGTGATCTCCATTTCTGTGATTCTGTTCCTGTTCTTGTTTGCTTGTTTTTTGTTTTTTTAGGTTCAGTTGTTGACAGTTGTGAATTTGTTGTTATCTTACTGTTCATATTTTTGATCTTCTTCTTTTTCTTAGATAAGTCTCTTTAAACACATTTCATATAATAAGGGCTTGGTGATGAAGAACTCCTTTAACTTGACCTTATCTGGGAAGCACTTTATCTGCCCTTCCATTCTAAATGAAAGCTTGTGCTGGATAGAGCAATCTTGGATGTAGGTCCTTGCCTTTCATGACTTGGAATACTTCTTTTCAGCCCCTTCTTGCCTAAAAGTTTTCTTTTGAGAAATCAGCTGATAATCGGCCATAACAGGCTGGTAGGCCTGTTATGTTATAGGGGGCAGAGCCTTAGGTATTCGCCAGGGTGGTGCAAGCCCCGTGGCTGTGTCGTGGTGCCGTCTGTGGGGAAGGGGTCAGAGAGGGAACAAAGCCACTTGCTGGGCTCTTGGCTGGCCTTCAGTCACTTCCCCCACCACCCACAAGCAAATTGGGCCCTGCTGGTGCTGATTCCCAGGTGGGCATGTTTTTGTACATTCTAGCACCCTGTGGGTCTCTCCAGTGAACTCTCCTGTGAGGCTGGGAGTTTCTCTCACTGCTGCAACCCCCACAGATTTTTACTGCCAGAGGTTTTGAGGCTTTATTTCCCTGCACTGGAACCCTGGGTTTTGCAGTCTGTCTCACTCCCAAATTGTTGCTCCCGGTTCATCTGCATGCAAATGTGGGACTGCCTGGTCCATCAGCCACTGCCTTGCCACAGTACTCTCCCACAGGGCTGCCTATCTCTACCCCTGTACTAGTTTGGATGGATGTTTCTTCTTTAACTTCTTGGTTGTCCAACTTCCATACAATTCGATATCTGGAAGTTCTGGTTATTTTTGGTTTTTAAATTTGTCAGTGTCCTCTTTTTGGTCATGTGAGGAGGCAAAGTGTATCTACCTATGCCTGTATCTTGGCTGGAAGTCCTAAGTCTTTTTTTCCCTCTAGTGTACAATAATTTAAATAAAATAGAAATGTCTGTTCTTTTTTAATTTTTTTTTTTTTGAGAGAGAGAGGGAAAGAGAGGTATAGAAACATTGATGTGTGAGAGAAACATTGATTGGCTGCCTCTCGAATGCCCCCAACTTGGAGCTTGCCTGCAACCCAGGCATGTACCCTGACCTGGAATTTGACCAGCAACTTTTCAGTTTGCAGGTCAGCGCTCAATCCACTGAGCCACACCAGCCAGGGCAAAATGTCTGTTTTTTTTTTTTTTTTAAATGGTATATACTGTATTCAGCTATAAAACCATCTGGGACTGGTGCCTTTTTAATGGGTAGCTCTTTAAGTACCTTTCCAATTTCTTATATGATTCTTGGTTTTATTTTAGTTTTCTTCTCATTTATTAAATCAATTTAATAATTTGTCATTTGCTCAAAATGTATTTCCTTCCTCTAGATTTTCCAATTTATTGCCATGAGTTGCACATAATATACGGATAATTTTTAAAAAGATTTTATTTAGCTCTGGCTGGTGTGGCTTAGTGGATTGAGTGCGGGCTGTGAACCAAAGGGTCACGGTTCGATTCCCAGTCAGGGCACATGCCTGGGTTGTGGGCCAGGTCCCCAGTGGGGGCCATGTGAGAGGCAACCACACATTGATATTTCTCTCCCTCTCTTTCTCCCTCCCTTCCCCTCTCTCTAAAAATAAAGAAATAAAATATTTAAAAAAAGATTTTATTTACAGACCTGGCTGATATAGCTCAGTGGATTGAGCTCAGGTTGCGAATCAAAGGGTCGCTGGTTCCATTCCCAGTCAGGGCACGTGCCTGGGTTGTGGGTCAGGTCCCCAGTGGGGACCATGTGAAAGTCTACCACACATTGATATTTCTCTCCCTCTCTTTCTCCCTCCCTTTACTCTCTGTCCTCTTTTTAAAAGATCGTATTTACTTATTTTTAGAGAGAATGGAAAGGGGAGAGAAAGAGAGGGAGAGGAACAACAATGTGTGAGAGAAACATCAATTAGCTGCCTCTAGCAGGCCCCCAACAGGGGATCTAGCCCACAACCTAGGCATGTTCCCTGAATGGGAATTGAACTGGCAAACTTATGGTTCACAGGCCGGTGCTCAACCCACTGAGCCACACCTGCCAGGACCAGGGTTATACTCTCATAATTTTTGTGTTTGTTGTCTAGCTCAGCACCATCTACACTGACTCCTCTTTTTAGAGCAATGTAAAAAATACCCTCTTCCATAAAATGAGAGAAATAGATTAAGTGGTCTGTAAGGGTCTTCTGTACTTTAACATTTTATGAGATGAGAATTTGAGGAAGGGCAATGGTGAGGAATGATTCACCACATATACTGAAGTGCTAGACTGCCTAGATTCCAGTCCCAGCTCTGTCACTCACTGCTATTCAGTCTTCTAACTCTCTGTCTGTGCTATAGTTTGTTTTCACCTGTGAAATAAGGAGAGCAATGAAGTAAATGACATAATACTTGTGAAAATTAAATGACAATGTCTAACACTGTGCCTGACACACAGTAACTCTTTTGTATTAGCTACTTTCATTTCTTTTGTTTATATCTGTGGTTATATTGCCTTATACATTTATATATAATATATATAGTTATTGATTTGAGAGAGAAAAACATCAATTTGTTGTTTCACTTATTGATGCATTCATTAGTTGCTTCTTGTATGTGCCCTGACTGGGGATCAAATCTGCCACTTTGGCACATTGAGATGATGCTGTAGCTAACTGAGCTACCTTGGTTAGGGCCTCTTCATATTTTTGTTTGTTTTCTTTTATTTCCTTTAGTAATGTTGGACAGAGGATTTTATCATCCTTTTAAAACATTCTGTTTTATGATTTTCCTTATTTCTATAATTTATCAGTTTCCCATCTCATTAATTTCAGGTTTTTCTTTATTAATGCCTTCTTTCTGCATTTTTTTCATTCATTTGGTTGTTGTAAAGATTTTATTTATTTTCTTAGAGAGACAGGAAAGGAGGGAAAAAGAGAGGAAGAAACATTAATGTGCGATGTGTGAGACAACCATCAGTTGGCTGCCTCTTGCACACCCTCAGTGGGGTCCTGGCCCAAAACTCAGCATGTGCCCTAAACCGGCGCCATTTTGGTTTGCAGGACAATGCCCACCTCACTGAGCTGCACCAGTCATGGCTACTTTGTTTTTCTTTTGTCGAATTGTTATTAATACTGAAAATCTACAAAAGAATATTTTAATATATTCGTGTCTGCCTATCACATAATGATTAAAAATAAAATACAATCACTCACAATCCAGCTAAGGAGAAAATATTATTAATCCACCACTAGGAACTGTTCCTGTTTTATCTTCTAGGGGTGCTTATTCATTTATTTTAGTTTTTAATTTGTACAGTTTTTTGTATGCTGCAAACTGATATTTTGTTGGTTAAATGTGTAGCAAATACCTTCACATAGTTATGCATTTTGAAAATGTAATTTATTTTCTTTATGATATGTTGATTAACAGGAGGTCTTAACTTTAATAGCAGCTGATTTATTAATCCTTTCCTGTCTGGTGTGATTATTTTTAATGGGTGTCTTAAGAATATTTCCCAAATAAGATCATAAAAATAATCTCCTATGTTTTCTTCTAAATTTTTTTTTTAATCCTCACCTGAGGACATTTTCCATCGTTTTTAGAGAGAGAGGAAGGGAGAGAGAGAAACATTGACTCGTCGCCCCTTTGAGTGCCTGGACTGGGAATCAAACCCACAGCCTTTTGGTTACGGATGACACTCTAACCAAATGAGCCACACCGGCTAAGGCCTTCTAAATATATATATATATATATATATATATATATATATATATATATATATATATATTTAAGTTTTGCCTTCATATTGTTTTGCTGCTAAGGTGGGATTATATTTCTTTTTATTCAGAATGGATACCTAGTTGTCCCAGATCATTTCTTGCATAGGCACTTAATACCCCACTGATTGCAATGCCAGTTTTGTCCATAAATCGTTTTCACACCTGCATGAGCCTTTCTCTGGGTTCTCTATTCTTTTTCATTGGTCTGTTTGTATTTCTCCGCATCAGTACCACGCTATCTTAACGACCATGTCTTCACAATAAATCTGTACCTCATGGGCATATATGTCACCACCACCACCACCACCATCACCTGGCCTGTAGCTTAGATCTTTCTCTTCATGCGTATTTTGGCAACCGTTGCTATGATTTTGTTGCATTCTTTTGCATTTCTTTAAGTTTAAAATTTATTAGGCTGTTAAGTTTCATGAAAAACCTTGTTGGAATTTTTATTGGAATTGTATTAAAAGCATAGATCAGTTTGGGAAATTTATATTTTTGTGTGTCTGGGAAGCTGCTTCCATTTCTTCTTTCAGAAAGCCCTGATTCTCTCATCCTCAAAGTCCTCGACCTTTGGCCAGCTTTTTTAGACTGTCCCAACCTAGGTGGTCACTTTGGAATTTGTATTATCATCTGAGTTGACATAGTTTGTCGAAGAAAATAAGCGCTTAAAATAGTGTACTAAATCAGTTGTGACTTTCATCAACACTCCCTTTTGGTTCTTATAAAATTCTCATGCTTAGAGGCCATATAGAAAAATACCACATCCAGTGCGAGAATACTAATGACAAGGTCTTTGGTATGGCTCTTCAGCAGAGTCAAAACTTGCAGTTGATTGGGACTCTGTGCCTCACCTGCATGACCATTGCTACCTAAGAAGGAAACCTGCCTCCAGGTTAGCTTTGA
The DNA here is from genome assembly GCA_039655065.1 of Glossophaga mutica. Classification (NCBI taxonomy): domain Eukaryota; kingdom Metazoa; phylum Chordata; class Mammalia; order Chiroptera; family Phyllostomidae; genus Glossophaga; species Glossophaga mutica. Next base: position 73,346,779 of record CM077303.1, read on the forward strand.
CCTGGTATCTGTTCTGTGCTCTGGAGTCACATGGGTCTTTAGCTATGGTGATCACTTTTATTTCCCCAAGTTTTCTATTTAGGCTCGACAACCATGACGCCACTTTTTCAGTATAAAAAACTTTGCTTGTTCAGTATATGGTTAGTGGATCTTTCACTTAAGAATCAACTTAACGGGCCCTGGCAGGTGTTCCTCAGTGGGCTGAGCAGTGGCCTGGGAACCAAAGTATTGTCAGTGTGATTACCTGTCAGGGCATATGCCTGGGTTGCAGGTGTGTGAGAGGCAACTGAATGTTTGTCTCCTTATTCTCTCTCCCTTCCCCTATCTCTAAAAAATAAAATCTTAAAAATATATATATTTAAAAAAGAGTAAAAATAAACTCAACAGCATTGTTTAAATAATGAAAATTCCTGAGTCCCATCCCCTAAAAATTGAGTCTGCATTTCTCAGGACATAGCCCCAGAATTTTTACCTTTAATTAGTTTGCCAAGGGATTCCCATGCACCCTATCATTTTATGACCACTGCACTAAACTCAAAGAATGGATAAGCCATTCTTGTCCACCACTGTAATTCCTACACCTGGAATCATACTTGGAATATAATGCTCAATAATCAATCAATTAATTAACTAATTAATTAATTCAGTCTTTTTTTAAAAAAAAAAGATTCTTAGAGAAAGGTGAAGGGAAGGAGAAAGAAAGGTAGAGAAACATCAATATGTGGTTGCCTCTCACATGCACTGTACTGGGGACCTGGCCTGTAACCTAGGCATGTATCCTGAATGGGAATCAAACCAGTGACCCTTTGGTTTGCAGGCCAGTGCTCAATCCACTGAGTCACACCAGCCAGGGCTAATTCAGTCTTTATTATTCCTTCAGAAACCATATTTCCTTTACCTTAGGGCATTGATTTTCAACTGGTGTTCTGCAAGAATTTTTAATATATGCATTGCCCTAACCAGTGTGGCTCACTTGACTGGGTATCATCCTGCAAAGCGAAAGGTTGCAGGTTCGATTCCCAGTCAGGGCACTTGCCTGGGTTGTGTACCCCTTGGGGTGCATACTAGAGGCAATGGATTGCTGTTTCTCACATCGATGTTTCTCTCCTTCTCTTCCTCCCTCCTCCTCTCTCTAAAAATTAAATGAATAAAATCTTTAAAAGAAAAAAACATGTGATACCTGACTAGCCAGGGGCACTGACCTCTTTTCCCTTAGACTGTCAAATACAAAAATGACAACAGCCAACACAATAGCTGTCTGATGTGAATGAATCAATATTATACCAATTTTTTTGATCAGATCAGCAAAAATATATAATATTTTTTGGTGTGCTGCAGAATTTTAGTAATTAGTTTATGTGAGCCATGAGATGAAAAATGTTGAAAATTGCTACCTTAGGGCAATGGTGTTCAAATGTTTTGATTTTTAGGACCCCAAAGAGCTTCCCTTAGAAAATCCTAGGAAGGGGGACTTGCGGCCAAGATGGAGGCATAGGTAGATACACTTTGCCTCCTCACACAACCAAAAGAAGGGCAACAACAAATTAAAAAAAAAAAAAAGAACTTCCAGAAAATTACACTTTATGGATGTCAGATGTCGAAGGAGGTAAAGAAGAAACATCCATCCAGACTGGTAGGAGGGGTGGAGATGGGCAGCCGGGGTGGAGAGGACTGTGGCAAGGTAATCGCTGGTGGACCAGGCCAGGCAGCAGCTGAAGGACCAGGTGGTTCCACATTTGCATGCAGATGAATCGGGAGCAACAATTTGGGAGTGAGACAGACTGCAAAACCCAGGGTTCCAGTGCAGGGAAATAAAGCCTCAAAACCTCTGGCAGTAAAAATCTGTGGGGGTTGCAGCAGTGAGAGAAACTCCCAGCCTCACAGGAGAGTTCACTGGAGAGACCCACAGGGTGCTAGAATGTACAAAAACATGCCCACCTGGGAATCAGCACCAGCAGGGCCCAATTTGCTTGTGGGTGGTGGGGGAAGTGACTGAAGGCCAGCCAAGAGCCCAGCAAGTGGCTTTGTTCCCTCTCTGACCCCTTCCCCACAGACGGCACCACGACACAGCCACGGGGCTTGCACCACCCTGGCGAATACCTAAGGCTCTGCCCCCTATAACATAACAGGCCTACCAGCCTGTTATGGCCGATTATCAGCTGATTTCTCAAAAGAAAACTTTCAGGCAAGAAGGGGCTGAAAAGAAGTATTCCAAGTCATGAAAGGCAAGGACCTACATCCAAGATTGCTCTATCCAGCACAAGCTTTCATTTAGAATGGAAGGGCAGATAAAGTGCTTCCCAGATAAGGTCAAGTTAAAGGAGTTCTTCATCACCAAGCCCTTATTATATGAAATGTGTTTAAAGAGACTTATCTAAGAAAAAGAAGAAGATCAAAAATATGAACAGTAAGATAACAACAAATTCACAACTGTCAACAACTGAACCTAAAAAAACAAAAAACAAAAAACAAGCAAACAAGAACAGGAACAGAATCACAGAAATGGAGATCACCTGGAGGGTTATCAGTGGGGAAGGGCAAGGGGAATAATGCGGGAAAAGGTACAGGGAATAAGTAGCATAAATGGTAGGTACAAAATAGACAGAGGGAAGTTAAGAATAGTACGGGAAATGGAGAAGCCAAAGAACTCATATGTATGACTCATGGACATGAACTAAGGTTGGGGAATGCTGGTGGGAGGGGGTGTGCAGGGCAGAGGGGAATAAAAGGGGGAAAATGGGACAACTGTAATAACATAATCAATAAAATATATTTAAAAAATAAAAAAGTAAAAAAATAAGAAAAGAAAGAACTTAAACTTAATAGAACTAGTTTACCTTTAATACTAAAACATAATAAAGGTAATACAAAAATACCATAGACCAAGTTTATTTTTTAATATATATACCAAGACTAAATAAAATTGTTGCAAATCAAATCCAACAGTCTATTTCTTTTAATAAAAGAAAATCATTTCATGACCAGGTAGGATTCCAGGAAACAAAAATGGCTTGACATGACGTGGACAATGGCCCGCAGTGTCCGTGGTGTTATGGATGAGACGAGATAAATTCACATGGACTACCGAGTCCTGTGGAGGAAAAAGGACTGCACGGCCACCCTCTCAAGGGGAGAGTGCCTCGCAGCAGCCTGGCCACTCTATCAAGAGGGGAATGAGCAAACCCTTGCCTTGACAAACTTTTATTGGCTTTCTAATAGCATACATCAAAGAAAGTGTTCATTCATTATACTTACATTTGCTTTAGGTAATTACTTTTTACAGATAACAATGGAAGGGATATTACTGATTACTTCTTACAGATTAACAAGGAAAAAATGTTGCAAATGCAAGGGAACGATAAGAGTAACAGTTCTGGTTACACTTCAATCCTTGGGAGAATTAGCACAGACTTCAGGAAGTTACTTTAAAGGTATGCAGCAAGAGCTCACTGCCTGAATCAGGGTGAGAGAGTTTTAGCAAGAGCAAGTCACAAAGCAGCCTGGCTATAACGCAGGCCTGATTTCCCACGGGAAAACTTCTTCACGGGCATGGTCCTGCGTGCCAACTCACCCCACACTGGGTTTCCACGTGGGTGCTGAGCTACATTTCCACATCCTGTGAAGCGGTTCCCTACATTAACATAAGGAAATGTATGTCTTCAATTTACCACAGGTACATAATAAAAGAGGAAGATTACATGACTATATCGAGTTATTAAAAAGCCATTTGATAAAGATTCAGCAGCCATTTCTAATAAGAACAGTTATATGCACCAGGCATTTGTTCCAAAGGCTTTGCTTCCATTACCTTATTTGATTCTCCTAACGACAACTGTATTGCTATAATTATTTATAGCCCTATTTTACAAAAAAAGAAAACAAATTCAGTGAGGTTAAATAATGTCACACATGTGGAAATGATGGAGTCAGGATTTAAACCAACACAGTGTAGCTCTAGAGCCCACATTCGTATCAGCCATACCACACTACCTCTAATAAAATCTCTAATTAGTACCAAAAGAGTATCACTATACTTAAATATGATCAACATTAATTATTAAAGGCTAACAGTAAACTCTATGATAACAGGAGCAATAGCCATTAAATTCAGGGAAAAGTTCAGTTTCAGGATTTTTTTCCTGGGTGCATCATTCTTTCCCTCCTGATTCTGAACAATTTAGAATAAGGATAAAATATAATCAGATAGAAAGCAAAATATCACTTGTGTTACTGTTAAAGGCTGAATAAAGCACATGGATCGTATCTGTGGGGAAATGGTCTTTATGAAACCGAACTCCAGAGTTAGGCAGACTTTGCTGACTGAGACACGGATTCATGGAGCCAGGGCAGGTCTCCCCTTGTGAGGGGACTAGCCCGGCACGCCTGGTTTATTTTCCTCAAGTTTATCAATGAGGATGGAGAGCCCATGAATATTATTCAGGGTTGAGTTCCCTCTACCTGATTATTCTCATTTAAAAATGTTTAGTTTAATTCAATCACAACTTAGAAATTACCAAGAACAGAATATTAGCAGGAAAAACAAGACTTTGAAAAAAGCAAAGTATGTCCTCTTTTCACTTTGTGAGAACTTAGGGGCACTGCTATAAAGGAAAAGGCGAGGGAACATTTGGATGACTATTGTGTGCTAAATGATTTACCTGCAACATCTGAGTGATTTTAAACTCACAGCAATGAACAGACGAGACATCTGTGACTCAGAAAAGTTAAGTAATTTACCCACGTTTACAGAGTTTGAAAGTGACCAAGTGGCTATTTGGCCAGGGAAAAAGTCAACAAAGACAAACATCATGTGAACTTTTGAAGTTGTTGTTACAGTATCATTCAAATAATTTAAGAATTTTTTTTAAATGTTATGCCAAGGGGTCATTTTTTACAAAGAGGAGATTGTAAAGAATGGGAAGGATTCCCCCAAGCAGCCAAGATATCCAAATTAGTTAAGGGGAAACTTTCCTATGAAGAATATAAATGTCAGCTTTTAATAATGGAACAAAATATTCATAAGTACGGAAATATGAATGAATCAGCTGAACAAAGGCATGACTAAGTCTCGTCAAGGGGTTCAATTATGCAACAAGCAGACACTCCCTTTTCACGCCTTTCTAGTCTCTGTGACACCACCAACTCTTTCTATGGCAGGGCAGCAGGTCAATGCAGAAACACCTGCACACCAGAGCGCATGCGCACTATTCACTGGGCGAGCATAGGAACGTGCTCAGATTAGCACCAAGTATGATAAAGTGCCCTCGGCTTCCTGAAGATATGTGCTAATGAGTTGAGAAGATCATTGCATTATTTTCCTGCCCCAAACATTCTTTAATGCTTCCTTCACATCCTTGTTTCTCAAAGAGTAGATAAGGGGGTTCAGCATTGGAATCACCACCGTGTAGATCACTGCAACTCTTCGGTCTTGGGCCACGGAGTAGCTGGACCTGGGGCGCAGGTACATAAAAAGTGTTGAGCCGTAGAAGAGGCACACAACAGTGAGGTGGGAAGCACAGGTGGAAAAGGCCTTGAACCTGCCCTGGGTTGAGTTCATTCTCAGGATGGTGATGAGAATTAAGAGGTAGGAAACCAAGATAGTGAGGGTGCAGCTCAAAAGGTTGAAACCAGCAAAAATAAAGAGCAAGATCTCACACAGCGAGGTGTCCACACAAGACAGAGACAGGATGGGTGGTCCATCACAGAAGAAATGAGTGACCACGTGAGCGCCACAGAATTTCAGACTGAAGATACAGCTCGTGTGGATAAGAGAATTGAGGAATCCTGCGCTATAGGAACCTGCAATCAAAGAGGCACAGACTTCAGGTGACATGGTGACAGCGTAGAGCAGGGGGTTACAAATAACAGCATAGCGGTCGTAGGCCATGGCAGCAATGAGATAGCACTCGCTGGTGGCAAAACCTGCGTAGAAGAACAGCTGAGCCATGCAGCCAAGGTAGGAGATCACCTTCCTCTTGACCAAGAAGTTCACCAGTGTCTGAGGGACAACTGTGGAGGAGTAGCAGAAATCCAAGAGGGACAAGCTTTTTAGGAGGGTGTACATGGGTGTATTCAGGGTGGCGCTCACATGGATCAGGAGGAGCATAGTCAGATTCCCCAACAGAATGATGATGTACATGCCCAGGAACACCACAAAGAGCAGTGTCTGCAGCTGAGGGTCACTGGTGAGGCCCAAGAGCTCAAACTCAGCCCCTTGGCTCAGGTTTGCCCCTTCCATCTTTCTCAAGTGCTCTGGAGTGTGGAAAGCGAACACTACCAGAAATGAGGTGGCATACCCGAGGAGCGTCCCTGGGTTTAGTTTTGCCCTGCAGCCTTCTGAAGATTGGTCTTACTGAGGAAGTCTGGTTTTGTAGATGGAACTCTGTCACAGAGAAGATTAGTCAGGAAGCATTACTTGAGCAACGATGGAAAATATGAAAGAAATATACACAATTTAGTCTCTCAGGGATCTTAAAAAGTTCTGAATAATGAAACAATTACTTACCAAATATATATTGACAGCCTTCCACATGCTTAGCTCCATGTTTCCTTGTCAGGAATTCAAGAGTGTCTGACTTCAGGAAGCCTGTATTTTAGAGAGAGGATATTTCATGTTTAAACACACAGGCTCTGGTGTCAGGCTGCCAAGGTTCCAAGCCGGGACATTGCCACAAACTATCTGCGTAATCTTGGGAATGTTATTTGACCCTTCTGAGTTTTAGTTTTCTCATCTGTAAAATAAGGATAATAGCTTTAATCTCAAAACATTGTTGTAAAAATTCAGTGAGTCAATCCGTGTAAAGCACTTAAACAAAGCCTGTCGCATGGGAAAATTTCAAAGAATGTCAGCTTTGATTATTCTTGTTGGGGGGATAGACCTAACAACACATAACTAAACAATAAAATGAAATAAAATAATCAATAAAATGAAACAATAAAATTAGGCAAGCAATCAATGACCAAGCAATATGGACAGAGGCAGGTACTAAGCAAGAGTGACTAAACAGGAATTCAGAAGGTTCTAGAGGAATTGAGGGTGGTTCATTGGCTCAGCAATAAAACTGCCTCTGTGAACTTGGCATGAGCCAAGCACTATTGCGGTTCTAAAGGTGATGAGGGCTGGGGGTGTAGAGAGATGAGGATGAGGTAGGGCTGTAAGGAGCAAACTGAGACCTTGCACTCAAGAGCATCAGCCACCCTTTCTTCATAAAGGCACAGTCATTGCCAGTGACTAGAATCACACTGAACTCAAGGGCCATTGTGGCCACAGGAGAAGAAACAGCCCCACCCCAGGACTGGGGCTTTGTAAAAATGCCTTTTTTGTTCAAGGAATGAACAAGGTTGTAGCTGTATCACCTAAATACCACACTCTCCTCTGTTCTATTGGCTACTCTGCCACCCATGTTCCTGAAGTCCCCCTGGGTTCTAGAGTTGGGTAAGTACTCTGTGCTCTTTGGTGAAGACCCCCAATTGTGAAGACTTTGAAGTCAGCAGATGTGACTGGGTAGGGATGGAAAAGGACACTTGTGAGCCCCCTCTTCCTGCCCTCACGAGAGTAAATAACACAACTGTGAAAGATGTTGGGAGGATTCCAGAGAAGAAAAAGCTATATTGAACAAAGATGATAGTCCCATTGGTGGATTTTCCAGAATCAGCAAACGGCCAGTGCAGGGAAAGAGCTGGACATACAGATAACTAATTTTAGCTGTCAAGTAGGTAACGAAGGCTCTGTGGCCTGATAGAACCCTCTGGAATGGTGACAAGAAATAAAGCATTGTAATGCCCAGAGAGGTCATATGCCCTAATAAAATAGAAACACTCTAAATATGAGGGCAAACTTGGATACAGGGCATTGGTAACTTCTTTTAGAGCATATGGAACATAACTCTGATGTATTTGATGTCTCTGAGATGTAACATTCAGTCATTCTTAACCCAACAGCTGCTAATTAACAATAAACCCCATTATTGCAGTGATATGGCAGCTCTAGATTTGGGTTGCAAATGTCATTGGCCTCATTGGTGTCAACAGCCAATTCAGTTTCAAGGCAAATTATAAGGACTTCAGAAAAATGAATGTAAAAATTCCAATATGGAATAATTTACAGGAAATTCAAGGAAGTTGAGAAATGGTTAAGAGTGGAGTAAAACTTCTTGAAACTCAGTTTTCCATCTTCTTTCCGCAATAGGCTGCTTTGGTGTGGGTGATGGGTCTGCAAATATCTCTGTAAATTAAAAGAGGGGACAAAAGCAGAGAAAACGAAACATGCCGCCACTGCTCAAGGTCGGGGAGATGAGCAGGGAGGTGAGATGGGACGGTGGAGGGCCGTGCGTAATACAGTGGGTAGCTGATCACATCCTCCAGGTGTATTACTTGCTTTAAATCCAATCTCTCCTTTCCCTCTCCTTTTTTTTCTCATCACTCTTCTCCAATGTTCACTAAATTAAAAATTATTCAGAATATAAAATTAGTCAAAAGAAACTGTGGAGAAATTGACATCTCTGACAGTTTTTTTAAAAGGATGCTGGAATAACTGCTATTTCTGTTGGCTGCAGTTTGTACCTGTGAATAAAAACTAGGGAAAAAAACCGTAAGGGTAATTGTCTGGGCTGGTGTGGCTCTGTTGGTTGGGTATATTCCTGCAAACTGAAAGGTCACCAGTTCAATTTCCAGTCAGGGCATATGCCTGGGTTGCAAGTCCTATCTGGTTGGGGCACATCAGGAAGGCAAGGAAAGCAACCAATCGATGCTTCTCACTCACATCAATGTTTATCTCCCTTTCTTTCTCCCTCCTTCCCCTCTCTAAAATAAAAAATAAAACATAAGTCACCTGTAGATGAGGGAGGAATAAACTTTATTTACATCTGTCTCTTTGCCTCCTTCCTGGGAGAGCAGAGCGAGAGAACAGATGGAGAAGAAGCCAGGGTCTCAAAGCAACAAAGATCCCAAACGAGAGTTCTTACACATTAAAGTGCCTTGCCCAAGGTTCACTGAAGAAGGAATTAGACCTATTTTTTCCCATAAATTTGTAGCTGGGCCCCCAAAATCTAGTGATTCTGAAGCAGGTGGTCTCTGACCCACACTTTGAGGAACACTACAGTTTCTCAGTGAGGCTCAAGAGTGTCCAGCCTGCAGCCCGCAGGCCACATACAGCCCAGGATGGCTATGAATGTAGCCCAACACAAAACTGTCAATTTACTTAAAACCTTTTGGGGGGGCTCATCAGTTTTCATTAGTGTTTGTGTATTTAATGTGTGGCCCAAGACAACTCTTCTTACAGTATGGCCCAGAGATACCAAAAGGTTGGATACCCCTGCAATCTTATCTTCCTGAGCCTCGTGTAAATGTCCTTTATAAAAACTTGCTAAAATTCTTCATGTCCTGAAAAAAAACGGCCTGTGGGATCATGGTTGTCCTGGACATTCTCTTCCTTCCAGAATATGTATCAGCAGTTAACAATTCCCAGAATCTAAGTATTACCTGATGATAAACACATCAAATACCAGAGAATTTCCTCCTTCAAAGTTGCTTGAGATGTTCTTAAGCAAGCCACTTAATTCCAGCACAGCACATTACCTGACGGCAGTGCTACTGCTCTGGGGGTCAGAACGCAATCCCTCAGTAGAAAAATGATAACGATAAAGTCTGGGGATCAGAGCCTGCTACTCACTTTAACCGCTCAGATGGTGCGGGCAGTGAGGCAGTGCCACTCTAGCAAGGTCCTCACAACGGATCCCCCTCCGGCAATAGACATGCCAGAGTCATCTTTTCCCCTGGGCAGCCAGCCCAACAGCTCACCGATGGGGAGGGTGACTCATTGATGAGGGTTTAGGTAGCAGGCGAGGAAGTCAGAATAATTGGCCCCATGTAGACCCATTAATGTGTTTGCAAAATTATTAGCATCTCCAAGAGTCTCTGCTCCTGGGAGTCAGGGACTGGCAGATTGGGAGTGAAGGGAATGGATCCACTCCAGATCCCCAGCCGTCTGCTGATCATTAGCCCCAAAGGACTGCTCTTCCTGAACTCCAAACTCAACTCTCTATACTGGAAATCCAAGTTTTCAGAGTTTTCCTTTCTTCTGTGCCAGTTAGCCAATTTAGGCTGTGACCTAAATTATAGCTGAGACCCTCACCCACCCATCAACATCATAATAAAATTAGAGGTATGTGATTTTGTTTCCAAATATTTGGGAATTGTCTAGAGATTGCTCTGTTACTGACCTCTAATTTAATAGCATGTGATCAGAGAACATACTTTGTATAACTGGAATGCTTTTGAAGTTTTTGAAACTTGTTTCATGGCTCAGAATGCTATCTTGGTGAATGTTTCTTGTTCACTTGGAAAGAATGTATAGCCTGCTGTTTTCACGTGGAGTCGTCTAGAATTGTCGTTAGGTCAAGTTGCTTGATCGTGTTGTTCCTGTCCATTATATCCTCTCTAATGTTCTGCCTACTTGTTCTTTCTATCAAGCATTGAAAGGGGAATGTACTGAAATCTCTAACTATAGTTGTAAATTTGTTTATTTCTCCTGGCAATTCTTCAGTTTTTACTTCATGTATTTTTTAAGTTTTGTTATTAGGTACATAAACATTTAAGATTGTTATGTCCTGTTAAACAAAAATGTTTAACTTCCATGGCTGAAAGTCTTCTAGGAAAAAAAAAAAGCATTTATTAAGCCATTCCTAGCAAAAGAAGAAGACCAGTCTTGGGGCATGGAGTCTAACCACCAGCAACATGACTAAATAGGAAAGATGTGTGTTCAACATCCAGGAGTTTTGCAAGTGTTTTTATACATCAAGTAGTGGGGAGAAAGATGTAAGCTGTTCTGAAAGAATTTACATTAGCTATAGACAACAGGGGTGGGAGAAGCTGAAGAGGAGCTAGTTCTGGGAGGAGCGCAACAGTGTCCCCAAAACTCATGTGCAAATAAGAAGCAAAGGCTCCTGGGGTTCTACAGCACCCAGCTATTCTTTTTTTGTGGATAATCACAGAAATAACCACCTGGAAATTAATCCTAAATTTAACAGATATGCAGAGGTGTGAGCAGTCTTTTGTTAGAGCTGGTCCACAGCTATTCACAGGCTGTTTTGTCTCTTTCTTTTGCCACTGTAATTTTACTTTAGACATCTCAGAATTTTCTTCTTGTCAGTCCTCTTTGATAAATTTATCCACTTATATTTATAAAATGACCTTCTTGATACCTGCTAATATTTTTTGTTCTGAAATATATTTTCTGACATTAATATTATCACTACAGCTCTATTTTTATTATTTCTAGCATGGTGTATGTTTTCCATCTCTTTACTGTTAACCCCATTATTTTCAAGTTTTCTATGCCATTGTGTTTGCAAAACTTCCCCAAGAAGCCCTGAAATCTAGGTGTTCTAAGATAATGATGTGCCTGGAATATGGACTTCAGATCTATCTTGTCACACAGTAGAAATTCAGGGGCCTTAGCAGAAGAGCTGGCATGTGCTAGGCAGAAATCAAACAAACCTCACGAATGGCAGCTTTGAGAAGGTTGGAATGGGGTCCTCATCCCAGTCAGATGGTATAATAGGAGACTGAACGACTGTGGAGATCTGCAAGGGTAATTGCTACATTGATCAAGTGCAGCTGTGTCTTCTTCGCTATGCAGCCACTATCTTTATGCAGTTAACTTTTCATGTTTTTTATGTGTTACAGTAAAGGAATTTGTGTCCTTTATTTATGTCTGTTAGCTTGTTTCACATTAAGCTCATTTTGGGAACCAACACTCAAAGTTTCAGGTGTAGGTTTTGTAAACAGCATTTATCTGGAATTTTCTCTTTTAACTAATCAGAGTATCTCTTTTTATATAGGTAAGATTTGGGGGGTTGAATTTTTTCTGTATATTTATCTCATTATTATTTTAAAATTTTTATTATTGGTGACTTAAAACAAATTTATTTCTTCTTGAAATTGTTTTCTGGAAGCGACAGGTTCAAAGTCAGGGAGTCCTTAGGGCCATAGCCCCTCCAAAGGCTCTAGGAGAAAATGAATCCTCTCTCACCTCTTCCAGCTTCTTATGGCTCCAGGTATTCTTGGCTTCTGGCAACATCATTTCATTCTTTCTGTGTCTTCACATGGCCTCTCCTCTGTGTGTGTGCCTTCTCTTTTCTCTCTTATTGGATTTGGGGCATATCTGGGTAATTCAGATGATCCCATCTCAAGATTTTTAATTTAATTACATTTGCAAAGACTCTTTTTCATTCTTTATTTTTCTTTTTTTAAGATTTTTTTAAAATTTATTTTTAGAGAGGGGGAAGGGAAGGAGAGAGAGAGAAACATCAATGTGTGGTTGCCTCTCACATGCCCCCACTGGGGACTCAGCCTGCAACCCAGGCATGTGCCCTGACTGGGAATCAAACTGGTGACCCTTTGCTTCCCAGTCTGACACTCAATCTGCTGAGCCACACCAGCCAGGGCTCTTTTTCTTAATAAGGTAACATTCACAGGGTCTGGGTATAAGGACGTGCACTTACTTCGGAAGGGACTACCTTTTTTTTTTTTTCTTCATCTCCTTTCCCTCCTCCTCTTCCGTCCCTGCTTCTTTTCCTCCTCCTCTTTCTTGTTCATTTCTCTCTGCCTCATATTTTTACAATTTTGAGGACTTTCTGATATATTAAATTCATTTTTACAACTCATTTTGATTTTTCCATTTGTCATAATTATTCCAATTTGCTTTCCTCTCTCACTCTCTGACTCTGTTCCTGATTCCTTTTGGATAAGTTTTCTCTGCTTTTCACCGCACATATTTTCCCTTCTACTGATTCCTCTCTATTAGTAGCTACCTTTAAATATTTAACAATCATATTTGATTTAATAAAGTCTATCAAAATGCTTAATCCATGAACTCATAATGAAATTTAAATAAATTAATTATATTAGTTATCTATTGACACACAACAAATTATCCCAAATTTTAGCATTTTAAATCAATAAACACTTAGTACCTTATACTTTTTGGAAGTGACAGTCTAATTTCTGCAATAGCCTATTGGTTACACAGGTCAGCTCTATTATTGTGGGAGTGAACTATACAAAGGCATTAGTATCAGGAGGGGCCATCTTGAAGACGGGCTATCATAGTCTGCCTGCTGGCCCTTACTGATCCATGTTCACCTTACATGCAGAATTTACTCATCCCCTCCCAAGACCCCTAAAAGTCACATCCCATTACAGTACGAGCTCAAGGTCCATAATTACATGATCTAAATCATGTACAGGTATGGATGAAAGCTCATCAGGTATGATTTGATTTCTTACACAGAGTCTCTCCAGTACAATTCCTCTCAATCATAAAACTATTGAGCTAAACCTACAAGTTACATCTGGCTTCTACATGCACACATATAATGCCAAGACAGGTATAAGATAAACAACATGGGAAAAATGGGAGGGGCAAGGCAGGCAGACAAGAGTCACTGAAAAATAAAAATTTCGAAATGCACTAGGATATTTGTTGGTAATCCTTTGATTAGGATTCAAGTCCTGGGAACAATTCTCTGTGGCTTTTGGCTCCACCTCTGAGATCCTGGCTCTGCCCGTTGAACTATCATCCTTCATTTTATGTGAAAGCAAGTCTGTGTTTGTGGCTGAGTAGTCTCAGCTTGCTTCATGCCTGAGAAGTTTGGGGATTGAAAGGCTCCTTTGCAATTTCTACTGTCTTACAGTTCTAGCTGCTGGTGGTTCTGCCATTTTGAGAGTCTTCTGTGAATCTTATTAGTATTTTTGCTTTAAGTATTTTATTTTATTTTTTTAAGATTTCATTTATTTATTTTTAGAGAGAGGGGAAGGGAAGGAAAAGAGTGAGAGAGAAACATCAATGTGTGGTTGCCTTTCACACACCCCCTACTGGGGACCTGGCCTGCAACCCAGGCATGTGCCCTGACTGGGAATCAAACTAGGGACCCTTTGGTTCGCGGGCCCACACTCAATCCACTGAGCTACACCAGCCAGGACCCCATTCATGATTTTTAAAATTTTTTGCAAACTAATGATTAAAAAAAATTTCTTTAATCTAACAAAAGATAACTATAAAAACCTTAGAGAAAACATTTTATTTATTGGCTTTCAAAGCCAATCAAAGTTTTCTCCCCAAGATCAAGAATGAAGCAGCGTGCTCTGGCTGGCGTAGCTCAGTGGATTGCGCGCAGGCCTGTTAACCAAAAGTTGTTGGTTCAATTCCCGGTCAGGGCACATGCCTGGGTTGTAGGTCAGGTCCCCAGTTGGAGATACATGAGGAGTAACCATACATTGGTGTTTCTCTCCCTCTCTTCCTCCTTCCCCTCTCTCTAAGTAAATAAATAAAATATATTTTTTTAAAAGAATGAAGCAGTGTTATCTTCTATCACTATTTTGGTTCGCAGGCCAGCACTCAATCTACTGAGCCACACCAGCCAGGGCCCTCTATCACTATTTTGATTCAACATTAAACTGAACATTTTCTATTCCATAGTATATAATAAGGCAAGAAGAAACATAGAGGTATTGAAAGAGAAGAAATAAAACTTTCATTTTTCATAGACAACATGATTATATACATAGAAAATCCAAAATGAATCTACAGAATTAATAAGTAAACTTAGTAAGGACCTGAATACAAAGTCAGCACATTAAAAAAATAAATCATTGGAAAAACAATTAGAATATGAAGCATCTTAAATGATAGCATGTATATCAGTATCCAAAATATATAAATTCTAATGAAGGATGTGCATAACTTCCATGCTGAAAACTACTAAGTAATATTAAAACAATTAGAAAAGACCTAATAAATGGAGACAAATTTTTTTATAGATTAGAAGACTCAAAATTATAAAAACTCATTCCATTTTGATCTATAGATTTCATTCAGTTCCACTTAAAATCCCAGAAGCTGCAAGCTGACTTAAAAATTTTATGGCAGATGTTTTTAAGAAGCCCTCCAAAAATCCTCTCTTAAGCCAAAGGACTGGCAAAGGGGTGGCCTAGTAAGGTAGAAAAACGTTTGATAACAGTCACACTACTCCAGAAAAATACCAAGGCAAAAACTGCAGTCAGCAGAACTGAATGAGGGGCCAGACTTCCACCCCATCTCGCACTAATGAGCACCATTCTCCCTGCAGCGTCAGCAGAGGCTTAACAAAGAGTCTAGACTTTATCCCTGCCCGACAGTAACAAAGTGCCCCCGATCTGTACTTGTGGTAGTGGAGGCTGAATCAGGAGGCTGAATCTGGAGTCTAAATTTCTTCCTCTGCCCAGCAGTAATGCAGCATCTCTCCCCATACAGCAGAGGCTGAGTGCAGAGCATGGATTTGCAATCCCACTCAGTGGTAAAGAGAGGTGTCCTCCCTTCCCCCAGCAGCAAGGTGTCAGTGTAGGCCTGTTGAAATACAAGATTTAAGTAAGGTCCATAAAAGAGCCACAAAATAATATTCATTATGTCCAGGGTACCATAAAAAATCAACGTCATTCCAAGAACAAAGGAAATCCTTGATTTCAGTGAGGCAGCAGATGCGAACACCAAGATGACACAAATGTTGGAATTATCTGATGAACACTTTAAAGCAACCCTCATAAAAATGCTTCAATGAGCAATTACAAATGTGGTTATAACAAGTGAAAAAATAGGAAATCTCAATAAAAATAAAAGAGATATAAATTAGAACCAAATAAAAATTTTAGAAGTCAAAAATACAATAACTGATACCAAGGGGGAGAGTGGAAGCAAGGGAGGGAGGTGGGTTTGGAGGGGGTAGGAGGTAGGGTGGGGAGAAAATACAGACAATTGTAATTGAACAACAATAAAATAATTAAAAAACAAACAAACAAAATACAATAATAACAAATTTAAAACTAACTGGATGGGCTAAATAGTATAACGGAGAGGACAGAGGAAAGGATATGTGAACAGAATATTCTATAGGAAAATAGAAATTACCTTATTTGGTCAACATACTGGGATAAAAGAGACTGAAAAGAATTCTCAGGTAGTTGTGGGACAATAACAAAAGATTTAATGTTTGTGTGACTAGTGTCTCCAAAAGATAACAGAACTAGAATTGGAACAAAAATAAATTTTTAAAAATAATGGCTGAGCCCAGCTAGTGTGGCTCAGTGGTTGGAGCATCATCCTGTAGAAGGGTTGCCGGTTCAATTCCCAGTCAGGGCGTATACTTGGGTTGTAGGTTTGCTTCCTGGCCCAGGCACATATAGGAGGCAACCAATTGGTACCTTTTCTCTCACATCAATGTTTCTCTCTCTCTCTTTCTCTCTCCCTTCATCTCTCTCTAAAAGTAATTAAATATTGTCCTTGGGTGAAGATAAAAAATAATAATAATGGTGGAATGTTCCCTAAATTTGGTGACAAGCAGAACCCTAGAGACTGAAGAAGCTTAAGCCTAATAAACACCTAACAAGAATATCCAAAGAAATCAATATCTAGAACATTATAATCATATTTCTGAAAACTAAGAATAAAAAAAATCTTGAAAGCAGCTAGAGAGCAAAGATGCATTACCTAGAGGGGAACAGCAATTGAAATGACAGAAGTCCTCGCATGAGATACCATGGAGGCCAGAAAGAAATAGCACATTTTTCAAATGCCGAAACATTGGTCAATACTGAATTCTATATACAGGGAAAATAACCTTCAGGAAGGAATGTAAAAGAAATACATTTTCATATGAAGGAAAACTAAAAATTGTTGCTAGCAAACTTACCCTAAAAAGTGGATAAAGAAAGTTCTTGAAACAGAAAGAAAATAATAAGGGAGAAATGTGGGAACATTAGTAATGAAGAATGGACAATGGTTAAATACGGTACACTATCCTTTTTTAAAAATATATTTTATTGATTACGCTATTACAGTTGTACCAATTCCCCCACTCCGCTTTGCCCCCTCTATCCCAATACCCCCTATTCCCTCTGGCAATCCCCTGCCTTATGTCCATGTCCATGGATCATGCATATAAGTTTTTTGGCTACTCCATCTCCTATACTGTTGTTAACACCCCCCTGTCTATTCTGTACCTATCAATTTGTACTTCTTAATCCCTGAACATTTTCACCCATCCTCCCTCTTCCACCTCCCAACTGATAACTCTCCAAATGATCTCCGTGTTTATGATTCTGTTTCTGTCTGCTTGTTTGCTTAGTTTTTCAGATTCAATTGTCGATAGTTGTGAATTTGTTGCCATTTTAATAGTCATAGTTTCAATCTTCTTTTTCTTAAATAAGTCCCTTTGACATTTCATAATAATGGTGTGGTGATGATGAACTCCTTAAGCTTTACCTTATCTGGGAAGCACATTATGTGTCCTTCAATTCCCAATGATAGCTTTGCTGGATAGAGTAGTCTACGTTGTGAGTCCTTGCTTTTCATCACTTTGAATACTTCTTGGCAGTCCCTTCCAGGGGAAACTGCAAAGTTTCTTTTGAGAAATCAGCTGATAGTCATATGGGAACTTATTTGTAGGTAACTCT
The DNA here is from genome assembly GCA_039655065.1 of Glossophaga mutica. Classification (NCBI taxonomy): domain Eukaryota; kingdom Metazoa; phylum Chordata; class Mammalia; order Chiroptera; family Phyllostomidae; genus Glossophaga; species Glossophaga mutica. The sequence continues at coordinate 73,364,266 of CM077303.1, forward strand.
CTGCTTTTCTCTTGCTGCTTTTAAGATTCTCTCTTTATCTTTAACCTTTGGCATTTTAATTATGATGTGTCTTGGAGTGGGCCTCTTTGTACATCTTGTTTGGGACTCTCTGTGCTTCCTGGACGTGTATATCTATTTTCTTCTCCAAATTAGGGAAAATTTATTTCATTATTTATTCAAATAAGTTTTCAATTTCTTACTCTTTCTCCTCTTCTTCCAGCACCCCTATGATTCAAATGTTGGTACATTTGAAGTTGTCCCAGAAGCTCCTTGCCCTATCCTTGTTTTCTTGGATTCTTTTTTTTTCTTGTTCTGATTGATTGTTCTTTGCTTTCTTATGTTCCAAATCATTGATTTGATTCTTGGCTTCAGCCACTCTACTGTTGATTCCCTGTAAATTTTTCTGTATTTCACTTAGTATAACCTTCATTTCCGCTTGGGTCTTTTTTATGCTATTGAGGTACCCAGTGAGTTCCTTGGGCAGCCTGATAACCAGTGTTTTGAACTCTGCATCTGATAGATTGCTTATCTCCTTGTTTAGTTCTTTTTCTGGAATTTTGATCTGTTCTTTCATTTGGGCCATATATCTTTGTCTTTTCATTTTGGCAGCATCCCTGTGTTTGTTTCTATGTATTAGGTAGAGCTGCTTTGACTCCCTGTCTTTTTTTGTTTGTTTGTTTTACTTTTTTATGTAAATTATTTTTTTAATTTTTTATTTTATTTGTTGATCTTGTACAGTTTTCTGTCTTTTACTCCCACCCCAGCCCACCACCCCAGCCCTCCCCACTCCCTGTCTTAATAACATGGGCTATTATAGAAAAGCAAACCCATATGTTTGATGGGGCAGAGCCTTAGCTAATTGCCAGGGCATGGCAACCTGCATGAGCCAGGTTGATAGAGTCTCAGATATGGTGTTGTGCGGGGAAGTGCTCAGAAAAGGGACAATGGCCACTGCCTGGCCTCTGGAGTTTTGTCTGCGAGGAAGTTGTCCCCTAGCCCTCACCCTGATGCCAGACACTTTTGTTTCATCCCATACACCACTGTGCCCTTCCAGCTGCTGTCCTGGTGCTAGAGCCCAGCAGGAGTAAGTGGCATAAGTCCTAAGACCATTGCTGGCCCTTTAAGAGGACACACCTGAGAATCCCACAGTTTCTTCTGCTATCCCAACTCCTACTATTTTTTACAGCCAGAAGTTATGGGAATTTATCTTCCTGGCACTGGAATCCTGGACTGGGTAGTCTGGTGTGCAACTGAGATTCCTTGCTCTTGAAGTATCCCTCCCAATTTTTATCTATCATATGTGGGTATGGGGCCACCCATTCCATGTATCTGCAGCTCCACCTCTCCTACTTGTCTGGATGAATGTGACTTCTTTAGCTCCTTGGTTGTTGGATTTTCATACAGCCCAATTTTCTGATGATTATGGGTTGTTTCATAATTTAGTTGTAATTTTTGCTGTAGTTATGTGAGAAGGCAAGCCATGTTTACCTATGCCTCCACCTTGACTCCTTTTTTGATAAGGTTTTTAAAAAATTTTTTATTAATCATGGAGAGAGAGAGAAACATCAGTTTGTTGTTCCACTTATTTATCCATTCATTGGTTGCTTTTTGTATGTGCCCTGAGTGGGGATCAAACTCCTGATATACAAGCTTGGTATATCAGGATGATGCTCTAACCAACTGACTACTGAGCCAAAATTGCTATTGTCTTCTTGAGTTGTTTAAAAATTGTTTGATAGTTGAAGCAAAAGTAAAATTGTCTGATGTGGTTCTTTATTTCTGTAGAAGTAATATTTATAACAATTATATTACAAAGAAGGGGGCAACATTATCTAAATAAGGTAGTTTTCAGAATTTCACTCAAAGTGGTGACTGTGATCAGTTTTGTATATAGTATGTAATATCTAGAGCAACCACTAAAAATAACTATAAAATAGATACTCTAAAAACACTATAGAATCTATTAACGAGTGAAAATGCAACCCATGGAATAGGAGAAAATATTTGAGAATCATATAGATAACAAGGAATTGATATCCAGAATATATAAAGAACTCCTATAACTCAACAACAATAAAACAAACCACCCAAATAAAAAAATGACCAAAGGACTTGAATAGACATCTCCAAAGAACACAGACTAATGGCCAATAAACACAAGAAAATATCCTAGGAAAATGCACATCAAAACCACATTGAAATACCACTTTACACCTAATAGGATGGTTATTAACAAAAAAAAAAAAGGAGGAGGAGAGGAAGAAGGTGGAAGAGGAAAATATGAAGGAAGAGGAGGAAGAGAAGAAGGAGGAGGAGTAGAAATAGTAAAAGAAGTGTTGATGAGGATGTGGAGAAATTTGAACTTTAGGCATTCCTGGTGGGAATCTGAAATGGTGTAGCCACCATAAAAAAAAAATGGTGTGGCAATTCCTCAAAAAATTAAACATAGAATTACCATATGATCCAGCATTTTCACTTTGAAATACATGTCTACAAGAAATGAAAGTTGAGAAAGAAATATATATGAACAGAGTCCAGCAGAAGTAACATGTGCTTCAGTGTTGTTGGTAGGGTATTAATATGGGTATAATAATTTATAGTTTTAATTTGAACATTTTGTCTAAAATATCATATGGTGAGCTTGAGCATGATTTGTTATGTTACAGAATTACATGCTTATGATTTTGTAATAAAAAGGGGCACTATATGTGCTGGGTCATGGATCCTATATATATATACACACACACATACATACACATACATGCTCATAGCAACATTATTCACAATAGATAGGTGGACACACTGTGCCTTCTCTCACAACCAAAATTAAAGACAACATAGATTTAGAAACAAGAAAACAACCAGAACTTATAGAAAATTGAACTGTACAGAAGTCCAACAACCATTTCATCCAGACCAGTAAGAGGGGTGAAGTCGCGCGGCAGGAAAAAGTAGAGCTGGGGACCCGGGCACGCAAGCAGCAGCGGCTAGCAGATCCCAGGTGTGCAGGCAGTGGCTAGTGGACCCCAGGCACATGGTAGCAACTGTGCAGACCCAGTGAGGCCGCCCAAGGTGGCTGACTGACCACGTGGTCCCACATTCACACACAGATAATCCAGGCAAGGGGGAAGCAGCAGAAAGGACTGGAATCCAAGAGACAGTGGGGCAAGCGCCACTGTTCCCTCTCGGACCCCGTCCCCATATACAGCATCACAACTCAGCGACTGGGCTGCCCCGCCCTGGGGAACACCTAAGGCTCCACCCCTCACTACGTGACAGCCTCGACCAGGCCAAAAAGGGGGGAAAAAATGGGTCAAACGGGAGAACAAATCAAAGCTCCAGAGCCAATTCACCTAAGTGATGAGGAGATAGTCAACCTATCAGATGCACAGTTCAAAGCCCTGGTGATCAGGATGCTCACAGAATTGGTTGATTTTGCTCTCAAATTAGATGAAAAAATGAAGGCTATGCTAAGTGAAATGAAGGAAAATGCCCAGGGAACCAATAGTGGTGGGAAGAAAACTGGGACTCAAATCGATGGAGTGGACCAGAAGGAAGAAACAAACAACCAAACAGAAAAGAAGGAAGAAACAAGAATTCAAAAAAATGAGAGGCTTAAGAAGAAACAAACAACCAAACAGAAAAGAAGGAAGAAACAAGAATTCAAAAAAATGAGAGGCTTAGGAACCTCCAGGACATCTTTAAACATCCCAACATCCAAATTATAGGGGTACCAGAAGGGAAAGAGGAAGAGCAACAAGTGGAAAACTTATTTGAACAAATAATAAAGGAGAACTTCTCCAATCTGGCAAAGGAAATAGATTATCAGAAAGTCCAGGAAGCTCAGAGAGTCCCAAAGAAGTCGAACACACCAAGGCACATCATAATTACATTAGCCAAGATTAAAATGAAGGAGAGAATTCTAGAAGCAGCAAGGGATAAGGGGACAGTCACCTACAAAGGAGTTCCCATCAGACTGTCAGCTGATTCCTCAAAACAGACCTTCCAGGCAAGAAGGGGCTGGAAAGAAGTATCTGAAGTCTTGAAAGGCAAGGACCTACATCCAAGATTGCTCTCTCCAGCAAAGCTGTCATTTAGAATGAAAGGGCAGATAAAGTGCTTCTCAGATAAGGTCAAGTTAAAGGAGTTCATCATCACCAAGCCCTTATTATATGAAATGTTAAAGGGACTTATCTGAGAAAAAGAAGATAAAAAATATGACAGTAAAAAGACAGCAAACTCACATATTAACAACCACACCTAAAACATAAGCAAACTAAGCAAAGAACTAGAACAGGAACAGAACCACAGAAATGGGGATCACATGGAGGATGAGCAACAGGGGAGTGGGAGGAGGAGAGAGGGGGAAAAGGTACAGAAAAAAAAAACCAAAAAACATTATTCACAATAGTCAATTGATAGGAGCAACCCAGTGTCTACTGACCAATGGATAGATAAACAAAATGTGTGTGGGGGTGTGTGTATGATATATGATATAATATTGTATATAATATTATATATTGTATAATATATATTATATTATATATACTAATATATATTTGATATAATAAAAATAATATTTGGGCTTTGTTCCTACTTCCTGACACAAGGCTTCTAAATCCCGTGGAATCTCCCTAGTGAAAAGAGTGCTTCTTGTGTGTAAATGTGATGATTCATGGAAGGGCAAGAGATCAAACAGCTTTAGGATGGGAGCTGGTCACCAGAAAAGCTAACAAGGTGATTAGTGTTAGAACTTTCAGTCCTACCCATAACATTGGGAAAAGGGAGAGGGATTGGAGATTGAATTTAATCACTGGTGGCCAATGATTTAATAAATCATACCTAGTAATGATACCTCCATAAAAATCTCTAAACAAGAGGGTTCATGAATTTCTGGGTTGGTGAACACATTGATAAAGGGCATCTGCAAAAAACCTACAAATAATATCATAGTTATGGTAAAAATTTGAATACACCACCCCTAAATTTGGGAACAAAGCAAGGGTGTCTGATCTTATCACCTTTACGCATAATAATACTAGAAATCCTAGCCAGTGCAATAATGCAACAAAAAGAAACAAAAACCATACACATTGGAAAGGATGAAATATAACTGTCCCTATCTACAGACGATGTAACGGTCTTGGTAGCTGAATCTACAAACTTCTCAATGTATAGAGAACATTTATTTCTCAATGAAGCTACAGAAAAGTAAAATTAGAGAGTCCAATAAGGTTGCAAGATATAAGATCAAAACATAAAAATGAATTATATAGCCCTGGGTGGTGTGGCTCAGTTGGTTGGGCATTGTCCTACAAACTGAAAAGTTGCCAGTATGATTCCTGGTCAGGGCACATACCTATGTTGCAGGTTTAGTCTGGTTGGGATGCATAAGAAATGCAACCAATTGATGTTTCTCTCTCACATCAGTGTTTCTCTCCCTTTCTTTCTCCCTCCCTTCCTCTCTCTAAAAAAAGAGTGAATTATATGCTAAGTAAAATAAGTCAGCCAGGGAAAGACAAATACCATATGATTTCACTTATATGTGAAATCTAAAGAACAATATAAACAAACATACAAAATTGAAACAGATTCATAGATACAGAGAATAGACTGATGGTTGCCAGAGGGAAAAGTGGTGAGTGAAAAAGGTGAAGAGATTGAGAAGTATAGATTGATAATTACAAAACAGTCATGCAAATGTAAAGTATAGCATAGAAAATATAGTCAATAACATTGTAATAACTATGTTTAGTGCCAGGTGGGTACTGGTCCCATCAGGGGGATCAGTTTGTAAAGTATATGATTGTCTAACCACTATGCTGTACACCTGAAACTATCAATAATACAAAATAATGTTGAATGTAGACTGTAATTGAAAAAATAAAAAAGAAATATTTCTATATACTGAAAATGACCATGTAAAAATTGAAATTAAAACATGATACCATTAGCAATTGCTCCTAAATACTTAGGTGTAAATTTAGAAAAACTTGTAAAGAATCTGTATGCTCAAAGCTACAAAACATTACTGAAAAAAATAAAAGATTTAAACAAATGGAAAGATACCCATGTTCATGGGCTAGAGGATGCAACATAGTAAATATGTCAATTCTCCTCAAATTAATTTATAGATTTAACATGTTTATTATCATAATTGAAGATTTTTTATATATAGACAAACATACTCTAAAATATATATGGAGGTGGAATTGAAACAAGTTCGAAAGGAAGCATCCTACCCAATTTTAAGACTCTTTATATAGCTACAGCTAAAAAAGAGTAATGTGGACCAATAGATACATTGATTAATGTGGCAAAATAGAGAATCCAGAAATAGCCCGTACAAATATGCTCGATTGTTTTTTTGTTTTTTGGGTTTTTTTTTTTTTTTTTTTTGAGAGAGAGGAAGGAAGGCAGAAAGAGCGGAAGAGAAACGTGGTTACCTCTCATATATGCCCCAGTGAGAGCTGAACCCCACAACCCAGACATGTTCCCTGACTGGGAATAAAACTGGTGAATTTTCAATTTGTGGGATAATGTCCAACCAACTGAGCCACAACAGTCAGGGTGATCAATTGGTTTTTTGACAAAAATGCCAAAGCCATTCAGTGGGAGAAGGTTAGTCTTTCCAACAAATAGTACTAGAGTGATTGAACAGCCATAGGTAAAAACAAATACCAAAATAACAACAAAAACAATCAGTCTAAACCTGAAATCTTATACAAAAAAAAAACTAAAAATGGATCATATATTTAAGTGTAAAATGTAAAACTATAAAACATTTTAGAGAAAACACAGGACAAAATCGTCAGGACCTAGGTCTTGGCGAAGAGTGCTTAGAAATGGTACTAAAAGCATGATAAGACATCTGGTCAAGATGGCAGCATACGTAAACATGGCTCACCTCCTCTCACAACTACATCAAAATTATAACTGAAATATAGAACAACTATCACTCAGAACTGTCAGAAATTGAGTTGAATGGAAGGCTAACAATTACAGAATTAAACAAAATGCTTCCATCAGACTGGTAGGAGGGGTGGAGATGTGGAACAGGCTGGTCCCACATCCACATGCAGCAGATAAAAATTTGGCTGGGATATCTCAGTAGTGAGGAGTTGCAGCCCCACACCAGGCCCCTCAGCCTAGGGATCCAGTTCCAGGGATATAAGTCCCCATAACTTCTGGATGCAAAAAACCAGTGGGGATTAAGTGGGTGGGAGAAACTTCTGGAGTCTCAGTTCCTCTAAGAGACACCACACACGAAGCAACTCAGACTCACTCCCTCTAAGCCCCACAACCAACGTAGCAACTTGGAAGGCACCAGCGGTATACAGGGAGGAAATGGAGTGTCTGATATCAAGGCAGGAACTGGGGGACAGCTTTCTCCCAGATAGAAAGGTGGGCAGAATCCATTGTCCTTTTTCTGAGCCCTCCACCGACAAAGCCACAGAGCTAGCAGATGGATACCATATCTGAGACTCCAGCAACATGGCAAACATTGTTTGCCCTGCTCTGAAGATCCCTTGAGGCTCTGGCCCACCAAATGTACAGGCCCACCCAAAATGTTAACTGACTTTTCCAACTGAATGGCTGGTCTTGGCTCATGCTTCACAACTTTCTAAAGCCTATCAAACAAGCAACAGCCAGCCTCAGTGAGCCCCCATCCCCTGTACATCTTCCTAACTGGCCTCAGGTCTGGTATTAGCAGCAGCCAGCCTAGATCCACACCTTGAATTCACCTAGGAATCTCCAAGCCCATCACAAGTAGTAGCCATCTGAGATTGCTCTATAGCTCAGGCAGGTTGGCCCCAAGCAAAACACAAGTGGGGGCTGACTGTGGCCTGCACAACCAAGAAATTCTAGAGCCTGTGCTCCCAGTGGATAATAACTGACCATGTCGGAGCACCACCACCCTGCCCCTGCACAACTGATGCTCCAAATATGGTAGAGGTTGGGGGTCAGTGGCCACAGCCAGTCCTTGAAGCTGACCGGGTGAATAAATTTATCCTATTGACCTACCAACAGTAACCAAGGCTCACCTACAAGAGGAGAGTGTACTCAGCCCACACAAAGGGCACATATGAGTACCCAGCTTGGGTGATAGCAGAAGCTCTGCCACTGGATGCTACAGGACACACCTACCACATTAGGCCACAATGCTAAGACACAGAGTTATGGCAGCTCTACCTAATACATAGAAACAGACATGGAGGATGACAAAATGAGGAGATAAAGAAACATGGCCCAAATGAAAGAACAGATCAAAACTCAAAGAACTAAACAGAGTTCTGCCTATGGAGGCATAGGTAGAAACCCTTCACTTCCTTGCACAACCAAAAGGAGGATAACAACCAATCTAAAATCAATGAACAATCAGAAGTTCCAGAAAATGAAACTGCATGAAACTCCAATAACCAAGGAATTAAAGAAACAGTCAACCAGGGCAACCAGACTGGTAAGACAACAGATGGAGAGAACACTCAGCAAGGCAGTGGACCGTTCAGATGGGGCTGACTGACTGGGAAACTGAGACTCAGAGCTGACTGTGGACTATGGCAGTTGCTGCAGTGGGAGAAACTCGCAGTCTCACATGAGAGTGCATCGGAAAATGGGTTAGAGCAGAACAGGCAAACAATTGCATTGTTCCCTCTCTGTCCCATCCCCCAACAGGCAGCACAGCAGCACAGCAGTGCAGCAAGGAGGATTGCCCTGCCCTGATGAATACCTAAGACTCCACCCCCTTATAACTTAACAGTGCTGCAAGACAAAGAAATAGAGCCCAAATGAAAAACAGAGCAAAACTTCAGAAAGAGAGCTAAGCAATGAGGAGATAGCCAACCTATCTAATGGAGAATTTAAAGTCCTGGTAATCAAAAGGCTCACAGAACTGATTGAGCTTGGCTGGAAAATGAAAAATACCCAAAATGAAATAATGCAAAATATTCAGGGAACCAACAGTGACAGGAAGGAAACCAGGACTCATAGCAATGATTTGAAACAAAAGGAAGAAATAAACATCCAACTGGAACAGAATGAAGAAACAAGAATTCAAAAAATGAAGAGAGACTTAGGAACTTCTGGGACAACCTGAAACATTCCAATACCCAAATTATAGGGGTGCCAGAAGGAGAAGAACAACAACAATCAATTGAATAAATAATGAAGAATTTCCCCAATCTGGCCAAGGAAATAGACTTCCAGGAAGTCCAGGAAGCCCAAAGAGTCCCAAATAAATTGGACCCAAAGAGGAACACACCAAGGCACATCATCATTAAGTTACCCAAGATTAAAGATAAAGAGAGAATCTTCAAAGCAGCAAGAGGAAAGGAGAAAGTTACCTACAAAGGAATGCCCATAAGACTATCAACTGATTTCTCAAAAGGAAACTTGCAGGCAAGAAGGGGCTGGAAAGAAGTATTTGAAGTCATGAAAGGCAAGGACCTTTCCAAGATTACTCTATCTAGCAAAGCTATCATTTAGACTGGAAGGGCAGATGAAGTGCTTCCCAGATAAGGTCAAGTTCAAGGAGTTCATCATCACCAAGCCACTATTATATGAAATGTTAAAGGGACTTATCTAAGAAAAAGAAGATCAAAACTATGAACAGTAAAATGACAACAAGCTCACAACTATCAACAAATGACCCCCTTAAAAAAAAGAAAAACAATGAAACCAAAAACTAAGCACACAGCTAGAACAGGGACAGAATCAGAGAAATGGACATCACATGGAGGGATTTCAGTGGGAAGGGGGAAGGGAGGAACAGGGCGGGAAAGGTACAGGGAAGAAGAAACATAATTGGTAGGCATAAAATAGATGGGGAGAGGTAAAATGGTATAGGAAACAGAGAACTCAAAGAACTTATGTGTGTAATCCATGGACATGAACTACGGGGGGTGCAGGGCAAAGGCGGGATAAAGTAGTAAAAATTGGGGAAACTGTAATAGCATAATCAATAAACTTTTTAAAAAAGAACTAAACAAAATGGCGATAAGCAATCTATCAGAGGCAGAGCTCAAAACACTAGTTATAAGGATGCTCAAAGAACTTAGCAAGGATCTCAACAGCATTAAAAAGATCAAGTCAGAAATGAAGGATAAATGGAGTAAAATAAACAATAATTTATAGGATACAATAGTAGAGAGGAAGAAGCCAAGAATCAAATCAGTGGTTTGAAACATAAGGAAGCAAAGCAACGAATCAGAACAAGAAAAAAAAAAAAAAAGAATCCAAAAAAAAAAAAAAGATGAGGCTAGTGTAAGCAGCCTCTGGGACAACTTCAAGCAATCCAGCACTCATGTCATAGAAGTGCCAGAAGGGGAATAGAAAGAGCAAAAAATTGAAAATTTATGTGAAAAAAAATGATGACAGTAAGCTTCCCTAATTTGGGGAAGGAAATAGACGTGCAAGTCCAGGAAGCACAGAGCATTCCAAACAAAATGGATGCAAAGAGGCCCACTCCAGATCATAACCAAAATGCCAAAGGTTACATATAACAGATAATCTTAAAGGCAACAAAAGAAAGCAGTTAGTTACCTACCGGGGAATTTCCATAAGACTGTCAGCTGATTTCTCAACAGAAACTTTGCATGATAGAAAGGATTGGCAAGAAATATTCAAAGCCATGAAAAGCAGGACTTACAGTCAAGATTTCTCTAATGAGCAAACATATCATTTAGAATCGAAGGGCAGATAAAGAACTACCCAGACAAGAAAAAACTAAAGGAGTTCACCATCACCAAACCATTATTATATGAAATGTTAAAGGGACTTATTTAAGAAAAAGATCAAAACTATGAAAATTAAAATGGCAACAAATACATATCTATCAACAATTGAATCTAAAAACCAAACTAAGCAAACAAGAAGAACAGAGACAGAATCTTGTACACAGAGAGCGTCTTGATGGTTGCCAGCTGGAAGGTGTGTATCGCAGAATTGGTGCGGAGGTAAAGGAATGAAGAAGTACAAATAGGTTGTTAGTGCATTGCTATAGGGATGTAAAGTATAGTATAGGAAATGGAGTAGCCAAAGAACTTACATGCATGACCCATGGACATGAGCAATGGTGTAGGGATTGCCTGAGTGGGGGTGCTGGGTGGAGGGGAACACAGGGGGAAAATTGGGACAACTGTGATAGCATAATCCATAAGTACAATTAAAAAAATAATAAAGGCATAACCTGATGCGGACTCTGGCCCGAGGGGTCCGTGTGCTGTGGCTGCAATGAACAAATTCACATGGACTACAGAAGTCCCGTGGAGAAAAAGGGATGGATGGCATGGCTGCTCTCTAGGTGAGAAAGAGGGCCCTGACCCCTGCCTGGACAAGCTTTTATTGCTTTTCTGGGCACATTACATAGAGGATGGTCCTCATTTACTATGCACAGGTTTGCTGTAGGTGATTACCTTTTACAGATAACAAAGGAAAGAATGTTGCTAATTATTTCAAAGAGAAGGATGTTGCAGATGAAGGGGAAAAGTGGTTGAACTGGTTACACTCCATACTTGGGAGGTTTAGCACAGATTTTAGGAAGTTACTTTAGAGATACGCAGTAAACATTTGCTGCCTCAATCCAGGGTGAGGGAGTTTTAGCAAAAGCAAGTCTCACAGCAGCCTAACTACAATGCAGACCTGATTCCCCATGGGAAAAATGATCCATGGGTTTGGCTCCTGTGTGCCGACTTGCTCCCTGTCAGTTTCCTGAATCAGGGGCTGGGATACATTCTCCACTGCCATGTGGACAGCTTCCCTATAATAACCCATACAATTTTTAAAAAATGATAAATTGGATTTCATCAAAATTAAAAAAGCTTTTGCTCTACAAACAGCTCTGTTAAGAATAAAATGGGTGTTCCCTGGCTGGTGTGGCTCAGTGGATTAAGCTCCGAACTGGGAAGCAGAGGGTCACTGGTTTGATTCCCAGTCAGGGCACATGCCTGGGTTGCAGGTCAGGTCCCCCGTTGGGGCTGCACAGGAGGCAACCACACATTAATGTTTCTCTCCCTCTCTGTCTCCCTCCCTTCCATTCTCTCTAAAAATAATTTTAAAAAGAATTAAATGGGTCCGTTTCTCTATCTGGAAGGATGTTGGTGTTGAGGAGAATACAACTATCATGTCTTCCAGTGCTTGACAAAACCTGAGATGTGTGGCCTCCTGGCCTAGCATCTGCAATTTCATCTTTTTGAAGCTATGTTTGTATCCCTGGGGGTTGTAGCTTCCTGTAAGTTTGGTCTGGCTGAAAAAAGAAAGAAAGCATATGCAGATTTCTGCAGAAATTATGGTTCCAGGAAAGGCTTTGAGGAGATGAGGAAGGCTGGTATCTTTCAGAGTGTAAAGTGATCTTGGAATGTAAAGGATTTCTTTGGGGTGAATTCCATGGAAGGTTGTCATTGACCTGTATTCCTGAACTATGAAACATGAATATTTGAGCTAAGAAAAAAGTTTCTTTTGATAAATAAACAATTAAGAAATACAAAAAAATAATAATAAAATGACTGACCTCCACTTTGTGTGACTCAGTTCATTGAGCACCACCCTTTGAACCAAAAGGTCACCAGTTCGATTCCCTGTCAGGGCACATGCCTGGGTTGAGGGCCAGGTCCTCATTTGGGTCGTGTGAAAGGCAACTGATTGATGTTTCTCTCACACATCAATGTTTCTCTCCTTCTCATTCTCCCTCCTTCCTCACTCTCTGAATGCATGAATGCATGAATAAATAAAATGACTGGGAGAAAACATTTGCAAACTGTCTCACAAAGGACCTGTGTCTAGAATATACACCTAAAGAACTCTTAAAGTTCAACAATTAAAAAGAATCTAATTATAAAATGGACAAAAGGCATAAGTAGACATTTCACCAAAGAGCATATGTGGATGGCAGAGAAGCACATGAAAGATGACCAACATCATTAGCCATTAGGGAAATGCAAAACAAGCAAACAAAAACTACAAACAAAACAAAAGTCCACTCCACCTACTAGAAAAGTAAAAATAAAATCTTGTGACAATCCCAAATCCTGGCAAGAAATGTCAAGAAACTGGGATTTCTTATACACTGTTGGTGAGGATGTAAAACAATTTTAGCAACTTGGAAACAGTGTGGTAGTTTCTTATAAAACTAAGCATATACTTAATACATTACTCACCAGTCGCCATAGCCAGAGAAATGAGAACTTACAAAAACTGATACAGAAATATTCATAGCAGCTTTGTTTGTAATAGCCCCAAAGTGAAACATCCCAAATGTCTTTCAACAGATGAATAGGTAAACAAGCTGGTACATCCACAATAAAAAGAAACAAACATTGGTACATGTAACAATGTAATATAATTCATGTAATATAATGGTTTAAGGGCATATATTATGCTGTGGGAATAGGGGAGAGTCATTCTCAAAAGGTTACATAGTGTTTGATGCCATTTATATAACTTGTCAAAATGGCAAAATTATAGTGAAAAAGAACAGATTAGTGGTTTTCAGCGGTTAGAAACAGTAGTAGGAGGAAGAAGAATGTGGCATGACAATAAATAGTAGAAGGGTTCTTTTTTTAAAAATATGTTATCGATTATGCTATTACAGTTGTCCCATTTCCCCTCTCCATTCCCCTCCACGCTGCACACCCCCTCCCACCTACATTCCTTCCTTTCAGTTCATGTCCATGTGTCATAAGTTCTTTAGCTTCTACATTTCCCACACTATTCTTGCCCTCCCCTTGTCTATGTTCTACCTACCATCTATGCTACTTATTCTTTGTACCTTTTCCCCCTCTCTCCTCCTCCCACTTCCCTGTTGCTAACCTTCCATGTGATTTCTATTTCTGTGGTTCTGTTCTTGTTCTAGTTCTTTGCTTAGTTTGTTTTGTTTTTGTTTTAGTTGGGGTTGTTAATAATTGTGAGCTTGCTGTCATTTTACTGTACATGCTTTTTATCTTCTTTTTCTTGGATAAATCCCTTTAACATTTCATACAATAAGGGCTTGGTGATGATGAATTCCTTGAACTTGGTCTTATCTGAGAAGTGCTTTATCTTCCTTTTCATTCTAAATGACAGCTTTGCTGGAGAGAGCAATCTTGGATGTAGGTCCTTGCCTTTCATGACTTGGAATACTTTTTTCCAGCCCCTTCTTGCCTGGAAGGTCTGTTTTGAGGAATCAGCTGACAGTCTGATGGGAACTCCTTTGTAAGTGACTGTCCCCTTATCTCTTGCTGCTTCTAGACTTCTCTCCTTCATTTTAATCTTGGCCAATGTAATTATGATATGCCTTGATGTGTTCCTCCTTGGGTTCGACTTCTTTGGGACTCTCTGAGCTTCCTGGACTTCCTGAAAGTCTATTTCCTTTGCCAGATTGGAGAAATTCTCCTTTATTATTTGTTCAAATAAGTTTTCCACTTGTTGCTCTTCCTCTTCCCCTTCTGGTACCCCTATAATTCGGATGTTGGAATGTTTAAAGAGGTTCCTAAGCCTCTCCTCATTTTTTTGAATCCTTGCTTCTTCATTCTTTTCTATTTGGTTGTTTGTTTCTTCCTTCTGGTCCACTCCATTGATTTGAGTCCTAGTTTTCTTCCCATCACTATTGGTTCCCTGTGCATTTTCCTTCATTTCACTTAGCATAGCCTTCATTTTTTCATCTAATTTGAGAGCAAAATCAACCAATTCTGTGAGCATCCTGATCACCAGTGCTTTGAACTGTGCATCTCATAGGTTGGCTGTCTCTTCGTTGCTTAGATGTATTTGCTCTGAGGCTTTGATCTGTTCTTCCATTTGGGTTTTTTTGTTTGTTTGTTTGTTTGTTTTTTGTCCTGTTGAGCCTGTTTTGTATGAGAGGTGGAGCCTTAGGTGTTCACCAGGGCAGGGCAACCCAGTCACAGAGTTGTGACGCTATATGTGGGGGTGGGGTCAGAGAGGGAACAATGGTGCTTGCTCTGTGCTCTCTTGGATTTCAGTCCCTTCTGCTGCTTCCCACAAGCAAATTGGGCCTGTCTGGTGCTGATTCCCAGGCGGGTGGGCTTGTGCACATTCTAGATCCTGTGGGTCTCTCCAACGAACTCTCCTGTGAGGCTGGGAATCTCTCCCGGCACCTCAACCCCCACAGGTGTTTTCAATTGGTGTTTTGAGGTTTTTATTTCCCCGTGTTGGGGCCCTGGGTAGTGTGGTCTGTCTCGCTCCCCAGTTTCACTTGGTTTATCTGCGCGTGAAAGTGGGACTGCCCGGTCTGCCAGCCGCCTTATGCTCCTCACTGGGTCTGCCCGCTACCACCTCGCGCCCAGGGTTTGCCAGCCGCGGCCTGTGTACCCGGGTCGCCAGCCACCACTTTTTCCTGCTGCAACCCCTCTCTGCAGGCCACCCGACTCTGCCCCTTCTACCAGTCTGGAAGAATGTGTCTTTTTTAACTCCTTGGTTGTCGGACTTCTGTACAGTTCAATTTTCTGTGAGTTCTGATTGTTTTATTGTTTCTAAATCTTTGTTGTCCTTATTTTGGTTGTGCAAGGAGGCACAGTGTGTCTATCTATGCCTCCATCCTGGCTGGGTGTCCTCAGTACAAGGGTTCTTGTGTGACAATGGAACGGTTCTGTATATTGATTGTGTTAGTGGTTACGTGAATCTATACATGTGATAAAATTGTGCAGAACCACACACAGACACACATGTAAACTGGTGACATCTAAGTAGGGTCTGTAGTCCAGTGTCAGTGTACCAGTGTTGGTGTCTCAGTTTTGACAAGTATACCAAGGTAGTGTTAAAATGTTAACATTGGGGAAACTGAATGATGGAGTAATCAAGGAGGTCTCTACTACTGCTTTTGCAACTTTACTGTAAGTCTAGCATTATTCCAACATCAAATCTTACTTTTGGCTCTGGCTGGTGTGGCTCAGTGGATTGAGTGCCAGCCTGTGATTCCCAGTCAGGGCACACGGGTGGGATGTTGGCCGGGTCCCCAGTTTGGGATGTGCAAGAGGTAACCTATCTATGTATCTCTCACGCATCGATGTTTCTCTCCCTCTCTTTCTCCCTCCTCTCTCCTCTCTCTAAAAATAAAAAACTAAAATCTTTTTAAAAACCTTGTTTTTTAAAAAGCAAAGATTTTTAAAATGTGTCACCACTATGAGAATAGCTACAATTAAGGAAGAAAATAGCAGGCAGGTGATGTGTGGAGTAAAACTCCATATCCCAGTCATTTCACGCTAAGGTTTCTACCCAGCAGACACAGGCACATACATTTAAAAAAAAAAAAAAAAAAAAAAGCTCTAGAATGTTCATAGCAGCTTTATTCAATCAAAATTGAAAAGTCCAAATGCCTATTTACAAAATGAATAAATTGCAGTATATTTATACAATGTAATACTACACAACAGTATGAACGAACAAACCACATCATGCAACAAATATGAATTACAGAGATGTCATGTTGAGTCAAAGAAGCCAGACACAAAAAACTACGTATTATTCCATTTATTTGAAGTTCAAAAACAGACCAAAAGAACCTATGGTGTCAGGATAGTGGAGGTCATTGGCGTGGGGTGTAGTGGTGGGGAGAGGACACACATGCACGGGGCTTCGGTAGTGCTGGTCATCTTCCAATTCTTGATTTCTTGCTGTTGTGTGTGTGTTCAGCGTGTGAAAAGTAACAACTGAACACGTAACTTATGTATTTTCTGTATGTAAACTATACCGCAATAAAAAGTTTACCCAAAAGGAAATAAACACAAAATGGGAAACCAGTACACACCCATTAGGAAACCTAAAATTAAAAGGACTGACAATACCAAACACTGACAAGGATGTGGAGCAACTTAAGATTTCATTTACAGGTAGTGAAAATATACATTAGTACAATCACTTTGGGAGAGTGTTTGGAAATATTAAAGCTGAATATACACATACCCAACAATTCCATCTGATTATATAACTAACAGAAAGTTGTACATATGTGTTCTCAAAAGACATGTACAAGAATGTTCATAGCAGTATTTTCCCCAAATGAAAACAATCCAATGTCCTTCGATGCTGCTGGAGGCTTGTAAGATCAGTTACAGCCCAGAACTGCAGGGAAGTTAACCTCCTTGTGCCAGCACCCCTCAGTCAATGGGAAACAGGAGCCAGCAGATAAATACTCCAGCTTCCTGCTCTCCCATCCTTTAGACAATTCTGGGAAGCATTATTATCCAATCTCAGTAACAAATCCTTGTATTGGACGTCCCTCCAAAACTGACTCACTTTTCTCACCTCCTCATTGTCTCCTGGAATCATTCCCCCAGATAAACTACTCCATTTCAGGGGGAGCCCAAACGTCAATAAAATACTATTCCATCTACATATAACTCCAAACCATACAAAACCTATTATGGTGACAGACTGATATCAGAGTAGGGGTTGCCAGTGGGGCAACAAGTGGAGAGGGCACAAAGGAGGGTTCTGGGGTGCTGGTGACGTTCTCTGCCCTGAGCAGGATGGCGTTTAAACAGGCATGTTCACTTTGTAAATCTTCATCGAGCTATATGCTTAAAGTATATGCATTTTATTATATGTACACTGTAATTTTAAAAATTATACAATGTAGGAACGAGATAGAAGAGCTGCTAAGGGGAAAGTGGGCTCTTAGAGGAAATGGGACTTAAAGGCATTTGAAAGATAAGTCAATTGCAATGGGCACATCACCTTTTTTGGATAATGTCCATTCTCTCTCATCCTTGGCATCACAAATTATTGAGGGATTTGTTGGAAGCTGATGATGGGAGAGGACTGTGAAATTACATTACGATGAAAACAGGGCCACTGAAATTCACCTGGAAAAATGCATCCCCCTGAGACAGGCACAAGGCATTACACCGCCAGGTGTGTTTTGTAAGTTGACTTTCTTCAGCCTTGTTTGACATTCCTGCTGTGGTCGATTTCCAAGACTGTTTCACCCAGGGCTAGCCTTCCTCTTCTTCCTTCCCCTTTCCCATTCAACGTATATTTATGTTTCAAACCCTATGTTAAGCACTTGGGATATCAGTGAACAGTAATAGATGTGGTTCCTGCTTATTGAGTTCTACTCCAATAAGGAAAACATATCAAATATACAAACTGATGAGTGTGATGGTAATTAGTGCTATAAATTCCTGGGTCTAGCATAGTTTATTGACCTACTTAAGAGAGGTGGGGTAGGCTTCCTGAAGGAAGCAACACTTGCGCTCAACTCTAAGGATGAATAGAAGTTAACTAGAAAATCAAATGGGTGAACGAAGGTGGAGGGGGAGAGAACAGAGAGTTAAGAGGGACAAAGAAAAATCCAATATGGTTTGGAAGAGTGAGCATGTTAGACAGGCTGGGCAGATGAGCAAGGGGAGCCATTTATGGCCACATAAACTTTGTTGAAGTTTGTCATTATCCTAAGGGCAATAAAGCCAGTGGGGTTTCAGGCCGAGAAGTGCCACGTGTGTTTTGAAAAGATCCCTATGGCTCTTGTGTGAAGTGAGTGGAAAAGGATCACTGTGGATGTGAACATACAGGTTACTGCAGCGAGCTGGGGGCAAGGTGCTGGTAGCTTGGACTGCGGTGGCGGCAGTCAAGATGAAGAGAAAACAATTGAACAGATATTTAGAATGCACGTGAACAAACTTTAATCACAGCTGTAAAACAACGTCATCTTTATTTCTCATCTGAGCAAGTTATACTCATGTCATGTTTACATCCGCTAGATACAGGAAATGCGTTTTGTTAACACTGGTCATTAGCCTTGTTTCACTAGCCTTCTTCTTAGGAAAAAAGGTGTGTGGCCACATTGCAACTGAATCGCACCTGGAAATTTCCTTAAGCTGATAAGCACAAAATTTTTGAAGAATGGAATTGAAAATTGCCATCAAGTTGCAAAAAGGTGCAGGGGAGGGGAGGACATGGCTATGGAATCACCAGTGAATAATACCCAAAAGGCATTGTAAGGAAGACAAACGGAAAAACCAGTGTACAGGAGGCAGGCAAGAGGATTGGTGGTAAATTAAAACAAGATTCTTCAAGACACACCCAAGCTAGTCTGTAGCGATGTAGGGAAAAATGAACCTCCGAGTCATTTACATGAAGACTGCACTCTTTAGCAAAGTGAGGGACTCTGCTTGTGCCAGGGGGAAGGGCGGGGATTATTTTGAAGGAAAGATGTATATTCTTATTCTCAGGCAAATGCTTAAGAGCATAAGTTAGCATAAACTTCAGGAGTGCCGCCACATGCTTGATCCACAGGTTGAGGGGCAGACAGTGAGGCCCAGGCTATGTTCCCAGGTAGCTGCTGGGCTCTACCAGGAGAATGGATTGGGGCGAAAACAGTAACAGCACACCAAAGCACCAAGGTGGTTGGATAGCAGTGGGAAAGTTAAGAGAATGCTACTTCCCCTGGGGTGTAGATTCCACCAAGGGCTGCTTCTCCTTCCGCCCAAGGCAGAGAGACAGAGAATGATGGAAAATTGCTGAAGGTCAGTTCAGGATGGGGACCAGGCCAAGACAGAGCAGACCACCACAGTACTTCCAGGAGTTATATAGCTAACTTTCTGGCAACCAAACCCCAGCGGCTACTGGGACCTTGGAAATGATTTAGCTGCTGCTACCGAACAGCTTTTGTGGAGGGCTCAGATAAAGTTCTAGGGAAGGAGCAGATTTGGCTGGATGAAGAAAGTAACAAAAAGTACCAACAGGGTCCAAGTAGGGAGAGAAATATTCTGCGTGAGATTTAACTGGTATTTGGCTCTGGCTGGCTACTTAGCAGATCACCTGGACCCGTAAGTGCGCTGGTTGGATAATTTCCCCCTGCAGACCAAGAGGGGCTTTGAGGTCACCTCACATCTCTCTGGAGCAAGTAGCCTCTTCAAGAAGATGTTAACCAAGGACCAAGCTAGGTGGAAATGGGTGGAAGTTTCTCATTGAACAGGTAGGTTTTCAGGCTCACATCACCCCACCCCCACCACTTATGTTCCAATTCACACCAGAAATTCATTACTGTGGCAAGCCGAGTCAATTCATGTCATTGAACCCCTTTCCCATTAATTTACCCTTTTAATATAAAGTTCAATCTTTTTTAGGCCTTTCTTACAATGACATTGCTAGGGGCTTTTAATGGACCACGCGGACATCAAGGTACAGGGCCAGAGTTGTGTGGTCAGAGTATTGTCCCAATAAAGAGGGATTGTCGCAAGACTGCTGGAAAGCTTATCTTGTTTTAGGTAGAAGAAATGGCTTAAAATACGAGTTCTGGGTGCCCCAAGAAGAGCTAAGGAAAATGGATGGAAGACTATATTCTCTGAATCACTACATTTTTAAAGCCCAACTATGTTGCATAAAATAGCATTTCAGCTCTTAGGCAGGCAACTTTCAGTGTTTTTTTGTTTGTTTTGCAGCTGTTAGGTCTATGAACCACTCTAGTACATAAGAGAAATGACGAGAATCTTTTGAAGTTTGAGAAGGTGCTGGTATCCTAGTGTCTTACCATCATTTTCTAGGACTCAGGATGTGGGTACAGAACACAGCATTTCCTTCTAAGGTACAAAATCCTAAATCAGATCATAAGTTGAAATGTTGGTGCTACCATTTAATAAGTATGGAGCTTTAAACAAGGTACTTAATCCCTGAAACTCTTTTTGAGACATAGTTTACTCCTACACATCTGTAATAGGGCCATATGAGACTCAAGACGATATGTACAATGTTTAAATGCTTACCCAGCATCACACTGGATGCATATATAAAACCTTCTGTAAACGGTAATACCTGCCTTGGGTTTCAGGCAGCCACCTGACAAGATGGGTTCCCACTTAAATTGTTATAAAGGTGTGACCACCATGGACTAGGTCTGCAGCTATAGATGTCCTCACACTAGTAAAATCTTCAGTTAAGGTCTAGACCCTAGAAATACGTTTTCAATGTACTCAGCACATGAAATTAACTTGGAAGCAGTCACATTTGTTCATATAATTTTGAATTAGTAATCAGTCTCTGTGTTTGCTTATACAATTTTAAATCCAACTCCTCAGTCACATGAGCCACCACAAGGCTAACTAACTACACTGGTCAATGCATCATGGAACATTTTCATCACAGAAAATTCTACTGTAAAGTGCAGTAGTTTCAAGAGTGGTGGGCCAATCAAGTTGGGCATTAACACGTTTCCCTGCACCCTCAAACAGTAAGAGTTTTTGTCTCTCCCTCAACATTAGCTTCTTTCTCACCTTCACTCCTTTCTACATACCTCCTTAGGTGCTTTCTATACTTTGGCCACAAATTTCAATGCAGATACTCTCACCCTTTGAACAGATTAAAAACAAAAAATCACACCACTATGTTTTTTTTCCTTACTGCAAGCACTTGTCTTAACCCACTCCACACATTACATAGGCATTCTTTTACTTTCTTTCCTATCAGTAGTCACCCAGAGACAAGCTCTGAAAGCCCTATCTTTTTTGAATTCTTCCCTTCTACTATATTTACTACAGAAAGGGCACAAAGTTTTGCCTCTTGGTGCAGTAGTTGCCCGTATTGGTAGCAAATTGAAAGTACAGCAATGGAATGATAATGCCAGAGTCCCAATGACCAAGACTTAATGTCTGGTGCACACATCTGGGAATCAGGATTTTAAGGCTCCCTTGGTAATTTTAATGCACAATCAAGATTGAGAACCATTCAACAATAATTTGATAGAATACTGATAATCATTCTAATAATGTTTAGGTTTATGAAAGGCCTGTAAGAATTACATTTGCACAAGTCCATTTCTGTCACTCTTTCAGAACAATTTATTTTAGTCAAGCTCTTTTATTCATGTGTGACCTTAAGAAAATAATATGGCATGCTCAGGACTGGAATGGAGAGAACCATGCCTCCTAAACCTGATTTGTCTTGGGCTGCAACTCTTTCGTGTTAGCTACCTTGGTTTTGGTTGGCATTTACCCCATTATACTACCACCCCTTCTCTCTCCCCATTGTCTTGTACTTCTAATTTAAGCAGTGGGGAAGTGGACTAACTTTAACACTCTTTATAAAACAAATCCTGCTCTTCATAACTGGGGTTTTTGTTAACCCTAAAGTCACTTATTCAACCACATACTGTTTTCAAGCCTTCTCCTTAGTTTTCTTTACTTCATTAGGATTAATTTAACAAAAATACGAACTTGGAATTTTCTAACACCCCTAATTTAATCTCCTCTAAACACCTGGAATTCTCTCATCCCATTCAGGTGTAAATCTCTACCCAGCCCTTTCTCTATAGTTTAACTGAGTACATTTTAAATTTGTATCACTCTTTCTAAACAGTAAAAACTCTCCAACATAGTCAAACACCTATGTACAAACGATGCTGTTCTCTGTAAGGTACAGCACTGATAAACTGAGGTACTTTTGAAGTTATTTAGTAGTTCATACTCTGCATATTACACATAACTTATTTACTGGTTACTCTCACTTCTGTCATAGCTGTTTTACTGTTAACTGGTTTCCTTTATTTATCAGGGTGCTGTTTCTTTAATCCTGCTAAATTCAACTGAAATATATATTCTTGGTCAAAGTGATCTGAACCAGGGCCCCAAAATTCAAAACTAGTCCATTATTGTTCAGCCTTTTCAACTGGTGTGCTGCAATGATGTTTAAAACATGTAACACCTATTTAAAAATAGTCAAGGGGTCCTGATGTTCCCCCCCCAGACTGTCAAATAAAAAAACAACAAACACAGCAATACCCATCCAGTGTGAATGATCAAAATTATACCAGTTTTCTTGTCAGCCTGGCAAAAAATATATATTTTTGGTGTGCCACAGAGTTTTAGGCATTAGTTTGTGTCATGAGATGGAAAAGGTTGAAAATTGCTGGTGTAGTTAATTTTCCTCGTATTAAACAAAAAGGTCAGATGTCAGTAGGAATGTTTATGTGGCTAAGTCCTTCATTTTCCCAGGTCACAGTTAATCATGACACTTTGTGGTTTTCTCCTGAAAATTAGTGTATCACAGGCCAGATACATAGTCTCTGAACAAAGTGAATCTTTCAACCAATCTCATTAAACACATAGCTATTTCCTATTCCCCAAGCGTTTCTACAATGCGCCTCACCGTTTCATCTACATTACCTGAACACTAGTTACTTGTACTGTTTCTCATCTGTTGTTTTACTTTCCTTGTCATGGCCCTGGACTTTGATGCTGAAATGTCCAATAGATTCCTTCAACATTTTATGGTTACTGTATGGCTCAAATGATAGCCATTTTTCTTCTACTCTTTCTGTTACGTTCTCAATCCTCACTTATTCCCTTCCAATTTACCACAATCTTTTTGTTCCTGTTGGCGATATTTTTCTTTTCTGTTATACCTACTTCCCTCTGGAAGAGGCTTTACATCCTGCATTGACTGGCACTACTCTTATAATCTTTGCAGGCTTCAGATGTTGGGGTAACATCTGAACTAAAATATACTGGGAATCCTCTTTTCAACTATGAAGACATTTAGCCTAATTAGCCTAAGATCTAGAGCATAAAATGGTTCTTCCCCATCAAGACAACCTAGACTCACCCTGGTACTTTATCAATAATCTTGTATGCGTGTAGATTTTCTAAGAGTGTATAACCATTTCTCTATCCATTAAAAAGGAGCCTTTCCCTAGTTTCTTCCATTATTTGATTTCAAATGGAATTAAAACTGGGCACTTTCATGCTTGGACTAATTGGTCTGGTATCTTTTAGATACTGATGGCTAACATTATAATCTTAAATAGGTTTTATTAGCATTTTAGAACCTTAACCCTTTCTAAGCTTCCAGTTTTACTTTCTCCTGAGTTATGTGCCGAAACTGAGTTTGTGTAGCATATGAAATGACACGTTTAGAAAACAAGGTGGGTGAAAGTATCTCTGACCAAATTAACACACAAGCTACTATTATCCTGTGAATCTCAGATCTAAGGGCAGTCCATAGTTCAGCCTCTCTCTATTCTGCTTTATCACCTGTTAATATAAAATCATTGCAATTAATTGAGAAGAGCACAAAAAATTGGTTGATATGGGTTGAACTAATTGAAAGTAAAATGTATAACCCTCACTATAGTTACCTGGGAAAGAATTTTTCTATTTTCAGTAACACCAAGGAAAAGACTCAGAATCCAGAAAATAAATAGGGCTGATAAGTAGCAATTAAAAGGACAAAATGGAAGAAAATAAGTTTTATTCTCCAGTTATTTCAATTTCCCTAAAATCTTAACATGTTTGAACCTCGTCTGTTTAAGGATGAAACAATTTAGCACACAACAAAAATCTCAAAAAGGGAACCAACTAGACCACAAAGCATTGATGAAAAGGCTTAATGTATTTCCCAACTTTTTCCATTAGGACATAAAAGCAATTTTGCAAGACTCTCACTCCACACCAAAGTTCCTTGTCTCCTTAATACAATACCCACCCCAATGAAGTATAATTTGAGCAGTGTGTGTTGGTATGCATAATAGTGACTAAGACTCAAAGAAAAATATACATTCTAGGGGTTTTGTGGAGGCCACAGTGAAACAAAAGAATTTGAAATAAACAATTATAAAATACAAAAATAAAAAACCAGGGTTTTTTTCTCTCCAAATTCCTGGTTTAATAAGGACGTGTTTATTGTGAGAAAAAAAGGTCCCAAACATCAGGCTTTTCACAAAAATAACCCACAGTATCAACTTTAGAAAACAAATCTTGAGACTATTACACTAATTATTTTCCTAGAGGATGCATTTGACATGCCAACTCTCATTCACAAAAATACATCGTTACATTTGTGTTGAAGAGCCCCACGTATGCTACATACACAGGGTTAACACATACACCTCTAACTCAAAGCTGCTCTCAAGGTGCTACTCAACTAATGAGATTGCCTTTGCAGTTAGGGAAGCAACTACTGAACTCATACATGAATGAAAAGAACTGTACTCCCTGCATAACAAGAGATTATTTTGGAGACAGTTGATAAAAACCATACATCCTTTTTATTGTTAAGTCGTAAAGAGGTATCAAAATTAAAAGCAAAAATTACAGGGTAAGACTTAACTACTAGGAGCATCAAAGGAAGTGAAAATGGGACTAGGCGCAGGGCAATATGAATTAATGAACATGGGAGGAACAAGGATGGGGAGAACAGTGAGCATGTGCTGAAGATACTAGGGGAGAGGATCTGGTGAAAATTTTGATCTTAGACAAGCGCCTAGGTAAAGAAATAATGGGACAAGATTTCTAAACCCCACTATGTGCTTAAGAGTCATCCTCGCCATTGGCGCTGTCTCTGTCATCCTCTCCTTCCTCAGCCTCTTTTTCATCATCCTTGATCAACTCCAGCTGTGAGAAACAGACACAAATAGGATGGAGTTAGAGGCACTCCATGTGTCCCTGGTCCCCCCTCCACCACCTCTTTCTTTCCTTTCCCGTGGTTTTCACCTGGTCATCCCCCCGATCTTCATTATCATCATCATCCAGTAGGTCCCCCTCCTCAGCAGAGTCATCTGCACCCCCCTCAGACTCCATCTTCACATTAGTCTCATCTTTCTTCAGGGAGCTGCTGCTCTGCTCCTCTTCTGACTTATCATTCTTCATCTCTACTGCGGATGAGAAGGACAAGTCTGTCTAGGGCCAAGTAATGTCCCCAGGATGTAGACAATCCCCACTAATAATCACAGAACTGCAGCACAAGTCTAAATCCTCCCACACAAATGCCCTTCCCAAGTTAAACTCCCCAAGTTTCATATTCAACTGCTTTACATCCCACTATTCCAACAGATATTTTCAACTCTCTTAGGTACAAACCCAAAACTCTACACCCAAAAGCAGCAGTAACATTTACCTCCTTGTTTGCTCTGTTCCTTTTCAATTTTTTCCAGGCTTTCCAGTAGAGAATCCACTTTTTGTTTTATCTGGGTCAATTCCTTCTTAATGGCCTGAAGATCATCTCCTTTCACTTTTAATATAAACAAAAATAGATAAGAATCAAGTGTACCAGAAGCTACCAGTAATCAAACACATTCCCACTAGATTATATACCAGTAGCCAACAGAAGATGCCTGGGGAGAAACAGCACTGGTGTCAGACTGTCTCAGTAATGGGGACCTTTGATATTTTATAGTTGAAAAAGAAAAACAGAATCTAATGTGCTTACTCCACTACCAGTAGCATTTTGACTTTTGTGGGTCTGCTAAAGACCGTAATTTCCTTTTAAAATACATTCTCAGTACAGTTTTACTGACATATATTTCATAAATTTAATAGCTGCTTCAACTCCCTAAAGTCTAATAACTTCATTCAAAGTACCAGAGTCGTAAGGACAGAAGGCAGTCTAGAACTGCTCCCTTAATTACTATCTTCTCTTTATTATTTTGATTATACAAAGGCATCTGCACAAAACTGAGCATTAATGGCACTATTTCCCCTATTTCAATACAGAAGAAACACCACGAAGGTATGATAACAATACGTACACTTTCCAGACTTGGAAGAAGATCCTCGCTGTCCACTCTTAGAATTGAAGCCACTTTTGCCCCTTCGTGAGGTGTTTCCTGATACACGCTGGCGTTTCGAGGGCACTACAGCCCGAGCAATAGGAGGAGGAGGAGGAACACGTGCTGGGTAACTGTACATCCTATTGGATAAGAAGAAAACAGAATGCCTTCACAACTAAATTAAGTCAGCAAGATCCAAAGAGCAGTGACTTATAAAATAAATTAATGTCTATTATATAGTCTAAATTATTTTTTATTTCATTTAAAAGGCCAGTAAAATTTTCCTTTGATATTTTAAATACCTAAGGTACTTTTCTTCAAGAAAATGCTACACATACACACAAACACCAAATGATACGGTTGGATAGCTTTATGCAGTGGACATAAAAGGTTCCTCTGTAGTATTAACAAAGCTTTTTTTTTATAGTGAATAGCCTTTATCTTGACCTTATTCTTTTCATATATATGCTACAATAAACAATTCATGTAAGCCAAAAGTACGTACTCACAAAAAGGGATTGCAATTAACTGAGTCTGTGAACAAATACATTATTAGCTAAATTCCTGATCTCTGTACCATAGAAGCACATAAAATCATCATTGCTACTGATTATTAGGGTGAACCATATAAAAACTTGCCAGTACTAATCATTTCTGGTCTATAAAAACAAACAGCCATCTCATGCGTGTTAGCTGGGTATAAAATACCACTACCAATTCTAACAACATTTAAGCATAAGCTCTACTCAGCTCCAAAAGGGCAAAGAATATTGTCAGTCTTTTCCACTATTCGCTAATCAATAATACCTAAATCCATTACCCAGCACACATTTAGCTCTCAAAAGAACAACAACAAAAATCACTGGTTACTAAACTGCTGCTTCCGCTGGTAAGAATCCCAGCAATTGCTGAACATACACCCAAGTTCCCAAGTTACAGTTTGGTATATTTGGTAAAGAGAAACTTCAAAGTTTAATCAAAAATTTCTTACAAGGGCAACAGTTCTAGACAGTCTCTACATTCCATGTCATTTCTACAAAAGCTTGGGGCAGCACAAGAAGGTTACGACACGCCAGTAAGGGGGAAAAAATCTTCCTCTACTTCTGTACCTTCTAGTAACTAAATGAACTCCAAAGCCCAGGTAGTCTATAAAATAAAACAATCTTCCAACTGCTTCTCTACCTAACTTCAAATGTTTTAAGCAACAGATGTGACATATTCAATAGTTCCGAAACTGTTACAGGCAGAGAACCATAGATAATTCTGTATTCTCCTCAACCCAATTTAAAAGGTTTCCATTCTGTTCCAACATGGTTATATTGTCTTTTTCTAGGAGTGGTTGTGACAGGAACATTTTCTTAAGAAAGAACATATATACATTGTAAAACAAGTGATAAAATGATTTACTAACCTTCATTTAAGCAGTTTTTAGGCACTGACCAACCTACCACTTTCCCCTTGAAACCAAACAGTAATTGATTTGCCATGTGTCAAAGAATCCATGACATGGAAGGTTAAGAAAACCTTCACATAATGTCTGGTTTTAAGCTCCAATAAGGAACTCTTAAGTTTGAGGCCCAGGAAATAAGAAAATTTGTGATACCAAAGCAGGAAGGCTTTGGCATTTCTACAATAATTTCTCCTCAGTAGATAACTGTCAAATAAACTGTTAATTTGTCAGTTCTAACCAATTTATGCGAATTAACACAAATTATCACTACTATCTTACAGAGAGCTTTTCCTCTTTTGACCTAAAATTCTCCTGAGTATAATGATTCAGAAACTAAAATATCAAGTGTTCAGAAATTACTCTCCTTTGTGCAAGATGATACTAAAAAAAATATCTAGAAGTAAATGAGAGTGAGTTATCTGTATTTTGGGGCATGAAACAGCTCATGCTCCAGTCCTACTGGATTTAAGTGATCTAATCTAAACTACCTCCCCCAACCCACTCACTTTCATTGGTATCATCTCCAAACCAGTGAGCCAGCCATTCCAGATTCCCTATACTTCGTGGCACTGGAATTCCCTTTCAAACCATACTATTTCACTTGATTCGGGTACAAGGACATAATAAAACGAGGCACAGGACTTCTGGTCAAGATGGCAGTATAGATAAGACATGGCTCGCCTCTTCACATAACCACATCAAAATTACAACTAAAATTTAGAATGACCATCACTCAGAACAATCGGAAATAGAGTTGAATGGAAGTCCGACAACTACAGAATTAAAGAACCCACATCCATTCAGACTGGTGGGAGGGGTGCAGAAGCAGAATGGTATCTACTCCATGAGCAGTAGTGGATAAAAAAAACTTGGGAGAGGTATCTTGGTATCAAGGAGTCTCAATCCCCTCGCCCCCCTCCAGGTCCCCAGGCCTTGGGTTCCAGGCCGGGTCAATAAATCCCCTCAACTTCTGGCTGCAAAAAACAACGGGGATTGAGTTGGTGGAAGAAAGTGCCGGAGTATCAAGCAGTTCCTTTTAAAAAGGAACCCACACACGGATTCACCTACTCAAATTCATTCCCTCTGATATCCAGCACTGGGGTAGTAACTTGAAAGGCACCAGTGGCATGAAAGGAGAACCGAAGTTTCTGGCACCGAGGTGAAGAAAGGCCATTGTCCCTTTTCTAAACTCTCCCCACACAGAGCCAGCAAGCTGGTTAACACTGTTTGACCCTCCTTGGAGATCCCCAGTGACTCTGTCCTACCCAATGTATAGGCCTGACCAAGCTGCTTTTCAACATAAATGGCTGGTCTTGGCTCATGCTTCACAACTTCCTAAATCCTCTCAAAACTCTGTGAGCCCCAGGCCTGGCACTAGCAGCAGCCAGCCTAGATTCACAGCTCAGCTTCACCTGAGAATCTCCAAGCCCAGCACAAGTAGCAGCCATCTCAGATTGCTTTATAGCCAGGTAGGGTGGCCCAAGGCAAAACACAGGTGGGAGATGACCCTGACCTGCACCACTGGAGAAATACCAAGGGTAGTGCACCCAGTGGATAGCTACAGACCACAGAGGAGGCACCACCACCCTGCCCCTGCACAGTTGATCCTCCACGGAGGGTGTAGGTGGTAGTTAAGTGGTCACAGCCAATCCTTGTAGCTGATTGGTCTGGGTAAATCCCTCCCACTGACCTGCCAACAGGAATCAAGGCATAACTACAAGACA
Source organism: Glossophaga mutica (assembly GCA_039655065.1). NCBI lineage: Eukaryota > Metazoa > Chordata > Mammalia > Chiroptera > Phyllostomidae > Glossophaga > Glossophaga mutica. The sequence continues at coordinate 73,393,907 of CM077303.1, forward strand.
GTGTACTCAGCCCACATGAAGGATATACCTTGAGTACACAGCTTGGGTGGATAGGGGAGGCTGTGCTACTGGACCCTACAGGACACCAACTACATTTGGCCACTCTACCAAGACATGTAGTCAAGGCAGCTCTACCCAATACATAGAAACAAATGCAGGGAGGCTGCCAAAATGAGGAGACAAAGAAACATGGCCCCAATGAAAGGAAAGGATCAAAACTCCAGAAAAAGAATCTATCAGATACAGAGCTCAGAATACTGGTTATAAGGATGCTCGAGGAACTTAGTGAGGACCTCAACAGCATAAAAAAAGATCCAGTCAGAAATAAAGGATACTGTTTGAAATAAAGAACAATTTAATTTACAGGGAAATGACAGTGGAATGGATGAAACTTGAGAAGCAAATAAATGATTTTTAACACGAGGAAGCAAAAAAAAAAAAAACAACCTGTCAGAACAAGGAGAAGAAAAAGGAATCTAAAGAACAAGGAGGGATAGTATAAGCAGCCTCTGGGTCAACTCCAAGAGGCCCACCATTTGCATAAGGGTGCTACAAGGAAAAAGAGAAAGAGTAAGAAATTGGAAATTTATCTGAAAAAATGAAAGAAAATTCCCTAATTTGGTGAAGGAAATAGACATGCAAGTCCTGGAAGCACAGAGAGTCCCAAAGAGACCCACTCGAAGACACATCATAAATGCCAAAGGTTAAAGATAAAGAGAGAATCTTAAAAGCAACAAGAGAACGTGGACCTACAGTCAAGACTGCTCTACTCAGCAAAGCTGTAGTTTAGAATCAAAAGGCAGAAAAAGATCCACCCAGGTAAGAAAAAACTAAAGGAGTTCATCACCACCAAACCATTATTATATAAAATGTTAAAGGGACTTATTTAAGAAAAAGATAAAAACTATGAACAAAAAAATGGCAAAAAATACGTATCTTTCAACAACTGAAATCTAAAAAAACAAACTAAGCAAAACAAGAAGAACAGAGACAAAATTATGGATACGGACAGCATTTTCATGGTTGCCAGATGGGAGTGTGGAGGACTGGGTAAAGAAGTGAGGGGATTAAGAAGTACAAATAGGTAGGTACTGAATACCCGTGGGGATGTACGGTACAGTATAGGAAATAGAGTAGCTGAGAACTTATACACACAACAATGGTGGGGTTATTTCCCTGAGGGAATTGGGTATGCAAGGTGAAGGAGCAGGGGGAAGGGGGGGGATCAGGACAACTGTAACAGCATAATCAATAAAATGTAATTAAAACAACATGAGGCACAAAGTGTAGTTTTGAGTCTGTGCAAGACTGCATGAACACAAATAAGAGTCACTCTAGTTTTAGAAGAATACATTTAAAAAGATCAACCAGTAATGCTGAAGGACTTTTAGTGCCACAGAACCAAACAAACTGCTGCTTCACAGAAGTTTAAGTTGACCTTGTCTTGAAAAATGTTGAATTGCATGGTTCTGAAAACATAAGGCTCAGAAAACACAAAGAGAAAAACCATACCTACTGTGATAACCCTTCAGGGATATGTAATAACAAGCTCAGTATGACAGCTTCAAAACCAGCTACAAATTAAGTAAACAACCATTTTCCCCATGAGAAAGCCATGCAGTAAGCCAGCCACATAAGGCAGCAGCTACTGACTCCTTATTGACAGACCCCAAGTCATTAAAAAACCTTCATAAAAATTTCATTATTACCAGAACAAACACAATGTCCAAGAGAACTATGACTGCATCCTAAATGATAAGTCTGGACACTAAGTATTGGTATAAAATCTAGTCAGAATGAAGGTTATTAAAATACCATTTTAAAGAAATTAAAACATTTCCAGACACTTATTAGCTACTTATTGTCTGGACAGATAAGTCAAAGAACCTCTATGTTATTCTCCAAGCAAAAACAAACATTACAAGGCATTTATTGAAAACACAGGTTTTCGCCCTGGCCAGTGTGGCTCAGTTAGTTTGAACATCACCCTACAAAAGGAAGGATTGCAGGTTTGGTCCCTGGTTAGGGCGTGTGCAACAAGCAACCAACTGATGTTTATCTATCACATTGCTGTTTCTCTCCCTCTTCCCGCCCTCCACTCTGCTCCCTCTCTCTGGAATAAAAAATAAATAACTAACTAAATGAAAAAGGAAAACAACAACAACAACAACAAAAATAAAACCCCCACAGGTTTTCAAAACAAGTTTCTTAAATGGTTAGATGCAACAATGATCTTTGGGTCTCAAAAACTCTAATAATAATACATTTCAATCACTACCAATGAACAACTATAATCAATATATTAGTAAAAACCTATATTCTCCTGGGGACGTTTATTTAACATACCATAGATGTTTTCTGTCTTAAAATTCTGGATACATTATTGGGAACAGGCTGAAAGTCACCAGAGGGGAGAGGGGAGGGAATTTCAGGGGAAAAGGGGAAGGATTTACAGAAACAAGTAAAAAGGACACATGGATAAAAACTATGGGGGGGTGGAAATGGGAAGGAAGGGCTGGGGTGGTGGGTTGGGGTGAGAATAAAAGACAGAAAACTGTACAAGATCAACAATTAAAATAAAAATTAAAAAAAAAAATTCTGGATACATTAAAAGTTACTTTAGGTATATTAATTGTCAAGTAGGTAATTCAAGAAACTAGTTGTCAGATATTATTGCCCACAAAAAAAGACACATGACATAATTTATAGGTAAGAGCAATCTAGTAAGATTACTATCTTCCCAGTACAGTACTTACTAATTTATCAAATTCAGTATAAAAATGCATTTGATTTTATTACTGCTTGTCTCTGATGGTCCTAGAAAAAGGATTGTTGTTATAGGCTACTTTATTTAGACTTTAGAATGTCTGAGAATCCTTGAAATTGTATGCTAAAATTATATGAATGTATACACTCCTAAAAAAGTTAAAAAATGAAAAACAAAACAAAAACCACTAATACAGAACCAAAAGGAATATTTCATTCTATTTGAGCTAATCAGGACCAAATCTAGACAGAACACAATGTGCTTACTTCTGAGAAACATGCTTTCTATTTAGAGATGTACAGAGAAAAATGTGTACAAATCCATAGGAAGACTCAAAAGATGATTTTAGAAAGCGAAGATAAACACGATTCCAATGGACAAAAAAAATGAGCACAATGTAATCTGTGGAACATACAGAGAGAACCAAAGAAAACAAAGAGACATAACTGCTAAAGTTAATGAAGTTTAAGAGCCAAAGAGCACGTTTTCCCAATGTAAACTACCAGTTGATGATAGATTCCCGCCACAAACTTTGTAGCTATCAGGACCACCAAGTATACATAGAAACCAGCACACTAAAAGTTCACTTAAAAGAGTTTGAAATGAGACTTCCGGCCAAGATGGAAACATAGGTAGACACACTGTGCCTCCACGCACAATCAAAAGAAGAAGGGCAACAATTTAAAAGCAACCAGAACTGCCAGAAAATCGAATTGTATGAAAGTCCGACAACCAAGGAGTTAAAGAAACATTCATCCAGACCAGTAGGACGGGCAGAGACAGGCAGCCAGGCAGAGAAGACTTGCAGCCAGGCAGTGACTGGAGGACCAGGGTGGGCAAGGCAGCGGCTGGTGGAACAGGTGGTCCCACATTTCCATGCTGATAAACTGTGAGGAGCTACTGGAGAGCAAGAAAGACCACACAACCCAGGCTTCCAGCGCAGGGAAATAAAGCCTCAAACCTCTGACTGAAAACACCTGTGGGGTTGAGGCTGCAGCAGAAGAAACTCTCAGCCTCACAGGAGAGTTCATGGGAGACACCCACAGGGTGCTAGAATGTACACAAAACCCACCCATCCAGGAATTAGCACCAGAAGGGCCCAATTTGCTGGTGGGTAGCGGAGGAAGTGACTGAAAACTGTCAGAGTGGAGCAAGTGCCACTGTTCCCTCTTGGACCCCTCCCCCACATACAGCACCACAAGGCAGCAACATGGGGTGCCCCACCCTGGTGAACATCTAAAGCTCCACCCCTTACGTAGTAAGGGGCACACAGAGACAAAAAGAAAAAATGGCTCAAATGAAAGAACAGATCAAAGCTCCAGAAAAAATACAACTAAGCATTGAACAGATAGCCAACCTATCAGATGCATAATTCAAAACACTGGTAATCAGGATGCTCACAGAATTGGTTGATTTTGGTTGCAAATTAGATGAACAAATGAAGGCTACGCTAAGTGAAATGAAGGAAAATGCACAGGGAACCAATAGTGATGGGAAGGAAACTGGGACTCAAATCAACAATTTGGAGCAGAAGAAGAAAGCAACATTCAAACAGAACCGAATGAAGAAACAAGAATTCAAGAAAACTCAGGAGAGGTTTAGGAACCTCCAGGACATCTTTAAACATTCCAACATCCGAATCATAGGGGTACCAAAAGGAAAAGAGGAAGAACAACAAACTGAAAACTTATTTGAACAAATAATGGAGAACTTCCCCATTCTGGCAAAGGAAACAGACTTCCAGGAAATCCAGGAAGCTCAGAGAGTCCCAAAGAAGTTGGAACCAAGGTGGAACACACCAAGGCACATCATAATTGCATTACTCAAGATTAAAGATAAGGAGAGAATCCTAGAAGCAGCAAGAGAAAAAGAGACAGTCACCTACAAAGGAGTTCCCATCAGACTGTCAGCCGATTTCTCAAGAGAGACCTTGCAGGCAAGAAGGGGCTGGAAAGAAGTATTCCAAGTCATGAAAGGCAAGGACCTACATCCAAGATTACTCTATCAAGCGAAGCTATCATTTAGAATGGAAGGACAGATAAAGTGCTTCTCAGATGAGGTCAAGTTAAAGGAGTTCATATCACCAAGCTCTTCTTATATGAAATGTTAAAAGGACTTATGTAAGAAAACGAAGATAAAAAATATGAATAATAAAATGACAGCAATCTCACACTTACTAACAACCACACCTAAAACAAAAATAAAAACAAACTAAGCAAACAACAAAAACAGGAACAGAATCACAGAAATGGAGATAACATGGAGGGTTATCAGCAGGGGAGGGGGGAGAGGGGAAAAAGGTACAGAGAATAAGTAGCATAAATAGTAGGTAGAAAATAGACAGGGGGAGGTTAAGAATAGTATAGAAAATGTAGAAGCCAAAGAACCTATATGTATGACCCATGGGCATGAACTATAGGGGGGAAATGTGGATGGGAGGGAGTGTGCAGGGCAGAGGGGAATAAAGGGGGTGGGAATGGGACAACTGTAATAGCATAACCAATAAAATATATATTTTTAAAAAGTTCAAAATTAAACTAAAGCACTGAGTAAAGACCTGCTACTGTAAAAGTTTTTTAAGTTTGGTTCCTACCGATGTGCTACAACCTGTGACAATCTACAACAATGATAGATTTCCCAAAATATCATTCAGAGTAAACCTTCAGAACACAATCTTTAATATAACATTATGTAATTTTGTAGAAAAGGACTTTCAACATTTATTTATATCTGGCCCTGTGTGGACTAAATCTAAGTAGTTATATTGCATGAGCAGAATATCAGATTATGATACTCGTGAATACCAGAGTTTCTAAAACTGTTCAATTGCCACCCTGGTTGGTGTGTCTCAGTTGGTTGGAGTGTTGTCCCACAGATCAAAAGGTAGCGAGCAAGATCCCTGGTCAGGGCACATGCCTGGGTTGCAGGGTTGGGTCCCTAGTCTTGCCACATACAAGAGGCAACCCATCTCCTATCAATGCTTCTCTCTCACATCGATGTTTCTCTCTTTGCCTCCCTCTCTCTAAAATCAGTAAGCATGGCCTTAGGTGAGGATAAAACAAACTGTTCAAGCATCAACACCTTCAATAACTGCTATCTTTGAACTTAATAAAAAGTCTTTTTAACATACAAAATAATAAATACCAAAAACTTTGAAGTTGCCCCTAATATAATTTCAATAGTATTTATTTCATTACATTTCAAAGGTTTATCTTACAAGTGAATAGACTGACTTTGCCTTAATTATATAAGAAAAAATGTGCTAAAAATGTCTATGCAACATGTTTATTTTAAAATGCAAATATACAATTACATGTCAAAAAAGGACCCAATGCTCCCCATTTTCATAATGTAGTTGAAATTCTTCTTTTGTGTCTAAAAAATAAATGAACTATCAAATTTTTTTGCCCTGGCTTGTGCAGCTCAATGGATTGAGCGCAGGCCTGGGAACCAAAGGGTCACCAGTTCGATTTCCAGTCAGGGCACATGCCTGGGATGCAGGCCAGGTTCCCAGGTGGGGGAGCTCAAAAAGCAACCACACACCGAGGTTTCTCCATCTTTCTCCTTCTCTTTTCCTCTCTAAAAATGAATAAATAAAAATCTTTCTAATTTGTCATTTTTTCTTTATTTTAAATAAAAATCTTTAAAAAGAGAGGAATTTAAAAAATAAAAATAAATGAATTGTCAAAGTTTTTATAATTTGTGGTTTTCTCCCCCTAAATTAAGAAACAATGTCTAAAAAGATGCAGAACCAATGGTGTCACAATCGACAATTCTTTCAGAATTGTTTATATTAGTACTGAGAGGTATTTTTGCTAATTTGAAGACCCATTTGATTAAAAACTGTCCCACTGATTTATTTACAACAGCTGTCCACACAAGTGAAAAGAAATGTTAAATGTGTACTCATTTGAAGATGCATGCAATTTTACAAATTTAAAAAAATGAAAAGCTGCATCTTTAAGAAAATACAATGATTTGTCTTGATGGTTCATTGGGAAGCTATGTTAACATGAAACTAGATGTTTCATGAGAAAACAATCTGAAAATTCAGCTGAACACTTTCTAAACAAAAAATAATCTGGGTGATAATATGCAGGTTGCTCTAAGTCCTAGGACCAATCCTTTCAGAAACAAGACTGGCCCTGGCTGGTGTGGCTCAGTGGATTGAGCTTCGGCCTGTGAACCAAAGGGTTGCTGTTTCTATTCCCAGTCAGGGCACATGAATTGAGGGCCAGGTGCCCAGCAGGGCTCAAGAGGCCACCACACACTGATATTCCTCTTCCTTGTCTTTCTCCCTTTCTCTCTCTAAAAATAAATAAATAAAATCTTAAAAAGAAAAAGAAACAAGACTGGACCCAAGACTATGTTAAGAAACATAATTTTTAAAAAATTCCTGGCTTTGCTTTTGTTTATAAAACCTTCCACCCAGGTAATAATCTCTTCTTGACTCCTCAAATTTCCAGTGATTTATAACATCGCTCATTTCTCATGATGTTCTCAACACATACTCTCCAAAATGTCACACTTTGGATCTTGTACAAAGATAATGTCTTCAACAGAGTGGTCCAATTTTTTTAAAAAGCTGCAATTATAGAGGTATTTATGAATATTGTTGATAGATCGTATTAACATATAAGCTCATTCATTCCTCTATTCTCCTTTTATCAAGACAGGTCCTTCTTTCATCTCATTTATAATAAAATTTCTTCTGAAGACCTGAGAAAACAGATTTGTGGTTGCCAAGGAATAGAACGGAGGGAGAAGTTGACTACAACAAAGGAGCTTTGTGGTAAACTTTCGGGAGATATGGAACTATCTATAACTTAACTTCACCAGCAGGTACATGGCTATGCATATCAAAATTGCACACTGAAAGCATGCATCTTATTATTGTACATAAAAGTTTTGTGTTGTCTCCATTTTCTGTATTTCCATTCTCTTCTCTTGAATCTTCTTGTAAAGTGTATGCCCCCACCATTATTAAAACCTACACTTGTCAAAGTCACCAATGTTTTCCAAATTGCTAAAACAGGTATTTCTAAATCTTCATATTATAGGAATAACCCTCTACCATTTAGACACATATGCACATAACTTCCAGGACACTCATGCTTCTGGTTTTTCTCCAACTTTTGTGTGTGTGTGTGTGTGTGTGTGTGTGTGTGTGTGTGTGTGTGTGTGTGTGTGGAATGCTCAGCCATCTTTGCTTATCCCTCGTCTCCCTGGTCTGTAAAGTTGCCATAATCTTTTTTCCATCTGTACTCATCTTTATGACTGCATAGCCTGTATAGGCAAAAACAACTGCCTAACATGTCTTAAAAATGTTTAACCAGGTGCCTAAATTAACACTCCACAACCGATATACCTCTCAGTCTAGTTCTTCCCTCATCAGTGTCTGTACATTCCAAGTCTCTAGTTTGCAAGGCCAAAACTTTGATGGCATCTCTGATCTTTCCTTAGCCCTCATAATAATCTGTAAGCAAATCTATCTACCTTAACTTCAAAACTCAACCACTTCTCACCACTCCTGTCACTCCCTGGTTCTCCCTTCAAATGTTTGCCTAGATAATTTCATCAGCCACTCATTCTCAGAATAATTTTGTTAAAACACAAAAAAGATCCTCAATCCTATGCTCAAAGGTCACCAATGGCTTCTCATCTTATTCAAATGAAAACCTGAAGATATTCAATAGCTTAACATACTCTACATGCTGTGTTCAACCCATTCATTTTCTCATAGGCCATCTATTTTCCACTATAGTACCCCTAGTGCACACAATAATGCCTCATAGTAAGTTCTTAACAAATATTTGGTGGGGTTTTTTGGGCAGTGGGAAGATTTTATTTATTTTTAGAGGAGGGGAAAGAAGGGAAAAAGAGAGAGGGAGAAACACTGCTGTGTGAGAGAAACATCAATCAGCTGCCTCTCAAACGTCCCCAACCAGGGCCTGGCCTGCAACCCAGGCTATGTGCCCTGACCAGGAATCAAATTGGTGACTTTGATCATTTGCAGGCTGGTGCTCAAACCACAGAGACACACAAGCCAGGTCTTAACAAATATTTTAGAAAATAAGCGATTTCCTCAACTGACTTCTAGAAAAGAATTTATCACAAATTACATTATCAATAACAGATAACAACAAGCCCAACCTATCCTTACAGCTGGATTGCTGAAATGACTAGTCTGCCTTTTTTCCAGTATAAAGACTGTTGGGAATTTTACACTAAGAAGACTCAGAAAAAATAAGCCAAATAAATAATCTTCCATAAAACTGGATCAGTTTTCAAGCTATTTACTGCAAACTAAAAATCAGGCCTTGTGTCTATAATGGATGTGATCTGAGACTATTACAATGCTCTGCTTCTTGTGAAGAAAATCACAAACACAAATTTCCACAGATGAATTTATCTTGCTATTCTATGTTTGTGCCATAATAATCTGTTCTCCTTGTTAAACTCCATTAGCCTCAGCAATAATACGCAGATCACTGTAAGAGTAATAAGTCAAATTCTCTTCAGTAGATTTTATTTCTTGTTCCTTGGATGATTAAACTATCAACCACATCTGTCAATTCATTCCTCTACTCTTTTGATACACGTACACTTCATTAATGGGGAAATCTTATCCTATTTATCTGAATTGTACCTTCTCCGTTTCCATTCCCAGGAAAAAACCCATTAGTTTCCTGGATACCATTTCAAAAGTCCTTGTCAGCTTTGTTCCAAAAAGGCAGTCTGGGTTCTAACTTCTTGACTGAACAGCACTCTTTAGTCATTACAATTCTCATACTGAACACTATTCACAATTCACTCAACCCAGTAAGACTAACGCTGCAGCATTCTAAACCTGAGTAGTCACTACTAACGTGGGTAAATTAAACAGAAAATTTGGTTCTTCAGTCATACTAGCCACATTTCAAGTGCCAAACAGCCAGATGTGGGTAATGCCTACCACACTGACAGTGCAGATACAATATTTACATCACCAGAAAGTTCTACTAAACAGCATTACTCTAGAGTTTGTTGCTTCCAAAGACATCTATCTACTCCTCAACATAATTTCCAAAGAACACCTAGAAGACTGTTTTTGTTTTCAGTCTATAACCTATAATCCTTACAAACCAAATTAATGTCTTTAGTATAAACGGATAGTCACACATATCCTAGGATCACAAAGCAGAATGGTGAAATCATAAAAAACAGTAATAAACTTCAAAATGGTCTGTGTCAGATAGTGTATCCAGAAAATTATATGGGTGAGGTGGGGTGGAGGGATTGAGCAAAAAGGGAAAATGACTCATACACATGGACATGAACAGTGAGGTGATTCCTGGGGGAAGGAGAGTATAAGGGGATTAAATGGTAGTGGAAATATACAATAAAAATTAAATTAAAAACTTTTTAAATTTTAAGTTATATCCAGAATATATAAAGAAGCCTTACAACTGAATGATGACACAAAAACCCAATACAAACACAGGCAAAGAATCTGAATACATTTCTTCAAAAATAAACAAATAGACAATAACCACATGTATGCTCAGCATCAAGTTTTTAAGAAAACACAAATCACAACCATAATGGCATACTAATCCTTGAACTGGAATGGCTTAAGTAAAAAAGATAATGAAACAAGTGTCAGTGATGATGTGAAGAAATTGGAACTCTCAGACAAGGCTGATGGGATTATAAAATGTTACAGATGTATTGGAAGATAGTATAGCAGTTTCTCAGGTTAAATATGGAATTATCTTAAGACCCAGCAATTCTACCCCTAGGTATATATTCAAAAGAAATGAAAACATATGGCCACACAAAAATGTATATACAAACATTCATAGCAGTATTATTCAAAATGTGGAAACATTTCAAATGTCCATGAATTAATGAGTAAATAAACAAAACGTGGTACCATCCATATCATAGAATGCAACTTGGTAATAGAAAAGAATGAAGTACAAATACATGGTACAATATGGCTGAACCATGAAATATTTTTCTAAGTGGAAGAATCAGTCACAAAAGACATATTGAATGGTTTTAAAATTACATCATGGTCAAGACTGCACAACTCTGAATATTCTAAATTGAATTGTATACTTTAAAATTACTTTTATAGTGTGTGAATTATATCCCTAGAAAGCCAAGTTTGGGGAGAGTTGGTGGGATCAGGGCACATGCCTGGGTTGAGGGTTTGGTCCCCGGTCAGGGTGGTAGGAGAAGCAATCAATGGATGTTTCCCTCCCTCTTTCCCATCTCTAAAAATAAATAAAATCTTAAAAAGCAGGGAGGGGTGGATATAATATCACAGAGCTTGACAAAGTCTATGTGGATGAAAAAATGTCCTAAAATACAATAGATTCCCAAAACAGCAAAGGCTGCCTTTGAATTAGATAGTAATATAACCAGAACACCAGGGACAAATAGAAGACTTTCTGGTTGAAGTTCTAATCTGTACCCTTCGAAAAAATGTCTCCTAACTACAAGAACCCAGGAAAAACAACAGGAATAAGGAAATAGCTCTGCTAAGTGAAATAAAGAACATATCACTGTCAAAAATTTAAGTCCATATATAATCAAGCTTATATTGAAAGAATTAATCTATGCCCTCATCTAAAATCCTCCTGTTAACTGTAACATAATCAGGTTCCCACAATAAAGATACAACCAACAAAGGGGCTCTGAGCAAATGTAAAATTTTACCTTATGCCTCAAGTGACACATAAAGAGGCATCTTTTAGCCTTTCCAAGTAGGCAAAAACCCGCTTGTTCTCTGAATCACATGGCTTTCCAATCAAGTCCAATGCTGCTCAGGAATATCAGAAAAATGTAAAGGGGCCGGGGTGGGTGAAAGATAATGACTCCTCTAACCCCAATAAAATTGGTTTAATCTAAAACCTAAAACTTTGTGACCTGGCTGGTGTGGCTCAGAGGACTGAGCGCCAGCCTGTGAACCATAAGGTAGCCAGATCAATTCCCAGTCAGGGCACATGCCTATGTTGCAAAAGCCAGGTCATGTGAGAGGCAACCAACAGATTCATCTCTTGCACATTACTATTTCTCTCTCCTTTCTCCCTCCCTTCCCCTCTCTCTAAAAGTAAATAAATAAAATCTTTAAAATATAAAAAAATGCAAAAATAAACATTAAAACATTAAATAAACATTTTTGTGCCTAGAATGACCAAAAAAAGCCTCAAGTATTAGTTTAAGGAATATGATGGTTAGCTTCTTTCACCCATCCTGCCCTTTCAATGAAACTCTTCCACCGCTGTACAAACCATTTTTCTCTATTTTTCATCAGTATACCTTCCTGGAAAAGACCTGTAGGGTAATAATCAACAAGAACTTGCTGGTTTCCCACACCTCTTAACAACTCAAGTCCCCCAACCTTCCTTGATGTAACCTTTAATGGCATAATCCAAGTCATAAAAGAAAACCTCAACTGTATTTGAGTCCTCTCCCCAAAGCACCCACTTGCAAAACGTTAACCCAATAAATCACACCAAGACCAGTCCACCCCTCCATTCCAACAATCACAATGATAACTGCAATACTTACACCTTCCCCTCCTCCAGTTTCTCTTTGCTATCCACCAGGCTGTTTCTAAGCACACAACTCCTTAATATGCCATATGTAGCCCTTTACAACCCTCATTCTTTCCAACTATAGCTGGCTGCCTCCCCAAATACACCAGAGATATTCACAACTTTGCATCTTTAATTAAAGCTGTACCCTCACCCTTTCTGCTTAAAAGTCCTCTACTTATTATACCAAAGGCAAGTTCAAATATAGCCCTCTGTGAAACTAAACGTGGCACTTTGTATCTCAATGAGGAAGCTTATTGCTACCCAAAGGGTAACACAACTTATCTTTCTATGAGACAATCCTATACAATGCATGACACATAACAGCCCCTGTTAATTTCACAGTACTTTCTTCACTGTATATTATATTGCTGGTCATTTATTTACATGTTATATTTGATCTGTGAGCAGAAATAGTTCATTCCTTTCTAATCATGGTGCACTGGCATATACTATACCACCTATACTATTATACTGCCTTCTAATGATCAATAAGTGAATGAATGAAAATTAATGGGAAAAGATTTTAACTACAGAAATTTAAAAATCTGAAAAAGAAACTACTGCAAAGTATTTCAAAGAAACTGCTCTCAGAAGTTCTCTTCCAAGAGCTGTTCCAGGAACAGTTTTTCTAGAAGCAACAAGACTCTCAACTAAGACATAAAATGGAACTGGATCTTTATCAGGAGCTTCTAGATTTATCCAACTTTTAACGTCAATAAATAATGTTTTGAACAGAAGGATGACTTATATTCATCCTAAAAGCAAAGGCTACTTTGGGCTTATATTCGTACCACACACACACACAAAAATTATGTTTGTTAATTAATCTTTGGGTAAGTGTAAACTATGTATAAGAGTTTATAGAATATGTGAAACATCTGACAGTACATCTGAGTGTCAGATATTAATAAATCTATTTAAAATGATAGTTTCACATTCATTGACAATTTTTTTATTTTTGTTTTTAATTTTTAATTGTTGATCTAACAATTTCTATTAAAATTCGTAACAACTTCCATACCTGTAACATGAAGAATGGCTGTAACAACTAGAATTCAAAATTCCACTAGAAGATGGTAATAACAAAAACATTCATTAAAAATTCTTCCAAACTAAGGTAACCTTTTTTTTTTTTTTCTTTATTTTTAGAGAGAGGGGAAGGGAGGGAGAAAGAGGGAGAGAAACATCAATGTGTGGTTGCCTCTCACAAGACCCCACCGGGGACCTGGCCCGAAAGCCAGGCATGTGCCCTGACTGGGGAATTGAACCATGACCCTTTCGTTCACAGCCTGCGCTCAATCCACTGAGCCACACCAGCCAGGTAAGGTAATCTTTAAAAAAAAAAAAAAAAAAAAAAAAAATTTAATTTATTTATTTTTAGAGAGGGGAAGGGAGTGAAACATCAATGTTTGGTTGCCTCTCATGCACCACACCCCTCACTGTGGACCTGGACTGCAACCCAGGCATGTGCCCTAGACTGATAATCTAACCAGTGACTCTTGGTTTGCAGGCCGGCACTCAATCCACTGAGCCACACCAACCAGAGCTCAAATTAAGGTAATCTTTAATAATTGCAGGTTAATAGTTCTTAACTCCACATCCCCATCGAAAATCAATAACCTTACTGCAGGTGCAAGCAGCAGCAGAATCTAATCCTCTATTGTCTCCTTCTCACAGAAGATAGCATATTAAAATACAAGCAACTCAGATCTAAGTTTTATCATTTGACTATCCTCCAGTTTTACAGGCTGGGACATGATCACCAATACCCATTAATATCCAAGCAAAAATACAAATCATTACAATTCTCCTAACAATACATCATTAATAACTTCTTTCTTTACATTTAAAATGTTTCTCCTCACAAAACAATGCCTACATTCTTAAAATTTCTGTCAAAACTCAGGCTAATAATACAAGATGGAGGCGTAGGTGGACACATTGTGCCTCCTCATACAACCAAAATTAAGGACAAAGATTTAGACACAAGAAAACAACCAGAACTGATAGAAAATTGAACTGTACAGATGTCCAACGACCATTTCATCCGGACTGGTAAGAGGGGCGGAGTTGTGGCAGGAAAAAGTGGACCCAGGCACACCAGCAGCAGCAGCTGGCAGATCCCAAGCCTGCAGGTGGTGGCTAGCAGACCCCAGGCATGGGGTGGCAACTGTGCAGACCCAGTGAGGCCAAACAAGGCGGCTGGCTGACCAGGTAGTCCCACATTCATGAGCAGATAATCCAGGCAAAGGGGAAACGGCAGAAGGGACTGGAATCCAAGAGTGGAGCAAGTAACATTGTTCCTCTCACACCCAGCCCCACGTACAGTGCCAATACCCAGCCACTGGGCTGCCCCACCCTGGGGAACACCTAAGGCTCCACCCCTCACTACATAACAGGTGCAACCAGGACCACCCCCCCCAAAAGGCTCCAAAGAGAGAACAAATTAAAGCCCCAGAGCGACCAAGAGATAGCCAACCTATCAGATGCACAGTTCAAAGCCCTGGTGATCAGGATGCTTACAGAATTGGTTGATTTTGCTCACAAATTAGATGAAAAAATGCAGACTACAATACGTGAAATGAAGAAAGATGCATGGGGAACCAATAGAGATGGGAGAAAAACTGGGACTCAAATCAATGGAGTGGACCAGAAGGAAGAAACAAACAAACAAACAAACAAACAGAAAAGAAGAAAGAAACAAGAATTCAAAAAAATGAGGAGAGGCTTAGGGACCTCCAGGACATATTTAAACATCCCAACATCCGAATTATAGGGGTCCCAGAAGGGGAAGAAGAAGAGCAACAAGTGGAAAACTTATTTGAACAAATAATGAAGAACTTCCCCAATCTGGCAAAGGAAATACATTTCCAGGAAGTCCAGGAAGCTCAGAGAGTCCCAAAGAAGTTGGACCCAAGGAGGAACACACCAAGGCACATCGTAATTATATTAGCCAAGATTAAAATGAAGGAAAGAATTCTAGAAGCAGCAAGGGATAAGGGCACAGTCACCTACAAAGGAGTTCCCATCAGACTGTCAGCTGATTTCTCAAAAGAGACCTTCCAGGCAAGAAGGGGCTGGAAAGAAGTATTTGAAGTCTTGAAAGGCAGGGACCTACATTCAAGATTGCTCTATCCAGCAAAGCTGTCATTTAGAATGGAAGGGCAGATAAAGTGCTTCTTAGATAAGGTCAAGTTCAAGGAGTTCATCATCACCAAGCCCTTATTATATGAAATGTTAAAGGGACTTATCTAAGAAAAAGAAGATCAAAAATATGAACAGTAAAAAGACAGCAAACTCGCAGTTATTAACAACCACACCTAAAACAACAGCAAACTAAGCAAAGAACTAGAACAGGAACAGAAACACAGAAATGGAGATCACATGGAGGGTTAGCAACAGGGGAGTGGGAGGAGGAGAGAGGAGGAAAAGGTACAGAGAGTAAGTAGCATAGATGGTAGGTAGAAAACAGACGGGGGGAGGGCAAGTATAGTGTGGAAAATGTAGAAGCTAAAGAACTTATGACACAAGGACATGAACTAAAAGGGGGGAATGTGGGTGGGAGGGGTGTGCAGGGTGGAGGAGAGTGAGGGGGGAAGGGACAACTGTAATAGCATAATCAATAAAGTATATTAAAAAAACCCCTCAGGCTAATAATCTTTACAGGGCATAATACCTTTATGACGCATGCTGCTCTACTCCCCCCAACTCCACTATGCCAAAAAAAGAGAAAATAATAATAATGATAATAATAAAAGAAAAGAGAACACAAATCTGATCAAGCCTCCAAATTTATCTACTAATTCATAGGAAATACAGCTGGTAGAGGAACATGCTGAACAACACAAAATACAACCTGCAGAACCAAGTCTGCAAAACTGGTCAGATTAAGGGATTTTATGGTTTAAGTGTAAATGATAGTGCTTGTTTATAAAAGTAGTCTTTATCTTTTACTGCTCTACTATTCTTTTAGATTTTGAATTGAAAATGTTCCATAATATAAAATAATGAAATAACTATTAAAAAGGATGTTTAGAAAACAAATGTCAACCATCGTTCATTTCACTAAGCATTAATTTAAAAAACTGTTGGCACAGATAAAGAACCCTAATTATGCTAAAGGTGTTAGTTTTGAGGGGAAGAGTGGAGTGTCCATGATTCCCTTCATTTTGATACGTAATTAGTGTCAACAAAATATGTAGTAATAATAATGTATTAATAGGGTTAATAAAATACTAATTCAGAAGTGTAATCTGCAGTAACATTAGCATGTAGGAATCTGTGGAGCGTTTGATAAACAGAAATCCTTATGCTCTAAAATGATTGGGAATACCTGATTGTAAATATTTGGGGGTCATTATACTGCAATTTTCCCATCTTTTATGTTTTCTTCAGTCTCCATAGCAGCTGTATCAGTAGGCACTATTATTTCCATTTTAGGGATTAAAAAAAAAAAAATCAGATTACTGTATTTTTCGGACCATAACACGCACCTAGGTTTTAGAGGAAAACAAGAAAAAAATTTTTGAAGGAAAGAATGTGGTAAAATATTTAATAACATAAGTAACACAATATTTCACCAATGTAAAGTAAACAAAACTCAACAGCAACATTAACCACCATTATTCCTCCCAAATTTGGGGAAGGAAAAAAAAAAAGAGCAAGAACGAAAAAGTGCGTCTTACAGTCCGAAAAATACAGTACATGGTGCCTTTGGTCACGATCTTTTTTGCTAAATGACAAGTCCCTAGATTTCTCAGGTGTTCTTTTCTCTGCTCCATATCAGCTGCCTTCCCAAACATAACGATAGGTATTAGACCTCAAGATCCCAGAAAGCTGATAAAGAAATCATCTACAGTAAAGCCAAATCTGTTTTAAACTATTTAGTATGTGAATTTCATATTCTTAAGGACATGACTTAGAACCAAAGTGACTAAGTAGACAATGATTTAATCCCATTAACATAGCCAGACTCAAGAGCTTTTAGCATTATCTCAGAGAAAATTTCCCATCTTTTTTTATAAAGACTCCTAGATAGTTGATTTAGGATCACTAGGATAATAACAAAAATCTTAACCTTAACTTGTGAATAAAGTATCTTCAAAATGACTTCTGAGAAGAAGCAAACACCATCCTCCCGAGTTTTTCCATTCTCCACTGAACCTGCTCATTTTCCCACCACAGATAACAGCACTTGAATCAGACCTTTACCAGCTATTACCTGCTTGCTCCATTTAGCCATCAGAAATTTTTTTCTCTTGTTTCTTTAAAAACTGAAGAGTGAGGCCAACAGTACATTGCCACCAATTTTTAGAACCAAAAGGCAGTGATAAGAAATGTCAAGATTTTGTTCTGCAAACATCTAAATTTTTTCACTATTCCTTGCTGTATCTTTTTATTAAGTTTTGTGAAATTCCTCACTGAAAAGGATTTTTTCCCCAAACATATTTACAGTGAGATGATAGGGACAAAGTTTTGCTGCCTTACTAAGACAACTAAAAGAAAAATTTCAGAAGACCACTCTCATGGAGATAGAATTAAGAGTTAAAATTTCTATATGCAGAATTTAAACATGGAGTTTCTTATGCTAGACTCCATGATACCCCAGAAATTATGTATTTTTTTAAATGAGTGTACTAAAATTTTCCTAAAAGGAGCCATGGCATCAAGAAATAGGATAAAAATCATAGAAATAAAACTTCCTTTTCTTTGCTAGCAATGATTCTCAACCCTACCAGGATACAATTCCTTGGGGGGTTTAAAAAATACACTCAGGAAGAGCCTACCTAGAACAGCATGAGTATCTTAAATGTGGCCAAGAGATCTATGTGCAGGAAGGGAGTGGGGTAAAGAACACCTGCTTCAGACACACTCACTAGGTTTCAGGGCCTTCAAGTCTCTCCACCAGTGACCAACATTTCCCATATCTGTTCTCTCAACTGTAAGGTCTGCCATTTTTATATTTTATTATTTTCAAAGTACAAATCCAATTATTTTTCAAACTATGTTCAAACATAAAAATCTGAAGAAATTTCTAAGGACAAATGAAATCATCACTTGATGATGTATGAAAGAGATTCAATTATACAATGCAGACCCAAACAATTTTACCAGTCTTAATTCTTCTGTCCTTTTAATAACTACCATAGCCTACGTGATAGTTCTCAGAGAGGAAAAGCATGCTCATTTATCAAGTCCAATGTTATAAATATGCTCAAATACTTCCATGTAACGCAGTTTCAAAAGTACAAAACCAAATATACCTAATGTTTCCTTAACATGCCATGAAGATTAATATTATCAGAATGCCAATGTCATACCAATCCTTTTTGCATATCATGCCATTCCTCAATAATTAATTCCTACATGAGATCTAAATACATCATTCAAAAGCCACCCATAACCTATCCCTTTACCACATTCTCCAATCTATAATACAAATATTAACACTTTAACTCCTAAAGAAATTTGTATTGTTAATTTACTATACATGCTGATTCTATCCTATTTTGTATTAGCTGATTTGCTTAAAGGTCACTATAAAATATTTAAGGGTAGGAATAATTGTTTAGTTTTGCTGTAATGCCATACAATGCAAAGTTAAGTGGCCAAGTATGCAACAGGGAATTAATGAAGAGAAAAATGGAACTACTATTACTATTTAAGTCCCATTTCATCATAAGGCAAGTCAGTTAGTCCTTTTATTTGGCATACAAATAAAAACAAAACAAAAAACTATCTGCTGCATCAAGAAAAACAGTAGTCCAGAAAATATTGGACATGTCCCAACGACTGAAAGATATACTGATTCTCTGAAATCAAGAGAAATGTCACTTTACCTAGTTGACCTCTGACAATCTGCAGGGGAAGTATTTTCATTTTGTTTTGGCAGAAAATAAAATGGTTCTTACTAGGTGGCTTTTTACCAAGATAGACAAAACAAAACACTTTGAACATACCTGTCATAATAATCCCGCTGAAAGTCATAGTCCAAGTCAAAAGAGGAGCTGAAAAATGAATAACAAAAAGTATTAATTTGGAGCTGTTAATGTCAATTCACAACAACAGACGGGAAAAAAAAAAACCCATGCCAAACCAACCACAACAAATAGATCAACAGATTAGCATGGAATAACCCACAATCATTCAAATAACATCACTAAATTTCAAGTACCTTACACCACTGAACATGCAGTGGGCAAATAGCAAATGTAGGCAAAAGTTAGTTAAATTTCAACACATAGCATAATTGCTAAAATAAGAACACTGAAAATTACAATAGTAAATTAAACATCCTTAGGCCACCTTCTTCCCTTTCTTACTCCCCAGCTTCTTAGAAGCTAAACTCCTCTTAAAGAATTTAATTTGTGCTATAAACACCAAACTACTCTTTAATAGTAAAAAATACCAGAGAATTCTAATAATTCTCTGGGAAATGGGCAAAAAGAAGGTATATTAACAAGAAGTTAATAAAGCATTACTTTTACTCAGACAAATATACGACAGTTAACCCTCCCCACACCCAGAAAAACAGATAGAGAAGATGCCCACTGATGGACACAATGCAGTTATAAACAATAAAGTTCCGGACCTGAGTAGAGGGGACGGAGAAGGGTGTTCTGGTACTGACCCGTACATCTCCGCTGCAGATCGTTTCACACCTGCTTTTCCTCGATTCACTTTTGGCTCTGCAGCCAGATTAATATCTGAAAAAACAAAAAACAAGAACAAAAAATTTTAGTGACAACTCACGTAAATCAAGGGTAGGGGAGTTCTCATAATACAGCTTTTAAAGTGCATGTAAGTCTAACACTCTCTCATCTTTCCTTATCGTATTAAAAAAACTCAAGAATTTTTATAAGGCTAAGACTTAATGTTCTACTACTTTGTCCTATGTTCTCTAGCAAAAAGTGTTCATTATATGTAACACATTGTCTTTGATACCTGCCCGCCTCAGCTCCTACTTCAATGAAATTATCACCATTCAAAGTACACCATTCTGTTCACTCGGTTATCACAGGAGAAAAGTTATCAATAACTAATGGTTGCCTTTGTAGGAATGATTCTGTGAATTTTAAATTAGCATAAATATATTAGAAATGATTGAATTACAGAGATTTTATATGGTAGTTCATGAATTAATATGGTTCATGTATGATACCCTTAAATTTCCCTGAAGGCAAATTTTTATTCTTCTTAAAGTAGAATCAGCTGTAAACTGGCACCAAAAAAAAAAGCTTGTTAAGATTATGCAGCCTTGCCCAGGTGGCTCAGTGGGTTGGAGCATTGTCCTGTATACCAAAAGGTTGTGCGATTGATCACCAGTTGGGGCACATATGGCAAGCAAGTAATTGATGTTTCTCTGTCTTTCTCTCTCTCAAAATCCACAAACATATTCTCCGGTGAGGACTGAAAGACAAAAACTCTTTATATATGCATGTACAAAACCACCCACAGAGAAAAGGGTATTTAAAAAGCAGAGGGAAAAACCCTTATTTCCATATACAACATTAATTTTTAAAACATCCACACCAGTGGCCAACTACTTACCCTACCACCCACTGCCTACCAAACAAGAGTTCAATGGACTCCCTTCCTTAACAAAGGAGGCCATTTTGTCAAAAAATCAATTAGCCAAAGCCTAGGTCTCCAAAACTCAGTTCATCAAATGACAAATTAAAAAAAGACCTTTAGTACACTATCTATTTGCTTACTGAACAATTTTTTAATAGTCTTCATTTCTTGGTTCACTAAACTCATATCTAAGTTTTAACATCTAAAGTTTGTAACTCTGCTTTTACAGTTATGACTTTGGAATCAAACTTTTATAACATTAAAAACAATTAAAATTTTTGAAAAACAATTTTAAGATGTAAAAAATGAAAACAGAACTAAACTGTATCAAGGTTGATTACAAAATCTAATAAAGAAAAATTATTTCACATGATTTCAAACTATAGTACTGAGTCCTATATAAATTGTATTTAGTAATTTTAATTTTAGTAAAAATACAAGTATGGTTATTTTAAAACTGGCACAAAGTACACATAAAATTATTTTTTCTTTTTTAATATATTTTATTGATTATGCTATTACGGTTCTCCCATTTCTCCCCCATCATTCCCGTCCACCCTGCACACCCCCTGCCACCCACATTCCCCTTTAGTTCATGTCCATGTGTCATAAGTTCTTTAGCTTCTACATTTCCCACACTATTCTTGCCCTCCCCCGTCTGTTTTCTACCCACCATCTATGCTACTTATTCTCTGTACCTGTTCCCCCTCTCGCCTCCTCCCACTCCCCTGTTGCTAACCCTCCATGTGATCTCCATTTCTGTGGTTCTGTTCCCGTTCTAGCTGTTTGCTTAGTTTGCTATTGTTTTAGATGTGGTTGTTAATAACTGTGACTTTGCTGCCTTTTCACTGTCATAATTTTTATCTTCTTTTTCTTAGATAAGTCCCTTTAACATTTCATATAATAAGGGCTTGGTGATGATGAACTCCTTGAACTTGACCTTATCTGAGAAGCACTTTATCTGCCCTTCCATTCTAAATGACAGCTTTGCTGGATAGAGCAATCTTGAATGTAGGTCCCTGCCTTTCAAGACTTCAAATACTTCTTTCCAGCCCCTTCTTGCCTGGAAGGTCTCTTTTGAGAAATCAGCTGACAGTCTGATGGGAACTCCTTTGTAGGTGACTGTGCCCTTATCCCTTGCTGCTTCTAGAATTCTTTCCTTCATTTTAATCTTGGCTAATATAATTACGATGTGCCTTGGTGTGTTCCTCCTTGGGTCCAACTTCTTTGGGACTCTCTGAGCTTCCTGGACTTCCTGGAAATGTATTTCCTTTGCCAGATTGGGGAAGTTCTTCATTATTTGTTCAAATAAGTTTTCCACTTGTTGCTCTTCTTCTTCCCCTTCTGGGACCCCTATAATTCGGATGTTGGGATGTTTAAAGATGTCCTGGAGGTTCCTAAGCCTCTCCTCATTTTTTTGAATTCTTGTTTCTTTCTTCTTTTCTGTTTGTTTGTTTGTTTGTTTGTTTCTTCCTTCTGGTCCACTCCATTGATTTGAGTCCCAGTTTTTCTCCCATCTCTATTGGTTCCCCATGCATCTTCCTTCATTTCACGTATTGTAGTCTGCATTTTTTCATCTAATTTGTGAGCAAAATCAACCAATTCTGTAAGCATCCTGATCACCAGGGCTTTGAACTGTGCATCTGATAGGTTGGCTATCTCTTCTTCGCTTAGAGTAACTGGCTTCGGGGCTTTGATTTGTTCTCCGGTGTGAGCCATTTTTGGTTTTTTGTTTTGTTTTGTTTTGTTTTTGGTCTGGTGGCGGCTGTTACGTAGTGAGGGGTAGAGCCTTAAGTGTTCCCCAGGGTGGGGCAGCCCAATTGCTGGGTTGTGACGCTGTGTGTGGGGGCGGGATCCAAGAGGGAACAATGGCACCTGCTCCGCTCTCTCCTGTATTCCAGTCCCTTCTGCCGCATCCCCTTCACCTGGATTATCTGCGCGTGCAGTGCGAGTGTGGGGCCCTCTGGGCAGCCAGCCGCCCTGCACGGCCTCACTGGGTCTACACAGTTGCCACCCTGTGCCCAGGGTCCGCCAGCCACCGCCTGTGGGCCTGGGGTCTGCCAGGCGCCTGCACACTCGGGAACCGCCAGCCACTGTTGTCTGTGTTCCTAGGTCCACACCTCCACTTTTTCCTGCCGCAACTCCACCCCTCTTACTGGTCTGGATGAATGGTTGTTGGACTTCCGTACAGTCCAATTTTCTATTAGCTCTGGTTGTTTTCTTGTTTCTTAATCTTTATTGTCCTTAATTTTGGTTGTGAGAGGACACACAGTGTGTCCACCTACGCCTTCATCTTGGCCACTATGTTTTCTTAAAAAGTGTTAAAAATACTCCCTTCTCTGCTCGCTGAATCTAGCCAGTAGCAATTCAAATGCAGTAATAATAAACACTTCTGATATACAGACAGTGGTTTCTAAATAATTACCATTAAAAGAAGCCAAGACTCTCAGGCAAAAGTGGTAAATTCCAAGTTTAGGTCAAGATACATACCACATGACCTGGAATATCTTGTGGTGCCAGAAAACAAGGAAATAATACATTATTCCATTAGGAAAGTTTCAAGGATACAGGGACCAAGTTAAAGATGATCCACTGGCCAAAATATTCTGAGCTCCTAAGAATGATTTGCAACAGACTAAAAGCACACCTGTTTAAAATATATGAATTCATAATGACACTAAACAAAAGCAATGACTATATTTAAAGGATGCTACAGCATCAACTAATTACACCAAAACTTGAAAAGATTTATCTTTACAGTTTGAGGAGTATTTCTTTTTTGTTTTCTTTTAGATTTTATTTATTTCTTTATTTTTCATGGGAGGAAGAGAGAAAGTGAGGGACATAAACATTGATTGGCTGCCTCCCTCACACCCTCAACTGGGGATCTGGCCCACAACCCAGGCATATGCTCTGACTAGGCATCAAACCAGCAACCTTTTGGTTCGCAGGCTGATGCTCAATCCACTGAGCCACACCAGTCAGGGCTTTAGAGTATTTCTGAAAAATCAAATATTAATAAGAAGTTGTTCAGTTTACAAAAATTACAGTTAATAGGTACAAAAGGGATTAGAAAACCTACTATTTGAAACCCCCAATGAATTACCTAAGCATCGGGAACTTCATCACAGACAGGTGATAAATTTTTCTTAATATTACCAAAAATGGGTAAAACATGTTAGGCCATTAAAGTACATAACACTACCCATTAAATATTTTCAGCAAAATGAAATAGAATCTGAATTAAATCAAGCCTTTAGATTTGCAGACTCCAAGACATTAATCCGCTAGCCACAAGTGGCTATTGAACATTTGAAATACATTATGTCTGAATCCAAGTATGTCTGAAGTATACATCCTGGACTTCAAAGACTTTCCGTGAAAAGAGAATATAAAATGCCCCAATCATATTTTTCAATGATTACGTAACAAAATGACAATATTCTGGGTGTACTGGGTTAAAGTACATTACTAAAATAATTATCACATGTTATTTTACTTCTCTTAATATAGCTGTTTACAAATTTAAAAATCATATACATGGCTCATATTGTTTCTATTAGATAGCACCACTCCAGATCATTACACAGAATAGGGGTAGAAAAAAAAGTCACAAGGAAGCCATCAGTTCAGATTGTGGGAAAATACTAGAGACTTCTCCATCAGATTAAATGTCATAAATGTTTTAAATGGGAAAGGATGAGAGGGAGAAATTCACAGATTTAAAGACATCTAAAGAGGCTACTAATCAAAAGCGTATGTAGACATGGATTGGATTCTGATTTGAATAATGCCAAATTATAAAAAGTTTGAAAAAAGGAAGAATTCTGAATATGGGTCGAATATTAGATGTTAAGGAATTACTACAAATATTTTACCATGTGTATGGAAGTAGGTTTTGCATTTTGTTAAATCTTCATTTGTTAGATATATACTGAAGTCTTAAAAACACTAAACACAGAAAAGACTGAGAAAAAGAAGATCAGCCACATGTTGGTATCTATTCATACAGGCTCATTTTTCTCTTGCTTTGGTGTGAGAAAATTTCTGTGACAGTTAGAAATTAATTTTAAAAATGTGGCTTTATTTTCAGACATCTCACAAAACTTGTCTTAGTTCATTTCTACCACAACAATTTTACAAATGTCAAAGTTTTATATACTGAGTTTTCCTGTACTTTGAGTGAAGGACAAATGATAATGATAATTTGTGTATTCTCAATTACAACTGCTCTATCTTAAATGTTAAGAATTATAAGATTCTTGCCCTGACTGGCGTGGCTTAATGGACTGATTTCAGTATCAGCCTGAGAACTGGAAGATCATCAGTTTGATACCCAGTCAGGGCTCATGCCTGGGTTGCAAGCCAGTTCCCCAGTAGAGGGTGCACAAGAGACAGCCACACACTGACTGATGTTTCTTCCTCCCTTCTTCTCTAAAAAATAAATAAAAAATCTTAAAAAAAAAAAAAACAACCCACTAAACACAAACTCCTGGAAAACAATGAATACAAACAAAAATTTAAGTCACCACAGTATTCCAAAGACTAGAAATGGACTTCTCTTACAAACACTTCAGCTTGTGTAACATTCACATCCCAGAAAATAAGCAGCTATATCAAATTATATGACTGACAACAAATCCTAGAAACTCATAAGCAATTAATGAATTATTCCAGAGCCCTGGCCAGGTGGCTCAGTTGGTTGGAGTATCTTCCCATACACCAAAAAGTTGCAGGTTCAATTCCTGGTCAGGGCACACATACGGGAGGCAACTGATTGATGTTTCTACCTCACAGTGATACCCCTTTTCTCTCTCAAATCAATAAACATATCCTTGCATGAGGATTAAAAAAATTTCAAGAAAATGAACTTCTATAATCAGAAACATACTTAGGATCTTTAACAGTCTTAATAGGTAATGAGGTCTGAAGTTTAGAATATAAACTATCTAAGCAGAGTTCAGACCTCATTGCTCAACATTTGAACATGGTACATCACAGAAAAGACCCCTATACTGGGAGAACTACTATCTAAAACTACACAACCAGAGTTTACACTGCTAAAACATGTCGCGCTTCTACTAGAAGCTTTTTACAAATTGTCTCCATTCTTTAAATTTATCTAAATCATCATGACAACCCCAAGTACAAACTCCGAGGTACTACTAACTCCATTTTAACAGAAAAGAAAATTTAAGCACTGGCTGGTGTGGGTCAGTGTACTGAGTGCCGGTCTGCAAACCAAAGGGTCACTAGTTCGACCCCTAGTTGGGTACAGGCTTGGGTTGCAGGCCAGTTCCATAGTGGGGGGCATGCAAGAAGCAACCATACATTGATATGTCTCCCTTTCTCCCTCCCTCCCCCTCTCTCTAAAAATAAATAAATAGTCTTATTAAAAAAATGTAAGGCTCAGCCAAGCTACATAAGCTGCCCAATATACAATGTGAAGCCCCAATACAGAGTCAACCAATCTGACTCTGGAGCCCATGAGGGACGAGGCTATAGGATCTTCCTCCAGTCCACTGTGAGCAGTAAGCACAGCCATTTATTAAGGCAGCAACTGTACCTTATGAAATAGCATTCCTACGTCCTCTATCTTAAGACTACCAACTGAAGGTTATCTAGTCTCAACTACTCAACATGGCATAACAAATAAAATCTATATTTAGCCCATTCTATCTATTAACCTAACATTTTTATTACACTGAAGTCCACCACAACACCCAGAATATTTCAGGCTATTAAAATGATGGTATGGGAGAGAAAACAACCCAAACAGAGAAGGTCTTATATCTGAATTACATAATCAATAAAAAAATTAATTCAACCCAGATCTTACCTAAAACCTGGCCAGCAATCATTCTGCCATCCTCTCCTGCTACCGCAGCACGGGCATTTCTTTCATTAACATACTGAACAAAGGCAAAGCCCTTATGAACGGAGCAACCCACAATTTTGCCATATTTTGAGAAGATAGCCTCCACATCAGACTTCTTCACCACAAGAGTGTTGAGATTCCCAATGAATACACGGGAGTTCATGGAGCGAGGATCTGTCTTGTTGGTAACATTGCTGGCCATTGTGTTTGATGATAAGGTTCCTCACAAAGCTGAAACTGGAAGGAAAAAAAATGCATAAAGGTGAAAAGATGCTAAAAACAAGATAAATTTTTTTCTACTCTTATTTCGAACCACTGTGACTAGAGTGCAATAGCAGTCAAGCTCAGTCTATTACTATTCAAATTTTAGATCCTCTGAATTATGTCCCCTTATAGAAATTCAATTTTCCCTTCTCTAGTCTATTTGAACAGTATTAGACTACATCCTTTCCTTTTAAGGGGACAGAAAAATCTTCATTGACTCTTGGCAACACAATGTTCTTGAACATTAATTCCAAGTGACCCCTCTGTTTTAAAGGCCTCAAGCAAATTAGAATGCCCTAAGCTCTCTACTAACAATTTCCACTCATTTTTCACCCTCCCAGTCATGCTAATCTAACCACTGCTTGCCATTTATCAATAATTCCATTTTCTTGCACATTACTTTTACTAAAATGAGTCTCACTCATTCTCCCAAAGATATAAAAAAAACTCCAAATTCTGCCCACAAACCATTAGAGCTAGATTAATGGGTACAACTGACACTATGCCCTTCAAGTATAATTAACCTTATTAGAAAAAGGCAATAAGCAGACCAATTCATTCACTCTGGAAATACTTATTTCCCAGGTACTTCAATTGATTTACAATATGCCAGATACCTGAAGTATAATATCATTTTTTTATAGAATGCGATGGCTCTTTACTTCCTTTTTATGTAATAACCTATAAAATATAGCTGGGACATTTAATAATACTGGATGGTGATAGTAAACACTGCATGAAATCAAAAGACAACAGGAACTAAGACAAAGAGTACAAATTTCCACAAGCCATTTTCAAACAAAAATTATCTTTATGTATGATAGGTTCAACCTTAATGTTTTGGCGTTTTTAGCTTTTGTATCTGTCTGCTGCCCCCTGCCACTCAACCAGCAAACTCAAAGTTATTATGATAGATCCACCTTAGATTTAGAGTAACAGTCTTTAAGATTAAAGATACCAGTGTCTGTTATTTTTCCAATCCTCAAGAGAACTAATTAATTCTCACGGATTATGTTAAAATGTCTCATATAC
The DNA here is from genome assembly GCA_039655065.1 of Glossophaga mutica. Lineage (NCBI taxonomy): Eukaryota > Metazoa > Chordata > Mammalia > Chiroptera > Phyllostomidae > Glossophaga > Glossophaga mutica. The sequence continues at coordinate 73,422,012 of CM077303.1, forward strand.
AATAAGTAGTTAACATCAATTATACATGACCTTCCCCATTCTGACCCTTAAAATATCTAGTCATTTCATAAGCAGTACTAATTTGAAAGATGTAAGAACTGCTTTTCCCTATCTTTCCTGAAATTCAAAACACCATCTATTTTGTTTCTAAACTATAGCTTTATAAAGAGTAGTTACTAATCATTTTTTTAGACTAAACAATAAACATTTACCCAACAGTAGGCACTGAGAATCACTCACAGCCTTTCAACCTAAGTGTGACCGCCCCAAATCCTTAGAACATTGAGAATTAAAATATAAACCTACCAAACAGGGTAGTTCTACCTGCCACGAGCATACTGAACGTAAAGTGAAAACACCAAAGAGCAGACACTAAATTTATATCCCTTTCATGTATACTCATCCCCTTCACATATATTTCTTTGAACCACAAATCAGAAATGGCTTTAAATAACTATTTCCTCAATTTTCACAAATATGCTACATAGCTAATACAAAGTTATATAGAACAAAATTCATCACGTACAAAAAATGCCTTAGGGTGTGATTTTCAACCTTTTTCATCTCATGGCACATATAAACTAATTACTAAAATTCTGTAGCACACCAAAAAACAGTTCAGTCAATTTGAACAAAAAAAAGGTATAATTTTGATTCATTCACACTGGACAGCTACTGTGCTGGCTGTTGTTATTTAAGGCCAGTATCCCCAACTAAATAGCCAGGTATTTCATGTTTTCAAATTCTCCTGGCGTACCAGCGTGCTTTGGCAAATTGCTGCCATAAGATATTAGGGCTCAATTCTCTTAAGGAATCCCATTTGAAAAGACTGGTAGAGAGACACCCAGGTATACAAAATAACCCTGGCACAGTAGCTCAGTTAGTTAGAGGATCGTTCCAATACATCAAGGTACTGGGTTTGATCTGTCAGGGCACATATAAGAATCAACCAGTGAATACATAAATGGGTGGAACAAATCAGTTTCTCTCCCATATAAATAAAAATAAAAAGGCGCTAACAACAGTTGTCATTTCTGAATTTAAGGATAGGACTTTATTTCTCATTTTCTTTGATAACATGTGGTTTCCGAATTCAATTCAAAAATCATGAATTGTTAATGAAAAAAATATAATGATCCCAGTTTCAAAAGCTGGGCTAAGGTCAACAGTTTAGCTTTCAATGCCCATAAGTACAATAAGGATTAATCAAGATATGAACAACAGTAGAAGACAGGTGAACACCGAAGACCCATTAATCCCACTCCTAGGGACCCATCTTCCTCAAGAATTAAACAAGAGTTACTACAAATTACTCTTTTTTCATTGAACAATTTCTTGAGAATCTGCTAACTACCAAGCACCAGAGCCACTTTAGGGGGCAAACAGGAACAGATGATTCTAATGGTACTGCTGTTTATTTACTTTTAAAAGATTTTATTTATTTATGGGGAGAGGGGAAGGGAGGGAGAAAGGAGAGAAACACCAACTGGTTGCCTCTTGCGCATACATCCCCAACTGGAGGCCTGGCCTTCAACCCAGGCATGTGCCCTGACCAGGAACTGAACTGGCAACTTTTAGGTTTGCAGGAGGATGCCCAACTCACCGAGTTACACCAATCAGGGTGGTACTATTGTTTAAATTTTTATTAAAGAACAGATTTCCAAAAGTTTTAGAGATAACCAAATGATTTTGGATCATACTTCACCCTACCTAGGAGTCTAAAAGACCTAGAAATTGAGGAGTCCCAAAATATCCTCCTAGTATTTAATGGAAAGAACTAATTTTGAGAAAAGGAGTGTTTTGCCTGTTCCAATACTGAGTACAAGGTACTGCAGTAAAAAGGTCCAATGGTACTAGAGCAGCTTAGTCTCTGTAATTGTAATCTCAAACCTAACACAGAAGTCCCATATCCATCATTTCATTCTCAATCTTTTTCTCCCCCAAAAGTAACTACTCTGTATTTACCCCTTTCTTCCTTTTTAAGTAATTCTATCATCTAAATGTGTATTCCTAGACAGTACAGTCTTAACATTAGAACATCTGATGTCTTTTAAAACTCCTCTTAAATTCCCCTTCCATCCCTTTAACTTAAAATTTACATGTTGAAGAATCCAGAGCATTTGACCTGCAGTTCCCAGTCTACATTTTCAGAAATTTCATACTTACTACAATTCCACATATTTTTCTGTCATCTGTATAGTCTAACATAGTAATCTAGGACAAAAAACTTATTTAGACTCATGTGTGACCCTTCTGTATATATCTTTTTGTGATACTTGTAAGTCCTACCTTATATGTACCATGATGTTCCAAGTTTATCTCAAACATATTACTTAGAAAGAACTCATAAGAATAGTTTCTCAGTTCTTGCATGTTATTACAGTTTGCCTTTGTTCCTTATATTTGTGAGTTTTGCTGAGTATAAAATCATTGGATCACATTTTCTTTCTTTCAACGTTCTGCCATTTAATTTCTGGACTGTCACAGGATCATTCTAAACTGTAAACCTTGCTGGCAAAGTTCTATTTTTCCCAACGCAAGTAGTAGTTACAAGGGTTTTTTTCTTTATAATAACTCAATAGTGTTTTTTTAAAATAGACTAATAGAAATGGTACAAATCTAAATGAATATGTTTGAGACTGCTGCATGGGTCATAAAGGTTTACACTTTGGAATAATCTGCCCTGACAAAGAAGGTCAATTTCTCCTAACTTTTTAAAGTACTAGGAAAGGGAGAAATGGGAGACTGCTCTGACCAGCTAAAAAATCCAACCAAATGTTATACATAGTCTTAAATATATCAGATTTCAAGTGTAAAAGCAAGTTGCAGAAGGAATGGGTCAATTTTTGCTTTTTATCTTATACAGATATGTAGCACACATAGTCGTATTCTTCACACATTTTTAAAATAATTTTTAAATAATTCAGTAGTCTAAAATTCCCAGCAATTGCAGTCTTTAGAAAACTTACGAATCATTTTAAATGTGGAAATTATGATAAAATGTTTAAGTCAAAAAGCAGTATACACAGTTGTACAATACATAACAGGATGTATATATAAATTATGTGCTTAGGAAACATATGGCAGAAATATTTTATAATGTTCTGTAGGTGCCCTGTTTCTGGTTAATTATTAACAATTATTAGGAGACTTCCAGCCAAGATGGAGGCATAGGTGGACACACTGTGCCTGTTCTCACAACCAAAATTAAGGAAAACAAAAATTTAGTAACATAAAAATAAACAGAACAGATAGAAAATTGAATTGTATGTAAGTCTGACAACGATGCAGCCAGATCGGTAAGAGGGGCAGAGTCAGGGGCTGGCGGAGAGGGATTGCAGCAGGAAAAAGCAATGGCTAGTGGTCTCAGACGCGCAGGTGGCAGTTGGCACACTCCAGGCGCACAGGCGGCAATTACTGGGGCAATTACTGGGCCTGGAAGGCAACGAGCAGACCCAGCAAGGTGTATAAGGCGACTGACAGCAGTCACACATTCGTGCGCAGATAAACCAGAAGAAAGCAGGTAGCAAGACAAACAATGCATCCCAGGGCCCCAGGGCCCGGAAATAAAGCCTAAAAGCACTGACTGAAAACACTTCCGGGGGTTGAAGCACCAGAAGAGACTCCCAGCCTCACAGAGGAGACTGAAATCCTAGAGAGCAGAGCAAGCACCATTGTTCCCTCTCAGACCCCGCCCCCACATATGTCACAACTCTGTGACTGCGTTGCCCTGCCCTGGTGAACACCTAAGGCTCTGCCCCTCATAAGCAACAGGCGTGACCACACCCCCCCCCAAATTGGCTCAAATGAAAAGAAATCAACCCCCAGAGCCAATACTTTTAAGCGACCAAGAGATGGGCAACCTATCAGATGCACAGTTCAAAGCACTAATGATCAGGATGCTCACAGAATTGGTTGATTTTGGTTGCAAATTAGATGAACAAATGAAGGCTATGCTAAGTGAAATGAAGGAAAATGCACAGGGAACCAATAGTGATGGGAGGAAAACTGGGACTCAAATCAATCGAGTGGACCAGAAGGAAGAAACAAACAAACAGAAAAGAATGAAGAAACAAGGACTCAAAAAAATGAGGAGAGGCTTAGAAACCTCCAAGACATCTTTAAACATTCCAACATCCGAATTATAGGGGTACCAGAAGGGGAAGAGGAAGAGCAACAAGTGGAAAACTTATTTGAACAAATAATGAAGAACTTCCCCAATCTGGCAAAGGAAATACACTTCCAGGAAGTCCAGGAAGCTCAGAGAGTCCCAAAGAAGTTGGACCCAAGGAGGAACACACCAAGGCACATCGTAATTATATTAGCCAAGATTAAAATGAAGGAAAGAATTCTAGAAGCAGCAAGGGATAAGGGCACAGTCACCTACAAAGGAGTTCCCATCAGACTGTCAGCTGATTTCTCAAAAGAGACCTTCCAGGCAAGAAGGGGCTGGAAAGAAGTATTTGAAGTCTTGAAAGTCAGGGACCTACATCCAAGATTGTTCTATCCAGTAAAGCTGTCATTTAGAATGGAAGGGTAGATAAAGTGCTTCTCAGATAAGGTCAAGTTAAAGGAATTCATCATCACCAAGCCCCTTATTATATGAAGTGTTAAAGGGACTTATCTAAGAAAAAGAAGATCAAAAATATGAACAGTAAAAAGACAGCAAACTCAGTTATTAACATCCACACCTAAAACAAAAGCAAACTAAGTAAACAAACTAGAACAGGAACAGAACCACAGAAATGGAGATCATATGGAGGGTTAGCAACAGAAGAGTGGGAGGAGGAGAGAGGGGGAAAAGATACAGAGAATAAGTAGCGTTAAGTGGTAGAGAGAAAATAGACAGGGGAGGGTTAAGAATAGTGTGGGAAATGTAGAAGCTAAAGAACTTATGACACATGAACTAAAGGGGGGAATGTGGGTGGGAGGGGGTGTGCATGGTGGAGGGGAATGAAGAGGGGAATGGGATAACTGTAATAACATAATAAAATATATAAAAAAATTTTTTTAATATTAAAAATCCTGGCCTTAAAAATGTTTTATAAAACCATTCAAATGTTTTGAGCAATGTACCAATATATGTACTAGTAGTCTAATAATGCTTTAAAATAATGAATGACATTAATCTACATGAATTAGTTTTAACTTTAACCAACAGTCTAATATCTTGATGAAGAATAACAGTTCACAGATCTAGTATATAAATTCTAACTTTCCCCACTTTCTGTGTTATCCAAAGTTTCTTGCACGTCCTACATACTGTAATTCCTCAAAGATGAAAGTAGTCTCGTTACAGCCTTTAAGTTTTCTCAGCTGTCATTAAAGTCACAAATTCATTTTAAGACAAATTCATTATTTCTTAAACTCAAAATTAAAGTGCATAAAATTAAAAAACAGAATCTGTTTCTTTCTTAAAATTAGTTGGGAAAAACCAGTATGTAAAATGTTTCCTGGTTACTCTACATCCTGTTTAATTCACTGTGAAGATCAAGAGGATATGGTTTCCGGAAAAACAGAATTCTACCAGGGTACAAACCAGGGGATGGGGGTGGGGACGGGGACTATTTACCTAAAGGTTACGGAGTGGCAGCACTGAAGTCTCTCTTGAGTGCACATGCATGCGTTTGTATTATTATATATTTTTTCATCCCAGGTTCTTATGCCCATGATTTTTAACATCAAAAAGATCACTAAGGCTTTTCTTACTAGGAGAGCAAAAGTCAAAACCTAGGAGTATTCAGTTACTTTTACTGCCTTATTACACCAAAGGAGCTATGTGTTTTATCATGTACTTTATGCCAAAGCAATAAAAACAGATTTTAGTGGCAGTATAAAGGACAAGATTAGTGGATACAGAAATGTGTTGATTGCTACACTTCTACCATACCAGTCATATCCTACAAACAAAAAATACATAAATAAAACTTACATCTGGCTGGGATGCAAGCAAACTCTGAATTTTATTTCCAGCTATTCATTCTAAAGTTTGAGTTATTCTGACTGCCCTCTTAAGAGAGGCAACCCTATCTTGGACTGTTAATCTAGCTAAACATTTGGGAAATATTTGTAACAACTAGTCCATTGCTCTTTTAATTTTACATTAAATGTCAAGAAAATTCTGCCAGGAAGAGGTACCAAGCAAGGTAGGAAAGGCAGACTTAGCTGACAACTGGGAGAAATACATGGTTCAAATGGTCCAGAAACACAGGTTATAAAGGTCCTGGAATTTGCTGGGAGCTGGGCCAAGTCAACTTATAATTGGAATCAAGCCTTCAGCTCCCTTGCCTTCATGTACTGGCCACTAACTAGAATGCCATCTTTAGTGAAAAGGGATTGAGGGGATGGAAGATAAATACTTGACAAAACAGTGCCACTTAGTTATACTGTGTTCAGTATTGTATCTGGGCATATTTACTGCAAGGGAGGGGGAGCAGAAAATAAGTAAACAAGCCGCAAGATAATTCTACTGGACACTTCAGCCAGTTTTCTGCCTGTGCACCCTATTCCTAGACTAATCACATTGTATTTACTCATATAACATTATATATTGGTTCAAAAAAAGAAATCGAAGATGGCACCAAGTATGGCGTATCAGATGTCAAATCATACTAACTAGAGAGCAAAAAATGTAATAACTTGCCAGACTAGGAAATTTAGAATCCTGCCTTATCATTTTATTACTATCTCTTAAAACCTAAACTAGATTCTACATTTAATTCAAATTAGATGCAGCTGCCATATGCCTAATCTATTTCCCATCTTTGAAGAATTTAAGACAAAGTATCACTAGATGGCAGCAATGAGTTGGCCATTTTTTAAAAAGATGTCTATTTTATACTGTGATTCACAATTTCTTGTCAACAGTTCCTCAGCTTTTGGATACTATATTCGCTCTGCCTACCTACAGCATCATCATCTGACCTCAGCTGTTTTTCTTTGACACTTAAAGAGTTCTTATTTTGCCCCTTTAAATCCTTTTTGGTACCCTTTCCCATACTACTTTCATATTTATATAGTCCACAATTTTTCTCTATGTATATCATTTTTAAAAAAACAATAGCTTTTATTTATTTATTTTTAGAGGGGGGGAAGAGGAGGAGAAAGAGAGGGAGAAAAACATTAATGAGCGGTTGCCTCTTGCACACCCACTACCAGGCACCTGGCCAGCAACCAAGGCATGTATGTGCCCTGACTAGGAATTGAACCAGTGACCTTTTCAGTTCACAGACCGGCACTCAATCCACTGAGCCACACCAGCCAGGGATCTAATGTATATCTTTATTGTGCTCATCAACTATTTCCTTCTGGCTTCTTCACAGAGGCCAACACTGACCTGCCTGTATGTCTACAAAAAGAACAAGGTATATTAATTTGCTCATTCTCAAAACTTATTATTCATCAAAACATAGATATGATCTCAAAAAATAAATAAAATAAAAAATAAAACAAAACCCAGACTATCATGCTAAGACTATAGAATTGAGAAAACAGCAGTTGTATTTTTAGGACATTTTCAGGCCACAAAAAACCCCCACAAAGTTGGCAATTTTTAAATTATGCTAACTACCAATTTTAATAATTAAAACTAAGCCCTGGCTGGTGTGGCTCAGTGGACTGAGTGCCCGCTTGTGCACCTAGAGGTCACTGGCTCAATTCCCAGTAAGGGCACATGCCTGGGTTGCAGGCCAGATCCCCAGTTGGGGGCATACAAGAAGCAAACGATTCCTCACATATTGATGTTTCTCTCCCTTGCTCCCCTCCTCTTGTACTAAATAAAATCTTTTAAAAAATTTAAATAAAACTAAGACAATACTCGAAATATTATAAATGGGGAAATTATTAATTCAGTAAATGGTACCAGGTAGCCATCCAAAAGTAAGGGGGGGGGTGGGAAACCAATGTCAAATCTCACTCTACACCACAATAATTTATAGATGGATCAAAGTTTAAATGTAAAAAATTACACATTAAAACCTAAAGAAAAAATCTCAGGAGTCCCCCAAAAGACATAAGAGTAACAGATAAAAGGCAGAAAAAAACAAAACAAATCATAAGCACAAAGTTAGTTGTTTTAAGAAAATACTGAAATTAAAAGATTTTAAAATACCACTTAAAAAAAAAATGCTTGGTAAAGATCACATCAACAACCGAGTCAGGCAAATGTCAATGTCAATGCTAAAATCACTGACTGAGTTTGTGGCACAGTAAACAAATTACATAATCTCAAAGTATTACCCAACAAATTACTGACTGATTATAAAGGAATGGTGACATGGAGGTCATCATTTACATGCCTCCTGATGTGACGAAGTAAGAAATATCTACCACCTCTGCAATATTTGGAAAAATATTTGACTTGAATATACATACAGGAACACAGACAACTTCAGCCCTGACCTGTGTGGCTCAGTTAGTTGGGCACTGTCCCGAAAAGCAAAAGGCTGCCAGTCTGCATCCTGTCAGGGCACATGACTTGGGTCGTGGATCTAGGGCCCAGGCACAGCATGTACAAGAAGCAATGCCCTGATGGATATTTCTCTCTCACATGTGATATAACGCAAGAATCTTCTTCCCTTTCCCTCTCTCTAAAAAGTAAAATCTTAAAAGAAAAAAAAAAGGAACCAAAACAGACAACTTCAAGTTTGTGGGGACATTATATAACACAAGTGGTTGCAACTCCTCAAAAAAATCAGTAGGGGGCTTTTACTAGATTAAGAAAGCAGTATGTAAAACCTGACTGGATACTGGACTAAGGAAAAGAACTTTTTTTGTTGGTGACAACTAAAGAGCTTTAACATGGACTGCATTCAAGATAATATTAATGTTAATTTTCATTGTTTTGATAATAATTTTGGTATTACCTTAAGAGAGACAGCCATGTTGAAGCACCTAAGTGATATACATACTAAGCCTGTAACTTTAAAACCACTGGGTGGGGGCGGGGGGGAGCATAGAGAGCAAACACACCAATCTGGACAGTTGCTACCAAAATAGGGAGGCTGAAATGGAGATGGTGTTATTTTACATATGTATATATTACACATTACCTGTACAAATAATTTTTAAAGACCCTATTATAACAAATGGAAAAACAAAGTATGTCAGGTCACACAATTTAACATGTTCTTAGAAAACGGCAAAATTTACATTTTTTTCCGTCAAATTTGCTAACAAAAAATGACAATCGAATGGGGTGCAGAAGGGAACTGGGACTTCCGCTGCTGAAACTACGTAAATCAGTACACGTTTCTGTAGGTTCACTTGAAAATTCTTAAAGGATAAGTGCCCAACAATAGGTAGGTCTACTTACTCATATTAATTAAGAAATTGATGATGTTAAGTAAATTTCAGGTGATTCTATGTTTGACATAGAAAGAGAAACTGTGACTCTAAGTTTCATAAATCCCAAGACAAAAAAATATTTGAAAGCCACTTAGAAATATGTTTGTAAACATTAGAATGTTTACAATGTAAGCTCTAAAACAAATATGGTAATTCTATACTAGTAAAAATATAGTATAAAACATATTAATAAGTAAACATTTAGCCATGAGAAAGAACGGACCAAAACATCAAAATATTAATAGTGGTTACTTCTCAGTGCTGAAGTTTTTCTTGTTTGTTTTGTGTTTTTTTGTTTTTTGAAGAGAGGAAGTGAAAACATCAAATGGTTGCCTCTCATCCACCCCCCAACTAGGGACCTGGCCCTCAACTCAAGCATGCACCCTGACCAGGAATCAAACCGGTGACCTTTCAGTTCACAAGCTGACGCTCAATCCACCAAGCCACCACACCAGCCCTGCAGGGCTTAGTGCTGAGGTTTTTAAGTAAATACTTTATTTCGACGTTTAACTTTTCTTCAATGAGCATTTCTATAACCAAAAAAAAAAAAAAAAAAAAAAAAAAAAAAAAAAACAAACAAAAAAAAAAAAACCTCTTCCTTTCAAAGTAAAAATGGGTAATATAATGCAAGAAAAATTTTAAAATGAAGGTCTTTACAAAAAATATTCCCAGAATTTCAATAATACAAAAACTAAATCATGTTGCTCATTCCCTTCTACTTTCTTCAAAGAATGTTAAATTTCCCTTAAAACATCACTGCTCACTCACCAATGATCAAGCCTTTTCAAATGCCAGGAAAAGTCAAGGAATTCACAACCTGAAAATACTCAATTCTAAAACTTAATTGGCTCTTCTTCACTAATTTATTCCCTTAGCTCTTCTCTTTAACCATTAATAAGTGATTGAATCATTTTTCCTTTGTTTAAAACATCTCATTCAAACTGTTCATTATCCTGACCATTTTCTATGAAAATAAGGTATTGTGCCTTATTTCATTTGTTAATGTCCTTTTGAACACAGTAGTCCAAATGTGGCTGCTCTTGCAGGAGTGGAACGCACTCAGGATACTACCAAGATGCTATTATTTCTGCCAACTTTGGCACTGTCAACACATGCAGAATTCACTATTATGTAAAACCTCTAATTCTTGTTCAGTTATTAACATGTTAACTTCCTGCAGTTGGACAACTATTCTGTTGGGTTTCTTTACATCAAGCACAGGAAAAGATTTTAGATTTCTGATGCTGTTTTATTATATCTAGTTCCTATTCCCTGGTTCTAGCCTAAAGGAAATTTCAGACTTTGATTTTATTTTGTGGAACATTAACAGTCTCTCCCAATTATATATCTTTTACTGATTTGGTCAACATAACCTGGAGTCTCACCCAAGTCACTTTTATTAAATTTGATCAATACAATTTTCCTTCAATAGCAGATTTTTTTTTTTTTGTTATGTATTAGTTTTGGAACAATAACAGTAATGACAACGTCAACTGTGAAGCCCTTCTGCACATTTTCTGTACTGTGAAAAGGTCTACCCTGGTTTAGTTTTGAGCAAGACCTGGGTTAATACGTAAAAAATTATGAAGCAAAAGTTTAAGTAAAGCTTATTAAAAAAAATTAAACTGAAAAGGTAGATACAAAATTACCTATCCCCACAAATTCAAGCCATGTCTACCTGACCAAACTTCATTTACAAGTGACAAACCTTAAGAGGGTCATCCTAAAAAGAACTTGAAACGTTCCCACACTAAAATACACCACAAATTTTGAAAAAAAGAATTGACGAATGTCTGCAATATGTATGTCGACAACAATTCAAGCCCTTAATACTGTATATAAAAATTAAACTATATCTGGCTGGTGTAGCTCAGAGGATTGAGCATGGGCCTGTGAACCAAAGGTTGCTGGTTCAATTACCAGTCAGGGCACAGCACACACCTGGGTTGCAGGCCAGGTCCCCATCAGGGGGCGTCTGAGAGGCAACCACACATTGATATTTCTCTCCCTCTTTCTCACTCCCTTCCCCCCTCTAAAAATAAATAAAATCTTTTTTTTTAAAATTTTTTTTAAGATTTTTTTTTTTTTTTTAATTTGTCTTTAGAGGGGTAGGGGAGAGGGAGAGAAATATCAATGTACGGTTGCCTCTTGTGTGTCCCCTGCTGGGAACTGGCCTGCAACCCAGGCATGTGCCCTGACTGGGGATCGAACCGCGATCCTCTGGTTCGCAGGCCCGCGCTCAATCCACTGAGCTACACCAGCCAGGGCAAAATAAATAAAATCTTAAAAAAAAATTTAAACAAATACATCCTTACGGTTAAGGGTTCAGAGGCTTTGGAGTCAAAAAGATCTGTTTCAATTCCAAACTCAACCACTTCAGTGTGCACTTCCCTTTGGCAAGCCAATCCCATCAAAAATCCGATCGTTCAACTGTAAAATGAATATCATTTATCTCATAGAATAGGTATGAGGTGTAAATGAAGGTACAGAAAACACTGACATAGAGCCTGGTACATTTCAAGTGTTGCTGCTGCAGCTGCTGCTACTACTAGATCATTTACTATTATTGGTATACACCACAAAAACTGGGCCAGGGACAAAAACAGGTGACTAACAAATAATACCAAAGTTTACGGAGATTTTTAAAAATTCAACATCACTATAAATGAAATACATACAAAACCATTTTAAATTACAATGGTCCTTTTCATACATTATTTTTGACAGTACGGACTGGTATATTTTCAGAGGCCACTTGAACTTTTTTTAACCAAAAGCTTGAAGACTGCGTATTTTTTAACTCAATAATCTCACTTTTTAGAACTCATCAGAAAGAAACAAGGACGTGGCCATGTTAACAGTAAAAAATTAGAAAACATGCATGACAACTGGATTGGCTAAATTAATTGCAACACAGCAATTCAATTGTATACTAATAGCAAAAATTACTTTTAAATGACAACATCTGAACAGAGATGTTCAAGATGTTATAGCACATATGCAAGAATATACAGTTATCTAGATGATTACACACTAAAGTGTTAGATATTTCAGGATGTGGTAGGATTGTGAAGTGTAAGTACTCATTTTCCCAAATTTTTCCTTAATGACATATTGCTTTTATAATTTTTCACTATGCAAAGACAGCTTAATGCTGCCCTGGAATGTAATGATTATGAGAAATAGTTCGGACTACAGTCTGCAAAGCTTTTCTATAAACTCTTAAACAGAAGGTGGAAAAGTCAAGCACTCACTTCCCTTCCTCAAAAGCAATTTGGAACTATATAAAGTCACGAAAATCATCATCTCCAGGACACCAAAAATTTCACTGAATATTGTATTCAATAATTCGGAGTCTTTCATTTATTTAAAGTCCCAACAAATACAGCTATTTTTCTCTACATTCTCAATCTTCACAATCAACTGTGCTGTTATTAAATATTAGTCACCTGTTTCTATGAGCTTTGCATCAGACTTAAGGGGAAAAAAAAACCAGCATTTGAGAGTCCATCAAACTCTTAACTACAGTAGCTTCTATAAAGTAAAACTCCCCATCAACAAACATCATAATCTCAAGTACCAAACAAACATTAGAACCATGTAAAAGAATGCTTCTCACAGGAGAAAAATCCCCTAAAATCAACGCTTCAAAATTACTTCAGTAATACCAACAAATCTTGACTGGAAATTAAAAGGACCTATTCAATTTACAAAAATTATGAACAAAAAATATACGAAGGATTTATAATTTCTAATATAACTGGAAACATGTGAACGAGAGTAACAAAATGGTCAGTGTATAAGCACCTACTCAAGGTAGAGTAATATCTTTAGAACAGGGATGTCAAACTCATTTTCACCCGGGGCCACATCAGCCTCATGGTTGCCTTCAAAGGGCCAAAATAATTTTACAACTATATAAATGTAACTACTACTAAATTGTTAAGGAGTTGAATTTACATTCGGCCCTTTGAAGGCAACTGTGAGGCTGATGTGGCCCTTGGTGAAAAATGAGTTTGACACCCCTGCTTTAGAGATTCATGGTTAACTAATTAACTCTTTGGGCCTAACAGTTGTGGCACAGTAGGCTGGAGCATCACAATCCCCCATGAGGGCACATGCCTAGATTGCAGAGACAACCAACTGATGCTTCTCACTGACAAAAATGTATCTTTCTCTAAAAGCGATTAAAAATGTCCTCAGATGAGGATTTAAAAAAAAAAAAAAAAAAAGATTTAGTTCTTTGCCCTGGCTTGCATGACTTGGTTGGAGCAAAATTCTGGAAACTAAAGGTTGCAGGGTTCAGCCCCCCCAGTTTGGGAGAAAGAATCCAATGCATACTTCTCTCTGCCCCTCCCTTCACTCTAAAAATTAATAAGCATGGTCCTTAGGTGAGGATAAAAAAAATTTAGGTCTTTGTCTTAAATTAGCACTTTCCTCTCAATAGTTCAGCAAAATACATCGAAAGGAAAAGCAGCCCTGACCAGTGTGTGGCTCAATTGGTTGGGCATTGTCCACAAAGTCACTGGTTCAATTCCGGGTCAGGGCACACACCTGGGGTGCAGCTTTGGTCCCTGGACAGGACGCATACAAGAGGCAACCAATCAATGTTTCTCTCCCTTTTTTCCTTTCTGTCCCCTTTCTAAATAAAATTTTTTTAAATGGGGGGGTGGGAGAAGCAAATATGGCAATTTAGGGGGAAGGTACATAGGAATTCATTATACTGTTTTCTATGTTTAGATAATGTTCTTTAGTTGGGGGAAAGGAAAAATGGTCATAACTGTTATAGTCACAGCTACAACTTCAACTGCAAGATTATTTTTCAAATGTGAATCTTTCTAGCTATGATTTATCACCAAGAAAGTATAAATTATCACATTTTACCAGGTACTATATATAATTTGCCAGAGCACAGAACATTTAAAATACACGTATTTAAATATGGCATGTATTCCCGATTAGTAGCTTAAGTGTCATCACCATTTATCCAGTCTGCCTGTTTGAAATTACTTAATTAATTCTACCTGTAATTCAGAGAAAGTCATTAGTTCAAATTTTGCATATAAAATGGTCTTTTCATATTGTACAATATTATTTCAAATTTACACAAAATGTGGCTACACTTTGATCCTCAAAATCCCCTCAAACGTCAAAAACATTCTTGCCAGGACATCCACCAAAATTTCTAATTCCTAAGTAATCAATAAAAAGGAGCAAAGTGGCATAGACCAGCGCTTCTCTTTAAATGTGCCCATAATAATTCCAGGATGAGGTATGAAATCCTGTACTTCTATGAAGCTTCCAGGTGGTGGTGGTGATGGTGATGGTGGTGATGCTGCTGCTGCTGCTGGACCACAAACCATACTCTGAGTAGCAAAAGTCAACAATACTTACAACACATCCATTTCCTTAACATCTTGTAGAAAGCTTCAACTGTATCAGTAAACTCCTTTAAACTGAGTATTCAGATGCAACAATGTATATTTTCCAGTCTACCATGGTGCCTTGGAGACATGTTCAGAAAAATCAGGATTTTTTCATATATTACAAAGGTAATTATTATGCTTTTTTGCTGTTTAACATCCATATGGGATTAGGAAAGCACCCGGCTATCAAATCAAGCATTTACATTAAGGTTTCTGTAATAGATATGCAGAGTCACTAAAGTGTAAACAACCTCACCTCAACTGAGATCAGGTTTGGTCACCCCACTTTGTTGCGATATACTTTTAAATTTTGTAATTGTAAATAAAAGATTTTGGACCAGTGCCCTCACTGGTGTGGCTCAGTGGCCTACGAATCAAAGGGTCGCTGGTTTGGTCCCCAGTTTGGGCACATGCCTGGGTTGTCGGCCAGTCCCAGGTGGGGGATGAGTGAGATGCAACCACACATTGATGTTTCTCCCTTCCCCTCTCTCTAAAAATAAATGAATCTTTAAAAAAAAAAACAAAAACAAATAAATTTTGGACCAGAACAGCAAAAAATCTTATGAGGAGCCCTGACCAGTTTGTCCTAGTTGGTTGGGCGTTGTCCTGCAAAGCCAAAGGTCTCCAGTTTGATTCCTAGTCAAGGAACAGGCCTGGGTTGCAGGTTTGATACCTGGTCAGGGTGCATGAGAGGCAACCAATCAACGTTTCTCAGTGTCTTTTCTCATTCCCTTTCCCTCTCTCTAAAAAAGTAATTCTTTAAAAGAAATTTTTTACAAGTAAACAATTTTTAAAAGTAAATCCAGCCCTGATTAGTGTGGCTCAGTGGGATGGGCATTGTATCACAAACCAAAAGATCACTGGTTCAATTCTTAGTTAGGGCGCATGCCTAGGTGCGTGGCAGGCTGCTGACAGGAGGCCCGTGAGAGGCAGCTGATCAATGTTCCCCCCCCCCCCCGTCTCTCCTCCCCCTCTCCAAAAAGAAAAAAAATTAAGAAGTAAATCTAACTTAAACTACTGTACTTTTTTCCATCACTCAGACCTAAGCAGCCAAAACATGATTCTATTCTGAACTTGTGAATTTAACAGTAAAATGTATATATAGCAGAATCCTGTCTTTTGTTATCCTAAACTTGATTTTTATCTACCAATATGAAGACAACAGTGCCAAAATTCTCTCACTTTTTAAAAATTGAATTTAGAAGAAATAACAATTTTTTGTTCTACTTATTCATTCACTGGTTGCTTCTTGTATGTGTGCCCTGCCTGGAGATTAAACCCTCAACCTTGGCATATCAAACAGTACTCTGAGTTACTTGGCCAGGGACGCTTTCTCAATTATTTAAAAACTTATCTCTAGTAAACAAAACTCTCCAAATTCCAGAAAGGACTAAATAAAAAACATGTAAGCAAAAACCATCATTATCCATATTACCACTCCTCCTGAAATAAAACACAACTGGGAATGCCGAATTCAGTCCTCAAAATAATACTTTAGGCTTACAATGTATTTATTAAATGTTGGAGGGTTTTCTGGTGTGAAATGATGATTGTGGTTATGTTTTTAAGTCCTTATCTTTTGAAAATACATATTGAAATATATGGAGGATTTACCTCAAAATATGAGGGGTAGATGCAAGTATAGATGAAACGAGATTACCGAGAGCTTGTTAAAGAATGAAAAATTCTTTTATGTTTGGAAATTGTTCATAATAAAATTAAGATAGCACCAAACGTATGCACACACATATCTGAAAATAAAAATTAAATGTGAATCTCAAACTACACACAGAAATATACTCAACCTGGTAGCAATTTTCCCTTAGCAAATCTGTTACCTATAAAACATTCTTATACTTCAATTTATACTTATCAAACACTACTGACACTGAAATTCAGTGTCCAACCCAGCAATATACGCAAAAGATCCAGGTAATTCACAAAAGTAGAAATTAATTATTAGTAGTCAATGCCCTGACTGTACGGCTCAGTTGGTCGTCAGAGCACCACACCATAAACCAAAGGGTCGTGGGTTTTATTCCCCGTCAGGGGTTTTATTCCCCGTCAGAACATGTACCAGAGACAACAATGTTTCTTGCTTACACCAGCGTTTCTCTTCCTCTCTCCCTCTCCTTTACCCTCTCTCTAAACTCAATGTCCTAGGGTGAAGATAAAAAAATAAAGTTTATTCCCCTCAACTTAAAAAAAATATGTATTAGTCACACTGCCAGTAAATAAACTTTACTACCTTTTCAGAAAGCAACCTAGACTGAAGTTTTTAAAACATGCATGCCCTTGAACAATGATATTTCTGGGGATTAATTATAAAATAATAGTATTTAGAAAATTTCAGTTTAAGACTGTACAATTGTTTATGAAACTGTTATAAAAGGGAAATATTGTGGGAAACTGTAAGGACTCAACAATAGACTTAGTTAAGTAAAATATTATACAAGTAGGCAACATACTATGTAGCTATTAAAATTTTAGGAGATCTTAGGTTAATATTATGTTTATGTTAAATAAAAAAATGCTACTTTGTATGACTTTTTAAAAAAGTCTACATATGCGAAACCCCCAAACTTTTATTTTTGGCTGGCTGAAATATGTCCCTTTTATGAGGCTGGTTTGCATTTTCTAAATATTTATGAGCATGCATACTTACTTAATTTAAAGGTAAAATAAAGGTGGGGTACTTTCTCTTAAAACCCCACACCATATTAAGTGACTTATAATTAAGTCTTCCTTTTCTAAAACTACAACCTAAAGCACAAATAAACGCATAATTCCAATTTAAGAAGCCAACACACTTTCAAGGAAATTGGGAAAATTTTTCTTTGGAAGGCACGCTTTCCTACCCTGATTTTAGCCATAAAGTTTTAAAATACCAAAATAAAAAAATACATTAAGATGACTATGCTTAAAGGATTAATACAAGAAATAATAGTGCACTGTGAATATTATATCATTTGCGGAATACAGCATTTGAGTAGGGGGACTAAAAAAATTCCATTTAACATGTACTCCACTAACCTATTCCTAAATTTTATTCCGAACTAGTCAAAAAAGCCAAAGACTGATTCCATTAACTCCCAGAGTTATAGTATTTCATTTCTAAAATCAACTCAAAAGCCGTAAATTAATCTAAATGGGAAAAAGGAAGAAATATTTCAGACTGGTGAAATTGGAAATCAGATTAGATAGGAAGGAAAAAAATCAGATGTCCTTCTATCTGTTATGGCTATCTCTTAGAAATAGCTATGCATTCTCACTGGCAATTGTAATTTTTTAAAAACGATTAAAAGTTCATCCAAATTTTGATTACAGCCCCATCAGATGTAACACAGCAGCCTATGTCCTCAAATGTTAACTCACTTCATCACAGCCAAACCTTGCTTAAGGCTGTTATTTTTAAACTACCAAAACTGCTATTAAACCCTATGACAGAGCCTGCAATTATACTATTTATACCCAGAGTACTAAAAGAATTGAAATATTTCTACAAGTTTTTAAATTAGAAGCAAAGTAACACTGTGTTGCTCATTATATCAGTCTTTAAGCACACAGAGCTAGTTTGCTTCCACCTTCCTAAGTTTCCCCTTGTCCAAAGGTAATCACCGTTGTTTCCCATTTTTATCTTTCCAGATATTGCTCTATGCCTTTGCATATAGAAAATAAAGTTCTATAATAGGTGATTTATTAAAAAGAGCTAGTATAGCCCTGGCCAGCTTGGCTCAGTGGATTGAAAGCAGGCCTGGAAACCGAAAGGTGGTTGGGTTAGGTTCCCAGTCAGGGTACATGCCTGGGTTGCAGGCCAATGTTTCTCTCCCTCTTTTTCTCCCTCCCTATCCGTCTCTCTAAAAATAAATAAACAAAAATCTTAAAAAAAAAAAAAAAGCGCTGGTGTATTTGGGGTGACAGGCAAGCTTGAAGGGCTATGAGGGAAAATATCACCAATAGCTTTTGAGTAAGAACTTAAAATTGGAGAACTTAACCTTATGAATGTCTGGGGGAAGAAAATCCCAAGGAAAGGCTTTGAGATAAGAACATCTAACGTGTTCAAGACACAGTAAAAGGCCAGTGTAGCTGGAGCAAAAAATACTATTAGTAAGTATTAGTAAGGAGGGGTAAAACAGATCATATAGGGTGTCTTGTAAATCACAATAAAAAGTTTGACTTTAAGGCTGAAACAGGCAGCTATTACGTGAGAGTTTCAAGCAGAAACTCTTTCAGGTAATTTGCAAGTAATACCTTTTTCCCTAGTCCCCCCAAGCACAGCTGACATTCATTATATTAGTTTCAGGTATAAAACAGTGACTAGACATTATTTATGTAACTTCAAGCATTCCATTTTAACAGTATTAATCTACACTGGTGGGGAGGGGCGAAAGAAACAAATCTGTTGCAACAATGCCAAAAAGACAATGGTGGCTTGAAAATGAAACAAGCAATGGCAGTCTAGGTGGTGAATTCATATTTTAAAGAAAAGCTGACAAGATTTTCTACAAGGCCAAAGAGGAGGTATCAGACAAAAAAAGTCAAGGCTAACCAAAAGTCTGGCCTGAATGACTGAAAACTGCAGTTTCATGAACTGAACTGGGTAATAATGCAGAAGAAATTGGTCTGAGGGAAGAAGAGCAGGAGTCCCAGTTTTGGACTTTTAAGTTAACATACTTAACATTCAAGAGTTTGACTGGATAAGTAACTGGATAGTCAGTGCGTTATTCAAAAGAGAAATCCAAGCTGGTGACAAAAGTGTGGGGATCATCAGCTTACCAACAGTATGTAGAATCACGTGACAGAATGGAATGACCCAACGAGTGTGAACAAAAAAGAAGTGCAAGTACTGAACCACAGAAGGAACTCCAAATGGGAGAAGGAACAGAAGAAAAACCTGAAGGTAAAAAATGTTTCGAGGAGGAAAGTGGCTTGACTAGTTAAGTCACAAAAACAGGTCAAGTGTGATGAGGATTAAAAAATGGCCACTGGATTTAGCAATATCCCTCTGGGGTTGTTGCAAAAACCCACAAATACAATTAACCAAAGAAATTTTTAGATACGTTTACTTCCCTGAAAGAACGCCGTCAAATCCAAAAATTCTATAAAATTATACCACAAAGCTACACCTACCTAACTTCAATAATTTATCACCTCTGTCACTTCTTCATGCCATTTAAAGTGTTGTGAATTAAAATATACAATATTTAGTTTAAAACCCTTTAAGGATTTTTTTAAAAGTCCAAAGCAGTTTCTTTTGGGAGGGTACTGAATACTTCATATGTAAAGCAGTCAATCTAGTATGATTAAAAGTTGAAATCTCCAGGCTTAACTGTCTGGGCTGAACCCATGCTTTACCATTTATTATGTAATAATTTAAATTCTGTGCTTCAACATTCACATCTCCAAAATGTAAATATTATTCACATAAGGTTATGCAGATTAAGTTAATACACGATAAAATGTCCAGATTATTACATCCAAAAGGAAGGATTTCAAGTTCTACTCCATTTTTTCCTTTCAATTGGGAAACAATTATATCATGCCCAATCCAACAGTTGTTAAGAGCAGGGATGTCAAACTCATTTTCACCAGGGGGCCATGACAGCCTCACAGTTGCCTTCAAAGGGCCAAAATAATTTTAGGACTGTATAAGTGTAACTACTTCTTAACTAGGGACAAGGAGCTCTACATTTGGCCCTTTGAAGGCAACCACGAGGCTGATGTGGCCCTGGGTGAAAATGAGTTTGACACCCCTAACAGAGAAATAACCAATAATGTCCTATGGCCTGACCAACCTATCCTCTCCAAACAAATTATGTTCACTCATTAATATACACAAAGAAAACTCATTTGAAAAATAGGGGCAAGTAACGTCATACCTAGGATCACTACTTTCTTCAAGCGACTGACTACTCCAATAGGTCTTCTAACTTACTGTAATACTTGCACTTTGTCCTCATTACTAACGTTCTCCAGAAAATAGCCAGAAGGAAATTCCAAAGATATCAGATCTCCCAAGTCCTTCCACAGATAATCTAGACCTTAAACAGGACCTGACTAGGACCTGTGCACTATGCCTGGTATTATCCTATGCATTTTTAGCAACTATTCTCCAGCAGTGTTTCTTGTTGTGAGACTTAACTGTTTCCCTCATTATATGCTTTCAGATATGATTTACAGATCTCAATTTCTCCATCAGTTCCATTAAGGTCTCTTCACTGGTGGAAAACTCACACCTCCACATTGTAAATTTGGTCCCCTTACTATCATTTCACCCTGTTCTTTCACTTCATGGAACTACCCGTATTTTGCCCAATTTTTTGAGGAAAAAATAAGGATGCACACTATACATGGGTATAATAATCCTGTATATAATGCGTACCAAAATGGGGTGTGTTATGCACAGGTGCGTGTTATACATGGCAAAATACAGATTACGAAAGTGCTATTTGTTCACTGTAGTTCTCTCCTCGATGGTCTGTAATACCAAAGAAGGCAGGGGACAGTATGTTTTGGTCATCTCTACATGCCTAATGATTTTCAGAATAAGCAATCAAATGTTTAATGAATGCACCTCAAAGATCATTGTTTAAACAGCTTTCTCCTACTCTTAATCCTAACCCTTTTATTTACCTATCATCCCAGAAGATCGAACCTAGCCATCAAGCCAAACCCCCCACTCTTCACATCACACCTACCACCAGATCCTCCTGAAATTACCCATCCTCTCTAATCCAAATACCATTCATTGCTTTTGGGATCATTATTCTTCCTTATAGTTTAATATTTTCATTATTTATCACCTACTTCCAACCTCACTCTCCTCTAAGCCATTTCCACATTGAAATATCTAATGTCAGTTCCCAGAGTTTAGAATCTTTTAATAGGTCACCACTGGTTCCTGGATAAGACAGAAACTCCTTGGCATGACATTAAAACATTTATAATCTGGCCTTCTCTAAAATTCATTTTAGATCCCTTTCTCTTAGTGTTTCCTGACCTCTTAACAATTAAGTACCCATTTTTGCATAGGTTCTGTACTTACCACTAATCATATGACAAATCTCATTTATCTGTCTCCCTCCCTAGGGCCCAAGCCCCTGAGACTATTACACCTTTTGTTTCTCCAAAACCAGAAGAACATGACCCATAAAATAATGCACTGGTAGAATTAGAAAGGAGTAAATTAAAACTAAACCTATAGTGAACAGCAGCCACCCAATAACAGAGAACGGCTGAATATCAGATTTCATATAATAGAGAACATTAATAAAACTTGGTCCTAATAAAAGATAAATTTCCATTCCTTTTCCAGATAACCTCAGGAAATTTTACCTATTTTTCTCCATTCTGTCTTCCTTTAAGGCTGCCTTCAGTGTTCACTTTAACTAGATTTGACCATTTCACTACGAGTAAGGGAAGTACATGATTCTAGTACCACAGCACTGAATGTGCCTTTAAAAATCATTCTACCCCAGCTCAAAATCTATTAAAGAGAGTTATCAAAATATTCCACTGTTGTCAGTAAAATACTACAGGTTACAAAAGTTCTTAACTCTGGCTATCCATTCTTACTAATCTCTACATTACTCCTGTGAACAGACTAAATTCACTCCTTCCTATAACCCTCAGGAACACACTTTATTTATTGCCCAGTATCTAGCCAGGCCACAAGTCATTACGGAAAGAGGTCAACCCTCGATCTTCCTAGATTTGTATACAAAGATTAAAGAGATTTCCCTGCTTTGTGAAGTTAAAAAAACCTTCCAGTGAGACAGCATTTTAATATTACAGCAAGCTTGTGGTTTGATTCATGTTAAATTTTAGTAAGTAGTCTCAATAGAATACAATCCAAAATTATTGTCACAAACCCAAGAAATACTCTAAATGACAGAAAACTTTTATTAATTTCCAACAGTAAGACATTGAAGATCTAATTTGTTGCTAATCATTAAAACAAGTCATTTCATTAAGTATATGTAAACATGCGGCTGCTTTTCTCAATTATCAAAAATTCTCAGTCAGTCCAAGTTACCTAGATACTCCTAATTCCACTAGTTGACAAAAAACTGTAGTGGCCTCCCTTGGAAACATGTTTTGAGATACACACAAACACACAAAGGGATTAACCCTAATATTCCCAGAAGCTATCACCTACACCTCAAC
Source organism: Glossophaga mutica (assembly GCA_039655065.1). Classification (NCBI taxonomy): domain Eukaryota; kingdom Metazoa; phylum Chordata; class Mammalia; order Chiroptera; family Phyllostomidae; genus Glossophaga; species Glossophaga mutica. Next base: position 73,444,949 of record CM077303.1, read on the forward strand.
TAAACTTACACTGGTGTATTTCCCAGTCTTCATAATGAAACCAGTGGACCTCACACCTCTTACCATCACCCAGGAAGGGTGTGCATCTGTTCCGAAGGCCCCCCTGGCTCCAGGTCATCCTGGCTGCTGCTGCTCCAGGCTGGGCATCCATGTTGCTGCAGCTTGTGGTTTGTGAGGGGTAGTGTACAGGAAAATCAGGATGGGATTTCAAGGGAAACAGGAGGAAGATGGCTTTCTGGGAAAATGCCATCACTTTCATAGGTGTTAAGTAGTACCACACACATTTTATTGAAGCACAGTTTAAAAATTTAACAAATGAAAGATTAAAAATAAAAAAAACAAAAATAAAAAAATTAAAAATACAGACGTCCAGAGATGCTCTAAAACAGTTAAGTTAAAGATCAGGAAAAATAAGATCACAGACTTAAACAGCCAGTAAAATTCTTTCGAGCGTGGGGGAAGGGATGAGGGCAAGGGTGGGGTTGGGAGAGAAAAGGTTTACGTGATCAATCCACTTAAAAATGCTAATGCCTTCACTTTCTCTCCCAAGATGCAAAACTCCAAAGTCAATTAGGAGGCCGGAGAAATTCTTATGAACATTCAGAAAAACTGGATTTTAATCGGGTTAAAAATCATCAGTCATCATCATCATCATCATCACCATCATAAGTATAATAATAATAAATAATAGTAACTAGTAACAACAATAAAAAGGAAATCAGCGGAAAGTCAGGAAAAATGTTAAAAAAAAATTGGAATAACTTACTGTAGCTGAAGATCAAAAAAATCTCACTGTAAAAAAACAAAAATAAAAATAGCCCAGATTAGAAAAACGGGAGGTGCAAAAATGTCAAGTCAGTAAAGTTCATTTCTTTTCTCTTTCCAAAAGCAGTTTCCACAAAAACCGCAAGGGTAAAGTTCTCAGTAGCAGACAAGCAAAGCCCTTTCCACATCATCAATCAATCTTAAAAATACACGAGGAAGTAGAGAGGTCAGTTTATGAGAGGCTAAAAGACTCCTCCTCTAACCCAACTGCTGCAGAAAAATAGAAATAGAAACTTTAAAAATTACATTTTAAATCCAAGTCCCGTTTTTGGAAACAATTAAAAAAAAACACCTGTAAATTTGCCGTAGTGCACGCCAAGTTGCATCATTATGTTTAAAATGGTTTTTTGTTTTTTTAATAAAATCAGTTTGGAATGGGAATGTGTGTGTTCTGGAAGGGTGGGGTAGGGAGGTTAAAAATCAAAGCTGAGCTCCAGTGAGTAGGGATGGGGTTCGCCTTGCTGCCCTGTGAAAGGAGAAGGGACAGATTGAGTCAGAGTTCCTCAGAAATGTTGTGCCCTAAACCCCAAGACAGAAACATCTGTCCACTGACTGCATCTAACACATTTTGGTAAAGCATGACATTCACTGGGATGGGGAGAGCCTCTACAGAATCACTTCTACCAGGGACACAATTCTCCAAAATCAGTAAGTAGGTAACTAAAATTAAAATATGCGCATGTATTCCCTTAAGGGTCTCATATAAGGTCTTAGCTCAAACATTCATCTTGATCTGAGTTTGGGCAAGGGAAATATAGAAAAACCAGGCCAACGGAAATAAAGAAGTGAGCTTATCAAGATTAATGAAGGTAAGCAAATTCACGGGCTTTTTTAAGTCCATGTAGTTTTCCCTACAATACAGACTGAAGGAAAATGGCCTACCATGAAGATGTGTAAGATACCTTCTAGTCTCAAATCCAATCAGTGAACAAACCACAACACCTGATAGGCTCTACAGTAACAAGATGCTTTAAACAAGGAGCACAATATTCCACTCACTGAGAGAATGAAAAACCAGAGATTAAGGGGGGAAAAAACTTTTTATGGCTACTAAATATTTAATGTCATAAAACATTTGAAAAATAAATTATGCTCCTTAAGAAATTTCTTATTTCTGTGGTACCACTATTATAGACTAGTATATGGAGCTAATTCCAAGAATGAATTATAAGACAACCTTCAGGACAGACTGGCTGTGTCATCAGTGAAAACAAGATTTACATAGTTAGATTGTAGGTCTTTGAGTAAGTAAGAATGAACTACCTGCACTCACATTTCAATATTCAGCCATGAGGTTTTATTCTCATCTCCAAATGTCAGTAAACTAAAAATTTTAAGCTGAGACCTAACTGGTATGACTCGGTTGGGTGTTTTCCCGCAAAGTGAAAGGTCATTGGGTTGATTCCCAGTCAGGGCATGTGTGCCTAGGTTGTGGGTTTGGTCCTTGGTCAGGGGATGGTCCCTGTTCAGGCCATGTAACAAGAGGCAAAAGATCATCAATGTTTCTGTCCCTCTCTTTCTCCTTCCCTTCCCTAAAAATAAATAAAAATTTTTTAAAAATTTAAGCTGAGTCATAAGTGTTTCATGAGTCAACTATATATATCAGGACTAAAGTAATGGAATAAGGTACTACAACTCTAAACTTTTAACTGTAAATTTTCTTAAAGCAGACCAGTTTAGGCATGACGTGTAAGTTACTTTTACACTTGGATTGATGTGTTAAGTTGGAAATGTACAAACTGTAGAAAAAGTTGTAGAAAAATGTGTTCTTTCGAATGTTAACTCCTTCAGGTCAGTGCTTGGAACGTCTCATCAATGGTCTTTCTTGGAGCCATAGCCTGAACCAGGTACCCAAAATTTTCCTAACATGTAAACTCACTCTGTGCCTCATCTACAAATCCTTTGCACGTGTCACAAAATATGAAACTTAAAAAGCAGTTAATATTAAAAATTTTTGATATCTTTCAAAAGTCAAGAACATGTCTCCCAAGATGTTATGATAAACTGATGAACTATCACTCATTACAGAAACAAAACAAAACAAACAAAAAAATCAACACCCAACTACTACTTGCCCTAGCTGGATGGTTCATTTGTTTGGAGCGTCATGCCTTATACCTACAGGTTGCAGGTATGGTTCCCGGTTGGGGCACACACCTAGCTTTTGGGTTTGATCCCTGGGGTGAGTATGGGAGGCAACCAATTGATATTTCTCTCCCCCGCTTCCTGTCTCTCCTAAAAATAAATTAAAAACATAGCCTTGGGTGAGAATGTAAAAAAAAAAAAAGCTACTTTAGCTCCTAATTCCAATGCTTTGTATAACCTAAGTTATACTGTACTTTGACAATCCTCTGGGAGGTTTGGATCCCTTCTAAAAGGGTATTCTCAAAGGGAGGTCTGCCAACTAGTATCACATGGCACTTATTAGAAATGCAAATTCTCAGGGCCCACTCCAGACTGACTTAATTAGAAACTGGGGCTAAAGAACCCAGAATGTTTTAACTAGCCCTCTTGCTGATTCTGATGTCAGCTCATGTTTAAGACCTGCAAAGACTTTAACAGGAACCTCTATAACCTAAAGGCCAATTCTTTATAAACGAAGTGCCTTATCCTTCCAGTATACTGACAGCAGGTTTGAGCACCAAGGCTTTGTATGTGTTCCTGATACTATTAACGTAAATCCAAGAAAATTATAGCCTATCGCGGTAAATACACCAATAGTAATCCTTTTTCCCCTTTATATAACTCCCAAATTTCCAGTATTTAAAAGAACAAATGCAGGTATGCATCTAACAGTTCTGGTTCTCACCAATCCAGTTCTCTAGCAGATTATGTACAAAACCATAATCTTCCCTGATCCCAATGAAAATGAATGCATATACATATTACGTATGAACACTTATAAAGTTGTCTCAAAGACAAGTACTAATAAAATTAAAGACTGAAATACTTTTATTAAAGGCAGTTAATATTAATTAATGACATACAAAAACTGCCTTTAGTAGCAAAATTATTTCCTGTCTTTTCCAGCCTTCTGGCAACAAATGAGCTATAGAAACCAGAAATTAAAAAAGAAATTGCTTAGATTTCTATTTTAATTTCTTATGTCTATAACTCATTTGTGTCAGATACATCTATCCATCTCTGCCATCCAAAAAGTTCAACTCATTTGTCTGACAGATAATCAGCAGAGGAGGAATAAAATCCAGTTCTCTTAACTGCTAGCTCAAAATTCCTTCAACTGTTACACTCCCCAGTTAACATCTCACAATTTCACCAGCTAAAATAATCTTTATGACCCTGGCTGGTGTGGCTCAGTGGTTGAGTCCCAGCCTGTGAACTGATAGGTGGCTGGTTTGATTCTCCGTCACGGCACATGCCTGGGTTGTGGGCCAGATCCCTGACTGGCCGTGTGCAAGAGACAGCCACACATCAACGTCAACGTTTCTCTCCCTCTTTCTCCCTCCCTTCCCCTCTTACTAAAAATAAATGAATAAAATATATTTTTTAAAAATAATACTCTTTATGATTAGAATAATCGTAATTATTTTGGTTTTCCTTGATTGTTTCTAACAGTAATTCCATCCACAACAAGGTTGCAGGTTGCATGCTATCTGAAACCCTCTAGAGACCTAATTACAAATATAAGCTATGTTTGAATTCTCTACAGAAGGAACAGGAAACACCACCAAGCATTCCCATGGCATCAGAAAGGTCAGAAAACCTGTCATTTAGTCATCCTTCTTCAATCCTTCCTCTAGATCCATCATGTAAATGTTGCTAATGTGTACCTACTTGAAAACACCTAGAATTGTTTCAGATATTAAGTCTGTGGCCAAATCATTCCAGGTGGACATTAACTCCAAGGAATTGTTACCTTGGTACATATTGATATAACACATCGAGCAAGGCAAGTAAAGTACCCCTCAATTAATTTCAACTCATCAATAACTGCTCTTAAATATTAATTCCTGACATTACTCTTTATTTGCGAACATTATTTTTATTAGGTAAACAATTACCTGAATTGAGCAATCACCGCCCTTATCTCATTTGTAACAATTCTTCACTAATATACTTTAGTTTTAAGCCCATGTAATAATATGCACGTTGAGGCTTAAAAAAGAAATGCTTTTGATCCCTATTACATTACCTACAAGGTAAAAGAATCAACAAATGCATGGGTATCTAGAAAAAGAATACTTTTATTTCTTACCAAGTGAAGTTTTTTAACGGGTGAATTTACTTTGTACACTGTGCTTAATAACATTATTTGTGAAATTAAGACATGAAAATTAGAATCAACTCAATCTTATCCAGTGATTTTTTTTAAAACGTGATTTCTTGGATAAGGGAGTGTGATACTACTTAGTAAACTCTGTAATTTTGATAAACTTAAAAAATTTTAGTGAGTTTCAGGACTTAGCAAATAATAGTAGGCACTATGATACTTGCTTAATTAAAAGTATGCAGTTATGAATCTTGCCAGTTTAGGTAGTTTGGAAAATTAATGCCAAAATACCCTGAAAATTAATCTTTAAGCTTATCATCTTAAGACCTTATACTAATAAATATAATTCTCGTAAATATCTTTCCCAAGTGCAGTTTGGGAAGTTCCAGTCACTGCTAGTGGTTGCTGTAATTAGGTTCTTGTAAGGATCCAAGTGCAGTACTTTCAGTGCCTCCTAGTATTCCAATACCTGGGTAAAACTACTAACCTACTGGTCACAGTCCTTACTAGTTCTACTCCTGATTTAATACGACCTTGGCAACCAACAACCTTATGCCTTAGTTTGTCTTAGAAAGATAGTAATACCTACCTCAAGCAAAGTTCCACTAACTTATGTTTCAAGTGATTTGTAACCTGCAGATAAAAAATCAGCTTTAATTATTACTGTTAATATAGAAATGAGATCACAATCTTTTAATTAACAGAATTGAAAATAACTTCGAGGCCCATCATTTTCTCCGAGGGAAAAAATAAAAATTATTCAGTAAAATACCTAAATCTATTGTTGTATTATTCTTATGCCCTGCGGCACGCTCCAGAATTTAGAGGCTTGCGGTGCAACGTCTACTTGGTAATTCTTTCCCCAAACCCCGCCCAATTTTTAAATTGGCATGAGCCCTATGTGAATTTCAACTGCATTAACCAGCATCTCGATCTTCCCTTTCGCGATCTCTCTCGAGTCCTCATGGCCGTAGAACACGAAAGGAAAGCAGCCGTTAACATACAGAACGAAAAAAAGACATTTCCCCTGCTGTTGGTGGCCTACAGAACACTAGGTTAACTCTACACAAGAGGTGAGGCCTACAAAACTGTCTCCCGCATAAGACCTAACCCTCTGCTGCAAAATAGAATAAATGGAGGCCTGATTACCGAGGGGAAGGTTCCCTCGTCTTCCCATAACAGCCCCTAGCGCCCCCCAAGAAATCCAGGCCGTCTTCCCTGCTTCCGTCTCCTCCACTTACCCGGAGGGAGAAGGGAGAAGAGATTCGATTCTGAATCTCCTACTCCCGGGTACTACGTGGAGTTGACGATCGCTGATGGAGGTCAGAATGGCAGCCACAACCACTCGGCCTTCGTCTCTTCACAAAATGGCCCCCGAGTCTCCTCTGCCGCCGAGGAGAAGGCCTAATCCCCGCCCCACTATTGGGAATTTTTCTATTGGCTGCGCTGTTTCTCGCTCCCGCTTCTAATTAGACAATTATACTGCTCTTCACAATTCTGTCCAATCACAACCAGTAGTGGGTTAGACTAAGCAAAAGAATTTCCACATGCGTGAGAAAAACCAGTTTATAACTGGTTATTTTTCCTGTCATTCATCTCCTAAAAAATGCTTATTGGCCACTGTACTTGAGGAAGCGCTGGGTGGAAACTCGCCTTTGTATCGCGTACCTCTTCACATCCGGGTATCTGGGAGGTCTGATTGGCGGCTGCCATATCCTTGTCTTCGCTTCTTAGAGCGCGTTATAGAAGGGCCTCCCCAATGTTGGAATTCCCGCTGCGCGGCGGCAGGGAAGGAGTGAGGGGTTTTTTGTAGGAAGCGGGCTCGCGAAGGATCTGCCTTAGCCTAGGGCCTAAAGAGTGAGGAGAATCACCCAGTGACTCTTCCATCGTTAGGTATAGATAAAGAGTTTTCTTAGAGCGAGGAGGGAACGGTGAAGACATAGCCATGTGTAGAAAATTAATCAGCCTTGCAGTTTTTCTAACCTCATCTCTTCTCACTTCTAGACTCCCTCCTGGACAACTTCACTTAGCCTGTCAAGCCCATCTTAAAACAGCCCGTATCTCACCCAAACCTATTAACTTCCCTATTCCTCTCCAGTACAAAAAGTAAAGCAAGTCTAAAATGCTAGCCTGAAATACCCATCCTCTGGCCCCATCATCCTATGCGTGGCAACCAAATCGGCCTACTCTATCTCCCCCTTCCCCCACCTCAATCTGAGAGCTTAATTTCCTTCATCCTGAATTGGCTTGTCTCCGACCAGTTCACTCAGGTGGTCCCCTGCTAGTCCTTCTGGTTATATTATAGCAGTTGTACAGACAATGGAATAGGACCAGCTCTACTAAGAATGAGGGAGATTTCTCTGTGTTGTTAGGGAAGCAAGGTGCAGAACACTTGATAATGCAAATATCTGTATACGTTTTAAGAGATATATGTATATGTGAGTACAGTTTGATGCATTAGTTTCGAATTAGTTACAAATTCTAGAGAGATACCCGAGGAAGCTATCAGTTACCTAATGACAAAAACAACTTAGTAATGAGTGTGATGTCCTTTGTTCAAGGGAAAACAATGCGTAGATTGGAGGAGTACAGTGTCTCACAAGCAGTGGGGCTCTCTAAGGATTTCAGGCAAGAGCAACTTTTGTAGAGCATTAGAAAGAGCAAAGCAAACACCATTCCAAAAGAACCTACACACTCTAATGTTCATAGCAGCATAATTTACAATTGCCAAGTACTGGAAGCAACCTAGGTGCCCATCAGTAAATGAATGAATCAAAAAACTAGAGTACATTTACACAATGGAATTCTATGCAGCAAAAAGAAAGAAGGAGCTCCTACCCTTTGCAACAGCATGGATGGAACTGGAAAGCATTATGCTAAGCGAAATAAACCAAGCAATGAAAGACAAATACCATATGATCTCACCTTTAACAGGAATCTAATCAACAAAGCAAACAAGCAAAATATAACCAAAGACACTGAAATTGAGAACAGACTGACAGTGACCAGAAGGGAGAGGGGAGGGAATTTCAGGGGAAAAGGGGAAGTGTTTGCAGGAACAAGTATAAAGGATACATGGACAATAACAAGGGGGAGGTGGAAATTGGAGGGTGATGGGGAGGGCTGGGGGGTGGGCTGGAATGGGGGTAAAAGGTAGAAAACTGTACTTGAACATTGAACAACAATTAAAATAAAAATATATATAATTAAAAAAGGGGGAAAGCAGAAACGGTATGATGTCTGGAGTAGATTATCTGACCTTAGTTAGAAAAATCAAGGAATAATAAAGAGCTCAGAGTTGTGTGGCCCTTGGTGATCAGAGGACTGGATTTCTGGTCAAGCAGAGGAAACTCAGGTTTGCTGAGGGGGCACCCTGGCAGGAACAGCTCTATCTTGAGCCTACACATTTATTTCAACATACATTTGGGGAGTGGAAGGTTTACTTTATTGAGCCCTGAAAACGAATTTATCTGTCAAAAGGATTCTGTGGCCTTGGCTGGGTAGCTCAGTTGGTTAGAGCATCACCCCCATATGCCAAGGTTGTGGGTTTGATCACTGGTCAGGGCACATATAAGAATGAATCAATGAATGCATAAATAAGTGAATCAAATTAATATTTCTTTCTCCTCCTCTTTCCCATTCTCTCTAAAATCAATAAATTTTTTTAAATCAATAAAAAAATTAAAAAGATAAAAGGACTCCTTATGGTTAACTGGGCCCAAATTTATAATCAGGGTCCAGCAGCTGTTGTTTACAGGGGCACTCCACATTGCATTTCAGGGAAGAGCCACAGATTGGACTGCCAAGCCCAGTCTATATTCCTAACCATCTGAGCTGACCCTTACAAAGAAGCTCCTGGTATTGTATTTGGACCAATGAGACTAAGATCTTCTCAATTCAATTGGAACTTCACGGCTATACTCTTATTTGCATCAATAAAGACTAATCTGAGCAGCCCTATAATGGCCAACCAGAATGGGCAGTTCTGATCTATCACAAATAGTGCTATTTGGACCAATCAGACTGTTTGAATTTGGAGGCCTCATTTGCATAAAAATGTATTAATCAGGAACCACAGGCAGGACCTTCACTCTACATAAGCCAGCCTCCCCAAGGTCTTTGTGGAGTGCACCTTAAACTGTATTTCCTCTGCTTTGGCTGTAATGCAGAAGCTGTAACACTTGAGCTGTTTCACTTGGATAAAATTCCCCTTCACCTCACCCCAAATGTGGGCATCCTGTTGGCATTAGATTGGTGGCAGTGAACTTGGCTAACAACTGTTTTCAGTTGTATGCCTTTCTATACTGTTATTGGGTTTGCTTTTTGTTTTTTCGTGGGTTTTTGTTTTTGTTTTGCCTTGTGCCTGTGAGTATTGCTTTAGGCTAAATTAAATAGCAAAAATGAAAAGCATGTAAGAAAAAATATACTAAAATGTCAATAATGGTTCTCTCCTGGTGGGGAAACTGCATGTGATTTTTTTTCCTTGTGCTTTTATTTATTTTCCAAATTGTCAACTTTGAATAAGTAATCAGAGGGAAAATATCCTTAACATGCTTGATATTCAGCTTAATTGCTACATTTCTTTGCAGTTTATTTAAAAAGTATTTCATATGCCCTGGCCATTACAGCTCAGTTGGTTGAAGCATTGTCCCATAGACTGAAAGGTCAGGGGTTCAAGTCCCAGTCAGGGCTCAAACGTAGGTTGCAGATTCGATCCCCAGTCAGTCAGGGCACACTTATCGGAGGGCAACCAATCAATGCCTCTCTTGCACTGATATTTCTGTCTCTCACTTCCTCTCTTTCTTTCTCTCTCTCTAAAAGCAATGAAAAAAATACCCTCAGATGAAGATAAAAAATAGTAACAATAATGTAAGAAATAAATAAATAAAAAGCTGAAGAAATTTAAAAATTACAAAAATAAATACCAATCCTCTGTGGTTGTTTTTAGTTTTTCACTATTGTCTTTAATTTTTTAAGATTTTATTTATTTGTTTTCAGAGAGAGTAAGGGAAGGAGAAAGAGAGGGAGAGAAACATCAATGTGTGTTTGCCTCTCACGTGCCCCACACCAGGGATCCAGCCCACAACCCAGGCATGTTCCCTGACTGTGAATCAAATCAGTGACCCTTTGGTTCATAGGCCCACACTCGATCCACTGAGCTACACCAGCCAGGGTTTCACTATTGTCTTATTAAAGAGAAAACCACAGCCATTTCACCACCAACACATACATTTTGTACAACACCTAAGAACACTTTTCTGATTACTAGATGGGATGTTTCCCAATTAATGAAAACATTCATAAAACCAATTGGATCTTTAAAAATGAAATATAATATAATAAAGTAAAAAATAAAATAAAATAAAATAGAAAACCACAAAGACCCAAAATGATGTCACTTGTGCTGAAAGCCCATGATACCAAACCTAGAATTAATACTTGATCTAAATGCAATTTTTTAGCCTCTCCAAGAAACATAATCTTACTCATCCAGTATGTAATATCCTGTTGAGGTACCAGTAAAGTAATCTGTCACAGGGTTCCTCTCCATTCCCATAAAAGGAAGAGGCTATCTGCATGATAAAAACCCTTCGGGGGGGGGGGGGGTTCTTTTCCCAAAGAAAATATGTCCCAGATCACATATTATCCATTCTTTTCTTTTGGTTAATAGCTTCCTTGCCCCAGCCTTTCTCCTATAAAAACTTCGATTTTGTACAACCCCTCCGTAAGCGCTTCTAGTTGATAGGTGGCAGGCACTCATTTGTGAATTGTTTAACAAAGTTAATTAGATACAACTCAGTTGAATTTTGTTTTTAATCTCAGTGACTTTTAAATGAAAATGCAAACTCCTATCTGGAAGTATTAAATATTTCTATCAATTGATATTTTGGAAGACTGTGATTTATGTAGGGTCTCTATAACTACCTATGAATGCTAAAAATTAAATACGTTATCAGAGTTTCTCTGAACATTGATATCCCTCAGTGAGACAGAAGAACTGTGAACAATATTATCATTTATATTTTTTTCTTAATGACCAAAACTCTGAGCTTAAAAACAAAAAGCTTGCCCTGACAGCTGTGGCTCAGTGGGTTGGACATCGCAGCCCAAACCAAAAGGTCGTAGGTTCGATTCCCAGTTTGAGCACATACCTGGGTTTCAGACCAGGTCCCTGGTTGGGGGTCAACCAATCAATGTTTCTCTCATGTATAAATGTTTCTCTCCTTCCCTTCTCTCTAAAAATAAATATGTAAAATCTTTTTAAAAAAGAACTAAAAATTAAACAAACGTAAAAGTCTTTACTTACAAAGCTTAAAAAAATTAGCGTGTTTACAAAAATCCGAATCAGGACATCCATCCATTTAGTGGTTTTGAGGTTGAGTAGTATTTGATTGTAACTATTACTGACCATCTCATAATAATAATAATAAAGATAATGGATAACTTTCATTGAGGAAATATCATGTGTTAAGCACTTTTCTAAGTGTTTGACATAAATTAGTTCATTTGGTAATTTTATCATCCCCATTTTATTAAAAAATTTTTTATTGTTGTTCAATTACAGTTGTCCCCATTTTTCTCTCATTGCTCTCCCCTGCCCTGTCCAGTCCCCCTCCCACATACAATCCTTCTCTTTCCCACCTCACCCCGCCCCTCCCCGTTGTCCTTCTCCATGGGTCCTTTATACATGTTCTTTGACTTGACCCTTCCCCTTCTTTCCCCCCTCCCCTCTGGTCACTGTCAATTTGTTCTTTATTTCTGATTCTCTGGCTCTATTTTGCTTGCTTGTTTGTTTTGCTGATTAGGTTACACTTATAGGTGAGATCATAAGGTATTTATTTGTCTTTCACTGCCTGGCTTATTTCACTTAGCATAATACTCTCCAGTTCCATACATGCTGCCACAAAACATAGGACCTCCTTCGTTCTTTCTGCTGTGTAGTATTCCATTGTGTAAAAGTACCATAGTTTTTTGATCCACTCATTTACTGATGGGCACTTAGGCTGTTTCCAGCACTTGCCTATTGTAAATAACACTACTATGAACATTGGGGTGCAAAGGTTCTTTTGAATTGGTATTTCAGGATTTTTAGAGTATAATCCCAGAAGTGGAACAGCCAGGTCCAAAGGCAGTTCCGTTTTTAGTTTTCTGAGGAAATTCCAGACTGTTTTCCACAGTGGCTGCACCAGTTGATATTCCCACCAGCAGTGCCTTAGGGTTCCCTTTCTCCACAACTTTGCCAGCACGTGTCATTTGTTGATTTATTAATGATGGCCATTTTTGCAGGTGTGTGCTGATATCTCATTGTGGTTTCAATTTACATCTCTTTGATGGCTAGTGATGTTGAGCATTTTTTCATATGTCTATGGGCCCTCTGTATGTCCTCTTTGGAGAAGTGTCTGTTCAGGTCCTTCGCCCATTTTTTAATTGGGTTTTTTACCTTCCTGGTGTGGAGTCATATGAGTTCTTTATATATTTTGGGGATCAAACCCTTGTCCGAGGTATCATTGCAAATATATTTTCCCATATAGTTGGTTCCCTTTTCATTTTGCTAATGTTTTCTTCAGCTGTGCAGAGCTTTTTAATTTGATGAAGTGCCATTTATTTATTTTTTTATATCCCATTTTTTGTATCCTTTGCTTTAGGGGACATACCAGTGACAATATTGTTGCATGGAATATCTGAAATTTTACTGCCTATGTTCTCCTCTAGGACTTTTATGGTGTCGTGACTTATATTTAAGTCTTATTATCCCCATTTTAAAGATGAGGAAACTAAAGTACAGTGAACTAATTTGCATAAGGTCAGTGCATCTAGTGGGGCTAACTAGTCTGACACTAGGAGGTCTAATTTTAGAGTGCATACATGTAACCATTACACAGTTATTAATAATACAAGTGGAAAATCCTACTTATCTTTCTTCCCATGGTCAAAATCTTTTCTTATTTCACAATCATTTCTATATACTATGTTTTCAGGCACAAGCAAATAGGTGTATTCAGGATAGATAAGAACAAAATGTTTTCAATTGCTTAGTTAAAAACTAATGGAAAAATCAAATGTATTTTTACTTATGTGTTTGACTGGGTCAGAGAGTTTTACAAACAGCAAAATGTATGTGAAACAAACTATTGTAAAAAATACCTTCCAACCTGGCTGGTTTGGCTCAGTGCTGAGTGTCGGCTGGCGAACCAAAAGGTTGCCAGTTTGATTCCTGGTCAGGGCAGATCCCTGAGTTGTGGGCCAGGTCCCCAGCTGGGGGCATGCAAGAGGCAACTGATAGATGTTTTTCTTGCACGTTGATGTTTTTTCCCTGTTCTTTTCTCCCTTCCCCTCTCTCTAAAAAATAAATAACGCCCTGGTTGGTTTGGCTTAGTGGATTGAGTTCACCCTGCGGACCAGATGGTCACTGGTTCAATTCCTAGTCAGGGCTCATGCCTGGGCTGTGGGCTGGGTCCCTAGTTGGAGGCATGCGAGAGGCGACTACACATTGATGTTTCTCTCCCTTTATCCCTCCCTTCCCCCTCTCTAAAAATAAATAAATAAAATATTTAAAAAAAATGTCTTCCTTAATCAGCAGTTAAGCAACTATAATGTAACATCCATATTCCATTACATTCAGTCTTACATAGTATACACATGTATGTATTAAATTTACATGTGTATGTATTAAATTTAGTTATTGGCTCTTGCTAATCTTTCTCCTGTCTATTTGATTATCAGTCCAGCCAGAAGAACCTTGAGGGTAGATGAAATTTTGTTCCTCTCTCAGTGCTTTGAGACATATAATATAGGCCCCAGTCTCTTCAAAGAGATATTATAAAAATAAGTCACTTAAAAAGACTTCCTATTTTTTTATTTCCTCAATTTATTTTACCCCTTCCTACTGTGGATGAAAAAGGGGCCACATACTAAATCTGACAAGCTCAGATGCAGGCCTTACAAACTCAGAGACCGAAAGTAGCAACAGGGGAAGGTCTGACATTGAAAATTCCTGATAACTACATGTCAGGTAGTTAGTCCTAAGTCTCTATCTTTTTTGACACTGGTCAATCTTTGCCTTAACTGAGCTTGTCTATTGTCTTTTGCAACTAAGATAACATACGTTTAGAGTGTCAGAGTAATCCCCTTTTCCAGACCCCTCAGGGCACAATCTCCCACCAGAACTGGAGACCACAGAACCCCTGACTGTTATCTTGTTCTCTCTCATCCCGTTTTATGTGTGGTAAAATTTCAAAAATATTTTTTACTTACTGATTTGAGAGGCAGGGAGGGAGAACCATCAATTGATTGTTCCACTTATTTATGCATTCAGTGGTTGATTCTTTTTTTAAAAAGCTTTTATTTTATTTTTTAGAGAGAGGGGAAGGGAAGGAGAAAGAGAGGGAGAGAAACATTGATCATTTGCCCTGACTGGGAATTGAACTGGCAGTCTTTCAGTTTACAGGCCAGCACTCAGTACACTGAACCACACCAGCTGGGGCGCATTGGTTGATTTTGTATATGACTGACCCGAGATCGAACCTGCAACCCTGGCATATCAGGACCACGCTCTAACTAAATGAGCTACCTGGTGAAGGCTATGTGCTATAAATATTCATTGTTACCTATCCTGTATCCACTATTGTAAAAAGGGTAGATGTCTACTAACTTTTTATCCAATCTTATAAATTTCTCTGCTTTGCTTTCTCCTGCCTCTCTGATGCATCACCAATGAATTTCATGTAACCCCCTTACATACTCCCCTCTGATTCTGATGTATAAAATAAATGGTAAAACTGCCATTTTCAAAATCTGTTAAGATTTTGCTACCCAGAAAATGTTAGTTTGGCTCAAAGAAACTCATGAAAATTCTTACAGGTTTGGACGGTTCTTATGTCAACACTACTAGTGTTTTTCTCCATTTTCCCCTTTGTCTCTTTGTTCACCTTTTAATTTTCATTCTAGTAATGACCTAAATCTGGTTTCTTATAGGTTAAGCCTTCTTAAACACACCTGCCATCTGTTCTCCTTCTGGCTTTGAAACATAAGATTTTATTCTGGGGTCATTTTTCATTATGTTAATCTTTGTACAGGCTACAAAGTGCTTTTCAGTTGACAAGTCTTACATTTCATAATTAGTGCTTATTTTACTATTATGGAATAAATTGATCTTTTGAGTAAATATCTAAATGTTATAAAAACAATATATAAGTTATCTGGCCCAGATTCTTTCAACTATGAAATTACATTTCATATAGTAATTATCTTTTGCATGACTGATCATTATACAATTTACACAGGGACTTTTTTATACATAATTTTGGAGAGCCATCTTCATGTTTGAGGAGTATTTCCAATAGAATAACTCATCTTTTGTTACTACCTATTCCACAATTCCACCCAGAATACTGCCTTTTTGTCATCTCAGTGCATATACGGATGCCTAAAACCTCAAAACTTACTCTCTTACTCACTACCTCAGGTCCAAAGAACCCTGACTACCATTCCTTTCTGGTATAGCAAAAGGTGAAAGGGTGGTATACAATTCTGCATGTATAGAAATGCAGAATTTGGGATAATAATATCATAAAGAAAGGTAAACCACATTGTAGCCTGCATTTCAATTGGCAGATTCAAACAATAAGAAGAGACCATTAAGTCACTTTCCTTCTAACGAACCCTGAAGAGCAAAAGAAAGCCTTATTATGTTTCTGTGAGGAAAGGTTTCCAATAACTGAATCAAGTATTAGTATTAAAATGTAAATTTTTTAAATAACGCAATGGTAGAAAGATTTTATTCTTTAAAATTTTTATTGTATTTATTGGGGTGACATTGGTTAATAAAATTATATAGGTTTCAATTGTACAATTCCATAATACATCATCTGTATATTGTATTGTGTGTTTACCACCCAAGGTCAAGACTCCTTTAGTCACTATTTATCCTCCCTTTACCCTCTCCTATTGCCCCCACCCCCCCTTTAAAATTTAAGTTTAAAGCAAATAAAATTGGGGATAAAGATGTCTGAAAACTGAATTATGGTGTTGATTGCATTAGTCAGTGAGGTTACTAAGAAAAAAAAATGATTGTATTTTACCCTTGAAATGGGTACGTGTAAAATATACCTCAATAAAGTTGTCTTTTAAAACTACAGGAAAAGATGAAAAGAAAATAATATTAAGAATGCAGTCCCTTAGTTACACTAGCTACATATCAAGGGTCTAAAAACCACATGTGGCTAATGGCTACTGTTTTGAACAGCATAGATCTATGACATAAAACTTTTCCATGCTGTTTTAAAATACTTACAACATATAGCCCTGGACAGTGTGGTACAGTTGGTTGGAGCATTGTCCCCTAACTGAAAGTTTACAAGTTTGATTCCCAGTCAGAGCAAATAGCTAGGTTGCAGGTTCAATCCCCAGTCTAGGCATGTGTAGGAGGCAACCAATTGATGTCTCTCTCTCGGTGTTCCTCTCTCTCCCTTCTTTAATCCTTTCCTTTATCTCTAAAAGCAAAAAAAAAAAAAAAAAAAAAAGTCTTCAGGTGAGGAAATAAATAAACAAATAAAAAATTTTAAAAATACAACATATATAAAAACCAAAATAGAAATCATGCAGGACATCTGGCCAAGATGAAGGCATAGGTAGATACACTTTGCCTTCTTGCACAACCAAAAGGAGGACAACAACAAATTTAAAAACAAAAAATACCTAGAACTATCAGAAAACTGGACTAAATGGAAATCCAACAACCAAGGAGTTAAAGAAGAAACATTCATCCAGACCAGTAGGAGGGGTGGAGGGGGGCAGCTGGGGAAGAGAGGATGCGTGGCAAGGTAGGAGCTAGAGGCCCAGGGCAGGCAAGGCAGTGGCTGGTAGACTGGGTGGTCCCACATTTGTGTGCGGATAAACTGGGAGGAAAAACTAGGGAGTGAGACAGACCATACAACCCAGGGTTCCAGTGCAGGGAACTAAAGCTTCAGAATCTCTGCCTGCAAAACCTGTGGGGGTTGTGGCAGTGGGAGAAACTCCCAGTCTCGCAGGAGAATCCTTTGGAGACACTCACGGTGTCCTAGACTGTACACAACTGCCCCCCTCCCCCATCGGGGAATCAGCACCAGAAGGGCCTAATTCACGTGTGGAAGTAATTGAAATAGGGAGCCCTGGCTGGTGTAGCTCAGTGGATTGAGCGCGGGCCTGTGAACCAGAGGATCGCGGTTCGATTCCCAGTCAGGGCACATGCCTGGGTTGCGGGCCAGTTCCCAGCAGGGGACACACAAGAGGCAACCGTACATTGATATTTCTCTCCCTCTCCTCTCCTACCCTTCCCCTCTAAAAGATAAATAAATAATAAATTAAAAAAAAAATAGGGACAAGAGCCAAGCAAGTGACACTGTTCCCTCTCGGACCCCTCCCCCACATATGGCGCCACAACACAACACAGTGGGTTGCCCTGCCCTGGTGCACACCTAAGGTTCCACCCCTTACAACATAACAGGTGTGCCAAGACAAAGAAATATGGCCCAAATGAAAGAACAGGTCAAAACCCCTGTAAAAGAACTAAGCGATAAAGAGATAGCCAACCTATCAGATGCAGAGTTCAAAACACTAATAATCAGGATGCTCATAGAAGTGACTCAGTGTAGAAGAAGTAAAGGCTATACAAAGTAAAATAAGAAAAATACAGAGGGAACCAATAGTGAAGGGAAGGAAACTAGGACTCAAATCAATGATTTGGAACAGAAGGGAAAAATAAACATTCACCTGGAACAGAATGAATAAACATGAATTAAAAAAGATGAAGAGAGGCTTAGAAACCTCCGGGACAACTTTAAACATTCCAACATACGAATCATAGAAGTGCCAGAAGGAGAAAAGGAAGGGCAAGAATTTGAATACTTATTTGAACAAATAATGAAGGAGAACTTCCCTAATCTGGCAAAGGAAATAGACTTCCAGGAAGTCCAGGAAGCCCAGAGAGTCCCAAAGAAGTGTGACCCAAGGAGGAACACACCAACATACATCATAATTAAATTACCCAAGATTAAAGATAAGGAGAGAATCTTAAAAGCAGAAAGAAAAAAGGAGACAGTTACTTACAAAGGAGTTCCCGTAAGACTATCAGCTGATTTCTCAAAAGAAACCTTATAGGCAAGAAGGGGCTAGAAAGAAGTATTCAAAGTCATGAAAGGCAAGGACCTACATCCAAGAATACTCTATCTAGCAAAGCTATCATTTAAGTGGAACGGAAGATAAAGTGCTTCCCAGATAAGGTCAAGTTAAAGGAGTTCATCATCACCAAGCTCTCATCGTATGAAATGTTAAAGGGATTTACCTAAGAAAAGGAAGATCAAAACTATGAACAATAAAATGACAACAAACTCACAGTTATTAACAACCACACCTAAAACAAAAACAAAAACAAACTAAGCAAACAATAAAACAGGAACAGAATCACAGAAATGGAGATCGAATGGAGGGTTATCAGTGGGGAGGAGGAGTGGGAAGAGATGGGGGAAATGTACAGGGAATAAGAAGCATAAATGGTAGGTATAAAATAGAGAGGGGGAGGTTAAGAACAGTATAGGAAATGTAGATGCCAAAGAACTTATTTGTACAACCCATGGAAATGAACCAAGGCAGAGGGATGGTGGTGCATGGCGGAAGGGGGTGAAGGGGAGAAAAAAATGGGAAAACTGTAATAGCATAATTGATAAAATATACTAAAAACATAACAGAAAAGTTAATAAAATTTTAAAAATTGAACATAAAATTAAAAATAAAATAAAATTATTCTCATTCCAGAGAGATACATTTTGATGTGGCAAATTTTGCTTCTCTATAAAGTACATTAAGCCTACTGGAAAAAGTATGAAATGTTCTCCACTCACTCTAAGATGTAATGACAAAGTCAAGAATAAAATAGGAAGTAACTGGTTGCCTGTAAGGGGTAAAAGGAAATGTTTAAAAAATAAACAAAAATCAGAGATTCAGAAAAGAGAGAGCAAGATTACCAAGCACAAACTTGGCCTGCTTCATAATTTTGGGCAGCACTATTGTAATGGTGCTCAGAGAATATTCCCCATAAACCTGGTTTGGGGATGGGAGAAGTGGAGCACAGGAATTGGGAGATTTTGCATATCTATGGCAACTTGGCCATCTTCGTAGTTATGTTAAATAGCTGTGCGGAGGGCCAGGGAGATGGGCGTGACTTTAATCCAGGATGTAGGTAGGGGCTTGCTGCACCTGCACCAGAGCGTGGAGGCAGTTTGCTCTGCTTCATGGGGCCACGCCAGTGAAGACTAATAATGGCAGCCAGAAAAAGGCAGAAGAAGGTATGGGGTATGGGCAGATGTAGCCCATTGTGGAAGGAGTTGGAAATGGGATTGTGTTGGAAGCTCGGGGCCAGGATTTGAACTAGGCAGGGCAGCCATTCATTCTGTTGGCGACAAGGGGCATAGTAGTGAGGGGGAGGCATGCTATCTACAGTAAGGAATTTATGCCATGTGACTTGCAAGAGAGTAGAAGAGCCATGAGGGAGGGATGATGTAACAGCCATGAGGCTTTCTCCCTCTCTCACTCTCTCTTGCTCTGCCACATGGCTTGGGAAGGAGAAGGGGAGTTAATCCTGCCATTTGAAAGAGAGAAGTGAGAAGGGTCTTGCTTAAACCGTATAAGCAAGCAGTTACATAGTCTATAGCGAGGAAGGAGGCCATGTGGCCTGGACGAATAAGAAAAGAGATGCTGCTGTTATGATCATTCCTGCTTTAGCTGACTCTGAAGCTCCAAAGGATTTCCTTGCAAGGTCCTGACCTGCTGCACCTGAATTTTACCTGGACTCTTGGGACTTGTACCTTTTCTGGACTATTAGTTAAATGGAGGCTGATGAACACATACCCCAGTACCTGAAGGAGAGAGCTGCTCTATGAAGATGGTGATTTTGGTTCCGCCCAGAGGGACTGGAGAACTGTTTGTGTAGCTGGATTAAGATTAGATAAGAACATGATAAACTTTTGGGGATTTTTTTTGGCCAGTAGCTTGGTGAAGATCTTGGAAAGTGCTGGGTTTAGTGGGAAAGGAGGGCTCCAAGCTGAGGTGCTCTAACTCTCCCAAGGTTGGAATGTCGTAAATAAAAACCTGCTCCTTCCAGCATTAATTGTTTGGTCTTATACCAAGGCAACCCATGAATGGCCCAGGTCTGCTCCGTAACATTATCTCTGCTTCGATCATCCAATAAACCTTATTGAAAAGAAGACCCAAGGCTCATTGTAAAGTAGCTTAGGCAAGAAGCAATCTTGGGTGCAAAAAAGGCCAGTTTTGCCCTAACTGGTATGGCTCAGTGGGTTGGCCATTGTCTCACAAACCAATAGTTTGTTAATTCAATTCCCAGTCAGGGCACATGCCTGGATTGTGAGCCAGGTCCCCGGCTGTGGATGTGCAAATGGCAACTGATCAATGTTTCTCTCACACATCGATGTTTCTCTCCCTCTCTCTCCCACCCTTCCCCTCTTTCTAAAAATAAATAAATAAAATCTTTTTTAAAAAGGCCAATTTTTATAACTCTGTCACTTTGACTTGGGAAAATATTATATTGAGTTTTCATGCTTTCTCTGAGAAATTGTGTTCTGGAAGATTTCTATACTTTCTAATAATCTCCTCCATTAAAAAAAAGATTTTATTTATTTATTTTTAGATAGAGGGGAAGGAACAGAGAAAGAGGGGAAGAGAAACATCAATGTGTGGTTGCCTCTCACACTCTCCCTACTGGAGACCTGGCCCACTACCCAGGTATGTGCCCTGACTGGGAATCCATCAGGCAATGCTCAATCCAGTCAGCTATACCAGCCAGGGTTGTGTCCTTCACTTAAAAAAATTTTTTTTATTTACTTATTTTTAGACAGAAGGAAGGGAGGGAGAAAGAGAGGGAGAGAAACACCTGTGTGCAATTGGTTGCCTCTCACATGCCCCCAACTAGGGACCTGGCCCATAACCCTGGCATGTGCCCTGACTGGAAATGGAACTGGCGACCTTTGGGTTCATAGGCTGGCACTGAGTTCACTGAGTCACACCAGCCAGGGCATTTTCTCCACTTTTATTTATTTTATTATTTGACATGGTATAGGGAAGTCAAACAGGACCCATTAAATAATTTTCCACCCTCCTGGGAAGCCCTGCATTTCACGTCAGTAAGCAGAATGGGAACTTTCTCAATGCACACAATGAATCCATGAAAGAGAGAATTTCATATAACAGTTGAGAGCATTTTCCACTTAATATATAATATGAGTGCAGTGACTAGCCATGCAAGATTTTAAAGAACATCTAATTTTTGAATATCAGGTCCTGTTGTGGTATAATTACATCCCAATGTTGGGTTTAGAAACTATAGTCTCAGTAAAATGGGACATACACATTCTTTTACTTAAGAGGGTTCTGGCACATGTGGATTGAGTAGGCCCATTGATCCCACCAACAGAGCAGGGTTTCTTCTCTTCAGGGAGATCTCAGGGCTCCAGAAAATTTCCTCCTGTTGTTACCCTTCAGGGATTGATTTAAAGATCATTCTCCTGCCCTGGCCAGGTTGCTCAGTTGGTTGAAGCATCATCCCACACGCCAAACGGTTGTGGGTTTGATTCCCTGTCAGGGCACATCCCCAGGTCATGGAATCCCAGTCAGGGTGCATGCGGGAGGCAACTGATTGGTGTTTCTCTCTTTCTCTCCCTTCCTCTCTCTCTAAAATCAATAAACGTGTCCTTAGGTGTGGTTAAAAAAAAAAAGTAAAGACCATTTGCCCAATACCAACAAATTTCTATTAATTTCAAATGAACCAAATCTATTTTCAGCTTTAGTTTTAGTTGAGAAGTTAGTATGTTAAGGAATCTTTTAGCTGTTTTCTCCAACAACAACATGCATAGAGAAAAGGCAGAGCCTTCAAGCCCTGACCTACAAAGAGTTAACATCTTAAGAGCTAAAGAGAACTGTATTAACTCCTCTCTTAACAAGCCAGGCAGGCAAGAGGATTCTATAGTACTAGAGGACACCACAGAAGTCAGAGAAAAGAATTACAGAGAGCTCTCTGGGAGCAGCAAAAAACTGTAAGTCTATAGCTAATACATATTTATGGTCTCTCATTTCTTTCCACAGTATGTTTTTGAGAACAGCGAAATAAGTGTATTCATTTTGTATTGTACCACCAGTATCCCAGGCATCAGGCACATTACTAGGTCATCTTTAATCCTTTCACTGTCTTTACTCCATCCCACATCCAACTAACTGTAAAGTCTTTTGATTTTCCTTCCTCAGGGTCTCTGTGATCCATCCCACTCTGCCCTCCCCTAGCCACTATCCTTTGTAGTTCAAAGACTCTGGCCTGAATCACGGCAATATCCCCCGAATTCTCCCCCTCTGTGCCAGCATTTCTAACTCATTAATCACAGGTGAATCTTCCTGAAGCTCTTCCGCAGCTTTAATTTTAGTGCTCTTGTGCTCAAAATGTATACAATTGCTGGCCATTTTGACAGAATAAATAAAACACCTCTAATATAAATGCAAGGTCTTCCAAAACATGCACTTAAATTTTCACAACTCTTTCTCAAACTCATATTATGCAAGATGCTTTTCACCCATCCCTGGCTCTGTCCCAACTGTCCTCTTTGTACGGAACACTCGGTATCTCCACATGCCACAATCTTTCCCAATCTTTCCCAGACCACAACAATCGTCCCTCCAAAATGTTCCATTTGATCCTTCAAGTGAATGTGAATCTCAGTCTTCCTTTCCACTCACACTTTTATTCTTCTCTGATTGACTTTATATATATTTACCTTACAGTTAAAAATGTACTTTTCTCATTTTTTCTCTTAATTATTCACTTCCTAGAGCAAGGGCTCTATTTTTCTTCTTGTAGCAACTGAATAAAATAGACGCACAGTAATATTTGTCAAATTAAGTTCAATCCAGATTCCAGGAGTTCTTATCATCCTTTCTGGGCAGTCACACAAAGCACGCTGCAATTACAGAGTAGGCTCTCCAAAGCCTTTCTTCAGCTCTACTCCAGGTTTCTTCCTCAGTGCTTACCTCTCATTTGCCTCTAACCTCTTATGGAAGGTCTGCTCCACCTGAGTTCCCTAGCTCACTGGAAAACCATGTTCTTTAAGGGTCTCTTCCTAATCTGTCTCTTTCTTCCCCCAGAACTTTGACTAGGAGGAGCCCACCTGCAGTCTCCCTTTCAGAGACTTGAGTATTTATTAGGACTTTTCACATTAATTCCTTATATGAGAAGACTTGATTTCCTAGTCCACAGTAAATTGAAATGTTAAAAGTGTATTTCTATATTTTGTCAAACAGGACTACTTAGTCCTTGAATTTTTAAAGGATAGAAATGTTTTGGGCAGCAGTATTTCCTATACTCTGTTAAAATGCTACTGACATTTCTTCAAGCAGATTTATCACCTGATTTTTTTCCTTCTCCTCTCTCCTACTCAAATCTGTGTTCTTGTGGGGTGGAGGGATTGATTCAAAACTTCGTAAAATAATTAAAACCAATTGTAAAAAGAAAAGCAATTTCTATCACAATCCAATGTTATAATACTATATCTACTGAAAAATTATTATACACCTGCAGGTATGAGGTACTGTACTGGGTACTATCTATACAAAGATATCCTCAAAAGGGCTTATAGACTAGTAAAGAGACCACATGATGCATCAGCACTATAAGGAACTGACTCATTAACGAACGCACACAAAAAACATACAGTATATAATAATATAAACCATTAACTTATACTGATACATACAACAGAATTATCAATTCACCAGAGACCAGTTCAGTGGAAACAACAGAATTAGCTAGCATTTAGCTAATATAAAGTGCCTCTATGAAGTGCCAAGCATTATGCTCAGCTTTTTATATGCATTATCTCAGTTGATCCTCATCATTATTATATAAAGTGAGTATCTCCCCCTATTTAATAGCTAAAAAACTAAGCAAGTAACTTGTCCATTGTCACACAGCAAAGGAAGGATAAGAATCCATGTCTTTCTTATTCCTAGGCTCTTGGTCACAGCCGCTATTTACAATTCATCCTCTTCACATTTAAATAGAAGTGAGTATAAAATCAGAGTAAGGCTATATAATTTTAATTGCTGGTGTCATCAAGCTGGCTTTATGCCTCTATCAGTAGCAAAGGGTTACTCTCCACCCTCACTCACCTGCCCTTGTCCCAGGGCACTGCAATTTTGAGTATCAATTCTGCAAGGGAATTCTTTTGGCCTTTCATTCCATTGAGTTAACATAACTGATGAATCCTCCTTTCTTACATCTACTCTCCACTCCTTTTTAACCCTGAGAGACTAAATCTGGCTGTTGTTGGATTTTGGATGTTTCTTCAACACACCTTCACTGACTGTCTCTCCTGGGTTTTCTTTTATGACATTCTTATAACCTCCACTTCATTCTTAGTGCTTCTTTGACTTCAGTGTTAGTGGTATTTTTCAGCTGCTCCACAGTAGTATACAGCTTTGGTGGTATATTTTGGAAGGGTTATAACCAAAATAGTCTTCTCTGGGCCCAGATATTAGAAAACTACAGCATCTCTCCTCCTACTACCACTCCATTTTTGCAGATGGCTTCAGATCCAGAGAGCCAAGCCTGCAATGCAGTTACCTCTCCTTTCTTCTTCATGATACTTCTCTACAGAAGGATGCTGGGAAGACAGAGTAACCTAGCAAAACTGCAAAAGCTACCTTAAATGTGAGATTTCCTTGAAAACAAAATGGTTTCCTTGGTTGCTTCCATTCCATTTTAATTCTGGGATTATTGTCTAACATGTGAAAGTACATCAACTTTTGGGTAATTGTTCAGCTTCCTTAAAATAGACATGCTATGAAATCTGTATAGACCCATCTAAAATCACATCACTGGAAAGATGTTCTCCACTGACCGGGATTTTAAAAAATGAAACATTACAGAACAGAATATGGATGACCCAATTCAAGTTAAATTATTTGGAAAGTACATCAACAAAATGATAATGTTTTCTTCCAGTGATAGAATATCATGTTTTTTACTTTCTTTTTTATATTATTCTGTTTGTTTAAAAGAGTCTTCTCAGTTCACAAGTCAAGCTAGCTTCAGGAAAAAAGGGGGAATTCACTGGATAGGATACAGGACCCTCCTATAGAACCTAAAGAAGAGCAGAGACAGGCTATGGAAAAGACTGAAATCAAAACCAGAAAGCTTTCAACACTTTTGGACTCATCTCAGCCACTCAGTGTCATTTTTTCTTGATTTGTTTATTTATTCATGTATTCAATATATTTGCTGGGTGCCTAATATGTTCTAGGAGCTGTTTAGGTACTGGGAAATAGAGGTAAACGGTATAAACCAATTTTCTCCCTCCGAAGTCCTTAAGTTTTAGTGAGAGCAAACAGACAATAAACATGTGTAAAAAAATGAAGGTAGTTTCTGAGTATGGTAAATGTTACAAGGGAAATAAATAGGTCAGCACAACAGTAGGACTGAGGAAGATTTCACTTTAGTCATGAAGGTCAGAGAAAGTCCTCTTGGCAGAAGAAAAGATCCTGAGAGACTGAACCAGCTCTGTAAAGGGCAAGGAAAGAGCATTCCAGCAAACTACAAAGGGCCTGAGGCAAGCAGGAGCTTGATGGCAGAGAGGAAGCCAGTGGCCATGGAGTGCAGTGAGCTAGAAGAGGAGAGACACAAGGTGTGATCTGAGAAGCAGAAGGAAGGTCAGATGTGGAGGGCTCTGTAGGCCACAGTAAGGAATTTAGATTTTATTTTATCTTTTTAAGCTTTTGTTTATTCATTTTTAGATAGAGGAAAAGAGAAGGAGAAAGAGAGGGAGAGAAACATCAATGTGTGGTTGCCTCTCGAGTGCCCCATACTGGGGATCTGGCTGGCAACCCAGGCATGTGCCCTGACTGGGAATTGAACTGGAGACCCTTTGGTTCACAGTCCGCGCCCAATTCGCTGAGCCACACCAGCCAGGGCCTAGATTTTATTTTAAATGTAAAGAAAAGCCACTGGACAATTTTAAGCAGGAAATGCAATGACTTAGTTGTTTTATAAAGTTCAATCTGGTGTTTCAGGGAGAATCAATGGGAGAGGGGTAGGGAGTGGAAAATGGGAAGAGCATTAGGAAAATACGGTATTGAAGTTGAAGTAAGAGACAGAGATGGCTTGAATTATAGTGATAGCTGTGGAGACAAGGCGATATTTTTTAGAAAGTACCTGGAGGATTTGGTAATGAATGACAGAAGGGAGAAATCAAGGCTTTGTGAACTGGTAGGATAGTAAAGCCATTTATAAAAATAAAGAAAGACTAGGAGATCATGTTTGAGAGAGAAAGCAAAATTACGGTGTGAGACAGGTGAGTTTGAAATACCTAGTGGTCATGCAAGAGGAAATATTTGAAAGAGAGGAAGATCAACAAATTTGAAAGACAGGTCTGGAGATAAAAATTTTGGAAACAACAGCGCGCGCGCACACACACACACACACACACAGCATTTAAAGCCAGGAGATTAGACACTGTAATCCAGAAAAAGAGTGTTGACCAAGGTGTAAGGTGACTCTACAAATAGGATTTCCCTGGTAAGTCAGGCTACAAAGCTGAATATTACCACCCTAGATCTCCCAATTTTACGTAATAGTTCTAGTCATCCACTGAGGCCCCATTTCATAGCCCCATTCCAACCAACTGAGAAATAGAATCTGATTGGCCCAGCTTGGGTCACTTGTCTACCCCTGGTCCAATGAACAATGACTGTGGGGACTGGATCATAGAGTATAAACTGGAGATTTAGTCCCTGTAAATAGAGTGCAGATGAGAGGGCAGAGACTCATTTCCCAGAGAAAGGGGATGGTCATTGGCTTCCAGGCTGAGCAGACAGTTAACGAATGATCCCAATTGAAGTACATCAATTCTATAATCTGAAAAAACTGATTTCATTTTAAAAAGTGATATCATTATTACTATAGGCTTGGTCTTGCTCTTTGGTATAGAGTGTGGTCTCACACCACCACTGAAAGACTATGAGTGTCACATACCATCATGAAAGTGTTGAGAAATTCCTGCTACAACTTAAGTGTAGCCTTAAGTATAGCAGAAGGTATCCGAAAATTGCATGTAATTGGCTGGACTTTTGTTTTTTTTATTTCAGTGTCCTCTGGGATCTCTTACAGCTTGTGAACTGAGATGATATCACATCTCTTGATGAACAATACAGTAAAGAACCTGTTAGGGGCATAGATTCAATAGCTCCCAATGGTACCACCGTTGAAAGGTAAATAGAATGCCTCAAGGTAGATGCCTTTTAAAATTAAAACAGCTCAAGCTCTGTTGCTGTGAGACACGTTGAACATGCAACTTTACTTCTGGTTATAAAATCTGTGGAAATTTAAAGACTATTTATTTATTTTTAGAGAGAGGGGAAGGGAGGGAAAAGAGAGGGAGAGAAACACCCATGTGAGAGAGAGACAATGATTGATTAGCTCTTGCGCTCACCCTGACTGCTGGACAGAACCTGCAACCCAGGCACGTGCCCTGACCTAGAATCTAACTGGCAATCTTTCGCTTTGCAGGATGATGCCCAACCAACTGAGCCACACCAGTCAGGACAAAACTTGCAGAAATTTAAAAAATTTTTAAATTGATTTTAGAGAGACAGAGGAAAAAGGGAGGAAGGGAGAGAGAGAGAAAAAAAAGAAAGAAAGTAACATCAGTTTGTAGTTCCACTAATTTATGCATTCATTGGTTGATTCTTGTATGTGCCCTGACTGAGGTATGAACCCAAAACTTTGGCTTATGAGGGGAATGACATTCTAACCAACTGAGCTACCTGTCCAGGGCAGAAATTTTTCATATGTGTACCAGAAGACATATACCAGAATGTTCATAGCAGCATCATTTATAGTAGTAAAAGACTGAAATAACATATATGTCCATTGACCAGAAAATGAATATACATTGATATATATTCATAAAATAAAATAATAAATTTATTTTCTTTATAATAAATTTAATTTTTTACCAAGTCATAGACAGTAGAAAGCAGTTATTAATACAACTTTCAAAATGGTGGTCATCTCTGGAGGAAAAAGGGAATATATGGGTGAAGAACTTAGAGAGTTCTTAGTGTACTAGCAATGTCCTTGTTTCTTAAACTGGCATTTGTTTGTGTACATTTTATTCTTCATATGTTTTATTTCCTCATTTATATGTGTGAAATAAATATAATAACATATAAAGGAACATGATTATATTACACATATATAATTTATGTTGTACATAATACAGAAAATATCCAGCCATGTAATGTGAAAAATAGAAATATTTATTGAAGAAGATACAAGAAACATTGTACATAGGATGATAACAACTCAGTCCCCTTCAAAGTAAACACCATGGGACCTCACACAGTTCTCCCATCTTTGTTGATTGCAGCCCCATACATGTTTAACATTCTCAGGTGTCCTGCTTGCTGCAAGTCTTCCAGAACATGGACCACTTTCAACAGATTCTCCACCATCTTTGCAGCGTTTGTGCCACACTTTCATTTGTGCTGTAGTCATTGCATCATCCCTGAAAGCTTTCTGAATCATCCAAATAGTTTCCGTGGCAGAATGTTCAAGCTTAACACAAAATCTGATGCAGATTTGTTGCTCTACTCATTCAGTCATTCTGAACATGACAGCCATACACTACACAAGCTCACTCAATGATGCATACTCCCCACATTGACTAGTACAGTGTAATCATTATTGTTCATGCATGTGCATTCCAGCCCACTCCCCTTGGCCAGGTTACATTGATGTTATGTGAATTATTGTCATTATATTAACAATGGCTGGACTTTTCTGTACATACCTCATATATTATAAATAACTGTTTTGTTAGGAATAATTTATATATCATAATATTCACTCATTAAATGTATACAATTCAGTAATTTTTACTATATTACAGAGTTGTACACTTATCCTCACTAATTTTAGAGCATTTAATTACCCCAGAAAGAAACCCTATACCACACATTCACAGTGTCTCCATGCCCTGCCTCTGATAATTTCTAGTCTGCTTGCACTGTCTATAGCCTTGCTTATTCTGGACATTTTATATAAGTGAAATCATATAATATATGGGTTTTTTTGTGTCTGGCTTCTTTCATTCAGCATACTGTTTTCAAAGTTCATCTGTGTTGTAGCATTCACCTTCCATTTTATTGCTGAATAAAATATCATTGTATGGGCATGCCACATTTTGTTCATACACTGATCAATTGATGGACATTTGGGTTGTTTTCAATTTTTGAATAATGCTTCTATGAACATCTATGTATAAGTTTTTGTATGGACATGATTTCATTTCTCTTAGGTATATACCTACAAATGAAATTCCTGAGTCATATGGTAGCTCTATGTTTATATTTTTATTTTTAATTATATTTTATTGATTATGCTGTTACAGTTGTCCCAGTTTTTCC
Source organism: Glossophaga mutica (assembly GCA_039655065.1). NCBI lineage: Eukaryota > Metazoa > Chordata > Mammalia > Chiroptera > Phyllostomidae > Glossophaga > Glossophaga mutica. The sequence goes on from CM077303.1 coordinate 73,474,500, forward strand.
CCCTTTGCTCCTCTCCACTGGGTACCTCCTACCCCCTCAGGCAATTCCCCCACCATTGTTCATGTGCATAAGTTATGCGTAGGTTCTTTGGCTACTTCATTTCCTATACTATATTCTACATCCCCATGACTATTCTGTAACTACCTGGTTTGCAACCCAGGCAAATACCCCGACTGGGAATTGAACCAACAACCTTTTAGTTAGCAAGCTGCCACTTAATCCACTGAGCCATACCAGCCAGGGCACTATTTGTAATTCTTTTTTTAAAAAGATTTTAATTTATTTATTTTTAGAGAGGGGAAGGGAGGGAGAAAGAGAGGGAGAGGAACATCAATGTGTAGTTGCCTCTAAAGCACTCCCTACTGGGGATCTGGCCCACAACTGAGACATGTGCCCTGACTGGGAATCTAACAGGCAACACTTTGGTTCTCAGGCCAGCGCTCAATCCACTGAGCCACACCAGCCAAGACCCTATTTGTACTTCTTAATACCTTCACCTCTTCACCCATTCCTCCATTGCCCCCTTGTATCTGGCAATCACCAAAATGCTCTCAGTATCCATGATTCTGTCCATGTTCTTCTTGTTTGCTTAGTTTGATTTTAAAATTCAATTGCTGATAGACATGTATTTGTTGCCATTTTATTGTTCATAGTTTTGATCTTCTTTTTCTTAAATAAGTTCTTTTAACATTTCATACAAAAATGGTTTGGTGATGATGAAATCCTTTAGATTTTTCTGGTCTGGGAAGCTCTTTATCTGCCCTTCAATTCTAAATGATATGTTTGCTGGATAGGGCAACATTGGCTGTAGATAACTCTTCCAAAAAATAAAAGACAGAGTACTTCCCAATTTATTACATGAGGTCAAAACCAAAGACATCACAAAAAAACAAACTACAGATCAATATTCCTTATTTATCTGAGGCACAAAATCTTCAACAAAATAATAGCAAACTGAATTCAACAACATATAAAAATAATTATGTACCACAACCAAATGAAACTTACTCTAAGAATGCAAGTTTGGTTTAACATATGAAAGTCAATCAATGTAATATACCATATTGATAGAATAAAGGACAAAAAATGCATGATCATATCAATGTGCACAGAAAAATACATTTGATATATCCTATATTCTTTCATGATAAAATTATTCAACCAACTACTAATAGAAGAAATTTTACTCAACCTGATAAGTGTTACCTGCAAAAGTTGTAGCTAAAATTATGCTTAATAGTAAAAGACTGAAAGCTTTCCCTCCAAGATCCAGAAAAAGATGAGCGTATCCACTCTTGCCACTGCTATTCAACGTTTTAAAGAACATTCTATCCTTGGAAGTTAAGCATGAAAAAGAAATAAAAGGATCCAAATTAGTAAGGAAAAAAGTAAAACTATCTCTATTCACAGATTACATGATTTTGTATACAGAAAATGCTAAGGAATGCATTAAAAATTATTAGCACTAATAAATAAATTCAGTAAGGTTTAAGAAGCAAAGGTATTCCTATATATTATCAATAAATGAACTGAAAATAAAATTAAGATAATTCCACTTACAATATCATCAAAAAGAATAAAATGCACAGAAATAAATTTAACAAAGAAGTACAAAACTTGTACACTGAAAACTATAAAATATCATGGAAAGAGCCCTGGCTGGTGTAGCTCAGTGGATTGAGCGTGGGCCTGCGAACCGAAGGATCGCGGTTCGATTCCCAGTCAGGGCACATGCCTGGGTTGCCAGGCCAGTTCCCGTCAGGGGACATACAAGAGGCAACCGCACATTGATGTTTCTCTCCCTCTCTCCTTCCCTTCCCCTCTAAAGATAAATAAATAAAATCTAAAAGGAAAAAAAAATCTTTAAAAAAAAATAAAATAAAATATCATGGAAAGAAATTAAAGAATACTTAAATATATAGAAAGACATCAGATGCTCATGGATTTGAAGACTTAACATTGATAAAATAGCAATACTGACAAAATTTATGTACGGATTCAATGTAAACCCTATCAAAATTTCAGTTGGCTTCTTTTGCAGACATTCACAAGATGACTCTAAAGTTCATATGGAAACACATGGGACCCTAGATAGAAAAATAATCTTGAAAAATAACAAAGTTGGAGGACTCACACATCTTGATTTCAAAATATACTACAGAATTATAGTAATCAAGACAGCATGGTAGTGGCATAGGATGGGCATGTAGATCAACAGAATAGAATTGAAAGTCCAGAAATGAACCCTTACATTTACAGCTAATTTATGTTTGACAAACAAGCCAAGAAAACTCAATGGGGAAAGACTAGTATTTTCAACAAATAGTGCTGGGACAACTGATTGGATAGATATATGCAAAATAATGATACTGCCTTACCTCATGCCGTATTAAAATTAACTAAAAATGAATCATAGATCAAATGCAATAACTTAAAACTGTAAAATTTATTATTACACTATGAAGTTGGACATGAAATCAAAAGCACAAGTGATGACAAAAAACAGGTAAACTGGATTTCATCAAAATTATTTAAAAAGTTTGTGCATCAAAGGACAAAATGAAGAAAGGGAAAAGATAAGCCATAAACTGGAAAAATATTTGCAGAGTATGTATCTGATAAAAGATTTGCACTCAAAATACATTAAAAAACTCTTACAACCAACCATATAGAGACAAATAACCCAATTTGAAAATGGGCAAAGGAACTGAGAAGACATTTTCCCAAGGAAGATCTACAAATGGATGACAAACACATGAAAGATGGTCATTGTGATTATTCATTAGGGAAGAGCAGATCAAAACCACAAAGAAAAAGAATAAATTAAAAAACCCCACAGGATACCACTTCAATAACAATAACAAATATGGGTGAGAAGATGAAGAAATTAGAACTTTTATACATTGCTGGTAAGAATGTAAAAGACTGCAACTGCATTAGAAAATAGTTTGACAGTTCTTTATAATGTTAAACATAGAGCTACCGTTCATCGTTCATCGGGCAAAACACAGATAGAGACTGACCTTGGCCCATACCACCAGGGAAACCTCAGAGCCTACACATCCAAGGAACAGCTGCAGACCACCTTGCCCTTGCACAGCTGATCCTCCACAGAGGACAGAAGTTGGTGGTCAGTAGTCACCACCAGTTCTTGCAGCTGACTGGCCTGAGTAAGTATTCCCCAAGTGACCTGCCAACAGCAATTAAAGGGTCACTATAAGCAGAAGTTGACTCAGTCCACACAAAGGGCACACATCAATTATCCAGCTTGTGTGATAGGGGAGGCTGTGCCACTACAGGACACCTACTACATTAGGCCACACTAAAAGACATGGAGTCAAACCAAATCTACCCAATACATAGAAATAAACACAGGGAGGCTGCCAAAGCAAAGAGTTAAAGAAACAAGGCCCAAATGAAAGAACAGATCAAAACTCCAGAAAAAAGAGCTAAATGAAATGGAGATAAGCAAGCTATCAGATGCAGAGTTCAAAACACTGGTTATAAAGATGTTCAGGGAACTCAGTGAGGACCTCAACTGCAGAAAAAATGATCTAGTCAGAAATGGGGGATATGCTAACTGAAAGAACAATTTACAGGGAAATGACAGTAGAGTGGATGAAGCCAAGAATCAGATTAATGATTTGGAACATAAGGAAGCAAAAAATAACCAATCAGAACAACAAGAAGTGCCCTGGCTGGTGTAGCTCAGTGGATTGAGCTCGGGCCTGCGAACCGAAGGATCGCGGTTCGATTCCCAGTCAGGGCACATGCCTGGGTTGCCAGGCCAGTTCCCGGCAGGGGACATACAAGAGGCAACCGCACATTGATGTTTCTCTCCCTCTCTCCTTCCCTTCCCCTCTAAAGATAAATAAATAAAATCTAAAAGAAAAAAAATCTTAAAAAAAAAAAAAGAACAACAAGAAGAAACTAGAATCCAAAAAAATGAGGTTAGTATAAGCAGCCTCTGAAACAACTCCACGAGGTCCAACATTCACATCATAGGGGTGCCAGAAGAAGAGAAAGAGCAAGAAATTGGAAATCTATTTGAAAAAATAGTGAAAGGAAACTTCCCTAATTTTGTGAAGGAAATAAACATGCAAGTTCAGAAAGCACGGAGTCCCAAACAAGATGGATGCAAAGAGGCCCACTCCAAGGCACATCATAATTAAAATGCAAAGGTTAAACATAGATAATCTGCCCTGGTTGGTGTGGCTCTGGGGACTGAGTGCTGGCCTGTGAACCAAAGTGTTGCCTATTGGATTCCCAGTCAGGGCACATGCCTGGGTTGCAGGCCAGGTCCCCAGAGGGGCGCACAAGAAGCAGCCACACATTGATGTTTCTCTCACTGTCTTTCTCCCTCTCTTCCTCTGTCTCTAAAAATAAATAGGTAAAATATATTTTTTAAAAAGGTAAAGAGATAATCTTAAAAAGCAGCAAGAGAAAAGCACTTAGTTACCTACAGAGGAATTCCCATAAGACTGTCAACTGATTTCTCAAAAGAAACTGCAGACTAGATGCCCTGGTTGGTGTAGCTCAGTGGATTGAGCACGGGCCTGCGAACCAAAGGATCGTGGTTCGATTCCCAGTCAGGGCACATGCCTGGGTTGCAGGCCAGTTCCCAGCATGGGACACACAAGAGGCAACCATACATTGATATTTCTGTCCCTCTCCCTCTCTCCTACCCTTCCCCTCTAAAGATAAATAAATAAAAATCTTTAAAAAAAATAAATAAATAAACTTTAAAAAAAGAAACTGCAGACTAGAAGGGATTGGCAAGAAATATTCAAAGTCATAAAAAGCACGGACCTACAACCAAGACTGCTCTACCCAGCAAACATATCAGTTAGAATTGAAGGGCAGATGAAGAGCTCCCCAGACAAGAAAAAGCTAAAGGAGTTCATCATCACCAAGTCATTATTATATGAAATGTTAAAGGGACTTATTTAAGAAAAAGAAGGTCAAAACTATAAAAAATAAAATGGCAATAAATGTGTATCTATCAATAATTGAATCTAAAAATCAAACTAAGCAAACAAGAACAGAGACAGAATCGTGGATATGGAGAGCATTTTGATGGTTCCCCAATGGGAGGGGGGGTGTGGAGGAATGGGGGAAGAGGTGAGGGGATTAAGAAGTACAAATAGATAATCTCAGAATAATCATGGCGATGTGAAGTACAGTATAGGAAATGGAGTAGCCAAAGAATATATATGTATGATGCATGGACATTAACAATGGTGGGGGGATTGCTTAAGGGAGTGGGTGGTGCTGGGTAAAGGGGCTCAAGGGGGGCGGAAATCAGGACAGCTGTAATAGCATAATCAATAAAAAATATTAAACAAAACAGTACCCATGGAAGGACCTAGTCAAGCTGAGAGGCAAACAAATCCATGTAATGTCTAGAGCTTATTCAATTTCTAATGCTAATGAGTTTATAATATTTTAATAGTGAAAAATGTATACTGTCCTTGATGTTTTTTAGCAATGCAGATTTGGGGATTTTAGGCTTCTCAAAGTTTTAACTGTTCCACAAACAAAGCACATGAAAATATATTGGCTGAGATAATTTTCAAAGTTGTAAAAGTCGTAGAACTGACCTAATTGTACAGAAACTAACCACCTAGAGAATTTACTTAGTTTGGAAGCCATCCAAACAACCAAAACTCTAAAAGACTCAATATTTCTTCAGCACAATTAAAGAGTTGTAGAACATGGTAGCAAAGTGAAGGATTTACACATTTATTCTGTGAAAAAAGAAACTTTTGTAGGTTTTATTACAAACTGTATCCAATTTCCCTTCTGTTAGTTATAAAATAGCTAAAAGTAAATGAAGAAAAGTGTTTGTAAATTAAGACTTTTATAAATGTTTATGGTCATGTTACAAATTTTCTTCTTAGTGACCAGTCTTTCCTGCTAAACTAAGTGTGTCTAGCAATTAGCTACATCATTTTGTAAGTTGATTGGTTTAAAAGTTGTATATTTTTTTGTTTATATTCTAAGTAATCTTAAATTTATCTTAGAAACTTTATTTAGGAGAAGAAAATCTTTTGATGCCATAAACAGATATCACCACATTAAAGGAATATTTTTGGCACATTTTCAAAAATTATGTCTTTTTTAATTTCACCAATTCCAAAGGGAAATAATCATGTTTGTAGTAACAGTTTTATTAGACTTATCTGTACTACTAAAAATGTTGCCATTATAAAGTAAAAAAAAAAAAAAGAAAGAGAAAGAACATAACACAATATAATGTGAAAAAAAAAGAACCTTTGGCAATTGTATCACCAGGGCTGATGGGGTACTTCTCTGCCATTGCAGACAAGTATGAAATCAGTAGGCTACTTGGTTGAGGGGGGGCGGGGTATGACTCATTTTATACAGGCCAGAGTGATGCAACAGTGTCCTAGATAGGAAGATAGTTCACATAGCTGAGAGACTAGTTTCATTCAAAGAGATTAAGCAAATAAGTAAACACATTGAGGATGGTAGGAGCTGGCTTCTCACTGAGGAGAGAGATGCAATTATGGGAAGGCTAGAGTAAACTATATGACTTTGGATCTTAAATGGAGGTATCAGAATGAACTTGTGATGTCCAGCATGTGGAAATAGATATATAGGCATGTGTGTCTTTATGTTAATTTAATGGTTTCACAGTTATATACATGTGCAAAAAGTAATCAAATTTTATACTTTAAATATGTTCAGTATATTATATATCAAGTATATCTCAATAGAGTTGTTTAGAAAAAACTTACTAGTTATCATTTCCAAAGGACAGATCAGAGAGGTGATAGTGGTGGCTGAAGTGGTTCTGAGATTGAAGTTCTGAGCTCCCTTTCTTCTAGAGAAGAAGCTGTATTTTGAGTTCTGTGGTTTCAGAATGATTCCCATGAGATCAGAGCTGACCCTGGGCCAGTGAAAATTCACACACTGAAACGTATGTTCTAGTTTCCTCTGCTTACAGCAAGCAGAGGCTCTATTTCAAGGAGGCAGTTAATGGGAACAGTTTCTCCAGACCACAGGAAGAAATTAGATTACTCTTGGTAATTAAAGAATTGTTTGTCCATTGATCTAGAACAAATACTCCAAAAATTTATACAGAACCAAAAAAGGTCCAGATAGCCACAGCAATCTCAAGAAAGAAGAATAAAGTTGGAGGGATCATAATACATGATATAAAACTATACTACAAGGCCACTGTAATCAAAATAGCCCAGTACTGGCATAAGAACAGATACACAGATCAGTGAAACAGAACAGAGAGCCCAGAAGTAAACCCCTGTCTTTATGGGCAATTAATATTTGACGAAGAGGGCATGAACATACAATGGAGTAAAAATAGCCTCTTCAATAAATGGTGTTGGGAGAACTGGACGGGTAAATGCAAAAAAAGAAAAAGAAAAAGAAAAAAAGAAACTATACCACCAACTCACACCATATACAAGAATAAACTCGAAATGGAGAAAAGACTTAAATATAAGTCGTGACACCATAAAAGTCATAGTGGAAAACATAGGCAGTAAAATTTCAGATATCCCACGCAGCAATATTTTTGCTGACAAAAGAAAAATGAACAAATGGGACTACATCAAATTAAAAAGTTTCTGCATGGCTAAAGAAAACAGCGTTAAAATGAAAAGAGAACCAACTATATGAGAAAATACATTTTCCAGTGATACCTCAGACAAGAGTTTAATCTCCAAGGTGTATAAAGAACTCATATGACTCAACACCAGGAAGACAAACAATCCAATTAAAAAATAGGCAAAGGACCTGAATAAATACTTCTCCAAGGAGGACATACAGATGGCCCATAGACACATGAAAAAATGTTCAACATCACTAGCCATCAGAGAAATGCAAATTAAAACCGCAATGAGATACCACCTCACTCTTGTCAAAATGGCTATCATTAATAAACCAACAAACAAGTGCTGGTGAGCATGTGGAGAAAAGGGAACCCTAGTGCACTATTGATGGGAAAGCCAACTGGTGCGGCCACTGTGGAAAACAGTATGGAATTTCTTCAAAAATTATAAATGGATCTACTTTTGACCCCGTGATTCCACTGCTGGGAATATACCCTTAGAGTCCTAAAACACCAATTCAAAAGAACTTGTGCACCCTTATGTTCCTAAAAGCGCTGTTTATAATTGCCAAGAGTTGAAAACAGCCTAAGTGCCCATCAGTAAATGATTGGATCAAAAACTGGTATATTTACACACTGCAGTACAGAAAGAAAGAAATCCTACTTTGTGCGACAGCATGGATGAAACTGGAGAATATTATGTTAAGTGAAATAACCCAGTCAGTGAAAGACAAATACCATGTGATCTCACTTATAAGAGGAATCTAATGAACAAAATAAACTAATGAGCAAACTAGAACCAGAGACATGGAAACATGGACAGAATGATAGAAACCAGAGGGGAGGGAAGAGGGAGATAATGGTGGAAAGAAGGGGAAAGGACTAGTCAAAAAACATGTATGCATGACCCAAGGACATAAACGATGGTGTGGGGATTGACTGTGGGAGTGGAATGTGGACTGGGCAGAGGATGGCAAAGGGGGAAAATTGGGACAACTGTAATAGAATAGCAATAAAAAAAAAAAAGAAATGTTTCTATCCTTTTTCTTATGGGAGATTTAAAGACAGTTGTGGGCACAATCCTTGTCTAGGTCCAAATTATCTAATATGGAGAAAAAATACAAGTTAAATTAAAAAGACAAATTAGGTACACTAATAGTTCTATCTGATATTTTTTGAGAATGTTCTTTCTAGACAGGAAGTTGAGTCATGCCTCATGTTAGAATGATATTCCTCATCTAAGAGTGACATGGGACGATAAAAAGGTCCGTTAGTACACATTTCATACACTTCTTCATTTCTTCTTAAATACTTAACTCAAGAAAGACTTAAGCCCTCTAGACCAAATGCGAGGAGGGAGCTGATGGGTTTTTAAAGTTACATGTAAAATTAATCTCCATTTACTCTCACCTGGAACTTTAGGTAAGAAAATTAAAATTCAACCAACTTTGAGCAAGATGAGCCAGAAAGAATTAGAGGACAGTTTGTTTCGTCTTCGTGAAGAGCACATGCTGCTGAAGGAGCTTTCTTGGAAGCAACAGGATGAGATCAAAAGGTACCTCGAGTTCCTACGTCTTATTTAAAAGCTGTGTCTACATCAGGCCTATACCACACTAAACCAAATAGAATACATTTTCCTGAGTCGTCTTCACCAGAAAATAATTCAAATGTCAAAAATGGTTAACTTCAAAAATAATTTTTGAAAGCAGTATTACTTTATTTGGTTTTCTTGCCAAACAGGTCAATAGACTGTGGCCATAGGCCACAAAGCACCATCAAGAGCTATTTTAACTCACAGAGCAAGATCCTGGACAGGATCCTGCCCTAGCCACCAAAGAGGGGGTAGGAATAGGGGGAATAGCCAAAATCTCAGGGAACAAAGACTGTAGGATTAAATAAGAGAAGGGTTCTTTTTTTTAATTTATAAAACAAACCAAAAATTCAATTGATCTTTTATTATATGGAGATATGTTGTAAGTGCTTTATATGTATTAACTAACCAAGAGGTTAAGTAACTTGTCCAAAGTCACAGCCAGTGAGTGGCGGAGCTGAAAGCTCTTAACTCAAAAATCTATATACAGTGACCTTAGAGTGCTGGCTTTCAAAAGTGCACCAGGGACCTGGAGAGGAATTGGAGATGGAGAATGGGTAGATAAACCGATGGGAAGAATGAAAGTTCCAGGATTGTATATCTAGGACATATTCTGAAGATACTGGTGTCAGTGCCTTCCAGGCAAAGACCAACAGGAGCACACCTATAGCTGAGCAAGTTGAGTTTGTCACTCATTGCAGCTACAAAAATGCACACCATGGGGAACTAAAGGCATCTCAGTAGGAATGTTTTAGAAAGAAACTATTATAGGATTTGAGCTTCAGTTGAGTGATTTGGAGAAGTGTCCAAGGTAACAGGAGTTTGCTCCAGATTTGGAAATTTCAGAAAGTAGAGACACTTTTGTGTCTGCATATCTTAAAAATCTCATTTACAGGGAGGTAAGGCTACAGGGAGGTAAGAGAGTAAGGCTATATCTCTAATAGGTAAAGAAGTAGTGGTCACTCATATTAGCCAGGAGAGAGGGATGTTGGGTATTTTGTGGTGGCGCAGTGACCTTGCTTTTTGTCTGTGCTTAGATAAGATTATACAGTGGACTTATTTTGTATCATTCTTCTTTGGTCTCAAATGGCCTTGTCTGATATTTGTATTCTGTGAGATTGTGTCCAACAGGACAATAACAGGGCCTAGTTGTAAGCGCCAGGAAAACTTCAAACAACACTGAGGACTAGCTATGGCAGACCAATTCCCCAATGTCAAGAGCAGCTTTTTGCTTTTTTATGGTAATGCCCAATAGTGGGTTCAGAACTTCATTTAGAATCTACAAGATTGCAGGTTTCCACTGTAAACCGATGCTATTCAGAGCTGGAGATTCTTTTATATTGTGGAAAACTCAAGAATCTGAAGTCAGAATGTTTCATGGGCCAAAAAATCTTGCTTCTTGGTTGACAACCAAAAAGTATTTGAGATTATAGATATTATGTGGCTAAATTGGGTTCTATCCTCCCTCCCTGGCTTTAGGTAAGTTACCTAGCTATTTATGCCTTGATTTCTTTATGTGGATATAAACATAAGTGATAACAGCTAACTCATACAATGCTTACAGTGCACCATCACTATCCTGAGCACTCTATGTATATTAACTTATTTAATCCTCCTAACAATCCAATGGGGCAGGTGCAGTTCTTATCTTTATTCATAGATGAGGAAATTGAGCACAAAATTTAATGACATGCCCAAGGACACATGGGCAGTAAATGTGAGGACCGCTAGGCAGTGGGACCATAGAATCTGATGGTAATAGTAAAAAGCATGATTTTAGGTCAAGGCAATAAAGACTGATGACTATGTGCTACAGATAAGGCCTGGTGTGTGCCAGGGACTGTAGAAGACTAGTCCTCAGAGCTGGGCGCATGTACACACGTGTGCAGACAACTGGGATGGGAGAAGTAAATGTTAAAATTTCTACTTATATTTAGTTATCCCCCCCTTTAAAAATCAGTATGTTGTTCATGTTTATAATGGCCATAATTTATTAGTACAGAAGTAAATGCATATAATTTAAAAATAAATATACATGCAAGTATATTGTGATCGCTGCAACAGAATGGGCAAAGATGGAACGAACCCTATGTCCCTGCCCTCAAAGTGTTACAGTGTACTGGGGATGGAATTTTATTTTATTTTATTATTTTTTTTTAAATTATTTATTTATTTATTTATTTATTTATTTATTTATTTATTTATTTATTTATCTTTAGAGGGGAAGGGTAGGAGAGGGGGAGAGGGAGAGAAATATCAATGTACGGTTGCCTCTTGTGTGTCCCATGCTGGGAACTGGCCTGCAACCCAGGCATGTGCCCTGACTGGGAATCGAATCGCGATCCTTTGCTTCGCAGGCCCGTGCTCAATCCACTGAGCTACACCAGCCAGGGCTTATTTTATTTTTTTTAGAAAATAAAATTTTTAAGTGTAAAAAATGGACTACAGTAGATAAATTTATATCACAGATCAATCCAGATTATTTGCCACCAAATAAACTGTAGAAATAACCGTCATAGAGATCACATACATTGAATTCTCTTTTCACGCATAGGATGAGGACAACCCTGCTGCGACTGACCGCTGTGGGCCGGGACCGGAGGGCCGAGGTGGTGACCCTGGAGCAGCCCTCGGAGCCCGCTAGGCGGCGGCGGAGCACGGGGTGGCAGCAGCGCAACACAGGGTGGCGGCGGGGTCCCCTGATGCTTGAGCTGCAACAGCAGTTCCAGCGCGAGGGCCCCCCTCTTTCCCGCCACACCCAGCCTCGGTCCCACGTGGGACACAGACAGCTACGCAGCGCTGGTGTGCCAGTGACGCAGAGACCACAGAGGGGTGAGGCTCAGGCAGGCCTGTGTTCCCGACAGGGCTGGAACACTGGGGAAAGACTGATTTGCCAGCCACATTTTCCTCCTCACTGCTTCATTCCGCCTGCCACCCCATTTTGCTATTTGTTCTCTTATTTGCATTCCTTTCTACCTCCCTGAATGGTTGGGGGTTTATTTTCCGCCCTGAATGGGATGTCAGGTTCAAAATTCTCAGTTCACCCTGAAGTACTGCTCAGAGGACAATAAGACAACCAGAGCGGCAATTTGCTAGTGAAGTCCTGTAGTGGGGCTAGAAAACAGCTGTAGAAATAACGTTGATATCCCTCCCACTCAGGTGGAAGCCTCAGTGATCTTAAGATAGATCCCTCTACTGGGACTCTGGAACTCTGGGATTGTGCTTCTAAAACTGGAGTTCTTAGCCTTTTGGGGGAAGTGGACTCGTTTGAAAACCTAATCAATCAAAGCGAGGCCTCCTCCCAAGAAAAATGGACAACACGCACACAAAACTTTGCATAGAATTCCGTGGGTTCAGAGATTCCCAAAGCTCATTCCTGAAGTCCAGGCCAAAAGTCAGGCTGTGACTGAGGAGCTGCAATTTCTCCTCTTCCTGTATTCCAAGTGGCTAAGAGTCTCTGGCTGCCGTGAAACACCACGTTGGATTAAGCAAAATTTTGTGTGTAAATTTCCTCCTCCTAGCCTACTCAGCTCTGAGTTAGATCCATAGGAATGGATTGTCTTTACCCTGGGATTCAATGTTAGGTTTTGTTTAGCATGCTCCTCTATTTCTAAGCTCCCTACTTGAGCCAACCAAATCTTTGCAAAAACAGCTACAAGTAGAAAAACTAAGTAATTTTAAATTTCAGTTCAATTTAACTTCAGCATTATTGAGTACCAATTATACACCAGGCACTGGAAATAAAGATGCATTCGAGTTAGACATACAGTCTCTGCCCTGGACAAGCTTGTACTTTCTCACCTTTTATACTCACATGAGAGTCTGTAGTCCTGTTGACTTCAAAACTTGTAGTTGCGTGTGCATGCAGGGGTAAGGACTGAGAACCTCTCCTCTGGGGTCAGTGGTCATAGGAAGATTTCCCCAGTCTCAAGGCTCCCTGCTTCCAGCATTTGGCGTTCCAGTGCTAGCACTTGGTATTCTAGAGAAATCTGTTGCCAGAGTCTGCATCTTCTGTCTAAACTTTCAGAGCCAAAGGACAGGCTAAGCTACACAGCCCCTCCCACCTTCAAGGAGCACATGACAAATGAAAAAACCAGAGGTGAAATATCCAGTGAACCCAGCAAGCTGTGAGTTCTTTTCATTTATCCCATGTGGTTACTCTTTCAGCTTTAAATGAAAATACATCATTTAGGGAACAAGCAAACGTTGATAATTTCGAGTCTTTTCAGCATAATCGGAGAGGATGAAAGTCAACCATAGGTCAAATTCTAACTTCATTGTTTAAAAATGGAAAGTGAGCATCTCTCTTCTACCAAGGAAAGGAAAATAAAAGCCTTTCCTTAACCGAAGGTACTGCTTCTTTTTCTCTTTACATTCTTGTCCCTTAGGTCATAATTCATTTATATTTGTTTGACACTTAAAAGCTATATGTAGTCAGATTATCTTCCACACGCACCAAGATTACTAACTACTCTAACTTTTTTTATCTATGTGAGAGCCTAATTCTCATTCTCTGTACAGCAAATTCTATTTCTTCTTTTTGTGTTGAATGTTCCTAATTCTAAAAGTGTAATTTATTTCAGCAAAGTCATAATTGTGACTAACCTCATTGGTTTATGCATGCCCAACAGTGCCCACATTATGAACAGCAACGCGATGCAAGTGGAAGAACAACCCAAGTCTCCTGAGAAAATATGGTCCAAAGATGAAGATTTTGAACAAAGAGGCTCTTTGGAGTGTGCTCAGAAGGCCACAGAGCTTCGGTAAGAGTATGGCCTTCCATGCATCAAGCCATAATGAGGTGGAAAAGCAAGAGATTATTTTTTATTTATTTTTAGAGAGAGGGAAAGAGAGATAAACACCGGTTGCTTCTCATACGTGTCCCAACCATTTGCTTTGTGGGACCATGACCAATCAATTGAGTCACAACGGTCAGGGCAAGAGATTCTTAGTTGCGTTTTCCCTCAGTCTCAGAAGAAAAGAAAATACTTGAGATTAAACTCAATTTTAAAAGTAGACCTGGATTCCCAAGTGGGTTAAGAAATGGATTAACCTAAAAAGGATGCTTATGTACAATAGAAGATTTGTTGCTTCACTTCATCGAAGAAAAACTTTTTCATTCTCATCACTGTGCATCAATTCCTGGAGAACTTTTTTTTTTTTAAATAGACTTTTAAAAAAAGATTTTATTTATTTATCTTTAAAGGGAGGGAAAGGGAGAGAGAAAGAGAGGGAGAGAAATATCAATGTGTGGTTGCCTCTCACACGCTCGGAACTGAGGACCTGGCCCACAACCCAGGCTTATGCTCTGACTGGAAATGGAACCAGGGAACCATTGGTTCACAGGCCCGCACTTAATCCACTGAGCCACACCAGCCAGAACTAGACTTTATTTTTTAGAGTAGTTTTAGGTTCACAACGAAATTGAGCAGGAAGTACAGATATTTCCCATTAACGCCCCTGTCCCCTTCACACAGCCTCCCCCACTGTCAACATCCACACCAGAGTGGTACATTTGATACAATGGATGAACTTATGCTCACGTATCACTATTACCCAAAGGCCATAGTTTACCTTAGGTTCACTCTTTGTGTTGTGCATTCTTTGGAACAAATGCATAATGACGTGTATCCGCCATTATAGTATTATACAGAGTAGTTTCACTGCCCTAAAAATCCTCTATGCTCTGCCTGTTCATTCCTTCTTACACCTTACACCTGGCACCACAGATCTTTTTACTGTCTATGATTTTGTCATTGTTAGAATGTCACATAGTTGGAAATGTATAATATGTAGCATTTTCAGATTGGCTCCTTCCATTTAGCAATATGCAGTTAAGTTTCCTCCAGGTCTTTTCATGGCTTGATAGCTCATTTCTTTATTTTTTTCATTACATTTATCGGGGTGACATTGGTTGATAATTCATTTCTCTTTAGCTCCATGGTCTGGATGTACCACAATTTATTTACCCATTCACTTTCTGAAGTACAAGTTGGTTGTTTCCAAGTTTTTGGCAATTATGAATGAAATTGCCGTAAACATCTATGTGCAGGTTTTTGTGTGGCCATAAGTTTTCAACTGGAGACTTTTTAAAACCACAGGTGCCTGAGCCCCACCTCAGAGACTCCCTTTCAGTTATTCGGGGGGTGGATTAGCAGCGGTCCCCAAACTTTTTGACACCAGGGAGCAGTTTCGTGGAAGACAATTTTTTCACAGACCGGGGTAAGTGTTGGGAGGAGACAGGAGGCGGAGCTCAGGCGGTAATGCATCTCCCTCCATGGACAGAAAGGAGGGAGGTTGGGGACTCCTGACTACAGGCAGTGTAATTTTAAAGATTTTTCCAAATGATTCTAATAAGCAGCTAGAACTGTGAATCACTGAGATAGAGCCTAGTGAGCCCAAATCCTCCCAGTACTTTCTAGTCAAGAAAATATGATCTCCTAGGTTCAGAAAGTATAATCTCCCCTGGTGTCTCCCATCCATAGCCACACTTTTTGGGTTTCTCCAAGGAAACAGCTCAGACTTGGTAGCTCTTTGCAAAGTTTATGGGAAACTGTGAGCGCCATAATTTTTAAAAACAGCTGTTATGTTTTCTCAGAACACGGAATTTAAGGTTGGTGGTCTCTCAAGTCTCAGCTGGTGTGAGGGGAAATGAGAGAAAGGAGATTATTACAGGAGTGTGTACACACTTCCTATTTCTGGTGCGTTGTGAGGGAGACAGGCAGGCACGAAGCAAGAGGAAGAGATTCTTATTGGGGCAAAATCAAGGGGAAAGAAAGATGCTTAATTTTGTCCATTCTCAGACAGAATAGTTTAGCACTGTCTTCTTTCTCTAGAACTTCCATTAAGGAGAACATAGAGCTGATTCGACTTAAGAAGCTCTTACATGAAAGGAATATCACACTGGTAGCAACAAAAGCACAATTAACAGAAGTTCAGAAGGTGAGTTGCCATCATCATCTCTGCTTTTTTGGGGGAAAAACAATTAGTTAAATGGTGAGTATTGTCCTGGCTAGGTGGCTCAGTTGGCTGGAGCATCATCCTGTATGCCAAAAGGTCAAGAGTTTGATTACCGGTCAGGGCACATACCTCTGAGTTTTGGGTTCAGTCCCCAGTTGTGGTGTGTAAGGGAGGCAACCGATAGATGTTTGTTTCTCCATTCCTCTCTCTCTAAAATCAATTTTAAAAATACATATCCTTGGCTGAGGGTTAAAAGAGAGAGAGAGAGAGAGAGATGAATATTGTTGCTTCCATTTTATACACAGGAGACCACAACTGAGAGAAAACAAGTCACTCGTCTAAGGTCACAAAACTTATAGGTGATAATTCAAACCCAAGACTTGTAACTTGGAGTCCATTCTTTGTCTACTACTTCCCATTCTCTCTCTATTCGGAAGAAAGCTCAAGCCCTACCCGATACGGTGCAATTAAATGGTATTAATTTGTGTCAAGGTTAAGGTTGCAGCTAAGAGCCACAAGCAAATGTATAAGTTAGGAAGCCAAGAGCAGCGACAGGGGAAGGGAAGGAGAGCAGCTTTAACTGAGTACTCTGTATGCTGGACTCTGTACTAGATACTTACAGGCATAATCTCATTTAAGCCGGGCAACCCTTAAGGTAAATACATTTAACAGATGAAGGAACTGAGCCTAAAAGAAGTTAAGTAACTTGCTCAAGTCATGTAGATGGTAAGGGGCAGAACAGACTCTGAGTCCAGGTTTATCTGGCACAATCACTTTATGCTGTTTGCTCATTACCATGCAATAGAGACTCCTGTCTGAATGGTGGAAGTAGAGCATTGAGGGTCTAAGTGATGGATTGGCACCATTCTTTAATTGAAAAAATATTTATTGAGTACGAGGAACTGTGCAAAGGACTGGGATACAAAGATTACAAAGATAAGTGACACCTCCTGCCTTCAAGAAACTTACGGGAGCCAGAGAACAAGAAGTAAATGAGTATAATTATCCACATCCAGGGGGTGGGGGGAGACACAAAAGAAAGAGTAGTTAGACTTATCAGAAGATGGGGTACAGGATCTGAAAAGGATTCATAAAGGTGTATATTTGTGAGTCAAACACTGGGATACTGAAAGATTAGCAGGTGTTAATGAGTGTGCAAGAGAGGGGAGGGCTTTGCAGAGCAGGAGAGGGGTAGGCCAAGGCTCCGAGGCAGGAATGTCAGGCACCAGGTCTCGGAGGCTTTGTCAGGAATGTTTGTAGACTTTGGAAAGCTGCAGAAAGGTTTTGAGCAAGTTGATAACATGACCAATATTTTTCTCCAAAGAAATCACTTTACCTTTTTTTATAATGTCTGAAATATCTTTGAAATACATTTTAATAAATAATACTTTTGAAAAATAGAAAAATAATACCTTTGAAAAAGTACTATAAAGCACTAATAATGATTAATTCTGGGCAGTAAGATTATAGATGACTGTTTTTATAGTCTTTATACTGTTCTGAAATTTCAACTCCTCAAAAATTACAAAACTACAGGAAAAGATAGTTTGGTAGCACTGTGAATGACAGGCTGGCTGGTATTAAGATGGGAGGTGAAGAAATCAGGTAAAACAGGAGTGCAATGCCCCAAGGAAGAAAAGAAAAGGGTCCCAACCAAGGTGGTGAGAGAGGCTCACAGAAAAAGGACTGTACTGGGAGAAGTCCAGGAGGCAGAGCAATGGACTTTGTCACCCAAGGGGAGGGGGTGAGGGAAAAGGAGAAATGAAATGCGATGCCTGGGTCTCAGGCTTAGGTGATTAGATGATGGTGGTGTCGATTGACAGTGACGACAGTTAGGACTGCCCTGGTATGTCTGTTCTGGTGGAGCCGAAAAGCGTCTTTACAAGGCCAGCCTCCAAACCTATGTTTGTAGAGAATAATACAGACATATGTTTATGTTCTTTTGAGATGGTTAATTTTGGTAGCACTTAAAGGATGTGGAAATATGGGAGGGAAGATAATTTCAAATTGTATGGGTAAATAGCTGTATAGGTTCCCCGGCTGTCTGAAAGTAGAGCGTTCTTATAAGGCTTTTATAAGCTGAAATGGCCTAAAGCAAAGAGGCAATTAACATAAATTTATACAGAAAATTTTGTGAGAGTTCCAAGACCCCCAAAATAACCTACCACATCATACCCAATAACACTAACATCCCAGCTTGCATTAGTATGGTCCCTGAAATCCAACATGAATTATGCTAATACAAGGCATCTGTATGTTGAATCTGTACACTACTCATTGTTGCTTTCTGGAATTTGTGCCCTTCAAATAAATATTGGCACCTTGTACAAAAATAAAGTAAAATAAAATAACACTAACATGTAAATGCAAGAATAATATGATATACACCACATTTTACACACCTATCAATCCACTCAAGCAATAGTCTTCCCATTTTATCTCTAACTGGATGCTAACTAAAAGAGCACTTTGCTACTGGCAAAGCAAATAGTAACTTGGGCAGCTTTCAAGATTCTTCCTCTCTGCCTGTAAATAGTATGAAAGGTGGATGCAGGCACATTCAAAGCATGCACAGTATCTTTACTTTATTCGCCACCATTGAAACGTTTAAATTACACCCAGTTTTATGCTGTGTAACACCCTGACAAGCTCTGTTAGGCCTTTCTGATACCTTAGGACACATCTTGCTGATGGAAGCACAAAATAAATCAAGGTAAAGTACAGAGGCTCACAGACACAGTTCAGGCTCTGGCAGGTGGGCGCTGAGATATCGAGCACCGTTCTGGGGAAGGAGCCTGGCCGTACCACTTCTGCTGCTGTGCTCCAGTGTGCGCCCCTCCTGTAAAGGCTCATCCAAAACAAACACTGAATGCCATTTTTGCTTTTCACCTTTGTTTGTAAAAGCAAAAATCCTCTTTGGATTTCTATCAGTTAGTGAAAACAGGTACAGGTGTACAATAGCTCTTTCGTGAGAGCTACGTGGCAGAATGACAACTTTCAAAAAGCAGGAGATACCTGTATTTGTGCAGTTAGGTTTTAATAACATGTATGCATTCCTCCATCGCAGTAAAGAAAAAGAGGGAGAAAGCCATTCTAAACTGAATGTCCTTACCTCTGTCAGTGGTAGTAGTAGAAATTACCTAAATGGTGAATGATCATCCACTATTTTTTAAAATGTAGGTTTTATAATTTGTTTCTCTTTAGCAGTTTTCCTTTTAATCACACCTCCATACCCATGTACTAAAACAACTTTGCATTCTCTTAATCCCTTCCCAGTGAAATATGATGGTCAATAGCACAGACGCTGGAGTCTGAGCAAAGTGACTTAGCTCTCTGAGCTTGGGTTTCTCATTTTTCAAGTTTAGGCAATACTACCTACCTCTCAGATTTGCTGTAAGGATTAAATGAGATAATGCATGTGAAATAATTATAATGACCATAATGTAACATATAATGAAGCACATAGTAACATGCTCAACCAATAGTAGCTGTTGTTAGTTTGGTTATTATTGTTCTTTTCTATTTCTAAAACTGGAAAGAGACCTGAAACATGCTAAGTAATAGCGCCTAGTTTGAAAATAAATATTTTTCTTGGATAACCCACCAAGTGCAAGACAAATTTGAATAAAAGACCCTTCATTTTTTAAAAAAGAAGTGATGTGGTCTATTACATTCACAGACTATCTGGCAAGCTGGCACAAAGGAATAGCAGCAGCAATTAATTAGTAAATAGTATTCAGATTGAGTTGATTTATGGGAATTTTTAATAATGTATTTGAAAATAAATATTTAGCCCTTGCTGGGTTGCTCAGTTGGTTGGAACATCATCCCATATACCCAAAAGTTGTGGGTTCGATTCCCAGTCAGGATCTGTACAGGAGGCAAGTGATTGATATTTCTCTCTCACATCAATGTTTCTCTCTCTCTCTCTCTCTCTAAAATCAATAAACATATTTTTGGGTGAGGATTATAAAACATAAATAAAGTAAATATTTATTTTTATTTATTTTTTTTAAAGTTCTTGCCAATTTTTTTTTTAAATTTTTATTATTTATTTATTTATCTTTAGAGGGGAAGGGTAGGAGAGAGGGAGAAGGAGAGAAATATCAATGTATGGTTGCCTCTTGTGTGTCCCATGCTGGGAACTGGCCTGCAACCCAGGCATGTGCCCTGACTGGGAATCGAACCGCGATCCTTTGGTTCACAGGCCCGCGCTCAATCCACTGAGCTACACCAGCCAGGGCAATAAAGTAAATATTTAAACATTTGTGTTATAAATATAAAAATAATCATCAAATTGATATATCAATAGAGTAATGTTTATTTTTTTCTTTCAGGCATATGAAACTCTGCTCCAGAAGGTACTTAATAAAGAATCTCTCTTTCTGGTTAATTAGAGTAATGAAATCCCCAAAATTCGGGTTCATCTTAATGTAATGTGACACGGGAACTTAGCCAACTAAATCAAAGTTATTGTGTCATGTAATTTCTGTTAAGACAAATGATACTACTACTGTTATCAGAAGCTACTTGTTATACTGTTTTCATAAAAATTGAAATATTAGATTGAGTTGTGAAATATTTAATATCATATTTTTCAACCCATTGCTAGAGAGAATTACAGCATTGATTGGCTCAAAAATTCCTAAGAGCGTTCTTCTAGCATGTGCGAGACGATGAGATATAACAATGTCATTGCAGATCTTCTCTGGTGTCATTAAATGTTTGGCCCTATTTACCCCTACGAGTGGGGTGCTGCTGAAGCTGGATGAATGTCTGTGATTAAGAGTCACTATGGCACAGTTCAGTCACTATAGTTCCTCACCATAGGTGTCCACCAGAAAAATGCCACTTAACTTCTACAGTTAACATGTCATTTTGCTGGGTGCAAAAGGAGGAGGATGTCATCATAAAAAGCACTCAAATAGCTTAGAAAGTAAAGGCAGCTGTGAAAGGTGGCACTTCCCCTAGAGCCAGGGTTTAATTCGAATGTTGGGAAAATTGAGACTCTGATTATAAATCAGAGTTTCTCAGACTGGGAAATCTTCACTAACAGGGAAGCAATACATTCTGAGAAATTCTAGGGTGAAAAACAAGGTCAATTTACAATGCAAATGCAACTTACTATTAATCGAGGCCATTCTTTGTAACATCCACTAGCGAATGCAAAGGTGGCTGGTATCTTGAGTCCACTCCCGATAAGTGATGTGACCGTTCCCAGAGCAATTTCCTTTTGCCCCAGAAACAGGGAATCCAGAGTGCAGCCCATGATGCCCTCCTCAGCCAAGTGAATGAACTCAGGGCCCAGCTGAAGGAGGAGAGCAAGAAGGCTGTGAGCTTGAAGAGCCAGCTGGAGGATGTGTCCATTCTGCAGATAACGCTGAAGGAGGTAAATAATAATAATTAGAAGATGCCATTAACTGGAAGTTACTTTCTAATTTTAGGGTTGTTAAAAAGTATATCTTAGCAAAACCATGGGTGTTTTATTTTTTCAAGTGAGAAAAATGAGGCTCCAAGTGGTTAAGTAATTTGCTCAAGAATATACTATTATGAGAAAAACGGGGATTTACACTCTCGTCTGTTCTCCAGTTTTTGCTCTTGTTTGGTATTTTTCTGCTTCCCTAACACTAGAAACTCAGACATCATGTTAATTTATTTCTAAGAATCCTCATTAATTCCAAGAAAAGTTTCTACCCCACCTTTGATTGGTTCAAGTCTTTCAAATTGACTGACTCCTCGCAGACATGGGAGAAGGATGTAGAAAACCTCCCACCCAAGCCCCACCCTGCAACAGAAAAGGGAAATCTTGTGCAAGGCAATAGATTTTAAAATTTTATCTCAGTCACTCTGTTATCGTTCTTAGTTTCAGGAAAGAGTTGAAGATTTGGAAAAAGAACGAAAATTGCTCAATGACAATTACGACAAACTCTTAGAAAAGTAAGTACCAAGTTCGCATCCCAGAGCATTGCTTGTTATAAAGGGCGATTATAGAAAAGTGCCTTTCCATTTTTTTAAAATAATATATACTGTTGATAAGGATGTGAGGATATTGCTATTCAACACTGCTATGTAGAATATAAATTGGCACAGTCTTTTTGGAAGAGAATTTAACACTATCAAAATGTTAAACCTTTGTATATCTTGTGTGCCAGCAATTCTGTTTCTTGGAATTAAAACTAAAGAAATCTTACTATATATGTGCAAAGATATTATAAATTAAGAACGTTAATTACTGCATCGTTAGTAATAGTAACAAGTACTTAGCATCCAAAATTTTTTTTGGTAGAGATTGACTGAATAAGTCATGTTGTGTTCCCACAATAAAACACGATGAAGCTGTTGAAAATGAGATAGATCTGCATGCCTGTTGTTAAACAGAAAATGAAGTTGCAACAGAATTTATTAACTCTGACTTAAAAGGATTAGAGGATCCTTTATAAAGGATTCACCTTTATTTTTATTTTACATACTCCTACATCATTTTAGTTTTTATAACATGCATATATTCATGTATTAACTTTGAAATTAAAAATACCCAGCATTCAAAAAAATTGAATGTGCTTTCTTATTCAGCTGAAGGCAGCAGAGGGTAGACTGGGGAGGTTGTATGGGAGCATCCTAGAAGCAGTTGATGTTTTTCAACTCAATGCAATGAATTAGTCTGGGGGTTATCCACATTGAAGCTTTCCTGTTACAAACACTATTATTGGCCTCTTGCCTCTATCATTCAGAACATTATCTTCTTGGATCATCAGGTAATGTATGACCCAGATGTGCCAAGAAATCTTGATATTAGCCTAAGCAAATTGTTTTTAGACCATATTTTTTTAAATGATGAAGAAAAAAAGACATAAGCAGAAATAATAGTTTGATTATCAATATCATTTCACTTGTGTGAATAATCAAAGGCTGCCTCTGTGTGTTTTACTCTCAAAATGGGTCTGCCCTGAGAGCTAGGTATACTGTGTGCAGGGTACAGCCACTGAAAAGTTGAAACTTTTGCTTCCTACCCTTTAATGTAGTGATCTAGAATGTAGTTCAAAAGTGAGTATTCTCTAAACCAGCCATTGGTGATGGTAGGTGGAGGAATGAAGTAAGGAAAAAGGAACATTTCATTCCCCATGTCTAACCTAGCAGACCTGAGAATGTCTTGATATGCAGTTCCCTGACTGAGGAAAGCCACCATGCTGGAGAAAGTCCTTGGGAAATAGAGAGGACTTGGTTGTTTGCACAGTGGGATATTTGAGACCTAAATAGAAGCGATACTAAAGAACTCAATAGGACCCCAGAATTCCAAGGCAGTTGGTAAATGACAGTTAGAGTTAAAGGAGGGGCAGAAAAACATGTAGGGGAATGAATGATGAACTAGGTCCAGGAGATGCAGAAACTGTATAATAAAGACATTTTATCAAACACCTTCGAGTGTCCATCTGACAAGACCCCCTCCCTCCTTACATGCTTCCCGTGGTCAGCATGCTGGACAGCAGTAATCAGCCTCAGTGGAGCAACGAGTTTGTAGGAGAACAGCTACAGCAGAAAGTCTCTCAGTTGCAGGATCAACTGGATGCTGAGCTGGAGGAGAAGAGAGAAGTCTTACTTCAGCTGTCCAGAGAGAAAGGTAGGTCGGGACTTGAAGAGCTGTCTCCAATGAGGCATCCCCTACGTTTGGCGTGGGAGAAGGGAATGTGGACCAGCATTGCTCCAGTTCCCCACTTGGTCATGGATAACCAAAATACGCACACTGGCAACCAGATCAGGTTTACACTCTAGAAAGCATGATTTCCTACCTCACACGCACACTTGTTTCTACATAAGGACTTTCTGTTTTGAAAGGATGCCAATTGTTAATTTACTATGTTTTTAAACATTTATTTTATTGAAAGTATGGAAAATGAAGTTCTCTGCCTTTTATTCATATTAATCATTTTAGAGGTGACTGACAGCCCCCGCCCTTTTTTTTAAGCCTCTGATACCTGAAATTGAGAAGAAAATTACTGCTCTTTGTTACCACTACCATTTCCCCCTATCCTAACTCTTGGATCACAGTAGATAGTTCTGCCAAAGATTTTTAGGGGCTTACCGCACTGAGAACAGCACATTCTGTGTTTCCTGGCTGAGGAGGCAATTGGCAGGCAGGGTAGTGGCTCGGCATCCTGTCCTCTTGGCTGAGTTGTTTTAGTTGCTTAGTTTGCATAAGCTGCATCAGAGGCCACATGTCAAGATATTAGAGCCAAAAATCCAAAGCTGATTAATCCCCAGGACTCTAATGGAAAAGAACCTCTTGAGCGATAATGGACTTCTGGAGCACGCACTTTAATTTTGTTGTGGTAAGCCATGGAGATGTAGTGCATACTTGTTACTGCAGCATGCATATATCAGTTTCTCTTAAAAGTGAAACAAACATAAAGTTTGGAAAAAGACCCAGTGATTTTTAAATACTATCAAAAAGACTTTTGCTTCACTTCTTTTTGCTAGCCTATACCTTGATACTTAGTCTTGTCAAACTTCTATTTCATTATATTCTAGTATATTCACATAGGAAAGTGAAGGAAGAGAACTATGACATCAAAAAAAAAATAGAGACAGTGATGGGATTTAAAGTACATCATAGGGAATTAGCCAATAATACTGTAACAACTATATATTATAATATATATTACTATACACATTACAATATAGAATTATATATTACAGTTAATATATATAACTATATATTTATAGTAACCATTTGGTTACTGGAAATATCAAGGGGATCACTTTGTAAAGTATATGACTGTCTAACCACTATGCTGTAAACCTGAAACTAACACAAAATAATATTCAATGTGAACTGTGATTGAAAAAAATAAAAATAATTGAAAAAAATAGAGACAAGAACCATAAAAGGATAAAGCTAGTAGAACCAGTTGAGGATCTTGTAGTAGGTATGAAGTACAAGTGAAATCTTGTAAAGATGTTAGAGTGATCTAATCTAACCCCCTGTTTAATGCATGATAAGGGAATGATCGCACTAAACAAGACCTTTCTTCCCTAAAGTACACACCCACACACACACAGATGCCGGAATGCCCCCCCGTTCCTCCAGATTAGGGAGGGTGTGGAGTGGGTGCCACAGAGAGTCAATAGCACAGAACTCAGAATGGATTTGGAGAGGAGTTGTTGCAATACTGGTTTGGAGGTGCTGTCAGAAAAGTTTGGACTGTCCCAGTCAGTCAAGTGGTTCTGTGTTTGTGTGTTGTAGTTCTCCCTTTCACCTTACAGTTCTGCAGTCGTTTTTTGTTTTGTTTTTGGAGCCCAAAGATCAACTCGGTTTACTGGGTTAATAAGCTAGAACTCCTTTGTAGAAATAGAAGAGAACTGCTTCTCTAAGGGTGGATTTATAAAATAAATTAAACATTAAAGGGAAAATTTTATTTATACCGGTCCAGCTTTAACCACAGTTACTGATAACTACAGAGTTGCAACTTTCTGTATTACCTTTCCTCCAGCTCAAAACAAGGATCTGAAGCTTGAAGTCACCAACCTGCTTCAGAAACATAAACAGGAAGTAGAGAGCCTCCAAAATAAAGACACAATTTCCCAATCTCCTGACAGGCCATCTGAACCAGTCACAGACCCAGATCCATTCCAAGAGGCCACTCAGATAGAGGTATGTGCATTTTAAATCAAGCAAGCCCCCTCTACAGAGGGATCTCTGGAAAATATCCCCAGAAACGATAAAAGGATCGGAACACTAAGTAATATTTTGTCCTGATTGAGGACAGTACTTGGAAGAATGTGAGAAGATTGAAAATGGAGATAGCTTCATGAACCCCACACATTTTTCCCTACACTTTACAGCTCAAATGTTTTTAATCTTTTCCAGATGAGGACTTGAAATCAACTGCTGAAGAGCAAACAGCCATTAGAGACTGTATACCTTCCTCACTGCTGCTACTGAGCGTGAGGAACTAGGAGAGAGAGAGAGCACTTGTGAATTTACACAAGTCCTCTTTTACATTTCAGAGTAGATTCTGCTGCTAATATTTTACTATTACCAACAACTGCTTTATGGAGAAGAGTTATTGCTGTACCTATTATATTTATGTTCCCTTCTACCATTGTTTTTCCCTCTATAGCTCTGTGAACCAAAAAACCAAGAAGAAAAGAAACTGTCCCAGATGTTAAGTGAATTGCAAATATCGCATGCAGAAACCACATTGGAACTAGAAAAGACCAGAGAAATGCTTATTCTGCAGCACAAAATCAACGTGTGTTATCAGGTGCAAGAAAAGATGGTGCAGGAGCAGGACGGGGATGGATAAATAGGCACATGGGAACCACTTACAGATTGGGGATGAAGCAAGACCTGAGTTTCCAGGGCTGATGCAAGGTGATACGTTGTCCTGTGCAAACACAGAAAGTGCTGTCCTTTGAAAAACTTGAGGTCTCACACATGCCTATGGCACCTGGCAACAGAAGCCTGTGAAGGGGCCAGCTCATGAAAATGCCAGGTGTGAACCTCCCGGGTTTAAATTTTGCCAGTTCCAGGAAAATGCTACCCTATGGCACTATAGCAGCCCTGGTCCTGGAGGGGTCTGTGAGCCATCCAAGGTTTTCCTAATGGATGTATTTGCTCTGCTAAGGAGACAGTGGAGTCTCCTCTACCCAGCAAGTACCAGCTTTTATCTAGACTCTTCAGTTCTGGGCCACTGAGACAGAAAATTTCAGACATTATTTCCTTTCAGGAAGAACTGGAGGCAATGATGACAAAAGCCGATAATGACAACAAAGATCACAAAGAAAAACTGGGAAGGTTGAATCAACTCTTAGACCTGAAGAACAATCGTATCAAGCAGCTGGAAGGTATTTTAAGAAGCCATGGCCTCCCACTCACTGGCAAGTCTTAGTATTTTGTTTTCCTCACCCTGGGACCTGTCACACCGCTAATGTCTGTGCTCGCCTCTGTGTATCTGTCTGGAAGGCCACTTCTGAAGTCCCTGACATATAACTTACCCCTCCTGTTCTTTATCCTACCGTCTTTGTTGTTTTAACACATGGTTAGCGGCTTCTTTTGCTCCATCACACCTGCCTCTTTCTGATTTCTCTGGAGAGTTTCCACAGGGCCCAGCGATTGCTGAATCCATCTTGAGAATGAGAGCAGATCACCGTTGGCCCTAAGAGGGGCGTAAACACTGCCTCTGTCAGGGCCGTTCCCTCGCCTCAGGCCTATGTAGCAGTTCTCTTGAGATTACAGAGCTTCTTCACTCATCATCTTTTCACATGCTCTCTCTCTCTGAAAGCCTCTAAACTTGTTGTTGTAGCTTGAGGACGCTGGCATAACAGGGCAGCAGGCTGGCACTTATGCAATCTCATACTGTGGAACTTCCTTTATTCAGTGCAGTCCCTGCTGACCAGGATCTGGTCTCAGCCTCCCATGTCAAGAAAATTGGTTTTGTTATTATATCAGTGGTGAGAGACCTGACTAAGCAAAATTCATCAAAGACTGATATTGAAGCCAGAACGTTCATTTGCTCTCTTACGGACAGTGGCTGTTTCATTGATGCCATGAGCATATTTGGAACGACTGTTCGGGGCAGCCCTCTCCCTGGCACACAGAGCCTGTGAGCAGATTATTTAGTGAGGCTGGAACTAGAGTAAAGGGAGGTGGGACATTCTGGGGCATGATTTATCCATGCTGGGATGAGTCTGTAACAAGGTCACTGTCATATAACAAGGGAAATCTTACCTTGGATTGACAGTCTCATGTCTTTCAGATTCAGGGTCTTTCTCCTGGGACAGGGCAGGATAAATACCCTTATCTACTCCTGAAGATTCATTTGCTTTAACTTTATAGTTCTTTCATTATTTGTAAAGCTAAAGAGTTTTTCATATGTTTTCGTTATTTGTATTATTTCTTTTTAATTTAAAAAAATTTTACATTATTTTTACTGTAATTTTTGTATTATTTCTTTTGAGAATTGCCTGTTTCTGTCCTTTATCTGCTTCTTAATAGTATTTTATTGATTTGTAGAATTTCTTTATATGCTAAGATTGTTAACCCTCTGTCATGTAATGCAAAATTTAAAATTTGTTTTATTGAATCACATTTATCTTATCAATTAAGAAATCAGTGTCCTTTTCTGTATTCCACTTATTTGGGACAGGAAGAAATTCTAATGTATCCAAAATGTTTTTATTTTACCACTTTAACTCTTTAAATAGGAACTGCACCATCAACACACTAAAGACTCAAATACTCCCCGATATCAAAGCTTCTGATTGGTGGAACATGGGAGGTAACGCACTGATTTGGTAGACTATCTCACATATCTTTGCGTTCCATTGCCAATATTTTCAAACCCTTTCCAATGTGTCCTCCCCCATGTTTTAACTCCATTGCTCTGTAACTTAAAGGCAATTTTTTTTTTTTTTTTGCCTTTTTGTAATGAAACTGAATTCTTAACAGAATGAAGACTCTCATGACTGACCTGGCTGAAGAAGGGGAATCATTCCTTGGTGGGGTCCAATGTAATGTAATAGCCACTGTGACTGTAAATTCTATTCTTTCCATGGCCAGTATCCCCAACTTTTGGAAATATATTTTCTGTTTCTAGTGCTTCTCTGATGGAATTACCAATTAATCCATAGGACCTTGCTGTAAGCCAAAACATCATTTATAGAAGAAATTGTGCCTCTAGTGTTTTCCTGAGCTTAGTGTTTCCTGAGCTTCCAATCACTCACTTTGAACCATATCTCTAAAGGAGACATTGGATTATTTAGCCATCAGAATTGAAAGCTCCTGGTTGTCATTCTGCTGCTTTTCCTTTTGAATCACATGGCTTCTTAAATAATCACAACTTGGACTTCCAGCATGGTTCCTATTCTCCTTCCGTCCACCTTCCTTTACGCTGAGAGAGCTCCCTGCCCTTTAATGGAAAGGCAGTTTTCTTTCCCTTCTAGAACAGCTCAAAGATGTGGCTTATGGTACCCGACAGATGTCACTATGTCTGGAAACACTGCCAGCCCATAGAGACGAGGATAAAGTGGACATTCCTCTGCGGCATCAGAGTGAGAATCTTTTTGAGCTACATATCCACCAGGCCTTCCTGACATCTGCTGCCCTGGCTCAGGCTGAAGACCCTCAACCTACTACCTTCTGCACCTATTCCTTCTATGACTTTGAAACCCACTGTACCCCACTAGCTGTGGGGCCACAGCCACTCTATGACTTCACCTCTCAGTATGTTGTAGAGACAGATTCCTTTTTCTTGCACTACCTTCAAGGGGCTTCAGCCCAGCTTGATCTTTACCAGGTGCTAGCCAGTGAGCACCACACCCTTGCAGCTGGATGGATTTGCTTTGACAGGGTGCTGGAGACTGTGGAGAGAGTCCATGGCTCTGCCACACTTACTGGTAAGTGCTGTCAGCTTCCCACAGCTCCTGGGACTAACGCAGAATTTCCCAAAGTTTATAGTTGCTTTTCTAGTGCTTTCCCATTTTCTTTGCCTTTATTCTTGATCTTCGCCACACCATCTGTATCCTCCATGCCTTTCATACTTTCTGCTACCCAGGAGCTGGTGGAGAAGACTTTGGGGTGCTAGAATACTGGATGAGGCTGCACTTCCCCATAAGATCCAGCCTACAGGCATGCAATAAGCGAAAGAAAGCCCAGGCCTACCTGTCAGCCAATGTGTGTGGAGCCTGGAGGGCCCAGGAGGATGAGGTGAGAAAAAGGATATGCCCATGCACCTCAAAGGAGCCTCAGCCACGCAGCTCATAAGAACTGCTCATTCTCCCATTCTCACGTTGAATGTGAATGAAAAAGAAAAACCGTCACATCACACTAGTTCAGATTCTTTCCTTAGTCAGGCCTGAGTTTGAAATAAAACCATGCCCTTGAAGCTAGCTACCTCTCCCTGCTGTGAACAAAATAGCTTCTCTGTTCCATTCTCCAAGATAAGGCCTGAGTGCCAACATCTCCCTTAGATAACCATGTGCCAGAGCCAGTTCCCAGGCAGGTGAAAGTCACTGGGTTTCTCTGTGACCCAGTCAGGACTGGACAGTTCTCTAGGTCATAGCTCTTGCTCGTCAGGGTGCTGGGTTTCACCTACAGCAACTCTCTCAGGCTGCCCTTTTCCTCTATCCAAGACCCCCATCTCTCCAGTCCAGATCAGAGACTTGGAAGCATCAGAACGAGCTGCGGGTGGAAATTACCAGATGCTGTGGCCTCCAGAGTCGATGGCTGGGAAGCCAACCCAGTCCGTACGCCATGTACCGCTTTTTCACCTTTTCTGACCATGACACTGCCATCATTCCAGCCAGTAACAATCCCTACTTCAGAGACCAGGCTCAATTTCCAGTGCTTGTGACCTCTGACCTGGATCAGTATCTGAGGTGGGAGGCCCTGTCTGTTTACATTTTCGATGATGAAGACTCAGAGCCTGGCTCGTACCTTGGCAAAGTTCAAGTGCCCTTGCTGCCTCTTGCACAAAACAAATCCATTAAAGGTGGGAGTTTGGGATTGTTGCCTTTTTAAGGTCTCTGCCCAGTGTTGTCTTCCTGTCCTAATTCTACTTTTCTTTGATTACTTGCTTGGAACAGTCTCTCTTAAAACCTGCTGAAAGGATTTTAGCATGTTGTCAAGAGCAACAGAGCAGACCTAGAACCTCCCTAATCACATGGAAACATTAGTTTCTTCTGCTTCTTTTAAAAAACTAAAGCAAGATTCCCGAGTAGGTAGACCCACCAACCTGAAGTCTGTACCTTTATCTCTGAACAAACACTTTCAGATTGTGTAGTGCTTCCTAGTGTTTATCTTTACTTAAGGCCTATTGTTTCTTAGCACACAACTAGGTATCAGATTATGAGCTGTGTTCCTAACACTCCCCCATCATTCTCTTGGATCTTTTACATTAGACACAAGTTAGCAAGATTTCTATGCCATACCATGACTAAGGGAAATTTCTTGAATTCCCCCCCCCCCCCAACATGAAGCTTAACTCTTACAACCTTACTTTACTTTCATACCTAGGGTTGTGAGGTGCACCTAGGAAGGGTAAACTCTCTGGAAGGGTGATACAGGGGTATCCACGCTCTCATTAGGAAATGTGACTGGGGACAGCCAGTATACTGACCATGTTTAACAAGCATCTGGATGTTCCAGGAAGTGTGTGAGGCCTCTCTCCTCACAATATCACAGTGCTTAAAAAAAAAAAAGCTGGCACTTCTGATCAAAACTTGTCTTTTGCCGAAGAGGAGAGACAATGTGAGTCATCTGTTATATTAATCAGGGTTACAAATCGAAGTCTGGCATTTGGGGAAAGCCATTTGCTTAAGTTTTCCTGGCTTTTGTTATTTCAGAAATAGGGACCACTTGAATCAAGACAATGGTTTTCTTGATATGCCTAAGGCATAGCAAGTATTGGTAATAGTAATAATAATAATAATGTGATCTTGCTTATTGACTGGGTGACTGATGACAAGCAAGCTATACCTCTCCATATATCCTTCGACAATCCCTTCCTGAAACCTGGAGATACACATCTTTTCCTACAAATGTTTTAAAGAAATAATAGAAGTAAATATTCTATGGGGATATAAATATGCAATGCCATTCTATGTTAATTCTGAATGTATTATCATCATGATTATTTGACAAAGGTTAATTACAAACAAAATATGGTGAAATTAAAAAACGGGAATAGATAAGGTGCTAATAAATGCTTGCTTGCCTATTTTATTTGATCAAATCTTATTAATGTCTGTGTGTCTCTCAGGTGATTTTAACCTCACTGACCCTGTGGGGAAAACCAATGGATCTATTCAGTTACAACTGGATTGGAAGTCTTGCTACCTACCTCCAGAAAACTTCCTGAAACCAGAAGCTCAGACTGAAGAGAATGGCGTGAACAAGAATTTAGATATCTCGTCTGATGAGGAAAAGGCTTCCTTTCCTACCCAGGTAGCAGACCTCCCCCAATCCTGTGGAACATATTTGAAGAAAACAGCATTAAAACTGGAGGAAAAGAAGTTTCTTCTGTGAAAGTCTCATGTTCTAAAGACTTAATCAGCATCCCTCGTAATGCTGTGAGGCTTTTGATGGAGCCAATCTCTGGGGTTTTGTTTTGTTTTGTTTTTGTGGGGAGAAGAGAGAGACGGCATCTCTCAACTCTACGGCAGGAGAGAAATGAAGTGTAATGCTAGCCTACAAACTCCTTTCTGAAGTATCAAAGCTGTTAAACTATCATCTTACAAGGCTGTCTCTAATCCTTGCATTTAGGACCAGGTAATATCTGCTGAGATTCCCATTGAAGCTGACCAGTCTCCAGCTAAGAGAAAACCTCCTCACATGGGAGAAAGAAAGGAAAGGGAACACCAGGTTGCAAGCTACTCAAGAAGAAAACATGGCAGAAGAACAGATCTCCAAGGAAGAAACAGGATGGAGTATCTCAGTCGTAACATCTTAAATGGAAATACACTACAGGTAAGGCCTTAGAAACCCTGAGGAACTAAAATGCAGGTTGTAGTATCCCCAAATATTTACTCTCAGAAGAAGAAGCAGAAGCAGACACAGAAGATGAGCAATAATCATGGCTTTCTGTGGCTACTGTGTGTTTCCACAAACACAAGTAGTTAAATAAACCTCTGGACTGTTCATTTCAATGTACTTTAATTCAAGAGATTATGTAATGTGCAATTTATCCTCAGAACTTTAGTGCCACAGTTTTAACCAGTCCACTTCAACTGTAATAAAAATAAATTAAAGAACAAGTATTTATTGAACACCTACTACACACTTGATACTGCTTTTTCTTCATAGGAAATTGGATTAAAATTACTATGTAGCACATAGAAGTATGTATGTATGAGATTGTAAACATGTACTATATGATTGTATAATTATATATTACATAATTATGTTATAATAGTTTATATTATATTAATTATATATTAATGTGTAACCTTATGTGATGATTAATTTTATTAAATTATTATACTTATACACCATAATTACATGTAATTTTATTTGTTGTTTATATTCTGAAGCAGGTGAGCTACACTGAATGGAAGTTCTCAGGGCTTATGATCTCCACAGATGCTGATTTAAAAAGCCAGCAAAAGGAAGAGGAAACGACATTATCTCCTTCAGCACTGATACAAAATGAAGCCCTACATCCTGTAAATGGTATTGTCTTTTTAAAATTTTATTTTCCTATCTAATAATTTAATTATTTTATCAAGACACTTACTTTATTCATTCATTTTCATTGCTTTTCATGGAAAATTACTGCTGAAAACCCTAGGCTCAGTGTGCTGGTTAGACCAATTAAAGCTCAAATTCTCAAAAAAAGTAGGTTTCTACATACTTAAAGCTAGCTATAATAAGTGTAGTTACCTAGCAATTATAAGATGTGAGTTCACTCCAGGGTCTTTGTGAGTTATGGCTACAAAGAAATAGGAGTGTGATTGGCTCATTTGCGATGTTCTTGCAAATTAAGGCAAGACTTTTGTGTTACAATGAGAAGTAGACATGATTTCAGGTTATAGTATGACGGACTAGGTCATTCAGACCAACTCTCCCCCTGAAGACAACTAAAAAGCTAAAGTTAATATATTTTTTAAAAATTTTAATATTTCTTAAAAGCATTAAAGAACCAATAAGAGAGGAAAGAATTACCAAACATAGATCAAGGAATGATTGGAACTCAGAGAGGGTGAACTGGAACTGCTTCAGCCTTGGGACATTGCTGGTCTGAAAGAAATTGGGGAGAGAGAAAATCATGCTTTTGGTGGGCTTGGGGTTAGAGAAATGGGATGTAGTCTGACTCTGGTGTCTGCCCCTGGCAGAATTTCCCACCCTGGTCTAGGACCTCAGGAGGCAGCCCCCTTCTGAGATGCTTCTGCTCTGAGAGGCAGAACTGTGCTTGGGGCACTCGCAGGAAAAGAGCAACAAGGGCTGACTCAGGTGACTGGGACACCAGATACTGGATTGTCAGGCAAACCTGCATAACAACTGTGTTTACCAGCTGTATGGAGATAAAACTGAACTTTAAAATTTCAGGAAGGAACAGGAACTATGAAAATTGATATTGTAAGTTTTAAAAAAACATTTTGGTTTAAAAGAATTTAAACCAATTGAATAGGACCCAAAATATCTGTATTCAGAAAACTATAAAACACTGAAGAAAGAAATTGAGGAAGATACAAATAAATAGAAGCATAAAACATGTTCATGGATTGGAAGAATTAACATTATTAAAATGTCCATACTACCCAAAGCAATCTATAGATACAACATAATTCCTATTAAAATACCAATGACATTTTTCAGAGATCTAGAATACTACAAAAATTTATATGGAACCCCCAAAATAATAAAACTCCAAATAGCCTCAGCAATCTTGAGAAAGAAGAACAAAGTTGGAGGGATCACAATACCTGATATAAAACTACGCTACAAGGCCACTGTAATCAAAATGGTCTGGTACTGGCATAAGAACAGACATGCAGATCAATGGGATAGAACAGAGAGTCCAGAAATAAACCCATGTCTCTATGGTCAATTAATATTTAACAAAAGGAATACAAGCATTCAATGGAGTAAAGACAGTCTCTTCAGTAAATGGTGTTGAGAAAACCATTTTACTGGAATGGTACATTTAAAAATAAAAAGAAACCAGACCACCAACTCATACCATACAGCAGAATAAACTCAAAATGGGAAAGGACTTTATAAATATAGTCATGATACCATAAAAAACCTAACAGAAAACACAGACTATAAAAATCTCAGATATCTACACAGCAATATTTTTGCTGATATATCTCCTAGGGCAAGGGAAATAAAGGGAAAAAATTAACAAATGGGACTACATCCCATTGTAGGAAACTAAAAAGCTTTTGCATGGCTAAAGAAACCTCATCAAAAGGAAAAGGGAACCAACCATGTAGGAGAACATATTTGCCAATGATACATTGGACAAGGGTTTAATCTCCAAGGTGTATAAAGAACTTATATGACTCAACACCAGGAAGGCAAACAATCCAATTAAAAAATAGGCAAAGGACCTGAATACATACTTCTCCAAGGAGGACATACAGATGGCCCATAGACATATGAAAAAATGCTCAACATCGCTAGCCATCAGAGAAATGCAAATTAAAACCACAATGAGATACCACTTCATACCTGCCAAAATGGCTATCAGTAATAAATCAACAAACAACAAGTACTGGTGAAGATGTGGAGAAAAGGGAATCCTAGTGCACTGTTGGTGGATATGCAGACTGGTGCAGCCACTGTGGAAAATGGTGTGGAATTTCCTCAAAAAATAAGAAACAGAACTACCTTTTGACCCAGAGATTCCACTGCTAGGAATATACCCTAGGAATCCTGAAACACCAGTTCAAAAGGACTTATGCACCCCAATGTTCATAGCAGCACTATTTATGATAGCCAAGAGTTGGAAACAGTGTAAGTGCCCATCAGTAGATGAGTGAATCAAAAAACTGGTACATTCACACATTGGAATACTACACAGCAGAAAGAAAGAAGGAACTTCTACCTTGTGTAACAGCTTGGATAGAACTGGAGACTATCGTGCTAAGTGAAATAAGCCAGTCGGTGAAAGACAAATACCATATGATCTCATTAATAAGAAGACTCTAATGAACAAAATAAACTAATCATCAATATACTATCAGAGGCATAGAATCACAAAATAGACCGACAGTCCTAAGAGGGGAGGAAGGAGGAAGGACTGTTTGAAAGAAGGTAAAGGGTTCCTGGCTGGTGTGGCTCAGTGGATTGACCGTCAGCCTTCAAACAGAAATGTCATTGGTTTGACGTTGGTTTGATTCCTGGTCAGAGCATATGCCTGAGTTGTGGGCCAGGTCCCCAGTTGGGGGCTTGTAAGAGGCAACCAGTTGATGTTTCTCTCACACACATATGTTTCTTTCCCTCTCCTTCTCTGTCCCTTCCCCTTTCTCTGAAAATAAATATGTAAAATTAAAAAAATAAAAATAAAAGAGCTTTTTCCTATACTTTCCACCCTTTTCCATTTCCATTAAAATAAAACCTTTAAGCCAGTATTTCATGTTTGCACAGTTAAGTTGGTAATGTCAACAGCTCTCACAAAAATGAGGAGCAATCCTATTAAAACCTGGACTCAAAGCAGGAACCCTTAGATCTCCAGTCTAACACTCTTTCGACTAAGCTATTTCAGTAAGGGCTACTGCTGATGTTCTTGTCAATTACCTTTAAATAGTCTTTTTTAGCTTCTTAGCTTCCCTTTTGGATGTCATATCTCAGAAAAGTTAAGATTATTTTTGTCTTGTTTCCTGAAAAAATACCACCTTTCCTATTTAAAAAAATAA
This sequence comes from Glossophaga mutica, assembly GCA_039655065.1. Taxonomy (NCBI): domain Eukaryota; kingdom Metazoa; phylum Chordata; class Mammalia; order Chiroptera; family Phyllostomidae; genus Glossophaga; species Glossophaga mutica. The sequence goes on from CM077303.1 coordinate 73,511,003, forward strand.
GTGTATCAACATAACATCGAACTAGGGAAACCCATTCAAAGTTTCCTGAGTGCGGTAGAAAGAATGAAAAAACAGAGGGATAAAAGGACCCTGCATGTGGTTCCGCAGGGTACCAACTGGCTGGCTGCAGGGCTGTGGAGGTTCAGAGCTTCCTGCTGGAGTGGATGCCCCTTAGAATTGAAAACACCACCATTTGGGATCATGTCTATTTCTCCTCTCAAATATATTTTATTCTTCTAAGTGTTTCCATCCCTTCCCTTTCTGTTCTGTTAAGGTGTAAGTCACATCCAGTAAAGCACCCAGGCTGTAAGTATACAGCATAGTGAACTTTAAGTTTATTTCTGTGTAACCACCGCCATCTCCCAGCTGATACCTTTCAAAATGAGCCATTGTTTCAAACTTGTTTGCTAGTTGGAATGTCACTTCTTTTAACTTCACATACAAGTGAAGTTAACTTACACCGAGTCAACTAGAATCTGCACTGTGATGTCTGCTTTCTTTCACTCAATATTATCTTTGAGATTCATCTATGTTTTTATGTGTAAAAGCAGTTTTCCTGTTCACTGACTTCCATTTAACAGATATACCAAAATGGACTTATTCATTCCATGTTGATGGGCATTTGAATAGTTTTCAATTTGGGGTTATTATAAAAAACACTGAGCTGCTCTGGCTGGTGTGGCTCAGTGGCTTGAATGCCAGCCTGCAACCCGAAGGGTCACTGGTTAGATTCCCAGTCAGGGCACATGCCTGGGTTGCGGGCCAGGTCCCTAGTTGGGGACACACGAAAGGCAATCACACATTGATGTTTCTCTCCCTCTCCCCCTCCCTTTCCCTTCTCTAAAAATAAATAAATGAAATCTTAAAAAAAAAAAACCACACTGAGCTTTCTTGCACATGGCTTTAGGTGAACATAAACACTCATTTATCAGATAGATAGATAGATAGGTAGACAGATGGATGGAACTGCTGGGTCATGTTTAACAGTATTAGATGCTGCTAAACAGTTCTCAAAAATAAATGTACCAGTTTAGACTTCCACCAAGGGAGGCGTAGGTAGACACACTGTGCCTCCTCGCACAACCAAAAGAAGGACAACAAAAATTTAAAAACAAAAAACAACCAGAACTGACAGAAAACCAGACTGTATGGAAGTCAAACAACCAAGAAGTTAAAGAAGACACATTCATCCAGACCTTAGGAGGGGCAGACTTGGGCAGCCGGAGACAGAGAGGACTCTCGGCAAAGCAGTGACTGGAGGACCCAGTGAGGTGGTGGATTTTGGATCAGGGCGTGCAAGGCTGCAGCTGGCCGGCAAGGCAGCAGTGGGTGGACTGGCAAGGAGGCAGATTGTAGACTGGGTGGTTCTACATTCGTGAGCAAATAAACCTCAAGAAACAACGGAGGAGTGAGACAGAATGTGCAACCCAGGGCCCCAGTGAAGGAAAATAAAGCCTCAAACCACTTATTGAAAACACCTGTGGGGGTTGAGGCAGCGGGAGAAACTCCCAGCCTCAAAGGAGAGTTCATTGGAGAGACCCACCCACACGGGAGGGAATCAGCACCAGAAGGGCCTAATTTGCTTGTGGAAAGCGGCGGAAGGGACTGAAAGTCGTCAGAGAGCTGAGCAAGCACCATTGTTCCCTCTTGGACCTCTCCCCCACAAACAGCGTCACAACTCAGCATGTGGGTTACCCTGCACTGGTAAACACTTAAGGTTCCACCCCTCACTACTTAACAGGCACATCAAGAGAGAAAAAAAAAAAAAAGGCCCAAACGAAAGAAGAGATCAAAGCTCCAGAAAAAATACAACTAAGTATTGAAGAGATAGCCAACCTATCAGATGCACAGTTCAAAACATTGGTAATCAGCCCTGGCTGGTGTAGCTCAGTGGATTGAGCGCGGGCCTGCGAACCAAACGATCCAGGTTCGATTCCCAGCCAGGGCACATGCCTGGGTTGCAGGCCAGTTCCCAGCAGGGGACACATGAGAGGCAACCATACATTGATATTTCTCTCCCTCTCTCTTTCCTACCCTTCTCCTCTAAAAATAAATAAATAAATAATAATAAAAAAAGCACCATCTCTTATAATCAGGATGCTCACAGAATTGGTTGCAAATTAGATGAAAAAATGAAGGCCACGCTTAGTGAAATAAAGGAAAATGTACAGGGAACCAACAATGATGGGAAGGAAACTGGGACTCAAATCAACGGTGTGGACCAGAAGGAAGAAAGAAACATCCAACCAGAAAAGAATGAAGAAACAAGAATTCAAAAAAATGAGGAGAGGCTTAGGAACCTCCAGGACATCTTTAAATATTCCAACATCCTAATTATGAGGAAGAGCAAGAAATTGAAAACTTATTTGAACAAATAATGGAGAACTTCCCCAATATGGCAAAGTAAATAGACTTCCAGGAAGTCCAGGAAGCTCAGAAAGCTCCAAAGAAGTTGGACCCGAAGAGGAACACACCAAGGCACATCATAATTACATTACCCAAGATTAAAATGAAGCAGAGAATCCTAGAAGCAGCAAGAGAAAAGGAGACAGTTACGTACAAAGGAGTTCCCACCAGACTGTCAGCTGATTTCTCAACAGACCTTACAGGCAAGAAGGGGCTGGAAAGAAATATTTGAAATCTTGAAAAGCAGGGACCTACATCCAAAATTGCTCTTTCCAGCAAAGCTGTCATTTAGAATGGAAGGACAGATAAAGCGCTTCTCAGATAAGGTCAAGTTCAAGGAGTTCATCATCACCAAGCTCTTATTATATGAAATGTTAAAGGGACTTATCTAAGAAAAAGAAGATCAAAAATATGACAATGAAAAGACAGCAAACTCACAGCTATTAAGAACCACACCTAAAACAAAAGCAAATAAGCAAACAGCTAGAACAGGAACAGAACCACAGAAATGGAGATCATATGGAGGGTTAGCAACAGGGGCGTGGGAGGAGGGGCGGGGAAGGTACAGAGAATGAGTAGCATGGATGGTGGGTAGAAAATAGACAGGGGCAGGGTAAGAATAGTATGGGAAATGTAGAAGCTAAAGAACTTATGACACAAGGACATGAACTAAAGGGGGGAATGTGGGTGGGAGAGGGTGTGCAGGGTGGGGGGAATGATGGGGGAGAAACGGGACAACCGTAATAGCATAATCAATAAAATATATTTTAAAAAAAAGAATAGTATAGGAAATGGAGAAGCGAAAGAACTTATATGTATGACTCATGGACATGAACTAAGGTGGGGGAAGTGCTGGAGGGAGGGGTGTGCAGGGCAGAGGGGAATAAAGGGGAGAAAAAAATGGGACAACTGTAATAGCATAATCAACAAAATATATTAAAAAATTAAAAAAAGAATTTCTGTTCAGTAAGCAATTAAATAGGCAAGCTACAGAGTGAAAAGGATTTTGCAACACATGTAACATCAAAGGGCTCAAATTCAGAAAATATACAGAACTCCTACAAATCAATAAGAAAAAAAGACAAGCTACTAGAAAAATGAGCAAAATATTTGAAATGCACACATGATCATAAACTATGGGGGGTGGAAATGGGAGGGAGGTGGGAAGGGCTGGGGCGGTGGGCTGGGGTGGGAGTAAAAGACAGAAAACTGTACAGGACCAACAATTAAAATAAAAATTAGCCCTGGCTGGTGTAGCTCAGTGGATTGAGCGCGGGCCTGCGAACCGAAGGATCGCGGTTCGATTCCCAGTCAGGGCACATGCCTGGGTTGCCAGGCCAGTTCCCGGCAGGGGACATACAAGAGGCAACCGCACATTGATGTTTCTCTCCCTCTCTCCTTCCCTTCCCCTCTGAAGATAAATAAATAAAATCTAAAAGAAAAAAAAATTTATAAAATAAAAATTAAAAACATAAAAATAAAAAAAAGATTTGAAATGCTCTCTACAAAGAGGAAATTCAAATGTCCCACCAAATGTGTCAAGAGTCACATGTAAAGAGACCATATGGGATAGGAGGTATCGTTTGAAGCTGTCTTTGGAAAATGCAATCTTCCACACCCTGATTGCTCTTCTTTTTCTTGGCTTGGTCACTTTTCTCAGCTTCTACAAAAGGATGCATTAACTTTCTTCCTCCCTTCCTTTTTTTCCTTTCTTCTTTCCTTCCTTCTGTCCTTCCTTCCTTCCTTCCTTCCTTTTTTCCTTCCTTCTATCCTTCCTTCTTTCCACTCTTCCTTTTTCCTTTTTTTCAAGTGAACACTGAGTGTTCAGCAAGCTTCAGAATAAGTGAATCTTTGAAAAGGAGAGTTTGATTCTTGACAAATGCCGCCAAAATCTGAGTACTCAGAACTAGTGACAAGAGAGTAGATTGAGGACGCAGGTACTGGGTCTTTTCTTGGGCTAGACAGGGTGCTCTGAAACAGTTCTATAACTCCAGCCTCTTCTTGAGCAGATAAAGAATCCTGTGAGCAGGCTTCTGAAGTCAGTGAAGCACAAACTACAGACAGTGACGACATAGTGATACCGGCATCTCAGAAATGTCCAAAGGCAGTAAGTACACTGGGGTGATTATTAAGCTTGTGACAAGATTGTAAATAATAACAGTTTGCTTAATGACCATGTATATGAAGTTCAAATGCAAATTTAATGAATCTGGTGGGAAATTCAATTTAATTTAGTTAAATATACATTGAGAGTGAATAGGACTCAGTCGCAGTCAGATGAAAGGATCATTTTCTTGATGTGGTGTAAGTGAGGACTTGCTTCAACACTTCTCTCTCCGGTTTGGATTCCTTACTTGCCTTTTTCGTTGTGTAAGGAGAGCAGGTTTACTTGAAGAGGTAGAGGCTGGAAGAGAGGAAAGGATTCTTCCTGGGAAGGCTCAGAGGGAGCATTCAGTTTCTGAAGTTTTTGACCCAACCTTTAAAACCTGTCTTTACAATTATTTATTAAACATTTCACCCTCCACTCTTTTTTGGATCTAATAGGGGACACATACACAAATATATATGAATAAGTATCCACAGGTATATTCCACAATCGTTGTATTAGATCTTGGGAAGTTATAAATGCTGCAGAAAACAATTACTCTCTCAAACCACTAAAATGCTCCCTGCATGTTTGTAATGTAAATATTTGTTGAGCGAGTGACTGAATGGAAGGTTAAAATATAATTGAGAGTTGTGAACTTTAATTAGAACAATAAAGAAATGCACAGGTGACCTAGAATCACTTGGGTAGGTTATGTGATATAAACTCTAAGGTTTTTAGTAATTCAGAAAAGGGAAATTATTATTGCTTTTGTAGAGGTCAGAAAACTCTTCTTTGAAAGTCAGAATCTGTGCTGAGGATTTGCAGGAAAATGAAGGATATTGGAGTGGGAGAAACAACTCGAAATCAGTAGACTTAAACAGTTAATATGGCAAATAGTTAATTTTATCATTTTTTGAAATATTACCTATCATATCTTTTTTAGACATTATGTAAGTAATGTCAAGAAATGTTTATAAGACAGCAGAGCCACTGAATGTAAGAAACAGACAATAACACCTTAGAGATCATAAAGGTGATAAAGATTAAATGATGCGTCCAGGATTACAGAGCTAGTTAGTGAAGGAGCTGGAACTCCAATCAAAGTTTCTAAACCATGCCGCCTCAGACCAACCCGAAAAGCAGCCAGCTGCTCAGCAAATTTTTCAACTAGAAGGTAGACAGATTATATTAAAAATATTACTCTAAATTAAAGGCAGCTAACTAAGATCTCATTTTAGAAAACCTATGTGTACCCAAAAATGTTACTTGAGAAACTAAATATGAAAACTAAGCCTACTTAGCAAAAAAAAAAAATTAATGTTATTATTATCAAATTAAACTTAGAAGACAGACATGTTAAGATGGAGACAACTATATTTGAACATCAATAAAAAAAGTAAAAAAAAAAAAGACAGACATGTATATACTCAATCATGATTGTATTTCAAAATAGCTAGGCATAAAAGGTTGAAGGAGTTGATGGCCCAGATACAACACTCGAGCTCTGTTACTCTTCTGCCTGGAGTCAGCCTGGATAACAGAGGAGGCAAAGGAGGGCAGTGTTTAAAAACATGCATGGAGATTTGGTTCAGGCAGAAGTGGTTTAGATCGAGCTCTGCTACTTACTATCTCTTAAGCTTTGTTTCCTCATCTGTAAAGCACTAATGTTAAGTGTGCGACCTTACAGTGATGAGGCAAGATTTAAATAAGGTAATGTGTGGTAAGGGTTCAGTACAATGCCAGAGACAAATTAAGCCCTAAATAATAGTGATGACAATGTTGATGATGGCAATGTTGACAATGTTGATGATGATTCTATTCTCTCTGAAATATTCTAGTTCTCAAGGTCAGGCTTTTATAATCTGGTGGTGATCCCTGCAGAGAAGAGCCAGGCCCTAAGGGGAGGGGGTTGAAACCAGGGTGGGGTGCGCTTCATTTCTCTTTTGCCTGCCAAGTCAGTTGAATAGGTTGAACAGTACAACTTTAGAAAGACCCTTCAAAAATGCTTTTCTCTTATACTGATAGTAAAGTTACACGATGACAATACATATCAATCTTTAACAGCCTTCCTTTGAGTCCTTATTTAGGACAGTTCCTGTGTTCATAGGATGTGCATAGGACCATTCTGGAGGCCCTATTCATCAGCACAGGGTTCCTAAAGTCCCTCTGTACTTATTTTCCCTCTAAGAATTTCCGAGAAATTCTCAGTCCAAACATGGTTTCCTCCAGATGAAGTCCCATTCCTGGTCCCAGGAATCAATCTTCCATTCTGAGTGGACCATAGAAAACATTTCCCGCCCCTTTTTAACAGCTGCTAATGATAAGGGAGCAATCATTTCCATTTGCACTATGGCCTCAGGTTACTGTCTTTTAGCTGTAGTGTGTGTCAATAACTTTAAAGTTTATTGTCTTCTCTTATACTCTTAATTTCACATACGATGGATGCCTTGACCCCTAGTTAATTAATTTTAGCAACTCCACCCCCCAGCCAAATTAGCTAGCATCCTGAACAAGCTGGAGCGAGCTGTCTGTCTGGCACTAATGCTGCATAACTAACTGCCGTTAGAGTTTCTGCCATCAAGTTCAAATGAGTTAGTATATATAGTAGTTAGTGTGATTTAATATTACTAACTGTATGTATGTATGTATATATATATATATATATATATATATATATATTTTTTTTTTTTTTTTGCTATTCAGTCCCAATAAAATTACATAATGGAACGAGCTCATGTAAAGAATTCTGGATCAAACTGAAACATCAAACCATATCTTAGCCAACTTGTGCTGTTACAATGAAGTGCCAGAGTCTGGATTGCTTCAGTAATTTACTTCTCATAGTTCTCAAGGCCCGAAGTTCAAAATCTGGGTGCCAGCATGGTCAGATTCTGGTGAGAACCCTTTTTCAGGTTGCAGACTGTCAACTTTTCACTGTACCTTCACATGGCAGAAAGAGAACAAGCCAGCTCTGACCTCTTCTTGTAAGGGCACTAATCCCATTCACGAGGGCTCCACTCTCATGACCTAACTACTTCCCAAAGGCTCCACCTCCAAATAGAGTCTACAAAGTGCTTTCCAACAGAATTATAATGAGAGCTGCAAATGTAATTAAAGTTTTTCTTAGTGGCCACATGAAACATGTAAAAAGAAACAAAAAATTTAAATATATAAATTTAAAAATGTATTTTATATAACCTAAATATCTAAGGTATTGTCATTTCAACATAAAGTCAATAGGAAAAATTATTGCTATATCTTACTTTCTTTTTTTTTTCATGCAAAGTCTTCAAAATCCTGTGTGAATTTCACACTGAGAGCCAATTGCAATTCAGATTAGCCACACATTTCAAGTGCTCAATTGCCGCATGCGGCAAATGGCAATAGCGTTATACTCCATAACTCTGGTGCAATGTTTTTCAACTGTGAACTTGCATCTATTAACAGGGAATGTAATCAAAATAAGGGGTATCCCAGCCAGCGCTAAAGAAAAACAAAACCCAGATATATAGATTAGAATACAGAAAGACAGCTTGCATCACACGCAATAAGGTTAAGAATTGTTTCAGGATACTTTTATTTCAGTGATCTTTATACACACACATGCAGATGCACATACACTGAAACTTAAAGTCTGGTGGTTGTTCATTGTTAACTATAGGGAAAATGTTCATCCCTATTAATAATGGAAGGGGTGTTATTTTGGTAAGATAGAGATCACAGAACCATTCATTTGTAAAACACCTATTCCTCAGACACAGCTTGAGAAGTTCTGCTTAACTTTTCTTGAGACTACAGCACAGGATTCACACCTTAAAAATAATTGCAACACTTGCCAAATGGGAGAAATGAGTCCCTCAAGAAAAAAAAAAGGCTAATCTTTTGCAACATAGCCTGGTCCCAGTATAAACTGGGCAATGGAGGAACTAAAAAGTAGATTTCGAGCTCTTAATGAATGTCATACTTCATTAGAAGTATGTCCTTTGAAAGTGTTACAAACTCTACTCGTACTCTGGAAATGCTGCCTATTGCCCACTTTAGACACCCTGGCGACTTCCTTTTGTGCCCAGGCCTCATTGTCCCTGTGACAGAGAGCAAAGATCACTTGGCTCTGAAGGAAATCTCTGACCCTCTTCAGTAGAAAGCAGGTACAGGAGAGACCCTATGCCCCTCTCCCTTAAAGAATTCAGAGCCAAGAATCCTTGCTGCAAGACTGTGTAGGAGGAGAGGATGTACACTGCCCTCAGCTTAGTTCCTGAAACTAGAGATGTCAGCCCTCCTCCTGGCATCTCTAATGTGAAAAGAGACACAGGGATCATTGAAAGAGAGGACGGTGGTGGTGGTTGTGACCCTGAAGTGGAACTGAAAGTACTGGAGTTGCTGCGGGAGGGCAGCATGGTCTGACATCCTCCTTTGTGGCCTGCACTTACATGGGTGCAGGAAGCACTGGGCAGCACTTTGCTACAGTGGCTAAACCAGCTATTAAATCTCCGGTATCAGCCAGTAGGTCTCGTAAGAGCTAATCTCAGGAGAATGCTGGATTGATCTTCATTATGAAAGTTGAAGGAAAGCTGTCTGCTTAGAAAGTTTCTTGATTCTTTCTATCTGTGGAGATGGCTGAGAAAAGCTGGTCTGAGGACATGAGTCACTGGACTAGGAGATAGAATGACACATTAGGGGACAATTCAGTCAAGTTCTCTTGGTCCAAGTTTTATCTATAAATTGATTTACAAAGAGTAATAGAGTAGATGGAGTATGGCTGTGATTGATAGAGTAATGTGTTAATTAAGTTCAATGTATATCCTTGGAGCGTCACTAACCTATGGGAAATAAATGTCTTCTTATCAGTGTTCAGAGAAAATGTGCATTGAAATTGTCAGCCTGGCCTTCTACTCAGAAGCTGAAGTGATGTCTGATGAGAATGTAAAACAGGTGTATGTGGAGTACAAGTTCTACGATCTACCCTTGTCAGAGACAGAGACTCCAGTATCCCTGAGGAAACCAAGGGCAGGAGAAGAGATCTACTTCCACTTCAGCAAGGGTGAGGCATCCCCTGTGGTCTGCAGACAGAGGGGGTTGATAGACATTGAGACCAAGGGATCAGAACTATTCTGGACTTCTGATAGGGTGGATCCGACCCTTTTTTGTTAATCAGAATAGTATTTGCATATACTTAAACATATCAAATAGATTTTAAAAGATTTTAAATTAAAAGTAAACAGGTCTAGCTGGTGTGGCTCAGTGGACTGTGTACGGCCTGTGAACAGAAAGGTCGCTGGTTTGAGTCCCTGTCAGGGCACCTGGCTGGGATGTGGACCGGCTCCCCACCTGGGTGAGTGCAAGAGGCAACCGACTGGTGTTTCTGTCTCTTTCTCCCTTCCTTCTCCTCTCTCTAAAAATAAATAAATAAAATCTTTTTTAGGAAAGTAAATAGTCCATCGCCCCACTCCTCTAAAAATCACTCCCTTGCCCTTCCCCTCAGCCTTCAGTCCACCATACCACTTTTCACTTTTTCTATTATTCTGTTATTTAACTCCATATTTCTGAGTGATGTTTCCAGTGTAATTTCCTGATTCACCAACTTTAGAGATAATCTCCTGGCTTCCTATCTTGGAACATAAAATTTCTCTCACATCACACCTATGTCACCTTCCTCCCATATAATTGGATCATACTTTTTATTTAATTAAGTCTTAATTGTCTCCATTATTATAGATATGTAAATATTAATTCTTGCAGAGCCAAGGAGTACACCATGACTATATTTCCTTTCTTGTTTATTTTTTACTTGCCTCCACTTTTCATTTGCTTTATTTTTATTATAACTATTGTAATTCTTTTCATATCCTCCATCAGCCTTTCCAAATGCAGCAATAATTAAACCTGTCAAATAATTTATCTATTTTTTTAAAATATTTATTTATTTGTTTATTTATTTATTTATTTATCTTTAGAGGGGAAGGGTAGGAGAGAGGGAGAAGGAGAGACATATCAATGTATGGTTGCCTCTTATGTGTCCCATGCTGGGAACTGGCCTGCAACCCAGGCATATGCCCTGACTGGGAATCGAACCGCGATCTTCTGGTTCGCAGGCCCGCGCTCAATCCACTGAGCTACACCAGCCAGGGCTAATTTATCTATTTTTTTCCAGAAGACTTTTCTTCACTGTCCTGTTCTTTTCTGGCCTACAGTTCAGCTACTACCACTGCGGCCATTTAGAATATTTATTCAGTTCTCTCCTATGTTGGATTTCCTGTCTTCTGTATCCTTTGTCATCTTGTCTGATTTCTTTTTTTTTAATGGATCATACTTTCCAGTAAATATTCCGAGATAGTCATACTTGAAGTCTCTTTATTTTACCTTTATTTAGTCTCTTTATTCAGTTGATAATTAGACCGAGTATAGATATCTATATTCAAAACACTTTTATTAAGAATTTCAAAGCAGCTGGTCCATGGTTTTCCAGCCATGCAATCTTTATATGAAAACTATTCTCTTCCTCCCCAAAAGATTTTAACATTTTCTCTTTATTGCTAGTGTTCTTAAATTTCAGAGTAATGTGCCTATTTTTTCTTTAATTGTTCCGGCCGTTCTGTGCACTCTTTTAATCTGGAAGCTCGTGGTTTTTAGGTCAGTTTCTTTGATCATTTTGTCTCTAACATTTTCTCATTTTCTTAGAATTTGGATCTTCCAAATTGATCCTCTAATTTTATCATTTTCTTCCTATAATTCTACCTCTGTTTTTTTCTTTCTTTCAATTTTTGAGAGATTTCCTTAATTTTATCTTGTAGTCATTGACCGGATATTTTAAATTTGTAAGAGCTGTTTGTTGTTCTCTATACCTTTAAAAAAAAAAGCATATCCTCTTCTTAATACCAGATAGAAGTTTGTTTCACACTTGTGTCAAATGAGTTCAGAAGTGGGCAGTTCAGGGCTGAGCCTCTGTGCTACCATCAGGGATCCAAACTTCTCTCTTGCCTTCCTACCATCCAGGTGCCTGTCCTCCATACTTTTAGTTACTCAGTTTCTCCACGGTCCTTAATGGCTGCTGGTGAAAGGAAGAATGCCTCCCAGCTGAGCCTATTAGGCAGGTTTCATACAACATAATGGCTGGAACTTAATCATGTGGTCAAACCTAGCTGAAGGAGAGGCTGGAATATATATGCCAGTTTATTGGAGGCTGCAACATTCCCATATAAAAATGAGGAGGAAAGGGAGGAATGGATGTTCAGACAAGCACCTTAAGTTGAACTGCTGCAAAACCCAGATCTCAAGGTGGTTTAAAGAAAATGTCTCCCAGAATTCTTCTGCCAGTGAAGTGCTGGGAGCACATCTGTCTTGGTTTTCAACGCAGATTGTATGGCTTCCTTTATATCAAAGGTTGACAAATTATTTCTTAAAGGGACAGGTAGTAAATATTTTAGACTTCGTAGGCCAAACCGTCTCTGTCACAACTATTTAACTCTATCATTGTAGTGAGACACCTGCCACAGATAATATGTAAATAAATAGGCGTGGTTATGTTCAACGAAACTGTATTTATGAAAACGGGTGGCCAGCCAATGGGTCCTAGTTTTCCAACTTTTGCTTTATATATATTAATTATGGAAGTCTTAGTGCCTAAATAGCAAAAGTGTACAATTCTTTGCTTTTTTTTCCTCTTACACTAACACAGTGATAGACCTGGACCCAGTGGAGCAAAAAGGCCGAAGGCAGTTTCTGTTCGCCATGCTGAACAGACAAGGTCCTCAGCAAGGACGGTAAGCATTTACTTTCCACTTTGAAAGAAAGGGGATATTCGCATGGGAATCCAAGTGTTTGCTTGGTTTTGTGTTGATATTGAATATTTTAAACTTCTTTTATATTAATTTACTCTTAATGAATTTCTCATCTACTTGAGTCTAATTTGTGTTCACGGCTATTTGATAAAGTATAAAATCTCATAGGTTTAGTTCATTTCTCTCCCATACTAGCACCTAAGTACTTTTTTCTGAGGCAGCAATTTACTTGATTTCTGACAGTGCACTATATGGAATGGACGAACTGCTTCAGCATTTTAAGATAATTTGATTCATTTCTCACAAACACAGAACCACTGCGAGCTTACCAAATATTCTGCCTTTATAATATTACTTTTATATTTAGGTTTTAAATATTATTTTACAGGAAATACTTTGGTATAACTAAATTCTAGGTCTACTACAAATTTTAAAGAAGTCAATCGTCATTATTCCCGTAATCTGAGGCCTCCTTTGAGAGGTTCCAGCTGAAACACATAGGATATATATACACCTAAAAAACTATTCATTGCTTACCTGAAATTTGAAGTTAAAATTTAAGTAGGCATCTGTTTTGGGTTTCTCCCTCTCCCTCCTCCTTTCCTTCCTTTCCAAAATCTGGCAACCCTGTCTCCTTTCCATGTGTGTATGTCTTGAGTCTTATAGTCCCTTCTTCTCAAGCCAGTTGTTAGTTAAATTATACCAAGTCCTCCCTCTTTGCTGTTGTAGTTTTGTAAAATGCAGGCAAAGAAAACATGATTTAAGAAAGATGTTGTCTAAGTTTTTATTACTTTTAGCCTTACTTTTTTTTTAGGCCTAAAGGTATCAGCAGCGCTAAGTTAAATGTAATTTCTGCTCCCCACCTCCTTAGTTTAAAGTTTACAGTGGTAAGTGATCCTATGGATGATGAAAAGAAAGAATGTCAAGAAGTAGGATATGCATATCTGGAACTGTGGCAGATCATGGAATCAGGAAGAGACAGTCTAGAGCAAGAGCTAGACAGTGAGTAATACATTTTTTTGTGTGTGTTCCTCGGTTCCACTTATTTCTAAGGAAATCATCCTAATGATGAATACTTCTCATGTTTTTCTTCCATCCCATTTCCAGCTACAACAGTGTTTCTACACATTTGATCACCACATGCTTCTCAAATCTGTTTTTAAGACTGTTTGCTATAAGATCAACAGATTTTTAAAATATTTCCATTTGAATGCCTTTAGGTGGGTCGGCTCTGTCCGGTCCTCACTGCTCCATTACCTTACACACCTGGTACTTCACACACTTACCTTAGCTGCTAGGCTGTAAGAGACATGCATTCAAGACTATCCACTAGACCAGCGATTTTCGAACTTCCAGTCATTAACCCTTTAGTGGATAGTTTAACTAAATTCAGTCAGAATTTGAAGGGGGAAAAAAACCCAAATATCAAAGTACATTGCACGGAGTAAATATTTTGTGAAACTTGACTTACGTGCATGCTTGAGACAAAAAATTGTTACTAATTATCCTGAATTTCAAGGGAAACTCTTCAGACTAAAGACTACAAAATTCAAGCTTTCAATAGTACACAAGATTCTTCATTAAATCCCCCAGTTAACTGATATTGGGCCAGTTACTTGACCACTATGTGCCTGTTTCCTCAACTATGAGAATAGCAGCTCCTGTCTCACAACAGGTGCCATGAGGATTAAGGGAGCACTTCAGTGAAGGATTAAGGGAAGAATAATTAAAGTGCTTATGAACATGCTTGGCACATGGCAGGTCTGTTAGTTTTCCAACTCTTGCTCCCAATTTCTAGTCCTGTCCCCATTTCCTGAATGTGCCATGCTCTTCTGGTCTCCATGCCTTTTGTACACGAGGGAAATAGTCTTAAACCTTTTCTAGTGACCTCACAATCCCTAGAGCCAACGAATGCTGCTCAATTTTCCTTTTAATCAAAAGAAAATTTTATAGTAATTTCCTTGCTATGGTTTCCCTTCCTTTCAGGCTTCCACTCTTCTAGCTCTGCAACTGGATTTTCTCTGTTCCCTTCGAAACTCAGCTCCTTGAAATGCTTGCTGAATGGTCAGTCCACAATATTCTCTATTTTGGGATCTCCTACATTCTTCCATGAAGATCAAGTTTCCATCCAAACATTTTGGACTCTGTTCTTACCAATTTACCTTATTGCTAAATCCAATTGGTTTTCTAGTCATCCTACTTGAAAATTCCCATTCTTTAAACTCTTCTCCCTTGGTTTTTAGATTTTGATATGGACCATTTTGATGGTCCGTATCACTCCCTGGAAATGTTTCTTTTGCAGGCGCTTCCTGGGTTTGAATATTGGATTTCCCTGGGTCAATTCTTGGTCTTTTATTCTCCACATACCCTTTCCTAGGTGTTCACATCCACTCTCAGGATTTTAATTTTAACCTAGAAATGATCTTGAATTTAGGTTTCTAGACCACATTTTTAATGCAATTTATACTTAACAGCAAATGGTCACTATTTGAATGCCCTCAGGACTTCTCCACCCCCCACTACAACCTTGTCCCTTAATGTTCCCTCTTACCCACCATCCACCTTGTTATCCTAATTCTAACTAGAATGGTCATTCTTGATTCCAACCTTCCCCTCACTCCCCAACACTCAATCACAAAGTTCTGTTACCTCTTTATTCTGAATCTGTCCCTACCTCAGTTATACTTCAGACCCCTTAATTTCTCTCCTGGATTACCGCCAACAGCATCCTGCCCACCCTTCCTGATCTATTTGTGCCCCTTTGAATGTGCTACCCAAATAATGGAGCCATTTTTCTAGAACCGAAAATAAAAATCATCACTAATACCTTCAGTTAAAACCAAATTCCTTGGAAGATAAACCAGGCCTTTTATGATCTTGCCCTTGCTTAGCTGCGGAGCTTCATTTCTGTCACTCCTTGCAATTTTCAACCTGCCATCTTCGCATGTCTTGGCACATTTAAAATCTTCTACATTTTAAAGACTGTTTGGGGATTTTCTCTACAAAGCCTTTTTAAATTCCTCCATTCTGGGTTAGGTGCTGCTTCTGTGAGTTCCCAAAGCACCTTGAGTTTTCATCACAGCACTTACCATACTGTAGTAACTATGTTTTCCTGTCTTCACTAGACTGAGTCCCCCTAAGAAACGAAGTAAACTCTAAGTGTTCCTAGCATGCAACATGTGACTTTTTCATTGAATGATGGTGCTGCCTAACAGTTCTTTTTTCTTTCCCAACAGTTGTTAGCCCTGCAGACCAGGCTACCCCAATAGGAAGTCTGAAGGTGTCCCTTCAAGCTGCTGCTGCATTCCGTGCTATTTACAAGGAGATGACTGAAGATTTGTTTTCGTGATAGAACAAGTGCTATTCCATTCTAAACTCTGTGAGGGAACCATAGTAAAAAGTCTCTTATAAAAGTAACTTGTTATACCATGAATTTGGTTTACTGTGATCTCTCAATCTAATCACGAAAGCTTAGAATATGAAAGTTTGTTTTTGTGATACTAGATGAATAAAGAAAGGCATTATCTTCTAATGCCTTAACAGGAACTACAAAAGAACTGTCACAAAAGTTGAATTTACAAAAACAATACAACAACAACAAAAAAAACCACAGTTTATTTATCTTTTAGTTCTTCCAAAATTGAAAATATCAAGTCCTACTGCTAAGGAGAAAAAAACAAACAAACAAACAAAATCTGAGTCCCCTCCCCCCTCCTCTCTTAAAGTCACAGAACACAGAATGAACTGCAGTGGAACAGGTGGATGCAGAGAACCAGGAGGGGGAGGATGGCAAGATAACTCCCCAAATACTTAAAAAGCTGTTCAACAGAAACTGTGATAAATATAGGACAATGCAAGACAAATAAAATAAGAAGCAGCAGTGGAGAGAGGTCATGTTGTGGGTGTGGCCTCCCTTCCTTTTTCTCTTCTCATCAGGGTGTTCTAGGCCCAAGGCATGACTCTTGCCCCTTCCAGATCCACATGTTGACTCTTTTGAGCCTCCTTCTATATTTTTTACTAGAAGCAGTATATACCATCTTACTCGGGTATATCAGAAAACGAACAATAATTTTGTTTCTACCAATGTACCATGTGTGAATTTGAAAGGAGGATGAAACCAACCCAGAAGTGTCACTGCTTCTTATGTCTTCCAAGGCAGCAGAAATACTCCAGAATCTGCACGTGACAAGAAAGCAGGAAAACTCAGACAGAGGTACCACCTGACCTCCCTCACTAACTCAAGTTGATGGTTTATCACAATCATTAGCAAATTCTAAGAACCTGTTCTTGAGTACTGAAAAGATGGAACTTAAAGAGATGTAAGGAAGGTCACAGCAGTAGCACAGGACGGAGTATCGAATCTGCTGGTCAAGAACCGCGGTACAACTAGTTAAGAGTCACCTTGTACCAACATCTTGGAAATATAGCTTTGAGACATCAAAGAATAAGATGTCAGAAGCCACTGATGTCCTGGCAGAAGGTGACGGGAAGAGAGAGGAATGAAATGGTATTTATTAACAGCGGAAGCCTCTGCCCTTCTTCAAGAACACCTCCTGCCTTGCCAGCTGGATGGGGCCATTGGCACGTGTCCTGGTGGGCCTGGAATTCCCCGAGTAAATTGGTCCACACAAATGGCCCCTAAACCCATAAACACAAATGGCAAAACTTCAAAAGAAAATAAAGGAAAAATACAGTTTCTGTCATGTAAAATTTTCAGGGATTGGCTGGAGGAAGAATGGAACTGAGGGCCAAAGTTCAGAAGTTACTTCCTCTTTTTCTTGGGGGGTGCAGAGCTGTGTCTGGAACCACGGTTGGAGCCACGGCCTGAACTATGCACAGATGCCTTCCTCTTCCGGCTCATGCTTCGACTCTGTTCTTCTTCCTCCTCATAACGACTTTCACGGTCGGCTAAATAGAAGAAAGAGGTATTCCTTAGTTGGATATGTTAGCTTTAGGTAGCTAAATACCTAGGTAGCACGGAATAGAACATGGTCTGGAGTTAGACCAAGGTTTTAATCTTTACTTAGTTACTCACCAGCTGTGTGACCTTGGGCAAGTACTTAACGTTTCCGAGCCTCGGTTTTTTTATAAAATGGAAAATCGTTTTAGGATTAAATAAGGTAATCTATGCAAAGTACCTATTATAATGCTTAGAGTACAGTAGATAATATTTCCTTTCATCTTTACCTTATATTTGGCATTTGGTTTCAGAGCAATTAAACTGGTACTATAAAAACTTCCCTAACTTTGAAGAGGCCTAGAAAGTTAGACTATTATAGGACTTAGATTTAGAAACTGAGTGGCCCAATTCTGGAGCCTTGAAAGACTTGTGGCAGTCACGGCGATGGGCCCACTGGGGGCTTGAGGAGATCAAAAAAGCAACCAATTAGGCAGTCATACCTCTTGGAGAATATACACACATTCCAGACCTTGTTTTATCTCTGATGGGTAAAGACTAAAATGTTAGAAATTTGTGCCTCAAAAATAAAAACAAACAAACAAATAAATAACCTTTTCGGGCTTCTTCCTCTAGTTCATCCCAATCCTTTCCACTCTCTTCTTCACTGCCCAATGATTCCTTGGAATAGTCTGGAATAAAGTTGATTAAGCATTAGTCATTAAACTAAAATGGAATGAAATGATAGACTATTTCCCTTCTAAAAAAGTAGTTTCTAGAAATGACATTAGATTAGGAAGCCATAGAAACTACTCTGTGAAGACTAACCTGATTCTTCAGCTTCTGATGAATAATCTTCATCACTGTCCTCCTCTTCTTCTTCATAGTCATCCTCTGAAGGATTAAAAGTCTCATCTTCGATTTCAGACTCTGAATCCCCTTCCTCAGCATCACTACCCTGGTGAATCAGAAAAAGAACAGTATTATTTCCTGTTTTATTAGATACCCTAAATATCTAATTGATAATTAGTATTTCTTTTTTTTTTTAAAAAAAGATCTTACTTATTTACTTTGAGGGAGGGGGAAGGGAGAGAAACATCAATGTGCGAGCGATACATGGGTTGGCTGTCTCCTGCTCACCCCCAATTGGGGACCCAGCCAGCAACCCAGGAATGTGCCCTGACTGGGAATCAAACCAGCAACCTCTCGGTTCACAGGCTGGCAACTCAATCTACTGAGCCACACCAGCCAGGGCTAATTCATAATTAATATTTCTTACAGATTCACTTCATTCTTCCTTGCCCAGGAATATTAACTACAGGGATACTCCTAGTAATAATGCATTACACAGAGGTGGGAGGACCAGTTTTTGGAAAATAATTTTCTTAAGGATTTTTCCCAAATACTAAGAAATTCACTGAAAGAACAGTTTTTGTAATTTCAAGGAAATCTTGTCAATGGCTACCATACCCAATTAATTTATCATTTACATGTAAATCTAATTTGGAGAAACAATACCACCAAGATGTGTTCAGAGAGTCTCCCACTTGTTCTGGTCCCTTAGGTACTACTTATACGGCATTATTCTAACTGCCCAAATAACAACGGGCAACTATATAGCAGAAGAGAAACCCCACACTCACGCACCTCACCCTCAGGCTCCAGGAAAGACCAGCCACCTTGTTCGAAGAAGCCCTCAGGGTCATCAACAATAGTCTTCATGATTTTAGTCCAGTTGAGGGACTGTACGCCTTCTGTATACTTTATGTCACAAGAACTGGGAGAAATGACATTACAAAGTCAAAATCAACCCTCTACATTTTTTGAGAAGGACCAGTGTCAAACTGGTGGTTAGACCTCTGAAGAGCAAATAACCTTTTCTTTAATGTATGGGAACAGGTATTCTTGCACTATGCCACCAGACTATGCCACAGACAGCTGATATTAGGACTCCCAGAGCACTAGCCCTCACATCAAAGCAGCATTCCAACTGAAGCAGGCTCTGTCTCTCAACTAAATAAGTCTGAGTTCATCTCCCTCTTTTCCATTTTTTTTTTTCAGGGAGGAAGAACCCAACTAGAACCTGGTAAGCTGTTGGAGTTGAGAGAGACAGGAGGGTTTGGGGAAGCTGACAGCTAGAATTTGTAGGACAGAGTACTAGAGGACAGAGTGATAGGGAAAGCTCTGGAGATTTGCTGAGGGATTCCCTCAATTCTATAGCTGAGAAGTGATCTGCACAAGCATGAGAGGAAACTAATGAGAACTGGGCAAAAAAGCACTGGAAAGTGGTAGGCCACACAATTCCCAGATCTCACACAGAGGTGAAAATAATTCTTGCTCCCATCAGCTTCAGTGCAAAGACCTCATAACACACAGGGAACCCAGTCAAGTCCTCAGAAGATTGTTACTTCAGTGATGGGACAAATTAGCCCCAGACTCAAGGCTGTTCTGGTCCAGCACTCATGACGTTTGAAAACAACTCTTGAAAGATCAAACAGAATCCAAGTAACAACTGTACCTTAGAATAGAGTGTAAAAAAAATTAAAACAACAAAAACTTAGCACTCCAAAACATAGAGTCACAATGTCTGGCAACCAATCACAAATTACCAGGCATAAAAAGGAGCAGGACAAAATTCAACCAACAAAAACAGATCCAGAAAGTACAAAGATGATGGATGAAGTAGCAAATGAAGATGTTAAAAAGCAATTATAAATATATTCCATATGTTCAAGAAAGAAGAGGGAAATTGAAGATGAATTAAAAAAAAATTTGTGTACTTACTCTCCAAAAAAAAAAAAAGAGGGAGACTGAGGAAAGAGCAAAAATAGTTGGAGATTCATGGTGAGAACATTTCCAAATATGATAAAAACAATAAAGCCCACAGACCTAAGAAGCCCAATGCACACCATGCAGAGTAGTCATAAAGAAAACCACACCAAAAAACATCTACTCATCAAACTGCTACAAACCAATGACAAAGAAAATCTTAAAGCAGCCCGAGAAGAAAGGCAGAAGGACAAAGAATGATAGCAGGTATCTCATCAGAAACCCTGAAAGCTGAAAGACAAGAAGCAACATCTTAAATATTCAAAGAAAAGACTGTCAACTTAGAATTCTGTATCCAGTGAAAATACCCTCTGAATGAAAGCGAAATACTTTCAAGAAATAAGCTGCGGCAATCTGCACAGAAAACCTGAATCTCAAATGCTAAAGGTTTATGAGGCAAAGGAAAATTATAGCAGAAGGCTATGGATAGAAGGTTGGAACTACACAATGGAATGGAGGGCATCAGGAATGATAAGTATGAGTCACACAAAAGACTTTCACCCTTATTTTGTAAATTAAAAGATAACTGTTTTAAAGCTAAAACAATGACAACAAATTGTGGCATTCATAGAATATCAGATGTATAATGTATGATGGTAGCAGAAACGACAGAAGAAAGGAAACAAGCATAAGAACTTTCCAACAGCAGTGATGTATTATTTGAAAGCAGACTGTACAGTAAGACATATATGTAAACTTTAGAATTTTATAAAAGAAAAATAAAGAGGTGTAGTTAATCACCAACTATGAAGATAATACAGTCACAAAACAAATCCAAAAGAAATCATAAGGAGAAAAGCAACATAACACAGACAAGAAAACAAAAAGCAAAATGGTCGATTTAAACCCACCCATACTGATAATTACATTAAATATAAACATTCTCAGAATGGATTTAAAAAAGTGAGACCCAAATGTATGCTCTCTCCAAGTAAGCCACTTTAATATAAAGTAATGTAAATGAAAAGTAAAAGGGCAGAAAAAAGGCCGTGCTAACCAAAGCTACAAGTCTATAGTAATATCACACCAAGCTGGTTGCAAAATAAGGAATAGTTCTAGGAGAAGGAAGGACATTTCATAATGATAAAAACAATCAATAAAATCCACACTCCTCAAGTCAGACTGACCAATACAAAAAGAAAACAAATGATCAATACTAGGAATGAAAGGGGACATCATTATAGATTATACTGAGTTGGTAACTCAGATGAAACAGACCAGGTTGCTGAAAGACACAAGGTAATTCTAAAATTTATATGGAACAGCTAAAATAATAATAGTCAATTTTGAAATGGAACAAAACTGGAGAACTGCCTACCTGATTTCAACACTTACCTGTAAAGCTACAATAAACAAGGCAGTATGGTATCAGTATAAGGATACACACATACCGGAGGAAGAGAATACAATTCAGAAATAGACCCTCTCCTACATGGTCTTTTTTTTTAAATATTTTGGACAAAGATGTCAAGGTAATTCAATGGGTAAGGGATAATTAACAATTCACACTGGAATTGGAGAGATATGGTCCATATGTTCATACACACACACACACACATACAAAGTATGAATTGACGTTTATACCACAGTAAAAAATTAACATGGATCACCTAATATTTATATTTATTGTCACTTACATTTAGACCTAAATATAAGGTCTAAAACTATAAAACTCTAGAAGAAAACAGAAAAATTTTATGGTCTTAGGTTAGGAAAATTTATTAGATAAGATATAAAGGCACAGTTATAATAGAAAAAGTTGACTCAACATTTCATGAAAAATTTACACTTTTAGTTTTTACAAGACATTTAAGAAAATGAAAAGGCAAAGAAACTACTGGAAGAAAATATATGCAAAACATGTATTTGATGAAGGACTTGTATCTAGCCTAAAGAATTCTTCCAACTCAAGATGAAGGCATAGGCGAACATGCTTCACCTCCATGTACAACTACAGCAAAAATTACAACTAGACTGCAAAACAAATAGCACCCAGATTTGTCAGAGAATCGAGCTGTATGGAAGTCCAACAACCAAGGATTTAGAGAAGCTGCATTCATCCAGACAGGTAGGCGGGGCAGAGATGCAAAGGTGGCGTAATGGGTGGTGGATAAAAACTGGGAGAAATACCTTGGGAGCGATTGATTCCAGCCCTGGCCCAGACCAGACAGCCCAGGATTCCAGTGCCAGGAAGATAAATCCCCATAACTTCTGGCTGTAAAAACCAGCTGAGGTTGGGGCAGCAGAATAAACTGCCAGATTTTCAGGAGATTCCTCTTAAAGGGCCCACACAGATTTAGAACTTACACAGACCCAGTCTCTGAGATTCAGCACCAGGGCAACAGATGGAAGGGCATAAGCGGCACTGGGAGAAATTAAAAATGACTGGCAAGTGGGTGAGTGCCATGAGAGCTTCCTCTCAGGCAATCTCCAGAGGCCAGGAACTGGCACTGTCTCCTCTCTGAGCCCTCCTCTACACAGATCCACAAAGTGGTGAAATGGGAAATTACCCCACACAATTTACAGGTGCCTTTTCCACAATAGGCCACACTACTAAGATGGAGTCAAAGCAGCTGTACCTAACACACAGAAACAAACACAGGGAAGCAGCAAATTAAGAAAACAAAGAAATATGGCCCAAATACAAGAACAGAACAAAACTCCAGGAAAAGAACTAAATGAAATGGAGATAAGCAGAGTTCAAAACACTGGTTATCAGGATGCTCCAGGAACTCACTGGGTACCGCAACAGCATAAAAGGACTCAGGCAAAAATGAAGGTTGCAGCGAAATAAAGTGAAATAAAGAAAAATCTACAGGGAACCAACAATAGAGGGGATGAAGCCGAGATTCAAATCAACAATTTGGAACATAAAGAAGAAAAAAGCATTCAATCAGAACAGTATGAAGAAAAAGAATTTAAAATACTGAGAACAGAGTAAGGAGCTTTTGGGACATCTACAAACATACCAACATCCAAATCATAGGTGTGTCAGAAGAAGCTCCTTCTGAGGAAGAGCAAGAAATTGAAAACTTATTGGAAAAAAAAAAATAATGAAAGAAAATTTCCCTAAGTTGGTGAAAGAAATAGACATACAAGTCCAGGAAGCAGTGTGTCCCAATTAAGTGCACTCCAAGGCACATCATAATTAAAATGCTAAAGGTTAAAGATAAAGAGAGAATCTTCAAAGCAGCAAGAGAAAAGTGGAGTTTTACCTACAAAGGAATTCCCATAAGGCCTTCAGCTGATTTCTCAAAAGATACTTTGCAGACTAGAGGGGACAGACAAACAGCATTCAAAGTGCTGAAAAACAAGGTCCTACAACCTAGATTACTCTTTCCAGCAAAGCTGTCATTTAGAATGGAAGGGCAGATAAAATGCTTCCCAGATAAGGTCAAGCTAAAGGAGTTCATTATCACCAAGCCCTTATTATATGAAATGTTAAAGGGAACTATACAAGAAAAAGATCAGAACTATGAACATTAAAATGGCAACAAATGCACAACTATCAACAACGAGTCTGATACAAAATAGACAGGGGGATGATAAGAACAACAGAGGAAATGGAATAGCCAAAATCTTACAAAGCATGACTCATGGACATGAACTAAGGAAGGGACTGCTGGAGAGAATGGGGGTGCCAGGAGGAGGGGGGCAAAGGGGGGAAATTGTGGCAACTGTAATATATTTTAAAATAAACAAAAATAGACTTAAGTATCCAATTTGTTCCAGGGTCTCATATGCTTATGGAGCCCTGTATATACATACGCATACATACAGAATCAATTTGGCAATTTTCTCCTGTTAATCTGTCTCATGTCAATTTGATTTAGACTAGCCAGAAAAACTTAGAAGGGGAAAAAGAAATTTATTTTTCCTCCCTCACAGATGCGTCTACAAGCCAAGGAATGCCAAGAATTGCCTGTAGCCATCAGAAGTTAGGACGCCATGAAACAGACTCTCTTTCAAATCCTCTAGAAGGAACACACCCTGATGATACCATGACATTAGACTTCCAGCCTCCAGAACTGTGAAAGAATACATTTCTGCTGTTTAGAAGCCAAAAATAAAAAAGAATTCTTACAAGTCAGTAACTGATTTTCAACATGGGCAAAAAATATGAAGATACTCCATCAAAGGTATAGAATGACACATAAGCATATGAAAAGGTGCTCAACATCATTAGTCAAGGAAATCTAAGTGAAACCACAATGAGATGGACAGCGCTACACACACACACACACACACACACACACACACACACACACAGTAACAGCTAATATTAAAAAGACTGTCAACAAATGCTGGTGAAGATATGGAACAATTACAATCCTCACACTGCAGGATTTTGAGCACTCTAAAAATGATTTTATAATTTTTATAAAATTAAACATACATTTAAACCATATTACCCACAATCCCAATCTTAGGTGATTTACCCAAGAGAAATGAAAACATGTCTATACAAAGACATGTTATTATAGTAGCTATTCATAATAGTCCCCAAATGGAAACAATGCAAATGTCTATTAACTGGTAATGGGTTAAATATGGAATATCCACAGTGGAATACTCCTTAGTAATAAAATAGGAATGTAGTACTGTTGCACAATAACTTGGATAAATTTCAAAAGCATTATGCTAAGAGAGGAATGCAAGATACAAAAGATTACATACTGCGTATTTCCATTTATGTAGAATTCTAGATTCTTCTGCAAAATGTACAGTGACAGAAACCAGGAATGGGGTTAAGGGACTGACTATAAAAAGGTATAAGCACTTTTTAGGAGTGAAGGAAATGTTCTGCATCCTGATTATGATGGTAGATATGAGACGGTATACGTTTATTAGAATTTGTCAAATCAGCCCTGGCTTGTGTGGCTCAGTGGACTGAGAGCGCACCTGCGAACCAAAAGATTGCCAGTTTGATTCCCAGTCAGGGCACATGCCTGGGTTGTGGGCCAGGTCCCTAGTTAGGGGTGTGAGAGAGGCAACAGATCAACACCTCTCTCCCGCACAACGATGTTTCTCTCCCTCTTCCTCCCTCCCTACCCTGTCTCTAAAAAATAATAAATAAAATCTAAAAAAAAAAATCCATCCATATACTTCTATTGCTAAATTTTATTAATTACAACTTATACCTCAGTAAAGCCAATTTGAAAAAGTCATATGCACTTACGCATAATATTTGTGATCCTCTATCACCTACCTCCACGTTTCTCAGGAAAATCCTTTTGGAATCCATAAATCTCTATTTTTCTCAGTTTATTTCTAAGCTCTCAACATATTTCTTAAGAGGAAACTACATTTATAGCACCTCCCTTTCCAGGAGACTAAGAGGTGGGGGGAAGTCTGGGGGCAGGGCAAACTATATTCATGGCTACTCAAGCCAAACCCTTTACCTAGGAGAGACAGACATTTCATTTATCAGGGTTCTGGTACTTCCATTAGAAATACTTTTAGCTAATGTGTGAGCATATGGTGTCAACAGCTAAAATTTCATTTTATTTTTATTTTAAAGATGTTATTTCTTTTTAGACAGAGGGGAAGGGAGAGAGTAAGAGAGGGAAGAAACATCAATGTGTGAGAGATGCATGGATCAGTTGCCTCCCACATGCCCCCAGTTGGGAACCTGGCCTGCAACCCAGGTATGTGCCCTGACTGGGAATTGAACCGGCAACTTTTGGGTTCAGAGGCCGGCAATATCCTTTGAGCCACACCAGTCAGGGCATTAGCTAAAACTAAAAAACAAAAAAAACAAACAAATAAACAAAAAAAAAACCAAACAAACTTTTTCTGTCATCTCAGTAAAAAGAGAAACACTCCCCACTTTTTGTAATTATCATAAATGTGTATAGATTGTTGTGTGTGTGTGTGTGTGTGTGTGTGTGTGTGTGTGTATCTCATACAGGGTCAGAAAAGACCTGACCTTGATTTTCCTTGTGTAAATAGTATCCATAAATTATTGTTGGGTATTCAGAAAAAGTCCATAGCTCTGATCCCAAATTTTTCAAGTCCCAGTCTATAACCCAACACAATTACAGTCTCATCTTTAGTATATCAGATTTTTATGTACAAGAAACCGTATTTATATAGGGCTCATGGGGTAAATGGGATGTTGCTGACAGATTTACTTACTTCAACCATTCCTTGATGGGGTCAAGAGAGGCTACAGGAATGGCATTGATCATTGTCACTTTCTTGCTGTAGTCCTTGTAGACAATTACCATATCAAAGTTCTTCAGGTGAAACTGAACCCGCTCAAAGTGAATCAGCTCCACTTCATCCAGTGTCACCACAAATGGTGGCTGTCAAGGAAGAACTGGATCATTATCATATAAATACTTTTCCTAAGCATCAAGCATTTTCAAATACTTTCAGACTCTAAAATCACTACATAAAAAATAATTAAACTGTTTTTACGGAAAGACCAACAGCAGTAAAACATACTAAGAAACCCCAGTAAAAGAATATGCAAGATCAAAATCTGCTCTCAAGAGAATAAATTTAAGGAAACAATGTAAAGAAACTACAAAAAAAAAAAAAAAAAAAAAACCAAAACTATTTAAAAAGGCTTTTAAAGAATCATTTGTTCATTAAATCTTATATCTAAGGTAAGTGAATATCAAAAGTGAAAATCATAAGAAATAACAAGGATCTAGTTCTCAGAATACCCATCTCCCTTTTTCTCTAATAATTTTCTTACTAAAAGGAGGTAAGAAATACTTACCCATTCTGTAGTATTTACTAGTGCACTACTAGTGGGCTGAAGGAGGCAGGTACTTCTATAGGGAGCTCCATTAAATCTGAAAGAGAAAAGAAAAGAAACTTAAGACTAAACTCAGTGCAAGAGAAACTGCTACTGCCACAATAAATGTACTTCCTTTTCCCACTCCCAACAACTCCAGCATACTCAGTATAGACTTATTTCTAGAGGATGCCTCTCAGTCTTAGCCACTCACTCCAGTCCTTAAAGTTTTAAGAGGAAACAAATGTTATCAGTTACATGAAAAAGGAAGAATAACCATTTTTCTAAAAGTGAAACTTCAGGCCAAAAAAAAGTTGGAATGTTACCCCAAGTCCCTAAAAGGCACTTCAAATTCCAGTTCTTCCTTAGTTAGAGCCTCTACTTTCTCAATGAAATTTTTAAAGGCAGTTTTTAGTTTGTGCCTCATTTCTCTTTCCATCTGCAGAAGAAAAAAATTCCAGTTAATTACAGCCATCACTTTACTTGTTAATAGTATATCCTTTCAAAAAGTCTGCAGTGCTTTGGTAGTCATACCTGTGATGCTAATGGGTACACCTAATTAAAGGCCACCATACCATTAACTGTAGAGCTGAGTCTGCAACCTAAGTCTAATCCATAAACCACTGGACCACACCAGCTCAGCAGATATCTCAGTTATTCTGTAGACAGATTCAGGGGTTGCTTACAAAATAAAATAATCACTGAGCTCAGATCTGGACCACATCCTACCTCACTACCCAACAAATAAAATACTAAATTTCACTGACCTGCTCAGCGTAGAGGTCATCTCGGTCATGCATATGCTGATGTTTCCCCAAGTCCGTGGTGATCTCTCCCACTTCTGTGTAAAACTGTACATCTGTGTGCCGCTTCTTCCCAAACATGATGGCATTCTGAGGGCATAAGGTAGAAAAAAACAAGAAAAAAGTCAGAAGATTTAGTCTGCACTACAGACAAGGAGGCCAGAAACAACAAACAAAATGTGAAAATATATAAACAGCATTTATGTAAAAATAGTTAAACCATTCCTGCAATCACCATGAATTAATGACATCTGGGAATGTGAAAGAGTGTAAGTTATAAAAAGTATCCCTACTTATTAGAATGAACTTTGGAGATTATATTGGTAAAAAATTGTCTCTAAAGCAAAGACTTTCTATTTCAGAAAGAGAACTTTGGAGACTTTATGTTTTTGTGGTCTTTATATATCAACCATGCTTAGCACCTGCTAGATGTTAGGCACCGTGAACTTTATAAACATTATTTTATTCAATCTTCTTAATGACCTCATGTGATCGGTGACAATTTCATCACTAGTTTAAAGTACAGAGGCTGACAGAAAGATCCTGCCCAAGATCGCACAGCTGGTTAAGTAGAAAGGTGTACCTTGAGGTGAAAGTGCAAGACAATAATCATTTCTCCATCACAGGGCTGAAACAACGCATGCTTGATGTTATTGTACAGAATATCCACTTTGTCCCCTCGAACAGATGTGAAGCGGAAGCCTGGGGAAAGGAGTGGAGGAAGCAGCTAATTACCAAGCAGCACCAACAGTTTGGTGAAAAGTCACTGAACCTTTCCTGACTGATTTGAACAGGGTCAAAAGAAATACCAACCACTGTACAGAGAGAGCTTTCCTTTCATTCTGTCCATAGAGCAACTTAAGTAGATTCCCCCCAGCCTCTAATACTGGATTGTCTGATCTGTCATTCCTACAAATGTGTCCCTGATGCCCCAGGCACATGAGAGATCATCCATACCATTGACATGGGCCTCCAGTGAACCTTGCATCCTTTTCTGGGCAATGTTAGGGCGAATGTATAAATCTTTCAGTTTGGGGTTACTCCGATTTAGATTGATCACCAGGGAGTCTTGTTTCACAATGCCCTAAACAGAATGAAAATCAACATGAATATTCATGTATCTTTACATGTCCTGAAAACCCATGTACCCTTTTGCAGAAAGGTGCTTATTCTACGTCCAGGCTCACCTCCTTCTCTTTCTCTTCTGCTTCCCGAGTCTTATAACGCTTCTGTACTTCTTTTATAATTCGGAAAGCATTCTGAAGGTTCAAGGCTGGTACTGTCTGTTCTCCAGGTGCCTTCATATTTGAAGCTCGGTATGTACTGTAGACAGGGGGAAGCATTTGTGTAAGTTTCTTCATCAGGCTAGGTAACCTGCACTCATTATATATTTTATAACTGGCTTAATGTTTTTAGGAGAAAACAGTACCACTGATGGTGGGGGGGAAGCTGGGAATGTCTGGGAAGCTAAATAAATAAATAACTCTCCCTTTCTTCTCAATTAAACAGAGAATGTTTTGAATGGCTAATCCATTGGATGAGGCAATCACACTTATTTTATAAACCTGGCATAACCATCCCAATTATCCCATTCCTCACAACAAGAGAATAGACTCCAATGTGGCACACATTTCCTTGAAATTCTATTGCAAAATACATGCAGTTAGTATAAAATATTTTTATGAGGATACTATTTTTTTTTTTGTAAACTGAGTTTTAGAAGTTTATTTTTTAATCATTTTTTACTTTTCAATATTTTTCAACATACAATATTAAATTGCTTTCAGGTGTATACCCCAGTGATTAGACATTAAATAACTTACTAAGTGATCATCTAGATAAATCTTGTACCCATTTCATGAGGATTCTAAATTATGTACCATTCTCAAAATAGCACAAAGCAAGGCAATCCTAAACAAGTGCCACCGAGAGACGCTCTGCCATTCAGTAGAAGGGGAGGACACAGCACAGAGAATGAAATGTTTCTGAGAGAGCTACCCCAGCCAGCAGGAATGTGGGGATGGTTGTTTTCCTGAGGACTCACATTTCCTTGACAAAAGTGGCTTCTGGGTTAGGAAAAATGTTGCCCTCATTCCTGCCCAGAGCACTGCCTGGGCAATAGAAGTTAATTCGCAAGTAAGTATAATCTCCCTCCACTGACATACTTATATTCTGTTGAAGAAAAGAAAAAGCACTGAAATAAACAAACAGGATTATTTTCATGATAAAAATTAGAATGCTAAAATTAAGTTAGGAGTTACAAGCTGACTGTAAACCTTAACCTAAATGTATTAGACACGTGAAACCTGTATGATTTTGTGAACCAATGTCACCCCAATAAATTAAATCAATCTAATAAACTACATATTTAACACATCTTCTCACAAGACCAAATGTGCTTCCAAAAGAATGACAAGTTCTCCAAGTACCTTATGCTCTGTGTAAAGTTACAGGCTAAAAAATGCTTAAAAAAATGTTCAAGGAAAGAGAGAAAAATTATGTTTCTAGACTAGATCATTTACCTTCTGCAAAGATGAAAACTGGAAAGGAAGGAAAGTGAGAGCAGGAGATAAGTAAGAAGGGGAAAGTCTGAAGAAGAGTGGGACAGGTCATTTAGACAGAACAATAATCTACTTAAGAAATAGTGTGTAGAAAACCTAATTCAGTGTTAGTACCTTGATCGTGGCAATATGAAAAGGTGTTGCTATGCCAAACACAGGCATTATTACAGTCTCATATTTCTTATCAATATAGATCTTCATTTCCCGAATATGTGGTTCCTTAGGCATCAAAGATGGATTTTTATAGGACACGTTAGATTTGCGAGCTCTAGAGTAGAGATAAAATTTTATGAGAAATTTCAATCACATATAATCCTGAGACAACCTCACTGCTCAATGCAAAGTCTTACTTCTGAATCTGCTGTTCCCCTTTCTGTTCAGTCAATCGCCTCTTTGCTTCCTCATTGAGTTGAGCTGCTAGTTCTTTCTGATGTGCTCTCCGCTTCTCTTCTGCAGTCATCTCATTCTAGAGAAGAAAACTCTAAACTGTCAGAACATGTGAACCATATGACAGATATAAGATCAATGTAGTTTAAAATGGTAAACTCACTCGTGTTCTTTCTGTAAGTAATGCTGCCCGAGAACCTCTTCCCAACAGGTCTTCAGCCTCGTCTTTCTCCTCTTCCTCTTCTTCTTCATCCTCATTCTATGGGGAAAAAGTCATAATCAGAAATTTGGGTTTTAATTTTTCAGCCATTATTGTTTATCTTCGTCACTGTACCCAAAACCTCATGCCACCTACCTTTAGAAAAATGCCCACATTCTTTACTTTCTTTTTCACAGAAGTCAGAACAGTGGCTGGGCCATCCTAGAGTAATGGGGGAGAAGTCAGATATCTGTAAGAACTCTCAAATGAAACACTTTCACCTTTTAACCTAGTATGTACCTGGGCAATGCTTTGGACCTCTGGATACTATTGTCTTTGATTAAGAATAAATACAGTTCTGGATTTCCAGCCACGATGGAGGCGTAGGTAGACACACTGTACCTTCTTGCTCAACCAAAACAATGACAACAACAATTTAAAAACAAAAAACCACCAGTACTGACAGAAAACTGAACTGTATGGAAGTCTGAAAACAAAGGAGTTAAAGTAGACAATTCATCCAGACTGGTAAGAGGGGCGGAGTTGAACTGCCAGGACAGAGAGGGCTCGGGACAAAGTGGTGGCTGCCATGGACCCAGGTGTGCAAGGCAGAGGCTGGCTAACTCAGCCAGACAGCAGATTGTGGAGTGGGGTGAGGCATGCATGGTGGCTGGCGGACTGGGTGGGCCCGCATGCACTTGCAGATAAACCAGGGGAAAGTGGGGAGTGAGACAGACCGCTCTACCCAGGGTACAAGCGCAGGGAAATAAAGCCTCAAAACACTGACTAAAAACACCTGTGGGGGTTGAGCTGCCAGGAGAAACTGACAGCCTCACAGGAGAGTTCGCTGGAGAGACCCACAGGGTCCCAGGATGTACGCAAACCTTCCCACATGGGAATCAGCACCAGAAGGGCCCAATTTGCTGGTGGGAAGGGGAAGTGACTGAAATCCAGCAGACAGCGGAGCAAGCGCCACTGTTCCCTCTTGAACCCCTTCCCCACATACAGCATCACAACCCAGCACCTGGGTTACCCTGCCCTGGTGAACATCTAAGGCTCCACCTCTCACTACCTAACAGGTATGTCAAGGAGGAAAAAAAAAAAAGGCCCAAATGAAAGAACAGATCAAAGCTCCAGAAAAAATAAAACTAAGCGTTGAAGAGGTAGCCAACCTATCAGATGCACAGTTCAAAACACTGGTAATCAAGATGCTCACAGAATTGGTTGAATTTGGTCACAAATTAGATGAAAAAATTAAGGCTACGCTAAGTGATATAAAGGAAAATGTACAGGGAACCAACAGTGATGGGAAGGAAACTAAGACTGAAATCAATGGAGTGGACCAGAAGGAAGAAAGAAACATCCACTCAGAAAAGAATGAAGAAACAAGAATTCAAAAAAGTGAGGAGAGGCTTAGAAACCTCCAGGATATCTTTAAACGTTCCAACATCCAAATCATAGGGGTACCAGAAGGAGAAGAGGAAGAGCAACGAGTGGAAAACTTATTGGAACAAATAATAAAGGAGAACTTCCCCAATCTGGCAAAGGAAACAGACTATCAGGAAGTCTAGGAAGCTCAGAGAGTCCCAAAGAAGTTGGACCCAAGGAGGAACACATCAAGGCACATCATAATTACATTACCCAAGATTAAAATGAAGGAGAGAATTCTAGAAGCAGCAAGGGATAAGGGGACAGTCACCTACAAAGGAGTTCCCATCAGACTGTCAGCTGACTTCTCAAAAGAGACCTTCCAGGCAAGAAGGGGCTGGAAAGAAGCATTCCAAGTCATGAAAATCAAGGACCTACATCCAAGATTCCTCTATCCAGTGACGTTTTCATTTAGAACGGAAGGACAGATAAAGTGCTTCTCAGGTAAGGTCAAGTTAAAGAAGTTCATCATCATTAAGCCCTTATTACATGAAATGTTAAAAGGACTTATCTAAGAAAAAGATGATAAAAAACATGTACAGTAAAATGACAGCAAACTCGCAAGTATTAACAACCACACGTAAAGCAAAAGCAAACTAAGGAAACAACTAGAACAGGATCAGAACCACAGAAAAGGAGATCACGTGGAGGGTTATCAACAAGGGAGTGGGAGGAAGAGGGGGGGGAAGGTATAGAGAATAAGCAGCATAGATGGTAGATAGAAAATAGACAGGGGGAGGGTAAGAATAGTATGGGAAATGTAGAAGCCAAAGAACTTATATGTACGACACATGGACATGAACTAAAGGGGGGGAATGTGGGTAGGAGAGGGTGTGCAGGGTGGAGGGGAATGAAGGGGGAAAATGGGACAACTGTAATAGCATAATCAATAAAATATATTTTAAAAAAAAGAGTAAATACAGTTCTTAGGTCCCAACCTTTCAGTAGGAACTATAATTTGGAAGGCAACATTGGAATAATGATTAAGAATACAGGCCTGATCTGAAACCTGGCACAATCACTATCTAGCTGTGTAACATTTGGCAAGTTACTTAAACTTCTCTCTGCCTCAGTTTCCTTTTCTGTATGTGAGGGTAAGAATGTCTACTTAATAGGGTTACTGTCAGGATAACCCTATTAATGCATCAATAAATTAATCCATCAAAGTGCTTAGCTTATAAGAACAATGAAACTTTT
This sequence comes from Glossophaga mutica, assembly GCA_039655065.1. Lineage (NCBI taxonomy): Eukaryota > Metazoa > Chordata > Mammalia > Chiroptera > Phyllostomidae > Glossophaga > Glossophaga mutica. The sequence continues at coordinate 73,544,325 of CM077303.1, forward strand.
GCTATCTTCATCACCATTACCACCATTATCAAGAATCAGTTCTAGCTAAGTGAAAAAGAAAAATAGCCAGTCACAGAAGACCACAAATATTCAAAACAGGGAAATCCTTCAAGGCAGAAAGTAGTTCAGTCATTGTCTAGGCCTAGAGCACTTGCGAGGGAATATAGGGAATTACTGCTAATGGGTACAGTTTCTTTCTGAGGTGGAAATGTTCTTAAATTAGATTGCAGTGATGACTGAACAATTGTGCATATAATAAAAATCACTAGACTGTAGACTTTTTAAAAAGAGATTTTATTTATTTATTTTTAGACAGAGAAGGGAAGGAGAAAAAGAGGGAGAGAAACATCAGTATGTGGTTGCCTCTCATGCACTTGCCATTGGAGACTGGCCCACAATCCAGGCATGGGCCCTGACTGGGAATTGAACCAGCAACTCTTTGGTTCACAGGCTGGCATTCAATCCACTCAGTCAAACCACCCAGGGCTAGACTATACACTTTAAGTGGGTGGATTATATGGTATATAGAATGAAGCTCAGTAAAACCATTATTAAACAAAACAAAACAAAGCATTTCCATTATTAGAATCAGTTGATACTGTCAAGCTTCAAGCCATAATGTGTAAAATTAGGTTAAACCATTCCCTGTACTTTAAGTACAATCTCTATTCCTAGGTGTATTAGGTCAGGCTGTCACATGGATTCGCACCCTTGGCTAGGTCATCTCCCCTCAAAGACCTTTAAGAAGTACAAAATGTCCCTCAAAAGTCAATGCATGAGCACTCAAAAGTTTAAGAAGCATACATACCTCATCCACAAGCACTGTGTCACCAATGAATAGGGCATAGGTTTTCTCTTCTGGTTTCTTCCCTTCCTTGTTAGTCAGGTCTGAGAATCCCAAATTGATGCTGAAAACCATCCCTAAAACAGCAAAACAGGAATCAGACCATGATTGTGAAACGACAGAGAAATGCAGATTTTATGTAGAAAAGAGGGAGAGAGAAAGCTAAAGGAAATTATCCAAAACAGTATTTCCCTGCCCTGGCTCATGTGGCTAAGTGGGTTGAGTGCGAGCCTGTGAACCAGAGGGTCACTGATTCGATTCCCAGTTGGGGCACATGCCTGGGTTGCAGGCTGGGTCCCCGCTAGGGGTCACATGAGAGGCAACCACACAACTGATGTTTCTCTCCCTCTCTCTCCCCTTCCCTTCCCCTGTCTAAAAATAAAATAAATAAAATTTAAAAAAATTAAAACAAAACAGTATTTTCCTATTGCATGAATGTAAAACTTACCTTTTTTCAGTTTGTACTGATTCTTACTATTAATTACTAAAGAGCCTTCACGGAATTCAATTCCCATTCCAAACCTAAAAAAGAAGAGACACTTCAGCAATAGGCTATAACATCTTGCACACAGGTCATGCGCAATATATGCTATTTCCCTCCCTCCCTCCCTCCCTCCCTCCCTCCTTTCTCTCTCTCTCTCTCTCTCTCTCTCTCTTTCTTTCTTTCTTTCTTTCTTTAGTTTAAAGTGAAAGAGTTTACTAGTAAAGCAGTAGGACGAGGAGGAGGCTATTCCACAAACAGCAACCTTTTTTTTTTTTTTTTCCCAGTAAGTGTTTATTTGAGTCAAACTGACAACAAATGCCAGGGAGTGAGATCTCAAATGCTCCCACAATATATCCTATTTTAATTTTAAAGATAAGGCAGGCAAACTTGTTGAGTGATTTGCTGTTGCTCATAGGTCAGCTAAGGAAGATCAGAGAAGTCTTTGCACTTTTAGTAAGTTGAAAATAATATCCTAATTAAGTACTCCACTTAACACTTATTATATCAAGTGTTATTTATTTTAGCTTATACACTCACATTTAAATTTTTAATCTCCACTCTGAAATCAAGGTAGGAGTTCTCCTATAAGCTTAGCAGAGACTATTAAAGGGCACATTATTAAGCAGTAATAACTGGATGAAGAGAGGTAATTTTTAGCGGAATGCTGATAACTAGACTCCTTAAGTCACCTGGGCCAAGACTTGGTATCAAATCAATATATTTCCTCTTGTCCATTAGAGAAACCCAGAGAGTAACTATATACCCCACACTAATTTCCAACTAAGGAGACTGCCTAGAGCTTTTGTTTCTCAAAATGTCTTTGGTTCTATAAGATATTATCAGTTATTTCTAGGTATTTATTTAATGGTCAAATACATTTGCAAAACACTGGATTAAATAAAAATTCAAACATGTACAGGAGAGTGGTTAGACAATCACATACTTTACAAAGTGTTCCCTCTATTTCCAGTACCCAGCTGACACTATACATAGTTACTACGATGTTACTACCTATATTTCACATTTCCTATGCTGTACTTTATATCCCCATGATTATTTTTTAACTATCAATCTGCACTTCTCAATTCCTTCACTGCCTCCCCCCCTACCCCGACAACCATCAGTCTATTCTTTGTATCTATGAGTCTGTTTCTGTTTTGTTTGTTAGATTCTATATGTAAGTAAAAGCACATGGTATTTGTCTTTCTCTAACTCACTCATTTCACATAGCATAATACCCTCTAGGTCCATCCATGCTATGGCAAATGGTAAAATTTTCTTCTTTTATATGGACAAATAATATTCCATTATATGTATGTATCATAGCTTTTTAATCCACTTGTATAGTGATGGGCACTTGGGCTGCTTTCATAGCTTGGCTATTGTAAATAATGCTTCAATGAACACCAGGGTGCATATATTCCTTCAAAGTAGTGTTTTGGGTTTCTTCAGACAGATACCCAGAAGAGCAATCACGGGGTTATAAAAGGCTCACAGTGTTTAATTTTCAAATGTGAGGTGAGGTGCTCCAAGAGAGGAAATTTAGCATGTAATGTTTCCTAACATTTGTAATTTAAGCCTAGAACACCTACTGGCATCTACTATATCAGTCTAGAAAAATCTCCACCCCATTCCTCAGAGCGGAACTTACATCTTTCTCACATTTTCAGGTAACACTGTGTGCCTGGCACACAGTTAACTTTACTAGTCCGTAGCAGTCCATAAATGTTGGTTGAATCAATCTAAGAATATTCTGCCTGACCACAGCCAGTCATGAAATATGACTCAGAGCAACAATGTACATCCACAGCATCTTACCCTAGGTTTTTGGTAATTTTGTTCAGCAGTTCAGGCTTCTGCTTTTTAACCACATCCATGACAGCATTATACACATCACATATCTTCACACCTAATGACAAGCCAGAAAGAGAACATGAAGTATCTTCCAGAAAATTAAAAAACAAAACTGTATTTTTAAATCAACATTTCTGCTCCACTTATTACATTTCCTAAAGCAGTGTTTCTCAAGGTGTAAACTAAGGAATAGAGTTTCTTTCAGAAATGTGAAGGCTTAGAAATTAGTATTTTTTAAAACAATCCACCCTGTATTCTTAACTACACTATTTGAGAATCACTGACTTGGAAGACTGTGGAACACCAGGTGGTCTCAGTGAAAGTTTTTATGGGAGAATGGTGAAAACGTACAGGGACTAAGAAGCATAAATTGTAGGTACAAAATAGACAGGGGGAGGTTAATAGTATAGAAAATGGAGAAGCCAAAGAACTTATATGTATGACCCATGGACATAAACTAAGTTGGGGCAGGAATGCTGGTGGGAGCAGGGTTGCAGGGCGGAGGGGAAAAAAGGGGAGGAAAAAAAGTGGGACAATGTAATAGCATAATCAAAATATATATATTTTTTAAAAGAAGTTTTTAAAGTGTTGATAAATGGCAACACATTAAAGTTGTTATACATTTTAAAAAACAGGACTACAAAAGGACTCTGGCCTTGATTTTAAAGGATTTAGGTATAAATAGATATTTCAAGTCATAGTAGTCCAAATATGGTAGCCTCAGAGGGATCTTTATCCTCATTAAACCACCTATGACCATGATTTCCAGTAGGATTTCTCAAAACTGACTTGCGATATCATGGAAAAATGATGTCTGGAAGCTCTGGGCAACATGAGTGGGCTTACAAAGTAGGTTAACGGTGGCAAATATAAAGTTCCATTTAGCCAGTTATCAAGAGGTGGTTCCTTGTTTAGCAGGGTTGCTCTTATATTAAGATTATTTCCATCCATTCAACGTAGAATTAACATTATACATTTTGTTGGTAGAGATACTAGTTCTCAGAACATTCTAAGATTCTTCCAAATTCAAAACTACATTAAAAGGATCATACACTGAAATCAAGTGGGATTTATGCCAGGAATGGGAGGATGATTGAACACACATAATTCAATCAATGATATCCCACATTAACAATATAAAGGATAAAAATCATATAATCATCTCAATAGATGCAGGAAAAGTATTTGACAAAATTGAACACCTACCCCTGGCTGGGTGGCTCAGTTGGGTGGACCATCATCCAGTACATCAAAGGGCTGTGGGTTTGAGCCCCAGTCAGAGCACATAGCTAGGTTGTGAGCAGTCGAGGCACATAGGGAAGGCAACAGATTGATGTTTCTCTTTCACATCCATGTTTCTCTCACTCTCTCCCACCTCCCCAAAATCAATAAACATAACCTCAGGTGAGGATTGAAAAAAAAAATCAACATCCATTTACCAAAAACTCTCAAGAAAGTGGGTATAGAAGAAATATACCTCAATATAATAAAGGTCATATATGACAAGCACACACCTAACATCAAATTTAATGGTGAAAAGCTAAAAGCTTTTCTTCTAAGATCGGAAGAAGATGAGGATATCCTCTCCCACTTTCATTCAACATAGTATTAAAAGTCAGCCAAAGCAATTAGGCAAGAAAAAGAAATAAAAGGCATCCAAACTGGAAAGAAAAAAGTAAAACTATCACTATTTGAAGATGACGTATTATATATAGAAAATCCAAAAACCTGTTAGAATAAATAAAGTCAGTAAAGTTGCAGGACATAAAATTAATATACAGAAATCTATGGAGCTTATAAACACTAATAACAAACTATCAGAATTAAGAAAATAGTCCCATCTTACAGCTGCATCAAAAAGAATAAAATACCCAGGAAGAAATTTAATGAAGGACGTGAAAGACCTGTACACCAAAAACTGTAAGACAATGATGAAGAAACTGAAGATGCAAAGAAATGGAAAGATATTCCATGCTCATAGATTGCAAGAATATCCATACAACCAAAGCAATCTACGAATTCAACGTAATCCCTATCAAAGTTCCAATACTCTTACAGAGAATTAGAACAAACAACTCTAAAATTTGTATGTAACTACACAAGATCCGAAACAGCTAAAGCAATCCTGAGAAAAAAGAACAAACCTGAAGGTGTCGAGCTCCTTGATTTCAAACTGTATTACAAAGCTACAGTAATCAAAACAGCAAGGCACTTTCATTAAAAACAGACACAAAGGTCAACGTAACAGAAAGCTGAGAAATTCACACATATATGATCGATTATTTTATATGATAGTGGAGCCAAAAATATAAAATGGAGAAAGAACCTTTCTTTAATAAACGGTGATATGAAAACTGGGCTATAACATTCAGAAAAATGAACCTGGACCACTATCTTACACCACACAGAAAAATATAATTCAAAATGGATTACAGACTTGAATGTAAGACCTGCAACCATAGAACCCTGGTGTACCAGGATGACACTCTCACCAACTGAGCACCCCAGCCAGGGCTGGTGGTGAGCTTCTTCGCACCAGACTTGGCAGTGATTGTTTAGATTTGACACTAAGAGCAGAAATCAGTAAGTGGGACTATGTCACAATAAAAAGCTTCTGCATGTCTCAGGAAACCATTAACAAAATGAAAAGGTGACCAACTGAATAGGAGAAAATATTTGCAAATTACATACCTAATAAGAGTTAATATTGCAAGCATACAAAGAACTCGTAAAACTCAATAGTAATAAAACAATCCTATTAAAAAATGAGTAGAAAATCTGAACATTTTCCCAATAAAAACATACAGATGGCCAACAGATGCATGAAAAGATGCTCAACATCCCTAATCATCAGGGAAATACAAACCAAAACCATAATAAGGTATTACCTCATACCCGTGAGAATAGCTATTAAGAAAAAGACAAGAAATAACAAGTGCTGGCAAGGATGTGGGGAAAAGAAAGCCCTCGAGCGTTGTTGGTTGGACTGTAAGTTGGTGCAGCCACTATGGAAAACAATACGGAAGGTCCACAAAAAATTAAAAATTAGAGCTGTCATATGATTCAGCAAGTCCACTTCTGGGTATTTACTAAAACAAACAAATAAACAAACAAACCATGAAAACACTAAGGGGAAAAGATATATGCACTCCCAGGTTCACTGCAGCATTATTTACAATAGTCAAGATGCAGAAACAGCCTAAGCGTCCACCAGCAGATGAGTGGATAAAGTAAATGCGGTCAGTTGACCTTTGAACAACACCAGTTTGAACTGCATGGGTCCACTTGTATGTGAATTTTTCGATCAATACAACTACAAATGTACTTTCATTATGATTCTCTACATAACATTTTCTTTTCTCTAGCTTTAATTTTAATGTAAAAATACAGTACATAACATACAAAATATGTGTTTATGTTACTGGTAAAGCTTCTGGTCAACAGTAGGCTATTGGTAAAATTTTTGGGAACCTGAAGTTATACGTGGATTTTTGACTTTGAAAGAAGTCAGTGCCCCTAAACCCTGAGTTGTTCAAGGGTCAATTGTGTATGTGTACACATACACACACACACAAATGAATAGTATTAAGGGATAAAAGAAGAATGAAATCTTGCCATCTGCAACAACATGGATGGACCTTAGGGCATTATACTAAGTGAGACAGAGAGACAAATACCATATAATCCCTCTTATATGTGGGATCTATTTTTTTTTTAAGATTTTATTTATTTACTTTTTTAGAGAGAGAGGAAGGGAGGGTGATAAACAGAGGAAGGGAAACATCAATTGTTTGCCTCTCACACACCCTCAACTGGGGCCCTGGTCTGCAACCCAGGCATGTACCCTAACTGAAAATTGAACTGGCAACCTTTCAGTTCTCAGGCCACAGCTCAATCCCTAGCAAATCAATCACCCAGCTAAGCTCACAGAGAAAACAGATTGGAGGCTGACACAGGTAGGGGTGGGAAGTGGGTGAAATGGGTGAAGGGAGTCAAAAGGTACAAACTTCCAGTTATAAAGGAAGTCGGAGAGATGTAATGTACAGTGTGGCAATCACAGTTAATAATACTGTATTGCATATCTGAAAGTTGCTGAGAGTAAATCTTAAAACTTTCCACTTATCACAAGAAAAAAAACTCTTTGTATGGTGACAAATGTTAACTAAACTTACTGTGGTGAGCACTTGCAATATATATGAATATTGAATCATTACTTTGTACACCTGAAACTAATATAATTTTGTATGTCAATTATACCTCAATTAAAAAAAAACTTTCTAAAGTTCTAAAGAGTAATAAGGCCACAATATTTTATGAAGATCTGGACACAGAGGTGTGACCAGTTAAAGGGTTTTCTGTGAACATCAGTGTAAAAACATAATAACCACTCATGCCTAAAAGAAAAGTAGATTCAAGAACTAAATGCTAGGGAAATGAGACGTTAGTAAAATCTAATTCTATTTTTAGTATGAGAGCCTCAGGGATATAAGCTCACATAAACACTAATGACATTCTTACTACATGATTTTCAAACCTTCTTTTATAAGGTACCTCACCATGTCTTAATTCCTTTAGCAGCTCCTCCTGAAGCTGGAGCAAAAAGTTGTAATTTTCTTGAACTTCCTGAGAAGGGTCAACCATCAAAGTGCGAACAAGGTTGGAGCAGTAAGATTTGAAGCGAATACCCATGGCACAAGTGATGGCCCCAAAATGCATGTGATTCTTGTCACTAGAGACCAAGGGAAGAAAACATTTCATTTACTACCCAAACTAGGAAAGTCCTTAGTATCACTGACAAAGAACATTTGTAATTACTGACTTTCCCTGCTATATATCCCAAAGATGAACCAGAAGGACAAACTTTTTTTTTTTTTTTTTAAATAAATTGCTTTATAAAGGCTCTGGAATAAAACTAGACACTCAAACTTTTAGTATAAAAATTCAGTGAAAAGTTGAGTTGTGTCTTAAATATGCAAAGGATATACTAAATCTTATTGATATTCTAACAGTAAGGTAGTGAGGAGTCACTTATCCACCAGTGCACTAGGAACTGCAGTATTCACTCTGAATTAGTCCCTTCAGACTCACCAAGAAAAAAGCATTCTTTACAGTATTTTTAAAAATTAGAAGGGGAATTAGATTATAGGACACCTACTAAGATTGTAATTTTTTGGATGGTGGTGTGTTTAGCAAGTTTTTGCCAGGCTTTTTTAATCACCTGGAAAGATGCTTACGATCAAATGCTAAAGAAATGAGTAACTATGTGAAATAAAGTAGAAATATGCATGGAGTAAGACAAGAAGACAATGCATAAGGCAGACTAATAGTTATTCTGTCTCCTCCAACTTTTCTGAAGTCCAGAATGAGTCAAAGGAAAAACAGGCTAAAGGCTGAAATACTCTGGCTGTTGTTTCATTTTGAGATTCTCATACTTACCTCACCACACTGAACTTGAGATTATAGTTGCCACCACTCTGAATGATAGGAGGATAACACATTTCCACAGTAGAGGGGTCTGCCCCAGCTAGGTATTTTTTCTCTTCAATGGCCTTTTCCACAGACTCAGCCAGTTTACTGTGTCGAACTTTCTGTAAGTTTACCCAGAAATGAAACAACACTTACTAGAGGGTGGCAAAAAGGGGTGCTTCGATTTATCCTGGTATCATTTAAGATGCTGTAAAAGTCTTATGAAATGATTTATGTACCAGAGAATATACTGGTATATATCTAAAGCAAATTTAGAGAATGGTATGTGGAATTCACAGCTATTCAAGGAAGTCTCAAGTAAAATACCAGGTAACCTCAAGAGACTGTAGCACAGGCTTATAGTCATTTTAAAAGAGAAGCTGTGGCACAACGACACACCACCAACTTAATTGTCAAAGGTTTAATTAATTTCAAAGGAAGCTGAGCACATACCAAAACACTGCATGGTAGGGATTCATTTCTGCTTCATTAAAATGGTAAAGACTTTTCCCTCTCCATTTACCTCATCTGCATCAACTATTTCCATGACTCTTTCCTTGAAGAATTTGTTGAAGACCTCAGAGGTGATGCTGGCTGCTTTCTTCATTAGGTTGAGCTCCCCGTCTTCCTTCACAGCAATGGTATAGGCCACCACTGCACTGATATCTATCTGCAGTCAAAGTGATAAGAGCTTCTAACATGCAGATATAGACTTGCGAAAGAAATGCATCTCTCCCAGTGTGAATGTTGTAAGTTATATTAGGTTATTTAGCAAACAATTAATCAGTAGTTTGTAGAACAACTAAATATTCTTTTCTTGGATTGAATAAACATCTGAAATAGCTCTTCACAGGTCAATGTATTTTAAGAGGCATTAAACTAATGTACCATTTTCAATGTAAATATTCCTCTCTAGAGGTTTTTGTAAAGGCTGAAGAAAGGCAGGAGATCAAAGAAAAAACAAAATTTTTTGGGACAAAAGACTTTTCCAAGTAGCTGAACCATCTCCTGAATGCCTCACTCCTGACTGGGAAGTACAACTGGCTTACTGCTCAGCTAAAAGGAGCGAAAAATGGAATTGTGAATGAATGTAGTTTTCCCATATTCTCTGCACTATCTGTTAATGGAAGTCCATCATGCTTTCGCCTTTTCAACTCTCAATTTGCTCGTTTCCAGCAGTGTTCTTACTTTGTCAAAGCCCTCCTTGTTGAGGCAGTCATTCCAGCTCTTCATGAACTCTCCAGGGAATTTGTCTTTGCTGAACACTCCAATCTTCTTGCCATTCTTGCTTTCTTTAATGGCTTCAATCATTTTGTCAAAGCTGCTCTTATTGCTTTCATTCTACCAATGTCAGAGGGAAGAGGGGTTTGTCAATTGGTTTTAGAATTAAGACATCTACGTTCTGCCAGTAACAAACAGGCAGAGACACATACTCTAACCCTAGAAGGAATAAATTCTACCCTTATGCCCTACCTACTTCTTTGGGGGAGACTGTAACATACAAAATGTCTTTGGATATTTTAACATGCTTACGGGAGTGCCACAAGTTGACATTTCCCCCCCAGGAGCAGTTAAGAAACTCAAATACATAGATAAACAATATTCTGAGAAAAAAAATCTTTTGTCAGGTGAGCAGTATGACAAAAAAAAAAAAAAAAAATCACATTTAGTAAAAACTGGAACGGAGGTATGTCTGAATTTCCTTACAGATATTTAAAGTTATTTGTTCCAATTAAAGTACTCAAATGGAAACAAACATTAAGCTGACAGTGTCCTTGAGAACGGACACATTAAGTTAGTATGCACCAGAATTTCATAATCCATTTGTTTTGCCACAAAACTGACAGGGTTATTGAACTCTTTTCTTCCTAACAATGAAGACGCGACAAAACTTTGTAATTACAGCCACCAAATCTTCCCCTCATATTCTTACATACAGCTAAAATCTTCCCCTCATATTCTTTTAAATTCCTAGAAGGCATTTCTGTTTATCATTTTTAAACATTTCTTCACATTTGTAACATTCTTTATTAGTTCTAACCTTCTCTCGAATCAGCAGTGTGATGGCAGGGGCTCCATTAGCATTCTCATTGCCTTTGGTGTTGGCAATCTGTTTTAAGAACTCCACTTTTTTCTTGCTGGCCATAAAAATGATTTTGTCATCGCAGAAGACCATGATAGTATCCGTTAGTTCGTAACCGAAGAGCCATGTCTATGGGGAAAGACAATGACAACAGTATTTACAGAAAAAAATATAATGTACTTATACAGAAATATTTATAAGGTTATGTGGAATTAACTTCAAAATAATTTGGGATGGGGGAACTTGGCTGTGGACAAATGAGATTACCCAGCTAACAATTTATTGAAATTAAATGTTGGGTAAATGGGAGGTAAATATTATTGTTTTATCAACTTTTATGTTTGAAATATTTTATAATATAGACCATCAAACCATTTGGACAATTTGTGTTTACAGAAACTGTCTTGCTGTCCAGAACAGAATAGCAGCCTAGAGAACTGTGCATTCTACCTCCGCCAAAGATTGTAGTTGTGCACCATTTATTCATTTCTTCTCTCTCAAAAAGATGGAATTTTTAGCTGGGTACACTGCTTAGCATGAAGACTTATTTCCCATCCTTTCTTGCAACTAAGTATGGTCATCAGATAAAATTTTGGCCAGTAAGTTATAAGTGGAAGTATTCTGTGGCTCTTCAAGCAAGTCTCCTTGAAGAGGGAAGAGCTCTCATTTTCTTCCCTTTCTCCATTCTTTTTGCCGTGAATGCAAATGTAATGACTGGAACTCTAGCAATTTTTGTACCATGAGCACAATGGCTAAACTCTATGAATGTTAGAGGAGAGACATGGAAAATAAAATTAGATCCTGAATACTATCAAAGAGAAAAAGAAAAAATTTGTGTGACCCACTGTTTAGATTCTTTTGATATACACAGTTAAATCCATCCCAGTTTATGTACTTCTCTTCCTTATGTTCTAAATCAGTACTGTCTACTGAACTTTTTGTGAAGATGAAAATATTCTGTATCTGCTCTGATATGGTAGCCAATACAGAGTACTTGAGACTTGGGACTGAGGAATTAACTTTTGAATGTGGTCAGTCGCTACTCTACTGAACAGTACAGTCGAGGATTCAAAGGCTGTCAGGGCTAAGAATTGTTGTAACCCCTCACCTGTAAGGCAGTTGACTTGGCATAAACAATTTCTTCATCAACACCCACAGATACAACAATGGCATCAACATTAGCATACTCATCCTCTCCTTTCTGAAAAATAAAGTTAGGTAGTTCAGTCATTTTCTTTTTACACTAGCAAAATAGGAAGAGACTTTGGTTTTCCTAAAAGAAATTCCAAATTTAAGGTACGTTTACTTGATAACCTTGCAACCATTAATTACTTACTCTATTCAAATTTAGCCACCACCTAGGACATTTTCCCCTTCCGAAAACAAACCCATTGCAATCATTATCCAGCTCCCCTAGCCCTAGACAACAACTAATCTAATTTGTCTCTATGGTTCTGTCTATTCTGGACATTTCATATAAATGGAATAAAAAAACATGCTGCCTTTGTGTCTGGCTTCTTTTACTTAACATGCTCTCAAGGTTCATTCATGTTGTAGCAAGTTTTAGTACTTCCTATTTATTGCCGAAACATTTTATTGTATGTACATATCACACTGTATCCATTCATCAACAGCTACACATTTGGGTTATAAATAATGCTTCTGTGAACACTCATATAAGTTTCTGTGTGGACTTACTTCTCATGAGTATATGCCTAAGTGAGGAATTGCTGGGTTTCACAGCAACTCTATGCTTCTTTGTAAATTTTTACTTATTTAGGGAGGGAGAGAAACATCTGTTGCCTCTCACGTGCCCCCCACCAAGGACCTGGCCTGAAATCCAGGCATGTGCCCAGACTGGGAATCAAACTGGCAACTTTTTGCTTACAGGATGATGTCCAAACCAACTGAGCCAGGGCTCTCTGTTTAACTTTTTAAGGAATCACCAGATTGTTTTCCAAAGTGACTACACCATTTTGTAGTCCCAACAGCAATGTTTGAGATTTCCAACTTCTCCATATGCTAACATTGTTGCCTTTTTTATTATAGCCATCCAATACGGTGAAGTATTATAGTATCGCATTGTAGTTTTGAGTTGCATTTCCCTGACGGATAATGATATATGGCACCTTTTCACGTGCTTACTGACCACTGTGTATTTTTTTTGGATAGGTGCCTATTCAGATCTTTTGCTCATTCTGTAACTAGGTTATTGCTTTACTATTGAGTTGCAAGAGTTTTTTTTTATATTCTAGATACATCTCGTATCAGATATAGTTCTTTTCACTTTCTTAATGATGTCCTTTGAAGCAAAAGTTTTACTTTTGAAGAAATCCAAATTATTTTCTTATGCTTTTGCTGTCACATCTAAGGCTTTACCCAAACCAAGGACATAAAGATTTACATATATTATACTTTATTCTATAAATTTTATAGTTTTAGCTCTTATATTCAGATCTATGATTCATCTTGAGTTAATTTTGTGTATGATATGAGGAAGGGGCTTAACTTCATTCTGTTGCGTGAGGACAAGTAGCTTTTTCAGCACCGTAAGTGGAACAGAATATTCTCTCCCCACTGAACTGTCTTGGCACCACAGTCAAAAATCAAGTGATGTAAAATGTGAGGGTTTATTTCTGGATTCTCAATTCTGTTCTAGAGATCTACATGTCTGTCCTTACAGTAGTACCATGTCGTTTTAGTGACTGCAGCTTTGTATAAGTTTTGAAATTGAAGTTTAAATGTGAGTCCTCTAACCATTAACCACCTCTGAACAGCAATATAAGACCAAAGGATTAGTAATCATTTGTTGGTTATAAGGTCAAATCTCTGACTTCAGCGAACTCAAGAAAAACATTCCATAAGACTGCCCTCCACACTTAAAAATTTCTATATTTATTTATTTTTTAGAGAGGGGGGAGGGAGAGAAACATCAATGTATGGTTGCCTCTTGAGCACCAACCCCCGCCCCCCCCCCCCCCCCCCCCCCGCCTACTGGGGACCTGGTCTGCAACCCAGGCATGTGCCCGAACTGGGAATTGAACTGGCGACCCTTTGGTTCTCAGGCTGCACTCAATCCACTGAGCCATACCAGCCAGGGCTCCTCTCCACATTTTAAGGGTTCTAGTTGTCAAAGAATCCAAATAATAGCAACCGAGGGTTCTGCTGAATTTCTCTACAACATAACATATAACCCCAAAAAGTTACTACATAGAAACCGTATGTATCTCACCATTATCAGTGAGAAAATGTCTTTCTTCACATAAGTAAAATTTTACCATCTGTTAACTACTTCAGTTAACTAGCAGTTTAGTACTATTTAGTTATTAACTAGTAGTTAAAACTGGTAGTTCCTTATCATGAATCAAGGCAGTGGCATCAAACTAATTTTTCACTAAAACATGCTCATGGAAAGAAAGAAAAAGCCAATTTCACTAAAGAACATCCTTGATGCAGTAAAAATTATTAATATCGTGAAATTCCAACTCTTGAGTACATGCATTTTTTTTACAAATGTTCTATGTAAAGATGTGGGAAGTACACAGCACTGCTCTATGCACATTGAAGTATGACGGTTGTCTCAAGAAAGAGCACTTGAACAATTATTTGAGTAAAAAAGCTGAACCAGCCATTTAACAGGCCTGGGTATCTGGCATACATTTTCTTGAAAATAAACGAAGTGAGTCTGTTACTTCAAGGAAAATAAATGACATATGTGTCTGTCAATGATAAAATTTGAGTTTTCAAGCAAATATTAAAAATTTGTACCCACTACTGTGAACTGACAGCTTCCCTACTTGACTTTTTGGATGAGACCAGTAGTGATATTAACATGTGTGATTCTTCGATACTATAAATGAGATGTGTAACATTTAGAAGATCTGTACAACTGAGGAAACCAATACTTTCCAAATAAGCACTACCTGATGTCACAAAGTCATCATCCATGGGTAAAGGATCCAAGGTGCGATACAGACCAAAAACTTAAGTATGAAAAAGGCATTGCTGTGGTTTCAGATTCCACACTACAACTATCTTTTAAGAGATTACGACTTCTTGAGTTTTAGTGGAGTAATAAAGAATACTGATAATCATTTAAAAGGCTATTAAATATCCTTCCCTTTCCAGTTGTATGTATATGATGGCAGACCTTCTCTACACACTTGATATAACCTATGCAAAGAAAGGCTCTTTGGGGTCCTGAATAATTTAAGAATAAGAATGTAAAGAGTCCAGATATCCAAGAGTTTGAGAACCACTGTGCTATACGATTCCCATATTTTTTTTTTTCTTTTTTTTTAGATTTTTTATTTTATTTATCTTCAGAGGGGAAGGGAAGGAGAGAGGGAGAGAAACATCAATGTGCGGTTGCCTCTTGTATGTCCCCTGCCGGGAACTGGCCTGGCAACCCAGGCATGTGCCCTGACTGGGAATCGAACCTCGATCCTTCGGTTCGCAGGCCCGCGCTCAATCCACTGTGCTACACCAGCCAGGGCCGATTCCCATATTTTTATCCACATTAACTTTGGCATCAAACATTCTCTCCTCTCTCAATTTTTGCTATGTGCACTCCAAGTCTTTAATAAACATGGATTTTATGTCAATAATATTACTGTTACCTTGATAATGTCTCAAAATTAATAACAGGCACTCCCTAATATTTAATGCTTATGTGTTCTAGATATAAAAAACACCGACTCTAACCGAAAGGTCTCTTTTACTATTTTTTTGACATTTGTAATCTTGGTCGAGTCAAAATTTTTCAACAAAGTCAAAATACACAGTAGTACATTTTTGAAGAGTATAGAGTACAATCATGTAACTTAATCATTAATAATATGAGAAATCCATCCAAAGGGATCTAAAAACCATTAAAAATAGGGAGAGAAAAAAAGGCACACATATTCAGCTTTTTTATGACAGGGAAAACAAACCTAGTAAGTCTCAAAGATTTCAACTCATAAAAAATGCCTGGTTTTTCACTGCTGATCAAAAAGGTAAGAGATTGAATTCTAATTTCCCTTGAAACCCAGCTGCCCTGACCATTTCATAGTATATTTTTGGTTAATTCTTTAAAAAACTGATGGACTCTGACCCTAAAAGAAAGAAATATAATAACACCAGAATTCAGGGTATCTAAAGATAATGAATTTGGATAAAATGTTTCTCAAAATGGAAGTCAATGAAAAAGATTACAATAAAACCAAATATTTTGACAACAAAATCAGGAATAGTATTTTTTTTAATTTTTTATTTATTGAGTTTAGAGAGAGAGAAGAAACAGGGAAAAGACAAACAATGATTTGTTGTTCTACTCATTTACGCACTGGTAGTATTTTGTATTTTCAAACCTTATGCAGTGTATAAATGCCTTATACAGATTACATGTAAAAAGCCTTGTTAAACTCTGAGAGATTTTAAATAACCTGTTTGTGAAACTTACATATTACTACCATATTCTGATTAAATATCTACAATCTGTTTTGAAATACTGGAATGGAGGGGACCAGTTTAAAATATAAAGTGCCAGGGCTAGCATAGCAGCCCTTCATCCCAGGATCAGCTCTACAGCCATCTTCAATCAAATGCCAGCCTGGCTATTCAAAGAGGTTGGGGCTCAACTCTGCTGCTCAGAAGGCCTCAGATTCCCACCTGACCTCTTCCGCTTAGGCTGGTCTTCAGGACTCAGACTGGAGCCCTTATCAAATCTGGACTTGCAGCCCCTGTAATCCCCTCCCTAGATGAGTTACCTTGCAGTAGTGACCCCTGGTATGCACAGACTCTCAACATCCACCAATTCCTTTCTGTCTCTAAATTCTGCCCTTCCGGTCTGTCCAGCCCACCTGACACCCAAGTCTGACTGAAACAGGTGTTTCAGATGGGAATAACAGTATTTACTGAGAAGCTATTTTCTGTATATGCCTTCTTGCAATTATGTTATTCTCACAATAAAACTTAAAGTGTAGTATGCATCATCATATTCAAAACTCTAAAACAAGCCACCAAAATAGCAAAAGTCCCACAAAAATATATAGGCAAACCTCTAAATATTTAGGCTGAAAAAACAAAAGGTGCTATGTCTAATTAAAATGCACGTATTACATTTAAAATAGATATTTTTCATTAGACTACAATCATTATAGAATAACAGGTAATGTTATACTTTTTCTACCATTTATAAGCCCATCAGTTAACAAATCAGATAAGGGTACTTTCATTAAGGTCCTAAAGATAAAAGTAAATTCCTTTGGAAGGCTGATTTTTATCTGTAAGGAGACAGGGTCATTTGACAAACTTTTTAGGTAAGATGTTAGTATTGATAACTTCTTAAATTTACCAGACATTTTTTTTCAGCAACTGTAAGCAAAAGGTATCAAGTCATTCTGTATTTAGAGACAGTAATACCCATCAAGTAAGGGCTCACTCTGAAACCAGACTGCCTGGTTTTGAATCCTTGACCCACCACGAGCCTCTCTGTGTTTGTCTCCTTGACCATAGGTGTGTATATAAAGTGCTAATGTGTAAAAAGTGCTTAGGATAGTGCTAATCTCATAGTAAGTGCTATGTTTGCCAGTATTACTACAGACTGAAATGGCCATTTGTTGAAAATTTACGGTGTAGCACACCACTGTTACTGATGTCAAAGATTAGCTGTTGATTACACATAATCAGTACAGAATGTGTACAGTAGAACAGACTTTCTGAAAGTGTACAACCCACACAGGAGATAATTTTAGGTAATTCCAGATATGGCTTTCAATATTCAATCACAGAGAAAAAAAGTTACACACTTTTTAATTCTCTTTTAAACACACTTGATTACATGAAGAATATAATGTATGCTAATCCTTAACACCTGCTACAATTTAATGATGCAGTTGTGCTTACATTATCTTTATTTTTAACAGCTATGTTTATTTTTGGAAAGTGATGCAATTTTCCATTTACAGTGAAGTATCCTCTCTGAATGTATTTAGGTTTAAAGAATTGAACAGTTTTGGAAGAGGAAAAGGAGAGAGTGGTAAGTAACTAAGCAGAGTTGGGGTAGCAACACCTTAAGTGTTTGACAAGTCTTCTCACTGGCAAGGTACACGGGGCTCAGAATTCAGGAAGCACCAAGTATCAAGGAAGGGGGATGGGGTTTATTGTACATGAATGAGTTCAGGGATAAAAAGAGAAGATCTGGTCAGAAAGCTTAAGAGATGAACCCTGCCAGGTCTTGGAAACCGTAAGACAACTAATCTCTTCACAAAGGACTTGCTTTATTCTCTGGAGAACAGAACTCAGAAAGGCTCTAGGTTCAGCTATTAGGCTCAGCAGAAGGCAACTGCTAAATGTTGGGGAATTAAATAAAAGTCTGTATTTTGAATGACATGTGGGAACAAAAGATCCAAAGAAAAGAATTAGAGGATTTTTCTCTGTGCACCTTCACTGAATTCAGAGAAAACACTTCAGATACTGACACTCAGAGGTCCTCAACAGAATAAGCCAGCCTATTCACTCTAGACTAAACCCTACTAGTGGAGGCCCCATTCATGCAGAGCTTCCAACCAGTTTCTTAATGCCTTTTTCTTTATGAGTATAAGGAAGCTTCATTTTGAATTCTGTTAGGTATCCAACAGGTAAGAGAGAAAGCTAATAAACCCAAGGAAACAGACAAGGCAGAGGAAAATAAAAATTACACAAACAACCCCATGAGACAAATAAAGTACATCCATGAAACAAGAAAACAGGGAATATGAAAGAACTCTTAGAAATTTAAAAGAGTTGATATACATTTCCAGCCAAGATGGAGGCGTAGGTAGATACACTTCGCCTCCTTGCACAACCAAAAGAAAAAAGGACAGCAAATTTAAAAACAAAAAACCACCAGAACTACCAGAAAACAAGCAGAACTGCCATACATTGAACTGTACGGAAGTCCAACAACCAAGGAGTTAAAGAAGAAAGGTCCATCCAGACCCGTAGGAGGGGCAGAGACGAGCAGCCAGGGTGCAGAGGATGCTTGGCAAGGTGGTGGCTGGCGGAGCAGGCAGTTCCACATTTGAGTGTAGATAAACTGGGAGGAACAACTGGGGGAGCAAGACAAACCATGCCACCCAGGCTTCCAGCGTGGGGAAATAAAGTCTCAAAACCTCTGAATGAAAAAAACCTGTGGGGGCTGAGACAGCAGGAGAAACTCTCACCTGCACAGAAGAGTTCATTGGAGAGATCCGCAGGGTCCTAAAACAGGGGTGTCAAACTCATTTTTACCAGGGGCCACATCAGCCTTGCTGGTGCCTTCAAAGGGTCGAATGTAATTTTAGAACTGTATAAATGTAACTATTCCTTAACTAGGGGCAAGGAGCTCAGCAGCTGGGTAGAAACAAGGTGTTGGGATGAAAAAACAAGGTGGAGGGCTGGATTTGGCTCATTAGCCTTGTGTTTTCCACCTGTGTCCTAAAACGTACACAAGCCCACCCACCTGGGAATCAGCACCAGAAGGGACCAATTTGTTTGTGGGTAGCAGAGGAAGTGACTGAGTGAAAACCTGCAGAGAGCTGAGCAAGGGGCATTGTTCCCTCTTGGACCCCTCACCCACCTACACTGCCATATAAGTTGGCCTGTAACTAAGGCTCTGCTCCCTACTAGGTAACAGGCAGGCTGAGACAAAAAAAATATGGCTCAAATGAAAGAACAAATCAAAGCTCCAGAAAAAATACAACTAAGCGATGAAGAGATAGTCAATCTATTAGATGCAAAGTTCAAAACACCGGTAATCAGGATGCTGACAGAAATGGTTGAGTATGGTAGCAAAATAAGGGGAAAAAGTGGAGGCTACACAAAATGAAATTAAGAGAAATGTACAGGGAACCAATAGTGAAGGGATGGAAACCGAGACTCAAATCAACAGTCTGGAATTGAAGGAAGAAATAAACATTCAACCAGAACAGAATGAAGAAACATGAATTCAAAAAAATGACGAGAGGCTTAGGAATCTCTGAGACAACTTTAAATGTTCCAACATCAGAATCAAAGGGGTGCCAGAAGGAGAAGAGGAAGAGCAAGAAATTGAAAACTTATCTGAAAACATAAATAAGGAGAAATTCCCTAATCTGGCAAAGGAAATAGACTTCCAGGAAGTTCAGGAAGCTCAGAGTCCAAAAACAGTTGGACCCAAGGAAGCACACACCAAGGCACATCATAATTACATTGCTCAAGATTAAAGATAAGGAAAGAATCTTAAAAGCAGCAAGAGAAAAGGAGACAGTCACCTACAAAGGAGTTCCCATCAGACTATTAGCTGATTTCTCAAAATAAACCTTGCAGGCAAGAAGGGTCTGGAAAGAAGTATTCCAAGTCATGAAAGGCAAGGACCTACATTCAAGATTGCTCTATCCAGCAAAGCTATTGTTTAGAATAAAAGGACAGATAAAGTGCTTCCCAGATAAGGTCAAGTTAAAGTTCATCATCACCAAGCCCTTATTATGTGAAATGTTAAAGGGACTTACCTAAGAAAAAGATCAAAACTATGAACAGTAAAATGACAACAAACTCACAACTATCAACAACCAAACCTAAAAAAACAAAAACGAATTAAGCAAACAACTAGAACAGGAACAGATTCATAGAAATGGAGACCACGTGGAGGGTTATCAGTGGAGAGGGGAGAATGGGAGAAAAGGTACAGTGAATAAGAAGCATAAATGGTAGGTACAAAATAGACAGAGGGAGGTTAAGAGAAGTATAGGAAATGGAGAAACCAAAGAACTTACATATGTACGACCCATGAACATATACAAAGGGCTGGGGGATGATAGTGGAGGGGAATAAAGGAGAGAAAAAAAATGGGACAACAATAATAGCATAATCAATAAGATATACTTAAAAAAAAAACAGAACAGTTGATACATTAAAAATCAACAAAAAGTTGTAAAATAAAGTTAAGAAACAGTAACTAAAGTCAAAGACAAAAGGCTAGAAAATAAAAGCAAAAGATAACAAATTTAAGCCAAGAGGCCTAAACTTTACTAAACAGGCATTTCAGATTTAGAGAGAGAGAAAACATTCAGGAAATGAAGGGGAGAACATCATCAAAGAAAGATTCTAGCACCTCAGAATCCAAGTCAAGACTAAAAGGACCCTCCACTTCTAAACTCAATGCAGTGAAATTTCAAAATATACAGAAATAAAGAGATGATTCTAAATGTTTCAGAAGGGCCATATAGTGGAACAGGAAATAGAATCATATCAGCCTTCACAAGAGTAATACTGTAAGCTTGAAGACTGACAAACAATAGCTTCAATTCTGAGCAGAATTCTGAGTGATTTTCGCCCTGTAATTTCATACTCACTGAACTGTATTATTAGCTAAAAGTAATGATGGATAAAACTTTCCAAGAAACATAAAGGGTCAAGAAATACATACCTGTATCTCTCCTTAAGAATCTCTTAAAAGAAAATGCTCTAACAAAACAAAGAAAATCAAGACATGGGCTGTAGTATGTAGGGGATTCAACATTGGAAAGTCCCAAGGTTCAAGAGACCTGGAGAGCAACCTATACGGATAGAGCAGTATAATGTAAGGTTGGGAGGGCAGAGGAGGTGGTTGGTGGTGGTGGCTTTTAAAAAACAAACGCATAATCAATAAAATATATGGAGATGTGAGAATTTTAGAATAAACGATTGATGAGATTATGACAAACCTACAGGAAAAAATTAGGGCTACCAATGTTTAAAAAGGGAGAAAAATTGAGGCAATTATAAATGCCAGGAAAAATAAAAACTTCAGAGAAAAAGGAAAAAGGTCATCGTTGTTACTTTACCCACCAGTGAAACTGTTTACACGAGCATTAACAGTGTAAACTGACTACTGATTTTACTAAAAATTGTGAACAAAATCTTATCAAGAGGAGTGGGTATGTGATAAAGCAAGTATAATAAAATGCTAATTGTATAATCTAGGTGGTAGGTACATGAGTATTCACTGTAAAATTCTTTCACCTTTCTGTATGTTTGAACTCTTTCATAACAACGTGTCAAGAAGAAATTTTAAAAGTAGCAGGAGGTAAGGAAGTTAAAAATAGGTGTGATGGTGTAAAAAAGTTCAATTTAAATCCTAACTTACCAAACCAGTTTACATAATAAACCAACAAATTAAGAACTAGCAGTATATACAGTAGATATTACTTCAAAATATGAAAGAACTAAAAGTGGTTGGTTCTGGGGGAGGTGACTTTTTCTTTAAGGCTTTCAAAACTATTTGGTTTTTTAAAACCTATGTATATATTACTTGGTAAAAAATAATTTTAAAGTGCAAGGTAAATAATATAGGTGGTTAAGGAAGGAATCAGCGAAAATTGTGAAGGTAATATATGAATAATAAAATTTGGGGAAATACTGTAGCACACATCTTCCCTTTAAGTACCCAACTGGCTACTGCATTAAAAGCGGAAACTTTTGGACTTCCGGCCAAGATGGAGGCGTAGGTGGACACAATGTGCCTCCTCTTACAACCAAAATTAAGGACAACAAATATTTAGAAACAAGAAAACAACCAGAACTTATAGAAAATTGACCTGTACAGAAGTCCAACAACCATTCATCCACACCAATAAGATGGGCGGAGTTGCGGCAGGAAAAAGTGGAGGTGCAGACCTGGGAACGCAAGCAACAGCGGTTGGCAGTTCCCAGGTGCGCAGGCGGCGGCTGGCGGTCCCCGGGTCCACAGGCAGTAGCTGGCGGACCCCGGGCACAGGGGGGCAACTGTGAAGACCCAGTGAGGACGCACAGGGTGGCTGGCTGACCAGGTGGTCCCACATTTGTGCTCCCAGACGGTCCAGGCAGAGGGGAAGTGGTAGAAGGGACTGAATCCAGGAGAGAGCGGAACAGGCGCCACTGTTCCCTCTCAGACCCCGCCCCCACATACAGCGTCACAACCCAGTGATAGGGCTGCCCCGCCGTGAGGAACACCCAAGGCTCCACCCCTCACTACGTAATAGCTGCGACCAGACTAAAACCAAAACAAAACAAAACAAAAAAACCACCAAAAATGGCTCAAACCAGAGAGCAAATAAAAGCCCCAGAGCCAATTCCTCTAAGCAGTGAAGAGATAGCTAACCTATCAGATGCACAGTTCAAAGCACTGGTCGTCAAGATGCTCACAGAATTGGTTGATTTTGCTCACGAATTAGATGGAAAAAATGCAGGCTACAATACGTGAAATGAAGGAAGATGCATGGGGAACTGATAGAGATGGAAGGAAAACTGGGACTCAAATCAACGGAGTGGACCAGAAGGAAGAAACTAACAACCAAACAGAAAACGAGGAAGAAACAAGAATTCAAAACAATGAGGAGAGGCTTAGGAACCTCCAGGACATCGTTAAACGTCCCAACATCCAAATTATAGGGGTCCCAGAAGGGGAAGAAGAGGAGCAACAAATGGAAAACTTATTTGAACAAATAATAAAGGAGAACTTCCCCAAGCTGGCAAAGGAAATAGACTACCAGGATGTCCAGGAAGCTCAGAGAGTCCCAAAGAAGTTGGACCCAAGGAGGAACACACCAAGGCACATTGTAATCACATTAGCCAAGATTAAAATGAAGGAGAGAATTCTAGAAGCAGCAAGGGATAAGGGGATAGTCACCTACAAAGGAGTTCCCATCAGACTGTCAGCTGATTTCTCCAAAGAGACCTTCCAGGCAAGAAGGGGCTGGAAAGAAATATTTGAAATCTTGAAAAGCAGGGACCTACATCCAAAATTGCTCTATCCAGCAAAGCCGTCATTTAGAATGGAAGGACAGATAAAGGGCTTCTCAGATAAGGTCAAGTTCAAGGAGTTCATCATCATCAAGCCCTTATTATATGAAATATTAAAGGGACTTATCTAAGAAAAAGAAGATCAGAAATATGACAGTGAAAAGACAGCAAACTCACAGCTATTAAGAACCACACCTAAAACAAAAGCAAACAGCTAGAACAGGAACAGAATCACAGAAATGGAGATCATATGGAGGGTTAGCAACAGGGGATTGGGAGGAGGAAAGAGGGGGAAAAGGTACAGAGAATAAGTAGCATAGATGGTGTGTAGAAAATAGGGGGAGGGCAAGAATAGTGTGGGAAATGTAGAAGCTAAAGAACTTATGACCACATGGACATGAACTAAAGGGGGGAATGTGGGTGGGAGGGAGTGTGCAGGGTGGAGGGGAATGATGGGGGAGAAATGGGACAACTGTAATAGCATAATCAATAAAATATATTAAAAAAATAAAATAAAATACGAAAAAAAAAAGAGGAAACTTTCTTGAGGTCCGGTTATAGCTAGACTTCATATACCCACATAGCTTACCAGCCAAACTGAGGCAATTCTGAGAATAAAAGGGTGTGCCATCAATAATTACGTAAGGACAAAAGGTGAAGTTTCAGGAAAGGCAAAATTTATGGTTGTCATAAATACAGCGTGGTTAAAAATCCTTTTGAACCAAGAAAGGAGGCATAAAAGCTCAGAAATCATCACCATCGTTCACTGGATGCCTACAACATTCCAGGCAGTAACTATACTTGGAAACAGGGATAAAAAAATAAATATAAAAAAGTTGGTAACTAGACTACAAAAGGTAAGTAAGCAAGAATACATGAATCCCAACCTGTCCAAGCATTTTACTTCCATCTTTGCTTCCCTCTACGCAAGAGACCAAAGCATTATTTAAACCTTTCCCTATCTCCCTCCAAAGAAAGGAGCCCTAAAGAACTGAGATGAACGTTATCTTGCTGAAAGTAGTATGGGAATTGCCTATATTTCCTAATCCACCAAAGGTAACTGTCTAGTTTTGGAGAGCAATCCAGAGCAAAAAATTTGTCCCGGACAAAAATCAGTGAACAGCCAGAGAGCGGCACTCAAGAAAAGCATTGACACTATAGCTTAGTTTTCTCCAAGGACATAAATTTTTTTTAGGGTTGCAGCGACTCACTACCTCGGTCCTGACAAGTAGAGCTACCTGAATTGGATCAGCATTCCTTTTGAAAACAGCTGCTATTCTGATATTTTACAGAATTCTTTTGGGATAAAAGGCAGATGACAGAAGTTAAAATTCACTCATAGCTGGATATCCTAATAGGTACTCATAGATCTCAAAAGAGTTATAGTTTTGTCTGGATATTATATCTCTCATCTTTCAAAGTGGCTAAGACCCTGGAATGGTGGAACCTGCCCCCTGGTACCCCATGCAGTACTAATCCCATCACTTGGTTAAAAGTAATCACAGCCCTGGCCA
Organism: Glossophaga mutica; assembly: GCA_039655065.1. Classification (NCBI taxonomy): domain Eukaryota; kingdom Metazoa; phylum Chordata; class Mammalia; order Chiroptera; family Phyllostomidae; genus Glossophaga; species Glossophaga mutica. The sequence continues at coordinate 73,569,311 of CM077303.1, forward strand.
GGTGGCTTAGTTGGTTACGGCATCATCCCTTACGCCAAAAGGTTGCAGGTTCTGTTGGATTCCAGGGCACATACCTAGGTTGTGGGTTCAATCCCTAGTCAGGACACACACGAAAAGCAACTGATTGATGTCTCTCCCTCTCCTCTTCCCTTTCTAAAATCAATAAACACATCTCCGGGTGAGGATTTGAAAGAAAATATTGAAAAGGTCATGAAAAGGCTTGGAGGCCCTGAATTAAGACCAAGTATAAGAGAACAGAGGAAGCCCATAGCCCCTCTCTCATGACCCACCACTACCTCCTGGGGTTTCCTTATGCAGAAATACAAAGATGCTGCAAACACTTTCTGCTTGTAGCAGTTCTAATTTAAAAATAAGAGGCAGGACTGAACTAGACTCAAACATCCAGGAAGAGCCATAAAAACAATAAATTCTAGTTACTATGAGGTCTACTGTTTGATTTTTGGTTGAGTCTATTTTCTCAGGTATGAGGTTTTAGAAATTTCTACTCAAACAATTGAAACTGTGTGATACTGCAATTGTTTTTAGGCTATGTTATGAAAATTGTAAGAAATAATCTTATTTGCAAGTAGCCCCACAAAAATAGGTACCTAACCCAAACTCAATGTGCAGATAGGTTGAGATTAGGAGCTGCATTAGCTTCCAGTCTTATTCTAAAAAGTGGAGAGAATGGTAGTAATTTTCTGGTTTTCTACAATTCTATGTAGTTGAAGAGTGTATGACCTACCTGTGTTAGCTTGTGCAACCACAGAGTTCTGAAACATTTATACTTAAAGGTATCCAAGACTATAAAGTGATGAGAGCCCAAACTAATTTTTTTAGTTAGTCGACTTTTGTCATAACAGAGACTTATATAGTTAACTTCAAGTTCTCTTCAATGCTACTTTTCTTATTAAAGGAAAAAGTGTAAAAGAAAAACAATATAGCATGTATCTATATATATCATTCTCTTTCTAAACAGCTAAGAAAGATAATCAACCAGAAATTATCCCAGAAAACTATGATTTCTGCTTAAGCAGATCAGAATGAAAGTACTCTACTGGAAAGATGGTGCATACAGAAAGTAATTCTATGGGTCAGTTCTGGGCATAGTCATTAAAATTTAATTATTAATAAAAGTCTATTCAAATAAGATTTTTGTAATTAGACACAAATTTTGCTAATTTTATGACTTGGCTCAATTTTATAATGCCAGGGTCTTAACCAACATCTAACATACCCCCTTTAAATGTCATTAAGTTAAACAGGAGAGCCAACATAAATTTTAATTATTTTTGAGATAAAAAATGAGGGCTAATAAATGAGTTTTCATGCATTTAAAGACTTATTTGAGATTCAGTTTGCCAATTTGTCTTCAGGCCCCCACGTTCTCCCTAGTTTCATGCTTTATATTTAATTATCATGTAGGGAAACACTGAGCTCTAAATCTTAGCTTTCATGAATGGTTTCAAGAGGATGAATAATTTGATCAACTCTGAATCACCAAGACTAGAAATAACCTCCACATCAAAGGTATATAATTTCAGGGTCTATGGGTGGAAGAGAGGACTTCTGATTATTTCCCATACATCAGCATGTATTACTCTTTAAAAAATGTCAGAACTTTTAGAAGACTTGTAATATGGATCATGTTTAAATTTTAGAATGTGATAGTGAAAGAAGCTATAAAACATTTGGTAAAAATCAACCAATAAAAATTTTTGAAAATAAAATTTATGTTCAGCCTTTGTGTAGCAGAGTCCTTATTTTTGCTTTTCATGAAATGTTACTTAGAATCCACTTTATTTTCCACTATCTAATGCATTTACACTCAAAAGAAGAAACATGCACAGGAAACTTTAATGTGAATGGCTGCAGGGAAATGACCAATTTTAATAGCTTGGTTTTTAGTAGATCAAATTTGAAAGGTAACTTACAATGCTGAAATCAGAATTGAACATTTTTGTCAGGACGTTTTTCAGGTTTTAAAGAGTCTTTATTCGCTTATCTTCCCTGGATAACAGAGTTCAGAGGCCAGACTTAATCTAGACAGCTCTGGCTGCATCACAGAATGCAACCAAGTGCCTCAACTGACAAATTACTATCATAAGAAATTTTAACAGCGGACGTTTTTCAAGCAACAAAACTGCCCAATCTTTAAAAGACTGGAAACTGCAACAGCTCTTTTTCTGTACTTGCGCCCCAGACACTACCAGGCAGGAAAACTAATCACGTTTCATGCATCACATCATTTTTTTTTTTTTTTTTTTTTTGCACTACTAATGCCTGCAGGTTTTCAGCGTTAGGTTTCTGTTACCCAAGGCAGGGCCTAGAACATGAGGCAGTTGCGCGTGAACAGTATTCTTTAACTCTAGCAAAAGCCCTGCAAAGAATTAACGCGAAGAGCCCAATTTACAGTCTCCTAGCCCCTCCATCCATCCTTTACGAAGATGGTTGTAATTTTGGCGGGACCTGGTTGGAACACTCAGGTCCTGGAAGGGGAGAGCGAGTGCGTGGGTGTGTGCGAACTGCAGGAGCGGGCAGCAAGACGTGATCACGAAGTGGGAGGGAATGATGATGCCTCTTCTAGGGCGGGAAGAGACTACGAAAGGTAGCTGTTATGCATGACGGCGGCCGGCACGCGGGTAAGATGGTGGTGGCCGCAGGGCAGGGGGACTCCCTGTTACAGGCAGCGGTCCGGGCCGCCTGCAGTGAGTGATCCTGGAGCAACTAAAGGGGCGCGACACTGAAACCGGGAATTCTCGAAGGAAAGAGAATGTAGGGCGCCGAGAAACGGGGTTATTATGGGATGTAAGAGAGGGGCTCCCTTGGGAAAATTACGGGATCTATCTCACCCGCCAATTGCTGTACAGTCTCTTCACTCTCCGGTAATAAGCATCTTTGTCCAGAGTCACAGCCATAGCCACAGACGCCGCTCCGCCTCGGGTCCCGAGAATCACGCGAGGTCCCGGCTCCACCACCCGCTCTGGGCCCCGGAATCCCGCACTCTCTCAGTGACCCGGAAGTATCGACCTCAAAGGCGCCCTTTCCGCTTCCGGGTCCCGACAGCGCTAGGTTTTGCTGCTGCTTTTTTTTTTTTAACTCCACCCTCGGAAGGTTAAGGGGAAGAGAAAGCGGGGAAATCAACAAAACGTGCAGTCTATATTTTCGCGGGGTTTTCTTGTTAACTTAGTAACCACACGCAAGTCGACGTCATCACGTGACGCTCTACCTCCGCCCATACTCGCCGCAGTTTCCAGGGGCTGTTTTTACCCAGGCAGCAGGGTCCAGGCAATTCTGAGGCGGGAGGCCTGGCAGGCCGGCTCCGCCCCTCACAAGCTACCGTACGCGGGTGTGACGGCCCCACCCATTGGGAAAGGAAGGGGAAGCCCAAAGAGCGGGATCTGGCGTAGGATGGAAGTGGGAAGACTACAGCGTAAGTGGGCATGTTCCCCTCCTAGAAATGGTTAAGCAAGAGCCGAAAGAACCCTCCACGTCAAAACTCTGAGTCAGGGGCTGTGCGCAGTGCGTTCAAAACAGGGAGAGGGAACCCATCTCCTGATAAACCTACCACCCAAGCCATGGGGGAAGGACTTCACCTTGGAAAGGTAGATAAAATGCCCAGACTTCATCTGATCCCTGGAATGTTAGGGGAAGTGTCATAAGAAACAAATGTCTTAAAATGATTCACTCAACCCTGCATCTCGGACGCATGTCGTGACATCGTCGTCAGTCCCCTTGCCACAGTTCATAAAGTAACACCAGTAAAGCATGGTTACTTCAGTTAATCTGAAACAAAATATTTGTGGTTCTTGCCGACATTCTTCTCATCTAAGAACCTGGAGTTTGAATGGAGCCTTCTGCCTATTTAGCTTAAATCCCTTGCCTTTAGCAAACTGGACACCCTGCACTTAATGGTGTGCAAATGACTTGTCTGCCCTATCCACGTTAACTTTGCATGAACAGTAATGAACTTCAGGAAAGTGGTGTTGAAATTACCCATCTTGAACAGCAACTCTTAAAATTAATATTTATATTGGATTTGAGCAAATGTAGAACAGGGAAGAGTGGAAAAGGATTAACTTAAATTTATTAATGCCAAGGGAAGGAAAGTAACAGTTCCTGACCCTCCTGCTGTATCCACAGTTCGGCCAGGATCAGGCTCTGCCAGAGGCTAGGGCCAGCGCTACATAGTCTGTGGTTAATGGAGGTGTCTAGGGAGGGGTGAGCGCCTCAGTTGCTCTAGTCTCCTTTCCTTCCCCAGAAATGAGGAAGTGGTCATGTATTATTTTAGGAGTTCCCCTGCCCACCCAATCCACTCAAATTTGGAAGCAGTCAGGTACAAGATTTCTTTTTCCTTTTCACCTCCTGGAGTGGGAGTCCTGGATCTCCCCACATCTCCCCTGCCCCTCCCACTTTTCCATAGTCCAAGGGCCAGAGTAAATGAAAATACAGCAGCCACCCAAGCAATGGGGACCAAGCTGAGGCTTCAGTCATCCGCATCTTCGCTGGAGTCTGAGTTGGCTGGCATCATAGGATCATCAATGAGTGAGAAGTCCCTTTCTGAGCTATCATAGCCCTGAGATAAATCATCATCATCATCTTCATCCTCATCGTCCTCGTCCTCCTCAGGTTGCAGTTGTGGCAACCTCAAGGCAGTACCAGAGGTGGTAGTGGCTGGTGAAGAAGGGTAACCAGTGGCTCTCAGGCCTGGATGGTGATGGTGATGATGGTGGGGGTGGGGGTGGTGGTGGTGGTGATGAAGCATGGTGCTGGAGTCTACATGAGGGGATGATGTTGCACCACCCATCATAAATGGCATAAAAGGCAAAGATGCAGAAGTGGCACTGCTATGACCCAGAGATGACACAGACTGCAGGCCACTATTGCTGTGCTGGAAGCTATTATGCAGAGATAGGGACCCAGTGCCTCCACCCTGCATGAGGGCCATCATCTTAGAAAGGTCTGGTCGCATCCTACGGGCTCGCTTCTTACTGTTGTCTGGTGCAATAGGCCCTGGCAAAACCCGGTTGAACACAGTTTCAGCAGGGTGACCCTGGGAGGAAGGAACAGAAAAAAGACAATAAAAAGAAAGGAAAAAATGAAGCAAGTAAACAGAGTCCTAGCTTGCAAAAGCTTTTTCATTGAAACTATCTTTAGGAGGGGCAAAATGAGGATAGTCACAAGAGGCTTAATGGTAATGGGGAGGAGATGTTGGACGTAGTTGGTTGGAGAATTCTGATGCTAAGATCAAGAAATCAATACTGCTACTCGTATGAACCAGAGTTTTGCTTTTTTCATGACTACATTATACTTTTACTCTAGCCAAGCACTTCACAAATGCTTACCTTTGTTAATGAGGTGCCTAAGTAAGACACTGAATGAATCGGTACTTGCACAGTAAACTTTACTGACAGCAGGTTGTTCACATGATCTTATCATGTGAAAGTGCCTCACAACTGTATTGATATTCACGATACTGTCCTTCATTATCGAGTCATAGTGGGTAAACTGAAGAGAGGTCAGATTACACTTTTGGATGTCTGGAACACCAAAAAGATTGTGGCTAGCTCCTCACCAAGTTTAACAGAATTAAGTTTTCACAATGATAAAAACCTTACATATCTGCTGAATTTTAAATTGCTTCATCTAGATGTTTTGACTGTAAATTTTGGTTAAGTTCACTGATGCTAGAAATTATTACTTTTAGTGCCTCTGCTCTGCTAGATATAAAGAATATAATGCCGAGTAAATTGGCATTAAACTCAGATAATTGGTTCCTGTGTTTCTGGATATTGCTCAATCTAAGCCTAGCACCTAACATAAGAATATACCTTTATATCTTGCAAAAACCAAACATCTTGAAACTCTATTTGTAAAGACTTTTAAAATATTATAATAGCACCTAAACTCCTGTAGGTCCCAGTAATAAAGTATGTAGTGCTAGATACAATATCAATTCTGCATTAAGAATTCTGTACCAGTCATAATTTTTTGTGATTTCCTATGACCCTTTCTTAGAGTTATCAACTGACTATAAAGTAGCAGCAAAAGTACTTGAGTTAAAAACAGGTAATACTAGTTTTAGGATTAAAGGAGGAAAAGCCTTTTTTACAGGCTGCTCTATGATAAATTCAAGACAGAGAAGGTACCAGCCTTCTAGTCATCAGCTTCCCATATCAGCCATTCTGCTTATTACCCATTTGGTCCCATAGAAGCTAAGAGGGAAAATTAAAACATTTTTCTATGGTAACAAAATTTACATGAAGCCATTTTCACCATTATAAAATAAACCTCATAGATTCATGTCACAAATAAATACATATTATGTGCAAAACAATGTTCTCAGAATTTAAGTACAAAAGATAGTTATTGTTCATTTGGAAATCAATTTTGTTAAAAGAGAAACGTAAACAGATGGATGTAAAAGATCAAATGAGGAATGATAAGATAAAATGAGTATACAAGAGTGCTAATCCATTACAAATGATTGCTTACCAAACCAAGCCATGATTTATGTTTAAAAAATACAACTATTGCTTGAAGTGAGGCAAACATAACTAAGGGAAACTTTTGCATTTTATTTTGGTGGAAAGGATTATGAATACTTAATCTACCAAATTATCTGCAAACATGATAAAACATACGTATACCTGAAAATAATAAAATGACTTACTAAAACTGTTATGATAAACTGTAAAAACATGATTCCTGCCTTTTTCCATTACTGACATATTATCAGTGATTCTCAACCTCATATGTTGTGAAATGCCATGACTGTTTTCCATATAAGCCTCCAAATCACTTCTAAAATAGAAAATCATATAACCTTTAGCTCTGGATGGTGTTGCTCAGTAGACTGGGTGCCAGCCTATGAACCAAGAGGTTGCTGGTTTGTTTCCCAGTCGGGGCACATGCCTGGGTCACAGGCTGGGTCCCTGGAGGCGTGTGAGAGGCATCTGATGGATGTATCTCTAACACATTTATGTTTCTCTCCCTTTCTTCCTCCATCCCTTGCCCTCTCTCTAAAAATAAATAAATAAAATCTTTAAAAACACAAAAAGACTTTTAGACATTGTCTGCTCCAAACCCCTCACTTTTCAGGATGTGTACACTGAGAAGGTTAAAGGATTTGCCAAAAAACCTCAGTCAGTAAAAGAGTAGGTAAGGCTGTGACTGTTCTAACACATCTTACAAATTCTTTTAATTTTTAGAATTTAATCCTCTTCTGATGATGCTATAAAATACAAAAATACTACAAAAATACTAATAAAAGTACTCTGGCTTCCTTATTTGTGAACTGATGATACATTTTCTCAAACATACATTGGAAAAAAGATAAATAACATTAAATAATTTCTTCGGTCACATCTAGTGTGGGAACAGAGTGGTAATGCCTCAGTCTCACTCACCTTTTTTCCATTCCTAGAGTTGGCGGTCTGTACTGGCTCCATTCCCAAACAGTTCAATTCTACCTTGTTATTTTTTTTACATCTCTGCCACTTTTGTTTTCTACGATCCTCCATGTACTGCAATAGAAAAGTATCAGTTATCCTAGAGCAATAAAAATGAATAAAAATGTTCTATGGAATAAATACTAAGGTATTTGTGTCTAGTTTAATAATAAGCACTTATTTCATTGGTAAACAAAACATTAGTCCTAGTGAAAAACTGCCATTAAGCGTATCTCTCAAAAATTTTAAGTGGCTGTATAATAGTTTAGTAGTAAATATTTGCCTAGCAATTTAACAAGTGCTTTAACATTATTTTATTTTGATCCTCACAATTCTGTGAGGTAGGATGAATGGCAGGTACTACCATTTTGCAGACGCAGAAACAATGGCATGCTTCCTCCCTCTCACACAGCTTAGAAATTAAGGGAATGACTTTCACATTTTGCTGGATGGAACTGCCACTCACCGCTAGAAATCGGGGATCAACAGCAAACTCTGGATGACCCTGTAACCACATCTCCAGTTCAGCCCGGCGAGGAGCATCCTCACCCACCAGCAAAGTACCATCCACCTTATTGATGACAGGGATCCGAGTCTCCAGGTCCACATCAAGGTGATTAGGCTCTTCCATGCATTCCTCCTCCAGCTGCAAACCCAGAATCCACCCCCATGAGCAGGTACTCTTCTTTTGGGCAGGAAGGGAGGGGGAGCAGAGCCAATGGTAGCCACAAAGTAACTATAACATCTTCTAGACCCTCAATCCCAACTGCCGTCATCAATTACTGGGAATAAAAAGCTCTTATCGAATCATTACATTAAAGTCTTTCTCTACCACTCACCTCGACTAGCTTCTTTCTGTTCCCCTTCTTCTTATGAAACAGAGGATGTCCATCTCCCATTACTCCATTAGCCATCAACTTGTGCTTCTGGAATGTTAGTTTCAATCCTTCCTCCTAGGAAGACATCCCACCCACCCAAGACGTCATATGGCACCACACAGCACATGTTTTTAAAGTAAAGATTAAGCGTTGGGGGACCTGGGGTAAGAGTCATCTTCTGGCTCAATGATGGTGAGAAGGCCACTAAACTAAAGGGTAGAAATTAGAGATATAACAAAGGATACACACTTTTTCTTTAGAAATGTTTCATTTCTTGACCTAGTGCCCCTTAGGTGGCTTTAAGAGAAGCAGAATGTATTGCAACGACATCCGATGCAGGGTAAAACCCCCTACCTGGTATTTCAGTATTAGCATGGCAACTCATTACAGGGGCAAAATCCTGTTATTCCTGTCACATACTACTGGGTTGACCAAAAGTCTGTTACATTTTTTCTGTAAAATAAAAAATATATTTTTCATTTTCATGAGTAACTTTATTGATTTGGATTTTTTAAGTATGCCAGCTATATCCTGCTACTGGCTTCTAGAGGATAGTGGCCAGGGGTGCTGCTAAACATCTTCTAATGCATGAGACAGCTCCACAGCAAAGCATTATTTGGCTGAAATGTCAATAGTACCAAGAAACTGCAAACCATTTTTGACAAGTCTGATTAGTCACAGCACCTTCTCCATATACTGCACAAATCTTTTTTTTTTTTTGCATTTTTACCTTTCTTGAACTAATAAAGCATAATATACCAAAAATGTTGCACATTTTCTTTCATCTTCAATATTAAACTGGCTACACAAAAAATCACTAATTTTGATGTTTTTTTAAAAATGTATGCTGATATGACAACTGTCACAATACAATCTAACAAAATTATTTCAAATGAAGTTAAAGACACCTAAGTACTACTAGAACCATTATACAGACTTTTTGACCAACCCAATAATTTAAGAAATTTTCCTTGTTGCATACTTAATAACCAGCTAAGAGTTCAGTAACGGAAGAGGATCAGGAAAAATAAAAATTTCCATCTATAGAGTAACACTTTTAATTTCAGTACAGATGAGTCCTTTTTAACTTAGTAGGCCCATAATACTTAAGTGTCATTTTATCAGCTTTCCCACAAAAAATTGAAATTATCAAAAACTAGTTTTCTGGGATCTAGAAACAAGCCACTCAATAGAAGCCTCTACCAATTGAACTTCTTTAAAAAGTACGGTTTCTTTCAATCTAGTCCTCAGGACTAGGAGATACAAGCCATAAGATCTCTTCCTTTACTGCAATGACTTTTCCTACATCGATCTTTGTGAGCCCTAATTTTTTTTTTCTCCTCTCATTTTTAAAGTTAGGTAACGAAATGAGTTTAGTGAAACTAGTTAGCAAGAACTGTAGCCTCCTTCCCCACTTCCCAGTACCTAAATGCTAAGCTTACATCTTTGATCTGAACTGTAAACTCCTTCTCATCCATGCCTCGGCGCAGTTTGGTGAACTGAGCTGCGGCTGTGGTGGTGACTGCAGACACTTCCTCCTCTGCCATGGAAGCTGCACTACTACTTCGTGGTGTGGGGACTGGAGAGTCACCGTATTCTCCTGGAGTCAATAAGGGACTATCTAGCAAGTGATTGCCTGGCTCCAAAATTCCTCCTGTTATCATTTCTTGGCTCCGGCGGCTAGAAGGCCACTTCCCTGAGAGTACAGCCTGGCAGACGAGGTCAATGCGGTTTATCAGGACACGATCCTGAGTGGGGAGAAAGAAATCAATACCAGTTTTAGGGCCCAAGTACTAGTTATGTGATCCTGTAATAAACAATAATGCCATCATTATCAGGATGGGTAAAATCATAAGGCAGAAAGGAGGGAGGTTAACAGTATCAGATTCCTAAATCAACTGGAAAGAGTTTCATAAAAAAACTTATAGCACTAAAACACAACCAGAGAAAACCAGAGACAGCTGTTCCTTGTTCCCTGTGGGTTACAATGTATTTCTAAACTCTACATTTCAAGGGATGAGGTTGTTACCTTGGGCCACTCCGAGGCTCTTTGTCTTTCTTGTAGCAGCAGAAGCTCAGGGGTCATTTGTTCTCCATCTTCATTTGGGAATCCATCTTGGGACATAGTGAGGGATAGGAGACTCTCTTCATCATAGAGCTTTGAGTGGGACCGGTCAGCAGCTAGAGATCACACAGAATATGTGAGCAAATACAAAAAAACAGAGTTATATAGGAATGGTATTATATAGGCTTTAAATAAACACCCAAAGAATTTTGATAGTCTATCAAATGAAAATCCGAATCTCCCTCAGAGGATGCATTTAGAAAAGAAGGGAAAAAGTGGAGAGAGGAATAATAGGGAAGAACTCCCAACGGACTGTCACACGCACTCACTTAGCTTTTCTTCCTTCTCATCCTCACTCTCATCAGTGCTGGAGCTGGAGCTGGATGAAGATGAGGAAGAAGAAGATGATGGTGACAGCTTACTCAAGTCTAGCTCAGAGTCTGAATCATCCTCATCCTCCAGTTTGACTGGTGGGACACTCCGGGACACCAGAGGGGTAGTATCAGAGGAGGCTACTCGCATCTCATAGACTTGAGGGGTTGCTCGGCTCCTGGCTACCACTTCATGCTCTAGCTTTAAAGTTAGACTGTCCAGACTGGGGTCCTGTACAGCCATCTCCTCAGGTGGCTTTTCAACAGGAGCTTCTGGGCGCAGGGGCAACGGTGAGGCAGTGCGCGAAGTATACTGCTGGTGTAGCAGTGGCGTAGAGCAGCGTGACAGGGAGGGAGCTGGTGCTCCTGCCTGATGGTTCTGCATGTAATTCATTCGGGCAGCCAGAAAAGAGAAGTCTGGGTCCTGCATGATGTTGCAGTCTGTTTGGCTCACCCCATGGCGGGCTGCCCCTCTTAGAAGCTCCCCATCATGTCGAACAGGCTCCCACCACTTGGGCAATTCAGGACCTGGAGGCTGACATAACGCCAGCCGGTCTTCTAAAAGGGGGTGGCATAAAACTTGTTCCCGTAGGCGCCGAAGCAATTCAATACGGTAGAGAGTCCGTGAAGCCCTCTCCTCAGTGATGGGCTCAATAAACAGATTAGGGTCCGGAGGCTCTGTAAGAGATAGCAGTGGAAGGAGAAGTGAACCAAGAGCTGGTTCTGTCGCCATCCATTCCCACTCATCCCCAAATCTCTAATCTCACTTACCATCTCCAGCTGCTGGGGGAAGGCGGCACACTTGGCGGCACATGGCCACAAAGCCATGGAAATACTTGGTAAGGCTTTCATCTGTCTTTTTGTCCAGTCGAGCAAAAGTGCGGAAGCGATCCCAATGGAACTGCATGGTGTCAGGGTCATACTCCACACCAAAGGTAGACACTACTCGATAGAAATCAGTCTGTTCACGCCTTGTCCATCTACAAATGGAAGGGGAATCAGACAAGTGATTAGAAGAACACATGGAAACTGGTTACTTCTTAGTACAATTTAAAGTATTTTGCTGTGTATAATGCACACCCACATTTTTGTTCAAACTTTCAGAAAAAAAATCTTTTGTTTTAATTTTTAAATTCAATTATTTTACACTTAGATAACTCTTTTTTGTATTATAAAGGAAGTTTAGCATTTATTTTTGAACATATTATGGCACAAGAAATTTTATGTAACAATTACAAAATAAGAACAGATACAAGGTATTTTGGGTACTATCCATGCATAATGCACATCCTTATTTTCCCTCAAAAATTTCAGCAAAAAAATGTGCATTATACACAGCAAAATATGGTATCTGAATACACAAAAATTGAAAGTAGAGGCTCAGGAGATAGCAGAAGTAGTAGTAAGAGGTACTCTGTAACATGGAAGAGTAAGCAAGCTAAGGGGAAGAATGATGTGGGCAAATAATGAGAATGACTATATAGGAGATCTTCCTGGGAGTTATGATTATGCAGAAAGTGAGGTTTTTGTCACAGAGGTGTCAAAGATGGTCCCTCTGTAGTGAATTCCAAATAATTTCTTCCTAAGGTAGTTTTCAATATAGGGCCTACACCTGAAGACAAGCTTACAGTTCAGCCCAAATTCCCAGCCATATTTTACCGTTGCTGTTTTTCCCGCCGAGCAATTTCTTTCAGCTTGAATGCTGCCTCACAGCGCCTCCTTCTCCGGTCCCCACGTTCTGCAGCCTCTATCTTCATCTGTTCTCTCTTGTAGCTGCGCTGATAGGCTGTAACTAGTCGCCGAAGCCTAGCTGTCAGAGCAGAGCCTGGAGGCCAGAATAGATGGCCTGGCTGTTGGGTTACCTGGGCTGTGGGAACCAAAGTTAAATGAACAGGAAATACAGGAAAAATAGTAGAGATAATGCTCACATTTCAACCCACCCAAAGGCAAAGCTCTTACAAATCCCAGGACAGGACAGAATTTAGTCAATAATACCCCAAACCCACCACCCCACACAAACTGTACTAGTTCACCTAGAAGTTTACCTTCATCTCCATCAATCACTGAGATCTCCTCATCCATCATCATCAAGGGATCACCCTAGAGAAGGAGATCCACCCCACAGGATGGAGGGGGAGGGAAAGGGGGGGAAGTTGGTACTCTGAAATCACTCTCTCATGTGTGTCCTATGGCACGAAGGGATCAAGAAAAATCTGAGGAACCCTCACAAAAAATTGCAAGCAACCAAGTCAAAGAATAAGAAAGAAGAACCTGAAAAGTCAATTCTTACTAATGGCTTAAAGAAAATAGGACTAAGGAATTTATTTTAAAAATATTTTCCAATGACCAGCTTGGGTCCCACCTCTTCCACAAAGTCATCCCTGATCTCCCCCAGCTGGCATTATAATCCTTTCCATTAATACTTTATATTCTCAAATGACAGTTACATTTTGTATTATGAATTAATGATCATACTTCAGGGTTTAAGGAAGGGGAGAATGTTTAACTATTTAGTCAGAGAAAATAGACTTAAATGAGAATCCTCACCTCATCATCTTGGTCCTTTGGGGGACCCTGGAGTGGTTTATATTCAGGATCTTCACAATCCTTATCAAAGTCAACCCTAAAATTATCCAGAGGCATTAGCAAATGTTAGCAATATACCTTCTTTAACTAAGAGGAAACTAGGATGAAAAGCGAGCTAAATATACACACCAGCACGGGAAAAGTTTTTTTTTGTGTGTGTGCTGGAAGGAATGGCAGGCCAGATCCTAAGCTCTGAGTAAGTTAGGTATTATAGCATCAACAGAACAAAGAACTGGGAAAAATTGATGAAGTGCACTCTAAATTGCTTTAATTTGAAATGAAACACTGACCAACCCGCTTGCAGTCCTTTCATAGCCTTTTTTATTATTTAACCCATTTCCCACCTCCTTCCCAACTATTTATTTTATTTTTCTTTCACTTGAATGGCCCACACTTATTTTTATTACTTTGCTCTACTGAGCAGAAGGGTGACATAATAAATGATTTGCAATGAATAAATGGCCCACTTTCCTTTGCAGGTCCTTCACTAAGCAAACTGAGTTTGTGATCATCAAAGAGAAACGTCTCAATCATGAAGGTGTGTGGGTTTTAAGCCAAGTCTTTCACATGCCCCTCAGGTCTCCATATGAGAAGTTTTGTTAAACTCACTGCCACCCAAACCAGGGCAAGACTGCCCTAGCTGGTGGCTCAGTATTAGCATGGCAACTCATCACTGAGGCATGTATAGGCAGAGTAATGCTTTATGGGTAAACCATCCTTGACAGATGATGAACCAGAGCTAAAATTTCCTGAATCTCTACCACATAAGAGTCATGAAAGAAGACCAGCTATCCTCTCAACTACTGTGGCTGTACAGAAGAGCACTGCAAAGACAAATGGATACAACAACAAATAAGCCATTTATGAGTAACATTAATTTTTACCTTAGTTTCCTTTTATGGCAATGTATGGTTTTAGACCAGTTTATGGAGTCCTTTCTGCTGGTCTCACTCTTTCTTAAGAGTTTATCATTCTCAAGTATAACCACCATTAAGAACCCCAAGGGGTTCAGTCAAGGCTACTGTTATCTCTTAGCATAAGCAACCAATAGCTTTCATAGGGCAGACTCAGCACTTTAAGAGTGCTGAGTCTAAACACCAAGGCTAACTAAACGCCAATGCTTACCCTTCTACTATGTCAGAGAAATTATCCAACACTCGATGTTCTGCCGCAATAGCTTTGTCATCTGGTCGGCCAGCCTTTTCCAGGAAGCATAAAGCTGGGTCTGCCCTCATGGTGTTATATTTTTCATAGCCTAGAAGAAAAAGGGCCATAAACTGAAGAAAATTATGGATTTGTTTTGCCTTTATGCTTATTCTGTATGTTGCTGGAAATAAGTAAGAGCATATGGGCTACTTAGCTCAGAATGCAAAATATAGCTTAAGTGTTAACTTGGACAGCTGTGGGGCTATATTACTACTACATTTAACATTTCTTTATTTAATATGTTTTATTGATTATTCTATTACAGTTGTCCCATTTCTCCCCCATCATTCCCCTCCACCCCGCATACCCCCTCCCACCCACATTCCCCTTTAGTTCACGTCCATGTGTCACAAGTTCTTTAGCTTCTACATTTCCTACACTATTCTTGCTCTCCCCCTATTTTCTACACACCATCTATGCTACTTATTCTCTGTACCTTTTCCCCCTCTCTCCTCCTCCAACTCCCGTTGTTAACCCTCCATGTGATCTCCATTTCTGTTTCTGTTCCTGTTCTAGTTGTTTGCTTTTGTTTCAGGTGTGGTTGTTAACAGCTGTGAGTTTGCTGTCTTTTCACTGTCATATTTTTATCTTCTTTTTCTTAGATAAGTCCCTTTAACATTTCATATAAGGGCTTGGTGATGATGAACTCCTTTAACTTGACCTTATCTGAGAAGCGCTTTATCTGCCCTTCCATTCTAAATGACGGCTTTGCTGGATAGAGCAATTTTGGATGTAGGACCCTGCCTTTCATGACTTGGAATACTTCTTCCCAGCCCCTTCTTGCCTGGAAGGTCTCTTTTGAGAAATCAGCTGACAGTCTGATGGGAACTCCTTTGTAGGTAACTGTCTCCTTATCCCTTGCTGCCTCTAGAATTCTCTCCTTCATTTTAATCTTGGGTAATGCAATTACGATGTGCCTTGGTGTGTTCCTCCTTGGGTCCAACTTCTTTGAGACTCTCTGACCTTCCTGCACTTCCTGGAAGTCTATTTCCTTTGCCAGCTTGGGAAAGTTCTCCTTTGTTATTTGTTCAAATAAGTTTTCTACTTGTTGCTCTTCTTTCTCCCCTTCTGGCACCCCTGTAATTGGATGTTGGGATGTACTGGAGGTTCCTAGGCCTCTCATTTTTTTGAATTCTTGTTTCTTCCTTGTTTTCTGTTTGGTTGTTTGTTTCTTCCTTCTGGTCCACTCCATTGATTTGAGTCCCAGTTTTCCTCCCATCTCTATTGGTTCCCCATGCGTCTTCCTCCATTTCACGTATTGTAGTCTGCATTTTTTCATCTAATTTGTGAGCAAAATCAACCAATTCTGTAAGCATCCTGATAACCAGGGCTTTGAACTGTGCATCTGATAGGTTGGCTATTTCTTTGACGCTTAGATGAATTGGCTCTGGGGCTTTCATTTGTCCTCCGGTTTGAGCCATTTTTGGTGTTTTTTTGTTTGTTTTTTGTTTTTGGTTTGTTTTGTTTGTGGTCTGGTCGTGGCTGTTACGTAGCAAGAGGTGGAGTCTTAGGTGTCCCCCAGGGTGGGGCAGCCCAGGAGTTGGGTTGTGATGCTGTATGTGGGGGCAGGGTCCGAGAGGGAACAATGGCGCCTGCTCCGTTCTCTCCTGGATTCCAGTCCCCTCCACTGCTTCCCCTTTGCCTGGATTATCTGCGTGCGCCTGAATGTGGGGCCACCTGGTCAGCCAGCAGTTTTGTGCAGCCTCACTGAGTCTGTCTGCACAGTTGCCACCCCGTGCCTGGGGTCTGCCGGCCATCTGCACGCTTGGGAACTGCCACCCACTGCTGCCTGCGTTTCCGGGTCCGCACCTCCACTTTTTCCTGAAGCGACTTCGCCCCTCTTACCGGTCTGAATGAATGGTTGTTGGACTTCCGTACAGTTCAATTTTCTATTAGCTCTGGTTGTTTTCTTGTTTCTAAATATTTGTTGTCCTTAATTTTGGTTGTGAGAGGAGGCACAGTGTGTCCACCTATGCCTCCATCTTGGCCAGAAGTCACTACATTGAACATTTCTATATAAATTTAGAGTTATAAAGTGCTGTAATACCAATTATTTAAGATAGGAATTTAATGTTTGTGTAAAAAGATAATAGATTTACATAGCCATTTAACTGGTAGTCTTCCTACTCTTCTTATTACATAGATGGGAAACTAAAAAGAAAACATAATTTAAGGAATACTCACGCAATGTCAAATAAAGGATAAAAAACTTGTACTTGCAGACACTGAACTTTTGATTAATGGTAAATGAATGAATACACGTCAGGATGTTATACTCTTCTAAACCTGTGTCTCATAAGTAAATCTAAGACCAAAAATGCTAATGCTTTTTCTTTTTTTTAAATACATTTCATTGATTATGCTATTACAATTGTCCCACTCCCCCCCTTCATTCCCCTCCAACCTGCATACCGCCTCCTACCCACATTCCTGCCTTTAGTTCATGTCCATGTGTCATAAGTTCTTTAGCTTCTACATTTCCCACAGTTCTTGCGCTCCTCCTATTTTCTACCCACCATCTATGCTACTTATTCTCTGTACCTCCCCCCCAACTCCCGTGTTGCTGACCCTCAATGTGATCTCCATTTTTGCGTTTCTGTTCCTGTTCTAGGTGTTTGCTTAGTTTGCTTTTGTTTTAGGTATGGTTGTTAATAGCTATGTTTGCTATCTTTTTACTGTTCTTATTTTTTATCTTCTTTTTCTTACATAAGTCCCTTTAACATTTCATATATTAAGGGCTTGGTGATGATGAACTCCTTTAACCTGACCTTATCTGAGAAGCACTTTATCTTCCCTTCCACTCTAAATGATAGCTTTGCTGCATAGAGCAATCTTGGATATAGGTCTTTGCCTTTCATGATTGGAATACTTCTTTCCAGGCCCTTCTTGCCTGGAATGTCTCTTTTGAGAAATCAGCTGACAGTCTGATGGGAACTCCTTTGTAGATGACTGTCCCTTTATCACTTTCTGCTTCTAGAATTCTCTCCTTCATTTTAAGCTTGGCTAATGTAATTACTATGTGCCTTGGTGTGTTCCTCCTTGGGTCCAACTTCTTTAGGACTCTCTGAGCTTCCTGGACTTCCTGTAAGTCTATTTCCTTAGCCAGAATGGGGAAGTTCTCCTTTACTATTTGTTCAGATAAGTTTTCCACTTGTTGCTCTTTGTCTTCCCCTTCTGGCACACCTATAATTCGGATGTTGGGAAGTTTGTAAAGGTGTCCTGGAGGTGCCTAAGCCTCCTCATTTTTTTTGAATTCTTGTTTCCTGTTTGGTTGTTTGTTTCTTCCTTCTGGTCTACTCCATTGATTTGGGTTCCAGTTTTCCTCCCATGTCTATTGGTTCCCTGTGCATTTTCCTTCATTTCACTTAGTGTAGCCTTCATTTGTCATCTAATTTGTGACCAAAATCAACCAATTCTGTGAGCATCCTCATCACCAGTGCTTTGAACTGTGTATCTGATAGGTTGGCTATCTCTTGGTCCCTTAGTTGAATTGGTTCTGGGGCTTTGATCTATTCTCCCGTTTGAGCCATTTTGTTTTTGGCGGTGGCAGGCAGCGGGGCGGGTGGGGTGGGGGGGGTGAGGTTGTCTGGTCGCACCTGTTATGTAGTGATGGGCAGAATCTTATGTGTTCACCAGGGCGGGGCAGCCCAGTCACTGGGTTGTGATGCTGTATGTGGGGACGGGGTCCGAGAGGGAACAGTGGCACTTGCTCAGCTCTCTCTCATATTCCAGTCCCTTCTACCACTTTCCACAAGCAAATTGGACCCTTCTGGTGCTGATTTCCATGTGGGTGGGCTTGTGTACGTTCTAGGACCCTGTGGGTCTCTCCAACGAACTGTCCTGTGAGGCTAGGAGTCTCTCCCATCACCTCAACCCCTGCAAGTGTTTTCAATAGGTGTTTTTAGGTTTTATTTCCTGGTTTGGGGCCCTGGGTTGTGAGATGTATCTTGCTCCCCGTTTTCACCTGGATTATTTGTGCGTGAATGTGCAATCACCTGGTCAGCCAGCCACCTTGCACGGCCTCACTGGGTCTGCCCATTGCCACCCTGCACCCGGGGTCCACTAGCCGCTGCCTGTGTGCCTGTGGTCTGCTAGCTGCCACCTGCACGCCTGGGGCTCCAGCACGCCCAGGTCCACCAACCTCTGCTTTTTCCTGCTGCGACTCCGCCCCTCTTACCAGTCTGTATGAATGGTTGTTGGACTTCCTTACAGTTCAATTGTTTGTTAGTTCTGATTGTTTTCTTGTTTCTAAATCTTTGCTGTCCTTAATTTTGTTTGTGCCAGGAGGCACAGTGTGTTCAGCTATGCCTCCATCTTAGCCGGAAGTCAGTTTTTTCCCACTAATGCTTTTTCCTATCCCATTAAATGTTTGAAAAACATGTGAATTAATCCCATTACTTTTACTTTACAGAAATAAACAGAAAACTATCTTTTTAAAAAATCCTCACCCAATGACACTTTTTAATTGCTTTTAGAAAGGTAGAGAGAGAAATATTGATGTGTGAGAGAGAGAGAAGCCATCGACTACCTCCTGTACATGCCCAGACCAGAACTTGAACCCACAGCCTAGGTATGTGCCCTGACCTGGAATCAAATCACAACCTTTTGGTTATTGGAAGACACTCCAACTGAGTGAGCCACAGCAGCTATGACAGACGACTGTTTTTTACAGAGAAATGATATTCTAATTCACTAAGTAATTGAGCTGGAATTTAGCATTCACTGCTTTTAATGCCTGGAATTTATTAGGTAAGAATGAACAGGGAGTATTGTCCATTTTTATATTCTATTTTTATTTCAAACTATTGTTTGCACCTACTTCATAGTGACTGCTAAACATTTAAACGAATGAGATATTACACAAGTAGAACACCTTCAGCAAGCCACAGGAAAGTCATATAAATTAACCGTAGTTAATGACAGTGAGCGCATTATTACCTCCCCTGATTTGTGGAGCCTTAACCTAGATACCACAATATATAGATTGGTAACACTTATTAGAGAACAGATGGAAGACTCCCTACATGCAGATTTAACTATCCATCTGGGTCCTTCTTGAACATCTATTTATAGAGATGAATTGCTCTGCATATTTAAGAACTAGATTCCCATTCAAATATAAGTTTATTGAAGATCAATCACAGAACTCAATTTACTGGTCATGAGCATTTTTCTAAATGTTCCATCTGTGGACACAAATCTACAACAGGAAAGAAACACTCAGAGAAGGAACCTACCATGCTTAAACACGCCAATGAGCAGGGACTTGTCAGCCTCACTGTCCCACCATGTTGTTGGAACCTCCAGCTGATCCACTACTGGGAACCATATGTCAATCTCACTAAAGGTATAAGAGGGTAACACCGAAAAAATCAAAAAGGAAACTGAAAAATAAAATGCCACATTTCTATCCAAGAAGACAGACAACTAACAGTATACTTGGGGGAAGGAAGATTATAAATATTACCTAGATGTTGGTAAAGTTAAAGGGTGTATAAAAAATGTTAATGATAATAATGCTAACTTGTGTGGGAGGGAATCTATTAATGTTACCATAGGCAAGAAAAGGGATGGAAGGAGTAATTAAAAAGCCTAGAAAACAAGATGGCATAATTAGTTAAATAGAAAAAAATGCAAAAGTTGAACTCTTATCAAGAGAAGGATATTTAATTTTATCATTTATCATAATGTGAATCTTGAATTTTTAATTAAACATTTTTCCTTTAGAGGGAAAAAACGTGTGACAGGGTGGAGTGAGCACAGTAATATAGGAAATTAAAATGATAATCCTTGGAGAGATTACTACAAGTATCATCTTTTATCATTAATTTAAATGCTCATGCAGCTACCTATTTCCTTCTACTGGTATCAGGTATAGAATTAAAGACCTAGTATATAAATTTTAACATCAGGTAATCCCAAGATATTGGGTTGGCCAGAAAGTCTGTTACATTTTTTCAGTATGATGGCTCTAGTGCTTAGTTGTCTTTAACTTCATTTGAAACAATTTTGTTAGACTGTATTTTGACAGCTGTCATATCAGTATATAGTTTAAAAAAAATCAAAATTAGTAAATTTTTCTGCCTTTTTAATATTGAAGATGGAAGAAAATGTGCAACATTTTTGGCGTATTATGCTTTATTAGTTCAAGAAAGGTAAAAATGCAACTGAAATGCAAAAAAAGATTTGTGCAGTATATGGAGAAGGTGCTGTGACTGCTTGAACTTGTCAAAAGTGGTTTGTGAACTTTCTTCGTACTACCGACATTTGGCCAAAATAATGCTTTGTTGTAAAGCTGTCTTGTGCACAAGAAGATGTTTAGCAGCACCCCTGGCCTCCACCCACTAGAAGCCAATAGCGGGAGATAGCTGGTATACTCAAAATATTCAAATCAGTAACATTATTTATGAAAATGAAAAATGTGTTATTTACAGAAAAAAACGTAACAGACTTTTTGGCCAACCCAACAGTAGAAAAATATAAGCAAAGCAATCTTTTCTCCAATAAGGCATGGCATGAAGAAAAATATACCAGAACTTTACCTTGCAATGGCACCCCCTAACACCTTCTCTGCCTGGTCTCCAATCACCTCCTGTCTCAGATAATATAGCATTCGTACCCGTAATAGCACCCTACAAAGGAGAAATGAAGAGCTGGCTCAATAAGGGTGTAGATAATTTGAGGTGAAAAATGCTTAACTCTTTGCTAAATTCTATCCTTACTTATTGCACTGATGTTTCAAGTGCTTCTTATAACTTTCATCTTGGAACAGAGTATCAGGGTTATACTTCCGGATCCAATCTGCCTTATGGATATCAAAAGTGCTTTGTGACTTTACTTTTTTCCCCTTGCGTCCACGGGGCACAGGGATCGATAGACCTGGGGAAGGGGAGACATTGAAGACTTGGATTGAGAAAACCCTTTGGACCTGAAAAGGATTAGATAACCTACAGAAAGATGAAAAGTAAAGAGTTGATAATTACCTGAATGATTCTGCAATTCTTTTGTCTTGCCATTTTCAGCAGGGCTAATCAGGTCCCAAATGAAGCCTTTGATATTTTCATCCCCACGATAGTGTAGAAGACAGTACACAAGGATGGCTCGGCAAATTGTCTCCACATCTCGTTCAGTCATACGTCGCTTAAAGCGTCCATGAGACAAGATATCTCGCCATCGTCCCCAACTAGAAAAACAGAAAGGAAACATGAGACTAATTCAATGACATTCCCCAGTCACCCAGAATCACATCTCCCAAAAGGTAGAAGACAAAAAGATCTTGGGAAAACATGGTAACAAAATAATGGAATAAAGTTTTTCCCATAATCCCCCTCTTTGAAATCTCCAATCTGAAAGGCAAACAGAGTGTCTATCGGGATGAAGATGTACAACCTCTGATGGCAAGGTGGGTTCTTACCCATATACCAGTAGGTGCTTTTCCACCCGAAAGCAGTCAGTTCGCCCATAAGTATGATGACGGTCATGCCGGCGAGAGCGTGGCCGCTCGTCGTCTTCACTTTCCAAATCAGAGAATTCCACCAAGTCGTCATCTTTCAGAGTGCTGAAGTGGCGAGTCTGTTTTCGTACTCTAGGTGTGTCAATCACCAAGTTATTCTATGCAAAGAACAGAAGAAGTAACTCTATAATATGATCATGTGAAAGGCATTAAGACAATCATAGATTGAAATAGCCTTGGATGTAACATCTGTAGATACTCAGAGAGAGAGATATATTTTTAGGACATACAAAATAATATAAGAACTCAGGAAGCAAAATTAAGTGGTAGATATCTAAGCAGTTTTGTATTAAGCAGTACAATGGCCCTTACATATAATACACCATCATAGATCAAGGTCAGCATCTAAGAATCAGAGCAGCTATAAAGATTCCTGAGAGTACTGTGCCTTTTGCACTATTTCCTCCCTATAGGAAAAGGAAGCTCACCTTACTATTGAGTAGGTCCATATCGAGGTCAGCCTTTTTGGCCCACTTTTGCCAAAAGTTGGGGTCATCCAGAGAAATATCTGTCCTATTTTCAGAAGCAACAAAGCTTGCCTAGTGAGGAACAAAGGAAAAGAGTAAAGCTGACTATACCACTGTTTTGAGCGAGGGAAAACAGTAATTACTTAAAAAAAAAAAACAAAAAAAAACACAAAAAAAACAAGCCTATTTAGCTCTTCCCAAAAGCAGCCTATGGTGACCTCTGAAAATGGTTCACTCGACCCAGAAAACCCCACAAAATCATGCAAATCCAGGGGCTCAAATCTCCACATTCACTTTAAGACCACTCATCAAACTGTCAAGAATATGCATATCTGAAAAGCCACCAAGTATCTGGCAGATGTCACTCTACAGAAGCAATGTCTGTGATGCCTTTGTTATAATAGTGGAGTTGGTAGGCGTGCCCAGGAGAAACAAAGGGGCCAGACACAGGGTTGGAAGCCCAAAAAGAGTGCTGAATTTTTGCTTCACATGCTTAAAAATGCAGAGTAATGTTGAATTTAAGGGCCTAGACATAGATTATCTGGTCATTAGCACATGCAGGTGAACAGCGGCGCAGAACTTAAAGAGAGCTCATGGGGAGACTAACCCATACACAAGCTCTCCCTGTCATATTATGATGATCCTTACTGAAGAAGAGCAGATTGTTCCTAAACCAGAAGAGGAGGTTGTACAGAAGAAAAAGATATCCCAGAAGAAACTGAAGAAACAAAAACTTTTCGCTCAGGGCTAAGTTCACCATAAAATAAATGCTAATAAAAGTTTTTAAAAAATTTATGTATATGTAAATGTTCTAGAGATCCCTATGTCTATCTCTGCTTCTCCAGCCTCTGATGGACACACAGAGAGAACATACTTTGGCAAAGGTAGAACCCTTTCCTTCAGACTCAATGGTGATGGTTGTGGTTCGTCTTAACAAGATCTGGTCAATGTCTTCTTCACAAAATTTGGAACCCTCATCATCTTCCTCCATTATGGCCGCATATGCTCCCTTTCGTAAGAGATCTTCAATCTCTTTCTTGGAGAATTGCTGGATCTACAAAATCCAATAGCAAGATGAAAAGACTACCGAAATAATATAATCTAACCATATCATCACGTTTTAGTTTCTTATATTTCAAGAGGTAAAAATTGAGACTCAAAATATGGCAGTCAGATTCTAGTACAAAAATAGTTTTTGTCTCCATCTATCTCTACGACCTGTTACAACCATTAGCAACAGACTAAGAGGACTCACTCCAGTAATGTTGCCATCCCGACCACTCATGGACTGAAGCACGGCTTTATCCAATCCCAACTTGAGGCTAGCCTTATCAAACATCTCTCTCTCATAAGAATTCCGAGTAATGAGACGGTAAACTTTCACAGCTTTGCTCTGCCCAATTCGATGGCAACGTGCCTGGGCCTGGTTATAAAACAATGGAAGGAAAAGGCAAAAATAACATAAAATTGGGGTGATGAGGAGGGAGGGGGGAATCTCAAAATACCAGTTTCACATCTATAAAGCTTCTATGCAATCAACTCAAAAGCAAAAGTCAATTTCAAGATAAAATTATTACCCCATCACGTAAACTGGGGTTAGCAAACTATGGTCTGCATGACCACCCATTTCTGTGAGTCAAGTTTTAGTGGAACATAGCCCTACCCATTCATTTATATATTGTCTATGGCTGCTTTTGTGCTTTAAGAGCAGAGGTGAGTAGTTACATCAGACAGTATATGCTCCGCAAAGCCTCAAACATTTAGTATCCAAGAAAAATTTAGTATCTTGCAAACATTTAGTATCCAAGATACATTTAGTATCTTGCAAAAAAGCTTGCTGACCGCTGACCCAGACTGCCACCTTTAACTAAGTAAACAATTCCATCCTCTCTAAAGGACAAGTCTTTCAAAGAGATCCTGATCCTGTTGCAAAACCTCCCAAGTTAGGTAGTTAATCCCTAAGACAATGATTTCCTTTACCTGCAGGTCATTTTGTGGATTCCAGTCTGAATCAAAGATGATGCAGGTATCAGCAGCTGTGAGATTAATGCCAAGTCCACCAGCCCGAGTGCATAGCAAGAAGACAAAGCGGTCTGAGTCAGGCTTGCTGAAGCGGTCAATAGCTGCCTGTCGAAGGTTACCTCTAACTCGCCCATCAATACGCTCATATAAGTACCTGTTGCGGGAGTCAGAGAAAAAAATTTTAACTGACTAAGCAGAAATGCAAAGCAGAACAGCAGGGTAGGATCAATACCAGTACCTCCCTATCTTTATCTGACCAAAACATTAACAGAAAGTTGACAATGAGAGTCTTAAATACTTTTCTTATCCCAGTATTGATCAAAATTAAATGTTCCTACTTTTTTGCAGCCTTGTGTGGATACAGTAAACAGAGAGCAAGCTATGACTCTTTGCTTACCTCCTCTGGATTAGATAATCCTCTAGGATATCTAGGCAGCGTACCATCTGAGAGAAGATCAGAACCTTATGGCCACCAGCTTTAAGTTTTGGAAGTAACTTGTCAATAAGAACCAATTTGCCAGCTGAACGAACCATGGCCTGCAAGTGGAAGTCATGAGGTATAATATGGCAAGCTTCTCGAAATTCTGTCAGGATTTTTTCTTCTGCACCTGTCAAAAGAAAAATCAAACCTGATGGTGAGATCCAGAAAAACATACTAAGGCTGTATGTTATTTAACTAGGATAAGGAAGCAAAGGGAACTCTGACTTGAGATCAACATACCACACACACAGAATTCAGCACCCCCAAAATCCTAAATCATCAATTATTATACAAAATATTTCAAATAAGTAAGGATTAAAATTATTAATAGGGTAAAAAAAACATGTAAATGTGTGGATGAAGACATGCAGACCACTATTACTACCCCACTGGCATCCAAACAAAAACAGCAAAATGGGAGTACCAGTAAGGACATTTATCCAGAGAACAAAATGACTTGAGTAGTTATTCATGAAATTCAGAAATAGCAAATCCTACTCAATTTTGGAGATTATGCAGGATCAAGAGGGTAGAAAGAACTAAAGAAACGTATTTCACATAAGAGTTGTTTCAAAAGGAAAACTCCCCTCCACTCCTAAATTAGGCTGCATCCATTATTCCTGGGAAATATAATTTAGAAAGTAAAAAGCTAATATAGAAATGTCAGGTACCGTCCCTGATCTGGGTAGAGTTGCACCTGGCTTGGTGGTGCTTGTCTCATCAGCCAGGGACAAAGTAACTACTTGTTTACCCCAGGTAGGCTTTTGGTCTGTGCCCATGCTGGTTCATGCCTTGGACACATGGATTTAAAAAAAAAGAAAGAAAGAAAGAAATGGTAGGTATATTTTCCAGAAATCTCCTCACCATTGATGAGATATGGGTGGTTGCAGCATTTACGCAACTCCATCATTGTATTGAGTAGATTAGGCATGTTAGTATGACCAGCCCCTTTGGAAAGAAAGGAGAAATTCTTCTCTAAAATAGCCCGGTAGTATTTCTTCTGGATATTGGTCAGTTCTACTTCAATAATAGTTTCCTGTTTGGGTGCCAGGTTTTTTTCAACGTCCTCTTTCAGTCTTCTCAGCATCATTGGCTTGAGAATGGCCTGTAGCTTCTGAACCTAAAACAGGAAGAAAAGAAATCAATAACATGAGGACAAACATTCTAACATTATGTGGAAACACTGAGAAATACGAGTTTTCCACTGTCTGAAAAACACAGACTTTGGACAATGCCACAAATGATGTAGGCATAGGTTATAAAAAGATCAGAAAAGCCCTTGATGCCTCTGGCAATAGACACCCATTTGTACAAACTTTACGTTTTTTGCCTGGGGTTAGCACCTCATCAGACACAGGTTTTCCTACCTGTTCCTCTGTCTTGAGATCCCCAAAGTCCTTGAGGAACTCTGATTCTGAGGGAAACTGTGATGGTTCCAAGAAATGAAGCAAACTGAACAGCTCCTCCACAGTATTTTGTAATGGTGTTCCTGTGAGTAGCACTTTGTGTTCCTAGAAATGGAGAAAACAGAAGATGGAGAAGACTCAAAAATCACAAAGGACTTTTCGGGTTTTCTTTATCCGTAAAATTATTGGAATG
This sequence comes from Glossophaga mutica, assembly GCA_039655065.1. Taxonomy (NCBI): domain Eukaryota; kingdom Metazoa; phylum Chordata; class Mammalia; order Chiroptera; family Phyllostomidae; genus Glossophaga; species Glossophaga mutica. Next base: position 73,595,950 of record CM077303.1, read on the forward strand.
GACCAGATTATTGTCTTAACTTTCCTTTAGCTTGCTTGTTCTTTCAATAAACATAAAACATTCAAGAAAACCTTTGATGTTATTTAACATATTGAATTAACTCAAATATTATATATTATAAACAAAGACATATTCAGAATATGAAACTATGTCTTTTTTCAACTACATTATGCCTCTCCGCACTCAACTCCCCACAGATATACTAATGTCCCCATCTAGGGAAGGTACCTGTGCTGGATTAAATACGCCATTAATTCTTGTAGTTCCTTCTATCAAGGTTCACCCCTCGAATCTGGGCTTGCCTTGTAACTTGCTCTGTGTAGCAGAGTGATACTGTGTAAGTTTCAGAGCCTACACCTCAAAGGCACTGCAGCTTCTGCCTTTGCCCTCTTGGAACACTGCCCTGATTCTACCGTTTAAAGCAGTAAAGCCTGGCCAATTGGACGATAATATGCCTTGTGGAAAATGACCCAGGTGCTCTAGTCAACAACCAGCACCAACTGCTAGCTGCAGCTGCATTACTGACTCCAGACAAGACCACCAAAATGATGACCTAGTTGAGCCCAGCCCAGGTTGCTGAGCTACAGTATCATGAAAAACATAGTTGTTTTAGTAACTAAAACAGTATCCCACCCTTCCACCTGCTTGAGAACCACTAACCTACAGTTGCCTTCCAATCCTAAAATTTTCATGACTTTCAGGCTACCATTCCCACAAACCATACCCACCACCCAATATCAATTTCTCATTCCTTTCTATTTTCTGCTGAATTAGGGGTATAGTAATCTCTCAAAAAATTAGGCTTATTTTCAGTCCAGGTATTTCTACCCATAAGCCAGTGTGAGGAACTCACCAGGTCCATGTGCTTGAGACTATCAAGCAGCTTGCAATTACGGTTCTTTAGTCGATGGGCCTCATCAATGATAACACAGCGCCATTCAATCTCACGAAGTTCGGGACAGTCTGACAATATCATCTCAAAAGTGGTGATCAGGGCATCAAACTTGTATGCACCTGGGATGAGGCGCCCCTAGGGATGAAGGTAAGTAAAGTCAGAAAAGGCCTAAAATGTACCCAAATAAGAAGCTCTTCTGTTTCTATTAAACTTGAACTAAAAATTGAAAAAAAGAAAAGAAAAAAAGAAGCTCTTCTGAATTATACATTCCCTTTTCTATCTTCAGGAAGGTTTACTAGGAAATGCAAATTGCACCACTACCCTCTTTTGCTGCTGTTTATCTTCCTAATAAACAGTGCCAAATCACTTAATGTAAGATATACTGACTCATCAACATATTCAGCTTAGAAAAATGAAAGACCTCAATGAATGAAGTTGGACATTTTCAACTCTGGCATGCCCAGCTCTTGTACCTCAGCCCTAGATCTTTTGTTGTTTAACTGTGAAATCCACAAATGCTAGGCACTGATAAAACATCAAGGCAAAACTCAAAGAGAAAAATCACTGACACAGTATGTGATGGCACTGATTACAGTCTAAAAGTGGACAGAAGAATTTAATCATCTCAATAAAATGAAGGGCTACAAAATATAACTTGAACAAATTTAGATCAGCAGAACCAAAAATCACAGAAAACTAATGGCAGAAAAACAATTTGTAAAATCCGAGGTTAAAAAGGATGGATGATTAAAATTTTTTATTTTTAGATTTACATAAAAAAGGAACTGAACTATTAAAAAAAATTTTAATAGACTTTCAAAAAAAAGAAAAGAAAAGAAAGGAAATGGTTTAAGTTCATCACTGTATGGATCAAGGAATTAAAGTGGCTAAATAAATTTCATTCTGGAAAATACTTTTTGATGAAATTGTATCAATTCTGGTAAAATTCTATTTAAAATGTATGTATTCATAAAGTCAAAACTTCCACTGATTCAAACTGTCCACTGGATCAAAATAGCAAAGACAAAAAAATGCCCTACAGAGTCTAAACAAAAATGCCTTACACGAGAGAGCCACAAGTCTTTTTTTTTTTATATTAAAGCCTCTAAAATACCAGGTACTTTGGCCCGCTATCTCTAAACTGTAACATTTCTATGAAATACAACTCACCCGTGAATCTTTGCAGTACATTTCATATTGCTGAATCATCTGCCGGCTGGCCAGACTGCCATGGTACACAATAGTGTTCATCTCTGTCCATGTATTGAATTCCCGCTCCCAGTTAGTAATTGTGGACAGTGGGGCAATGACAAGGAAGGGACCATGAATGCCTACGTTATATACTTCCTGCAAGAAGGCAATGGACTGAATAGTTTTGCCCAATCCCATCTCATCAGCCAGGATGCAATTCTGCCTGCAAATTCAACATGAAAAATAAAAAGCATGTCAAAAAACTATATTTTTAAAAGTATGATTAAAAAAAAAAAAAAAAAAAAAAAAAACCAAACCTATTTAATGAGAAACTAAAAATAACTCCAGACTAAGCCTCCATCTATAGGCCCACTCTTTTCTTTACCTGTTATACCAATTAAAGAGCAGCCAATTGACCCCTTCCAACTGATATTCCCGTAACTGGTTTCTGTTTTTATACTCATGTGACAGCTCCAACTTCTTCCAGGCACTTGCCTGCGGACGATTCTTAAAAACAGGAAATTTGAATAAATGGGGTGGAGACGTTAACAAAATTAGGCAAACTTACTAGGTAGTTCTAGTAATGAAGTCAATTCAAAATCATTATTTCTTGGATTAAACCATGTTAAATATATTCAAATTCATGAGTTCATAATGCACTTTTAAAAAAAGAGGAAAAGCCCACTGGTCACTTTTGGAAGATGCTAGGAAAGTACTACAATATTTTGAAAACTAGGAAAAAAAGAGAAGAATAAAGTATTTTTCCTCCTTTCCTATACAATCTATACCTTAGAATAACCAAACAGTAGCTGAAACATCTTTCTTTTTATAGAAGATTTTGGCTAATAAATGAAGGATGATAGAACTAAAATATCACCATTTAAAAGCCCTTACATAGATCTAGGCAATAATGATTAAGTGGCTGTTAATATCACAAAAGATAACTTAGAAGAACCACCTATGCAGCAAATTTAGTGGCTTCCCTCTCCCATCTGATCAAGCCTCTAGAACAGTGGCATCTAACAGAATAGTCCACAATAAATGTTTTACTACTAGCCACATGTAACTGTTGAGCATTTGAAATGTAGCTAGTGGCTATGACAACGGACAGCAGAGGTCTATGATGTTCTAATGAACAGGGCTGCCCTACATGTAACCGTCATATGAAATACAAGGGACAGAAAACGTGTTGAGAGGTTCCAAGAGGAATGCAAATCGGAAAACTTCAGATGACGGAAAACCCTAGAAAACAAATGACCTGGTTTCTTCCAAAGAAAAATGGTAAAGGAGAGAAAGGAAACCAGAGAAAACTATAATTAAAAGAAGTTTGAGACATATTAACTGATGATATATGAGCCTTATCTAGACTCCAACTCAAAGACTATACTTTCAGGGATCATTTCTATAGTTTAGTAGAATCTAATTCAAACAATTTAAGAAAAATTAGAAGAGAATCAGGGAAATATATACAGTAAACCAGTTTTTTGATAATATTTAGGAACACTTAATTTTTTTCAGGTATAATAATGGTACTAATAATCTTTAGGTATAAATACAGAAATATTTACAAATAAAATAAAGCTGGGATTTGTCTTAAAATAATTAGGGAAATGGAAGTGAGCAGGCAGAGAAATACATGAAACAAGATTGGCTATGTACACAGACAAGAATGTGGTGATAGCAGGGGGAGGGAGTGGTAGTTGCAGAGGGTGTAGCGGGAATAAATGGTAATGGAAAAAATACAATAAAAAAAAGACTGGCTGTTTGTTATTACTGAAGTTAGGTGATGGGTACATTATACTATTTTTTCAACTTTTGTATATGTTTGAAAATTCCATAATAAAAAGTTAAAACAACATAAACTTCTATAGGGGAAAAATTAAGTCACTGCCTACATGGACTTTAAACTCAAAATGCAAATGTACTTACCACTCTTTTGAGTTCTGGGTGCCTTGACTGGATCCGTTTAAATTCTCGAATCTTGCCCTCATCAACGTCCTCTTTCAGTTCCCATGTACTATCCTCATAGGGCAGAGAGCACCATTTCACCAGGTAGTAAATTACAGGCTAGGAAAGAAGAAGCCAAAGCCTTTTATACACTGATTCTGCGTTATCTCCTGTTGTAAAAGGATTTGACTACAGAATCAGATCACAAAATGTCAATACCTAAAAAAGGTGCAGAAAAAGTCAGGCTGAAAACACCAACCATAGGCTTACCTGCTGATGCAATATGGCTTTTATCATTCTTCCAGGCAATTTATTAGAATTTGTTCTAAAAGTAAAATTTCTGCCCAGTAGTTTCTAGAATAGTAAGCACTGAAACATGTTCATCAACCAAACAGATGAGAAACAAATTATTTTCCTATTTGTGTTGAATTAAGTTAAAATTAAAAGGTATTACTCTGTTCCATACTATTCCTCTAGCACTAAATTTGATAAGAGTAGAAACCACACTACTTTTAGAAGCAGGGAACAAGTTAACTCATAGGATCAGAGAAGGGTGCAATCACTGGGCTTCTGAGTTCTTAGAGCTCTGAGTGCAGATGCTACTTCAAAGAGCAGTCATAGGATGGTAGATTTCCTTGAGAGCCTCAGAAAGCCAGGAGATAACTATGAGAGGTTTAACTGAAAAGAGGTAATAAGAGTGAAGAAAAAGCAGAAATGCTGAAGCTCCAACTACAGTATTATGCTCTACGTAGGCAAACCACTGCCAGGGAGGGGGCGGTGACCAGTGGTAAATGGCTCCTATTCTTTCCACCCATAGTGACCACTTCACTTTCAATTTTTGGCTGATATGAATCTAATATTGATGTGAATCAATATTAGATTGGGCCTAGTGTAATCAACAGAAGCCTCTAACTATAAATTTATAGAATAGCCAGCAGGAAGTTTTCACAATCACAGATCAAGGATCCCTAGGATTAATCTAACTGCACCTGTACATTTTTCTTTATTGTAGTGACACATGTCATTTTCTACGTAAAGCCATTTGTCCAGGTCACACATTTCCAACATAACCTACTTTTCCATGGACTTTAATGTTTATTATAATAATTATTTCCACTATCAAATAATGTTAAAAAGGATGATAAATTAAATTTGGAGAAGGAAAAAATGTACACACATGATGTTATTACTCAATGTTGGGAGCATAAATTTCAGTATCTGCACATTAAAACATTTTCATGTCATGCCCATTGCAATACTTTACCCAAGGACCTAATCAAAAGCCCATGGTTCCTGTCCTCTGGTGGCAGAGAACAAGGCCGAGAGGAATCCTTAAAATAATGATAACACTAACTAACCTGTTCCGACTGATAACTGGTCTACTGCCCACTGACCTCTGACAAATAAAAATAAACAATAACTCCCACCCCTAACCCAAAAAGCAGAATATATGATATCTGAGGCCTGCTCATTAGTATTTGAAAACATGTTGAATTGTAATAGGCTTTGGACATCTAAGGTTCTATCTTGAGTGACCCGGCAGGCTTTTAAATAAACTTTGGGTTTTACAGAGGGAAGGCTTTGACTCTTAGGTGCTATCAGGATGGTGTATGTGGGCAAGTCACTTAGCTCTTGAGTGAGCCCAGTTCACCACTTAGCACTGACATCTTAATAAGATTGTTGTTTTCTGCTCGTCACTGTTTAAGTAGTGAATGTCAGAAGTGAATAAAAATTTTTATGAAATATGACCCTGCAAAGCTAAACCAACGACTACTTAAAGTGAAAAGAATACAGAGTTATAAAAAATGGTTAGTCTAACCATTTCTTTAATCCACAGCCTAAGTGAATTTGAAGTAAATTTACCAAAGGAGAGAATGTTGAATTCACTGGTGGCTTACATTTATATGGCTGCTACTTGGAAAGTAAAAAAAGTGATTTAAGAAACTGTATTAACAGCCCTGGCTGGTGTAGCTCAATGGATTGAGCGTGGGCTGTGAACCAAAGGGTCACCAGTTCGATTCCCAGTCAGGGTACATGCCTGGGTTTCGGGCCAAGTCCCCAGTGGGAGCCACGTGAGAGGCAACCACATATTGATGTTTCACTCTTTCTCCCTCTCTTCTCCTCTCTCTAAAAATAAATAAATAAAATCTTAAAAAAAAAAACTGTATTAACAAGTGTTTTAGAATATTTAAAATCTGCTCTCCAATCTAAGAAAGCTTTAATGCAGTGATTCCCAAATCAAGCTATATGTAAGAACCCATTGGCAAACAAACTTAAAAATACAGATCTCTGTACCCCAACCCTAGACCTAGTGAATCTGAAATCTATGGCACTGAGACCTCACTATCTGTTTAAAAGAACAGATTTAAATGCAGTAGATTTAAATTTTAATAATAAATGAAAATGCTTTTTAACGGATGTTAAGTTCAGGAAATAACACTCAACAACATAGAGAAAGCTATGTATCGGTACAAGTATTTTTATATTCATAAACTTAGATATTTGTGAAGTATTCCCTTCCCCTGGCCCCACTTCTCACCTCCAAGTGAATGTCAAGGTATCTCATATAAAATCTGAGAGAAAATGAGACCAAGGTGAATGAGTACTTGCAAATGTAACTCCCAATGCTCATAAACATATAGCTCCCATATGTTTAATTTTATGGGACACTCTCCTTACTCCTTTACCTTTCCAGTATCACTCTAAGAATAACCTCAGAAAAATTTAAAAGTACCTTTTCCATCCTAGGGATTTTTCAGCCATACCTGAAAAATAAAGGAAGGGCAAGCAGACCAGCAGAAATCTATAAAGGCCTTTCATGTTTCTCCACAACCCAACTCACCTCCCCATTGTCCTTGTCAATACTGTGAGACTCATCCAATATCCTATCTACCTCTACGTAGTCCGGGTTGAAGGGCTCTTCATCCTACAGGGGTTATGAAACCCAACAATAAGATCAATAAGATCAAACAGTGGTTTGATGACCCTATTTATCAAGAAATCAGAAACCATCAGAAGAAAGTTCCACATTTTCATAATAGCAAATCCTACAAACCTATGTGAATCTGTATGCATCTTGCCTGTTACCAGAGAAAGTGTCTCTTCTCCCTCACACAGACCATTATCTCCATATATGCTCTGGATACCATCCCTTCTCACCTTCTTAGGAACCCTTTTCTACTGTATCATTCCCATAAATATACAAATACGCTCTATTTCACATTTTAAAAAGACCACTCTTGATTCTACACCCCGCCCCCCGCAACTATTTTTTGTTCTGTTTCACACTCAAACTTCCCTGAGAGTTGTAAATACATACTATCTCCATTTCGTCACCTCCTTCATTTCTGGCACTTATCACAATTTGAATTGTTTTTTAATCACCCTCCACAGACAGTGAGGTACATGCAAACACAGACCTTACCTAGTTTGTTAACCACAGTGACTAGCACTTAACACATAATGAATAAATGAATAATTAACTTGGTTAAATGTCTACTTATAAAGGCAGATTTAAATGACATGAGAGTCCCTGGCCAGCTGGCTCAGTTGTTTGGAACATCATTACATACACCAAAAGGTTGTGGAACAGATTCCCAGTCAGGCTATATACCTAGGCTGCAGATTCAATCCCCTGTGGGGGCATGTACGAGAGCCAACTGATCAATGTTTCCATTTCTATCTCTGTCTCCGCCCCCCGAAAATCAACGAACATATCCTCAGGTGAGGATTAAAAATAAATTAATTAATTTAAAAGGTACTGGTTTCCCCCAGTCATTTAAAAAAATAAATGACATATGAGTTAGTAGAGATTAGTTCAATGGTCACAAATTGTACACCTAACAACAGCAGGAATGCAATTACAGTTTCATGGTACATTTCACAAATTAGGCCTTAAAAGAACACAGATGAAAAAAATGCAACCCAACTGTCATTATTTTCATAGGAATGAAATTATAAAGTCTACATGGTCCTACTTGCCTTCTCCAGGAAATGTGGAAAATAATTCATTTATGGGCAAACCTGGTTGTATAAAGGTAACTTTATCAGGTGTTTTCAGCCACAACTGTTATTTTGCAGAAGTTACACATTATTATATCTCTCAATCTTTCTTACTAGACCTTTTCCCTTTACCTCTAAACAGCTTTGAAAAATAATCCTTCTTCTCTAGGCACTTAGCACTCATAAAGTACATGAAGGTGAAAGCTTTCAAAGCAAAATGGAGAGCTAAATATGATTCAAGAGACCCTTATGCATGCATTAGTGTTTAGTCGTAACACTAGATATAAGAAATTAAAGTTCACTTAATACCATTTCTAGTTATGCTGGGTTAGAAATTTGAGAAAATAAATGCTGTCTCTTAATGATATGGTTGCTTATGGCTACAGATACCATCACGACTGCTAAAAAGTGACATTACAAGAAGAATGCCTCAAGTGGACCAGAGGCTGGGTTGTCATCCATTGTGAAAACACTCCATGAATACTGAGCAAGTCAGTATCAAAATACACTATAATTTATTTTTAAAAGACTGTATTTAGACCTGGCAAAACTAAGCATGGGGCGATTAAGAAAAGTCCAATATCCAGTGTATATACCCATGTATACAAAACAATTGTAAGTCTTTTGAAGAATCAGACAAGGCTGATAACCCCAGTAATTTATGTTTCTATGAAATAAGACAGGCAATAACTATTCCTAATTACCTCATGGAAGAAGTGTCTCATCTGAGCCATTTTGGTTTTGAAGCGCTTTAGTTTTTGATGGATCCTCTTATCTTTCTCTAGTTGGGAGATGGTAGCCCATTCACAGTGCAGATAGGAGCTGAAAGGGATGAAAACAGTCAATCATGGTATAGGGAAAGGGACTGGGGGGCTAGTGTTTGAGGTATGGGGATTAGCCAGAAGCAGACATAATGACTACATGCTTAAATGGGGACATAATCTCTTCAATTAGTGATTCTTAAACTTGAATTTGCACACAAACCACCTGGTCTGGTTGAGCTTAAGGCTGCCAGTTCGTTTCTGGGTCAGAGTATAGGCCTGGGTCACTGGCCAGGTCCCCAGTTGGAGGTGTGCAAGGGGCAACCCAACCGATATTTCTCTTGCGCATTGATGTTTCTCTCCATCTATCTCTCTCCCTTCCCCTCTCTCTAAAAAATAATAAAATCTTAAAAAAAAATAGTTCACATTAGCACCCAAATGATGCTAATTCTGTTGGCCCATTGATAATACTTTGAATATCAAGGTCTTAATATTTGGCTAAGGTACAGAGGATTACAAAGGATTTTATCACAAATCACCCTCATCCCACTTTCCTGCAGGGAACAGTAATGGCTATGTCAATTCCAGAACCTCTCTGAATAGACATTTTCCTCACTGAAAACAATTTGGGCTTAAACTATAAAAAGGACACATTCCCACCCAGGATAGACTATACAGGAGAACTTTTTACAACCCTGTGGAGTTTGGGGTGAAAAGCTTTTTGCACAGATCACATACTAGTTCTTGTACTTGACAAAGAATTCTTCTGCTTCAGTATATTGTCCAGATGGAAGCTAAGAAGAAAAGAATTATAGTTACTAATAATTTATTTGTCAAAGAAAGAACCTTTCATTTTAACCACACATAGAGTTTCATACCAATGCTCCCAGAATATATTATTGACTGAGGGATTAAAAAACTAACCTGATACTTCAATAGTAAAGGCCTGGTAGGAGAAAATAAGTCTTTACCCATTTTAAACAGATAAGCCAAATAAGAGGAAATGAGACATCCCTATTTTCTAGTTAACCTTTCTCCATCATCTCTCGTAACTACTGCAGCAATTATCCTGACATCCAAAGGTGCTCATTAAAAAAAGGCTGTGAATGTAGCATTATGGGCTGACATAAAGATAGAGAGGCTTCCATATGTAACAAACAACATGGACAGATCTTGAGGATATCACGCAAAGTGAAGTAAGTCAGATGGAAAAGGGCAAAAATTTCAGATGGAAAAGGGCATAATTTCTCTCATATGTGGGATATAAAACAGAAAGCAACAAAATCATAGACACAGTATGGTAGTTATCAGAGAAGAGGGTGGGGAGAGGTTGAAGAGGGTGAAGGGGATCAAATATATGGTGACAGAAGGCAACTAGACTTTGGGTAGTGAGCATAAAATGCAATATACAAATGATATAGAATTGTACACCTGAAACTTAGACAACGTCATTAACCAATGTCACTCTAGTAAATTTAATTTTTAAAAAGAAGATAAAGGTCTCACCTCCTTCTTCACAATCCGCATAGAAAGTACTTTGTCCACAATGGCTGCATCTTCTTCGCTGGGATTCTCCTGCAGTAAGAGATGCAGTCAGTCAATAGAGATTGTGAGCAGATTGCGAGCAAACCTATCAAATTGTTTAAGTTCTCAGCTTACCACAAAGAACTGCATGGAAGGCAAAGTTTCGCCATCTGGTTCCTGCACTGGCTCAGGAAGGATAGGCTCAGTTTTTATTGGACCAGTTACATCCACTTCTTCTTCTTCCTCATCATCTGTGATTTTTATATCCAAATCCTCTGTATACTTTTTTCGCTTAACTTGACGGTTTGAGCGTCTCTTCTGTAAGGGCAAAACTGTTAGAATAACTGCCTATTCTCTCAAACAAAATACCTTTATAACCATTTCCCTATTCCAGGTCCCCAGTCAGGGGCATGCAAGAGCCAACTGATCAATGTTTCTCTTGTCCCTTCTCCTTTCTGAAAATAAATGAATAAAATCATTAAAAAAAAAAAAAAAACCAAAAAACTATCTGCCTATTGTCATATACTTAGATTTTACTTTAAAATCCCTATGGAAAAAAAAAATCAAACCAAACAAGGATAATTTATCATTTATCACCCTGACTGGTATGGCTCAGCAAATTGAGCACAAGCCTACGAACTGAAAGGTCACCAGTTCGATTCCCAGTCAGGACATATGCCTGGATCTCAGGCCAAGTCCACAGTTGGGGGCCTGCAAAAGGCAACAAATCAGAGTGTCTCTCAACATTGATGTCTCTCTCTCACTCCTTCTACCTCCCTTCCCCTCTCTAAAAGTAAATAAATAAAATCTTGGGAGAAAAGGAGGTTGGAATAAAAAAAGCTTGTTTATTTTTTAAATATATTTTATGGATTATGTTATTACAGTTGTCCCATTCCCCCCTTCATTCCCCTCCACCCTGCACACCCCCTATCCACATTCCCCTTTAGTTCACGTCCATGTGTCACAAGTTCTTTAGCTTCTACATTTCCCATACTATTCTTGCCCTCCCCCATTTTCTCTCTGTCTATGCTACTTATTCTCTGTACCTTCCCCCCCCTCCTCCTCCCACTTCCCTGTTGTGAACCCTCCATGTGCTCTCCATTTCTGTGGTTCTGTTCCTGTTCTAGCTGTTTGCTTAGTTTGTTTTTGTTTTAGGTGTGACTGTTAATAGCTGTGAGTTTGCTATCTTTTTACTGTTCATATCTTTTATCTTCTTCTTCTTAGATAAATCCTTTTAACATTTCATATAATAAGGGCTTGGTGATGATGAACTCCTTTAACCTGACCTTATCTAAGAAGTGCTTTATCTGCCCTTCCATTCTAAATGAAAGCTTTGCTGGATAGAGCAATCTTGGACGTAGGTCCTTGCCTTTCATGACTTCGAATACTTCTTTCCAGCCCCTTCTTGCCTGGAAGGTCTCTTTTGAGAAATCAGCTGACAGTCTGATGGGAACTCCTTTGTAGGTGACTGTCTCCTTATCTCTTGCTGCTTCTAGAATTTTCTCCTTCATTTTAAGCTTGGCTAATGTAATTACTATGTGCCTTGGTGTGTTCCTCCTTGAGTCCAACTTCTTTAGGACTCTCTGAGCTTCCTGGACTTCCTGGAAGTCTATTTCCTTAGCCAGAATGGGGAAGTTCTCTTTTATTATTTGTTCAAATAAGTTTTCCACTTGTTGCTCTACTTCTTCCCCTTCTGGTACCCCTATAATTCGGATGTTGGAACGTTTAAAGATGTCCTGGAGGTTCCTAAGCCTCTCCTCTTCTTGTTTCTTCATTCTTTTTTTTTTTTTTTTAAATAAATCCAAACCGGATTCCTTCTTACTAACATTTTTTTAAAATTTTTATTTATTTATCTTTAGAGGGGAAGGGTAGGAGAGAGGGAGAGAAATATCACTGTATGGTTGCCTCTTGTGTGTCCCATGCTGGGAACTGGCCTGCAACCCAGGCATATGCCCTGACTGGGAATCGAACCGCGATCCTCTGGTTCGCAGGCCCGCGCTCAATCCACTGAGCTACACCAGCCAGGGCTGTTTCTTCATTCTTTTCTGTTTGGTTGTTTCTTTCTTCCTTCTGGTCCACACTGTTGATCTGAGCCCCAGTTTTCTTCCCATCACTATTGGTTCCCTGTGCATTTTCCTTCATTTCACTTAGCGTAGCCTTCATTTGTTCATGTAGTTTGCAACCAAAATCAACCAAGTCTGTGAGCATCCTGATCACCAGTGCTTTGAACTGTGCATCTGATAGGTTGGCTATCTCTTGGTCGCTTAGAAGTACTGGCTCTGGGTTTTGATTTGTTCTTTTGTTTGAGCCTTTTTTTTTCTTTTGGTCTGGTCACGCCTGTTACATATGAGGGGTAGAGCCTTAGGTGTTCACCAGGGTGGAGCAACCCAGTGGCAGAGTTGTGACGCTGTATGTGCTGTATGTGGGGACGGGGTCAGAGAGGGAACAATGGCACTTGCTTCCCCCCACACCTCTGCCCCTCTGCCTGCCTCTCTCTCTCTCTCTCTCTCTCTCTCTCTCTCTCTCTCTCTCTCTCTCTCTCTCTCTCGGATTTCAGTTCCCTCTGTGATGCTGGGAGACTCTCGTGGCACCTCAACCCCCACAAGTGTTTTCACTCGGTGCTTTTAGGCTTTATTTCCTAGTGCTGGGGCCCTGGGTTGCACAGTCTGTCTCACTGCCTGTTTTCACCTGGTTTATCTGTGCGCAAATGTGTGACCGCGGTCAGCCGCCTTGTGCACCTCGCTGGGTCTGCTTGTTGCCTCCCTGCACCAACCGCTGCCTGCACATCGGGGACCACTAGCCACTGCTTTTTCCTGCTGTGATCCCTCTCCTCCGGTCGCCAACTCCGCCCCTCTTATTGGTCTGGGTGAACTGTTGTCGGACTTCCATATGATTCAATTTTCTATCTGTTCGGGTTGTTTTTTTGGTTCTAAATTTTGTTGTCCTTAACTTTGGTTGTGAGAGACAGCACAGTGTGTCCACCTACGCTTCCATCTTCGCCAGAAGTTCCCAATGTGTTTTCCAAAAAAAGCTTATTTATCAACTACATCATATCAAACCATGTTAATTTACTCTATGTACTGAATATACAGGGTGGGACAAAAGTAGGCTTATAGTTTTGAGTATATGAAACACAGCTTATTCTTGTATTATTACTTATTAATTATGGTATTCTTTTCAATATAAGCAACTGTAAACCTACTTTTGCCCCAACCTGTTTATTATTTTGCTGACTTGTTTTATCAAAGAACCATAATCCATCTGAAAGAAATCTGGGTACTACTGGCAAGAAACCATGGGAAATGAAACAAGACTCTTGGCCTGCAGGATATGTGATTACTTCATACCAGGAGCAACCCTAAAGTGCAAAGGTGCAAGAAGAATATTTTGCTTCTTTGTTTTAATTTAAAACTTTTTTTGTTTGTTTTAGTAAATAGAATCAGACTAAATGTATTGTTCTTCTTCTTACTTTTTTAGTTAACAACATTTCTTGGAGATGTTTTCCATATTGATATATTTTAGGATCTACACCATTCTTTTATGTGGTTGATATAATTTTTTAATTTAAGTAACACTTGGAGATCATAAGAAATTAGGAAGGATAGAGAAATAAAGTTATTATTTTTTTATCATTATTTTACCACTGGAAAAAAATCAAGTGAGTTACTATAAGCAGAACCACTAAAATCAAGCAAAGTTGCGTGACATAAAATAAATTTAAAAAAATTAAGAGTATTCCTAGACTCAACCAGAAAATACAATGAGTCTATGAAAACAAAGAGATTATCTAAAGGATCAAATTTAGTAAAAAAAAAAAAATATATATATATATGTATATATAAAATCTACATGATGAAAACTCTAAAACACTATCTGCAGACACAGAGAAGACTTGAATAAATAGTAACACATACTGTTCTGGAATAAGCAGACTTAATTTTCCCTAGTTACGTAAATCTGATAAGATTAATAAAATTTTTAATTAGATAAGCTGTTTCTGAAATTTAAATGGAGAAATAAACACCTAAGGATAACCAGGAAAAATATCAGAAAAAAATATGAGCCTTAGCAGATATTAAAAACAATATAAAGCTATACTTACTAATTAACACAGCTTGTTACCTCTCCAAAGTAAGAGAAACAGGTCAATGAAATAGTGCCCATATATAGACTAAAATATTTATGTGGATTTAAAACATGATAAAAAATAGCACCTCTAATCAGTGAGGAAAAAAGTAGATATTCTATAAACGGGATTGAAAACAAAGCACTAGTCATCTAGAGGATGAAAGAAACAAATTACAAAAGGATCAAAGATTTAAAAAGTAAAACAGAGACACAGGACATAGGACGCCGCCTTTCTTTCTTTCTTTTTATGCTATTGATGTTTTTGAGAGAGAGAGAGAGAGAGAGAAACATCAATCAAGTTTCTCCTGTACACACCCAGAGCCAGGACTGAACCCACAATCTAGGTATGTGCCCTGACTGGGAATCAAACCCACAACCTTTTGGTGTACAGGACAATGCTCCAACAAACTGAGCAACAAACTCTGGCCAGGGACAGACACATATTTCTAAAGGAAAATGTGGAAGCATTTTTTATAATCCTGGAGTAGAAAATGTGTTTCTCTAATAAATTGATCAATTTCACCTTAAAAAAATTAAGATATTTGCATAATCCATTATAGACAAGGTTGAGACAAATAATAAAATTGATGCAGAAAATGCTATCTGATGCATTTCCTAAGAATAAATAATTTTTTTGAACTAAGAAAAGGATCATTAATACTATAGAAGTATGGGCAAATAATATGAATAGATAGATCACAGAAAAAACACAAATGGCTTTTAAATGTAAAATAATGCTCATAATAAAATAGTTACACTCATAATAAAATAATTACAACTGTACACTAAACTGAAACCAACTGTTTTGCACATAACAGACTGGCAATAATTAGAAAGTTTTGATCAAATATTTGAACAGAGATTCCCAGTCAGGGCACATGCCTGGGTTGCAGGCCAGTTCCCAGCATGGGACACACAAGAGGCAACCATACAGTGATATTTCTCTCCCTCTCCCTCTCTCCTACCCTTCCCCTCTAAAGATAAATAAATAAAAATCTTAAAAAATAATTATATAAAAAAAGAATATACTTAAAAAAAATATTTGAACAGAACTCACCCACAGTTGGTGAGAGTATACATGAGCATGACCTTTATAGAAGAAAATTTGACAACACTCTTTGATCCAGCAATTCCACTTCAAAAATATTATCCTACATATAAATATGTACAAGTGTACAAATCTCTGTAACATTACTTGTAGTAGACGACCAGAGAAAATCTAAATGCCCAGAAACAGAATTGCTTAAACAAACTATGATATAGTCAAAAATGGAATACTATCAAACTATTAAGGAAAGAATGGAGTATGCCCTGGCTGGTGTGGCTCAGTGGATTGAGTGCCAGCCTGAGAACCGAAGGGTCACCAGTTTGATTCCCAATATAGGGCACATGCATGGGTTGCAGGTCAGGTCCCCTGTAGGGGGCACACGAGAAGCAACCACACATTCATGTTTCTCTTCCTCTTTCCTTCTCTTCCCCTCTAAAAATAAATAAATAAAATATTTAAAAAAAAAAAAAAGAATGGAGTAACCCTAAGTGGGCTCAGTGGGTTGGGTGTCATCCCGCACACCAAAACACTGGAGGTTCAATTCCAGGTCAGGGCACATGTCTGATTTTCGGGCCACATCCCTAATCTCGGAGACATACAAGAGGCAACCAACTGATGTTTCTCTATAAAAATCAATCAATCAATCAAATCTTTTCAAAAAGAAAAATAAAAGGAATGGAGTACATTGACAACACCAAATGTTGAGGATGTGGAACTGGAACTCGTATCATTACTGGCAGAAGTTTAAAACCACATAAGCTTCGGAAGGTGGTAGATTCTTATAAAGTCTTATGTTCATATATTTAACTACCCTACAATCTACCAATTCCATTCCTGGGTATTTAGCTATGGATATGCGAACCTATATCCACGAAATACTTACACTAAGACTGTTCATGGAAGCCTTATTCGTAATTACCTCCAAACTGGAAACAACCCAAATGTCCATCAGTAGGAGAATGGATAACCACTGTTGTATATCCATAAACTAAAATATTTCTCAAGGAAAAAAAACACTGACACATTCAACATTAATGAATCTCAAAAACATTATGCTGAAACAAGTGAGACTCAGTGATAAATACTATATGATTCCATTTACATAAAGTTCAAAATCAGGTTGTTACTTTATGTTACTAGAAATCAGAACACTGGTTGCCTATGGCGGGAGGTATGGACTGACTGCAAGAGGGTACAAGGGAACTTTCTGGGGTGATGGAACATAAAACTTCATTAAATAATCTCTCCATTTTTGTGTATGCTTCAAAAGTTACATTATAAAATGACAGTGGAGGGAAGAATGGGCTAGATCTACTTTTTCTGATAAAGATCAACCTCTAAGAGGTATTGTTGGAGGAAAAATCACAGTACAGAAGAGTAGGTATAGAATATTAATATTGAGTGAAAGTAGAAGTAGAGTGCTCACGAAAGTAAAGAATATTTCTGAAAGAACACACACACAAAATGGTAACAGAAACTATCTCTGGGGAAGGGAATTGTGGGATTGTGAGGTTGGGATCTAAATGGGGAGACTTTCAGGGTCTGCTTTTTTGCACTGTTGTCATTTTTCTCACATATATGTATGTATTTTTTAACCTAAAAAACAAAATGATAAATGATCAAGGAGTTTACAAAAACCCTCATGATTCAAAAAAACAAAAATGAAACTATAGCCTTGGCTGGGTGGCTCAGTTGCCTGGAACGTTGTCCCACAAAAAGATTGCAAGTTTGATTCCTGGATAGGGTACATAACTACATTGTGGCTCCATTCCCCATTAGGGTGCATTTGGGAAGCAATCGATGTTTCTCTCACACTGATATTTCTTTTCTCTCTCTCAAATCAATAAGCATATCCTCGGGTGAGGATTAAAATTAAATTAAAAAAGAAATTACAGTAATCATGACCCACTTACTCTTTAACTCCTCCCCTCAAAGATAGGTACTCTGATCTTGTGTATCCTTCCAGGAAAAAAATATGGATGTATATACATGTACACAGTCTAAGTGCAATAGCATTATATCAAAACAAAGTAGACTTCCTTAATTTAAAATAATGCTTTATTGCTAAAAAATGCTAACCATCATCCAAGCTTTCAGCAAGTCATAATCTTTTTGCTGGTGGAGGAACTTAGCTCCAATCAATCTGTGTGTGGAGTACAAAAGAGCAAGGTGAATTAAAACTAGGTATGCCGCCCTGACTGGTGTGGCTCAGGGGACTGAGCACAGGCCTGAGTCAGGGCACATCCTGGGCTGCAGGCCAGGTCCCCAGTGCGGAGGTGTGAGAGGCAATCAGATTGATGCTTCTCTCCCCCTCTCTCTCCGTCTTAAAAATAAATAAAATCTTTAAAAAACAAAACAAGGTATGCCTATATTACATACACTATTCTACTACACCTAGCTTTTTTCATTTAATGTGGAGTGTTTTCCAGATTAGCATACTTACTCTACTTAACTGTTAATTGTCATGTAGTCGTCTATTACAAGGATTTTCACAATTTTACTTAACTATTTCTCCACAAATGGACATTTATTTTTTGTGTATTTTTGTTACTGCAAATATTGCTGCCATACAAACAACACTACATACGTTTGAGAATATATTCATAAAGTAGTTTCCTAGGTATAGACTTAATGAGTCGAAGGGTAAACATTTTAAATTTTGATACATAGTGATTTGCCAAAAATATTGTCTCAACACTTCCAATAACTGTGTATAAAGTGTCTGTTCCTTAAATCCATTGCCAACACTGACAATACCATTTGTTATGGCTGAAGGGTATCCCCCTCCCCAAAATCTTGTATTGAAGCCCTAACCCTAGCATCTCAGAAGGCAACTGTATTTGTAGACAGGGCCTTTGTTTATTTTTATTTTTTTGCTGAAGAGCTTCAATTTCTTTTATTAAAAAATTTATTTTTCATTTACAGTTTTAAATTATTATTATTTAGTATTTAGTTTTAGGTATACCGCATACTGGTTAGACCATCACCATACGTCGTACTTTACAAAGTGATTCCCCTCCATATTTCCAGCACCCATCTGGCACCATACATATTCCCTATGCTGTGATTTATGCCCCTGTGAGTATTCTGTAACAACCAACTTGTACTTATTAATCCTGTCACCTTTTCTACCCAGTCCCCCAACCTCCCTCCCCTCTGGTAACAATCAGTCTATTCTCTTCATGAGTGTTTCAACTTTGTTTCTTTTGATTCCACATATAAATGAAATCACATAGTATGTGTCTTTTTCTGACTTATTTCACTTAGCATAATACCCTCTAGGCTCTAGGTCCATCCACACTGTTGCAAATGGTAATATTTCATTCTTTTTTTTCAATCCTCACTGGAGGATATCCAGAGAGAAGACAGGACAGGAAGGGGAGAAGGAGGGAGGGAAAGAGAAACAGAGAGAGACATTGGTGTGAGACAAACATGGATTGTTTGCTTACAGAAAGTGCCCCAACAGGGGACCAAAGCCGCAACCTAGCCAAGTGCCCTGACCAGCAAATGAACCCATGACTTTTAGGACCAACTGAGCCACACAGGCTTGAGCAGATGTCAATCTTTTTTAAGGCTGAAGACAGAAAGGCCTTTAAAAAAAAGGCAATTAAGCCCTGGCTGGATGGCTCAATTAGTTGGAGCAATGACCCATGTACCAAACGTTGCGGGTTTGATTCACAGTCAGAGCACATACCTAACTTGCGGTTCGGTCTTTGGTTGGGGCATATACCGGAGGCAACCAATTGATGTTTCTCTCTTTCTCCCTTTCTCAACCTCCGAAATCAATAAACATATCCTTGGGTGAGAATTAAAAATAATAATAAAAATAAAGAGGTGATTAAAATGAGGCTGTTAGAGTAGGCCCTAATTCAATTTCACTGGTGTCATTATAAGAGAAAATTTGGGCATGCAGAAAGACACGAGGGATATATGCACTGAGGAAAGACCATTTGAGGACAGAGCAAGAAGGTGGCCATCTGCAACTTAAGGAAAGAAGCCTCAGAGGTAACTCAACTGCTGACCTCTTGGACTTCAGAACTTTGAGAAAATAAATTTCTACTCTTTAAGCCTCCCAATCTGCAGTGTTTTGTTATGGCAGCCCTAACAAAATAATACACCATTTAAAAAATTTTACTAATCTTTGCATTTCCTGTATTACAAAGATTTGCCTTCAGTTTTGTTTCAATAATTTAACTTTATGTAATCCTGTATTTATTTATTTATTTATTTATTTATTTAACAAACATATATAACTCTTACTGTACTCTCTTGGTATGAGCTAAATATTGTTCTATCTATGTGCTTTATAAATTTTTATATTTAATATCCTAATAACCCTACTGGATAGGTAATTATGATCTGCTTTTCGGAGATGAGGAAATTGTGGCACTAAGAGGTTAAGTAAACTTGCCTGAAATGACAATGTTAGGAAACAGCAGAGTGAAGATGAGAACCCAAGGAATCTTGCTCCAGAGCCTGTGCTTTGAACCACTATGCTATTTATGAATTTTTTGTTCTACATGCCTAATTTTTACAGCCAAATGAATCAATGTTTCCTTTTATGACTTCCAAATTTAAATCCTTTCTTAGAAGGATCTACCCCACTTGATAATTTTTTTAAAAAATTCATCCATGTCTTATTTCAATTTTTATTTTTAGACCTTTCAACAAAAACTAGAATGTTTTTGTTTAATAAGTGACACAAGAAATCCAGTTTTATTTTTCCTATGTGGGTAGCCAGCTATTCTGACATAATTTATTAATAATAATCTTTGGCCCTGTCTGGTGTGGCTCAGTGGATTGAGCACTGGCCTATGAATCAAAGGGTTGCCAGTTCAGTTCCTAGTCAGGGCACATGCCTGGGTTGCAGGCCAGGTCCCTAGTAGGGGAAGTGCAAGAGGCAACCACATACCAATGTTTCTCTTCCTTTCTTAATTCCTCCCTTTCCCTCTCTCTAAAAATAAGTAAGTAAAATTAAAAAAAGAAAAAAGAAAAAAAGAGAGGAAAAAAAATCGTTGTCTCCATTACTTTAAAATTACACCTTAATTCATAAACTAAATTCTTATAACTATATGTATATTTCTAGACTCTATTTAATCTTTTATTAATGCTATACTTTCTCTAATTATAAACTTAACATTTATTATTTCATAATATAATCTCTGTTTAGTCTAGTTTTTGCCTCATTTTCCTTTTCAAAAGTGTCTTGGCTATTCTTACATGTTAATTTCCCCCAGAAGAACTCAACCGTCAGTTTGTCAATATATTGAGTGTATATTAAGAAAGAGGGGAAGCGTTTATATTAATAGCTAGAGAGGTACTTAAGGTTTGTTTAGTCCAAATCTCCATTTACAGGTGAGCAATTCAGACACAGCAAAGTTAAGTAAATGGACTAGGCCCATGGAGCTACTTTAGAAGTACCATGAGTCTTTTGAATTTTATACCAGGTTCTACCTATGGCTGGAAATTGGAGCCAAAAATGGTATCCTAAGGCAACAATCTGAGACAGAGAACTTAAGTTCTTCTGGTCTGACTTTTTATTCTCTTCTAGTGTCCCTCAACTTCAAAAGGTGAAAAAACACTGTGCTTAAGCACCCCAGTTCAGAATCAGAACCCTGAAGTGTAGGCAAAAGGAATAGCTGGATAGTTCTAAGAGAAACCAAAGTACTAACGTTGTCATGACAATAATCGTGCAGCATAATTTCATTTTTGTTTAGTGTTCGAATCAACAGAACTTAGGAAAATGAATACTGCTATTTTTACACTAATATGCTTTTTGCCTAAAAAGACAAAGATTTAAAAGTCATGGCCATGACCAGGTCCTATCTCTTTTACCTTTTAGGCCGACCTCTAAATTAGAAAAACTGCTGAAATATGCATCAGCTTATAGCCTTCTCAGCGTCTCCTCCTGGTTTGTCTCTCAGAATTTAACCTGATTTTTTTACTAAGTTCTTTACAGATTCTTTTACCTGAATGCTGCTTTCTTCATCTTCCCGGGGTGATTGTGCAGGCATGATTTCCACATCTGAATTATCAGATGAGGTATTACGCTTTCTCTTCTTACCCACTACAGGAGTGATGGTGCTAAAATGGGGAAAAAAAAATCATTTCCAATAACTGAAAGGAAAATTTAGGAGTAAGAAAATGTAATTAATCTAAAGCATTACAGATGAAGTTTCCAGGCAGACAGAAATATCTAGACTTCAGCCTGTAGAACATACAGCTATTGAGGAGGGTGTTTGAAAAAAAGTTACCGAGGTTTCCAAACCACTGGGGTGACCTTGACACCAGATTTGTCAAAACCTTACTACCACTGGATTCACAAGGACCTGCAGGAAGGTAATTTAAGAGAACAGAATGAACACTAGACTAAGAATTACTAGATCTTATCTTAGTCCCAGTTCTGTCACTAGCTGGGCAGCAGTTTCCTTTTTCGTAAACACCGAAGATACCTGGCCTGACAGTTGTTAAGGATGAAATAAGATAATTGATATGAAATTTGTTTTTAGAAAGCTAAGAAATCCTATACCAATATACAGCATTATTATAATTACACCACAAACGCTGAGAAGTCCTAGGGAATAGAAGCTAGGGAGAAAGCAGTGAAGCTGTAAGACATGAAAGGGAAAGAGAGAACACTCAGTTGTGACAAGAATTACATGGCAAGCCATAGTTCTGTCAGCCCTGCTTAAGACTGACAGTGGTTGCTGAAATCTCTGGTTCACAGATGAGATGCAAGAACAGGGCAGTGATGCCTGCAGCAGCTCTTTTACTAGGGTGGGTGGTAGGAAAGTAGTGAGAAACCCTTCATACTACAGTGATGCCAAATTAGGAAAACACAGTCATAGCATTTAAATGTAACCCCCAACACAATGATCTTTTCCTGTGCCTTAGGGATGCTTCCCAAATATGCCATCTTGCAAATTTTTATTGAACAAATAAAGTAAGCATTGACACAGAAAGGCCTCATTATCATCTCTGACAGATCACTTTGAAGTATATTGTGGCTGAATACAAGTATTTCCTCTCAACACTAATTTAAAAATGAATACACTACCCTCTAATATCCCATCAGAATAGCAAAGAGTAGTACTTACTTCAGCTTACTCTTGCCCTTGGTTTTGGAGGTACCAGATGTTTTGCTCTTCTTTGGCTTTTCTTCCTTGAGCCTCTCCCCACTGCTCTTTTTCCTGCGTTTCTTTTCACCTTCCTCCTCAGGCCGAACACTGGGCAACTCATCCTCATTCAGGACTCGAGGAATGTTCTGCTCACCCCGAGCACGGGCTCTAGCAATGGCCTCTGCTACAATCCGATTTGCTTTCTCTTGTTTCTTCTGGTGCTCCAGCCTGCGGTTTTCCTCCATTCCTGTCTTGCCCCCCGTATGAGGAGCAGAGCTTGCTGGTGAGGACAGAGCTGCCACTTCACTGGCACTTAGGACTTTAACTACGGAAAGTCCAGAAGAGGCCCCTTGGGAAGAGCCAGCCTACAGAAATGAAAACACTAAACTGTCAATAATGTGGCAGGTAACTGGACTAAATAAAACCCAGCTCTGAAGCAGGTTGGCTTGAAACATTAGTTCACTAATTCCTTAAGAATCAGGCCCAAATCTCACTAAACCTGCACACATTTTTTAAAAAACAAGGTTTTTAGGGGTATTTTTGGTGGGAAGGGGTAAAAAAAGGCAGTAATTATGGCAAATTAAACTTCAATATCCTTTAACCATGCTATTGCCAATATCCATCCTCATCACTCTAGAAAAATTCCAAATATAACCAATATAATACTGTTCTTTGGACTGAAAATAAAACTCACATTCTCCTCTTAGCTTACCTTTACCTCCCTGGGGATTGGGGGGATGGGGGGTGGGAGGAATGATAATCACTTGACCTCTTTAAGACTAGTTATCTTGCAAATGAGGATATTTAGCACCATTTTTATTTCACAAGATTGTAAATGAGAGAGTTCAAAAACAAATACCAGATAAATTACCTCTTATCCTAACCCAATAAAAAGCCTTAAATCTTGTCATGAGATAATTAAAACAAGATTTCCATGGGGGAAAGAATAAGTCTACATCCCAGTTGAGAGGTATAAATCTAAAGAGGCCTCATATTCAGCAATGAGTGGTTGCTGAGGGCAGTAACAGGGAACCAAGGTCTATTTTCTCTCCTGTGTAGGTCTCACCTGTGGCTGTAGTACCACCTTGAGTGGTACTGAAAGTCTCTGTCCTGGGCTCTGCCCTGGTCCCATTATCTGAGCCTGCTGCACGGAGGAGAGTGTCACTGGCTGGGTTGAGGGTGGCTGCTGGGGCTGCGGCTGTGATGACGGAGGCTGTGGTACAATCTGGATTTTCTGCTGTGGCTGCTGCACCTGCAGCTGGATAGTTACTACTTTGGCAGGCTGCCCCTGGGCATTCTTGGCTTGAGTTAGGGCTGCTAGTTGGTTGCCCTGTAAAACTATCTTCCCTGGGAGACTCCCTAGCACGACACGATGTCCTTGGGGACCTCCAGACTGTGGCTGCTGGAGGACCAGGGTGATGCGTTTTGATTCACCCTAAAGAAAGGAAATTGCAAGAGATACATTAAAGGATGGTATACACCTTAAATATTTACACCAGTTTTCCTCATCCTTGAAAAATAAAAACTGAGGGGGATTAGACAGTATAATTCATTTTACTCATCCTCCTCCTCTGTCTTGATAGAATCTTTTCTGCAACACCTCTGCCCTGTGGGTATCAAGCCTACTTTTGAAAAATTCCTAATGGGAGGGTATCTTCTAAGACAGTCATTCCATTTTTTTGGAATTCTATTAGAACAAAAGTATTTTTACTAAACTGAAATCCACCTCTTTATTTCTACTAATTCTACTTATCTTGATACTGCTGCTGTCACTCCCAAACTCTTTATTCAGAGGTGAGTGCCTCTATTTTCTTAGAATAGAAACTGGCCTTTTCACTGAGCACAGCAGGACAACGATCTTAGTAATAAGAACAGGGGAAAGGTACACATAGCTTCTCAGTCTTACAAATTTTTTTTTCCCAAAAATGATACTTTGTTCCCACAGCATCCTATGTTTCTCATAAAACTTTCTAGCATACGTTATTGTGAATTCTGGTCTATCCTGCCTGGCAGACGGAAGCTCTCTAAGTACAGGGGCTGTGGCTGTCTGGATCAGTATCAGCATCAGCAAGAATTCAGAAAACTGTTAACACTAACTGCTTCCACCTGGCAAGCAGTAAGTATGTGGCTGTCAAAATTAACTGTTAAAAAGCAAAGGTGGAATTTAAACAGGATTTCCTAGAGCTAGTGCTCATGTGTTCTCTCTCACAGAGTTGCTGGGCCCTCTACTAAACCAAAATTCACCTCCCCCTTTCACTCAAGTCACCTGAGTAGGTGTAGAGGTCAGTGTAACTGCAGGCTTCAGTGGGGGCCCTGTGGCCCCAGGGTTTCCAGCAGGAGCTGAACCCTTAACTGGCTGTAGGACCAGCTGCTTTACTGGTCGGCTGGGCTGGACAATGCGCTGAACAGTAGTAGCCTGGTTCCCAGGGACCTTGGCGGCCAACACTGTATTACCAGAGACAATGGAAACACCTGGTCGAAGGGGAGTGCCGGTCAGCACTTTGGTAAAAGTGACTTTTCCACCATTGGCTGTGCCAGCCACCAAGGGCTGAGCTGTGCTGGTGATACCTTGGGCCTGAATTTGTGCCACATGGGCACCAGTGACTGAGGAGCTTGGTGGGGCTTTAAGGATAACAATCTTAGGGGCTGACTGAGGTGGTTGCCCTCCAGCACTACTGGAGGACACAGCTGTGGCAGAGACACCCATGAAAGGATTCCCTTGGCTCAGAATCTCCTGGTTCTTGGAGACCTGCAAAAGTCCTGATGTTGGCGTTGGTGTCTGTAAGACAGGTTGGGCTGGCTGCTCCTGGCTGACAGGCTGAGTGGTATAATCATGCAAAGTTAAAGATTCTGGAGCTGGAGCTGTTGATTCCTTGGGAAGTTCTGTGGAGGCTGTTTCCTCCGGTGGGGGGACCAGGTCACTTGCTGATGGATTCCCCACATCGCCACCTCCACCATCTTGGTTCATTTGATCCAAGGAGTCCAGAGAGCTTGGCAGTCCAAGGGCTTCCTCAATGGGGTCTTGTGTGACCTGGTTGAAGCTGTCATCAGTCAGAGAGTCCAGGCCAAATAAATTTGGGTCATCAAACAGATCCATGATGGGGTCTGCCATCTTGGGACAGCAATGGAGGGTACTTCCCCAAGGTCTAGGAAGGGAAGGGGAGGGGGGGTACTGGCTCTCCCCTCCCCTCCCCTATTAAGAAAAAATGTACACAATGGAAGACTACTCTTCAGGTTAAGAGACAAGAAACAAGTGCATGTCAGATTGTCCTGACCTTCATGGAGCAAGATGGCTAGGTCTTCAGAGGAAGATGGTGGAACTCCTGTTGTGGGAAGACAAATGAAAAATAAGCAAAGTAGGTGAGCTCAGGAAAAATTCCTCCTTCTCAGGTGCTACCCTTATTATCAAATCATATCAAAATAGTAAAAGAAGAGGGAAATACGAAGTAATCTGAGGATAGAGACAAAGAAGAAAATACCTGTATTTCTGCTTCAAAACTGAAACTAAAATAGTAATAAAACAAACCAACTCCCTTTTGGGACTCTTACACCTCTACACTTTGAAGCTTGTCTGTCAACATCATTCAGCTATCTTTGTCCATTTCTTTTTACAATTATCATTCTTAGGTAGAGATCAGGTAATTTAATGGTCATTCACCTTCTACTTAGATTTCTTAAGTTGACAGAACTAAGTATATCATTCTTAGGTTTGTAAACTTTATTCCAGTTAACATATTAATCTATATATAGTATTTCTGTTCTGAATCTTCTCCCCAATCTCATATTTAAGGTAAAAAACTTCCTTTGCAAGGGATTCAAAGAATTCTATCTTTTAGTTCCAGTTTATATTCCAGTTTAAAGTTGGGAATATAAACTTTCTTATCACTTCCTATATATACCCCGTATTTCAGTCTGGCTAAACAACACAGTTCCCTTAATATGATTCTTATCTGTATGTCTTTGCCTATTATGCTGTGGCTTCTGTCTGAACACCTCCACTGTACCCCCAACATCTCTCCCAGGTGAAATCTTTTCCACCCTCAAAGGTCTTCTCCTCTACAAGATGAGGCCCTTTAACGGAGCATTTGTGATGACTTGGTCCGTTCACCTTCTTTAAATAGCACAACACTGTTTGCACCTTATCGAGAGCACTTGTATTTATATTATACTAACATAAATGTCTTGTCCATAACCTCTGAAGGCCCAAATGGTTCCTTCATGCAAATGTTAAAAAGCTGCCTGCTCCTGAAGATGGTTATCTGCCCTCTGCTGGAAATCGGTCATATTATTGATGATGATAAGGAGTATGTGCAATGCACATCCTGCACAATCCTATATGGTGGCCCAGCTCCTCCTTCCCAAAGAGACAAAAGAAGTTCCTGGTGATGGGAGACCATGTATTATTTATCTGTGGGTCCCTAAAGAACAAGCAGGATATCATATATAGTAGCTGCTTAAAAAATATTGAATGAGTTAATATATCTGCTTGCAGTATCTGGAATGAACCATGCAGACCTTACACACACTATTCAGGGGTGTCTAACCTGCAGCCCGCATGTGGCGCAGGATGGCTATGAATGTGAACCAACACAAAATTAAAAATTTACTTAAAACCTTTTTTTTTTGGCTCATCAGTTTTTGTTAGTGTTCACATATTTAATGTGTGGCCCAAGACAACTCTTTTTCTTCTTCCAGTGTGGCCCAGAGATGTCAAAAGGTTGGACACCCCTGTACGGTATTCCCTGATTCTAAGATGAGACAGTAGAAAGCTTCTCATCTTGAAAAACTGTTCTACAATAATTCCAAGTATGTTTACTAAATCCACATCTGGGGCGTCAGGTTCATGAAAATGTTGGAAAAAGGAAAAACCAATAAAAAGAATTATAATAGCAATAAATAAACAATATAAAAATGTTTTATCTGTTCTTTGTAACATGATGTCAGAATATTATACAATCCAAGAAAGCCTTACTTGATAAAACCATTTCTCCTAACTTTTAGAAGACACCAGAGAAGAAGCTTCTAAATGACAAAGTATAGACTTAAGTTTTCCACACAACCCCCAAACCTTTTCTCTTCCTTAACCCACTCCAGTTATCCTTATAAAACAATATAGCAATGTGGGTAAATATCTCGGAAACTCAGAAATAAATAAAAAGAACAGACTCATCAGTAGCTGGCACATCAGTCAAAATTACAAAGCATACATGGCATTTCCACCAGTGGTAAACAAGATCTCCCTTGCTTCAGTAATTGTGTACCCTTCACATGTTATGCAGGATCCCTATCACTTCCCTCTCCTGGGTAAACTATTCCACCAGCTCATTCCAGCCTGTCCTATCTAATTCCCTGCCCCAGCTACTCAAAATAATGATCAGAAAAGTTACCAATGTTTCTTCGTTAAGTAAAAATCGACGCAATAATTTTATAAACTTTCTCAACGCTTACCATCAACTTTTTTCTAGTTATGCCCTTGCTCTGCTACTTAGTATCTTTCACCTCCTATTCAGTGTCAGAGAAGCTACACTATCCAAGAGAAGTGACACTAAATATCTAACAGTTACGTGTCATATAAAAACTACAATGAAAGTTTTCACTAACTAGAAGTTTATGCTGAGAATAGTTTATAACTTGCTTTTTCTTTCATGGGGTATTTTGCCCTTTCCATGGCTATTTATTCATCCAAATCAGACCGGGGATCAACTGGGGATCAAACCCACAATCTTTTGATGTACGGATGACACACCAACCAACCAAGCCACCCAGCCAGGTTCAAAGAGCTGTGTTTCTCCACTAAAAAATGAGATAACAGTTTCTGAAATATTTCCTTATTTCCCCCCTACTCCCAATATGACTCAAGCACTATACATTTCTAAAAGATCAATGCAATTATCGTTTTTCTCCCTTCCCAGTTTTTGGGTCAAATTTCTGCTTTTCCTGGTTCAGTCTGGGCCCAATAATTTAAAAAACCTCGCCACTGACTTAAAGCCCCACCACCAAGTTTTACAGCTTTTCAGTCTCATCCCATCAACTCACTTCTACTGACCTAATTCATCTTGCACATATTTTTAAATCCCAGTCTCCTGCTCCTTTCTAACTCCCACCTTGAAATTGTCCTTGCCTCTCAAAAGATTAAATCTCCCCCAACATACCTCCAATTTCCTTCACTCCTCCTATTCTTACTTATGGGTCGCCTTAGCTGTAGCCATCCACATCTAGCCTATCCTACCACACTCTTCTATCTCATGCTTCAAACCTTCATAGTAAAAATAGAGTTTAAGCATTCAAATATATGAAGCACTTAGATACCCCAAATGAAGTGCCTAGGTAAAGAAGTCAATATCACTGCCCAAGAGAGAAACACATGTATATGCTCAAAAGGAAAAAGAGTTTAATGACTACAATTGATTAATCACTTTCACTAATTCCAAACCAATGACAGAAACCTTGAGGGTTAAGAGTTAGTTAGGGAGAAGTGGAACAAACTAGTCAGTTAAGGTTAAAATCCAAAACCTTACCTATATTCTCCAAATAACAAGCCAGCCAACACTAAGAAATACTTTATATAATCGCCCCTCCTCTCACCTCCTTCTTAAAGAGGTAACTACTCTTTCCCTTCCATGTAAGTCTAAACTGCTATTCTTCTACAGCTTTATCACCTTTAATATAGTTCTTGGTTTTTTGTTTTGTTTTGTTTTGTTTTTAAATGTAGAGTTCCAACTCTACCTTTCTTATTTTACATGTCTCCTCACCCATCCTGATTTCAATAACTTTTCTATCTAATCATGACTTTATTTTAATTCAACTCTACATACTTTTCCATCTCAATCTTCCCATACTTGTTGTCAACAAAGCAATGATTCTCAATTGGAGAGGATGGGAGGAATGGCAGTTTGAAATGTGTATTTAATATCATAATTTTATATTTATCAAATGGAAAGGGAAAACACACCTCATTGCTTAGGTTATTTATAGTTAGTAAAACTGGACGAAATTTTCTTGGCTAGTGAGGATGTATAAAAGACAAGGGGCATGGGGGGAGGAGAGAAAGCAGCAGCATGCCTGGCTTGGAAGGGTTATCAACAGCACTGTGGTGGGATACGATTTCTTATGGACTCTCACAAGGGAATGTAGCAGTTATTCTTCATGATGGATGAGAAACACTGCAACAGAGATTAATCCAGTTGTCTAATAGGTAAATCTACATAAACTGAACTACAGACATCCATCCTCCATTTAAAGATTTCTCTGTACTGCCCATCCCCTTAAAAG
Source organism: Glossophaga mutica (assembly GCA_039655065.1). Taxonomy (NCBI): domain Eukaryota; kingdom Metazoa; phylum Chordata; class Mammalia; order Chiroptera; family Phyllostomidae; genus Glossophaga; species Glossophaga mutica. The sequence continues at coordinate 73,625,836 of CM077303.1, forward strand.
ATAATGAACAAATGCCATATTGACAAATGCAGGCCTTTTTCGGTAATACGTACTTTTTCAAAGTACCACCCATGACCATTTAACCTCTATCTGCTCAAAGATTCAGAAAATAACGCCCTGGCTGGTGTAGCTCAGTGGATTGAGCACGGGCCTGCGAACCAAAGGATCGCGGTTCGATTCCCAGTCAGGGCACATGCCTGGGTTGCAGGCCAGTTCCCAGCAGGGGACACCTGAGAGGCAACGATACATTGATATTTCTCTCCCTCTCCCTCTCTCCTACCCTTTCCATCTAAAGATAAATAAATCTTTAAAAAAAAAAAATTCAGAAAATAACAACCTATCTTACTTCAAAGTATAAATTGTTATTGGAAACTGTCTCCTATCCTCCTTTCAAGAGGATCAGCTGCAGATAGACATAAACACGTTATTGAAACACAAGATACTCGGAAGCAGCTTAAATAAGAAGTCCCTTGAAAATAATCAAAAGGTCTAAAATGAAAATCACCAACATACTTTTAAAAGAGGATTTAAAAACTGTGCTGTGGAGACATTTGTGAGACCCAAAGGGTCTCGTATCTTATAAAAAAATGGGAAACAAACAACCAAGGAGAATGTAATCACAATTTAGGGTCAGCTAAGGATCAGGATGGAAGGACACGTACCATTAGAAATGGAGCTTTTAACTTGGAGCCACTCAGATTTCCCCCAAGACTGAGTTCCTATGCCATTTCCTCTATCTTCACCATTCTCTTTGCTAAATGCGGCTACTGTTTTTGTTTTACCAATTACTCAAGGAAAAAGTGCACCTCAATCAGGGGTATGGACATTTGGGGGCAAACATGGCTGATAAAGTGAGCCCTTCTGAATAAACAAGAAAAGCAAAACAGGCAATTATGAAAACTAAAAGCATGTACGTATGTTCAGGGGGTAAAGAAGAAACTACAGAAATTATGTACTCATGTGAAATAGGGGAAGGGGCAAGGTAAGGAAGTCAGGGGTTTTGAACAGAGAAACGCAACTGGGGGGTGGGGGTGGCGGGGACCCGGGTACATTACCTGCTCATACTGCCGGGGTTGGTGCCAATAAGGCCCATACAGCAGAGATGGGTAATTTCTGGCAACTGGCGCCCCAAGATGGAGATGAGGTACATGCACTTGAAGGAGGGAGCTAGCGGGGTGCCCTCCAGAGTGGGGATGGCCAAGACGGGAAGATGCGAGGAGGGGGGGGTGTGGATGCCCGGGTGGGAGCAATGTTAGGGCGGAAGCTACAGACTGGAAGGCCAACAAGCCCTGAAGGAGAAAAGGAGTTGTGCCTCACCCCCATGGGAGAAGAGAGGTACCTTTACCTGCAGCGGCGTGGGGGGGCCGGTTCGCCCCTCTCGCTGTCTCTCCAGCACCAGTTCCCCCTCCTCCTGCGCAACCTAACATGCTGCGCCAGCCCGCCCCGCACCCTGATTGGCCAAACTACACTGCCAATCACCAGAAGAGCATACACGCAAAACAGCGCAAAGGGTGGGACTTGGGACAAGATCTTCCCCCTCCCCCGCCACCGCGAGTTAGTTTGAGAGCGCACGGAGAGGCCTATCCGGTTTCTAGGGCCGAGGCAAGCCTGCAGCTTGCTTGAAAAAAAAAAAGGGGGCCTGGCCAGAGGAACGGTCTCAAGCTGCAAGAAACTAGTCCTAGGGATTAAATTCCCTACAACCTACACTGTATTCTGCATACCAAAGAGTATAAACTCAGGAAGGAGGGTTCCACACTAGGCCAACTCTGCCTTCCCCTGAATTCCGTGCCTTCTAGCAGCCCTGTCAAACCCTCTGCTGTAGTGACTACACCTTAGCCCATCCATTGAAAAGGGGCCAAATCTTCCCTTCATCATGGGAGTGAGGCTGCTCAGTTGACAACGAACATGGGGCCTTTTTAGTCTTAAAAGATAAAGAACAACTTCTGCCACAACTCCAAATACTGGTTTGCATTCTTGACACTCCAACGGGGGGTGGGAGGGTTGGGGGGCAGCAGTTACCTCTTTCCAGGAGCCCTCTAACAATTCCCAGCCCCCACCCCTCCAAAACACACACCCAACTCCTCACCTCAAAACCTGGTGGTCTGCCCCCACCTCATTTCCGTTGAAACTCAGCCTCTTTGACATACTAGCTAGTGTCCACTTTGCAATGCCACTTGACACCACTCATTCCCAATGAGACTGGTCAACTCCAGAATGATGCATGCTTAAATCCCCCAAGTAAACTGTTGTTAAAAACAGTTGCTGACTTCCCAACCATGTTTCCCCTGAAATGTAACCATTCTCAACATTGAAATCCTATGTTCTGTACTCTGGAACACCAATGAGGAAGCAGATCAACTTGGCTGTAGATCTCCTATTTTTAAACATCCTAGCATTACCACTATTGCTAGGAACACTTAGTTACCACTCCTGTAAACAGCAACACTGTTTTCCTATTCACTCAGGCTCAAAACCTCAAAGGTGTCTCTAAAACCTTTTCCTATATCCACCAGCCAGTCATTTGCCAAGTCCCACTGATACCTGCAATATATCGGGGCCAAACTTTGGAGCTGGCAAAGACTTCAGCAATCACACAAAGTCTGCCCTCTTGTACAGATGAGAAAACTGACACTTAGAGAGTAGAATGATTCAACTATGAAATTAAGTGGCAAAGTTAGGATTCATATATTCTGACTCTTCTGTTTCTGCTGCTTCCTCTTTATTTATTTAGTTGCTCATGTAAGAGCCTCATAACTAACCCATTCTGTTACCAGATTATTTCCTAAAACACAGGAGGGCCAAATCAGTCTCTGGCTTGAAAACTTTCAGAGGTTCCCTGTCACTTAACACATAAATCTTAAGAATACTTTTTGCCTTTCCAGTCTTATTTTCCACTATTCTTCCACTTATAAACTAGGAAAAAAGACAAGTTACTCTTTATTATTTCATCATTTGCTGAGCATATAATATACCAAGTAATGAGGTAGTATTAGCGAACCAAAGATGAATAGACATGATCTCTACCCTCAAAGAACTCACAATATGTAGGAGTATATTTGAGTATATGTGGGGAGAGAGCAAAGAGTAGGGATTATGACAGTAGTGACAAATGTAAACAATTACAATACACAGTGATATATGCAATGAAATAAGCAGGGGGCTATTACAGAAACAGATGAAAGAAACTTAATAACTTAATAAGATAAGGTATCAAGGAAGTAGTTTCTTAATGGATAAGGAGTTAACTAGGGAAGGTAAATTGGCTACAGGAAAGGGTATTCAGGCAGCAAAAATGGTTAAGAGGAAAGACAAAACAAAGCACAGCAATGAGAAACAACAACATGAAACATATAGCAGACACTCTAATATAGTTCAGTCCTGCAAAGTATAGATCACAAAGAAGAAATCAGAGAGAGATGGGACTGAAAGGATAGGTAAAGGCCAGACCCTGCAATGAGGGTCTTGAAGCATTAAAACTTTTTTTTTAAAGACATTATTTATTTTAGACAGAGGGGAAGGGAGGGAGAAAGAGCAGGAGATAAACAGTGATTGGCCCCCAACTAGAGACTGGCCAGCAACCCAAGCACATGCCATGACTCGGGAATCAACCTGCAACTATTCAACAACCATCCGTTTGTGGGGTGCTGCCCAACCCACTGAGCCACACCAGTCAGGGCAAAGGATTTTCTTAAAGGTGGATGAGGAGCCACTGAAACAGGGAATGATGTGACTGGAATTGTATTTTGGTTAGCTAACTCTGGCTGTTAGATACAGAATAGATTTGGAGGATGAGGGGACAGAGGACACAGAAGTAGTTAGGAGGCTGCTATGGTAGTCCTAAGAAGGGTTGTATACTAGATATTTGCTGATTTTCTTTCTGCCCAGCAACCAACAGCACCCCTTCTATACTGGGGGAATAGGCCTGGTAAGAGTCTTCAATGGGAGGCTAGATATTACCTCCCACTATAGAGCCAGGGGGTTGGGGGATAGGAGGTTGGAGGAGAAGGTCCCACCTTCTCTTCCTGGCAGAGATAAAGTATACACACAACCTGGGCCACTTAAACTGGACATTTCTTAGGGGAACTTTGACTTTGAAGAGGTAATGTAAAGACTCAGAACCAAGGAGTTAGACAACATTCAGCTTTTTTTTTTTTTTTTAAGATTTTTATTTATTTATCTTTAGAGGGGAAGGGTAGGAGAGAGGGAGAGGGAGAGAAATATCAATGTACGGTTGCCTCTTGTGTGTCCCATGCTGGGAACTGGCCTGCAACCCAGGCATGTGCCTTGACTGGGAATCGAACCGCGATCCTTTGCTTCGCAGGCCCGTGCTCAATCCACTGAGCTACACCAGCCAGGGCAACATTCAGCTTCTTAAACAGAATGTTCAGTAGTGTGACCCTGACTATGTTCTTCATTTCTCTAATCTCTCCTGGTTTTAGATAATTTTCTAAACCAGGTGCTCTAGCATTCCTGTTGATTTTGTGAACCACATAATACCCTTCTAATAAATTCCCTTTCTGCGTGGGTTAGTCAAAAGATGATTTTTGTGGTTTGCAAACAAAAATCCTAACAAGATGATTAGGGCCTGAATCATAGCAATGTAGTTCAAAAGGTATTGATGGGAAGGAAGGGACAGAGCCAAGTATACTTAGAGGATAAAAATTAGTGGAATTTGGAGTTTAGAGGCAAAGATGACTTCAACCATGTTGAATTTGAGTTACCTATAGTATGCTAAGTAGTGATACTCAACAGGAGGTTGGATGTACAACTCTAATGGTTGGCTTGATGATAAGTTTAGAGTCACCAGTATCTAAATGGTAGTTTTGAGAGCAAAGATTACCCAGGGAGTGTGAAGAGCAAAGCAAGTATACAAAAAACTGCATTAATACTGTTGGGGAGACAATAGAGAATGCTGGGGTCTGTGAAGAAGTGGAGAGCCCATGTCCATTCCAAAGAGTTGCTGCTATCAGCTGTAGTTAAGTGCTGCCATATGGAAATACACATCCAAGGTTGAGCAAGAACTTCAGATTTTTCAAAAGCCAGAAATAAGAGTTTTATGTAAATCTTCTAGGTTTTAAATGTACACTGCCAATAAAAAAATGAAAGAATGTTTTCAATGCTATAAAGACTACACAAAACACTTAGCTGGAACCCCAATTGTTGAGATTTTTTTTCATGTAGAGTGAGAAAAGCTAAGGAAGAACCCAGGAGAACATCAGGATTTAAGAATCAGAATAAGATGCACCTACCAAGCAGCTAGAGAAGGAAAAACTAGAGAAGCAGAGAGGGCAATACCACAGAGGCAGAGAGCAGAGCATTTCAGGGGGAAAGAGTGATCAATTATATTGAACAAAGCAAAATGTCCAATAATAAAAGAACTTTAACTATCTATTGGATTTATTTTTTCTTTCTTTTTTCCCATTGTATTTAATGGTTGAAAACCTTCTTGATCCTACTTTTCATCGTCAAGCCAAACGTTATCAGTGTGATATGAGCTTTCATAGCATTTGAAAGAACTTTTTAAGAATAATTGGACTTCCAGCCAAGATGGTGTCGGAGGTGGATACACTTTGCCTCCTTGTACAACCAAAAAGAAGGACAACAAATTTAAAAACAAAAAATAACCAAAATTTCTAGAAAAACTGAACTATATGGAAGTCCGACAACCAAGGCTTTAAAGAAGAAACATTCATCCAGACCGGTAAGAGGGTCAGACACTGGCGGCCAGGTGGAGAAGACTCGCCGCAAGGTGGTGGCTGGAGGACCAGGGCAGGCAAGGGGGCAGCTGGCGGACCAGGAGAGGTGGCCGTTAGCAGACCTGGCTGTCCCACACTTGCATGCGGATGAACCAGGAGGAACAACTGGGAAGTGAGACAGACGATGAAAAACCAGGGTTCCAGCACCAGGAAATAAAGCCTCAAAACCTCTGACTGAAAAAAACCTGTGGGGATGGCAGCAGTGGGAGAAAGTGCCACCTCCACAGGAGAGTTCATTGGAGAGACCCACAAGGTCCTAGATGTACACAAGCCCACCCACACAGGAATCAGCGCCAGAAAGGTCCAACTTGCTAGTGGAGAGTGGGGGAAGTGACTGAAAGCTGCAGAGAGCTCAGCAAGAGGCACTGTTCCCTCTCAGACCCCTCCCCCACATACAGCGCCACAACACAGCCACAGAGGTTGCCACAACCTGGCAAATACCTAAGGCTTTGCCCCTTACTATGTAACAGGCCTGCCAAGGCAAAAAAATATGATCCAAATGAAAGAACAGATCAAAGCTCCAAAAATAGAACTGAGCGGTGAAGAGATAGACAAGGTATCAGATACAGAGTTCAAAACACTGGTAATCAGGATGCTCACAGAAATGGTTAAGTTTGTTAGCAAGATAGAGGAAAAAGTGAAGGCTATGAAAAGTGAAATAAAGGAAAATGTACAGGGAACCAACAGTGATGGGAAGGAAACTGGGACTCAAATCAATAGTTTGAAGCAGAAGGAAGAAATAAACATTCAACCAGAACAGCAGGAAGAAACAAGAATTCAAAAAATGCCGACAGGCTTAGGAACATCCAGGACAACTTTAAATGTCCCAACATCCGAATCATAGGGGTACCAGAAAGAGAAGAGGAAGAGCAAGAAATTGAAAACTTATTTGAAAAAATAACGAAGGAGAATTTCCCCATTCTGGTAAAGGAAATAGATTTCCAGGAAGTTCAGGAAGCTCAGAGAATCCCAAAGAAGTTGGACCCCAGGAAGCACATACCAACGCACATCATAATTACATTAGTCAATATTAAAATTAAGGAGAGAATCCTAGAAGCAGCAAGGGATAAGGGGACAGTCACCTACAAAGGAGTTCCCATCAAACTGTCAGCTGATTTCTCAAAAGAGACCTTACAGGCAAGAAGCGGGTGGAAAGAAATATTCAAAGTCATGAAAGGCAAGGACCTACATCCAACATTACTCTATCCAGCAAAGCTATCACTTAGAATGGGAGGGCAGTTAAAGTGCTTCCCAGATAAGGTCAAGTTAAAGGAGTTCATCATTACCAAGCCCTTGTTACATGAAATGTTCAAGGGACTTATCTAAGATAAAGAAGATGATCAAAAATATGAACAGTAAAATGACAACAAACTCACAACTATCAACAACTGAACCTAAACAAACTAAGCAAACAACCAGAACAGGAACTGAATCACAGAAATGGAGATCACATGGAGGGTTATCAGCAGGGAAAGGGAAGGGGGAGAGCGGGGGAAACGGTACAGGGAATAAGTAGTATAAATGGTAGGTACAAAATAGACAAGGGGAGGTTAAGAATAGTATGGGAAACGAAGAAGTCAAAGAACTTACACGTACGACCCACAGACATGAACTAAGGGCAGGGGGAATGATGGTGGGAGGGGGTGTGCAGGTTGGAGGGGAATAAAGGAGAGGAAAAAATGGGACAACTATGGTAGCATAATCAACAAAAGATATTAAAAATAAAAAATATGAAAAGGCAAAAAAGAAGAAATTGTAATATTCTGGGTATACTGGGTTAAATAAATTGTGTTATTACAAATTAAAAAAAAATAATCATCTTTGCCCTGACTGGCGTGGCTCAGTGGGCTGGGCATCACACTGTAAACTAAAAAAGCTGCTGGTCCGATTCCTGGTGCCTGGGTTGCAGGCCGAGCCCCCAACTGGGGGCTTGCAAGAGGCAGCCATATCAATGTGTGCCTTTTACATCCATGTTTCTCTCCCTCTCTTTCTCTATCCCTCCTCCTCTCTCTAAAAATAAATAAATAAAACCTGTGTTTAAAAAAAGAATAAAAAAGAATAATTACCTTCTATTTTATATTTTATATATATCTGCATATGGAGGTATTATGGGCTTTCAAGTCCGAAGGATGTACAATCAGATCTTTATCCCACCAAGTTTAACCTTTTTGATTCCAATTCATTCCTCTCTACAAAGGAGGGTTATGTTACAGGGCCACTAATTAGGAATAATGAAACACCTAACACAGTATTTGGTATATAACTACTATGCCCTAGGAGGTACTCAACAAATGTTGCTAAATAGACAATTGGGGAAAATTTTGCCAGTGTGTCTGCCTAATCAGTTTTATTGGGGATCACCTCTCAAATTAATGGTCTCCAAAATAATCTATTCATTTCAGCAGGCTAATTCCTACAAACTTGAATATATACTCTTGCTCTCTTCCTTTATATTAAATCTAATTTAAGGCACACAGGAAAACTGCACTTTAGATTCTAGAGTCTAAAGATCATGTTCAACTAACTGGCTTTGATCAGCCTAAACCTGCTATAGATGTTCTAGATCACTAGTATACAACTTTGAGTGGTAAGGGACCTAAATTGAGCCTCTCAGGTATCCAAGGAAGGGCCATAAAGATTTTAGAAAAAGCAGCCACACCTTCAAACACTTTTTTTGGGTGGCTTCCAGGACATGATACTTTTCCGGTTTTCCTTCTACCTCTGTGGCCACTTCTCCTTTGCTATTCTTTTTTTTCCTCTACCAGCCTTTAACTGTTGAAATTCACAAAGCTTTGGTCCTAGCGCCCTCTTTATTTCTCATTCTATACTTTTCAAGAATGTCTAATTAAGACTCATGACCTCAATTATTATTTTTTCCACCGAATTATCTATATACTTATATCTCCAGACCTGTATATCCATTTACTTACTCAATAGCTCTTGGTAGTCTGTCCAGTCTCCTCAGTTGACCTACTTGTCCAGCTCTCCCTACAAGGGACTTATAACCTCAGGAAGTTTGATTCCTTGGTAGTCTCTCTCGCTTCCTCCATCCCCACCACCATGCACACACACGCACAAAGGTGGTAATCGCCCTCCAGCATCTCCTATTCAGTCATGGCTGTAGGGACCAGAGACCCTCTTCCTTACCACCTACATCCAATATCTGTAAATCCTGCCTTTACCTCTGAAATATCCCTCCAATCTATCCACTTCTACGTCTATTGACATTCTGGATCAATTTACCACCCTCATTTCCCTGAACTAGTGCAACTACCTCCTAACTGGTTCCCTTCCATTCCTGCCTATTTAATTTTTACTTATCCTTCAAAGCTCATTTCAACATTTCAAAAAAAAAGCTTTCCCTGATTTCCCACACAAAATACAACCAAATTCATACAGTTTGCATTACATATCAGGTATTCTTCTACTCTTCTGAACAATACAAATAAGAGTCCAGCCCTGGCTGGCGTAGCTCAGTGGATTGAGCGCGGGCTGTGAACCAAAGGGTCACAGGTTCGATTCCCAGTCAGGGCACATGCCTGGGTTGCAGGCCAGGCCCCTAGTCGGGGCCATGTGAGAGGCAACCACACATTGATGTTTCTCTCCCTCTCTTTCTCCCTCCTTTCCCCTCTCTAAAAATAAATAAATAAAATCTTAAAAAAAAAAAAAAAAAGTCCAGCAAAAGTAATGCCTGCTTGAGTGTGGTTGGTAGGGTAATAATATGGGTGTCATAATTTACAGTTTTAATTTGAAAACTTTGCCTAAAATGTCAAATGGTGTCCTGGTGATATTGTTATGTGACAGAACTATATGCTTATGATTTTGTAATGAAAGATTTTGTGCCCTGGCTGGTGTGGCTCAGTGGATTGAGTGCTGGCCTGTGAACTAGGGGATCACCGGACTGATTCCGTCAGGGCACATGCCTACGTTGCAGGCCAGGTCTCCGGTAGGGGGCACGTGAGAGACAACCACACACTGATGTTTCTCTCCCTCCCTTCCCCTCTCTCTAAAAATAAATAAATAAAATCTAAAAATAAAAATATAAAAGATTTTATAATCAAAAAGGATGTTATTTGTGCCAGACCCTGTACAGAAACCTATTTCATTTTCTTAAGCCTAAAATAACTATCTGTATTTTATAGATGAGGAAACTGAGGCATAGAAAGATAAGTAATTTGCCCAACATCCCACAGCTATTGAAAAGTGGTGCCAGATTCAAATTTAGGCAGTGTGGCTTCAGAAGTCACAATCTTAATCTCTCTACTATACTAGGCTATGGGTTACGTGCCCCTATTATAAATTGTCTTGTAACATACATAACTTCTTTTTTGTAGTAGAGATTGATTATGGAGTAATTAATTGTTTGATGCCCCCCCCCCCCCATAGTACAACAGAATGCAAGTTCCACACAGCCAAGAGCTATGTGTGACTGGTTCGTTACAACATGCCCTTTGTTTATGAGGTGGTAATGGACAGTCAGGGTACATTTGTTGAAGGGATGCATTTTCAACTTCCAGCCAATGGTTTGTGGGAGTAAGGCTGTGGAGAGATAATGGGGAGGTTTCTGAGCAAAAGTAAGGGCTTCCCCCAGACTGCAGAGATAGTAACAAAGGGCAGTGACACATTTCCTACCAGGGACACTGAGAAGAGGCATTATAAAATCATCAGCATCTTCATTTCTTAGGACCTGCAGCAGACATGGCTTTTACAGATAGCAAAAGGGGCTACAGATAATACATTTAAAAAACTATGTTCTATAGTGTGATAATAATCACTGTTGGAAGCAAAATTTCAGTCATCTTCTTTAGGCTTGGGCCCATAAAGCCTCAGTGGTGGCCAATTTAAAGCTGTGGCAAGATGCAAATGGATGACACTATATCCACATGACTTGAAAATAGAGCATGCATTTATTTTTAAGTCAGACTCGTTATTGATTTTTTTTTCCCCCAGTAAAACCTCAGAGTTTTGGTCTAAATCTGAAACAGAAAATAAGAGCCTAATCCTTATGCCCTTAAGATAAGTTACACTGGATCTGGAGAAGTTCCTCTTCTCTGGCACGTGGTCACCAAGGTGAACATAATACTCTGGGTTCTGGATGAGGAACATCTAACTGGATCAATATATCCTTGTATGTGATGATGTTTTTGGTCATCCAGCATAATTCCTGGTCCTTTATGCTCTCGCACACCACTCTGACATGCTCTCCTTTAACTAGGCCATAGACATACATTTGTTCAGTCTAACAGAAAAATATAAATATTTTATTTAGGAGGGACTGTTTTCCTTGCAACATTTATGTTAAAAAGGTATGTGTGGCTGCGGAAGGAGAAACATTATAAAGCACTCTTACCACACTTGTGCCTCAAGGCACAAAAACGACCCTAGTGACATGTGACTAATGAAAATTTAGTGTGCCAGTTTGATGTCCATTGGCTAAAAAATAGTTATTTCCAAGACTGACCAAGTGATTTTCCTCTGTGAAGCTTGAACTATTTCACATAATCTTATCTTCAAAATAACTAAGTTAAATAAGAGAAACAAATTATTATTTTTGCCTTTTAACAGATACAAAGACAAAAAGAAATTTTACACTCTCAAGGTCCTACAACTGCCACAGGTACAGCTTTAATAGGCTACTGGATGCCTCCTTGTCTCATATTGTGGACAAAGACACTTCTGCACAGGGGTCAGCACTGAACTTTTAAATAGGGGGAGGCTGGATAATGGATGGAGCTTAGAGTCCAACAGACCAGAGTCCTACTCCTAGTTAAGTTACCTGCGCTTATTTTCTTCTCTTCCATAAAATGAAGCTAACATCACATACATTTCAGGATTATTCTGAAGATTAAAAGATAATTTACAATGTTTGGCATACAGTAGGCAAATAAAAAGGAGTTTATTATTCTCCAATAATTTAAAAATTTACTGATAAAGTTTTCTCTGAAAGCAAAATTACTCCAAGACTTGGCTGAGCTGTTCTGCTAAGCAGAATGGTAGGATACTGAAACGGATATAAAAGTTTCACAATTACAAATGCAGCACTGCTGGGCAAGATGAAAGCACTCCAGCAATACTGTGCTGAGAGAGTAGTACAACCCTTTAACCTCAAAACCACGGAAAAGATTTCAACCAGCACTGGTGTCTAGGGCAACATCCAGGTAATTCGGTTAGTCATTTTTCATCTTTGCAGGAATGATGCCAGTGTCTAGCTCATACTACTCCATTTACTTCACAATATCTGCTCGTGGAAACCTACAGTTTCCCAACTAACCAGGCTGCCCCTTGGTAGTTCATATTGCCCAGATCCGGCTGCCTCAACTTTTGACTCCCATGGCTTTCAGCAGAGCAGTGAGTGGAAGTGACCATTATCTATATATAAGGCCTCATGAAAAAGATTGCCCCTACAGGAGACATACCAGAAAAACAGGCAAAAGCACTACATTTTACACGAGAATTGACATGTTAATAAGCAGCAGCCTCATGTGCTCCACTCCCCAGACGTGGGGTTAAAAAAAAAAAAAAAGAATAACTGAGTACTGAGTGGAAGCACTGAAGAAGAAAACACTGAATAAAAAGTTCAGTATTCATGTAACTTGGTAGCCCCTATTCAAAAATCCAGAAAAATGTTCCCAGTCATTCAGTTTATTTAGGCAGATATATATCTGATAAAAACGTTCTATTATAAAATCCTGCTATGATTTGGGCTCTCAATAGGCAACCCAACTACTGAAATCACTGGTTTCTTCTGGAACTCACCAAAAAGAAATTCCCATATCATTAAGGGGACAATGTACTTCTGAAAACTCATGTCCCAAAGGAATAATTCCCAAAGTGGTAGTGGACTCCCAAAGTATGTAGTGGGGGGAAAAAAACCTCTTTGGATATCCCAAAGGTTTCTATAATGACAGTAAAAGACAATTAGAGAAACCTGGGACTTTATAGCTCTTGAAATTCTTTCTCTCAGATGAAATTAAGAATTAAGCCCTAGCTGGTGTGGCTCAGTGGGTTGAGTGCTGACCTGTAAACCAAAGGGTCGCCTGTTCGATTCCCAGTCACGACACATGCCTGGGGTGACACAGTAGGGTGCACCAAGAGGTAACCACACATTGATGTTTCTCTCTTTCTCTTTCTCCCTCCCTCCCCCTCTCTCTAAAAGTAAATAAAATCTTAAAAAAGAAAAGAATTAAGTTAATATACTTCCTTTCTCAGAAAAATACTGACATAGTTTTAGGAGAACTACAGACTCTCAAAACAAAAAGGTGTTATTACAGAATTGCTAATTACTGGCATATTGGGACATTATCAAAAGAATTAGAACTATCACATTTACTGTACTGACATACAGGGGAGAAAAGAAGCACGGTCCTATTATTACCTAGTAATTTGAGTAGCATGCCACTTAATTACCTTTTTTAAATGAAATAATGTCCGAAAATGCCAAATAAAATGAAGTCAAACACAATGAACTTCTCTGGAAATATACAGAGGAAATAAAACCAGGGATGTTTCATTCTTTCAATGACAAACCCAGGAATTTCTTAATAATTATGCTTAAGAGTAAATACTTTTAGAAAAATCCTTGATTTGTCTTTGAAATTTTTTTGTGTATTTTTATTTGAATAGGAGTGAGTCTGATGTTCTCGGAACTCTTTGCAAACAAACTAATAAGAATATATTTAGACAGTCTGAAATTAAAGAGGCTAGAGCGTTGTCTAGGTTGCACTATTTAGAATATATTCCTGGATGCATCCCTGCTGAAAGTGAATGTACAGCAATTTTCTATGCCAGTCTAGTTTCTGTTTATGCCTGCTGGATTTTGATTATCATGTAACATACATTAGGGGTAGAAAATTAAGTATTTTATTTTAAAAAATCATCTGCTGTAATGTGAAGGCAAGAATTAAGATATTTTAAAATTGACCATTTTGGCCCTGGCTGGTGTAGCTCAGTGGATTGAGCGCGGGCCTGCGAACCAAGGGATCGCGGTTCGATTCCCAGTCGGGGCACATGCCTGGGTTGCAGGCCAGTTCCCAGCATGGAACACACGAGAGGCAACCACACATTGATGTTTCTCTCCTCTCCCTCTCTCCTACCCTTTCCCTCTAAAGATAAATAAATAAAAAAAATTAAAAAAAAAATAAAATTGACCATTTTGCTTCACTGAACAAACAAGAGCCTGGTGAAGCACAGAAAGTAATGGGTGGTAAAAGGGACGGACACACACACACACACACACACACACACACACCACAACAGTGTAATGAGAAATCTCAGAGACTAACATACTTTGTGGTTTAAATTTAAAACATCCAGTAACTACAAAGAAGCAGACTTCTTTTGCAATACAAATACAACAAACATTTTAAAGGCAAAAGAAACAAGTTATAAAACACAAAAAAGGAGCTAAATTACACCTTCCTACATATATACACATAACAAAACTGAGAGGTTAAAAGAGGAAAAGGTTTAGTCCGGATAAAATTTAGAATGTAATTACTAGTTAAATAAATGCTTCGGCAACAGTAAACAGTTCATTCAACAGCTTTATGTAGAAATACAACTATCACTTGAGTACTAAGTACCAAAGGAACTTAGTATTTCTTAGTATCAGTATTTCTTTACATTCCTTAAAAGGCCTCAGCAAGACAGAAGCAAAAATGCACAAAGTCGGTGAATAAAAATAAGTGAAGTGAGCAAAATCATAACGGGAGGATGAAAAGAAGACCACCAACTCTGTGAGGAGAAGAATATAAAATTAATTAAAGAGGAGATCTATAAAGTTAAACTGAGTAAGATATGAAACAACAGCCTGTCAAAGAACCCAATGTTGGAGATAAAATAGCAAGTACAGTACTTACAGGCTGGTCACAGTAGTGTAAGGGTACGCTTTGCAAAGACCTGCACATCAGGGATTTGCTCAAATGCAACTCCAGAAGAGGACTGACTTCTAGGGGTGAGGGTGAAAGGTCTGGAAATATACTTGTCTTCTGTTTATCCCTGAGGTATTAGGCTCCATGTAAGCTCAGAAGATAGCTTAACTCTTGCAGGGCTTTGGACAAATTGTACCTTCAAAACATTTGACATCTATCCAAAAGCTCTGAAAATGTTACTCTTTCAGGAGATGAGAATATCATATCTCACTCTTTCAGTAAGCAAGCACAGTTCTTGGCAACTACAAATTAATCTTAAGTGATAGTTTTGCTTAGAAAAATCTCACCTTTTAAAAAAAATTATTGATTTGAGAGAGAGATAGAGAGAAATATGGATTGTTGTTTCACTTATTTATGCATTCATTGGTTGATTCTACCTGCCCTGACTGAAGATCAAAAGCACAGTCTTGGTATATGGAGATGATGCTCTAACCAACAGAGCTATATGGCCAGGGCAAAAATCTCACCCTTTTGAAAGCAAATAGGCAATGGTTTCCTTTAAACACTGATACCCCTCACCATCCTACCTTACCTATTAGACACTTGACCTTTCATATAAAATGTCAAAATTTCCTTTTACAACGAAAACTCTGTAGTGGGGGTTAATACAATGCCAAGATTCTTCCACCCTAACACCCAGTGGTGCTGCAGAGAAGGCTGTCTTGAGAAATACAAGATCTGTTTCCCTTTCCCAGTGATTCACAACCAGCTCAGAAGATTTCTGTCATTTTCTATCCATGTCTAAATGAATTTGTCAATTTGAGAACGGACAAAATCAAAAGACCAGATGTACAGGATAGATCAAACACCAGGGAAGTGTGAAATGTGCAAGTTGCTCCATCAAATCCATTATCCCAAACCATTACTGCTTTGCTAGTTCAGTTTTAAACCCCCCACCAAGCCTGTCTCTTCACACACACACCTACTACCCTGTCTTTGGCCAGTCAGTGTCCTTCATCTTCCTTTGCAGATCCACTGGGATGCCTCTCTTGCAACCCAGGTCTTCTTAAATGAAAAGTTATTTTCCTTATCATAACTTTTCTTTCCTTTTACAAGTGCGGGACAATTCCAAAATACTTGGAAGAGAAGTTTCTCATGTTCTGGCCCTAAGAGGTTGACAATTTGTTCTGAAACCTATTCGGTGACCAATACAAAAGAAATTCTTCAGCAGAAGACATTATCTAATTAAATAACAGAGGACATTATTCACATCACAAACTCATCTCCTAGTATCTAAAGTGTCCTAAACCAGACGGGCTGATAATAAGAATAACCCAGTCAGAGAACCCCTGACTGAACTGACAGGCTCAGAACAGAAAACTGAATAATCCGTGCTGTTGGTGTGATGGTAGGACGCAGTATTCACCAATTATGCAGCTCCTCTGACTTTAGTTTGAGACATTCTTTAAAAGAAAAACGCAGGAGTACTAAGTCTTTGACTTTTGACCCAACTATACTGTTATTGAAAAGAACGGTCCGCTAAACATCAGTACACATATATACCTCCACTACACACCTTTTCTTTGAAGACTTTTAATCACTTCAGGGCTGTCCCTTAAAGGGTAGGAGCTGCTGCATTTGCACAGCTGCTGCAATGGCAGAAAAATTCCCTGCGACACTAGAGACAGGTAAATAAAGAAACTGTATTCGCTCCGAGATAGAAGAAGAGGGTTCTTCTGCCAGTGAAGAGTTTACATAATGCAACTGAAAACCAGAAAGCTCTGCAAGCCTGCCAATGGAGATGCAAGGCTTGAGCTCCTCTTTTCCCACCACCTCTAAATACTCTCCAAAATCCCTCTCTACTCTCCTAAAGATCCACAGAAATCATCACCTAATAATGTGTAACAGTCTGCACACGGTTACCCCAAACGTTCCTACTCAACTTTATTATTAAAATACAAAAACATAAACCAAAAGTGGAAAAAAACACAAAAACCCTAACCTCACGCTTCTGAGTCCAAAGTACGGAGTAACCAAACGGAGCCGGGGAGTTTTCCCTCCTTGGGAAGAACAGGGAGAACAAGGAGCTGCCCCCAAACCTACGCCACGCCCAGGAATGCAGTGACAAGCCCTAAAACTCCACAGCGGTCGGGGCAGGATCCCTTCGCGGCTCGGCGTGGCTCGGGCCCCGCGGCCAGCGCCCGGCCTCTTCCCCCAGCCTCTCACAAAGGAGAGTGGTTCACTCCAGAGCATCACCCTGCACCTGATCCCTCAACAACTGCCGGACGGGCAGGGGACAGTGGATCGCGGAGGAGGAGGAGGAGTTACTGAGACCAGTTCTAAGAGGCTTAGTTTTATGCAAAGACCCTTGAGCCAGCACTGCGGAAAAGGCAGGAGCGGGAAACCTACCTGAACCAGTCCCGACGCTTCCTTTCCAGCCAGCGTTTCCCGATGCCTCCCTTCCAGCCAGCGTTTCCACTCACCCTCTTGGAGAACAAGGGGCCTTCCGGCGGAGCGTGGCCAGCCCTCGCCTCAATCTAGCTTGCTAGTAGTCCGTTCTCCCTAGGCTCCGCCCACCGACTCTCCCACCCACCAATAGCAGGGCCGACGCCTGGTCTCTTCCAGCCGGGTAGTGTGAGTGCCATCCAGGAAGTCTCTCGAGGGTGGGAGGTCCTAAAAGGCTCGGAAGTGTTCGTAGGTAACCTCAGATATGCCTGATTGAAAATAAAATCTGGCGGTACCTCGCCTCTGAAGGCTCAGTTCACAGGCGTTCAGGCTTCTTGGCATTTCTTTTAACCCCCGCCCTTGGGGGCGCTCTAGGTTAAATCATTTAGTTACCTGTTTCTGGGAAGCCATCTTGGATTGAGCTGGTGCCTTGGGGACAGGGAGGAGGGAATGCTTTAAGAAATTGGAGCTCTTTTTGGCTTCTGTCGAACTGCTTAGGTCCAGCTCCAACATAATCCCCTTTATATATGCAGATGGAGAGAAATTCTGGAATAATGCTGAATGTGGTTACAAGCAACCACCACCCCCTCTGATAGGAGTGAAGTGATCTTACCAAATAAAAGAAGCACAAGTGAGTTCTTAGAAAGATAGTGGGTTTTCCCAGTTCCTGGAATAATCCTTTATAGTAATCTTACTCCTCAGGATATCAGCATAAGATGAACATAGGTTATTTATCTATTCTGCATGCTTCTAACCCAGTCTCCTGACTTTGACAGTACAGAGGACTGAGAATCAATAGGAAGTGAACAAACAGGATTCAGGATAGAAGTTCATTTTTTTTAAAGGCCTGAATTCATCAATAGACACAAACTAATTCATCAATAGACACAAACTATCTGTATGGTGAATACGGATAGAGCAAATGACGGAAGCCAATTATGAGACAGCCTTAAAAATATTGGCAGCTGTTGCCCTGGCTGGTATAGCTCAGTGGATTGAGTTCAGGCTGCAAACCAAATGGTCACCAGATCGATTCCCAGTCAGGGCACATGCCTGGGTTGCAAACCAGGTCCCCAGTCCGGGGCCATGTGAGAGGCAACCATGCATTGATGTTTCATGTCTTCTCTTTCTCCCTCCCTTCCACTCTAAATGAGTGAAGTCTTAAAAATATACATTGGCTGCAGAGTAATTTTCTAATAACTGCATTTAAATTGGAAAGGAAGTAATTTTATAGTGGCTGAAATCTTCTTGTGCTCAATGAGATTTTCCTTTGTTTCCTAAACTACTTGCTACAAGTTTTTGTTTTTTGAACTCGGGAGTGAAAGTAGTCATTCCAAATCATGAAAGGGATTTCTCAAGGAATAACATATTTGCAAGGAATAACATATTTAAAAATAACATATTTTATCACAGAAGTGGTAAGACTTGACTGCATCCATTTCCCTGTATATTGAACAAAGTCTGTTGCCAAATGCCTCCCCATCATTATATCAAATTTGGGGTATTAGGATTTACCAGAACAATGTATTTGTCTGTAAGGCAGGTAGGATCTTAATTATTACTAGTTTTTAGAGTAAGAACCTATTTTACTTCTGCTTATTTGAAACAAAATAAACTTGCTGCCCTGACTGGTATGGCTCAGTGCATTGGGCATCATCCCAGAACCCGAAAGGTAGCTGTTAACCATTCTGGTCAGGGCATATGCCTGGGTTGCGGGCCAGGTCCCCAGCTTGGGGGCGTGCCAGAGGCAACCACACATTGATGTTTCTCTTCCTTTCTTCCTCCCTTCCCCTCTCTCTAAAAATAAATAAAATCTTTTTAAAAAGTAAATAAATTTGCTATCAAAGGAACAGGTTATAGGCATTATAGAAAGAAGAAAGGATGTGTCTGGTCTAATAATTTCTGCTGTCTGCAATGATCTATAATAGTATGATTTAGACTGCTTTAAATCATATGATTTCCAATGGTCTTGGCCTTCAAAAACCAACCAATACCCGCATTACCTCATAACTACTATTCTTCATCGGGGTGGGAGATCCATTTTCTATAATTTGTGACCATTTCACTCAGAACATCCTCAATAATCAACACAGATCATGAATTTGTCCAGACACTTTGGTTTCTCATGTTTATCTTACAATTGGTCAAATACTCAAGTATAGAAGGTTATGAATGGTTTGGAGAATAGAATTGGATGTAGGATTCTTGGATTAAAGAGACAGGCTCCAAAATATCAAAATGATATACCTTAATAGCTCTGAAAGCAGCAGCTCTAGATAGAATGTTCTTTGATCAATGCTGTGATGCCTATAATCACTCAAGATTTTTTTTGGTTGGTAAAGAAAAACTGTATAGAAACTGTAGGATTATATTTAGTGTTGTCCTAGGTTGGAGGGTATACACTAACCCCAAATTCAACAGTTTCACATAAATCCCTTTTGGAATGAAGTAGTATTTAAAAAAAAATAAAAGCATAATCAAAGCAATACCCAAAATGTCTTCCAACTTCCTGTGGTGCAGTGTTAACTGTTACTACTACTAATGGGGGCAGAATCCAGTACAGAATGGATGCATCTCAAGGAGTACTTCTTCCAATACCTTTGATATAACTCCCTACAAGGAGAGTATCTACTTATGTTTGGGATACAATCAGAAATAACACATGAAATATGAGCAGCTTGGATACATGCATATATTTAATAATGAAACAATTCGCCACCGACAACAAAAAAATTAGAAAAATTCATGAGACCTCAGTACTGTGTAGTAATATGGGACATTACAGCAAAAAGATTCAGCAACAGACCCAGAAGACTGAATGATGAGGGAAGCCAAGGCAAATTTGGCTAGGATAGTATTATATATGCTCTTGAAAAGGAGAATGGCTAGAGAAGTGCCCACTTACTAGACAGCTTAGAAGCAGGCAGCTTTACTGTATATTGCATGGAATGGAAGCAAAGAGCTAGGGAAGGGAAAGAGAGGAGAGGGAAAAGAGCAATATAGAATAGCCCAGGGTACGCAGATGGAAGAGACCGAGATAGAGTTACAAATAGATGACTTCTGTTTCCTCTGAAGTTTAAAATAGACTTGTCCAAGTCTTTTAAGTATGTCAGTTAAATTCAATGACCACATAAATAGCACTAGGCACTGTGAAGGAATGGTGGAGGGAGTGGTTTACAAAAGTATAGGGATAATGTGGTCCCTACTCTCAAGGAGCTTACAACTTATGTGAGGAGACAAATCCCACACACAAAAGAACTATAAAACATATTTACAAAGCAACATAAATACAAATAAATATACATATGAATAAACAACATATGAAAGCTAAGGGGTCCTGTGTCAATAATTGTTTAGAAGTTCCTAGGTCAGTCAGAGACTTTCTGAAGGAAAAAGTTTTGGACTTTGAGTATAATGTTAGCAGAGAGTAGGGCACGTGCAAGGGCAGAGAAGTGGAAGTAAATATGATGTCCAGTAAGTAAGCAGATTAGCTTGATTAGAATAAAAAGTCTCAACAGGTGTGTGTGATGAGACAGTAGGGGTCTATTCAGTGAGAGACACTGCAATGTTAGGTCTGGACCCTAAAACCAAATATACAGGGAAAGATGTTTTCTTTAGGTAATGACAGTAAGTGGCCACAGGTCCAGGAGCAACTCCACCGTTCTCAAAAGTTTTGTAGTTACTCTTAGGGCAACTAGTAATAGAATGGTAGAGAAGTATTCAGCATCCTTGAGCAGTTCAAGTAGAAGGAACTGCCTTCTGCAAGAACTCTTATGAAGTGGCATGTGGAAAAACTCAGTAAGTTTTCTAGACTGAGGAGCTAGCCAGATCCCAGTTATCTCAAGTGCTCACGCAGAATGTCCCAGACCCTTGTTACTAAGTCCTGGTGGGGAGCAGATTATGTATACTTCTAAAATAATTTATTTTGAATTGCCATGACAACCAACTTTTATCCTAACATTTTAGAAATTAAAACAGGAAGCTAAGAAGAGCCCTAATCTATAGGTAATGCTCACGTCCCTGAAGAAGGGACAGTTCAGTAAGGGCCCAAATTCTCCCCTGGTCGTTAAGTGGAAAGGCAAAACATCACACCTTGAAAATAGGCTTTTCTCAGCCAAAGAAAGACCTCTTTCTTTAAGCCTATTGATCTGAAGCTGTTCCAGGAAGGAAAAAAGAGAGTCCAGGCCAGGTATTCAGCAGCAGCCAGAGTTGGACTCTGTGTCACCAGAGTTCCGCTGGGCGGTGCTGGGTCCCACTGATGTTGAAATACACTGTTGGGGACCGATCTTGATGCCATTTGCCTGTAAAAGAAAAGAAGCAACAGTTCCCACCTCAAGTGCTACAGTAAATGGGAGAAAGAAGGGAGATAAAAGGAAAAAGCATTAATTACACTTTCTAGAAGCAGATGTGACCTTGGCAAGCACCCATGTGCCCTAACCAGAGTGTTGTGGAAGAAGAATCTGTGACGGTGAAGATCAGATGACCGGCTGTGGTGTAAGTATTATAGATGACTAGAAATGCCTTTTGTGCCATTTTTAATATGACTGTTGTAATTAACGTTCACAGCTATATGCAGAATCAGGATGGGATTAAGAAAGGGTAGCAGCAGGCAAAAGAGTAGAAGTAGCATATTAGCATACAATTCTTTTTGTTTTGCCCCAGAATTTGCCCTGCTAAGCAATTAAGAATTACACCTCTCCCAAGCTCTGGAATTGTAAACAACTGAAGTTGAGAAGAAAACCTCCCATACTGTCTAAGCATTTCAGATCACTAAGTAATAATCACGTTAAGCATTCTAGGTATTAGACTTGAGAAAAAAACAGAAAACAAGGACAGGTTTCTGTGCATCCACATGAAAAAACCAACTCTGAACCTGCATGGTTTCAAATAGTATACTGTTAAGGGATGCTTACATTCTAGGGAGCTTCCCATCCTCTTTAAGACAAAGCAAAGTTAATTGCCAGCCCCACCCTTTCTTACCTCATTGTGGACATCAAATAAACCCTGCTGGATCTTCCTATATATTTCTTTGGCTGTATTAATGAAAGCCTAAAGGAGACATAAATTAGACTCAAGTTTAGGTACATAAATTAGGAAAAGAGAGTACAAATTTTATTCCTATTTGAATTTTTAAAGTGAATTGGGAACCATTAGGAGAACCAAGTGAAAATGCAAAAGGTCCCCCAAAATCCTTGTAAAAGCCATGAAGAGTAGGTTCAAAAAGGAAAAAGGAGCCCTGGCTGGTGTAGCTCAGTGGATTGAGCTCGGGCCTGCGAACCGAAGGATCGCGGTTCGATTCCCAGTCAGGGCACATGCCTGGGTTGCCAGGCCAGTTCCCGGCAGGGGACATACAAGAGGCAACCGCACATTGATGTTTCTCTCCCTCTCTCCTTCCCTTCCTCTCTAAAGATAAATAAATAAAATCAAAAAAAGGAAAAAGGAATTACATGGCATTTTGGTACTGCCCAATATGTTCCTAGATGGGCACCTTCTACATATAAAACAGACAGACTTTCTTCTTAATCAGTTACTGAAGATACAGTCAACACCAGGCTGAGGAATGACTACAGCAGAACCCATTAGACTCCCCAACCAAAGTAATTTACAAGTAACAGTGGTATCTAATCCAAACTTACAATTAATGTTACCCAAAGCAAAAGTATAACCTTAGAAATTAAGGTAAAAAAATGGGGCAATTCCTTTAAAGGCAGACATACGGTCACTCTGACCACAAGACGTCCTTTGCTTACCCACATCTCTGAATAAAAGGACAAAGATAAATGATGTAACCTCTGAAAAGCTTGCCCTACTTTTTTTTCCAAATAGTACCTCTTCAACATTGCAGGCTGTTTTGGCTGAAGTTTCCATGAATATAAGTCCATGTTCACGAGCAAAGGCCTCTCCTTCTTCTCTCTTCACATCCCTGCGGGACTCTAAGTCACTGCAAGAGATTAATTGGAGAGAAAACTAAAGTAAGATTTAAGTGAAAGAAGAAACTCTCCTAAGAGTCCCACTATTTCAACTGTCAGTTAATCCATAAAGAATGTAGATCCTACATGATATTCTCTTACGTAAGGTTACTGATTTCTATAGTCTCTTGGAAAGTATCCTTAAGATCCCTGAAAGATGCTGCAGGGTTCAGGATAACACCTTACTCTATTACAGGGAACAACAGGGTTTATAAAGGGTTAGGCAAGCCCCATAGTGGCTCAAGGCTTGTGCCCTGTGCTTCTTTTTTGAATGAGATACAGTGAGAGCAAAGGAAAGAAGATTAAAGGGAAATTCCAGTTGTTAGAAAAGGAAAAGTCACAGATGTCCCATCCCACCGTGATGAGTCTTCCTCCTCTACTGGAATCAATCCACAAGGAGAGAAGGGCAGTTGCCTTCACTTTTACTAGTCTCATTTATAGTGTGTATAATAGCCTGTCATCAGGTAAATAAATGAAGGCTTCAGAAAAAAATTATAAAGTCAGGTGATACGGGGGTGGGAGAATAGAGCCAAGGACTGAGGAAGGGAATGAAGAGTGGCATGGGAAAACTTTATGAAAGACGGGATAAAAGACTATAAAATAAGTTAAGGATGGACTGTTTAATTTTTCACTTTTCAAATGAGAAAATTTCATTTGGGAGGCTTCTAGTTTTTCAAACATGAAAAAATATATATATCAAGGAGTAAGTCCATTAAAGAACAACAAATCTACAAAATGTAATTGATTATTCATCAGCTGTCCGCAGACCAGGGAAGAACTATCCATCTAAATGTCAATACTCGAAAGTTGTTCTTCTAGTCCAGATATTCTTCTAAGCTCCAGATGTTTGTCTATTTGCCTGTCCTTCATTTCTTCTTTGATGTGTAAAAGGCACCTCAAACTTGCATCAAAATCAAACTTGATCTTTTCCTCCCAACTTGCTTCTGCCCCAGGCTTCCACATCTCAGTAAATGGTACAAGCCAAAAACCAAGATGTCATTATTAACACCTTTCCCTCCTTCCCTCCAAACACCCAATCCATCCTACTGTGAGGTTCTTCCAGAATGTACCTTAAAATTACTCTTTTCTCTCTCTCTCCAGCATCGTCATTGCAGTCCAAGTTACCATTCTCTCTCACTTGGAGTACTGCAACTGGCATCCCACTTCAACCTTTGCTCCCCTCCAGAGACACCTTTTAAAATCTGATCAAGCCGCTGCTCTACTTGAGTTTTAAATGGTTCCCACTGTGCTTAGAATAATATCCAAACTCCTTACTAAGACCTGTAAGTGCTCAGTGATCTGGCCCCTGCCTACTCAGCAACCCCACCTAGCACCATCCCCCCTTGATTCAGTCCAACTATACGAGGTGTCTCTCAGTACCGCAACTTCCTTAGCTTCTTCCAGTTCGAGGCTTTCACAGTTTGTCCTCCCTATCCAATATCTGGGTGTTGTTTTTTTTAAGCCTTTTCCCACCAAACTCTTATCCATCCTTCAGATTCCAGCTTAAATATCACTGTTAATCAAAAAAGGGTATCTTGATACTCTTTCATAGCAGTCTTTTTTCTTTCACTGCATTTACCATAATTTATAATTAGATACAAATAACTTTTATTTAATATCTGCTGTCCTCACTAAACTCCATAGGAGCAGGGACATGAATTATTTTTGTTTCACCTTGTACACCTGAGGTCTGGCATAGTGTCTAGGACACAGGTTTTGCATAAAATTGACTAACCCAATAAATGAGTATAGTTAGTCTGTGGCCATTTCTCAAATGGTACAACCGAGGGACTACTACACACTCCTAAAGGTGCTATAGGACGCTTCAAATTTTCCAGGGAAACACAGCAACATTCAACATCAGAACACAACATTAACCACAAGCTTAAGATACTTTACAGTGTCAACATTAGATCACAACAGATGCCATTTAGCACCATCCTAGTGCTAAATGATATCTTCATATCTTTGGAAGCTAAGTTTTTGGCAGCTGCTGTGATGAAAAGCAAGTATCATGCAAAACCAATTTGGAACAAGAAATGAGAGACAGTGTCTAATCCTGATTCCAAGGTCTGAGAAACTATGCAGTGCCCAAAAGACACAGACAGGTCATTAATAAGTAATTATGGCTATTTATGAATGAAAATTTTATTAAAAATTGTTTTCTTTTAGCCCTGGTCCAGTAGCTTCAGTTGCTTAGAGCACCATTATACGCCACAGCTGCAGGATTAACCCCTAGTCAGGCCTCATACAAGAAGCAACCAATAAATGCACAAATGGGTGGAACAAGTTGTTGTTTCTCTTTTTCTCTCTTTCCCTCCCTCTCTAAAGTCAATAAATTAAAACTGTTTTAAAAATTGTTTTAGCTTGGCTGGGATAGCTCAGTGGATAGCTAACCCCATGGGCTGCAAACCAAGGGTTCGCCAATTCAATTCCCTGTCAGGGCATGTGCCTGGGTTGCAGGCCTGGTCCCCAGTTGGGGGGCACGTGAGAGGCAACCACATATTGGTGTTTCTCTCTCTCTCATTCTCTCTCCCTTCTCCTCTAAAAATAAATAAAATCTTTTAAAATTGTTTTAATTTATATTTTTCTTTATTTTTATGTTTTTGTTTAGCTGTGACTCCAGATAGGATCCAAAGAGGATTTTTACCATCTCTTCTCTGGGTTTTATGGAGACTTACTCAACCCTTCTATGTTAGCCTCTTTAGGTGGCATGTATGTTTTTCATTCCGCAGTTACTAGGTTATAACAAAAACACCTATATGTTGTTTAGATTCAAGTATTTAATAACAAAATAGTTAGGTATTTCTTTTGACTTATGGGTGCCATAGAAAATTACTGAGAATAACAAGTTTTGGGGAAGATGTGGAGAACTCAGAACACTTGTACATTGCTGGTAGAAATGTAAAATGGTATAGCTATTATGGAAAACAGTATGGAAGTACCTCAAAAAATTAAACACAGAATTACCATGAGATCCAGCAATTCCACTTCCAGTTATACCCAAAAGAATCAAAAGCAGGGGCCCACACAGATATTTGTGTGCCCATGTTGACAGCAGTATTATTCACAATAGCCAAAAAGTGGAAGCAACCCAAAGATCCATCAGTGGATGGATAAACAAAATGTAGTAAATACATTCAATGGAAAACTATTCAGCCTTAAAAAGGAAGGAAATTCTGACACGTGCTACAATATGGATGCACCTGGAGGACACTATGCTAAATGAAATAAGCCACTATCACAAAAGGACAAATACTGTAGATTTCACTTATACAAGGTGCCTAGAGTAGTCAAACTCACAGAGATAGAAAGCAGAATGGCAGTTGCTGGGGCTGGTGGGAGAGAGAATGTGGAGTTAGTGTTTTATAGGAACAGAGCTTCAGTTTGGGAAGATGAAAACGTTCTGGAGATGGATGGTGGTGATGGTTGCAGAACAACATGAACATACTTAATGCCACAGAACTATACACTTAAAAATAATTAAAAGCGTAAAAATTATGTTATACATATTTCAGCACAATAATTTTTTTACTGAGATATTGAGAGCACCATAAACTAAAAAAGTTTGGAGACCAAGTGATTCAATGTCCCTAGAGTACCCAGATGACTGTTGGTACTTATTATTTATTCAAATAAAATTTTACCTCTTATTCCCAATCAGCATGATAACCATGTTGGAGCTAGAGTGTTGCCGGGCATCCTCTAACCATGAGGTCAGGTGGTTGAAGGTTTCACGCCTAGAGCAGAAAATTTTAGAAAGTGGGTCTGAGGCCCATTTCAAAACGCCAAAGAAATTCCAAATGTATGGGAAAAGGGGAAAAGCTACATGTGTAAATCAAAAATAAGATGCCATTCTTCTTTAGCATTCTGACTTTGAGAACACAGAGAAGAGTCTCCCTCCCGCCCACCAGCTCTGACTCACCTTGTGATGTCATACACCAGCAGTGCTCCAGCTGCTCCCCTGTAGTAGGAACGGGTGATAGAACGGAAGGATTCTTGCCCAGCCTTTCCCACCAACATGGCAACAAAAAATATCCCAACAAAACCAGGTTATTTCCAGAGAACTGATTTGATCACATGCCATAACTTTTTTTCTTAATTTCTATAAGAAAAAGGAATTATCGAAAGGAAACATGATTGCCCAGGGAGAAACCCAGGAGAGAAATCAATAGGACTTAATTTTTCAAATAATTTCTATTAAGAAAAGAGAATTTGGAAAAGAAGTATGATTGCCCAGTGAGAAACCCAGGTGGGAAATCAATATTTTTGAAAGGGAAGGCAATTGATATTTTGGGTGGGTCAACTCTTCCTGTGAGACCACCAATCAAATTGCTGACTGTCATCCCTGGTCAATGTGACAGTCGAGGACATTTCCATACATTTCCCAATATCCCCTAGGAGAGAACTGGAAATAGGACTAGAAACTCAGTGCATGTTGTACTGTCAGTGCAAATGGGATGTCGAACACATCACGTTAACCTTTCTCTTGTTTCTATTCCTTTATCTATAAAAAAGGAAAATTATCTTAGAACGCCAATACCCTGTCTAATGGATGTTTCATTTCTTTTTTTTTCAATTTTTATTTTATTATTTTTAATATATTTTATTGATTATGCTATTACAGTTGTCCCATTTCTCCCCCATCATTCCCCTTGGATGTTTCATTTCAACGAAACAATGCAGAAAATCAGTCAGATACAAAGCACTTAAGTTGGGCATATGCTGATGACCTTTAGTATTTTACTAACAAAGGCAGGACTACCAAAATGTCCCTTGCTGGGATCTTGCCATGGCAAACAGGAATAAGGCACAGGGAAAGAAGCCCAGGGTCCAGAACAGAGTTTTCCTTAAAAAAAAAATTCAATTGTTCACACTCTAACCTCATTTCCAGTTGAGGTGAAGATATTAAGTTTTATTTATAACTAAGCAATTTACCAACACCCCCACACAATGGGTACTTTTGCTTTCTTGATGGAACAGTTCTCCCCACCTCTCTGTGCCTTAGGGGAAGCAAAAGCATCTTTTAAATAATAATATTCTGAATATATGAATACCCTGGACATTGAATCTATCCTATTAGGAAAGTTTCCACCTTCTTGAAATCAACTAATCTCATATCCCTACATTTGGATTGGGAAGGAAGGTTGTTATTCATATTTTAAAGATGGGAAAACTAAAATGTGAATGTGGAACAATAAATGGCTTTCTCATAGTATAATAACAATAATAGTGATGACACTAATAACACCACAAATGGAAAAAATGAGGTTCAAAGTGGTAAATTCAGTAACTGGCCAAAAGTTACAAAGTTTATGAATTCTGAATCCATAGCTTAAACTTAGGATCCTCACACGAAAGTTTGTTTTCTTGGTCATTATGTCATATACTCTAAACCTGGGTTTGAAGACGAGAATTCCAGTACCCAATTCTAAGGAAGAGTACCCAATACTCTTCCAACACAAGAATCTCTTCCCAAAAGAATCATGCAAATGTTTTGAGTTGCCTACCTGTTAGAACATCAGAGTTCAAAAACAATTCTGAAGAATTTGTTGGTAATACTAGTAATACTTTAAGATTTAAAATATATGTTTTCCCTCCAAGAACTCACTTAAAGTTTTATTTATTCCCTAATAGTTTTATGTCTTAAATTGATTCCTGTTTTGCTTTTATCTCTCATTCACTTTTTCTTTTCTATTGTTTTTTTAATGTATGGAGTTTTCCATTTTTAATAATTTGGTTAAACAAAATACACCTTTCGTAAACAATAGCCAATGAAGCACAAGACCAACAAAAAAAGAGGGGGGTGCAGAATAAAAGCAAGAAAAACAAAAAGCCTAGGGTCACCCCTTACTGGGCATCAGGGTCAGACCTACCCCCTTCCTGAAAGGAAATGGAGCTTTTTGCCCTTGGGCATCAGCATGGGTCATCGTTCCTAACCACCAGAATTGGACATGAACAGAGAAACCAGCCCCGAAATTGTTGAGGTGTCTTTGCATATCCCATTGGCTTATGGACTCCAGGTACATGGGGACTCCTTTGAATTGCCATTTGCACAGGCCCAACCAGATTAGAAAAGAGTTTCCTCCTCTTCCCAGAAGATGGCTTACTATCTATCACTGGCAGTGCCAATGGGCCCCAAGTACTTGTAACAATCAGCAAGGTTGGCTGTAACTTCTGGCTGGTGGTGGCTGGAATGACATTTTGCAGGGATAAGGTAAAGAACTCTCTGTGGTGCCAAGGAGGTCTGATGTAGAAAACAGTGCAAAAGAGACTGCAGTCAGTTGCTTAGATGGTGTAATGCAGTAGCTGCTTGGTGGCCTGTTACTCAACGTAAAAAACGGCCTTGTTGGATTGAAGATACATGTGCAGAAAAAAGTGCTGGTGTAAACATGCACTCCAGTCACAGTGCGGAGGAGAAAGCCTCAGCTTCATCCATTTAGCTTGCCCAAGTTTGACATGCAAACCCCAGGCTGGCTTTGCTGCTGAAGAGAAGTCTGGCCAGCAGGGCAGCTCTCAGGCCTGCCATGACCACTGACCTGTAAGGGCTACACAGGTCTTCTGCCTTCAGGCAACTACAACCACTTAGGTGACACACAGTGTGGTATGACACATACTTCCCCCCTTCTCTCTGTATTCTGAAGATAGAGGAGAAAAGTAGCCTACAACTATTTAAAGAGGAATGGGGTAGTCAATTCTCAATTGATTTGTAAAAGAAACTACAAAAAGATGACACTCCTAGTCCCTATAACATAATGCATGTAACCACCCAACTTGAGGACTCTGCTTGTCACTACAGTGACTCTGAGCCAAGGGCTTCTGATTCTACCTATTCTTTCCAAAGTACCTTCCTCCCCCAACTCTGTCTTCAACTAGTGGAATTTGATGTCGAAAGCAGGCTTAATTTTTTCCTGATTTTGTCACAATGGGTCAACTGGGAAAACTGCCCTTTGCTTATCTTGTGCCCCAGACACTCCTAAATTAATATAATGAAGTGGCAGGGACAATGCTGGAGTAAGACAGCACTGGCTGTTGCCCATGGCTTTGGCCATGTCTTCTTAGGTATCTACCTCACCCTGCCACACTGTAATGTTGCAGGATTCAACCACTTGGTATGAAATATTAGAGAACGTGTCATTATAAAACACCAGTATGGCCATAAACTTCCCTTAAAAATAGGGTGAGGGGTGGCATTTGGGGTTGGAGATGGCATGATGTACTGCTGCTGGGGTTTTGGAGACAGTATCCTGAGAGGCCTTTTTTTCCTCTGGGTCCTTCAAACCAGTTACATGGGCTTTGCATGTACTATGTCTTTAGACCACTAGTTGCCAGGAAAGGGGAAATGAAAGAAGCATCTCCAGGTAATCAGAGCAGCAGTGAACTCCAGGAGAACCTCTGTCAAGTCCTCAGAGGAAAGGGAGAAATAAGCTAGGACCCACCTTTTTTCCCCTTCTCTTCAAATGAAACAAGAGTCTTCCATTGCTTGCCCTAAGCACAGAGCTCCTACCTTCCTTTCCCAGGAACAAGTAACCCTGGTTGGTTCTTTTAACATTTCACATATATATCCTATTGACCTATCAAAGCTAAGAAGAAAAACCCCATGAGATGTCTAGGGAAATGACAAGGGCAGACCCACTGTACAGGGCACAGGACATCATAGAGGATTCAGGGGATAGAGATGAGGGAAGGTTGGGCAGAACTGTTACATATCAGCCCTCCAACTCTGATGGGTCTCCACCTCTTCTGGTACCACCAGCAGGAGTTCACAGTTCTTGCCTTGCAAATGATGTTTTAGAAATTTCCTGAGCTCACTCTCACCTCCAATCCACTTGATCATCTTCAGTTTGAAGTCAAGGTTGTAGTAGGCACTGCCCACTTCTTGAACACAAATCCAGTGCTGCCTTTTGAGAGGCAGCTTCAATGGACCCCAGCAAAGGTTGGAGAGTAGATTCATGATGAAGCCCATGACATTAGTGAGAGCAATGGTACTGACATCCCTGCATTGGTCTCACCAAACAGCTTCATAGCCTTTGGTCTGAAGTGCTGCCATAATGGCGTTCGTGTCAGTTTCCATTTCCCAGCATGCTCTTCTTGTGAGGAGTAACCATGGCGTTTGGAGACAATCTCTGGAAAATCTCTTGCAGCATTTCCCAGGTGAACGCACTGCTGTACTGGAAGATGTTATTGAGGGCATGCAGGGCACAAAGTTCCTTACATGGTTTCTCATGGTAGATTTGTGGGAGTGCAGCCTGGGGCAGCTCCAAAGCAGATTTGGCTTTGTCTCCTTTCCATGGCATGCAACTCATGTTTTTCATTTTAGTTTTCCAGAAAGGGCTAAAAATACCCCACCTTTCCCTTCTAAGGAAGAATGTAAGCTTCTTAGTCCATTCAGGATTCCTGAGGTCCAGCTTATTTTCTGGTGTCCATGATTTATGCTTTGTCAAAGGGAGAAAAGATTGGAATCAAAAGGGAAAAAATCCACCTCTTCTCAATAGAAAAATAACTTTTGGATTAGTGTATTTCACCACCACTGTCAAAATGTAGAATTTGAAAAACCTAATAAAACCAAAGACCTTGTTCCCTTTTACCACCCTCCAAAAAACTCCAGGATTTTCTTGCTGCATTTTCCTCCCTGGAAAAGCCAACCAGGCCTCAATGCAGGAGGACCAAAAAGAATTGGCCTTTTCTTTCACATTGCTCCTTTTCTTTCACTTCTTTCGAACCACAACATCACTGGCTCAGAAGACAAGGCCTAGGCGGTAGATAAAAATGCAAAACTTGAGCAGCAAGCTAGGGCTGGATTGCAGGCAGTGCTGGAGCCTCCGAGGCAGCTCTACATTCATTCTGTTGTGGTGGGGCCTGGCAGACCATGGACACAGGCCACGGTTGCAGCTCCTTCAGGAAGCATGGACTCTTACCTCCTTGCTGAGGCCTGCTGCAGGCTGCCACCTGGAGCTGTGTGCCACTCCTCCCCTCTATCATTTAAAGACCCTCCTTTCCTGTGGCCCACTGGGAACAGGGAACATTTGAGGAAGACCCGCATGATGGCTGAATTATGTGGTAGCATTTAACTTTAGCAGCTGAAAATACTTCCAGTGGGTCATCAGAAAAGGTCCTTTTTTAAACACATTTTTTAAAAGATTTTATTTATTTATTTTTAGACAGAGGGGAAGGGAAGAAACATCAATGTGTGGCTGCCTCTTGTACACCCCTACTGGGGACCTGGCCCACAACCCAGGCATGTGGCCTGACTGGGAATCGAACCGATGACTAGCACTCAATCCACTGTGCCACACCAGCCAGGGTGCCTTTTAAAATCAAATTACTTTAGCTATTCATCTCGGTCCAGTTCATGAACCAAAGTTTGTGAGCCAATAAGCTAGAAAGAGTGATTGGTTGGATTTAGGCTGGTCTGTCATCAGTGGAAGGTACCTCTGTCCATCCCCAATAAAAAAAATTTGGCCCTGGCTGGTGTAGCTCAGTGGATTGAGCGCGGGCCTGTGAACCAAAGGATCGCGGTTCGATTCCCAGTCAGGGCACATGCCTGGGTTGCAGGCCAGTTCCCAGCATGGGACACATAAGAGGCAACCATACATTGATATTTCTCTCCTTCTCCCTCTCTCCTACCCTTCCCCTCTAAAGATAAATAAATAAATAAATAAATATTTTAAAAAAAAAAAATTTGAAGCAGCAAAGACTAAGATGGAGGTGTGATAGGAGAATTTAATAGTTTTCTAATTTCTCTCAAGTGGAAGGATCATATTGCAATTTCAAAATATATACTTAAAAGTATCAATTCCTACAAAGTCTGATACACTCATTTCCTAAGAGTCAAAATGCACTCCCAAATAAAATACAAGTGAATTTGAGATTACTTAATCAATACTTTATATTAGCTACAGTACAATGCCTCTTCAGTTAGCACAGTTATTTGGGGAACTATAGATACAGAATGAAGAAAGATAAAAGGTAATATGGCTCTCTAAATCCTTATCAATAACTAGAACAGTGACAACAAATCACTTTGGATAACTTGTTCTCTTTAAAAATACCTTCCTTGTAATCCCTAAATGTTTGCATGTAGGATGGCTTTGGGAGTGAAGGAATGGAGTCGACAAAGTGGGAAGCCAAGGGAGGGGATGAACAATGGACAGGAAATCAGAGGCAACAAGGGAGAAATATCAGGCTTACTTGGAAAGTGGCAGAGGAGACAGATACCACATTAGAGGCAGGAATATTCTTTTAAATTATATATGTAACTATACATATAATTATTATATGTGTATACATACATAAATACATACATACACAGGGTCCAGCAGCAGTAATGCCTGCTTGAGTGTGGTTGGTAGAGTAATAATACGGGTGTCATAATTTATAGTTTTAATTTGAACATTTCACCTAAAATGTCATATGGTGTGCTTGAGTGTGATATTGTTATGTTACAGAATTACATGCTTATGATTTTGTAATAAAAGATTTTGTAATAAAAAGGGGGTGCTATTTGTGCTGGACTCTGTGTGTGTGTGTGTGTGTGTGTGTGTGTGTGTGTATTCATTTATTATTTATTTTTATTTTCATTTATAGGGGAAGGGAGGGAGAAAAAAGAGAGAGAGAGAGAGAAACTTTGATGTAAAAGAGAAACATCGATTGGTTGCCTCTCATATGGGCCCCAACCAGGGACTAAACCTGTAACTCAGACATGTACCCTGACTGAGAATCAAACTGGAGACTTCGCTTTGCAGGACAATGTCCAACCAACTGAGCCACACTGGTAAGGGTAGTAGGAATCTCTTAAAAATTTCAAAATAAATAGGAAACTCCAGTATTCTGAAAGCTAATATCTTTTAATAATTCAACAAAGATTAGTCTAATCTCAAAACAATTACTAAAAGGTTGCAGAACGTTGGCTGGGTGGCTCAGTTGGTTGAAGCATCGTCCTGTACACCAAAAGACTGCAAGTTTGATCCCCAGTCAGAGCACATACCTAGGTCTCAGGTTCAATCCCTTGTTGGGGGAGACAACCAATTGATGTTTCTTTCTCACTCTCTCCCTCCCTTCCTCTCTCTCCAAAATCAATAAAGATGTCCCTGGGTGAGGATTTTAAGAAGGGAGCAGGGGGAGCAGAAAAGAACTTGGCCAGCTGCATCACAAGTGACTATCAGACCATGTGGTTCTCAAGGATCCTGTCAACAGAGCAGTAGCTCTCAACTTTCTCTCTGAGGAAGAAAAGAAAATGCCAGCAAGCCAACACTAAGACATTCTTATGACCACAACCATAACACTAACTGGCAGCTATTGGGTGTTTTGGCATCAAAAGACCCAGTTTTGGAAATTATAGAGATTTAAGTTGAAAATGCAGACTCTAGCTAATACCAGTCCTGACACCTACAGACTTTTCATTCTTTGTCACCTCCACAGAACTTGTCCTGTGGCCTCTTTAGGTGGGCAACTCTATCTTTACAGGAAATACAAAAACCAGGGATAGTAACAGGGAAGTTGCAATACTTACTTGGATTAATAGTGAAAAAGAACCCCTACAATAAAAAGATAAGGGAACAACTGGCAGCCGTCTAAGAAATACATGAACTGCCCTGGCTGGTGTAGCTCAGTGGATTGAGCGCGGGCCTGCGAACCAGAGGATCGCGGTTCGATTCCCAGTTAGGGCACATGCCTGGGTTGCCAGGCCAGTTCCCGGCAGGGGACATACGAGAGGCAACCGCACATTGATGTTTCTCTCCCTCTCTCCTTCCCTTACCCTCTAAAGATAAATAAATAAATAAATAATAAAAATAAATAAATAAAATATTTTAAAAAAAAATGCTTAAAAAAAAAAAAAGAAATACATGAACTTAAATTTGACTACAGATATAAAATAGCACCTTTCAGGCTTTATTGAGAGAAAAAGGCTAGAGACAAAACTGTTCAAAGAAGCTGGAAGTTTTAGAGGTTATCTAGCTAGTACTACCACTATCACAGATGTGAAGTGATTCATGTTCCTATAATAAGGGCAAGCCAATAGAGTAAAATGAAACATCTAATCAGAAGGGCAAAAGGTTAATAAAATGTTTGTGAATACAACCATCAACTGTACAGAAGAATATCATCACAGTTTTGGATGCACATCAACCAGTGTATCCAAAAAGTGGTAACAACCTTGGAAACCACCAGAGAAAAGCTCAGGGCAAAAAGGGCCCAGAGCATCAAGTAACTATTTTTAAGACAGACATCTGTCCTGTCCAGGCAGCTTAGCTGGTTAGAGCATCATCCCAATATACTAAGGCCACAGCAGACACAAGAACCAACCAGTGAATGCATAACTAAGTGGAACAACAAATTGATGGTTTTTTTCCTCTTTCTCTCCCTTCTCCTCTCTTTTTAAAAAAAATCATCAATTAAAAAGAAAAAAAAAAAGACATCTGTTGGGGGATGTTGGGTGGAGGAGAGAAAAGGGAGAAAAAAGGAAAAAAAAACTTGTGAACTGCTTCAGCCCTCAGTTCTGAAGAAATACAGAATCAAATAATAAGTAAATAAAAACAAAAATTTTAGCTGAATATGAGGAACTATGTGCCTGCTCCTTTTAACTTAAAAAGAGAAACTAGAATATTATTTTTCTTAGGGAAAACAAAAGTACAAACCAAATGAGATAAGGCACATGAAAGCAATTTTATCGAGATAAATCACACTAAGTCACGCTAAATTTTGACAGTACTACATTTGTCAAATTTCAAAATATGCATAACCCTTGACCCAGAATTCATTTCTGGGCAGGCATTCCACAGAGATCCTTAAACATCTGCATAAAGATGTGGTAAATAAGAACAATCAGCCCTGGCTAGTGTGGCTCAGTGGATTGAGCACCAGACTGCAAAGCAGGTCACCAGTTTGATTCCCAATCAGGGCACATGCCTGGGTGGCCAGCCAGGGACCTGGTGGGGGGCACATGAGAGGCAACCACACATTGATGTTTCTCTCCCTCTCTTTCTCACTTCCTTCCTCTCTTTAAACATAAATAAAACTAATCAGAATTAAACAATTTTTAAAAAGGAAGAATGATCAATGAAATTGCAATGGTAAAAAACTGGAAACCACCTAATGTTTCTATTTCTGAATCTAAATACAGAGCAAAAGTCTGAATCATTAATAGTGGTTTACTCTGGCAAAGTAGAAACCAACATTGGGAGGGACAGAGGTTTATGTGTATAAAAAGAAACAATCACTTTTTATTCTACACACTTACATTGTTGGCTTTTATTTTTACTAGAACAAACATGTACAGTACATATTACGTAAGTTATTTAAAACAAAAATTTAAAAATACGGCATTCTGAATTTGTAACTGTGACAGA
Organism: Glossophaga mutica; assembly: GCA_039655065.1. NCBI lineage: Eukaryota > Metazoa > Chordata > Mammalia > Chiroptera > Phyllostomidae > Glossophaga > Glossophaga mutica. The sequence goes on from CM077303.1 coordinate 73,662,225, forward strand.
AGGAACTGAAAGCTCCCTATCTCTTTGACTTCACTCTTGCCCTAGTTTCATCTCCACCATCAGCCCCACCCAAAGGGCCCTGTTCCCCTGCATCAGCCTTTATTGTTATATTTAGATCTTAGTTAGGGAGTAAACTATTTCGTCCACTCTCACCGTATCCCAGATTTGTAGTTTGATTTGTTTTCCATCAATGTTGACCATACGGGCCCCAAACTCCACACCTGTCAGTGAAGACCAAGAGAAAGAATGTGATTCTCATGAACAGCCATTTTTAGTGATAGGTTCCTGCTTTTCTTCACTATGCTAATGACTTATCCCCCTTCTGCCCTCAGTGCCACTAAATCCAGTATCACTGCCTATTTGCTCCAATTAATTTTGTGTTCCTTGAAGTTTCATTTCTTTTCTAAAATTAAAAACTGTGTGCTAGGTAATAATAATATCAGGAATGTAACCAAAAAGCAGGTATGGGGATAAAACAAATTAAGTCAATTAGAAAAGGTGAATAAATTTTTACCAATGTTAGTTAATGCTTAAATCTGATTAGGTAATATTTAATTTCATAGCTTTTTTAAAAACTTCTAAAATTTTTGAAAATATTTCCTAGCATATTCTTAAAGTCACTCTTTAGTCCTCTACATAAAACAATGTTCCTATTTTTACAATCCTAGAATTTTTTGAGGAAAAAAAACAACATATGTAAGAAATAGGTTCTCAAGAATGATATACTTCACACCTCCAATAATTCTCATACTCCTCAGAGGAGTATGGAAACTGACAGTATGAATAAAGGTTTTGGTTTACCTGGCATTCATCTTCTTTCAAGGCAATGTCAAGACAAAACTTAGAAACTGAAAGTCATTTACATTAAAACACTTGACATAAGTCAAACAATTTGTCCTATTTTCTATTTTTATACAGTACTTTACTGGAGGAGTTGATTTCAAAGTAACAAAAGAGCACTAATCTAGCTTCTGTTAATGGGCCTATTCAGTACTCCACAATATACATATACTTGGAATCTCTCTCTCAACTCTAAGGTGCTACAGTCAACAGTGTTAAAAAAGTGTTTCTTACTGCTCTTTACCACTTCATCAAGAATAGTGATAGCTACTGAAAAAAGTCCCTAATGTTTTTCCCCACTTCTGGAAAATAGGAATGGAATTTCAATGGCGAAGAATTAAAAAATAAAACTTCATCTCCTTTTATGCAACTTTTTCTAGTTATGCCTTCAGAGACTCATATTTTACACGTATTTTCTATCCAACTGCCTTATTTATCTTGGCACCGTGGGAAAACATGATTGATCACATCATTTCTCTGACTTAAAACTTGTCATTTACTATTTCCTTCAGGTGTTTAAAAACTTGGTCCCTAATTTATTCTCTAGTTTTACCTTTTACTACTCTCCACTTTAATATGGCTCCAGACATATTAAATTACTGTTTTCCAAAGGTAGCCTGATCTGTCATTCCTGAGCCTTTGCACGTTATTTCCTCTTCCCCAATCACTTTTCCTTAGTCTCTACAACCCCTTTGCCTAGCTAATTTCTGTTCATTCTTCAATTTCCAGGCTTGCCTGATAGAGGTGGCAGCCTCTCCTCCTCTTTTTCAATGGAAATTTGTCACTACACTGTATCTACCCCCAGCTCCACCTCCTACGTTGGAAGACTGTAAGTTAGTACTTAAGGGCAGGCAATGTTTGCCTTGTTAATGAAGCGCTGTATCATGGGCACCTATCACAGTGCAGGTGTCCACTTAATGTTCATTTAAAAAAATATCTTCCTGGTGATGCTATCCTCTAATCCTTGTGTAACAACATTAGTTACTTGGCTCTGAATAAGTCCTTTAGAAGCAGTAGTAGCTCGATTTTCATAATGTAGGGCTTGGAGGTGGTGATATGGTAAGAATGGGAGTCAGAAATTTTATTCAGACACTGTATTTGCATGGCAAGAAGGCTAGTTTTATGTAGTATTTCTTTGTTTGAGCTGAAGTTATGGAGATTATGGGGAAGGGCTGCTAAGGCCTTATTAGCAGGCCATGCCCTACCACACATGTGAGGGAGATGGTCATACTTTCCAGGATCACGACTGTGTTTTTAGAACTCTAACATACTCTTTTCCTTATAAGTTACTAGTTTAATCTACCTTTTAATTTTAAGTCTGGGATGGCTCTTTGATTTGCTTCTTCCTCCCCAAAACACAAAAAAACTACATATTGATGATTACCTTTGAAAATATATGTGAGGCTGGCCCTAATTTACCGCAAAGCAAGTTCTAAAGTAAGTAATTATGTTTTCGTGGTATTTTTCATAAACATTCAAACTGCATTTGGAAAAAAAAAATCCTGCAGCAACTAATTCATATCTCACCTCATTTCTAAAGTTACCTTTCAATTATTTACTCCCCATTACACTACACCCCATTTACAGCATTTGACTGGTCACTTTTCATTTAACATAATTTTGGACTAGTTTAAAAGAAGGGAGAGCTAACTTTTTACTTCAAACCCTGAAGGCTGCTAACTTTCCACTTTAGCCAATCAGGTTTCATTACTGTTCTCAGAAGGGTAGATGCAATTACCTATTGTGAGGTCGTGGACAGGCTGGAACCGCTTATCTGTAAACTGCAGGAGGAGACATGACTTCCCCACACCTGAAAGAGACGCACGTTCTAGCATTCACGAGGCCTGGGAGCAGTACAGAGTCTGGGCGTCCCGGACTGAGGAAGGGGAGCCCCCGAGCCCCGCCCCCGGCCGCCCCGCCCCCGGCCGCACTACACTTAACCGCCCAGCCTACTAAATGACCCCGCCCCCAAGACCTGCTTTAGGAGCTTAGGATCCCTGCCCCAGCAATGGGGGCAGTCGCCCGCGGATTACCTGTGTCCCCAATGATAATGTATTTGAAGAGATAAGCATAAGTCATGGTCCTGTTTCCTCTAGATTCCGGGTCCGCCCGACTTCAACAGCCACTTACCTCCGGCCTCTCTAGCCACTCAACCCGCCCATCTCTGGCTGCTCTAGCCCGGATCACGTCTCTATTGCTCTCTCCAGATTTCCTCTCTGGGTCGGAGCGACGGTAATACCCAGACACCGTCTCCAGGGACGCCTCTAGCACAACTACGTGCCATTATCCCACCAAGCTCCAGGGGGCGATAGCTAGTCTTTCCATCTCTGGACCTTTCCGAGCCTGACTCACACCAGCCCCTTCCAATCAGCGGAGAGCGACGCACATCCTTGCGGAAGTGACGGCAGTGCCGAGTCCTTTGGGGGCGATGGGAACGATGAGGGGATTGAAACGGTGGTAGTCGTTGTGTGAAGATGGAGGTAGGAACCTGAGCGCTGAGAAGGCTGGCAAGAGATCGCAGCTGATCGGTTGAGGCAGAGGCTGGAAGCTGGGCGGACAAGCAGTTGACGGGACGGCAAAAAGAGCGGGGTTTGGGGAGTGTTTGAATGTCGGGGTGAGAATACGTCGCTTCTAGCTAACTCCCTTCTCACCCTAACTTATCCCTGTGGCTTTCTTTTGGTTTCCAGTTTCCCGGAGGAAATGACAATTACCTGACGATCACAGGGCCCTCGCACCCCTTCCTGTCAGGGGCCGAGGTGAGCACGAGCTGCTGATGCTGGGGGGAGAGGGGCGCGTGAGGCAGCGGTGGGGTACGGTGGTGGGGAGGAGAGGACCCCAGGGACGCGGGTCTGGGAACCAGAGGCCGCTCTTGGCATTTAGAGAAAAGTGGCAGCTGCTTCTGGAGCCTGTGAGGTCTAAGGGGAGGCCGGGGAAGCTGCTGTCATCAGAAAAGCGGGACGTTGGAAAAGGCTAATCTATTTCAGAGTGATTCTAGATTGGATGACAGGGGAATTGTCTCCTTTAGTTGGACAGAAATAACTGCGACAATCTTAGGGGATCGCAGAAGGAAGCGAATATTTCAGCCAAAAAATTGGGGTGAGGGAAATCGGTATAACCATGGGCATGTGTTTATTATTGAAAAGAAACTATTGAAGGGGTCTTTGTTTCACTTAAATTTGCTATTCGGTGATAAAAATTAAAAAGTTAATAGTTATTTTTACATATATGGTGTTAGCTTGTTTTGCTAGTGACGGGATGAAAGGAAATAGATGCCAGAAAACATGAAGGGAATTGAGTAGAATATGTGTTTCTGTTTGCCAGTGACTTAGTTTGAGCAGGTTACTTCACCTTTGTATGTCACAGTTTCTCCAGCTGTCAAATGGCTGTAGTAATAGTTTCTTGTGATGTTGAGAAGTAGAAGTAATGGTTATGGTGAGGTCTTCTAGTATTCATGGCAAAGTTTTGGTTGAAATATTGTCCTAAATAGATATGTATCACTTAAGTGAGAAAGAGAAAGATGGAACAGACAATAAATTTCCTGGTCTTTGGGAAACTGTGAAGTCGTGAGCTTTCTACTGTCCTCTGAGACTTTAACCTTTTCTCAAAAGTGTCGTGAACCATTTGCATCAGTTTTTTGTTTTTTGTGTTTTTTTTTTTTTTTTGTACCAAGAATTCCCCAGCACTGTTGAATAGGCTTATCCTATAATAAATCTTAATGTTTTCATGGATGAGAATGAGATTGACATGGGGCACTTTAGTTTTCATCTTCTTTATAGTTATTATTTATTATTTTCCTAAGCTGAGGAAAGTGTGAATCAAATGAGCAGCAGGATTTACAAATGATATAAAACTAAAATCTGTTCAATGCTCTGCAGTCTTATTGTCAGTTTCTCCTAAGTAATACCTCCATGGTTTAATTTCATTACTGCAAGTGCTGTAAATCTCATACTGACCTCATCCACATGAAAGTGCATCATTGCCAATTTCTTCTAAATCAGGTCTCCACAATTTTGCCTTTGTGACTTTAAGATATTAAAAAAAAGGTACTTTGCCAAGAAGCCGTTAACTACATTTCAATGGCTTCTTCTAACCCAGGACTCTGTCATTGTTAAAAGTTCTCATAAAATGTCACTTCCTTTCCCCTGTTTTGTTTTGTTTTAAGCTTTATTTTAATCTGTGGTTTTTATGGTTAATGTAAGCCTTTTAGAACTAGTAAAGCTAAATTCTAAAAGTTTTCTTTTAGAAGGAGAGTAATTTTTAGAATTTTCTTGCAAGAAAAAGATGTCCACAAAAGTATTAACCATAAAAAATTGAAAAATTGGACTTTGTTGAAATTGGACATCATCAAAACACATCTTTAAGAAATTAAATAGGCATTCTATAGAGTCTGAGGAGATATCTTAAGTACATATATCTGACTTATATTAAGAATATATTGCCCTGGCTGGTGTAGCTCAGTGGATTGAGCGCGGGCCTGTGAACCAAAGGATCGCGGTTCGATTCCCAGTCAGGGCACATGCCTGGGTTGCAGGCCAGTTCCCAGCATGGGACACATAAGAGGCAACCATACATTGATATTTCTCTCCTTCTCCCTCTCTCCTACCCTTCCCCTCTAAAGATAAATAAATAAATAAATAAATATTAAAAAAAATAAAAAAAAAAGAATATATCAAATACTTTTGCAAAATAAGAGAATCTAATTTAAAAATAGGCAAGATTTTTTTTTTTGGTTGATGTTAAAGATTCATTTTTTTAGCATTTTCTAGATGCTGAGTTCTCTGGAAATATGTTATGATGGGAGGCAGTATACAGTGATGGAGAGACCTCTGTTCCTTTTTTTAAAAATACAGTTGAGCCCTGGCTGGTGTAGGTCAGTGGATGGAGCTCGGGCTGCAAACCAAAGGGTCACCAGTTTGATTCCCAGTCAGGGCACATGCCTGGGTTGCAGGCCAGGTCCCCAGTGGGGAGCCATGTGAGAGGCAACCACATGTTGATGTTTCTCTTCCTCTCTTTCTCCCTCCCTTCCACTCTCTCTAAATGAATAAATAAAATCTTTAAAAAAGTATAAAAAAATTACAGTTGACATACAATACTGTGTAAGTATCAAGTGTACAACATAGTGATTACACTTAATAGTGATAACACTTACTGTGTAAGTGTTATCACTATGATTACACTTAGTGATTACACTTCCCTATATAACTTAGGAAATGATGACCCCGGTAAGTCTAGTATGGGCAAAAGATTTGAACACATACTTCTTAAAAGAAGGTATCCAAATTGCCATTAAGCATATGAAGAAGGGTCATCATCACTCATCGGGGAAATACCTATTAAAATCATAAGGAGATACCATTACACATTCAGCAGAATGGTTAAAATTAAAAAGACCAACAATTTTAAGAGTTAACAAAGATATAAATAATTCTTAATCATTGCTGGGGAGAGTATAAATTGATTCAACCACTTTGGAAAACAGGCAGCATCTACCAAGGATACCCTGTGACCTAGTGGTTCCATTCTTTGATAATATACCTGAGAGAAATGAGTGCATATATAATCACCAAAAACTTGTATGTGCGTGATAATTTTACTCATAGTAGTTAAACTGGAAACACCCAAGTGTCTATAAACTGGTACATTGGTAAAAAAAGAAATACACAGCGATAAAAAAAAAGAACAAACACTAATAAACACAACTTTGATGAGCTCAAAAATATATCATTGCATAACAGAAGCCAGATATAAAAGAGCAGGCACAATATGAGTTTTGGGCTTTTTTAAAGATTTTATTTAGTTTTAGAGAGAGGGGAAGGGAAGGAGAAAGAGAGGGAGAGAAACATCCATGTGTGGTTGCCCTTCGCACGCCCCCTTCTGGGAACATGTCCCACACAACCCAGGCATGTGCCCTGACAAAGAATCCAACCAGCAACCCCCCAGTTCACAGGCTGGTACTCAGTCCACTGAGCCACACAAGCAAAAGCCAAGATGTGTTTATTTTTAAATGAAGATCAAGAATATACAATACAAAACTTCAGTGATAGAAATCAGAATAGTGATATACGTTGTGGAAGGGAGGGATCATTGACCAGGAAGGAGCATGAGAAAATCTTTTGGAGTGAAAAAGTTCCGTATCTTTGATCTCAGTGGTGCTTCATTGGATGTTGACATATGTAAAAAAAAAATCATTGAACTATACCCTTAAAATTTGTGTACATAAGTTACACCTAAGTAAAGTAAGAAATTTTGAAAGAGTAGATGTCTAGAGAGGCAAGCTTAGCATTTATTATAACATTGCTTTAAATAGGAAAGCTCTGTAATGTAAAGGAAGTTTTATCTTTCTGTTTCATTCAGGGTGGCTCTTATATAATGATATTATGCTTTTGGGAGCATAATATTAGCACTTTGGGAGAATTATAATTCGTAAATATACCTATGCTTAATTAGAAAAAGTATTTGTAACATTAGAACCAGTTAATGATTTCAGGCTGAAGAGTTAAAAATTTCATTACTATATCAGTTTCTAAGAATAATAAGTTATCTTAATAACTCAAAGTACCAATGTACTGTTGAATAAATAGATGTTGGATTACATTTTTTTAATGACTAATTTACACAAGAAACTAAAGAAATACTGGGTTGTGTGTTCTGTTAAGGGGGAGAATGTGAAATGGGAGGGCAATGGTATTTTAAATTTTTTGGTTCTCTCAGTAGGTAGTAAGCATCCTTAGTTTATAAACTGTAATTCCCAAACTGCTTCCTCCCCTAAAAGACCCAGGAATTTAACAGAGAAGGAAAAGAAAGCCGAGTGAGAAGGTAGCCACATTATGTTTGTGTTTTCTCCTTCTCTGTCTACATCATTTGTATTTAATATTTGCCAATTTTATCTTTGTTTTATATTTTACAGTCTAGGGTATGATCTGGTTATGTAGTAGATTGACTAACATAAAATAAAACTAGATTTTCATCATTGTATTTTAAGCATAATCGTACAGATCACTTGTAGTAGTAAAAGGGACTTAGAGTGAATCTCTTTACATTCTAGCATGTACCTTATTTACCTTTCTGTATTTTTAATCATTGCCATTATTTTACTCTTCATACTTAAAGGAAAAAAACAAAACAACTACCTTCCCCCCACCAAAAACAAAAAACCCTACCATTAAAGCCACAGATAGTGACTAACAAAGCTGTTTCCAGGAGGTGGTACTTAGAAAGAATGCCTTGTTAATTCCGTACAGTGGAATCTCTGCGTGTCTGGTTTTTTAATGTAGTCCATGAGAGCACTCCAGATGGTTTGTGAGGGCTGGTCCTTTGTAGAACACTGGTTTCTTGTTTGGGGTATGAATTTTTATTCTTTTTCAGTTCTCACTAACAAATAGTATCGTTTTCCTATCTCAGCAGAGTTGCTTTTTTATTTGTGTGGTAAATATCTTTTGTTGGGAATAGGTATCTTTTACTTTGCCAAAGCAATCAGTATCTTTAAAAAAAAAAATTGAAAAACCACTATCATGTAACAGTTGATCTGGCACATTAAATGCTTCCCCAATCCTTTTTCCTGTCCTTGTAGCTTGTTTGTTTGCATGAGAATTTGGTAAAAAATCTTTGTACCCACTTCCTAAAAGTGCTCATATGAATCTAAACTGAAATTTCAGTGTCGTGGACCTAAAATTAAGAACTTCCACATACAGCCCTGGCTGGTGTGGTTCAGTGGATTGTGTGCCAGCCTGCAAACCATAGGGCTGCTGGTTCGATTCAGGCTGGATCCTCCTGAGCGGGCACATGAGAGGCAGCCACACATTGATGTTTCTCTCCCTCACTTTCTCCCTCCCTTCCCCTCTGTCTAAAATAAATAAATAAAATCTTAAAAAAAAAACAAAACTCCCACATCATAACAAAAATTTTGAGTTGCATACTGAGAAAAGTTCTGTTCTTGGGGGAGTTTTAGTTTTTCTATCAAGAACTACCTGCCCCTGTGCTCCTTATATTACAGTCATGACATAGCCCAGATAACTACCAAATTTTTACCATGCTAAGTAAAATAGTAAGGATCTTAGAGGAGAAAAATATAGAAATGAAACTATATACATATCTTTTTGTCTTCTAGGAAACTTATTTCTGTGCCAATGTGATTCAGAGAGTGGGTATTTTAGAGATATACCCTCCCCCTCCTAGTTTCTACTAGCTGGAAGTACCTAGCAGTGTCTTCATTAAAATAAAAATGATATTAGTGAGACCCTTTCTGGGTCTAGTGAAACCTTGAGGACGTCTTAGAATGCATTGTTTAATTGTGAAAAAAATGGGAGTGTCTATTGAATTTAATTTGAATCAGTTGACATTAACTTTGCCTTGTGACAGGTTGATAGAATTTAAAGTTTCCAAAATTTCCACTACCTATGATAATTGGTTGGGGCAGCTGACAAGTTAATAATTTATAACTCAGGTATTGATATTATCATTAATAACAATCAGTTAATAACAGTTCTTTAGAAATGTGTGTGTGTGTATCTATCAAGCAGTGTGATTATAACCTTTTGTGTATTAAATCCCAGTAATCCTCATAAAAAGCATACAAGGAGATTATCATTATAACTCCCATTTTATAGATGAGGAAAGGTCATTTAAGGTCATGTAGTAAGGGGTAGAGCTGGGACTTGAACCCAAGACCTCTCTTGATGCTGTGTCTCCTGGTATTATTTACAGGTTTGGACAAAAGTAGGTTTACAGTTCATATGTAAAATAATACAATAATAAGTAGTAATACAAGAATAAACCCTGTTTTGCATACTCACAACTGTAAACCTACTTGCAGATGCTATTTTAGTTTTTTAGTGTCAAAAAGAAATCATAGCATTTAACATGTCTTATGTCAGCCATTAGTCTGTTAGCTTCATGAATGGTGGCCCCATTCAGAATAGAAAGAGTATTATTTTTGTAGTTGGATTTAGAGAAAGGAGTTGAGTAGTCTTTAGCCAGCTGGAGTAATCTTTTTCTTTCTCCTTTGCAGAAAGGCTTGGTCAGAGCAAGACCAGGAATATGTTCGGCAACTGTTAGAAAACCATTTTGCCTTTACTTTTTTAAAATATGGGAACGCTTCATGAAGTTGCCTGTCATCCTTGCTCAGGGGCCGTGCTAATCTCTGTGTAGTTCCAGTTTTAGTGTATGTGCTGCCAAAGCAAGCACCAGTTTGCCTTTTGACTGTAGCTGTTACATTTTTCTTCTCACTGTTATTCTTATTTGGTATTGTGAGTTTTCCAAAAATACTGTGCAAATGGGAATCTTATTTGTTGTTAACAACATGATTTCTAAAATGGAAAAGAGGTAGGAAACTCTTAAGTGCATAAGCTTTAGAGGGGGATAAGGTACCCACGATAGGATAAGCTTTAAAGGAACCTAAGACAACAAAGTATAATTGTGTGGTTGACAATGAATTTCTGTGGTCTAACAACAGCTCAGCATAGTAGGCATGAAATAACTACTATCAGAATCTTTAGAGAGACTTTAAATATCATAGCTAAACAGGTTATAAAGTCTGGGTCCTTACTAATGGTGCTGAAAGAATCACTCAGTAGAACAATAGGCATACTAGTTTAGGATAACTGAGATGGTAAAGGTAGAAAAGAGATAAAAGAATTAAGAACTGTGATTTATGTTGGCTGCCTGTATGTGCCATATGACCAAGGGTATGAAAAGAGGTTTATTTGTAAAATTAAATAGGTCTTAAGAAATTGATAACAAAAGTAGGATTCAGGTTGGAAAGAGGAATACTTTCCTCTTTCCAGAGAATCTCCAGTACCCAGCATGTTCTTCCCTTAGCAGTATGCAGTGCCTTTTCTTCCCACTAATTGTCTTCTTTTTTTCCCCCTATAGACATTCCATACACCAAGCTTGGGCGATGAGGAATTTGAAATCCCACCTATCTCCTTGGATTCCGATCCTTCACTGGCTGTCTCAGATGTGGTTGGCCACTTTGATGACCTGGCAGACCCTTCCTCATCTCAGGATGGCAGCTTTTCAGCCCAATATGGGGTCCAGACATTGGACATGCCTGTGGGCATGACCCATGGCTTGATGGAGCAGGGCGGGGGGCTCCTGAGTGGGGGCTTGACCATGGTAAGGGGCAAGACATTTTCAAGCTTACCCACGCTCATGAGCATGGTATTAGGGAAAACAGAAGTGACTCTCCATTCCCTACTGTACTTGGGTATGACCTGTTTCTCATGCTTGTCGATGAAGGCTCATCATCAAAGACTTAATTTCCCCTGCATAAATGAAATTTATCATCTGAATCAGTTTTACTTGAAAAATGGTTTAAGATTGTAAAATGTCCAGTGTTAACACTGAATTGAAAATGATTTATTGTGATTTTTGAAAAAAGAAAAGGGTTTTTACCCCCTCTTCTAACATGGACTTCGCATCCTAGGATTCAGATGTGAGTGTGATAATGGTCACGTTGAGAGATTTATTCCAAAACAGTCTGAACCAAATGTACTAATTGTGGATTAGTGTGTGTTATAAATCAGTATATTGAGCTTTCAGTGCATCTCATCAGTAGTACATCTCCATACCTTATAGTTGATGCCAAACATCTCAACTTTGGACTAATTTACTCTGATTGCCTGTGTATTCCAGCTTTAAAAGCCATTATTTTAGGGTGTAGGGAGAAAGTTTTTCTTTACCCCTTGGGTCATTACTACCTCCAGATTACCAAATAATTTATTTTCTCTTTAATTTGTCCAAAAGTAAGACTTCTCTCATTGTTTTTAGTGGTTTTGGAATAGGCCTTTGGATACAAAGAAGTGACTTCACCAGTTTCTGTACTTTATTGAAAAGCTTAATATATTTTATATGTAGATAAATTATTTGATGTTTAGAGTTTAAACAGTGATACAATGTGGATGAGTAGAGGGTTTATACGCTGTCCTGTCAGGGTTGGGGGGGAAGAGTGGTGTTCTTTATATTTAGTGTTTAATTAGTCCTTCTGCTTCTCTCAGGACTTGGACCATTCTATAGGAACTCAGTATAGCGCCAACCCACCTGTTACAATTGATGTACCAATGACAGACATGACATCTGGCTTGATGGGGCATAGCCAGTTGACCACCATTGATCAGTCAGAACTGAGTTCTCAACTTGGTTTGAGCTTAGGGGGTGGCACCATCCTGCCACCTGCCCAGTCACCTGAGGATCGTCTTTCAACCACCCCTTCACCTACTAGTTCACTTCATGAGGATGGTGTTGAGGATTTCCGGAGGGTGAGGCATTCCCTGCCAAAAGTCAAATCTGCCATGATATTCTGGAATAAAACTCTTGGCATACAGAACTACTCAGTATCTTTACTCCTGTCCTGCCATCTCCTCTGCTCTTTTCTGGGTATGGGGTCCTGCCTCTCAATTTACAGTTTATAATGCTCCTCCCAATCTCCATTTTCATTGGTTCTCACATACTTTGCTAATACCTTAATCCTGTTGCCTCTATTTTTAGCATTTCCGAAAATCCCATTCATGTAGCTAGTGTCCCCCATATAAAAGTCCTTTTCTTACAGTTCTCCAGACATGATACTTTCCTTCTTCCTTCTTGTAATTCTCTTTTCTCCTCTACAGCAACTCCCCAGCCAGAAGACAGTTGTGGTGGAAGCAGGGAAAAAGCAGAAGACCCCAAAGAAGAGAAAAAAGAAAGATCCTAACGAACCGCAGAAACCAGTTTCAGCATATGCTTTGTTCTTCCGTGACACACAGGCTGCCATCAAGGGACAGAATCCCAATGCCACTTTTGGGGAAGTTTCAAAAATTGTGGCCTCCATGTGGGACAGTCTTGGAGAAGAGCAAAAACAGGTGAGCAAATAATGAGGAACTAGTGGATAATGAATGTTCTAGAAGTTTTTAAGTAAGGGGGTAAAAACTTAAGTTTTCTTTTAACTTTCTTACATGGTCTTATGCAATATCAGCTCTTTGTCAGTGGCATTCACAGATTATCCTTTGTCTAGGAAGCTGCACCCATACACCAAGTCCAGAATACTCATCTAAAAATTAGTAATTATAAAAACACTAATTTTCCTAAGCCTTATTTTTTTAAACTGTAAAATCAGGTTATTCCTTGATAAATTGCATGCTGTGGCTAACTGTAAAATCTATTACCAAGGTTGAATTTAGAATATAGTTTAGGATTTTCTTATTGGCCTACTTTTAAACTTGAAAACTATAATGTAGAATTAAAATGGCTGTCATTATCATATACTATCTAGGTCTTGTGTCAAAATGAGTCTGCTACTTAGTAATTTGAAAAAGGTAATTTTATTATAGATTACTTGTATCAGTTACCTATTGCTACTCAACAAAGCATCACAAATTTGGTGGCTTAAAACCATGGCATTTATTATTTCTTGTGATTCTGTAAAGTGGTTGGGTGGTTTTCCTAGTATTCTTGCCTGGGCTCATTCCTGTGGTTGTAGTCAAATGACAGCTGGTATGATTGGCCAAGGGGACTTTGCTCCCATGTCTGGCAGTTGGTGCTATCTGTTGGTTGAGATGCCTTGGCTCTATTTCACGTGGCTCCTGTCCTCCACGTAGACTAGACTGGCTGGCTTCTTTACAGTATGGCAAACACAGACCAGTATTCTAAGAGGACAAAAACAGATGCTCCAAGGTCTCTTTGTGTCACTTCAGCCACATTTTAACAGTCAAAGCACTTCATAGAGCTAGCCCAGATTCAGAGAACGGGAAATAGGTTTCAGCTCTTGATGGAAGAAGTATGCAAAATGGAAAGAGTTATTGTGGCCATCATCGCAAATAATTTAATATTCTTTTTTTTTTTTTTTTTTTTTTTAACACATTCTTTAAGGGAGAGTATACTGGTTAGGCACTGTCCCAGGCTAAGCAAACTACTAATCTTAAAAAATTTTGGGGTCAGGATTTGTTTTGCTAATAGAAGTAGGCATGGGTTGGTGTCAGCTTTAGAAGTGGAGTTATTCTAGCAATATTCTTGTTCACTGGCTGGCTTTCAGATTCTTAGAAGTCTGACATAAAGGCTGTCTTGATTACTAGCTTTCAGAAATATATTCACTAAAGGAGTTGTTAATATTTAGACAGATTATCATTCATTGATGAATAATAGAATTATCAGTCTTTTCTAGAAGTGTGGGGACTTCTTAAACAGCTTTTCTTTCCTGCAGGTGTATAAGAGAAAAACTGAGGCTGCCAAGAAAGAGTATCTGAAAGCTCTGGCTGCTTATAAAGATAATCAAGAATGTCAGGTAAGAGGGTTAGGGCAGGTGAGTATTAAACCAATAAAAAGATTTTTTTGAGCCCTGGCTGGTATAGCTCAGTGGATTAAGCACAGGCTGCAAACCAAAAGGTCGTGGTTCGATTCCCAGCCAGGACACATGCCTGGATTGTGGGCCAGGTCCCCACTAGGGGACGTTCCAGAGACAGCCACACGTTGATGTTTCTTTCCCTGTCTTTCTCCTTCCCTTCCCCTCTCTCTAAAAATAAATTAAAAAAATCTTTAAAATTTAAAGTTTTTTTTTTTTTTTGAGCTGTTTATTAGCAGTTAGAAGGATGCCACCAAGAATCTGTGGAACCTCTTAATGCTGTATATAGTATTAAAAGCTTAGAAATATGAGGCCTGTCCAGAAAAAGTCCAGCCATTGTTAATATAACAAGAACAGTTTGTGTGACATCGTGTATCCTGGCAGCAAAGGAGAGTGGACTGGAACGCACATGCCTAAACAATGACAACTTCACTGTACTAGTCAGTGGGGGCAGTAGGCACTGTTGAGTGAGCATGTGTACTGCGTGGCCACGGTGTTCAAAATGGCTGAGTAGAGCAACAAATCTACATTTTGCATAAAACTTGAACATTCCTCTGTGGAAACTGTTAGGATGATTCAGAAGGCTGCAGCTACGGGCAACTGGTGACTGGCAGGCAACTTCATCACAACACACCTGCTCATGCATCATGTCTTATAGAGAGTTTTTTTTGGTTTTTTTTTTTTTTTTTTTTTTGCAAAACATCAAATCACCTAGGTGACTCAGCCCCTCTACAGCTCAGATTTGGTGCCCTAAGACTTCTGGCTTTTCCCAAAACTACAACCACCTTTAAAAGGGAGGAGATTTCAGATGGTAGATGAGATTCAGGAAAATACAACAGGGCAGCTTACAACAAGTGGGAGAACTATGTGAGGTCCCAAGGTGCCTACTTTGAAGGGGATTGATGTGAGATTGTCCTATGTACAATGTTTCCAGTATTTGTATCTTCAGTAAATGTCTAATTTTCATATTACATGACTGGGTACCTTCTGGACAGACCTCATATATAACATGGTTTCCTGTTTTCATCATGAACCTTGCTAAACAATTTGAGTTTATTTTATTGTTTGCTTTAGCCAGGGTAGGACCTACAGCTGCTATTCCCCCCTCCTTTTTTTTTTTATCTCCAGTTTACGATGTATTGTATCTTTGGGGAGGTGATTAAAGTGAATATAGCCTGCAGAAAAGAGTAAATTTCCCAATGACTTTCTGTTTTCTTTTAGGCCACTGTAGAAACAGTGGAGTTGGATCCAGTGCCATCATCACAGACTCCTTCTCCACCTCCTGTGGCTACCGTTGACCCAGCATCTCCAGCACCAGCTTCAGCAGAGCCCCCTGCCCTGTCCCCTTCCATTGTCGTTAACTCCACTCTTTCATCCTATGTGGCAAACCAGGCATCTTCTGGTGCTGGGGGTCAGCCTAATATCACCAAGTTGATTATTACCAAACAGATGTTGCCCTCATCTATTACCATGTCTCAAGGAGGGATGGTTACCGTTATCCCAGCCACAGTGGTGACCTCCCGGGGGATACAACTAGGCCAAACTAGCACAGCTACTATCCAGCCCAGTCAACAAGCCCAGATTGTCACTCGGTCAGTGTTGCAGGCAGCAGCAGCTGCTGCTGCTTCCATGCAATTGCCTCCACCCCGACTACAACCCCCTCCTTTGCAACAGATGCCTCAGCTCCCTACTCAGCAGCAAGTGACCATTCTGCAGCAGCCTCCCCCACTCCAGGCTATGCAACAGCCTCCACCTCAGAAAGCTCGAATCAATTTACAGCAGCAACCACCCCCGCTGCAGATCAAGATTGTGCCTGGACCCACTCTGAAAATGCAGACCACCTTAGTCCCACCAGCTGTGGAAAGTAGCCCTGAGCGGCCTATGAATACCAGCCCTGAGGCCCATACAGTGGAGGAAACCTCTCCCGATACAATCTGTGAGATGATCACAGACGTAGTTCCTGAGGTGAACCTGTTTTCAATTCCTATAGACAAGTAGAAACATGTAAGAACATTTCTGGTTGATATATTAAAGTAGGGGTTGCTACTAGTACTTAATGCCTGGCAACCAAAAGCAGGGGTCCCCAACCTCTGGGCCTATTAGGAACTGGGGTGCACAGCAGGAGGTGAACTTGAATATAATGTGCTTTGAATCATCCAGAAACCATCCTCCCAACCCCAGTCCATGGAAAAATTGTCTTCCACGGAACTGGTTCCTGGTGCCAAAAAGGCTGGGGACTACTACTATAAAGGACAGTTCCCGGCAGCTGTGACTTGTCCCATCCATGATACTCTAGTGTTCTTGGTGAGAAGCATCCTCTAGAGGGCCTGGTATCCCAGAGGATGCAGCCTAAGCCTAGAGTTAGTTATTTGGAGTTATCTTTCCAAGAATCCTAAACTTTGGAGATTTAAGTGTTTCTCCTGTATCTGGACTTCTTGGCTTGATGTTTTTAATGTGTAGATAGATAGGGGATCAAGCAATTCAGTTGGTTCATGTCATTGAGTCCAAAGTGACGTAAACAGATGCCCATTACCCTAGTTTTAACTTACACATGACCAGTGGTCATTTTAAAATATGGATCTATTTGAGACTAGCTCAACAACCGACAAAGCAGTAGCTGTAAAGAAAAATAACTGAATCTCCAAGGTCTTTCCCTCTTTGTAATGGCACATTGTCTTTTGTTAGCCCTTGCAGTCCTAGTTGAGGTAAGGTGACTCAATCTCTTCACATGTTACTTTTGATTTGATATTTTCAGAGGGATATTATTCAAATGTGGAATAAAGTCAGTGATGGCCGAGATTAAAATTAAAGAGTACCGTGACCCACCATGCACATGTAAAACTACTAGTTGGCCCTCCACATACACGGATTCTCAACTAGGCATCAAAAATAATGGCACTTTAACTGCCCAGGCAAATCTGCATATGCTTGAGTGGGCCCCTGCAGTTCAAACCCGAGTTGTTAAAGGGTCAACTATACTAGCATATGGCCGGCATTCTCCTGATGGGAAGATCTTCATGTCAGTCTGCTTGGCAAAGTTCTACAACTAGATAAGGAGGAGGAGAACAAAAACTCATCTTTTTTAATGTTAACCCATATGTGAGGGATTTTAACACCTGTTGCTCCACTGGGTCCCAGAGTTAAATTGACCAGCGGCTGGCAAGGTACATAACAAATCTAATCCATCTTTGGTGCTCTCCTCCTCTCATAGGTTGAATCTCCTTCTCAAATGGATGTTGAATTGGTGAGTGGTTCTCCTGTGACACTCTCACCCCAGCCTCGGTGTGTGAGGTCTGGTTGTGAGAACCCTCCCGTTGCAAGTAAGGACTGGGATAATGAGTACTGCAGCAATGAGTGTGTTGTGAAGCACTGCAGGTGAGTTATAGTTTCTCTTCTTACAATTCAGGTATTGCTAAATTAACTCTTGAAAAACATGGTAACCCTGAGCATATTAGTGTTACCTTAGATAGGGTATACCTTACCCTAAGTAGGGTATGATTGTAGAGGCTATCAGAAAAGTTCCCCTGCTTAAATAGAGCTTACTTTGCCACAAAGACAAAGCATGTAATTAGCAGTTCATGCTTTTCAGCTACTACATTTATGTTTATGTATGCTCTTTAAATGTTTGATGACACATTAAGCAGTTAGTGACTTAGAATATTAGCTTCACTCACCTCCTTAGTGCAGATCTCACCACTTAGGGAGTTAGAATTTGAGAAGGAATGGATAAGTGATAAGTAGCACGATAAGGTACTAAGTATGGCAGGGGTTGAGGGGTCCTGAAGATTTTGCTCATCTCCCTAAATTTTCTGGGATTTATCTACATCCATGAAACAAGGCATTAGTATTTCCTGTTTCAAGTCCGCTTCAGTAAACTAGGATTGCCTATACTGCTGACTTTCAGGCCCATTGCCTATTATTTCTACTGAATGATACCATCTCACCTTGAAGCTATAGGACATTAACTAGGAACCTGTTTGTTTAAGACAGTTAAACAAGATTACATCTAAACTATAATCCTTTGTGTGTCTTTTTCTCTTAGGGATGTCTTCTTGGCCTGGCTAGCCTCTAGAAATTCAAACACAGTGGTGTTTGTAAAATAGTCCTTCCTGTTCTCCAAGCCAGTGAAGATTTATCTGCCAGGAACATGTCGAAGACCCAAGACCCTGCTTTTAGAACTCAAGCTGTGCTTCTGATAGTGCCTGATCTCAACCCATGATGGTCCCCTTCATGCTTCTCCCCTTTTCTCTCTCCAGCAAGGGGCCAGGCTATGGAGCAGGGCCATTGAGTTTGCTGTAATCTGGAATTGCTTTTTACTTTCAAGTACAAGCAGAGATGCCAGTAATAATAGCAGAAGAAAAGGTGAAGGGAATATGGTCAAGCAGAACATAGGGGTGGTGTGGGGGGGTTGTCTGAGGAAACTTCTTGGTATAATTGTCATACCAAGTCCATCTAAAAGACTATTAAAATTATGAGATACACATCATCTTTGAGCCTACGACTGTATGCATCCATTTTAAAGGGGATAAAAGGTTAGTTAAATAGATACATTGCTTTTAGAACAAAGGTTTTCAACACAGGCACACTGGGCTGTAGGGAAAATAACATCACCTAGGAGTTTCTTATTTATTCCTCTTTACAAATATTACTTCTGTAGTCAATGTCCTTTCTTCTCTCAGTTATCACAGTTTCTGAATGTAAAAGGCAGAACTCTACAAAGTCTGAAATTGTGTTCACTTGTGTTTGACGAAATATCTTAAAAGATATAGGTCAGAGGTATTTTCACTTACATAATATACAGAAGCTAATTCTCTGCACACCCTAGACAATTATACTTAAAATTTGATCTAAAATGTACTTATTTCACTGTTCTTGAAAATCCAAAGGATAATAGACTAGTAAAGCCACATAGCTGTAATAGAATAATCAAATGTTTAGAGATTGGTAGCCCTAGTGATGATAATCTGAAATGAAGCTCAGAGCTTACCTTGAGAAGTGCTGTCCCAGAGACTCCATCCCCTGTGTTACTATGTTCATGTAGTTCTAATTGCTAATCACTTTCATCCTATACTATACAATCAACATTTTAATGCTTTCCATGCATTCATTTACTTTGAACCGTTACAAGCCCAATGAGGTAGGTAGTATTTCCTGTTCACATATCAGGAATCATACTGAGAGATGAGTTACAAGAGATTATACACTGTTAAGTGGCAAAGCCAAAATTTAACCTCAAAGTCTACAATACAAATTTTTATTTAAATAAGGAAAACAGCTACTGTATAAAATACGACTCTTTAGATGCAGCCTGCAGAGCCACAGCTATGGATGCTTATTAGTTCTGTAAGGAAGTGCTTCTATAGATTTTTAGGTTTGGAGATGATACCATCTGGATACCTCTGCTTGAACCGGGCAACCACATCAGGGTCTAGAAGGTGGATCCCATCCAGTTGGTTTCCAAGGGTGATCCTGAAGCAAGGGGAAAGATAAAGCAAACCAAAATTCCTGGAATTAAAAGGCATTAGTATTGTCAAAAGATACATACCTTTTATTAAGACTGCCCATCATTTCATCAAATATTCATGCCAATTCTTTTAAAAGACCTTAATATTAGAATAGTATATTGGGTAGCACAACTAGTTAGGAATTGGGTGCAGATTTTGGTGTTAAAACAGGCAGGATCTATATTATTTAAGGGTTAATAACTGATGGCTAACCAGGCCTACTTCACAAAGTTGTTGCTGCCAATGAATATTTATTGGATAAGTAAAATCCTAGCAGCACAGATTGTTAAAGTTCTGATAACAGGATGAAAAATGTTAAAATTGTTGACAGATTAGATTCTTAGTAACCACAAGGCAACAGACTGAAAACATCCATAGAGTAACTGAGGAATATCTATAGCTTGTAAGAGAGTGGAACCAAGAGAACATTGATGTGAATCCTAAAACCTGTGGGGTTTCCAATGAATGTTACGGAATTCTATGAAACAGTCTAAAATACAAGCTTAGATGATTTATGAACCCTCCAAAGCCCATTTACAGAATACTGGAATATGATGTGAAGTTCTATGAACTTATATCCTTGACTATTAACAGTTTTGCCCTTGGGGGCTAGCAAGTTCTCTGGTCACCTTACCAGTTGGGTTGCACATTGTGAGGTCGTCCAAATAATTCAATCTTGCGAGTGCCAGGGGACAGTCTTTCAATCATGCCATAGATTTCATCTGGTTTATGACTGGTGGAACGAACCTAGGAAATAATAGGTCCAGCTACTTCTAAGTTACCCAAGAATGCAGTTCTAGCCCTTTCCATTTATGTTTAAGATCCAAATGACAAAACATGAGACAAGAATACCTCTGACCTCAATAACTAACACTAATTAAAACGTGGAAGCTTTGGATGCCTGAGGAAGCACATACCTCAGCTACAATCACGTCACAATCCAGACCCTGGTTGAAGCCTTGGGGATTTCCTTTGACACCAACCTGCTCACCACAGAGAACAGATAACCTTAGGAAACCCAGCATTTGAACTTTTTCTCAATAAGAAATCAAAACAATTTCTCTTTTTGGTCCACCTAACGAATTGAACCCCACTGCTGCTCACCAAGCAGTGCTCCTTCCCATGGTTTAACCAGTGACCTGTGCGGCCTGTCCGAATGATGCGTTGCAGCTGATTTGTCTTCACCCAGATAATTTCATCTACCCGTTCATAACTGTGGGACATAAGAAAGAGAACTAGAGCTTTAATCACACTTCCAATTTAGGAGTAGTACCATCTACTCTACAGAGGCAAGGAATCATAGGAGAAATAAACATATTTCAACTATAGCAGGTCTATTTCCCTCGAAAGCAACACCATTGCTACTTACCCCCAGAGGTTCAGACATTCTCTGCCCAACTCCATGGCCCTAGAAAGAAAGAAGGGTTAAACAGCTACTTCCATGCCCGTATTTTCTCTCTCCAAGATATATGTTAAATACTGTTTTCAGTAGACCTTCAGTGAACATTTACATGCACAACAGCATTAGGGCAACATGATGAACCTAAGAATATAAAGATAAAACTATTCTTAATGGCCTTACCTTTCACAATGAACAAGTGAAGAGTTAAACAGAACTGAAGTTATGATTTGTTATAAATAGGCATTAGGTCTCAGTAGGAAAAAAGGCTGACCCAATCATATATTTAATAGCATGTATAGGAAAACCCAGGATTTTATCCCCACCCAGTACTCACTGTACTATATCTGCCCATAACTATGTATCTTTGAACTGTATTACCTGCCTGTGACCCAGAGGAAGAGAAAGCCATCATCCTGCAGTACTGGTATGTTGAGCCTGCGCATCTCATCATCTGTCAGGGTCCCATAGGGCAGCTCCATGTGAATATCCCAGGGTGGGTCAGCCATCACAACTGCAAACTTGCCCAAGATACTGACGTCCAGGTAGCGGATATCACAACAGATCCACTGCATGAGGTGGTATTCGGTCATCTTCCCTTCCTCCACTCTCAGATTCATGGCCCCAGTCCCTTTTCCATTTGATTTTCCTACTCCCTTCTAAGCATATCTATCCCACTCCATTCCCAATCAGCAAGGTAAGATTACTAATTATGCCCTGCTTTCCTACGTGTATGGCTGCCCTATTAGATTAAGTCCATAAATTGAGATAAGTTTCTGAGCTGACAGGTACCTGAGGTGGGAAGAGTCGATCTGCACTGGAGTCACCTCCAACACCCTGTGTAAGAGCAAGCTCCTGGCTTGGTGTATGGTCTTTGCTCCCAGGAGCCTCAGAATCCATGCAAGCATCAATCTCATAGTGAACATATTTGCAGGTATCCATGTGGAAACATGTGTTAAGGAAAGAGCAGTCACCTAATGATTCATCAGTGTGTTTATTGATGATTCGTCTGGGGAAATAAAAATGGAGAAGCAGGATCAAGACGGTGTTCAGAGTTAGAGTCCACAGTTCAAGTCCAAATCAGTTCAAAGTTTCCTATCTTTTCCCCTCTCCTAATTTTCTATCTTTAGAGCTTCCTCCAAGAGTTTTCAGAGAAGGGGGAGGCAGGTGACATGGAAATCCATAATTCATACTGAACAAGAGTTTTAATCATTCTCTGAGCAAAGACATAACTCACTTATGGAAGGAAGGGCTTGCTGGTTATAGCAGTGTAACACTGACCTAAGAATCCAGAGTCCTGTTTCTCCTAAGACTATCTTCCTTCCAAAGACCTTTAACTTCCGTTGGGGCTCAGAGACAGAGATATATCTTGCTATTGTAAGAAAGGGGCATTAAAAAAGACAACTGGCATTTATTTGGAAGTCCGTTTATTTATTTGTACTCCCTCCCACAGAACACTACTTCTAGAAGTATACTTCAGAGTCCCAAGGTCTTAGACAAACCATGTTAAAACCATTTAATAACAGGGTTAAAGGCATAACCCCAATGACTGGGAGCAATGTGCTGAAAAGGAATAACTGCTCCCAGACACCCACCCCACCCATCTCCCTCCCAAAAGACCTGAAGTGAAGCTTGCGACAGGGCCGATCAGCATCACTGGCTTTCATGCACTCCTCCTTGGTTCCATAGTCACAGAATTCTTGCACTTGGGCTCGACCTCGTGACCGAAACTTTTCAACAATGGATTGTTCCTTGGCTGTTGTAGTATTTAATAACTCTAGGATCTCCTGACTGACCTGTAACAAGAAATCTTACACTTAACAGGGTTTGTAGATAAAATTAACCTTAAATCACCTCTGTAAACTCTACTTGACAATAATGCCTATGAAAACCACTCATATTAGGTCCTGAACCAAGGCACAATGTGAAGCACTTTACTGTTTAGCAACAAATTTATAGAGGATACTCTGGTTATCCTCATATTACAGATGAGAAGACTAAGGCTCAAAAGAAGTTAATTAACTTGTCAAAGTTACCTAGTTAGAAGTAGCAAATAGAAGAGAGCTCATATGGGTCCAATATTTACATTAAGAACCACTATACAGTTAAGTTGTCAACACCATCAATAGGTTCTTTGACTAAGTGAAATGGTGTGTAACAAAACCAATTTTACCACAGGATAATTGATATACACAAAAGTTAAGTTCCTAAGGCCTCTCATCAATGCTATGACAAAATAACATTAAAGGAAAAGACTGTATTTGAGGACCTGCTGTACTTTCAATTCACATTGTTTAATCAATGTCCATAATTATTGGTCCGTATGACTACCTTTCAGTATTTGTTGACATTCATCTCCTTCTATTACTCCTATATTTGGATTCCTCTTCTCTTTTTTTCAATTTTATTTATTTTTAGAGAGAATGGAAGGGGTGGGGAGAGAGAAAAAAATAGCAATTTGTTGTTCCATTTATTTATGCATGCATTAGCTGATTCTTCTATTTGCCCTGACTGAGGATCAAATCTGAAACCTTGGCATATCGGAACAATGCTCTAACCAACTGAGCTACCCAGCCAGGGCTGGATTCCTCTTCTCTTGATTTCATGATTTTTCCAAACAGATCCAATGACAAAGATTCTCTAAATCAGAGTTTCTCAACATTGGCATTATTGACATTTTGGGCTTGATAATTCTTTGTTGCGTGGGAGTTGTCCTACTATAAATGCAGGATGTTCAGCAGCATCCCTTGTTTCTCACCCACTAGATGCCTACAGCATTCTCCTGTGTTGTGACAACCAAAAAATGTCTCCAGACATTGCCATGCCCTCGAGGAGGGAGGACAAAATCATCCCCGGTTGAGAACCACTGCTCTAAGCCTTCAATTCTAAGAATTGCTCCTTGCCCTAGAGGAAAATTCCTTCCAACCAAAGCTGTAATTCAAAGTATATGTGTGAAAGCATTTCCATCTGCCCCTACCTTCTTGCTCTGTTGTTCCTTAGTAGACTGTTGGTTCAGAAGGCTTTCTATCTCCAGATCAACATCTGAGGCAGCATGTTTCCTTGATTTTTTCGTTGGCTCCTTGGCTGCTTCTGACGCTGAAGAGGCCAGACCAGAGGCTAAAGAGCTAGCAAAGGCAGCTACTGTGGTCGAATCCTGTTCTGCACGCCGCTTCTGCCCTGCAATAGTCCCTGTTACCTCCCCAGGGCCTTTCTTTTCTGCCACAGCACCCATCATAGCAGAGAGCTTTGAATGATCAGCATAGGTCACAAGAGTAGGATGTGCATCATCTTGTAGGAGACCTCGCTTTACCTCAATCAACTCCTGAGCTGCAAACTTCTGTAGGAGGCTTTCCACCCCATCTTGAGTAGCAGGGGCATCTGGCTAGGGAAGGAGGAGAGAACAATAAGACATTGACCATGAACTAGAGAAAAGAAATGGGAGATCTCAACCCTGTCTTATCAGGTCATTACCGTGGATATGGCAAGACAGATGGACACAGCATCAGTGGGCAATGTTAGGGCTAGATCAGAGAGGTGGTGTAGCAACTTCTTCTCCAATTCCGGGTCTGTAGCTAATTCAGGAACTGCTGAAGCTGTGCTGGGCTTAGAGCCACCAGAAGTGGGTACAGTAGGCACTGGGCTGTCACTGCGGAAGGTCGGAGACAATGCTGCCTCTGGATTCCGTAGATCTAGTAACAAAGAGAATGGAAACTGAAAAAGGGCAATCACTGTCAGCTTGTATATTCCTCAGGAATCAAATTCTTCAGCATTCACAGCCCACAGTTCTTTAATTTCATGCAGGAAATCCTCTGACCAAATTTAACACTACATAACTTTTCCTCAATCATGTTTAAGCATTCACTGCTTTGCCAGGATAATCCTTGATTTTCTGGAAACAGCTTGCCTTTTCTTTACTGGATGAGAGTTTTCCTAATTCCTTGTCTTTACTGTGCTTCAAAGGAAATAAATTAGAAGCATGGTAGATTTAAACATCCATACCACCCCCATTCAAGTCACTCTAAATGACAACTGATATAATCAACCTGAATTCATATTTCGACAGAAATATTTTCAACCAGAAATATTTTCAACGACCTAAGCTGTGATTAAATCTTTTTGAGGAATAGAGTTTGAATTTTTATAAATTAAGGCCACCAGTCATCAGAAGGTACATCAAATGACAGTGTTAGAGGTTAGAATGATGTGACCTTTAACATCAAACACAAAAATCTTACAAAACTTTGCTGAAGCCTAGTCACAAAATGATATTCCCTGACTGCATTTGTATCACCTACTCTTCTAATTAATAAGCTCGGTAGCCATCATAACCTTAATAAGGCTTAAGAAACTAAAATTAAGACAAAATATTGCTTTTGGGAAAGCCTAATATCTGTGATTATTTAGTTAAAATATAAATATTAAACTCAGGACGTATCCTGGAATTCTGTTAAATTAAATATTATAAGATAAAAATGAGCCATTAGTTTACATTTAGAAATATTCTGGTTACTTGGAAATTTCCACTCTAACGGAACAGACTTTAGTAAAATTTCACTCAGAAATTCCAAGGACAATGGAACTGAAAACTACACCAAACATCTTGCTGGAATAGTTACATTTTACGAAAATAAGTTATACCCTATTTGGAAAATAGACTTCATAATTCCATATTACCTGGAATGTTAAGTAACTGACATAACTTTCTTCACCTTGCTTATGATTTCTCTACGTTCTGCTGACTCTTAAAGAGACCAGAACACAGATGAACTCATTAAAAGTCCTTGTTTTGTTTTGGCAAAGAAGTGTTATAAACACAGAAGGGTCATGGAAGCACTCTAAAGGTCAAGGTGAGAAAGCGTTTGAGAGCAACTGATGTAAGCAAAAAATATGTATTAAATATAAGTGACAACATTTAGGTTGTTTTGCATCTTGGCTATTGGAAATAATGCTGCAATGAACATGATCATGCAGGTATCTCTCTAAGATCCAGGATCCTGATTTCAATTATTTTGATTACCAGAAGTGCAATGGCTGGAGATTATGGCAACTGTATTTTTTATTTTTTAAGGAACCTCTATATTGTCTTCCATACTAGCTATCCCAATTTACATTCCCACCAGTAATGAATCAGGGTCCCCTTTTCTCTTTACCAGCATTTGTTACCTTTTGATTTTTTTAACAATAGTCACCCTAAGAATTATGAGGTAATATCTCATCATGGTTTTGATTTGTATTTCCCTAATGATTAGTGATGGTGAATATCTTTTCATATACCTGCTGACCATCTATCTATATGTCTTTTTTGAAGACCTATTACAAACTGATTTTGCTTGTTTCTTGCCCATGTAACTTAAAAGAAAATAATGAAAGTGTCATTGATTAAAATAAATGCCAAGTTATTCCAAGATTTCAAATTTTCAGTGTTTCAAAAACATTCTTATGTATATAGTCTAATCAAAATTCTGTTTGGGAACATACTTATTCACTACGATATTATTTTTCATTACTGCCCCCCCCCCACATACACACAGTTCTTGAGACACTTGGCTTAAATATGCAATGATACCACATTATTTTTTGATAAATGATTTCTCCATTAACTTTATTTAAATGAAGCCAAGAGCAAATAGTTCAAGGGAAAAAAGCAATCCATTTGACACGGTTATATCTGTTATTATGATATTTAAAATAACTATATAAATTTGGTTAGATGTTAATGCTCTCAATTTCTTTCCTACCAACTTTTCATAAAAATATTATTTTGCTATTTCTAAAACAAACTACACTTTTTAATCTATACTTCATATACCCTATCAAAAATTATTTCAGTGAGAAAAAAATACTGATTTTACTCCAGGTTTAGGGTCAACTAACTGAAAATGTGCTTTTTTAAGAAATTAAATTTATTAAGGTAACATAGGTTAATAACATTATATGTCTCAGGTATACGACTTTATAATACAAGATAGATCTGTGTAGTTCAGATCTATCTTGTGTGTTCAAGAAAATGTGTTTTCATAATTAACCTACTCATACTATTAAGGATGTAATCACATAAACATTATACTTTCTCCAATCAATGACCAAATTTAGACCAAAATACATTACTTTGAGTAATGTATATTTTTTCTTAAAGTGAGCAAGAAGTCTATAAAATGAACCACCTTAACATACATTTCCAATCTCAATAACCAGATATTGACCCTTTTTTCTCTTTTGTAATATGACTAATCACTTGTTTTATACTGCTCTTTAAAATATCTCTTTTAAGGTTAGTGGGAGGAGAGGGATCTTATTCAATGTTGTGAGCAAAATTTAACAGCTAATTAATGCAACTGCAATTTATGAATGGGCTATAGCAACTCTGTGAATTCTGTGAGGTCGCATGCAAATTTTTGTATGTGTGTACATAAATAATAATATGTATGTATATATACATTTGAGGAAATCATTCTAATGTTTTATCATTCTTAAAGTAGGGTAATGTCTGGCCCTGGCTGGTGTAGCTCAGTGGATTGAGTGCAGGCCTGCGAAGCAAAGGGTTGCTGGTTCAATTCCCAGTTAGGGCACATGCCTGGGCTGCAGGCCAGATCCCCAGTAGGGGGCGTGCAAGAGGCTACCACACACTGATGTTTCTCTCCCTCTCTTTCTCCCTTCCTTCCTCTCTCTCTAAAATAAATAAAATCTTAAAAAAAAAAAAAAGTGGGATAATGTCCAGAACATGAACAAGAACAGCTGAGTTCCAACTCCAAAAAGGATTTGTTCATTATTAATTCAGTGTATTTACTGACTATTTCTACTATGCTGACACTGTGCTTCTAATGAAAACTGTATGTGTTGTGTTCAGCAAAGTAATACATGATTTGCTTTGGTTATGAGTTCCATTGCATACAAACAAAGCATTAGCTTGAAGATATAAAAACAAAGTCAGTCTACTAATTTGCTGACTCCTGTAATATATCAACATCTACATGCAATCTTCAATCTCATTAATGAAGTAAGTACATTGCGCAGTTCACATATTTACCATGTGCTAAGCTTTGCCAAGTCTACTTTTGTTTCAATTAAAATAAAGATTTATTAAAAGTAATAATCTTCATTTCAAAAAGCTATACTTTATCTCTATGGAAAACAGTATAGTGGTTCCTCAAAAAATTGAAAATAGAATTAGAGTTATGCTCCAATTTTTAAAAAAATCCTCGCCTGAGGATATGTTTATTGATTTGAGAGAGAGAGAAACATCATGTGACAGAGACATATTGATTGGCTGCCTCCCTCACATACTCCAACCAAGAATCAAACCCACATCTCGGTATGTGCCCTAATGGGGGATTGAACCCTCAACCTTTTGGTGTAAGGGAGGATGCTCCAATCAACTGAGCCACCTGACCAGGGCTGCCCTGCTGTTTGAAAGTTTGCTTTACGCCACTTGGTTTTTATGAAAGACCTACATTAGTACTTTTTTTTGCCAACTAAAAGAAATCCAAAGATGATTTTTGCTTTTATGAAAAAAGGCAAAAAGTGAATGCAGCCTGATATGTTCTAAGGTAACTGCTTCTTCACTTTAAGCCATTTCGTCTTATAAAAGGTTTCATAGGAACACTCTACTTTCGGGTAACAGAGAAACTTGTACCATATGACCCAGCATTTCCAATTCTGGGTACATACCTCCAAGATTTGAAAAATGTCTAAAAAACATACTTGTACACCCATTTTGACAGCAGCATTATTCATAATCACTAAACGGCAAAAGCAACCAAGTGTCTACTGATGACTAAATGGATAAACAAATGTGGTATAAACATGCAATGGAATATTATTTAGCCTTAAAAAGGAAATTCTGACATATGCTACAACACAGATGAACCTTGATGACATTTTGCTAAGTGAAATAAGCCAGTCATAAAAAGACAACTACTTTACAATTCAGCTTATAGCTATCTAAGAGTCGTCGAACTCATAGAAACAGAACATAGAATGGTGGGTTGCCACAAACTAGCAGGCAGGAAGAATAGGGAGTTATTACTAAATAGGTACAGAGTTTCAGCTTGCAAGATAAAAAAAATTCTGAACTTTGGTTGCCCAACAATGTGACTGTACTTCAAACTACAGAATTTCAAAATTAAAAATGGATTAGGCGGTAAATTGTATATTATGCATATTTTGACATGATTTTTAAAAGTTGCACTTTAAAATGACAAGTTAACAAAGGTTTCCCAATGATTTTTTGGCTGCACTATTTTGCATTCATTAATGACATGGATACATTTTAGTCATTTAATATCCTTGTCTTTTAACATTGAGCTCAGTAGTAAACAATTTTAAGTATGACATTTCAGTAATGCTATAAAAACCAGCGTGGTAGGAAAATTTTTATTTCCTGTGAGGAAAAAAACCCTGAATGATCTGAACTTTAACCATGTCTTTTGAATTATGTTACATAAGAACTTGATTAATAAACTAATAAAGGATATTTCACAACATTTTCCTAAGATTCCTAATGAAAGAAATATATTCTTTGGAATATCAAAATAATTGAAAGAAAGAGCAGTGATAGGCTGGATTAATTTGTATTTCACCTCTGCCTATTCTCATAGTACCAAATGGGCCAGCCAAGGCTCTGGGGCAGAAGGCAATATATATTTAATCACAATCTCAAAATACTTTTATAGGAGTTTTAACCATATTATTAGGTGGATGTATTAGGATTCTTGACCACATATATATAATCAAGATGGATATATAAGTCAAGAAGTATTTATATCCAAAAACAGAAAATTACATTCAAGGGAGAATACAATCGCATCAAAATTATTAAACATGCTTAGCAAGGACCTGGATGAAATTAAGGCTCCAGTGGTTAGGTCTCCACATGGCAGAAAGTTTGGTTAGTACCAAAGTGTGGTAGTACCACAAAAAAGTGAAGTGGAAGTTAAAATGACCAAGAACAATTAGAATCATCCATTTAAAGAATATGAATGTAGAAATGAAGAAGTGTAAAGAAGTATGGTAAGAAACAATTATATCCAAAAACAAACAAAACTACAGATGTCATTTGTCACAAAAATGACAAAGATAAAGCTGAACACAAGGTAGTGAATGACACAGTACACTGGTGTCATGATTTTTTAAAAAATTTGTAGATCATTGCCCTGGCTGGTGTGGCTCGGTGGATTGAGCGCGGGCCTGCGAACCGAAGGATTGAGGTTCGATTCCCGGTCAGGGCACATGCCTGGGTTGCCAGGCCAGTTCCCGGCAGGGGACATACAAGAGGCAACCGCACATTGATGTTTCTCTCCCTCTCTCCTTCCCTTCCCCTCTAAAAGATAAATAATAAAAAAATAAAAAATAAATAAAAAGAAACTCATACTTTAAAAAAAAAAAAAAAAAAAAAAAAAAAAAAAAAAAAAATTTGTAGATCACTTTGTTAAAGGTAACAACTACTTGAATCCTCAGGCCCTCTTTTCAGATTGCGGCTGGTGTAAAGAAAACAAATTTTTCTATACTGAAACTAAAAAACTATCCCTACAAGAAATGTGCTTACAAGGCTGTCACATCTTTCTACATGGCAAACAAGGCCCAGGGGATTTAAAGTAGAGTGATAGACTATCCATGTGTAGAATATTGGGGGGTGGGTGACAGAACAAACTACATACATTACTTCTTACTGAAATACGTACATTGAAAACTCAATAACCTAGTGTCCAAAAGTAGTGACTGACAAGTTTCTAGTTATAAAATAGAACCATTAGCCCCTCTACTTTTTTGCTGATTGAGCAACTCACTAGGATGGCCCACATCCCACTGCTGCTTTCCTAACGACCACTTGAAGGACATCTGCAACAGGCTCCATTAGAACAGATGTTTTTCCCACATCTCTCATATATTACCCAAGTATGATCTGTTTTGCCAGAATGTACTTATTCAATGCAAAACAGCTCATATGCAATGGGTAAATAAGGGAATGTCAGAATAACATGAAAAACTCGTTGGTTCAGCCCTGACCCATGGCGGCTCGGTTGGGCATTCTTCCCTAAAGAGAGGGTCCCTGGTTAGATTCCCAGTCAGGGCACATGCTTGAGTTATGGGTTTGGTCCCCCATATGGGTGCATTAAGAGAGGCAACAGATTGATGTTCCTCTCCCTGTTTCTCTCTCCCTTTCCCTCTCTCTAAAAATAAATAAGTAAAATCTTTAAAAAAACAATCGTTGATTCACACATGATTTTTCTCATTGTATTTATGTTTTGAAGTGGTCAGGAGCAAATATTCTAGTAGTTAAAGAAAAAGATTAGCAAAATATGAACACCCTAAGGAAAAAAGGTCTCAAAACCTACAGAAATGCCTTTTTAAAAAATTAAGTGGCTGATTTGATGGTTTCCAGAAATGCTACACTTGCCCTGGCTGGTGTGGCTCAGCGAGTGTGGGAGAGGCAACCACACATTGATATTTCTTTCCCTCTCTTTCTCCCTTCTTTCACTCTCTAAAATAAATAAATAAAATCTTTAAAAAAAGAAGTGCTACACTTTGCACTATGTTAAGCTATCTGGGAAGCGAGCTACTACTAGTCTAGAGGAAGAAACTGCAAAGGCATTTCCCTTGATTAAACAAAAAGACTGATGAATAGAAGCAAAAGTAGGAGCCCCAGAGTATAGGCTATGGGGATGGGATGACTTTAATTATAGGTCAAAGCACCAAGGGAAATTTAACTATGCTAACATTTTTAGTAAAATATTATAAGGGCTCTAAACCTATTTTTTCTATAAGCTCTATTTTTATTTTTTAATTTTGTTACTTATTTTTTCTCTTAGAAACATCAACTTGTTGTTCCACTTATTCATAAATTCATTGGTTGATTCTTGTACTTGCCCTGACCAGGGACTGAACCCAGAACCTTGGCGTATCGGGATGATGCTCTAACCAACAGAACTATCTGGCCACTGCTTAATTTTTTTTTTCACTTTTTATTGAATTTATTGTGGTGACATTGGTTAATAAAATTACATCAGTTTCAGGTGTACAATTCTACAGTACATCATCTGTATATTGCTTTGTGTGTTCACCACCCAAGCCCAGCAATTTTTAATGCAGGCTTTTGCAGAAAACAAAGTTTTTCAGGAACACATACCTATATATAGCAGAAATGCCTCTAATCATATCCTTTCAAGAATGCTGTTCTTGGAAAAAGTTGATGAAATACTTAAGCCCAGTAAGATGAGTCTACGATAAATTAAGAAGTAATTGGGGGTCCTGGCCCACTAGCTCAGTTGATTGGTTGCGGATTTCATCCCCAGTCAGGGCAAGAATCAACCAATGAATGTATAAATATGTAAAACAAAAAACTGACTATTCTCTCTCTCTCTTTTCTTCCCTCCTCTAAAATCAATGAATTTTTTAAAAAAATCAATTAGGTCATTTGTCTGTGACAGTGGTATAATTGTTATATTTTCCATCTAAAATTGATACACATAAATACAATGCTCTGAAACAGGAAACCAAAAAGTAAGAAAAATAAAGAGAAAACTGGATCTCAAGAGGTTGAAAAAACTGAAGTTTATATACTGAGAAAAAGATTCTTCCTGAGTAATTCAGTAACTTCTCCAATGCTTGCCTACTAATTAATCCTTCATTACAGAACTTGCATGCACTTCTTCCTGCCCTTCTTTAATTATCTAAGTCCTATATAGCCCTCAAAACCAAATTCCAAGGGCCAAGTCCTCCATAATGCTTTCACTAACTCATTGTGAAATTTTGTTACTACTCCTTTCACTGTACTCATTGTGAAATGAGTAGACTCCTTTTCAAACTCCTAAGTTTCAAACTCCTTGAGGGCAGGCTCAATGTCATACTTATTTTCGTCTAACCAGACTAATGCACTCTGCAGAAATGCACTCTACTAATGCACGCAGTAGGTATTTATTTGTTTGTTTGTTTGTTTATTATGGTATGAGAGCCCTGCCAGGACATCTTCTAGTTCCACAGGCCAGAATATGGGCATGGACCTGATACTTATCAAGATTTAGTGATGGATTCGAATATACGGAGAAACACGTAGCTTGGGTACGAAGTAAACCCAAGCTACCACAATAGTGGTACGGAGATTCACGATTCTTGTAGATCTCTGTAACTGGTTTGCCTTAAATAATTAAAGGATGGTGCCGGGAATGGGTGGTGGGTAGGACTTGAAAATCTTTTGAGGTTTCTTGGTTAAGACTGTAACAAAGGTGGTAAGGACTGGTAATTTAAAAACAAAAAACAAATGTTATCAGATTCCTACTCGGTATGTAAATGACTGAAACAATGCCAGTTTCTCAACTCATTTAGCAACAATGAGTGCCAACTCCGTTAGGACCAGAGATGGGTACTGTGGATAGTTAAGGTTCAGGGCTTGCTCTTACGGTGCCCACAGTCGCAAAGAAAAGCCCACCTACAAACCAGCACCAGAACCTAGGGAATAACAAAACGCCATGGGAGCAACAACAAAACAGGGCTTGCAGATCAAGGAACGAGGCTGTGAGACCTAGCAAACGCGACGTCCCTGGAGAGGAATCGGCCAGGGAACCGGGCGGGGGTGGGGGGTGCTCCGGCGTTAGTCCCGGGAAAGCGAACTGATAGAACCGAGGCCCGAGGTGGGACGGAACCTCTACTATTTGCAAGAAGGCGAAGCGTCCGGGCTGCTGGGAGGAGAAACCAAGTACCAATGCACGAGGCGTTAAAAAAAAAAAAAAAAAAAAAAAAAGCTACCTGGAGGAGGGCGTCCACTTGGGAGCTTTTTCTCTGGGGTTCCCTCCCTCCCACCAACCGTAAGAATGGACCGTGACCCGCGCCTCACCCAAGTGCCCCGAGTCCTGCTTCCGCCTTCGCTGCAGCCTCTCCCGCAGCGAGTCCAGTTGCTTTTTGTGGGCCTGAATAGAGCTCCACGTGTCCGACATCCTAGTCTCCTAGCCTGGATAAGTCTCGAATCAGGCGCGGCTGACTAGCACCTCCCAGCTGGAGCTCCAGAAAAAAAACCCCACAATTTTCACACGGACACCCAAAGGCTAACCGGAAAGTGGTGGGCAGATGCGCTAGAAGGGAAAGCCATTTCCGGTTTTGTGCTCGCTTTGACGCTGAAACGGGAGCCATCTTAGGTGTTGGCAGGAAGGAGAAAATTTTTTTTTGTTTGGCGCTCTCTAGTGCTTTCGGGGGCAATGAGACTGTGGTTGCCATGTTGGTGTCTGGCAGAGCGGCCATGTTGCTTATAGGCGCGCATGCGGCCATGTTGAATATAAAAAGATAAGTCTCCAGAAGTGACGGGAAGACAGTGCTTTAGAATACCACGTGTAGTACAGTTGTTTAAAGTGAAAGGTCACTGCGCTAACCGGTGTGGCTCAGTCGGTTGGGCGTCCTCCAAAAAGTTTGCTGGTTCAACTCCTGGTCAAGGCACATGCCTAGGTTGTGGGTTCCATTCCTGGTTGGGGAAATGGGGTGCATAGAAGGGTGACAGCTATTTCTCTCCCTTTCTTCCTCCCTCCCCCCCCTTATCTAAAAAATTTATTCTGTTTTGTTTTTTAATGAAGGATCACTAATTCTCATATTTTGATACATACTGTTTCCACTGAAGGTGACATAAGTGATGTGAGGCAGGATAGTAAGAAGCTAGGTAAATTCCTTGGCAAGTGGAATAGGGAAACTGAGGCAGGTAGCTGAACAAACTGGCTAAGCCTCAATTGTATATCAGCTCCAGGCCCAGAAAAGTAGCAAAACCAGGTGGGTGAGGCCAGGACCAGCACCAGTTGCCTTGGCACTGACCAATCAGTAGCAATCATGACCCTGAAAGAGTACACCTGGAAAACTGAAGACTCTTCTGCTGAAACCCTCCTGTAAGACCTTCCCTAAGGTTCTTGCCTGTAAGAGAGTTAAAGTCTCAAGACAAAGGACCCAGGGCCCTCTGGGGAGGTGCCTACTCCATTTCCTTCCTTATAAGTTAGTAGCCTATTGTAACTGTTTGATGATAGGAATTTCAATTAGCTGATAATCTGGTTATGGATAGTAATGGAAAGGATGGGGCGAATATGAACAGGGGCTATTGAGAAAAAAAATGTATGTATGTGGAATGTGGCAGTTATATCCATTCAGTAAATATTCATTGAGTGACTAGTATGTGCTAGGTACTACTGTAGAGATTTAGTAATGATTAAAATATTCATTTCCATCTCATGTTCTGAATTTAAGTTACTTAGTATATAATTTACACAGTCTTTTGAGATGTGTAGCTTTGTATGAACCTAGAAGTAGAGGACACAGAAGTGAATGTGCACACACATGAGCATCTCTGGACATTTAGTTCTCAGGATTACACTTAATGAGAAGCAAAAATGCTATCTTCCTAGCTGAAATACTCTTTTTTTAATATATCTCATTGATTATGCTATTACAGTTGTCCCATTTCTCCCCCATCACTCCCCTCCACTCTGCACACCCCCTCCCACCCACATTCCCCCCTTTAGTTCATGTCCATGTCATAAGTTCTTTAGCTTCTACATTTCCCCCACTATTCTTGCCCTCCCCCTATTTTCTACCCACTGTCTATGCTACTTATTCTCTGTACCTCCCCCCCCTTCTCCTCCCACTCCTCTGTTGCTAACCCTCCATGTGATCTCCATTTCTGTAGTTCTGTTTCTGTTCTAGCTGTTTGCTTATTTGCTTTTGTTTTAGGTGTGGTTGTTAATAGCTGTGAGTTTGCTGTCTTTTCACTGTCATATTTTTTATTTTCTTTTTCTTAGGTATGTCCCTTTAACATTTCGTATAATAAGGGTTTGGTGATGATGAACTCCTTTAACTTGACCTTATCTGAGAAGTGCTTTATCTGCCCTTCTATTCTAAATGAAATACTCTTGAGAAAGTTGGCTAATGTGAGATTGTGAAAGACTGCTCAAGGACAATGCTCTACCAAAGGGTTTTTGCTTCCTTAATAACCTTGGTCTAGCAACTGCCTTCAAAAAAGTTAACCAGGAATGCTTTTGAACTTTTATTCAGAATATATTCTGGGTGGCTCTATGTTTAGACAAAGATATTATTACTAAAGTAAGATAGCCCCATTGTTGCTGTATTATAGAACTGTTAAACTAACATTTAATTGTTCACAAATCTGAATTTCTCATTTGATATAACTTTCTTTCAAGGTCTTGAACATATAGAAATGAAATATAAATTTATATAGCAGTAAAACTAAATAGTCTTGGGAGAGGAAGAGAGTGCTGGATATATCCTTCCAGAAGATGAAGGGGGTTGATTCACCTTAAAGTCAGAATTCTGCAGGTCAACCCCTAAACAGTATAAGCATTTTTGTCTAGGAAAGGAAAAATTTTCTAGTAGAAGTTTAGTTTCTTGTAGAATTTGGGACTTCTAAGTCCTGGATTGCCTTCTGTCACCTGCAGATGAAGCCGAAGAAATAGCACAGGAACTTCTGAAAAACAATCAGATCAAGGGCAGTTCCCAGAAGTCTTCGCTTTCACATCCGCTTCAGGTAAATTATTACAGTAGTAAATTAGGAAAATTTAGGAGAACGGGGGGGGGCACTTATTTTGACATAGATTCATTCTAGACACCTCATGACCAGTTTTCTGCTCAAAAGAAAGCTGCTCCTTTCTTATCCAGTCTTAGTCTGCATACAGCCCTAAGCACTGCAGAGAGGAAGGAACTTCACCTAGACCTCTTCTAGTCAAAACAAAGTGTAAGCCTAGTTATGAGCAGATAAGTGCTGCATATACTACATTTCTTAATTTTTCCTTGTATCTGCTGTGGTAGACTTTCCTGAGTTAGCCACAATGCCTCCAATCCCACA
The DNA here is from genome assembly GCA_039655065.1 of Glossophaga mutica. Classification (NCBI taxonomy): domain Eukaryota; kingdom Metazoa; phylum Chordata; class Mammalia; order Chiroptera; family Phyllostomidae; genus Glossophaga; species Glossophaga mutica. The sequence continues at coordinate 73,699,100 of CM077303.1, forward strand.
TACACTAATGCAATGTAACTTTGTCACTCCTCCTATTAACAAGTAAAGCTCATTTCCTCTCTTCTTGAATCTGAGCTGGCCTTCTGGACCAGCTTTGGCCAACAGAATGTGACAGAAGATTCTGAGTTTCAGAGTTTAGGCCTTAAGAGGCCTTGCAGCTTCTGCTTTTGTCTTTTTAGAGACATGGGCCTTCATGGATGTCCCATTATCCTGATAGATAAACCACTCGAAGAGAGGAGAGAGAGAGAAAGGGATCCTAGAGAGTCAAAGATCTTGAAGGGAAGGAGATGGAGGATGAATCTATGAAGGAGGCTCCAACATTCCAGCCATTCAGCTGTGGCCAGAAGGCAGGCCAGCTTGGATCCTCCAGCCCAAATCACTGCTGCCTGGGTGAGCTCAGCCCTCACCATGTGGAACTTAAGACAAACCATCCTAGCTGAGGCCTGCTCAAACCCATGGAATCACAAGCAAGTAATTATTAAGACCCTATGTTTTGGGATGGTTTGTTACATAGCAATGAATTACTGAAACCAACAGTACCAAGTAAAGGCTCTTTGGTTAAATGGGTATTTTTCCTAAGTTTTTGTTCTCAGTTTTTTATTTTATGATCAAAAGCAAAATGTCCAGTAGGGTTAGGCAACCTGTTATTGAATTACACATCAGAAAAGCCAAGAAAGGACATGTAAAGGAAAGTCAAACTTGGGTCTAATTGAGAGTAACAGCAGTGAAATCTGTTTTGGAAATCAGGAGACAGATGTTTTTTGGTTTACTGAGAAGTTCCAGGGATGGTAACCAGAGTCCCAGATGTAGGAGTTTGTGTGAGATGAAAATGTGTGAGGCCCTGGCTGGTATGGTTCAGTGGATTAAGCACCTGCATGTGCATTTGAAGGCTGCTCGTTCAATTCCCAGTCAGGACACATGCCTGGGTTGCAGGCCAGGGCCCCAGTTGGGGGCCTTGTGAGAGGCAACCGATATCTCTCACACACTGATGTTTCCCTCTCTGTCTCCCTCCCCTCCCCTCTCTTAAAAAAAAAAAAAAAAAAAACTTAAAAAAAAAAGAAAAGAAAATGGGTCAGTAGATTCTAGGCTGTTTTAGGGGTGACAAAAGTTGAAATCTCTGAGATGCTGAGACAGAATTGGGAGTCCAAGTTTTATTGGGGAATAGCAGTTGTAAAAAAAGGGCTGGGGAGTAAAATTGGACAGGGAGAGCTATCAAACTATGATGAAGACCTGACAAAGTCTCTGCCAGCCCAATAGGGAGTTGCTGAGAAAAAAATTGTTCATTACAGTCCCATGTTCTATGGGAATGGCTGGGCCCTTGTACTAGTCAGCACCTTGTTCTGAGACTGGCCAGAAACTGGTGAGTGAGACAGCTGGAAGCTGTCAGTTAACTAGGCTTTTCGCAGGCAGGTAGCCATTTTATTCTTAAAGGGATGCCTCTGAAGCAGCACATCACCGTATCTGCCAAAGGAGGCTCAGTTCAGTGTACCAAAGGGTCACTGGTTTGATTCCCAGTCAGGGCTCAAGCCTGGGTTGCGGGCCAGGTCCCCAACAGGGGCATGTGAGAGGCAACCACACATTGATGTTTCTCTCCTTCTCTTTCTCCTTTCCTTCCCCACTCTCTAAATAAATAAAATCTTTAAGAGAGAAACATCAATGTGTGGTTGCCTCTCACACACCCCCTACTGGGGACCTGGACCACAACCCAGGCATGTGCTCTGACTGGGAAGAGAATCAGCAACCTTTCGGTTCATAGGGCAGCACTCAGTCCACTGAGCCACACCAGCTACGGTGCTTGTAGAGGTTCTTAAATGGTGACTGCATCGTTCCTTGGGTTGTTGTGTGGGTTGATTTAGTATATTATAAAGTGGTTATTATGAAAGCTAAATTCAAGAGAATTGTATGCCCCCTCACCCTTCTCTATCTTTGCACTGAATTGGTTATTGCTCTCTGGGAACCCACAGGCCATCGTTTGTGTCTATTATAGTATTTACTACCACCATGTAAAAATGTTTACATTTTTCCTCTTTCTAGCCTGAGCTCCCATAAGTGTATCTTATTTATGACTTTTGTACCTACTCAACACTTGGTCTCTGAAAGAAAATAAATTCTCAGAAATAACCAAATGAATAAGCAAAGAAGCTCTCACTTGTTACAGTGATGTTTTTTTATCCATCCAGTTTGAATTCTACCCATTATTTCATGTAGTGTTTTGTGAGCTGCATTTATTTACACACTTATTCCAGCAGGTTAGAATTCATTGACCTTCCAAAAAGATGACCAAATGAAGTGATTTAGAGTGAGAAATGCCCTGGCTGGTGTGGCTCAGTTGGTTGGAGTGTTGTCCTGTAGATTGAAAGGTCACAGGTTTGATCCCCCGTTGCAGCAGGTAACTAGGTTGTAGGCTCAACCCGCAGTCAAAGCACATATTGGAGGCAACCAATTGTTTGCCTTTCTAAAAGCAATGCAAGCAAAGATGTCCTTGGCTGAGGATTAAAAAGTGATAAGGGAGAATGCAATAAGGGAGACTAAAGGTAAAGAAAGAAAGAAAAGATGAAAAAGAAAAGAAAGGGAGGAATTTAAATTGAAGAGAGAAAAGAAAAATAAAAGCTGTCAGGTAAGAGAGGCCTATGAAAGAAAAAGCAGCAGGATAGGTAGAAACAACAATGAAAAGGAGACAGAAAGAGGCGGGTGGAAAGTCAGACTCAGTGCTGACCTGCCCAAGGAAGTAAGTACACATCAGCTGAAGCCTCACTGAGAGCTGTTTCCGTAATGGGAACTGGCATCTAAAGAGAGGGCAAGTCTAGTTTAATTAGTTAAATGGCATTATCTATGTCCAATAGGAGTAAGGACGGTAAATAAAATCACAAAGATTGGTGACCCTTCTCCTTCCACAGACTGATAGGAAAAACAGATTTATAAAGCTTTGCCAGGAATTAAAGAGACAGGAACTATTTCTTCACCAAATTGAGTTCCCAAGATTCCCATGTGTTCCTATTCATCAAGGGGTTTTTTTTTGGTTTATTTTTTTAATCCTCACCTGAGGACATTTTATCATTGCTTTTTAGAGACAGTGGGAGAGAAAAAGAGAGAGAGAAACATCAGTTAGCTGCCTCCTGACACAGGGTTGTACACACCCGGATGGGGATTGAACCCGCAACTTACACAGCACACTGATAGGGAATCAATCTCGCAACCCTTGTTACTGGACAAAGCTCCAACAGAGCCACACCAGCCAGGGCTCATCAGTACCTTTTAAAAGGGTCTGTACTGTTCTGGTTGGGGCAACTAGAATCAAACATCATTCTTTACCTTGAATCAAGTCAAGAGTAGGTTTACTTACCTCCTCCCTTCTGTCTTCTAGACAGCCTTATGTCAGGAGTCCTTAATGATGTAGCAGGAAGCCAGCACCATCCCTGATCACTGGTGGCAGCACTAAGACTGTGATTCTGTCAACTTGAGTTCTTCATCCAACTCTGCCACTAACTGGTTGAGTGACTTTGGGGAAATCATTTTACCAGTTTCATCTCTTTGCACTAAGATTCAGTGATATTGTAGTCTTACAAAAAAATTCTGAACCATCTTCTCTTTACGAAATTAAGGTCTCAGAGTCAAATCTGAACCTTACCATTTCGTGCTTCCACCCACAGTATACTTCCTCCACTAATAATCCTCCTTTATTGTTTGTAAAAATTATTAGGGTTGAATTACTTTATGTTTATTATATCAGATCTCAAGGATCATACAGATTAATTCATCTTGATTCTGCAGATTAACTGATGTCAGCCAGGCTGGCCTTGAGTTCAGGAAAGACTGATATACAGCTTCCAACCTTTAAACAAAAACGAAACACCCCAAAAAATAAAACACAAAAGCTGGGTGGTGGAAAGTTCCAGGCAAAGAGAAAACCTAAGCAATAACTGTACATAGTGGGCAAATTCCCTACCTTGTGAAAATACAACGTCCATTTCCACAGGGAAATTACATCACTGGAGGCTGTTTTAAAACAAGGCTGACTAAATTAAATATTTTAACACCATATGTTCAGCTTTTGGCAGGACATGTAGGTGGGAAGGGAATTTCAATGTTAGGGAGTGCCGTATCACACCCCAGCTGGCTATTTAGTCATAAAATAAGGAGAAACACACAAATATTTGGTTAAAACACCTTTAATGAAAAGGGAAAGACCACTAACATCTCCCTTGTCTGCTCTTCACATTTTACTATGTTAGGAAGCTCTGAAACCTACACCTTTGGAGAAGAAGCCATCATTCAAGTCAGTTACTAGCAGAACCAACACTTTCTCCTCCTCAGAACTGTTCCAAATGATCCTATGTTAAGAGTAAATACTACATCTCATTATAAGATGGAGAGGCAGGGAGGACATCACCTGGAGCTCATCTCCTAAAGTCTGGGACTCTAAGACCCAGACAGTAGCAAAGACATAAGCCCCGGTCCATGGACAAGCAAAATGGGGAGGAAATGGGCCTTGAGAGAGAAAGATGAGAAAAATACAAGGGGCCAGGGTATAAAGGAAGGAGTTATCTAAAACTAAAAGCACACCAGTGCTAGGAAATCTCCCATGATCTGTGGTGCACTGCTGCACGCTAAGTCACTATTAGTCCAAAAGAACATTCATGAGATCCACTCAATCAAGAATTCAAGGTCCACTCCCTTACATCATGTCCCTTTCTTAATCACCCAGGTTCCCAGTATAAAGCCCCATACTTTAGCAACACTCAACTGTCCATCATTACTTCAACTACCCTCACCAACAAACAGTGCTTGTTTAAGATATGAACTAACTTCACATTTCCCAAAACATTTCATAGGAGACCTCTTGGCAAGAGATACACTTGTTTCCTAACTTTGAGAGGCAATGATGAAGGAAGGAATATGGGAAGCTGGAGATGTCTTGGCATATCCACCTTTGCCTTAATGTGATTATCAAGGAGCTTACTGGCAAGAGTCTGCCCTTCACTTCTCCCTACCCCCTAGGACTGAGTTACAGATACAGATATTGCTGCAGCATCATTGCTAGCACCTTCTGGAGAAGGGAGAAGGAGAAGGAATATACAGTTTGCTACTTCTAGGATAAGCTGCTCAGGCACTGCCTTGGATGCAGGAGGCTACAATAAGAGGGCTCTTTTTCCATTAGCTCCTCTGGATTCCATTGCTGGAGGCACATTCCCAGCCACAGTTCTTAGGCCAAACAGCCCTGGTGGTGCCAGGTCTGAAGTGGTAGTGGAGGTGGAGCTGGAACACCCAGACTTGGTGGGAAAGCCGTGCATCGTATGTTCAGCTTTTAACAGGAAAGCTGTGCACTGGTTCCGGAATGACAAGGGACCCACACTCACCACCTCAGCAGGAATGTCTTGGGACAAGAACTCACCACCTCAGCAGGAATGTCTTGGGACAAGAACTCACCAGATAGGAGTGGCATTGGGCCCTCCAGGCGCAGCAGCCAGTCCCTTTGGGCTGTGCTGCAATTCCAAATGTGGGTGTTCAGATGCACTTGCCAGAGGGAAAGGATGAGGAAGGGAAGAGAGGGGAGAAGTCACCCCAGGGGTGCTGAAGAGGGTTTCCCTTGGGAATGTGAAAGCTGTAGAGAATCTATTTTCCTCAGGAACAATGAATGGAAAAGAAAAATTCCTCAGGGGGCCACCCCCTCCCCCTTGAGCACAACAATGTCTAAGCTCAGGGACTAAAGAAAAACCACTTGGGACATAGCATATAAGAACTCAAAGAAAGACAAATAAGGGCTCATAAATCTTGGAGGTCCTTCTACAAAGCTCTCTGTTTCTGCAACCTAAGTAAAAGGGCAGCAAGTATTAAAAAAAAAAACAAAAAAACCCAGGCCTATGGGATTGTAGGGTCATCTTTCCGGGGAAAAGGGGAGAGCCCGGGGGAAGTGATAGAAGGTGAACAGCCTGGGACCAGCGAAAGAGCAGCAATATTCTGAGGGCCATGAGGGGCAAAGGGCTGTACCTGGTGGTGAGCCAGCAGCATATGCTTCTTGAGGGTAGCCCGCTCGAGAAAGCCCTGCCTACAGAAAACACAAGTGAGGAGTGGCCCCTCCTTGGGGTGTGTCTTCTGATGCTCCTCCAGAGCTGCCTGGGTGGGAAAGGTCTGGCCACACAGCTCACAGGCCTTTCTGCTACTGCTCTCTCCTGTCTCCTTTCTCATCACTTCCTGCATGCTCAATTCCTCCACCAAGGTGGTGCTGCTGCCTTCTCCCTCGAGGGTGAATGCTGATGTTGGGCTCGAGCTCCTCTCTGGCTTGCCCCCCTCTTCAGTGCCTCCTGCAACATCACTGCCTCCCTGCTCCATTGGCTGTGTTTGATCCAGGCCGCCTGATGGCGGGGGTGGTGGGGGTGGTGGGGGTGGCAGAGCAGGAGGTTGAATCACCTTCTCATTACTGTCCAGCTCCTTCCCAGCTGTGGCTGCTGCCACTACCATCCCCACTTCCTCTTCTGCCCCGGATGCCTCTTCAGAATCACCTCGCACTGATATTGCTTTCTCACCTCCACTCTCTGAGCCCCTCCCTGCCAGAGAATCTTCATCAGTTACATCTTCCTCCTCTTCGTCATCCTCCTCATCCTCTTCAGACAACTCCTCTTCTGGGGACGGCTGCTGGGATGGCTGCTGGGGGAAGCTCCCTGCCCCAGAGACTGTAGATTGCTCAGAGCCATTCTCCTGGGCAGCTCCCCCACCTTCAGGGAGTGTGTTACTGCCATTGGGGATTTGGCCCCCCAGGTGCATCCGAACATGCTGCTGCAGAGAAACTGCATTGGTGAACTTCTTCTGGCAGATGGGGCAGGAGTTCTGGGCCCGAGCAGCTGGACTGGCCTTGTGGCCCACGAAATGTGCGCGCAGATTGCCCCGGGTGGAAAAAGCTCTGCCACACACTTTGCATTTGAAGGGCCGCTCCCCTCCATGTTGGCCATAATGCAGGCGCAGTGCTCGAGGACAGCTCAGCACCCGGAGGCAGATGACACATTGGTTAGGTCCAGATGAGGCTGAAGATGAAGCTGCAGGGGCAGAGGTGGTGGCAACTCCTGAGGAAGTAGAGGCCACTGCTACGGTTCCCTGCCGGTCAATCTTTTCTACTAGTTGCTGCAGCTTTGAAGTCTCAGAGGGTGAGGCCCCCAAGGGCTCTAACACATAGGGGAAGGGGAAGCTCCCTGTGGACTTAAAGTGGTTAGTAAGCAGTGCCCAGCTGGGAAGTGAAGTCACTAACTTACTTAGCTGCATGCGAGTTGCTGTGCCACTTTCTGTCACCCCTGCGATGGCAGAGGCCTCAGTTCCTGGAGGAGTATTTTCATCAGCTTTACTCTTTGGCTCTACTGCTTTCATGAGCACAAACTTATTGAAAGCAGGGAGGGCAGGAGCTGCAGCTGTGCCTGCACCAGTGGAGAGCAGCGTCAGGCTCTCTGTGGCACTGAGTGCTGTAGTGGAGGCCACCAGAGGCTTACGTTCCACACCCCCACCTGGCATGGCTGCCTCCTCCTCAGCCTTCTCTGGTGGCACGGACATACCATAAGGCAGGCCGCTGCTGGTGATGACGTAGTCTAGGTGCTCTGGCACTGGGTGAGGGTTCATCTGCACGTGTGGGTACTTCTCACGATGCCGGTGAAAATGCACTTTGAGGTTGCCACGTGTGGTAAAGCGATTGCCACAGACATTACACTTATAGGGCCTCTCACCTGTGTGTGAACGCAGGTGGATCTGTAGGGCACTGTCACTGCCAAATACTTTAGCACAAAAGCGGCATTTGTGCCGTCCACCAGGTTTCTCCAAGGGACCCATCACTTCCCCATAACCCAGTTCACCGCTTCCATTCTTTGGCTTTAAGAGCCCTGGGGAGGCAGTGGCCTCTAGGCCTCGGGCTGCCCCAAGACACTGTGCTGCCAGTAGTCCTGTGGTGCCTGGGAATGCCAGATGAGGTGAGGAAATCAGCTGATCTGTGTTGCCTGGCAGGGCTGGGGAAGGGGCAGGTGTGGGTTTGTGGCTTCTTGCAGCCCCTCCAGCAGAAAAAGGGTGCTGTGACCCTAGTGGATGATAAAGGTGGAAGAAAGCCTGCTTGGGTGTTTCTGCCCCTGCAGAGGATGAGGTGGAGGAGGAAGAAGGTGCCAATGTCTTCCCAGTTTGGACAGGCTTGATGGGGCTGAAGAGGGGAAGCAGGGGCTTGGTGGAGGAGGCAGTCCCTGTCCCAGGCAATTCTGAGGGGCTGGCAGGGGGGCCCACCGTTTGGCCTAAAGAGCCAAGCAGTAGTACCTGCCTGCAGATTTGCTCAGTCATCTGCATCTGATGGATCTGGCGCTGCTGCAGCACCCGGAGCTCTTCCAAGATTAGAGGGATGTTCAAGTGGCCGCTGCCTACACCTGGGGGCGGAGGTGGAGGAGGAGGAGGCGGGGGTGCAGGGGTGGATTCTGGAGGTAATGGGGTTGCTCCCAGCTTGGGACTGGCCAAGATCAGGCCCCCACCTCCCCCAGCTGCTGTACCTGTGGCAGCGACCAGGAAATGCCCTGCAGACTCCTCTCCTCTCCGCTCTCCGCCCCAGGTGGGATCTGTGGGCACTGAGGACCCAGAATCCGAAGGGTTGCTGTGCTCTGCCTCCATGACCTGGGGACTATTGTGGCCCTCAGGCCGGGGCTCAGAAGAGGTCGACGAGTTGTTGGGATTCTCCTGGCCCCCAATTATCACCATTACAGGGGGTTCGGTAGAACATGCATTCTGGTGAGCCAGGAATTCAGTTGGGTCAGTGAATTGTGCGCAGCACTTGGCACAGACTTGGGGGTGGTCCTCCTCGCTAGCATCACCTGAGGACAAGAAGAGGAAAGAGCGTGGGTGGTGCGGCTGGAATGGGTATGGAGGCTCTAATTAACTATGAGCCCAGTAACTGCCAGTTGGGGGTGGGGAGATGAGCTCACCATCAGGCCATGCAAAAGGCTAGAAGTCGATCTTGACCCTCCTGGACATGAGAACCCCAGCATGGGGGTGTGGGGGGCACGTGCAAGCTTCTGCCCTCCCCTGTCCTCTCCCCGCTCTTCCCCCCCCCCCCCCACCAACCCGGCGCGGGCCACCTGCGAGCGCAAGGAATAGGTTGTGAGGTCACGAAGAAGGGTCTATGCAGAGAAACGTGCATTTGATTCCGACCACCGAAAGTCTCCCCTCCCCCCGCGTGTCCCTTCCATCCCATCGCTGCCCAGACCGGGCCCTACCGCACCTCCAAGCTCCGCTGGCTCCCCGCAGGGACCCCTGAGAAGAGAGCTTCTCCCAGCTTCCTGCGCCATGGTGTTGGGGGAGGTGGAGGGCCGGGTGGAGTGGGAGACAATAGGGATGGGGGGTGGGGGAGGTGGCGGTGGCCGCTGGGGCTGCGGCAGCCACTGCACCCAGCCGCCCAGACTGCGGAGATGGAGATCCGCGAAGGCAGCGGGGGCAGGGAGATGGGGAGAAGGGGGAGGGGAGCGAAGCAATGCAGAGGTGGGAGGAGCAGGAGCAAGAGAACTGGGAGAGGGGTGATGGGGTGGAGCTGCCGGGGAGGAGAGTTTGTGGGGAGGGACTGCTGGGGAGGCTGGCGGGAGCTGGCAGAGGAGCGGGCGGGAGCGGAGGTGGGTGTGTGGGGGCGGGAACCGGAGCCCTGGAGGGTTTCCGGAGGCCCAGGAACAGGTGCTGTGGGTCGTGTGGGGGGTCCACCTTTCCTCGCTCTCTGCCAGCTCCCCCCATCTCCAGATGTCTTTGCCCAGGCCTGCCCCCTCCCCCCAGCAAGCTCAAGGGGGCACAGTGGGAAACACAACCCTGTTCAATAGAGCAAAGCGATAGGCTTCTCTTATTTTTCTTTGCATAAAGGATCCGCTGAGCCTGGAAAACGTGGACTCCAGAGAGGGTGGTCTGGTCTCAGAGGAGCCTCCGAGGCTACAGCGCAGGGGGAACCTAGGACATCCTTCCATCACCAGCACACCCACCCCCTAAACACCCCAAGTTTTGCCCTGTCTTCCTCACCTCCATTACCACCCTACCCTCGCCTCCCTCCACAAAAGAAATGTCTCAGGGTGGGAGGCTGCGGGTAGAATTTTCAAGGAAGTCATTCCAGGACTCCTGTCTTACAACACTAAGCCCCTTTACACCCTGTCCCTCCTATTGCAGAATAGTAGCTGAATGCAAGTCGCTCCACAGATCACCCACCTTACACATAACTTAACAAAGTTCGTGCTCATTGAAGGAGCCATCTCTTCATTGAGCCATCTTCCCTACCCTTCTTCCTTCATCGTCCTTCTGCAACCACACTGTCACTATTAAGGACAGTTGGTGTTGGAGAGATGCTGGCCTACTGAGGCCCACCTAGCTCTAACCCCCCACCCCCCCGCCCCCGCACCCCCGGGGTTGGGGGATGGAGCTCCTCCTGAAACAATGCAGCTTCCTGCCAGGCGGCCTCTCAGTGTTTAAAGCCCCTTTCAGCTCCACCCAGGTTTGAATGCCCTAGAAATGACAACACCTGTTCCCTGCCACAGAGGCCACCTCCTGGCCTCCTACTTAGAGAAACATAAGTAGGGATAAGATACCTCCTTGATCCCGTACTCTGCATTCTCTTTCTACCTTGAGTCTTAATGGATTTCCCACTTCCTAAAAGAATTTATGGCACTTACAAGAGGTGACCTGCAAGCTTTTAGTTTTGTGGTTTCCTGGGCACCAGTAAACCCATGTTGTTCTAATCCCAGTTCTATTCTTGCCTGACTGGTAAATTGAGGCATGGTGCTCAGTCACACCACACTGTTCCATCATTTCCCTTTTTGTAAAGTGGTAATATTGTAGCTGTGCTGTCTTCCTCAGGAAAGTACTGTGGGGACAAAAACTTGAGAACTCTTAGTATTTACATAGGGACTTTGAATTTTGGGGGAAGTCCCAAATATTATGGATTAGAGAATGTATATTGTCAGTGGCAAAACAATCTGAAATACACATATACTAAAATTAGATCTGTTTGTCATGTTGCTTATTAATCATTAATTTCAGAGGTAAGCTACTGGCTAATATCATTGGCATATGTCAAGGGTAGGGAGTCTTTTTTAGAAGGAGCTGAAACAATCTAATAGTAATATCCACTTAACAACAGAAATTTTGCTATCTTTTTTTTTTTTAAGAGAGGGGAAAGGAGGGCAAAAGAGAGGAAGAGAAACATCAATGTGTGGTTGCCACTTGCACGCCCCCTACTGGGGACCTAGGCCCCACAACCCAGGCATGTGCCCTGACTGGGAATCGAACCAGCGGTCCTTTGGTTCACAGGCCAGCACTCAATCCACTGAGCCACACCAGCCAGGGCTGCTATCTTTTTTTTAATTGGAAACACCTCACTGAATTACGTTTTGAAACATTAGATAATCATAAGGATTGTGATGTTGGAAATGATGGCTCTGAAACAGATGAGCTGAGTGCTTCCCAGCCTGACCTTTACAATGAGGGAATAGGAGGGTCTGTTGCAATTACTGCAAGTCACAGACAGGTTAGTGCGATGTTTATTTTTACACGTAAGGAAATTGAAGCTTGGAGAGATTAAGTGACTTTTTCAGGTCCACGTGGTGATTCAGTGAAGGGAGCATTCAGAGTTTTGACTCCTGCCCTGTGCTTTTTGAAGCACAGCAACACTGTGTGCCTTCCCTAATGCTGCGGAAAGGGCCCTGTGCGGCTCTTACCTGCCATTTGCTCTCTGGCCTCAGTAAGGGCTAGGGAGTCAGATGGAAGCTTTCTACTGAGCATTTGTTAATTAGCATTGAACATTTGATATCGAGTTGCTGTTTTGTCAGCTCTTCTGACAAGAAAAGAAATCCTTTTCTTTTCATCTTCTCCTGGGAAACACTGTCCCCTTTCTTGCTCTTTAATGAAACTTGCTTTCTGATGCGTAATTTGATCTGCTCTCTTCTTTAAGGTAAATTTAGTCCCTGGTGAAAGGTGACGGATCAACAGCCACCTGTAAGAGGAATCCTCTATTTCTCAGCACTTTGCACTCACCGCCTATCTTGAAAAGGGGACCAGGATTCTTAGGCAGACACGAATGAAGTCAGAAACACTGGAATAAACTAAGCTGGTAATGGTGTCTAGATAGCAGATAAGGTACAGTAAGCTATTCTGGGTCACATGTAAAATCTGGGATGGATGAAGGCCTAAGACCTGGACATGCCTGTTTAAATTTATAAAGAGATAAAACGATAAGGAAAAGGGAAACGAGGTGGCTCTCTAAACCCGGTGGCCCATCAAACTGCTGCTTTAAGCTAGGGAGAGAAGGCTGGGGAGAAAAAAGAGAAAAACAGGTGTGTAAAGTGCTCAGCACAGTGATCTAGTTGCAAAGCGGTTCTCAAACTTTGCTGCCCATCAGAATTACTGGGAGAGCTTTTAAAAATATCTATAGCCAGGCCACGCCCCAGACCAATTTAGAATCCCTGACGGTGGGACCCAGGCATCAGGATGTTTATAAAGCTCCTCAGGTGATTCCACTGCCCAGACAAGGATGAGAACCACACTGCCTATCAGAGTACTGCCCTTCCCATCAAACCTTCTACCCTTATCTGTGCTCGACCTGGCCAAAATGAGGACATTGGCACAATGAACTGCTAACTGCTAAGTCTTCCTGTTAGGCACCCGCTTTGCTCTGCCCATAGCCACACTTTAGTTCTCTCTCATATCCTGCTCCCCTGAACAAAACTTGATGATTTAAACCTCACTGTGAATTTAGCGACTGCATTGCCTTTCAAAATGTGCATCTTGAACCACATTTCTAACTTTAAAATGAAAGGCTTTGTTCTGCAAAGAGTTTGAGAATTTTCCTGCCATGAAAGAAACAAAACACGCTACATAAGCACCTGCCTGAAGCTCCTGTTAACGTTGAATCAACACGAACTGGTAGTGTCCGCAGCTATGAGTTAATTCTGTAACTGCTGCTATGGACTATTTCTAAGGGATATCATCCCATCTTCTCTTCCTCACCTCTCTCTCACAAACACATACAGATACTCCTTTGCACCCCTGGCCTGTGCAACACAGTAGATAAACAGGCACAATCATTCGTACATCTGGTGCTAAGTGAGAAAAATATATTTGTTTCCAACCTATGAATATCTTAGGTCAAACATCAAAAAGTTTTTTAAGTGGATATTTTTTCTGACATCAAAGACTCAAAAGTAACCACAGAATTCATACCATTTTGGAGCTAAAAGGGATTTAGAGATCTTACCCATTCATTGAGCTCAGTCATTGAGAGCGCAGGCTGTGAATTAAACAGACCTGAGTTAAAGCCTCAGTTTTAGCACTTTCTAACCTTTGTGACCTTGGAAAAATTTCTTCATTTATCTTGGGCTTGGATTTCTCTTCTTTAAAATAGAGGCATAGCCATAAAAAAAAGAAAATGAAATGCTGACACATGCTACAACATGGGTGAGCCATGCAAACATGTGGAATGAAATAGGCCAGACACAAAAGGACAAATATTAATGCTTCCATTATATGAGTTACCTAGAATTGGTAAATACATAGAGACTGCAAGTAGAACGGTGGTTGTCAGGGACTGGGGGGAGAAGGAAAGGAGGAGTTAGTGTGTAATGGATATAGAGTTTCTGTTTTGCAGGATGAAAGAGTGCTGGAGATGGATGGTGGTGATTGCTGTACAACACCGTGAATATGCTTAAGGCCAATGAGTTGTATACTTAAAGGAGTTAAAATGGTAAATTTAGTTATGTATATTTTACCACAATAAAAAAGTTTTTTAAAATGAGGGTAATAATAGAGTAGTTGGGAGGAATAAACAAGAGGAAATACATAAAGAGCCTAGCATAGTACCTGACAAATAGTAAATGTTCCACAAATATTATTGATGAGTGATATTAATTACAGGCTAAAAGCTAAAGCCCTGGGAGAAAGAGGAACTTGCCCAAGGTCACATAGCTTCAAAGTAACAGATGGATTGAAAATCAGGCTTTCTGCTTCCTTCTCTAGTCCTCTGTTACACCATGCCTGAGTTACTTCTATGCCCTTAGAAATGTTCTCTTTTTGACCCAGGGGTACCTAGGGCTGAAAGGCTTATGGCTTAACAGCCTGTGATGATGCTCTTTACTTCTAGATATAAAGAAAACAGAGCACTTAAAACTCTAATTTTGCTTTCTTCCCCTTTTGCTGCTCTTGATGTCAGCTGGCTTCCATTTCTCCCTCTAGATCTGTTTGGCTGTTGTCCTGGTTTCTCCTTCTCACTAAATATCTGGGTTTCTGATCGTTTCCTTTATTTCCCAGATGCACTAGTTTACATTTCCCCTATTCATGTCCCTTATGTTCTCTAATCCAGATTTCTAGACTCTGTAGGGGAGATATATTTTTTTTCTCTCCAGAGCTGTTAAGTAAATAGACTATTTCCTTCTCATCACTTATGTGCAATAAGTATTCTGTTAGCTTTTGGTGTTCTGGTCAAAGAAGATGAGCAAAAACAGGGCTGGATAACAGGTTTTACAGACTGTTTCTTGGTGACGTCTTAGGTCACTGCAGAGAGGAGGCTTTTAAAATGTGCAACAAAGGCTCAGCATTTGCTTATCACATAGAGGCAACGTTACTAATCGGCAAAGACTCCTGAAAACCTCAGTGGCACCCTAGCCTACTAAATAAATGTCTGCTGATGCTCACAATGATGGCCATAGCTTCACAGGTACACCAAGGAACACATAGAAGAGCCCACAAACAAGAGCCTTCCCTACCTAATTTTGGGGCATGCAGATCAAGAAAACATCTCTGAGATGAAAGGAAAATTCAGGAACCTGAAGATCACATATGCAAATGGAAACCCTTTCTGTGGAAAAGGAGGAAATGAGAAATGTACATATCTCATAAGAGCAGGAAGGAACTTTTGCTTTCATCAAACACAGCTATCACACCTTAGAGATGAGACCCAGCAACCCCCAGGACCTTTCGCTTTCAGGACCATGCTGATCAGAATGCCTTTAAGCTTTCTTAAGGCAGATCCTACAAGGTTACTACTATGTACTTTTTCTTAAGTATTAATTTTTTGAGGATATGTTTATTGACTTTAGTGAGAGAGGAAGAGTAAGGGGGGGAGAGGGAGAGAGAGACAGAGAGAAACATCAGTGTGAGAGAGAAACATCCATTGGTTGCCTCCCATATGCACCGCAACTGGGATCGAACCAGCAACCTAGGTATTTGTCCTGCTGACCAGGAATTGAACCTACAACCTTTGGTGTATAGGATGATGCTCCAACCAACTGAGCCACCCAACCAGGGCAGGTCACTACTACTTTCTTGCTCCTTCCATTTATGTTTCTGACTTTCATGGCTCAAAGGCAATATTTCATCCGAAATTTGTTTCTGACATTGGATTCAAGCCTACACTCTTTCTGTGGGGATGGCTTTGGAGCAGCATCTCCATGCCCTCAAGTGTTCACAGCCCCTAGTGGGAGCTACAGTTCAAGGGGCTTGAGAAACTGCTCAGGCAGTTGCTAAAGATTCCTTTTGACTCCCTCACAGATTTTTTCCTCAGCTGTGGTATGAGAATGGGTGAGCAGACTTGGGAGAAGAGAGGATGCCTCTTGGGCTGGGGGGAGATTCAGCATTGTTCCATAATCAAGCCAGCAGGGGAGCAGGACTGCAAGCAACTCTGAGGGTCTGAGAGAAGTTTCCTGTAGAGCAGGAGGAGGAAACATCCCGCCTGCAGAGGCATTAAGAAGGGCTAATGTGTCCCAGGAGGGAACAATGTCACCACCATGAGCCTCTAAATATGGGCACAGTGGGATCCCAGCAAAGCAGTGACTCTGAGGAGGAGGTGTTCCACCCAAAACACAGTATGTCTGTTAAGGTTGTTCCATAATACATGGAGCACTGATGTGATCTCAAGTCATTTTTTTTTACAACAGTGGAAAACCAAATCCATGACTTAGTTTTGGTCACTTCAAATACATTCTCCTAGAGCTTTTCATGGTGCACATCTCATAAAGAAATGCTGAAGTTCACCAAGAGATTCCTGAGCTTTGGTTGTATTTCAGCACTTGCAGGAAGTGCCACTGTCCTAACATAGAATGCTAATAACAGAGCTCACATGCATTTAGTCCTTATTTATGTTAGTTATTTTTCCAAGCACTGTACATATATTAACTCACTTTGATTCTCCCAATAACCTAAGGAGGTAGCTAGTATATTCATCCCCATTTTACTGGTGAAGAAACCGAGGCATAAAGTAGCAAAGTAAACCAAGTAAGATTGCACAGCTAACCATGCAGTGGAGCCAGGATTTGAATCCTCAAAGTCTGGCTTCAGAACCCCTGTGCTTAATCCTACACTATATTGTTGGGTGAATCAACTAAGTAAATAGTTTATCTCTGAGCCAGGACTTTTGGACTGTCACAGTGAGCACATATGCAGCCATATCACTAACCTGTATGTCCAACGCTTGCTTGATCCTAAGAATTACCTGGATGTTTACAAAGATACAGATAGATTCTCAGGCTCTAGCCCAGATCTACCCATCAAGCAAGTTTGGAAACTCTGATTCAGTTCAGTGAGCAGCACCAGCCCTGGGTATCAGGAAACCTAGGTTTCTGTCTTGATTATGCCTCTGTTTCTAAGGCTTTGGGCAGTGTCACTCCTCAGTGCCCTAGTGCTCTACTGTCTGTCTTTTACTGGAATATTATAAGAATATATGAAATCTCTCCTTCCCCCATAAAGAAAATCTGTTACTTAAAAAACAGATGATAATATCCATATACATGATATGCATGCATTACCAAGTATATTAACACATATTTTTCTTAGCTTGGCCTCCCTTGAAGCCCAAACCTAAGCTCCTCATCCAGACCTCTTCTTCAGTCTCTACCCCAGGTGACATGGATACTCATCCCAAACCTGGCTTCATCTGACCGACATTAGCTCTCTCCCTCTGGGAGCTCTGATCTGCTCTCAACTCAGCTCAACAATGAGAAACTTTTTTCTCTTCTCCCTCAGGGGAACCTTCACGTTTATCCAATTCATTCTGTTGCAACCCAACTCTCCAGAAAGAAAAGGGGGGAAAATCCCACCCCTAAGAGACAGTCTTCAGGTCTGAGGACGTTACTTAGCAACGGCACAAAGACCAGTGAGCAAAGGGGGACCTGGGGAGAAAACTCTTGGGTGGGGAGACAGAGCCAGTTTGAAAACTCCATTTCAACCAAAGAAAAACAACAAGGAAAACACAAACAGAATCAATCTTGAGAATAGCCAAGTGGGGCTTCTCCCCAGCACAAGTCATCTCCTTAGTCGCCACATCTCAACTCCTTCAAACACCCCCGGGGACTATGTCCTCCCCGCCCCCCCGGTTTTTCCCATGGCCCTGGGGCCCTCCCCTTGCCCTGGTCTGACCCACACAGGCTTGGACACACAGCTCCCACCCGCACTCCCTCCCCAGGCACCCACCGTTGTCAGATGCGCTGGGACCTTCGCAGTCCGAGATTAACTGTTGGGGTTTCCGCTGCTTTCGCCTAGACATTCCCGGGTACAGAGAGGTGGGAGAGGGAGGGGCGACGCTCACTTAGTCTTAACTAGGGTAACCTGGTCTGGTCTCCCCCTTGGGTCTGAAGCCAACTGATGCCTCTCCCCCAGTGCAAATCACTGTGAAGCAGAGATGTTCTCTCTTCCCAGAGATAGACAGACTCACCTCTCTCTCTCTCTCTCTCTCTCTCTCTCTCTCTCTCTCTCTCTCTCTCTCTCTCTCTCTCTCTCTCTCTCTCTCTCCCCCTCTCCTCTCCCTCCTCTCTCTCTCTCTCTCTCTCTCTCTCTCTCTCTCTCTCTCTCTCTCTCTCTCTCTCTCTCTGATTCTGTCTCTGACTCTCTCAATCTCTGCAAGTCTTTAAAGGGGAGACGCCCCCTTTTTTTTTCTTCAGCTTCTTCCCTACGGTTCTGCAGCTCCCATTGTAAAAGCAAAAATCCTAATCTTTCCGCACACTCTTTTCTTTTGTACTGCAGAGGAAAGGATTTAACCCTCTCCTCCCTGCCAGGGCCTGGGACTCTCCCCATGCTGTCTGTTCAGAAAATGTCCCTTACTGATTTTTCTAACTCTTCTTCCAAGCTCTACACAGTGCTTCTGGTTCTTTGATGATTCTCTATCACCTTGTCTGATAATGTGACTACTTCTGGGGTATAAACTGAAATAAGAACTTTCTGATATATCCAGATAATGAGGCCAGGAAGTCAGATACCTCCAGTCAATCATGGGTGTACAAAATTTGGCAAAAAGACAGAGTAAAGATGAACAGTCGATATAATAATAACTTAATGTATGTAGAGCTCTTTATAAATTTATAGAATGTTTCATGCACATGCCATTTTTTTATTATTACAACTCTGAGATTAGCGTGGCAGGTTTTAGCACTCCCATTTATAGATGATCCTCTTTATAGATGAACCAAAAGGGTCAGTGAAGTTAAGTAATCTATCCAAGATTGCACAGCCATGAGGTAACAGAGATGGGCCTGGAAGCCAGGTACATCTGACAGTCGGTCTAGCGTTCCCCTGCCCCACCCCAATACTGCTAAAGGTATACTGTGCCAACACATTTCTAGCACAAAAAAAAAAGTGATTGAATTTTTTAAGTGATTGATTTTTTAAAAAGATTTTTAAAAATTTATTTTTAGAGAGAGGGGAAGTGAGGGAGAAAGAGAGGTAGAGAAACATCAATATGTGGTTGCCTCTGGCACACTGCCACCGGGGACCTGGCCTGCGACTCAGGCGTGTGCCCTGACTGGGAATTGAACCAGCGACCCTTTGGTTTGCAGGCCTACACTCAATCCACTGAGCTACACCAACTAGGGCTAAAGTGATTGATTTTTAAGAATCTCTTTTAAAATAACAACGGAAGTGGGTGGGTTTTCTGTCTCTCCCATTCCTGTCCAGCTTGCAGGGAGGCCACCTCTGAGAAGATGATGTAGAGGGTGGAAGCAACAATGAGGCTCCTTGAGCTCACTATAAAAGAACTTTCTCATAGAGTCATGGACTCTCCAGTGAATTTGTGAGCTCTCTGTAATATGTTCTCACAGAGGCTGAAAACAGTTGTCAATGATTCTGTGGGAAGAATGTCCTTTTTGGATATGAAGTTGGACTTTTAAGAATATCTTCCATCTCTAAAATACATTCTTTGGCAACTAACCAAGTCTCTCTTGTTCTGCCTGCACACTTAAAGGTGATTAATTTTTTGTTCTTTAACTTCTGGTCATGCTATTCCTGCCTGAATTGTAGTGATACTGTGCTACTGAGCATAGAATATCCAGCTATGCCCTATGTTCTAGCCATAATGCCTAGGGTCTTTTTCTTTTAACCTTATTTACCCTTTACCCATCTTCTAGCTGAGATGAGAGAGCATCTGAAACACCATCAGCTAGAAAGTGGGAATTATTTTCCCCTTTGGAGTTGAATGATGTAAATCTCTGATGGCTGCATCTTCAGAGAAAAGCAAAGCACAGCTCACTCACAGGGTTGGGTGCAAATTTGAAGTTCCTTTCATTTCTTCACTTACACAGGTCCATGCCAGCCTGGAAATACTACGAAAGGGAGAGAGACAACAGATGGTAGAAGGATTGCTGGTGATAAATGAAGCAGGTACCCACATTGCAAGTGATTTGGGAAGCACTCTGGTCTTTGCTTTGGAGTTCACTGAATCTCCATTATTTTCCCAGTCCTTTGGGGTCAGGACCCTGGTTGGCTCCCTCACATTGCACCCTTGGAACTCTTGCTGACATTGTTTTATTCATCCTGTTAACTTTCCTGTGGTAAATAGGTGCAGTTGTCACTAAGCTATTATTCTAGGAGAAATGGGAACACTGAGGCCAGGAGGCTTAGAATTTCTCAGTGGAATTGATTATCACTCTCTCATCCCACTGTACCTCTTTTTTGAGAAAAAAAAAAAAAGGAGAGAAGGATTACAGTTTTCTGTTTTTCTCAGGAGTCTATGAAGTCTCCCAGGGTAGGTTTGGGGGTCCAATATCAGTGTTCTTTCCTGGGCCTTATCTATCTTGTCTTTTCCTATTCCCCCCCTCCTTCTTGCTGGTCTTATTTTGAAAGGAAGGGCTCTTCCCTTCCTCTCCTTTCTTCCGCCCTCCCCCATTTACCATTTTTCCCCCTTTTACCTCTTTCCACTGTGGCCTCTTGACCTCTCCACAGAGTTACAAAAGTAAAATCCTTGAAGAGATGCTGCTGTGGGAATGTTAATGAGCCTTCACCACAAAGGGGCAAAGACTTTACTTCACTGAGTTGGAAAAAAGCCCCTTTGAAAAGGGGTTTCTGTGTGTGGTGAAGTGGAGAGGGGAGGGGAAGGAGAGAGAGGGAGGGTGAGAGAGAAAAGAAGGGAGGGAGAGAAAGAGAAGGAGAGAACGAGAGAATGAGAGGGAGGGGGAGGAGAGAGAAAAAGACAGAGAGAGAGGGAGGGAGAGAGAAACTTAATAGCAGAAGAAAATATTGAAACAACACTTTACTTGTTTCAATTGATTTGGTGATTTAAATTTTGGAAAATGTTCCATGGTCTTTTGACCTTGTAAATGAAGCAGTTTCATTCCCAAGAAGGTGAAAAGACACTCAAGGGCACTGAAGATAATAAAGGATGTGAAAAAAGGACCGATCCTGGCACACTACCCCCAGTTTCTTCCCACTTGTGTGGGAACCTGAGAAACTCTAGGGAAAATATTCTAGATGGGGGGAGCTGTTGGTAAAGATGAGCTATTTCTTCTGGCTTTATGGCTTCGTATATTTTCTAATATTATCAGCAATTTCTATCTTGGCTTCCATATTGGCTTTGGCCTAGTGATATTTTCTCTCTTCAGGAATGGCTTAAAGTACTTTCAAGCCAGGCCACTTGAGCATAATCTCTGTATCCTTCATTTGTGAGCACTAGTTGCCTCTGAATTACTTAAAGTGGATGTTAAGGTATTTTTAGTGTCAACATTAAGTCCTTAAAAAGGAAAGATATGTTGTTGCTTTTTAAAAGAATGCCAGTCATTATGTTTGACTTTCAGTGATTTTCCTATACCTTGTCTTGTGAGGTCAGCCCAGCACTCCGTAAAGAAGCCCAGAATCATAAAGAGAAGGTGATTGGAATGAGATCCTTGGGAAAGAGATGAAGAGCTAGTGGGGAATGCTAATTCTCAGGGTTCTATACACTCCTCTGGATTCTATACACCATAAATCATATGGGGAATTTATCCAGAATTTACATTTCTGGCCTTCACCCCAGATCTATTTAATCAGAATCTCTGGGAGTGGGGCCTAAGACATCTAAACAAGCTCTTAAATGATTCTTTGCAGAGTTATGTTTGAGACAGTTGCACTTGACTGGTGGTTTCTATTTATTTATTTATTTATTTATTTTTAAAGATTTTTTTTTTTTTTTAATTTATCTTTAGAGGGGAAGGGTAGGAGAGAGGAAGAGGGAGAGAAATATCAATGTACGGCTGCCTCTTGTGTGTCCCCTGCTGGGAACTGGCCTGCAACCCAGGCATGTGCCCTGACTGGGAATCGAACCGCGATCTTGTGGTTCACAGGCCCGCGCTCAATCCACTGAGCTACACCAGCTAGGGCGACTGGTGGTTTCTAAACCACGGGTTCTAGACTCCTAGAGGGCTGCGGTGCTGTCTCGAGGGACTCCAGGCACACACAAAGTGAACCAGGCATGTCGCCCAAGTACCTAACATGCCTCTCAAATGTATATACTCCTGTTGGCCAAATGTTTGTTGATGTTGTTCAGATTAATACATTTTTAACTCATTTAAAGAGTTTCTAAATTCCTAATGGCTTTTGCCCTAAAAATACAACCATAGTT
Organism: Glossophaga mutica; assembly: GCA_039655065.1. Lineage (NCBI taxonomy): Eukaryota > Metazoa > Chordata > Mammalia > Chiroptera > Phyllostomidae > Glossophaga > Glossophaga mutica. Next base: position 73,720,923 of record CM077303.1, read on the forward strand.
GTATGGGGATCCAGCACATTTTTTGGCATTTCATTCAAGGCCTCTTCTCTCAGGACAATACTCTGCTCTTAGCATTCCTCCTTTACTATTTATAGAAGAGTAGGCATTGTGGAGGCATTTCTTCTACCTCTGAAAGAGTTAGAACCCTATGAGAAGTTTTATTTTAACTGCAAAAGAACTAAACTAGGAATCTAGAAACACATGTAGCCATAGCTTAGGTACAAGTATGTTCTGTGTGTCCTTTCAACGCATGATCTAATTTAATCTTTAAAATAGTTTTGCACCCTGGCTGGTGTGGCTCAGTTGGTTGGAGCATTGTTCTGTGCACCAAAAGGTCGCAGGTTCAATTCCTGGTCAGGGCACATACCCAGGTTTTGGGTTTGTCCCAGGTCCTATAGGTTGGGGTGGGTGTGGGAGGCAATCTATCCATGTTTTTCTTTCACATCAATGTTTCTCTCTCTCTCTCTCTATTTCCTCCCCCTCATCTCTCTCTCTCTAAAATCAATAGATTTATCCTTGGGTGAAGATTAAAAAATAGCTTTGCAAAAGAAGCATTGTACAATCCTCATCTTAGACTTGCAGAACACCCCATTTTACAAATGAGAAAACTGAGTCTTAGAGAAGCAAAGTAGCTTTCTTGTTCAAGGTCTCATAGGTGGTAAATTGCTGGTTAAAATTTGCCCAAGCAATGCCTGTTTGGACAGTTTGTGTGCTTTTTCACCACAATGTGGCACCTTATTGCCATTCTGCTGATTTCTGCTTCTGTTAAAGGCCCCACTTTCAGGCTAAGAGACCTGGAGAATGACAAACTTTCAACTTCCAAAGAAAATTTGAAGAACTTCAATTAATATCTGCAACAAATTATGCTCCTTCTAATTCCATATACTACCACATGTTTTTTTATCATCTCCCATTCAGAGAGTAAGGCAATAAAGAGTAAGGAAAAAGTACCCTTTTCAAAACTTTGCTAAATGAGAAAGCACTGGCAAACAATCCCTGGTCTTATTAGATGATTTTCCGCCTGGCCTCTTTCAGGTGGCAGTTGCCATGGTGTTTTCAGGGCAGAGGGAGGGAGTGAAGATCAAGGAGGGTCATTCAGACTGAGTCTTGTCTGCTGTTTCTTTTTGGAGTTGATTCTGCAAAGGGTGGTAGAAATTTAAACATTCATAAGAGGACAAATAGAAGTTATTCTTTTTGCTTACCTTCATTTCTCCATGTTACTTACGTTAAATAAAGGGGGAAACATTTGTGAAGAGGACAAGATAATGGAAAAGGAAACGGAGATTGTCACAGGGGAGGGCCATGAGCCGGGCTGGCAGTGGGAGAAGGCTAGGATGGGGGTGGGGAGGGGAGAGGGGGAGAGAGAGAGAGAGAGAGAGAGAGAGAGAGAGAGAATGTGTGTAAGTGTGTGTGTCTTTTTCAAGGGAGACATAGGAAGAATTTGTTAAAGTTCTGGGGGTCCCGAGGCTGGTCATTTGAAAGAAAAATAACAAATCAATGAAGGATGGGAAATTAGGGACAAACAGTGAGGGTGAGTTGGGCAGCATGAGAAAGGCCATGGGAAGAGGGGGGAGAGGGGGAGGGGAGAGGGAGGGGAAGGGGGAGAGGGAGAGGGGGGCAGGCCATGGCTGGTGTGGCTCAGTGGATTGAATGTTGGCCTGGGAACCTAAGGGTTGCTGGTTCGATTCCCAGGCAGGGCACATGCCTGGGTTGTGAGCCAGGTCCCCAGTGTGGGGTTGGGGGTGGGGCCATGAGAGGTAACCACACATTGATGTTTCTCTCTCTTTCTCCCTCCTTTCCCCTCTCTAAAAATAAGTAAATAAAATCTTTAAGAGAGAGAGAAACTAAGCCATGAGAAAGGAAAATAAATTCAGAGTGATGAGAAAGAGTTAAGTCACAGAGGCAAATCTTTGGAGGAATAGGAACATATGGATTGAAGTATGTTCAAAAATGTGAATAATCGACAACATATTATAGAAATATAGTCAGAGCCTTCAGAAAGAACCTTTATGAAGAAGAACAAGTGGATTCCCAAAGACTTTGGAGCTTAAAGGGGCCATAGGAATCATCTCCAAGTCCCTCACTTTTCACACGAGGAAACTAAAAACAGGAGAGTTTAAGTGACTTTACAAAAGATTCTCCAGAACCATACCTTATCTCAGGGAATTTCCCTTTCTCCTACACTGTGGAACTGGAGAAGAAACAAGGCAAAAATTAGTGGGAAACCAAGCATAAGGAAAAAAAATAGATCTTAGCCTTGGCCAGGTAGCTCAGTTGGTTAGAGCATCATCCAGATATGCCAAGGTAATAGGTTTAATCCCCAGTCAGGGCACATATAAGAATCAACCAATGAACATATAAATGGGTGAAACAGCAAGTTGATGTTTCTCTCTCTCTCTCAAATCCATGAATACAAAATTTAAAAAATAGATCTTAAATTAATTTTTCCTTCTCTCTGGAAATTATAAACTTTTTTTTCTTGTGGGGACTACTGTATTTTAGAAGCTAATGCCATTCCAATAACTTCATACCTTAAACTATTTCAGTCAGATGATAATTCCTTTCCCACTTTAGAATCTAGTCCCGGGAATGGGAGTCTTCAGTGACTAAGTACCAAGGAAGTACTTGATGATGCCTCACTGATTACTGCTTATATTTTAAGTGCAGATCCTTTCAGTCTGCCCTTAGTAGAGTTTATTCATTCACATTTATCTGTTCAACAAACATCTGCACAACAGAAAAAAAAACATTAATTTTTATTAAAAAATTAATAAAAGATTATTATGATGTAGATTATTTGGACTTCAATCTTTTAAAAATTTTACTAATTTATTTATTTTTAAAGATAGGGGAAGGGAGGAAGAGTGAGAGAGAAACATTGAATCAATTGGTTGACTCTCTCATGCCCCTTTCTGGGGACCTGGCCTGCAACCCAGGTATGTGCCCTGACTGGTAATCGAACCAATGACCTTTCAGGTCACAGGCTGGTGCTCCATCCACTGAACTACACCAGTTGAAGGTGGACTTTGTTCTCTTGGTGATATCTCTGTTGTTGTTTTACATTACAGATATTTCCATTTCCAAATTATGCCACTGCTTTCTTCATCATCTAGTTGGGATAATTTGTGCCAGGACTCTCAGGGACTTCTGATGTGGCTCCTCTTCATCAGTCCTGGAACTGGTCTTAGGGCTTCAAAATGAGTTAGGACACATGGTTCCCATGGAACTGATTAGAGCAAGTTTACTATGACAGAAGATAGTTCAAAGTAAGGAAAGCCGATGGAGTAAATCAATGCCAGAATCCTTGAGGAGAACCAGGAGGAGCTGAAGATCCCACAGGCAACCTACAAGTCCAAAGAAGCTGAATAGGATGGCAAACAAGTTAACGATTAAAGGAGTTAAGAACTGGAAGGATTACTGTGACTATTGACTTTATTGTGGTTTAAACTTGTGGGTTTGAGGTAAATGGCAACTGGCTCAAATATGGAAGATCCAAATGCATGGTAAGGGCCATAATGTATATTATAGAGAATCCTGTGTTTTATTGCAATTGAGCTTTTCTATGAGAATAGATGGCAACTTAGTACTTATATTATTTAATAATCATATACTGTTCCATTCACTATTCTTTGTCTATCTTAAAATGCATCGTACATTTTCTTGACCTCATGATACGCTTAATCCCATGGAATTTAATATGAGGCTCAAAATTTACTATTCATCTTGTGGATGTTATCTCTCTCCCCTCTCTCTCTAGATATTGCTAGATTACATATATATACATATATATATACAGACACACATATATATACATACATACACATACATACACATACGTGTGTGTGTGTGTGTGTGTGTGTGTGTAGAGAGAGAGAGAAAGAGAAATATGTATAGTTTAAATGTTTGCCCTCGCTGGTGTGGCTCAATGGATAGAGCACCTGCCTGTGAACCAAAGGGTTGCCAGTTCAAGTCCCAGTCAGGGCACATGCCTGGGTTGCAGGCCAGGTCCCCAGTTGGGGGGCACTCAAGAGGCAACCACATACTGATGTTTCTCTCCCTCTCTTTCTCTCTGCCTAAAAGTAAATAAATATAATATTTAAAAATGTTTATACAAAGTTGAAGAGAGGGGATCACTGGATTTGGAGCAGATATTGAGGATGATGGAGGAGTGACTCTAATGATCAAATTCTATTCTATGAGGTTTAGATCTTTTTTGCCCTGTCTGGTTTAATGACCTCTATTACCTTCTTTTGATCAAAGAATAAAAGTTACCATGGTATGTATATGTTTGCAAAAAATCAGATGAAAGTGTGAAAGAAAAGAGATGGTAAAGAGGGAAACTTGAGAGAAACAGACCTATTACTCAAGAAGAATTACTGTTTCTATCACCTACCCTATCTTTATACTGTAAAGCTTAGCCATCCTTTGGCACCCACCATTTCTAAGCTGTCCATCTTCATTTAGTCAGCTTGGGATCCCAGTATTAACTTTATTTTCTTGAAATGGAAGAATGCTTCCCCTCACTGGCCAAGGTACCTGAAAAATAGCCTTGGAAAATAAACTCAGCTCTGGCCTGGCTGGGTAGCTCAGTTGGTTAGAGCATCCTCTCAATACACCAAGGTTGCAGGTTCAGTCCCCCATCAGGGCACATGCAAGAGTCACCCAATAATGCACGGATAAGTGGAACAACAAATTAGCGTTTCTCTCTCTCTCTCCCCCCCTTTCTTCTTTCTCTCTAAAAATCAATTAATAAAAGAAAAAGGGACTTCCGGCCAAGATGGAGGCGTAGGCGGACACACTGTGCCTCTTCTCACAACCAAAATTAAGGACAACAAATATTTAGAAACAAGAAAACAACCAGAACTTATAGAAAATTGAACTGTACGGAAGTCCAACAACCATTCATTCAGACCGGTAAGAGGGGCGGAGTCGCGGCAGGAGAAAGTGGAGGTGCGGACCCAGGAACGCAAGCAGCAGCAGCTGGCAGTTCCCAGGTGCACGGGCAGCGGCTGGCGGTCCCCGGGCCCACAGGCAGCAGCTGGCGGACCCCGGGCACAGGGGGTCAACTGTGCAGACCCAGTGAGGCCGCACAAGGCGGGTGGCTGACTGACCAGGTGGTCTCACATTCAAGCGTGCAGACGGTCCAGGCGGAGGGGAAGTGGCGGAGGGGACTGAATCCAGGAGAGAGCGGAGCAGGCGCCATTGCTCCCTCTCAGGCCCCACCCCTACATACAGCGTCACAACCCAGCGACTGGGCTGCCCCGCACTGGGGAGCACCAGAGGCTCCACTCTTCACTACGTAACAGCACGCGCGCGTGCGCAGATAATCCAGGTGAAGGGGAAGCAGCGGAAAGGGCCGGAGCCCGGGAGAGATCGGAGCAGGCGCCATTGCTCCTTCTCAGACCCCGCCCCCACCCATAGCGTCACAACCCAGCGACTGGGCTGCCCCGCCCTGAGGAACACCTAAGGCTCCACCCCCTCAGCTGCGACCAGACTAAAACCAAAACAACAACAACAAAAAAACCCACCAAAAATGGCTCAAACCGGAGAACAAATAAAATCTCCAGAGCCAATTCCTCTAAGCGATGAAGAGATAGCCAACCTGTCAGATGCACAGTTCAAAGCACTGGCCATCAAAATGCTCACAGAATTGGTTGATTTTGCTCACAAACTAGATGAAAAAATGCAGGCTACAATCCGTGAAATGAAGGAAGATGCATGGGGAACTGATAGAGATGGAAGGAAAACTGGGACTCAAATCAATGAAGTGGACCAGAAGGAAGAAACTAACAACCAAACAGAAGACAAGGAAGAAACAAGAATTCAAAAAAATGAGGAGAGGCTTAGGAACCTCCGGGACATCGTTAAACGTCCCAACATCCGAATTATAGGGGTCCCAGAAGGGGAAGAAGAACAGCAACGAGTGGAAAACTTATTTGAACAAATAATAAAGGAGAACTTCCCCAATCTGGCAAAGGAAATAGACTACCAGGACATCCAGGAAGCTCAGAGAGTCCCAAAGAAGTTGGACCCAAGGAGGAACACACCAAGGCACATTGTAATTACATTAGCCAAGATTAAAATGAAGCAGAGAATTCTAGAAGCAGCAAGGGATAAGGGGACAGTCACCTACAAGGGAGTTCCCATCAGACTGTCAGCTGATTTCTCAAAAGAGACCTTCCAGGCAAGAAGGGGCTGGAAAGAAATATTTGAAATCTTGAAAAGCAGGGACCTACATCCAAAATTGCTCTATCCAGCAAAGCTGTCATTTAGAATGGAAGGGAAGATAAAGTGCTTCTCAGATAAGGTCAAGTTCAAGGAGTTCATCATCACCAAGCCCTTATTATATGAAATGTTAAAGGGACTTATCTAAGAAAAAGAAGATAAAACTATGACAGTGAAAAGACAACGAACTCATAGCTATCAAGAACCACACCTAAAACAAAAGCAAACTAAGCAAACAGCTAGAACAGGAACAGAACCACAGAAATGGAGATCATATGGAGGGTTAGCAACAGGGGCATGGGAGGAGGAGAGAGGGGGAAAAGGTACAGAGAATGAGTAGCATAGATAATGGGAGAAAAATAGACAGGGGGAGGGCAAGAATACTATGGGAAATGTAGAAGCTAGAAAACTTATGACCCATGGACATGAACTAAAGGGGGGAATGTGGGTGGGAGAGGGTGGGTAGGGTGGAGGGGAATGATGGGGGAGAAATGGGACAACTGTAATAGCATAATCAATAAAATATATTTAAAAAAAAGAAAAAGAAAAAGAAAATAAGCTCAATAAAATCACATTACATAATTCAAAATCTTAGAAAACAAACAACAGAGTATCATAACTATTGCAACACTATGAAAGCCCTTCTAAATGTAAGATCTTTTATTTTATTTTAATTAAATTAAAAAAAAATGTTGCCCTGGCTGGTATGGCTCAGTTGGTTGGAGTGCTGTCCTGTAAATTGAAAGGTTGAAAGTTCGATTTCTAGTCAGGGAACATGCCTGTGTTGCAGGTTTGGTCCCCAGTAGGAGTGCCTATGAGAGGCAACCAGTTGATGTTTCTCTCCGACATTGATGTTTCTCTCCTCTCTCTCTCCCTCCTTTCTCCTCTCTCTAAAATCAATAAGCATGTCTTTGAGTGAGGATAGAAAAAATTTATTGATTTTAGAGAGAAACAGGAAGGGGCAGAGAGAGAGAAAAACAGTGATTTGTTGTTCTATTTATTTATGCATTTACTGATTGAGTCTCATATGTGCCCTGACCCGGGATTGAACTCTCAATCCTGGTGCTTCGGGATGATGCTCCAACCAACCCAGCCAGTACTAAATTTAAGATCTTATAAAGCTAAGAGCTTGAAAAATATATAATTTCCTTTTAAATCATTTTTTTATTATTCTATTATGGTTGTCCCAACTTGTCCCCCTTTGCCCTCCTCCACCCATCCCATTCCCTGCTCCCGCAGTCAATTCTCTCACTGTTGTCCATGTCCGTGGTTCATTCATACATGTTCTTTGACTCGTCCCTTGCCCTTCTTTCCACCATTATACCCCTCTCACCTCCCCTCTGGTCACTATCAGTCTGTTTCTCGTTTCTATGCCTGTGGTTCTATTTTGTTCATTATTTTGTTCACCAGATTCCTCTTACAGGTGAGATCATATGGTATTTGTCTTTTACTGACTGGCTTATTTCACTTAGTATAATATTCTCAAAATATATCATTTTTAAAATAAAAAGCACATTTATATGAAATCATAGTTTGTCCATTCTTTTATAACTACTGGGTATTCACTCTTTGCTGGCTGGGCACAATGAATTATATGTAAACATAACCTCATGCCATTTCTATCCTCTCGGACTTTATGTTGAAAGTCAACTTGACAACTAGACACATATCTCTTTTTTAAAAAAAGATTTTATTTATTTATTTTTAGAGAGAGGGGAAGGGAAAGAGAAAGAGAGGGAGAGAAACATCAATGTGTGGTTGCCTCTCACGCTCCCTACTGGGGACCTGGCCTACAACCCAGGCACGTGCCATGACTGGGAATCGAACCAGTGACCCTTTGTCTAGCAGGCCAGTGTTCAATCTCCTGAGCCACACCAGCCAGGGCCACACATTTCCATTTTTAGTGGCAAAATCATTGACTTAGATTCCAGTCAGACTCTTCCACTTCCCGGTTAAATTATCTTGGACAACATCTTTACCCCTCCAGACCTCAGTTTTCTCATTTGCACTGATTAAGGTAGACCAGATGATTTTCTCACCCAGCTTTGACTTCTGTACTTTGCATGTGAATATATTGATCAACAAAATGTGTCTGTTGCAACAACTTCTACATAGGGTCCTGCAATAATTAATTCATAGGGATCAGTTTCTAAAGGCATCACTCATGACAAAAGTCACCTAGAGTCAAAGTTGAAAATCCCTGAGAAAGAAACATACCAGAGATCAGTTTTGCTCTGGTATTGGAGCAGAAAATAATTTCTTTGGCTAGATATCAGATGATGTAATTGGTCTGCATTAGGGGGTAGGTAGAATTGAAAAATATGCACCTCTCACTATAGAATCACACTTGTGCTGTTAGAGAGGGGACAAGAAAGTTCACTAACTCTGCACGCATTGAATGGAATGCCAGAGTGGGATTGACTACATTCTTGACATGTCTCTCTTTCTTTTGCAGACCTTAATATAATTATAATTTGTATATTGAAATTTAATTTGAATTAAATTAATTAAAAATATTATAGTCTATCAACACCCCTCAGGCCTGCTGATCTTTGTGACTTCCAGAAGGAAGTCCAGTCAGAAACCAAAGCATGGGGACAGACTCATAGATGGAGAGCAGGATGACAGCTAGAGGGGGGAAGGTTACAGGGTGGAGGGATTGAGTGAGAAGGAAAAAGGACTCATGGACATGGACAACAGTGTGGTGATTGCTGGGGGGAAGGGGATTTACGGGGACTAAAAGGTAATGCAAAAAATCCAATAAAGATTAAATTAAACAAAATAAAACAAACAAACAAAAAACCCCAAAGCAGCTTACAGGTTCATGATTCTATATCTCCAGTTGGCAGAATCACCTCAGGATTTAAAACCAAGTGCAGACCAGAGAAATCCTTTCCTTCCTTTGAATGTAAGGACTGCGCTAGATCTTCCAATTAGGTACACTCACAACAAACATTTATCAAATGCACTTCATATTTCACTCACTGGACCTGCATTTAGGGGGAATGTAGAATTAAAAAAATACATTTTTCAACATAAAATCATATTCATGCTCATATTAAGGGAACTGGGATGCTGGGGTTACGAAGGTTAATAGGACACAGATCCTGCCTCTCCCTGAGAAGGGCAATGTTAAATAAAACATATATATATACGATTATATTATATATATATCATATAAACACATATTATATATATGGTATATTTTATATATATATGATATATATATGATATATATCATATATATATAATATGGGCATGCATAAAGTTCCATGGGAAGGAGGGAAACTTGACTGATTGTCCACTGACAATAAATCCATCCCTCCATCCCTTCCTCCATCTTTCTGTCAAACAAGTGTCCATGGTTAGTTACTATGTATAAAGCACTGTGCTAGATGTTATAAATGCACAGAGAATAAAACCAGATCCTTCTTGAAGAAACATTACTTTGATATAGGAGGTTAAACAGGTAAGCAGATAATGTGAATACCTACTCTTTATGGGCCAATTCTTTGCGACAAGGCCATATGAGGCTCTTTAATTACATTCTTTCTTACAGTAATCTTGTGAGGTAGATGTTATTAACTCCATCTCAACAGTTGGGAAATTGAGGTTTAGAGAGGTTAGTAATTTGCTGAGGATTGTGCAGCTATGAATTATGAAACTGAAGCTCTCATGCATTTATCTTAGAACAGAGTCTCTGCTCCTAAGACTGTGTGTATTCTGGAATGTGGGTTTCTGGGTTTAAATCGCCTTCACCACTTATCAACTGCATAATTTTGGGCATTTTACTTAACTTCTCCGAGGGAGATTTCCTCGTATAAAAATGAGATGAATAGTTTCTACTTCATAGGATTGTGGTAGAGATTTAGCAAAACTCAGTTAAAGCATTTGGCCCAGTGCCTGGCCAGTCTTTCAAGCTCACTACATTTGCTGGCTAATATTATTATGCTGTCTTGTATAGACAGCAATGGTGAGTGCAACAGAGAGGCAGATGAAATGTGTACACATTTAAGGGAAGGAAAGATCACTTCCAACTGGAAGGTGGAAGGGTGAGTAGATTAAAGGAGGACCATGAAGAATTCACTTAAATTGGAGTTTTCAAAAAAATTTAAGACTTTAACATTTAGACTCTAAAATTTAGAGTAGAAGGCTCTGCGTGGAAGGCAGCAAGGAGCTTGTTACCTGTGGGAGGAGACAAGCAATAAAAATGCAAGGCAATAAGTTAGATAGTTACAAACAGTAGTAATTAAACACGATAATTGGAGAGAAAGTGAGGAGGAAGGGTGAGGCTGCTGTGTACGGGACTAAGAGAGAAGACTGGATTCCATCTCTAGGTAGAATGCTGTTCATATGTAGATCGATTTGCAATCTGTGAATGGATACTTCAATGAATAGCCCAAACAGGCAGAGATGCAAATATTCTCAGAAACAGGGGTATTAGTAACGCAAATATGAAAAAACCCTCTGATTTAAGCAGAACAACAAAACACCCTAATCAATCTTTGAGTTAATCTGTGAATCAAGACATTTACATGTTTATGATTTTAAGACAGAAAAAAACTTTTCTTCGTGTTACCTCAAGCTAGAACTAAGTAACATTAGTTAAGGCCATCCTATTCTAGGGGTCGTTCATTCATTCACTCATTCATTCATTCAACAACTATTTTACTGAGAGCTTACTGTGTGCCAGGCACTATGCCATGCCTAAGGAATACAGTGGATGGTCGTTCCTTGGAGTTCTCTTTGTTTGCTATGGAGGGCTTTTGGAACAGAGGGGCACATCAGGAGAACCACAGGCAGGTTCTGACACTTGCCTACTGATGTGTTTGGATAGCATTGGGAGCACATCTGGAAGTCTACAGGGCCCAGAGTGTGTCCTGAGATGACCTATGGTGAGAATCCTTGATTGAAGAGTTTTTGAAGATTTTAATGTCTCCAATTTTACTTAAACTAAAAACATTGTCTGCTTTTCACGTTCCTCTGTGCAACCCATTCCAAGGTCCACCCCATCACTCTTCCTCCTATACCTGTCCTCAGCTTTTGCTATCCAGATTTACCAAATAAATCTTTCCGCCCATTCCAACTCCTGCTGCTCTTCACAGCTAGTCTCTGGGCTCAGCCCCAAGCCTTAAGGGGTAGTAAATAGATTCAGAGTTGGTACTCAAACACAGATCCCCATGGAAACCAAAGGACTAAGAAAACAATGAGAGGAAGTAATGCCTGACCTTTTAGGTTCACTCTTCAAATTCTTTTCGCTCTCTGGGGCTCAAGGCACTTAACTAGTGGAATGAAAGAATCTGACCCCTCCCCCGTACCTTCCAAAGTCTTAAGAACCTATCTTCTCCTTGATTGTAAGTGAAGAGCTGTGGGACATCTCCCCCTGGCGGTAGAAATACCAAATTACCTCCAAGGAGAGATTGAAAAAGGAAGAGGGTGAAACAATGTAACAAGCAGGAAATTCTCCCAGGAAAGTGTTTAGCTGTGATGCATTTATACTTACTCTTTCTCACATATATTATACAATGCTTAAATATCATCTTTATGTTGATGATTCAAATGTCTTTTGTTTTTTGCATCCAACCCAAATATGGGTACATGAGGTTATCTCATATTTCCTAACTTCATAGTAGGTATTTTCTACCCAAATGTCTTGTTGTAATCACAGATTCAGCATAACTCTGGACCTGGCTTGTGCTCTTCTCTTCCTTTCCTTTCACTTCCAGAGGTCAGACTTTACTAGCTTACAAAGGGAAACCAGATTTACTCCACTGTCTTGTTGATGTATCCCAGAGTTGAAGTGCTAACATTCTTCCCATCCCATCACGGGGAGCAGAAGTGTCAGGTATGATGTTGTACTGCTGTCCTTGCATTCCCATAGCTATCATGCAGGACACCAATGCCTTCCATACGTGGTATTATTGGGCGGGTGGGATAGCCTTTGTCAACAGACAGTTGTTGACACCAACAGGACTCTCCAATTTGGGGTGCGGTGAAGGGAGACTTTATTCAGTGAAAACAGCTCAATCCTGAAACAGCACAGCTGTGAGGAAGCCCTGGGATGAGGTGGCCCTGGCCTCTGCATTGAAGCTCAGTCCCTCTCTGTGAGATAGCTCTGCTTTACACTAGTCCAGTGAACCAGCTCTGTTCTAGTCGGGCCAGTTTCAGTGTTACAGTTCCAGCCCAGGTGAGGGGTCAGTACATGGCTCTCCCATCACTTGTGTTGAGGGCTGACCAGGGGGCCCCTGGCCAGAAGGAATGTGTATCATTTTGGGAATGGATTGTAACTCCCTCCTTATCTCCTTTTGGAAGTGGCTTCTTGTCCTGTGACTGCTTCTTGATGTTTTACACACTGAGGTAATGTAGTTTAGAGTCTCACATAGGACATGTGCCTCCTTTGTCTGGGGCCCCTTATAATGAGCCTTGGACTGCAGGAGGTGTGGTTTCTCTCACACTGACCCGCTGCTAAACAGCATGTCCACATCTGCTAGTCCTGTGGGTGTTTTTTTTTTTTGAATATCACAAACACTTGAGAATGCAGGAGAGACGCTGCAGGAAGGAAAGGGGTGAAAGGACTCTTGCTGATGGGTGATGAGAAGGTGCCAAATGGGTTTGGATTAAGGCTGGAGGTCGAGGTGGTGACACAGCTGATGGTGCTGGGAACGTGGTTGGCCTGCCAGTTGAGTACAGGTTACTGGCAAGAACCAGGAGCTACCTGAGGCACAGACTTCTATTTCTTTTCCTGAGGTACAGTACCCCTGACTGGCTGGACTGGACAAAAGCAGGGAGTAAGGACTGTGTGCATTTATGGGTATTCTAAGGGACTTTGGGATTTTAATGAAGACACTAAATCATTACTCTTAAGTGTGTATAATCTTCCAATAAATTATTCCTCTCCTTTTCACCAGTCTCTGACGCGGAGAGCTATAATTTCCTGGTGGCAGGCAAGGCGAACGTAGTACAGGGGGACCCTGGGAGAAGGGGGGGTCCGTTCGGTAACAGTGTCTTATTCCCTCACCCCCATCCATTCTGTAACAAGGGTGCATACCTAGGTTGAGGGTTCAATCCCTGGTTGGGGTGCATATGGGAGGCATCCAGTTGATGTTTCTCTCTCATATCGATATTTCTCTCCCTTCCTCTCTCTAAAATCAATAAACACATTAAAAAATTAAAAACAAATAAAACAATAAAAACTTGCAGGTGGCTCATCTTAGTGTTCTGTATAAGTAAAATGAACTAAAAACATAATATATTGACTAATTGCTCCTTTTAAAAATATTTTATTTATTTATTTTTAGAGAGAGTGGAAGGGAGGGAGAAAGAGGGAGAGAGAAACATCAGTCTGTGGTTGCCTTTTGTGTGCCCTTTACTGGGGACCTAGCCCACAACACAGGCATGAGAGAGAGAGAGAGAGAGAGAGAGAGAGAGAGAGAGATCAATTTGTTGTTTCATTTATTTATGTATTCATTGGTTTCTTCTTCTAGGTGCCCTGAATGGTGATCAAACCCTCCACCTGGCATATTGGAACAATGCTCTAACCAACTGAGCTACCTAACCAGGGCCTCTGATTCAGTTTTGAAAGATTATTTCTTTTTTTTTAAATTTTTTTAAATATATTTTATTGATTATGCTATTACAGTTGTCCCATTTCTCCCCCATCATTCCCCCCACCCTGCACACCCTCTCCCACCCACATTCCCCCCTTTAGTTCATGTCCTTGTGTCATAAGTTCTTTAGCTTCTACATTTCCCATACTATTCTTACCCTCCCCCTGTCTATTTTCTACCCACTATCTATGCTACTCATTCTTTGTACCTTCCCCCCCCCCCCACGCCCCTGTTGCTAACCCTCCATATGATCTCCATTTCTGTGGTTCTGTTCCTGTTCTAGCTGTTTGCTTGGTTTGCTTTTGTTTTAGGTGTGGTTCTTAATAGCTGTGAGTTTGCTGTCTTTTCACTGTCATATTTTTGATCTTCTTTTTCTTAGATAAGTCCCTTTAACATTTCATATAATAAGAGCTTGGTGATGATGAACTCCTTGAACTTGACCTTATCTGAGAAGCACTTTATCTTCCCTTCCATTCTAAATGACAGCTTTACTGGGTAGAGCAATCTTGGTTGTAGGTCCTTGACTTTCATGACTTGGAATACTTCTTTCCAGCCCCTTCTTGCCTGGAAGGTCTCTTTTGAGAAATCAGCTGACAGTCTGATGGGAACTCCTTTGTAGGTGACTGTCCCCTTATCCCTTGCTGCTTCTAGAATTCTCTGCTTCATTTTAATCTTGGCTAATGTAATTACGATGTGCCTTGATGTGTTCCTCCTTGGGCCCAACTTCTTTGGGAATCTCTGAGCTTCCTGGACGTCCTGGTAGTCTATTTCCTTTGCCATATTGGGGAAGTTCTCCTTTATTATTTGTTGAAATAAGTTTTCTACTTGTTGCTCTTCTTCCCCTTCTGGGACCCCTATAATTCAGATGTTGGGACGTTTAACGATGTCCTGGAGGTTCCTAAGCCTCTCCTCATTTTTTTGAATTCTTGTTTCTTCCTCATTTTCTATTTGGTTGTTAATTTCTTCCTTCTGGTCCACTCCATTGATTTGAGTCCCAGTTTTCCTTCCATCTCTATCAGTTCCCCATGTGTCTTCCTTCATTTCACGTATTGTAGCCTGCATTTTTTCATCTAGTTTGTGAGCAAAATCAACCAATTCTGTGAGCATTTTGATGACCAGTGCTTTGAACTGTGCATCTGATAGGTTGGCTATCTCTTCACTGCTTAGAGGAATTGACTCCGGCGTTTTCATTTTTTTCTCTGGTTTGAGCCATTTTTGGTGGGGTTTTTTGTTTTGTTTTTTTTTTTGGTTTTAGTCTGGTCGCAGCTATTACGTATGGGGGTGGAGCCTTAGCAGCCCAGTCGCTGGGTTGTGACGCTACAGGTGGGGGCGGGGTCCGAGAGGGAAGAATGGCGCCTGTTCCGCTCTCTTCTGGACTCCGGTCACTTCCGCCGCTTCCCCTTCACCTGGATTATCTGCGCATGCGCGCGTGCTGTTACGTAGTGAGGGGTGGAGCCTCAGGTGCTTCCCAGTGTGGGGCAGCCCAGTTGCTGGGTTGTGACGCTTATGTGGGGGCGGGGTCTGAGAGGGAACAATGGCGCCTGCTCCGCTCTGTCCTGGATTCAGTCCCTTCCGCCACTTCCCCTCTGCCTGGACCGTCTCTGCGTGCTCGAATGTGGGACCCCCTGGTCAGCCAGCTGCCTTGTGCGTCCTCACTGGGTCTGCACAGTCTCCCCGCTGTGCCTGGGGTCCACCAGCTGCCGCCTGTGTGCCCCAGGACCACCAGCCACCGCCCGTGCACCCGGGAACTGCGAGCCGCTGCTACTTGCGTTCCTGGGTCCGCACCTCCACTTTTTCCTACTGCGACTCCGCCCCTCTTACCGGTCTGGATGAATGGTTGTTGGACTTCCGTACAGTTCAATTTTCTATAAGTTCTGGTTGTTTTCTTGTTTCTAAATATTTGTTGTCCTTAATTTTGGTTGTGAGAGGAGGCACAGTGTGTCCACCTACGCCTCCATCTTGGCCGGAAGTCTGAAAGATTATTTCTAAGAATTTATCCATATTGTACAGATTGTCCATTTTGTTGGCATATAGTTACCTGTAATACTTTCTTACAATCCTTTGTATTTTTCTGGTGTCAGTTGTTACTTCTTCCTTTTCAATTCTGATTGTATTTGTTTGGGTCCCCTCACCTGTTTTCTTGATGAGTCTGGTTAGAGGTTTGTCAATCTCCTTTATCTTTTCAAAGAACCAGCTCTTGGTTTCATCAATTTTTTGTATTGTTTTTAGATTCAATTTCCTTTATTTATGCTCTGATCTTTATTATTTCCTTTCTTCTACTCACTTTGGGGTTTATTTACTGTTTTTTCTAATTCCTTTCAGTGTAAAGTTAAATGGTTTGCTTTGAGTTTTTTTTTTGTTTTTTCTTGAGGTTAGCCTGTAATGCTATGAATTTCCCTCCTAAAACTACTTTATCTGTGTTTTATAAGATTTGGGCTTTGTGTTCTTATTTTCATTTATTTCAAGATATCCTTCGATAACTTCCCTGATCTCATTGTTAACCCATTTATTATTTACTAACATGTTATTTAGCCTCCATGTCTTTGCATGGTTTTTTAGTATTTTTTTTCTTGAGATTAATTTCTATTTTCATACTACCATGATCATAAAAGATGCTTGATGTGATCTCAATCTTCTTAAATTTATTGAGACTTGTTTTGTGTTCTAACATGTGGTCTATCCTAGAAAATGTTCCATATGTAATTGAAAAGAACATATATTCTGCTGCTTTAGGATGAAATGCTTGAAGGTATCAGTTAAATCCACCTGTTCTAGTGTGTCATTTAAGGCTACCGTTTCCTTGTTGATTTTGCATCTGGAAGATATATCCATTGATGTCAATGGGGTGTCAAAATCCCCTTCTATGATTGTATTACTGTCAGTCTCTTTCTTTTATGTTTATCAAAATTTGCTTTATATAGTTAGGGGCTCCTGTGTTGGGTGCATAAATATTTACAAGTGTTATATCCTCCTGTTGGATTTCTCTCTTTATCATTATGTAGTGTCCTTTGTCCCTTATTACAGCCTTTGTTTTAGATTGTATTTTGTCAGATATAGGTACTGCTACCCTTGCATTTTTTTCATTTCCATTTGTGTGAAATATCTTTTTCCATCCCTTTATTTTCAGTCTGTGTGTAACTTTCATTCTGAGGTAGGTCTCTTGTAGATAGCATATATGTGGGTCATGTTTTCTTATCTGTTCAGCTATACTATGTCTTTTGAGTGGAGCATTTAAGCTATTTACATTTAAAATGATTATTGAGAGGTACATATTTATTGGCAGTTTATTCTTTTAACTATGTTCCTCTGTTTCTCTTCCTCCTGCTCCTCTTTCTTCTTCTCCTCTTCCTCTCACTAACATTTCTTATAATACTGCTTCAGTGGTAACAAACTCCTTTACCTTTTTCTTGTCTGGGAAGCTCTTTATTTCTCCTTGAATTTTAAATGATAGCCTTGCTGGGTAACATAGTCTTAGTTGCAGGTTTTTGCTTTCATCACTTTGAATATTTCATGCCAACCTCTTCTGGCCTGAAATGTTTCTGTTGAGAAATCAGCTGACAGTCTTATGGGAGCTCTCTTGTAGGTAACTAACTGTTTTTCTCTTGCAGCTTTTAAAATTCTCTCTTTGTCTTTAATTTTGCCATATTTATTACAATGTACCTTGGTGTGAGCCTCTTTGAGTTCATCTCATTTGGGACTCTCTGCACTTCTTGAACTTGTGTGTCTTTTTCCTTCACCACGTTAGGGAATTTTTTTGTCATTGTTTCTTCAAATATATTCTCAATTCTTCGCTCTCTCTCTCTTCTCCTTCTGGTACCCTATGACGTGATGTTGTGATTGTGACACTTCATGTTGTTCCAAAGGTCCTTTAAACTATCCACATAAAAAATTAGTTTTTCTTTTCGTTCTTCTAATTGGTTTTTTTCTGCTACCTTGTCTTCCAAACCACTGATTCAGTCCTGTGCTCCATTTATCCTTCTGTTTATTTCTTCTAGTGTATGCTTCAATTCAGATATTGTATTCTTCTTTTCTGACTGGTTCTTTTTTTATGGTTTGTATGTCTTTTTCCATACCACTGTAATTATCACTAGGTTCCTTCTAGTTCTCACTAAATTCCTTGAACATTTTTATAACCGTTTAAAATATTTTATTTATTTATTTTTAGACAGAGGGGAAGGGAGGGAGAAAGAGAGGGAGAGAAACACCAATGTGAGAGAGAAATATTGATTGGTTGCCTTCTGCATGTGCCCAGACCGGGTAGTGAATCCTTAACCCAGGCATGTGCCCCAACCAGGAAAATCCAACCAGCAATGCTTCGCTCCTCAGGATGATGCCCAAGCTACTGAGCCACACTGGTCAAGGGTCAACAGTCTTTCTTTGTCTCCTACTGCTTTCCTCTTTTGTACCTCTTAGATAAGACCATGTGGTTTATCAAAATCCTATTCTTTTGGTTTGAATGGATCACTCTGGCTTTAGCCTGGGAACCCCAAAACACTCTGCCCATGGAATTGAATAAAAACATGTAATAATATTTTATTAATTGTTAGGAAAAGAGCTATGATAATAATTGTGGTGAGCACTTGGGGAAACAGGAACAAGATATATGATAGCTTTTGGAATTTTTTTTTTTGTTTCAACAACCATAGATTTATGCTTATTTTTATAATTCATTATTCAACTATTTTACTTGCTAAATATGGTAAAATTATTTAGTAAATAATTGTCTAGTTTGACAGAGTGGATTTCTAGTAGGTTTTTTTTTTTTTGAATGGGATATTGAGAAATTGAGAATGGTTAGTTTTTGTTTCCTATATTGATTAGGTGGACTTGTGAGTCTCTGTGGATGTGAACATATGACTAAACTCTTGGCTGTCTGCTATGATTGAGAGACTTGACTTTATTGGTAACATAATTTCATCCATAGATAAAGCAAGCATTTAATATAAAAAGCTGAGAATGAGACAGAGGCATAACAGGTTAAGATTGGATATATAGAGATATATTGGACAAAATTTGCCTACATTGTTTAGGTTTTGGACTAACTCAGTGAAAGGCTGTCAACCCCATGAGTCTAAATTGATATGAAATACTAATTTGGATAAATTATCCTGGTATCTTGATTAATAGTCCTATTGTAATGGGAAATTTTATACAGAACTTAACTTTTTGGTGTGGAGGAATTTATAATTGAGACATTTGAAAATATCTTATTGCATTTTCTTTTTTGAATTGTTTAATTTGGTTTGGTTTGTGAACTCACCAGTTAAAAGAAGCTTTATGGGAGTAAAAGACAGAAGACTGTACAAGAACAACAATTAAAATAAAATATTTAAAAAAGAAGCTTTAACCCAGTCATAAAGGAAGGACACACTAATTGAAATAAAGAATAGTTTACAGGGAGACAACAGTAGAATGGATGAAACCAAGAATCAAATCAATGATTTGGAACATAAGGAAGTACAAAACAACTATGCAGAACAAGAAGAAGAAAAAAAGAATAAAAAAATGAGGATAATGTAAACAGCCTCTGGGACAAGATTGAAAGGTCCAACATTAGTCTCATGGAGTACCAGAAGGAGAAGAGAAAGAATAAGAAGTCGGAAATCTCTCTGAAAAAATAGTGAAAGAAACTTCCCTAATTTGGTGAAGGAAGTAGACATACAAGTCCAGGAAGCACAGAGAGTCCCAATTATAATGGATGCAAAGAGGCCCACTCCAAGACACATCATTATTAAAAGGTCAAAGTTTAAAGATAAAGGGAAACTCTTAAAAGCAAAAGAAAAGACGTTAGTTACTGGGAGGTTGCCAGATTTCGGGGGTGGGGCGGGAGAGAATGGGTAAAGAGGTGAAGGGACTAAGAAGTACAACTAGGTAGTTACAGAATAGCCATAGCGATGTAAAGTACAGTATAGGAAATGGAGTAGCCAAAGCACTTAAATGCATGACCCATGAACATGAACAATGGTGAAAGGATTGCCTGAGGGAGCAGGAGCTGCTGGGTGGAGAGGGCAAAGGGGGAAGATCAGGACAACTGTAATAGCATAATCAATAAAATATAATAATAAAAAAAAAGAAGCTTTGTTTCTTCAGCAAGCATGGTAGAGTAAGCACTTTAGTTCCTTTTCATAGCACATAGTGTCCACAGGAAGCTCTCCAATCCAGGCCTGTTAAAATGCACACAGCAAAGCATGTATAGTTCTCTTCTAGCACTAGCTCTAATGTATATATCCCATTGAAACAGAACTGAAGAATAGTCTTTCACCAAAAGAAACATGGTCCATCCTATGATGTCTTGACCAATGTCAACCTAGAGACTAAAAAGCCTATTGGATGGTTTTGGTATGCCAATCTTCTTAGATATCATGTGTGCCAGATTTTGCTGTCTCCTGAGTGGCTTTAATCTCATTCCCTATTCTGGGAGCAACTGAGTCGTTTAAGTAGAAGGGATACCAAAGAACTGCTAGAAAGTAGTATTTTTCACCTTAAACTGTTTTTGATCTTAATGTATTGATATTTTATGGCTGCTAAAAGAGGAAAAGCAAGAAAAAAAAACTCTCATTGATATCTAAACATTAAACAAAATTGTAAAGATGGAGGTTTCCCCAGGTGGGGACAGACACTTTCAAACCTGACTCTTAGTCCTCAGGCCTCCTATCATTCTCTTCAGGGCCAGCTTCACCTCTTGGTTCCTCAGAGTGTAGATGAGGGGGTTGAGAAAAGGAGTGATGGTTGTGGGGAACAGAGTCCCTGCCCCATCCAGGGGGCTGTTTGTGTCAGGTCTCAGGTAGATGAAGGCACAAGGCACATAGTGCACTGTTACCACAGTTACATGGGCTCCACAGGTTGAAAAAGCCCGGCGCTGCCCATCAGCTGTACGTATTCTCAGGATAGCCTGAATGATCCGTATGTAGGAGAGGAGAATCAGGGTGAAGCAACTGGCAACCACCACCCCAATGTCCACAAAGGTCACGAGCTCATTGACTGTTGTATCAGCACAGGCCAACTTTAAAACTGCAGGGATGTCACAAAAGAAGTAGTCCACCTGGTTGGGCCCACAGTAAGGCAGACGGAAGGTTAGGATGGCCTGGAGAAGCCCATGGATGGCTCCTGCCACCCAAGCTCCAGCCACAAGTAAGGTAGTCAGCTTAGCATTCATGAGCACAGGGTAGTGCAGGGGCCGACATATTGCCAGGTACCTGTCATAGGCCATCAGGGTGTAGAGGAAGCACTGGGTGCTGCCCAGGAAGTGGTAGAAATAGAGCTGAGTGACACAGCCACCAAATGAGATGGGCTTGATGCCTAAAGTGAAATTCATCATGAGGCGAGGAACAATGGTGGTGGAGATGGCCATGTCGATGATGGAGAGAACACCAAGGAAGATGTACATGGGATGGGAATGGAGTTGCACATCTACCCAGACGGTGATTAGAATAAGCAGGTTCCCCAGCTGAGTCAGAATGTAGGTCAGCAAAAAGAACGCAAAAAGAAATGTCCTTAGCCTGAGTGGGTAGGGAATTCCTGTCAGGATGAACTCAGTCAACAATGTGCTGTTGACACTTTCCATCTTCTGGAGAGTTGTTACCTAGAGAATGGACAAGGCAGGACTTAGCATGGAGGTGAAAGGAAAGTGAGGAGGAACTAGAGAAAGAGATTGCAAAAATCCGGGACCGTGGCAGGGAAGTTCCTCTCTTGTGTGGCGAAGTGACAAGTAGGGAGGAAGTACATTCTGTGGCCAGGGTTGGCCTGTTTTGTAAATAAAGTTTTACTGGAATACAGCCATACTCATTTACTTATGTATTGTCTGTAGCAGTTCAGAGTAGTCGTTGCATTTGCTCTGGAAATCTTAAAACATTCACTCTCTGGACGTTTACAGAAAATGCATGCACTTAGAAGTTTGTACCTAAAGAACTTTTGCCAAAGATTAGGGATTTACTGGAAATGACATGAGTGAGAAAGGACATTTGTTTTGTTAGATGTCCTGCCCGTTTGGAAACTTCCAGAGCACAATGGCTCATTCCTATCTCTGCCAAGATATAAACCAATATGGAGTGTGGAGTATGCAGCTAGGAAGTGAGAAAATTCCTTTCCCCCTTTGTAGTAGACAGAATGGAATAGAATTTTGATTAAATGGCTAGTTTTGTATGACAGTGCTTGACGCTGTATAAGTCTACTCTCCAAATTCTTCATAATTAAAGGAAAATAATGCTTACTTATCTGTAAGTAGGTAAGTAAAGTTTGGATGGTACTCGATGCTATGTGTTTTGGTTCCTTTGTATATAATAATTTTGTCTTGGGACATGGTAAAGGAAGGGAGAAGAGGAGGAAGTAAAGAGGGATGGCCATAGTGAGAAGTCAGGCAGCTGCTGTGGTCTCACAGTCCAGAAGAGGTCTGATGTTAAGTTCTGTAGATTTATTTTATTTTTTTTTCATTTTTACTTCTTTTTTTTTTTTTAAGTCAGCTTTATTTAAGTTCTGTAGATTTAGAATCTTGGTTTGGTCAGGTTTCTCTAGGGAATCAGGCATCGGGAAATCAGTTCACACTGTTCAAATACCTGAGAGAATGACTTGTAAACCAAACAAGCAATTTGTTAATCTGTAGTGGGAGGTTTCACTCCCATGACTGAAGTGTGACGCCTACTACTCAGGGCAACCATTTACTAATATCAAAGTCCTTGAAAATCAAATTAGGAATCCGATGTATAGTTCTGAGTTTTGAGTCAGAGCAAAGGGAATTTGACAGAGCGCACAGTTTCAGCTTCAGTATTCTCAATGAATTATGCCTAGTACATTACAAGTAACGTTATATTTCAATCTTCTCTTCAGATATGATATTTTTTTCTTTTTTTGGACAGGAGTGAAGATACATTCACAAAGTGTTACACTAAGTATTTTTTCCTAAGTCTGTATTTCTTTTATTATTATGCCTTTATTTTTTCAATGGCTTTATTTTTTCATCACATTACTTAACTTTTTAGGGTTTTCTTAAGTGTTTTTTTTCTCATTTATTTTTCATACTGTTTTCTTATTTGCATTAGAGAACATTCTATGTTCTCTGAATTACTCTCTAGAAACTATTATTTCTTTTGGGAAATTTCCTGTAGACAGAGAGTTCCAGTCCACATATAGTGCACTGAATCTCCTGTTCTTTTTTTAAAAAGTATGTCAAAGATTTGTTAACTCAGGAATGAGCAAACTAGTTAGAATATAAAGTTTCAAAGAGCATTGGAAGAACAGGGTATTTGTAGACACTGAAAAAAAGAAAAGACCATTGGCATAAAGTTACTAGAGTATTGTAAAACTGGTTATAGTGCCATGAAATCAAAGCCTTTGAAGACAAATTTTCTACCAAAAAAAACTATAATGTCAACATGTTACCTCATAGAATCTGAACTTCAAAAAATTTTTAAAGTAATTTTTTAATATTTAGGTACAATCAATATATAACATTATATTAGTTTCACATGTATAACAAACACAATGATTAAATGATGGTATATGCTGAGTCTTGTTTTATTGAACCCAAGAAAAACCATCTTAAAGGGAAGGATGAGGGAAGGCCTGTAGACCTATTTGTAATACTGTCTTTATTAGGTGTGATTTCTTTTCAGTTGCAATTAATTTTTCCTCTATTTATTTTTTAAACAATTTTCTCCCCCATTTAGTACGAATATTAACAAGACAAATTTCTTTTACCTTTGATCTGTGACCATCTTCCATGTGTCACTGCTATTATCATAGATCTCCAGGCATGAAACTTAATATTCATTGGGTGAACACCCCTCTACTTACTCTGATTCGTTGATAACCCAGATGTAGCTCTGAGATGACTTAGTTCCTTTCAATACCAAAACTGCAGAAAAATAGGGTGGCGGTGGTAGGTGGGCGAGGTGGGGTGGGGAGAGAGAGAGAATGGCTCAAAAAGAAATATGGCACTGATGAAACCTCAGCGGACGAGGGTGATATGAACTCACCAAATAGTGATGGTATTTTAGGTGCATAGTGTTCTCTTGAGCCTTACAGAAGTTAAAGGACAGAGGAGTTCCACAGCTGCACAGTGCTAGAGTTAGCACTACCGCTGGGTTTTACGATTTCCAGTCTAGGAGTCTTTCTACATTTTACTTAACATTCCCTCCCACAAATAAGCCAAAATAATTTAGTAAATCATGTTATTTTAGGTTGCCAAATTGTTAGGAGTTTTAAGAAATTCATTGACAACATTAATCATCAGTGTCCTGAAGTCATAGCTTTGTCTATGATTTGAATAATAATTTTAAGAGTTTGATGGTTCATTCTGTCAAAGATTCTAAACCGGTGTTGCTGCCCTACCTCTAAAGCTAGATGTAGTACAATTAAGTGCCTGTTCTAAAATCAAACAAGTTTTGTTACCATGATTCTGTGAAGTGCCTGTCTCCTTTTACTGTCACACCAATGCATTTCTTTAGAAAGTAGACAATAGCCTGTGTGCTTAGCTGTACTTTTGTGTTACAGGGACTTAGACTGTGAAGGTATTGATGCTTTATGTTTTTGAATGGTGATCTTATATCAGATACAAATGGTCATCTAGTACAAGCATGTTTGAGAGAGATATGGGAATCATTAGTGGACCACAAAAGGATTATAAATCTATAATGGTGATCATTAAAAATGGTTCGTGACTGATCTGGCCAGGGTATTAGGTGCCTTTTCTAATGAGGCACAGGCAGGCTTGACCCTATTTCAGTAGGTGAATTTTGCCTAATTCTGATCCCAAATTATATACCTAACTCTAGTGATCCATATCTCAAAAGGCCATGCAGAAAATTAAATATTTTTATTATTTTTCAAAAATTAACTCAAAGTACTTTCCTTTAATTTATAAAAAGCATCTTAAATATTCAGAAAACATATAATCTATTACCTTTTTCTGAATTTTACAATAAGACATGTAAAACTGAAGATAATCTAAAGAGAAGTAACTTTGGAATTAATATATACATATATACAATGAGATGAGAAAATTTTGAGTTCCTAAGTCTGAGAAATGAGACTACAATTTCCATTAAAATATAAAACCGTGCTCTAGATGGGGTGGCTCAACTGTTTGGAGCATCATTCCATAAACCAAAAGGTGGCGGGCTTGATTGCCAGGCAAGGCACATATGTAGGTTCCAGGTTTGACCCTCGGAAGTGGTGTGTACGGGAGATGACTGACTGATGTTCCTCTCTTACATCGATGTTTCTCTCTTCCCCCCTCCTCTCTCTCTCAAACCAATAAACATATCCTCAGGTGAGGATTAAAAAAACAACAAAACCCTTATTAGCAATGAACTGTCTGTTTAAAGTATTCGTTAACACAGAAATCAGATCACATCTATCCTTCACATTTTGGGAAGAGAACCTGTGTTACATGTGGGAGAAAGGACCTGATAAGGACCAAATGGCAAGTAGTGAAGATGGAACCACCGCAGAGCTCCAAGATATTCTTACCTTCTTAGGCAGTGGATGAATCTCTGAAGAAGGGCAGATTTAGAGAAAAATGTGGCCAATGAAAGGCGTGGGAGATATACTATCCCAGTATAAAATGGCCTAATGGTAGCTGCATTGTGAGACTCAGCAGAACAGTGAGGACAATTTCTGTGAGAACAGAAAGAAATCTATTGAATAATTAAACAAGAAAAGACATCGAGAGATAAAGTGACTGAGAATGAAGAAAACCTTTGCACAGTGTTTGGACCCAACATTTATCTATATCTGAAATTTACTCTGTGGTCATCTATATTTGGGAGTATGTTCCTCTTTTCAGCACCTTTTCACATCAGTGATCAAGTCCTGCGGATGATTTTTAGCTCTGGAAAACGGGACAGGACAATGGCAAGTGTTACTTGGAGGAGAGAGAATCACCTTCACCTGGGGTTGTCGGTATCCACAGAGAATCCTTTTGCAATCTGAGAGAAGAGATATAAATCTGTTCCTAGAAAAATTTCAGTGGGTCTCACGGGGTCAGTGGCAGTTATTGTGAAGAGCTGATGGCAGAAGATCCAGTTAGTCAGTTCTGACTGAAGGACCAAACCAATGAAACTCATTATTTGCCGGCTTATTTGTAGATGCTCTCTTCCTATGTCCTTGCAAACTGAAAGAAAGAGTTATGGCTCCCACTGAAGATAACTAGGCTGATCTCTCTTGTGTTCTGTTACTTCTTTTATTTTCCCCAGAGGCAATTATAATGTGTGAGGATTTAGCTTGGGGAGTATTATAATAGCACCCTTGTGATAAGACAAGGCCAACATTTATGGTTTGTTTTCTGGGAAACGTCCTTATTTATAGCTTTTTTGAATTTTGTATAATCGTCTGTGGGGCTTAACAAGGCTTATTGATGATGGCATGTCTGTGCTTTTTTTTTTATCTTCCAAAAACACACTCGGAAAAAAAGAAGGAAAAGCTAACGTGGTTGTTATTGGTCAAAAGGTGTTTCCTTAACTGGCACATTCACATTCCATGAATCTCCTGTTTCTTTGAATTACTAAGGTGCTAACATAGATCTGCATAGAATAGGAGAAACACAGAATCTCAGTGTTAGAGGGACAGGAGAAGTTATTCAATTCAACTATCCTGTACAATGTTTTGTCATGCCCCCTGAGCAGTGATTTTTATTAGTATTTCTTAGTTCTGTTTCTTTGAATACTTTGAGATTGGTCTGACTTCTTTTCTGCTTGAAACTGTCTGAACCCTTTTTCCAGACTTTCTTCAAATGTGTAGTGGTGGCCTATGTCTTTAAGAGAATACCTTGAACGTGATGTGTTCCTCCTGCCCCCAAACTTTTGTGGTGAACTCTATAGCTCTCAAGTCATCTTGACGTCGAAGTGTCTAGTGCAGAGGCTGGAACACTTATTTTCTGTAAAGTACAGATAATAACTGTTTTTGTCCTTGAAGACCATACAGTCTCTGTTGCATGTGTTCAAGTCTGCCATTGTACATGAGAGCATCCGTAAACGGTACATTTAAAAATGGGCATGGCTGTGTTATAATACAACTTTATTTGTAGCCATGAAACCTTGAATTTTATATGAATTCCATGTTTCATAAAGGTTATTCTTCTTTTGCTTTTTTCAATTGTTTAAAAAATTGTAAAACCTTTCTTAGCTTGCAGGTTTACAAAAAACAAGTAGCAGTTTACATGTGGATTACAAGTGAATAGAAGTGATCAGGGGAAGACACGAAACTTCCTTATGACTAATTAGTGAGAAAAACTGACCAGAAAGGATGTGTGTGAGTAGATGGAGCCAGGTGAAAAGGTTGTTTTACCTTTCACAGCCTGGTCTGTTTGTATATTTTGCTGATTCCACTATTCCAGAAAGCACAATTTCAGTTGAAATAGGTTTCAGAAAGGAAACTGTTGAATTTTGTGGGTCTAGGTTTGTATATTGCAACCAGAATGTGTGTGAGGAAGCACTTTGTGAAACAGGGCTGCAAAGGTACAGGTTCACAATTTCATAAGTTGTTGATAACCTACAGGGTCCGGCACAAATAACGCCCCCTTTTATTATAAAATCTTGTATTATAAAATAAGCATGTAATTCTGTAACATAACAATATCACACTCAAGCACACCATATGACATTTTAGGTGAAATGTTCAAATTAAAACTATAAATTATTACCCTACCTACCACACTGAAGCAGGCCTTACTTCTGCCAAACCCTGTAGTTTCATTGTTTCAGTTGACGCCCTTCTGGATCTGTTCCACAAAACTTTCCACACTAGTAGTTCTGTTTACTGGTTAAATTAGCAATGACATGCATATCCCTAGTAGTGTAGTTAGGGTTTATCGATTAAATGTGCACAGAGTTCCCAAATCTTATAGGCTCCACAGCATCTCATCTCCTCTGGCAACAATCATGAGGTCCTCAAGGTTAAGTGATAAGCAAAAGACATATCCATTAACTCTAGTTCCTATCTAATGTTATTTTACTCATGTCACAATTGGCAACTTTATTGTTTCTGATGAGAGACATGGAGATGAAGAGATGGGCAGCCATCGTTGTTGCACCTCCTCCTATTTGCAGACCTCTCCCTCTGCAGCTGAAGTAACTTCCAGGGGATTTGAAGGGCGTGAGCCTTTCTTTCTACCTTCATTATTTCCCTTTTCACATTTTCAAGAGACAGACATTAAGAAAAGAATGTGAAAAAGCAAGTGTACCCATAGGGAAAATTAGAAAATAACCATGCAAAAGGTGTGAGAATATCTTAAGTTTGCATTTCAGACTGATCCTTGGTAGAGAGACCCCCCGCTCTTCACCACACACAACCTCCCTAAAAACCAAAACCAAAAACAACAAGAAAAAATCCCCAAACCAATAGCTAAACCTGGCAAGCTCTGGGGAAAGGAGAGAATCTGACTTCCAGAGTTACCACATTATTAGATTAAAATGTCCAGTGTTCAAAAAAAATGATGAGATATAAAAACCCCCAGGAAAATTGGTCCATTCAAAGAAAAAGAATAAGTCCATTAAAACTGTTCTTGAAAATATACTAGACAAAGACTTTAAACAACTGTTTCAAAGATGCCCGAAGAACTAAAGGAAGATATGGAATAAAGTCCAAAAATGGTTTTTGAACAAAACAGAAATATCAATAAAGACATAAAAAACCTAAAAAGAAACAAAGAAAATTTCTGGATCATTACCTTATAATAATTAAAATTAAACAATTTATTAGAGGGGTTCAAAGGCAATTAGAGGAAAGAATCAGTGAACTTAATATAAGACAATGGAAATTATCAAGTCTGAGAAACAGAAAAAACAGAGAATGGCCCCTGACTGGTATGGCTCAGTTGGTTGGGTGCTGTCGTGAAACGCAAAGTGTCACGGATTTGATTGGTGGTGAGGGCACATGCATGGGTTGTGGGTTCAGTCCCCGGTTGGCACATGTATGAGAGGCAACTGATCGATGTTTCTCCCTCACATCAATGCTTTTCTCCCTCCCTTTTCCTCTCTAAAAAATAAAGAAACAAAATCTTTTTAAAAAAAGAAAGAAAAAAGATTGAAGAATAGTGAACAGACTATTCTGGGATCCCTAATAAGGGACCTGTGGAAAACTGTCAAGTGGGTGAACATGTACATCGTGAAAATCCCGAGAAGAGAAAGAGAAGAGAAAGGGACAGGGACAGTATTTGAAGAAATAATGGCTGAAAACCTCCCAAACTTGATGAAACACATGAGTATAAGCATCCAAGAAGCTCCATGAAGTCCAAATAAAATGAATCAAAGATATCCACACTGAGATGCATTATAACCAAACTATTAAAAGCCAATTACAAAGGGAGAATCATGAAATCAGCAAGAGAGAAGTAAATTATAATGTACAAGGAATGCTTAACAAAATCCTGAATAAAATCAGCAAATTTCTCATCAGAAATTCTGGAGGCCACAAGACAGTGGGCCAATATTCGAAGTGCTAAAAGAAAAATATCCTGTCAACCAGAATCCTATATCCAGCAAAACTGTCCTTCAAAAATGTGGGAGAAATTAAGACATTCTCAGATAAACAAAAGCTGAGAGTTAGTGACTAGACCTGCCCTGCAAGAAATGTTCAAGGTTGTCCTGCAGGGTGAAATGGAAGGACACCAGACAGTAGCTAGAAGCCACACAGAGAAAAAGAAGGCCTAAATAAAGGTAAATACAAAGGGGAATTATAAATGCTAGCATTATTATAACTGTGGTTTGTAACTGCACTTTTTGTTTTTTATATGATTTAAGAGACTAGCAGACTTAGAGATAAAAACTATTGGTGTAAAAGCTAATAGTACTGTAACTGGTTTGTAACTGTAAATATTGTTTTCTACATAATTTAAGAATCTAATGCATGTAAATGAATTATTAATTTATATTTTTGGGCACATATGTCTAAAGATATACTTTTAGAGAAATAAAAAATATTGTGAGCAAATGAAAATGGAAACACAACATACCAAAACTAATGGGATGTAGCCAAAGCAGTTCTAAGAGGGAAGTTTATAGCAATAAATGCTTCCATCGAGACAAAAGAAAGCTCTCAAATAGACAACATCACTTTGTCCCTCAAAGAACTAGAAAAGGAAGGACAAACTAAGCCCAAAGTTAGTAGAAGACAGCCTAGAAATAAACTGTATCTTGCAGATACAGTCACATGATTTTGGACAAGGATGCTGATATCATTCACTGGGGAAAAGACAGTCTTTTTGACAAATGGTGCTGGAAAAACTGGATGTAAAGAATGTAAGGAATCATGTAAAGAATGAAGCTGGACCCTTACCTAACACCATATACAGTCCAGTCCCCCCTTATCTATTGTTTTGCTTTCTGTGACGTCAGTTACTTGTAGCCAACTGTAACTGAATGATATTATTAAAATATTAAATGATAAAATTTCAGAAATAATCAATTTATAAGTTTTAGATTGCACACTGTTCTGAGTGGCATGATGAAATCTTGTGCCAACTTGCTCCATCCTGGCCAGGACATGTACCTTGGCTTTGTTCATGTGGCCACACTATATATCCAACCTGCCTGCTAGTCACTTAGTAGTAACCTTGGTTATCAGATTGGTTATCAGAGGGAGAGAATGACCATATTCACATAAATTTTATTATAGTATATTGTTATAATTGTTCTATTGTATGTTAGTTATTGTTGCTAATCTCTCACTGTACCTAATTTATAAATTAAGCTTTATCACATATATAAAAAACCCAGATGATACAAGGTTTGGTACTATTGGCATGGTTTCAGTCACCACTGGGAGTGTTGGAACATATTCCCCATGAATAAAGGGGGACTGTGTATAAAAGTTAATAGAAAATGGATCAAAGAACCTAGATGTAAGACCAAAACTGATTAAACTCTTAGAAGAAAACCCAAGACAAAAGTTTCACAACAATGGATTTGGCAATGATTTCTTGGGTAGGACACCAAAAGCACAGATAGCAAAAGAAAAAATAGACAAATTGAGTTTCATAAACATTAAACATGTTTGTGCATCAAAAGTCACTATTAACAGCCCTGGCTGGTGTGGCTCAGTGGATTGAGTGCTGGCCTGCGAAGCAAAGGGTTGCTGCTTCCATTCCCGGTCAGGGCACAGGCCTGGGTTTTGGGCCAGGTCCCAGTTAGGGGTGTGCAGGAGGCAACCGATCTCTGCGTCTCCTGAACAGTGATGTTTCTCTCCCTCCCTTCCCTTCTCTCTAAAAATAAAGAAATCAAATCTTAAAAAAGAAAACAGACACTGTTAACAGAGTAAAAAGATAATCCAGAGAATGAAAGAAAATATTTGCAAATTATATATTTGATAAGGGACGAATATGCAGGACCCTAAAAATCAATCATAAAA
Organism: Glossophaga mutica; assembly: GCA_039655065.1. Classification (NCBI taxonomy): domain Eukaryota; kingdom Metazoa; phylum Chordata; class Mammalia; order Chiroptera; family Phyllostomidae; genus Glossophaga; species Glossophaga mutica. Next base: position 73,752,095 of record CM077303.1, read on the forward strand.
ACCAAACAACCCTGTTCAAAAATTGGCAAAGGACTTGAATGGGCATTTCTCTAAAGAAGTTATACAAATGGCCAAAGAGCCCATGAAAAGAATCTCAACATCACTAATCATTAGGGGAATACAAACCAAAACTACAATGATATATTACTTCCTACCCATTAGGATGGCTACTATAAAAAACCAAACAAAAGCAGAAAACAATATTGGCTAGATTATGGAGAAATTAGAACTCCTGTGCACAGTTCATAGGAATGTATAAGGTATAGCCACTGTGAAAAAGAGCATGCAGTTTCCTTAAAAAAATGATTTTCTAGGCATATACCCAAAAGAATTGAAAGCAAGGTCTCAAAGAGATATTTGAATACCTATAGTTGTAGCAGCCCTATTCACAATAGCTAACATGTACAAACAACCCTGTATTTATCAATGCATGAATGGACAAACAAAATGTGCTATACACATACAATGAAATATTATTCATACTCAAAGAGTATGGTACAGCAACATGCTACAGCATGAATGAAACTTGAGGGTGTTATGCAAAGTGAAATAAGCCAGTCACAAAAAGTCAAATGCTATATGATTCCACTTATATGAGGCACTTAAGTGTAGACAACATCATTGGGACAGAAAGTACAATGGAGGAAGGGGAGAATGAAGAGTATTATTTAATAGGTGTAGATTTTTCGTTTTACAAGATGAAAAGATTGATGGGGATGGACGGTTGTGATGGTCGCAGAGCAACGTGAATGTATTTAATACCACTGAACTGCACACTTAAAATGGTGAATTGATAACTGTTATGTGTATTTCACCACAATAAAAAATCTGCAAAAAATTGGGTGAGCATAAAATTACAGCTCTAATTGAGTGGAAAAAAAAAAACCTATCAATAAATGACCACATTTACCTGGTCATTCATTTTCTGGAAGGAGCTATTGACACTTGTTCTTATACTGCCCTGTACCTGAGTTCCCCATTTCCAACTTCTTTTAAATGCTTTCTCTTTCCTCCAGTAAGACCAGTACGGGTCACAGGGATAGGTTAAGGTTATTCACCTCACTGTGACCTAGTTAGAAGGACATTGCATGATTAATTAATCAGCCCAATGAATGATTGACTAGGTAGCATCTGGACCTTGGGCTTTTGATATTCTGATAATTGACCAAGAGCTGTCTTGAATGCTTTGGACAATTCAAATGCAGTTCAAAAGAATTTCTCGGTGTTGTTTTAATTCAAAAAAATTATCAATTAAGTGAAGTATTAATTATGATGAGGTGAAGCTACTATAACAAAGTGACCTAATAACAAATCAGTGGATGAAAGAAGTTAGAGGCTTATTTTCCTCTCACTTAAAATTCTGAGGTGTGTGTTCCAGGTTGTCAGACAACCCGTTTCCACTTGGTTAGAAAGTGGTGCTGGTGCATCTGGGTTCCTGTCATACACCATTCCACCTCAGAGCATGGAAAAGTTGCTGGGCCAGTTTTGAGGGCCAGGTCTGGAAGTATCTCACACACACACACACACACACACACACACACACACAATGTCTTTTCATATCCACTTTGGGAGAACTTAGATATATACATACACTGGACTGCAAGAGGGACTGGGAAATGTCCATGGTTGGGCAGCCATGTTCTAGCTACAGCTCTCTGATTAGGGAAGAAGGAGAGAATGGATTTTGGTGGGCAGTTAGTCATCTCCACCACAGTGCCTACTGGTCGATGTTAGGTAAAGGGGGCTGCAACACAAATACCAAGAAAACATTCTTCCTGCTCTCCAGAAAGACTCTGATCTAAACTACAGTATAGGCCAGCTGATGATAAGTGCTCTTATAAAATTCAAAGGACTACAGGAATGCAGGGAGAAGAAGATGAATTCTGACTGGGAGACTCAGAAAAAACTTTTTGTAAGAATAACAGTTTTTCCTGGACCATGAAGGAAGCATAAAACATCAATTAACCAATTTAAAGAGTATTTCTGGTATAGGAGTGTCTTAAGTAAAGGCTAAGAGGCCCAAAGTAAGGAGATTGTTTAAAGAATAGCAGGTAGCCCTGGCTGGTGTGGTTCAGTGGATTGAGTGCTGGCCTGTGAACCAAAGGGTCTCTGGTTTGATTCCCAGTCAGGACACATGCTTGGGTTGCAGGCCAGGTCTCCTGTAGGGGCTGCATGAGAGGCAACCAACATTTGCATTTCTTTCCCCTCTCTTATCCCATGTCTAAAATAAATAAATAAAATCTTAAACAAATAAAAAAAAATGGCAGGTAAATTAATGGGGCCAGGAGGGAAGAAAGAGTTAGAGATATCTTAGGAGCTAAGGTATATTAGGGTCTGATTGTGGAGGACTTTGAATTCCAAGCCATGAGGTTTTGCTTTATCTACCTAATTCAGTGGAAAGCCAGTGAATATTCACTGTTTTCAGAATGAAAACTCTGATAGTGATATGGATGAGGATGGGGATGTCAAGGGGACCACTTAGAAAGCCAGAGAGACATTCCTGAAACAGAGTGAATAGAATTTGGTTAACTACTGTATGGGGGATGGAGGGGGCCTGGAAGGAAACACAGACAATGCACACACAGATTCACACCAAGTGCTTTGCCTTGGTGTGGGCAAAGCCATCCTGAATGTCTAGGGGCTTGGGAAGTTAGGCGTGAAGCAAATGGGTGAAGGGAGATGAGAGAGCATTATGCTGGTTTTCCCAAATTCACCTGGAATAATCCCCTTTCCTCCTAGATAGAGCATCTATTCTTCATAGTTGACATTTGTGTAGAATGTGCCTTCTCCCAAGAGATGGGTCAGAAAGTGTAAAACAGTTCTGGCCAGTTTATTGAGGATAAATGTAAGAACAGAAGGTTCTTTTTCAAGAAACTATATTCTATTTATTTATTTTTAGAGAGAGGGGAAAGGGGGAAGAAAGAGAGGGAGAGAAACATCAGTGAGTGGTTGCCTCTTGTGCACCCCTTACTGGGGACCTGGCCTGCAACCCAGGCATGTTACCCCCATTAGGAATTGAACAGGCAACCCTTTGGTTGACAGGCCGACATTCAATCTACTGAGCCACACCAGCCAGGGCGAGAAGCTTCTTCGTAGTAAAATTACATTCAGTTAAACTTAAACTAACATCTACTTGTTGAATGTTTGCCACATGCAGCAGTGGCTGAGAAGAGCATAGCAATGAAGAGGTAGGTAGTTCCTCAGCCTGCAGTTACTTATTTTCACTTGCAGCCCCTCGACCTGCTGCTATTCTCTTCAGAGCAGACTTCACTTCCTTGTTCCTCAGTGTATAGATGACTGGGTTCAGTAATGGAGTGACAACAGTGTAAAATACAGCCACTGCCCCATCCAAGGGACTCTTGGAGCCTGGCCTGAGGTAGATGAAAATACAGGGGACATAGAAGACTGTGACCACAGTTAAATGGGATCCGCAGGTGGAGAAGGCCCGTCGCCGCCCTTCTGCAGTGCGTATCTTCAGGATGGCATGGACTATGTTGGCATAGGAGAGTAGAATTAACATGAAGCAACTGGCAGCCACTACCCCAATGTCCACAAAGGTCACAAGCTTGTTGACAGTCGTGTCAGCACAGGCCAGCCTCAATACTGCAGGAATGTCACAAAAAAAGTAATCCACCTGGTTGGGCCCACAATAGGGCAGGCGGAAAGTCAGAACGGCTTGGATAGATCCGTGGATGGAGCCAGCCACCCAAACTCCAGCCACAAGGATAGTGCATAACTTACCATTCATGAGCATGGGGTAGTGCAGGGGCCGACATATTGCCAGGTACCTGTCATAGGCCATCAAGGTGTAGAGGAAGCACTCGGTGCTGCCCAGAAAGTGAAAGAAATACAATTGAGCCACACAGCCACCAAATGGGATTGCTTTGGCGGCAGGAGTAAAATCCAGTATTAGGCGAGGAACAATGACCGAGGAGAGCCACATGTCCAGGAACGAGAGCACACTCAGGAGAATGTACATGGGGCGAGCATGCAGCGTTGGGTCAGCCCACACGGTGAGCAGAATGAGCAGGTTCCCCAGCTGAGTCAGGATGTAAATGATGAAGAAGACCAGGAAGAGGAGGGTCTTCAGATTTGGGGGGTGAGATAAGCCCAAGAGGATGAAATGTGTCACCACGGTGTCCAGGGATGTGTTTACGGTCTTTCCCATGTTTTTCTGGAGTCTGTTAAGATGAAGGGTGAAGTCAGACAAGGGAAAGACAGCACAGGGAGGTGGTGAGAAAATTCTTCTGTCTGATGAATAATGCCTAGGAGTTCTGAGAGAAACTGAAGAGTATTAAAACAATTTTTTAAAAGAAGAGGGTGTTGCCATTAGTTATTTTGGTTTACTTGATAAGAGAAACAGTCAAGAAGGTAGTTTGTTTCCTAGATGGATGGCAACTTATCTATGGGGATACTTAGAAGTGGAATTTGACAGATTAAGGAACTGAGTGAGAAGGACTTACAACTCCAACCAAAAAGTGTTCACAAAGAGCGGCTAATGTGGAGGCTGAGTAGTGTGGAACTCGTCTCCCACAATTACTACATCTACTTTCCCTCCACTTACCATCACTGCAATGCTTCCTCTTTGCCCTCAGCTAAATTCTGTCTTCTCACACTGGCTGGTGTGGCCCAGTGGATGGAGTGCCAGCCTGCTAATCAAAGGGTCACAGGTTCACTTCCCACTGAGGGCACATGCCTGGGTTGCAGGCCAAGTCCCCAGTAGGGGGTGGGTGAGAGGCCACCATACATTGATGTTTTTCTCCCTCTCTTTCTCCCTCCCTTCCCCTTTCTAAAAATAAACAAATAAAATCTAATAAATAAAGTACAATAAAAATAAAAATAAAATCACTTCTCTCCACAATAACATGCAAAAATATTAATTATCTGGCCCTCACCACTCCAGCACAGCACTTTTACTTATCACCCTCACCCCTCACAATTCTTTGTTACTGTTAAAATGCACAGGACTCCTGCGGGCTTTCTCAGTAGCACGCTCCTGTGCACAGGCTGCCTTCTCTGCTTCCTCATCCACATAATGCTCCCTTCACCACGTTTCCTTTACAAAGGCTTTCCTGATTCCCAAGAACCATGCTTACACTTTCCAGAGCACGTGTGACACTATGGTGCCATTGCCTAAATTCTTAACGTATCCCTCATTACTCATCCATCTTGCACTGCACAAGTGATAATTATTTTCTGAATGACTGAGAGGCTGATTGAAGGGGTGTCACCAAACCCCACTGATCTGACACAGTGCTTCTGTCTCTGCTTGATCTTTTTCACCAGAGTCTTGGCTCACCTGGATGGCAAGGGACTATCTCATTCTTACGCAGTATATGTCTAGTTTTATTGTAACAAACGAAATGGACATTTCTGTTTTTTTATTGCATCAGGATATTGTTTATACTGATTGATAGATTTATGTGGTCCAATGGTTTAGGTTGGATTTTCTGGTAGAGAGTTACAGATGAATTATTATTGTTTATTATAAAAACATTGATTAATGCAGGACTTATCTTTAGTTTGTGTGATATATATGCCTTGAAAGAATTTGAAATACCTAATTCAGATGATAAGAAAAGATAGAGGAATAAAATGTGCTTATTTCATTGCTTTTGTTGAATATCCACGCACTAGGGTTTGAGATACAGTCATCTGTCATTTAACTATAAAATATCTTTGTAATTTAAATGACTATTTTTGGGAAGCAATTAAAATGGTAACAGAGTGAATGCAAATAACATGTAAGTATTCATATGTTTGCCAATTTAATCTCCATCAGAAAATTCGGAGAGATTTTATGTTGGTTATTTTCTAAGATTACTTAATTCCTATACTAATACTTAACAGATATTAATAGGATTGATAGTACTTAATATAGCTGTCTCTTCAGGATCCATAGAAAATGTGAAGCATGCCCTTTGCCTACAAGGAAAGAAGAAATACCAGATTGTTACTGCTTGATTCAGAGAATTGGAACACAGTGTATTTGAAATGGATGGGAAGACTAGTTCCTATTTCTTTAGCTAGGCTATAGATAAGAGATAGAAAGAGTTGGATTAAGATTATGCATAAGATATTACTAATGAGCCATATTAATTTTTTGTTAATACAGACATATAGTATCAGTGTATTTCTGCTTAGGCAAATGATAACATTCTTGAAATATTTTATAAAAATTAATTGTATATCAAATGAGATAAAACTGTACTACTGGGGGAATTATTTGAAAAATTTCCATAATGCATATTTATTTATGGTGAAAAGGTTTTCTCTAATTTATCTGCTTTGCCAGTCTTATTTTTCCATTTTTTTGTGCCTAAATCTGATTCCACCCAGAAGGTGAATTTTTGGAGAGAACAGTCCCCTTTCCAGAGTCCCTGTTGTTCCCCCTTCTCCTTCTGCTAGATTTATGTGTCACTATGTAAATAATTTTAGTATATCTATCCTGGCTAACTAGATAGGCAAATTACTTTATTTCTAACTTTTATTTATTATTATTATTTTTAATTCTTAACCAAAGACAGGTTTATTGATTTCAGAGAGAGTGAGAGAGAGGGAGAGAGAGAGAGAGACAGACAGACAGACAGACAGAGAGAAGCATCAATGTGAGCGAGAAACATCTATCAGTTGCCTCCTGTACGCACTCCAGACAGGAATTGAACCTACAACCTAGGTTTGTGCCCTGAATGAGAATTGACCCCATAATCTTTTTGTGTATGGGATGATGTTCTAATTGACTGAGCCACCCAGTTGGGGCAAAGTATTTTAAAATTTTCCAAGTTTTAGACTCTCTGATGTTGCTAAAATCATGTAAAATAGTTGGAATTTAAATATAAAAGCTCAAAAAATAGCCAAGGTTACAATTCAATATAGAAACTATCTGGACACAAGGGCCAGTGACATTAGAGGAGAAAGAACACACGTTTAGAAAGAATCGTCCCGGGAGTGCTAGGGAGAGGCTGTGGGGACAGGGTGAAAGGCGGTGCTGAGAGGATGAGGACAGGCTGGGGTGCTGCCAAGAGCGCTTTTCAGAGAACTCTGCAGAGCCGTGGGGTCACGGAATAGGCTGCTTTCTGTGCACCCCGCCCCTCCCAATCAGGCCAGTTTGGTGTGAGAACATCCAGCTATGGGAAACGTTTGATTTCTATAATGAACTGTGGGATATGGGCCGTCAGTGAACGGTTATGAAATCCTGAAGGTGAGGGATAAAGACGGGCCCAGTGTTGTGTGAGACAAACTAGGATAGGACTGCTGTTTACTCCTTGGAGAAGACCCAGCCCAAACCTGTTTCTACAAATATTCCTTTCCCTTCACATTCATTCACTGTTATACATCCTGGTGGAGCTAGGGCAGAGTTCGGGAAATGGGGACAGAGTTTGGGGTGGCCTAGACATATTTTATCTCTTTCTACTGGAGGATATTCTTGCCTTTCTACCAAGTTTTAAAAAAAGAGCTTGCATAAGGAAAAGCACTCAGTATCTTTTTCACTAGAGAAAGAAAAGGTTACCCATTTGGTGTGTGCTTGCAGAATTACCAAAGAATCTTCTTCACAACCTCTATGACTTTATCACTGCCCAATCTTGCCCTTTATCATTGCACTGGAGGAAAAAAAAGGGGGGAACTGAAAATAAAATAGTGTTAAGATTTTTTTGAGTCATTTTCTCAATATAAAGAAGAAATTCCATATATTTGGAAGGAAGAACCTTAATTCTAGCAGTTTGGTAAGGAATTGAAGAAGAGGATGAAAAAAAGAGACTGGTTAAATTAACATTTGAACCAAAGAACAGAAAATTTTAAGTTTCAAAATTAGTGACCTCATTTTAAAAGTTGCTGGTCTTAGGATTGTTTTTCCATCCCTTTAGACTCATATGCACAGAGCTGTGAAATGATGTAGGAGGCTGGCTGACCTTAAATGGATGCTCCAGCAAAGAGAAAGATGTCCTTCAGAGATTCAGTTTAGTCTATTGCGAAGGACTCCTATATCTATTTTGGGAAGGCTTTAGAATTCTTTTAGGCCCTGGCTGGTGTGGCTCAGTGGATTGAGCACTGGCCTGAGAACCAAAGGATCACCAGTTCGATTCCAAGTTAGGGCACAGGCCTGAGTTTCAGGCCAGGTCTGCAGTGGTGGGGTGCATGAGAGGCAACCACACATTGATGTTTCTCTCCCCCTCTTTCTTTCTCCTTTCCCCTCTCTAAAAATAAATGAGTAAATAAACTCTTCTTAAAAAAAGAATTCTTTTAGTAGTTTACCTGGTAAATAAACATTCAGAATCTGTGAGAGTGTCTGCCTTCCAGGGCTCTTTGAGGAGAGCGACTTTTATATTGCTTGAGTCATATTTTACATTTGTTTTCATCACCTGTTGCCTGTGTTGCTCCCAATAAAAGGGGAAAAAAAAGCACCCTACTGTCAAGAGATTTGAAGCCAGTGTCAAGAGATTTGAAGAACAATTCTAATCTCAGGAGAAATTCTACTCTAAAGTATTTCCTAAATGAGATCTTCCCTACCCAAATCCTTATTATTTTGTTTTGAGAGAGAGCATTTCTAGTAGATCTCTGGAAGTTAGGCTGTGGGGAATAACCTGGTTTATTGTTTGTTTCCCTTCACTGGAGTGTAGGCTTCACGAGAGGAGGTCAGTTTCCACACTGTGCAATCGCCAACACCAGTACCTTGCCTGGCACAGAGCAGGGTCTCAAGAACAACTTGGGTAAATTAAAAAGAGAAATTTCCACATGTATTAAACATTATGGGCAGAAAATAAAAAGCCGTGCTTTGAAATATGAACTTCTAATTTAAAATTACCAGGGATCGATTTGATATCAAATTGATTCTCATATCGTGTGTGCATACAGTGTCAGTAGCTCTGGGCATTCATTTATTTATCTTAATAAAAGTTAATGTTAGTCTGCCCTGCCCAGAGTGGCTCAGTTTGTTGGAGTGTCATCTGGTTGACCAGAAGGTTACAAGTTTGATTCCTGGTCAGGTCACATAGCCAGTTTTCAGGTCCCATCCCCAGTCAGGGTGTGTATGAGAAAGTGGTCAGTAGATGTTTCTCTCTCACACTGATGTTTCTCTCTCTCCCTCTTTCTTTGAAAGCAATGAGACTTCTGGCCAAGATGGCAGCATAGGTAGACACACTGTGCCCCCTCGCAGAATGAAAATTAAGGACGACAAAACTTTAGAAACAAAAAACAACCAGAACTGACAGAAAATTGAACCGTACGGAAGTCCAACAACCATTCATCCAGACCCATAAGAGGGATGGAGTCAGTGGCCAGTGGAGAGGGGTCTTGGCAGGAAAAAGGGGAGGCTGGCAGATGGGCTGGGCAGGCCGTGCCTGGCAGAGCCTGGGTGCAGGGTGGCAGCAGGCATATCCAGTGAGGCGCACAAGGTGGCTGGCTGACCATGGTCACACATTTGTGCACAGATAATCCAGGCGAAGCTGGGGAGTGAGACAGACTGTACAACTCAGGGTCCCAGGATCCCAGCATAGGGAAACATAACCTAAAAACACCAATTGAAAATGCTTGTGGGGGTTGACGTCCTGGGAGAGACTCCCAGCCTCACAGGAGAGTTCATTGGAGATACCCACAGGATCCTAGAATGTACACAAGCTCACCGGCCAGGGAATCAGCACCAGAGGGGCGCAGTTTGCTTGTGGAAAGCCACGGAAGGGACTGAAACCCGAGAGAGAGCAGAGCAAGCACCATTATTCCCTCTCTGACCCCTTCTCCACATACAGCGTCACAACGCAGGAATGTGGGTTGCCCTGCCCTGGAGAACACTTAAGACTTCGCCCCTCATATGTAACAGGTGTGACCAGACCCCCGCCCCCCAAAAGGCCCAAACAGGAGAACAGATCAAAGCCCCAGAGCAAATAAATCTAAGTGGAAAAGAGATAGCCAGCCTATCAGATGCACAGTGCAAGGCACTGGTGATTAGGATGCTCACAGAAGTGGTTGATTTTGGTCGCAAATCAGATGAACAAATGAAGGCTATGCTAAGTGAAATAAAGGAAAATGTACAGGGAACTAATAGAGATGGGAGGAAAACTGGGACTCAAATCAATGGAGTGGACCAGAAGGAAGAAAGAAACAACCAAACAGAAAGCAATAAAGAAACAATGAACAGAGGATTCAAAAAAATGAACAGAGGCTTAGGAACCACCAGGACGTCTTTCAACGTTCCAATGTCCGAATTATAGGGGTACCAGAAGGGGAAGAGGAATAGCAACAAATGGAAAACTTATTTGAACAAATAATAAAGGAGAACTTCCCCTATCTGGCAAAGGAAATAGATTTTCAGGAACTCCAGGAAGCTCAGAGAGTCCCAAAGAAGATGGACCCAAGGAGGAGCACACCAAAACACATCATAATTAAATTACCCAAGATTAAAATGAAGGAGAGAATTCTAGAAGCAGCAAGAGATAAAGGGACAGTCACCTACAAAGGAGTTCCCATTAGACTGTCAGCTGATTTCTCAAAAGAGACCTTCCAGGCAAGAAGGGGCTGGAAAGAAGTATTCCAAGTCATGAAAGGCAAAGACCTACATCCAAGATTGCTCTATCCAGCAAAGCTTTCCTTTAGAATGGAAGGGCAGCTACAATGCTTCCCAGATAAAGTCAAGTTAAAGGAGTTCATCATCACCAAACCTTTATTATATGAAATGTTAAAGGGATTTATTTAAGAAAAAGAAGATAAAAAAGGAGATAAAAATATGACAGTAAAAAGATAGAAAACTCACAGATATTAACAACCACACTAAAACAAAAGCAAACTCAGCAAACAACTAGAACAGGAACAGAAACACAGAAAAGGAGATCATATGGAGGGTTAGCAACAGGTGAGTGGGAGGAGGAGAGAGGGGATAAGTAGTGAGAATAAGTAGCATAGATGGTGGGTAGAAAATAGACAGGGGGAGGGAAAGAACAGTATGGGAAATGTAGAATCTAAAGAACTTATGACACATGGGCATGAACTAAAGTGGGGGGAAGCAGGTGGGAGGGGGTGGGCAGGGTGGAGTAGAATGAAAGGGGGAAATGGGACAACTGTAATAGCATAATGAATAAACTATATTAAAAAATAAAAATAAAAAATGAAAAAAAACAAAGCAATAAAAAAAAGTCCTCGGGTGAGGACAAAAACATGTTAATGTTAATCTGAGTAATACTGGGGAACTAGTTAGAAGTGAAGAAATTAAGCCTGCAGTGTGATATAAGCTTCAGGAGCCTCCTCAGTAAGATGATGGAACTGGACAAAGACTGCACGATTCTTAAGATTCCTTTTCATTCAAAATTACTAAGGAGGATGATTAGTATTGGGTGTGTGTGTTTAACATTGCAAAGCTACATCTGGCCACAAGATGGCAGTATTATCTGCGTTATAACCAAGTACTATACTGTGTGCTATATGGAGCAAATAGAAATAATCAATCCAGAGGGCCCATGAGGGATATAAATTCCTGTAGCAAAAATACTGTAGGTGAGGGGTACATTAGCTTGGGAAAACCAAGTGTGAAAGAGATAATTTCCTTTTGCCATAATGGGGAATAGTTTGAAGTACGGCTTCCTTCCTTCCTTCTTTCCTTCCTTTCTTCCTTTTCATTTAGTTTTCACCTCTCCTTACTTTGTTCCCATGTCCTTTTTTCAAGTTCTCATTTTGTTATAGAAAAAGTGACAAGTCAAATGAAACAGATGTGAGAAAAGGTTAACATGTTCACCATTTGCTTTAAATCTCAACCTTCTGAAGTATCTAAGGTTAATAATAGTTTCCTTTGCTGTTTCACATTTCTTCCTCTATATTCATCCATATATTGTATTTCTTGAGATATTTAATGTATTTTATTGATTTTGCTATTGCAGTTGTCCCATTTCCCCCCTTCATTCCTGTACACCCCTCCCACCCACATTTCCCCCTTTTAGTTCATGTCCATGTGTCATAAATTCTTTAGATTCTACATTTCCTACTCTATTCTTGCCCTCCCCCTGTCTATTTTTTACCCACCGTCTGTGCTACTTATTCTCTGTACCTTTTCGCCCTCTCTCCTCCTCCGACTCCCTTGTTGTTAACCCTCCATACGATCACCATTTCTGTGGTTCTGTTCCTGTTCCTGTTCTAGTTGTGTGCTTATGTTTTAGATATGGCTGTTAATATCTGTGAGTTTGCTGTCTTTTCACTGTCATATTTTTATCTTGTTTTTTACCTTCTTTTTCTTAGATAAGTCCCTTTAACATTTCATATAATAAAGGTTTGGTTATGATGAACTCCTTTAACTTGATTTTATCTGGGAAGCATTGTAGCTGCCCTTCCATTCTAAATGAAAGCTTTCCTGGATACAGCAATTTTGGATGTAGGTCTTTGCCTTTCATGACTTGGAATAGTTCTTTCCAGCCCCTTCTTGCCTGGAAGGTCTCTTTTGAGAAATCAGCTGACAGTCTGATGGGAACTCCTTTGTAGGTCACTGTCCCCTTATCCCTTTCTGCTTCTAGAATTCTCTCCTTCATTTTAATCTTGGCTTATGTGATTATGATGTGCTTTGGTGTGTCCCTCCTTGGGTCCAACTTCTTTGGGACTCTCTGAGCTTCCTGGAGTTCCTGAAAATCTATTTCCTTTGCCAGATTGGGGAAGTTCTCCTTTATTATTTGTTCAAGTAAGTTTTCCAGTTGCTGCTCTTCCTCTTCCCCTTCTGGTACCCCTATAATTCGAATGTTGGGACATTTAAAGATGTCCTGGAGGTTCCTAAGCCTCTCCTCATTTTTTTTTGAATTCTTGTTTCTTCATTCTTTTCTGTTTGGTTGTTTCTCTCTTCCTTCTGGTCCACTCCATTGATTTGAGTCCCAGTTTTCCTCCCATCACATTTCTTTCTTTATATTCATACATCTATTGTATTTCTTTAGATATTAAAAAAATCTTGCCCTGGCTGGTGTGGCTCAGTGGATTGAGTGCCAGCCTGTGAACAAAAGGGTCACAGGTTTGATTCCTAATCAGGACAGATGCCTGGGTTGTGGGCCAGGTCCCCAGTAAGGGGCGCAGGAGAGGCAACCACAGATTGATGTTTCTCTCCCTGACTTTCCCCCTCCCTCCCCTTTCTCTAAAAATAAATAAATAAAATCTTAAAAAAATTATAAAAATATCTCATTGACTATTGGGAGATACATTTAGGCGCTAGAAAACCTTTCCCATCTGTTCAGTAATGTCACAAAAATCAACACCATCATCATTAGCATGCACACACACACACACACACACACAAACATGTACATAGAAAGAGAAACTCATTATAGAGAGATTGACCACTTCTGCCTTTGCTTTATGCCATTTTCCCATTTCTCATTTCTGTTCTTTACACACAATTCTATTGTTCAATGTTCACAGAATCACTTGGACTAAAACCTGTGGATTCATCTGTAGAAAATATACATGTAAATGCACTTGAATAAGGGAACTCAGAGCATCTTATGGGGAAGCTGAAAGTTACCCGTTCAGGAAAGGAGCTCCTCCCCTCGTGTATGTTCTGGGGTTTGCATCCAGATTGAACTTTGTCCCTCACCCACAGGAAGGAGGGATGACCTGCTGGCTCCAGTGGCTCAGGGGCAGCATGCAGTGTCTGGGTCTGGCTCATGGTGTCCTGCTTCTGATGTGGGGAGTTTTCCTTCTTCATGTTTTCATGACAATGGGAGGTAAGTCTCAAGTTAAATAGGAAACATAGTTGGGAATTTTCAAAATCACTTTGTTACAGGTAAATTAAATGGTTGCAACCTCTTACACTTTTACTAAAAGAATCTTTCCCCATGTACATTTTTCTTGTGTGGTGCTAACTGTCTTTGTCCTCACCCCTGTCCTTGTCCTTTTCCTTCTCTTTTTTAGCACAGTTTATTTCCATCTAAGGAACTTTTCTGCCAAAGGCAGTTTTTTGTGACTACATGGAAACCAAGCTTTTAAATACTGATGTAGCTTCCAGGAGTGCTGCTTTGGTAACGGTCATGTGTCTCCTCATAGGCACAGCGGGACAAAGCGTTCAGCAGCCTGCTGAGGTGACAGCTATGGAAGGAGCCTCTGTCCAGGTCAACTGCAGCTACCAGACGTCTGCGTTCAACGGGCTGCTCTGGTACCAACAACGTGACGGCGGAACACCCATATTTCTTTCTTACCATGTTCTGGATGGTTTGAAGAGAAGAGGTCATTTTTCCTCATTCCTCAGTCGCTCTGATACATACGGTTACCTTCTTCTGAAGGAGCTCCAGGTGAAAGACTCTGCCTCTTACCTCTGTGCTGTGAGTGACACGGTGACTGTGAGGCCCCTTCAGTTGCACCAAAATTCAAAGGCAGCCAGGCAGTGAGAAGTTACATTTCCTGAGTGTATGCCTGCTCTGGGTTAAGACAGGGGAGTTTAGAGCCAGTCTTCTTGGATTTACAGCCCATTTTAAGAGTACCCTTTCTTGCATTGTATTCAAATTTTCAATGAAGTTTGTTAAACATTACATCCTTACTGTCAACTGGATTTAGAGAATGAATAATTATTACTGTGTCTTTGTTCTCACCCAAGGCAAAGCTGACCAAAGCATAGAAGGTCAAATTGTAGGTTATTTGGCTATCAAAATTGAGGGCTCGTCAAGTTAAAGGAAAGTATAGTTAGTCATATGTTACATAATTTGTTTGGCATCGAAGATTAAAGGACATTATCTTTGCATGAACTTTTTAAAATCCTCATTAGAGGATTTTGTTTATGGATTCTAAAAAGAGAGAAACATCGATGTGAGAGAGAAACATTGATCGGTTGCCTCCCATATGTGCCACTATGGGGGATCGAACCTGCAGCTTAGGTATGCGCCTTGACCAGGGATCAAACCTGCAACCTATTGTTGTATCAGATGATGCTCCAACCAGCTGAGGCACCTGGACAGGACTCTTTGGGTAAACTTTTGAGACAGAAGTTGAATGGACATAATCGTGTTAGAAAGCAATCTAACATTATAAATCAAAGCCATTAAAATATTCATATTCTGTTTACTGGATAATCCTATTTTTGAACTCTCACTTAAAGAGAGGGAGGTTAGAAAAGAGGGTTAGGTTTAGAGGCTTTGGACTTTGGAGTGCTTATACAGTATCACTATTCATTAGAGTAAAATATGGGCAACAGTCTTAAGTAAGTTATGATCAATGGAACATTTTAAAGGTATGTTAGTTTACTGCTGCGTAACAAATGATCACAGCACCCATATGTTTACTTAGATCTGTAGGTTAAAAGTCCAGGCAGTTTCAACTGTTTCCATGCTTAGGATATCAGAAGTTAAGGTGTTGGCTGGCTGAGTTCTTATCTGGAACTCAGGGCCTTTGTCCAAGTTCATTTCTATTATTGTCAGAATTCAGTTTCTTGTGCTTGTAGGACTGAGGTCCTCATTTCCCTGCTGTTTTTGGGCTTGGGGCATCTTCAGCTTTGTCAGGTCACTGGCATTCTTTCTCATGCAACCCCCTACATCTTTAAAGCAGCAGCAGCACTTCTAGTCTTTCTCATGTTTGGAATGTTTTGGCTTCATCTTCTGCCTTCTTCCTCTGCCCCAGACAGAGAAAATTCACGTACATTTAAAATCTCATGTGTGGACTTCTGGTCAAGGTGGAAGTGTAGGTGAACATGGCTCACCTCCTCACACAACCACATCAAAATTACAACTAAAGTATAGAGCAACCATCACTCAGAACCATCAGAAATCAAGGTGAATGGAAGCCTGACAACTACAGAATTATAGGAACTACACCCATCCAGACTGGAAGGAGGGGTGGAGACATGGACTGAGCTGGTGCTACACTCCTGTGTGGTGGATAAAAATTTGGGAGGGGTATTTCGGGAGGGAGGGGTTCCAACCCCAAACTAGGCCCCCCAGCCGAGTTCCAGTGCCAGAAAAATGAGTCCCCATAATTTCAGGCTGCAAAAAGCAGCAGGGATTGAGTTGGTGGAAGAAACGTCTAGAGTCCCAAGCAGTTCCTCTTAAAGAACCCACACATGGACTTATTCAGACTTACTCCCTCTGAGCTGCAACAGTGGGGCAGCAGCTTGAAAGGCACTAGTGGCATGAAGGGAATAGGTGAAGTGTCTGGCATCATCAAGACAAGTGCTGGAGGACAGCTTTCTCCCAGATAGAGTGGGGAGGAGAGGCCAGTGTTCCTTTTCTTATCCTTCCCCCAGAAAGCCACAGAGCTTTCTTCAACCTGGCTAACACTGTTTGCTCCACCCTGGTGATTCCCTGAGGCTCAGCCCCACCCAACTTACAAGTCCACCCAAGCAAGCTACTGACAGTGGCTGGCGCTGTTGGGCCTGGCCTTTGGGATCGCTTTCCCTCTCCTTATTTTTTGCCTATTTTCTTTGTTCTGTGGTTCTAATAATTGCGTGGAGGACCCCTGTTATGTTGGTAGCATTTATAGTGGGTACAGCCTAGTGTGTGTTTATTGCCTTCCATTGGTGGAACCCCACCAGGGCCTATAACATTTGCTGGCCCCATACCCTTTTCTCCTCAACATCAAACTCCACACACGGTCTCTCCATCTTTTGCATCACAAAAGTGGATACATGTTGTATTACATTTCAGTACTTCATTCCTTTATTACTTAATAATATTCCATTTTATGGATATACTATGTTTTGTTTATCCATTTAACAATTGATAGACATTTTGTTTTTTCCTGCTTTTTGTCCACTATGAATAATGCTGCAATAAATATTTGTGTACAAGTTTCTTTTAAAGATTGCATTTATTTATTTTAGAGAGGGGGAAGGGAAAGAGAGATTGCAATGTAAAGATTGCATTTCTTTATTTTAGAAAGAGAGGGAAAAAAAACATCAGTGTGTATTTGCCTGTCACATGCCCCCTGCTGGGAACCTGACCCACAACCCAGGCATGTGCCCTGACTGGAAATCGAACAGGTGACCCTTTGGTTCTCAGGTCAGCACTCAGTCACTGAGCCTCACCAGCCAGGGTGTGTACAAGTGTTTGTGTGGACATGTTTTCAGTTTTCCTGAGTATATGAGTGAATTTTCTGGGTTATGGTGTCTCTGTGTTTAACATTGTGAGGAACTGCCAAATCACACCATTTTACATTCCTATCAGTAATACATGAGGGTTTTAATTTCTTCACATCCTTTTTGACATTTGTCACTGTCTTTCAGTTAAGTCATTACAAAGAATGTGAAGTGGTGTCTCATTGTGATTTTGATTTTACTTCCTTGAAGGCCAATTGTGTTGAAAATACACTCATGCGTTTATTGCCCATTTTGAAGTTGGATTATTTGTCTTTTTATTGTTGAGCTGTAAGTGTTCTTCATATGTTCTGAGTACAAGTTAGACCATTTATATTTAACATAATTACTGATGGGGTTTGGTTTACATCCACCATTTTGCTGCTTGCTTCTTATGCTACTTTTTTTGTATCGTTTTTTCTTTTTGAATTTGGATTAAATTTTGAAGACATTTTATCTTTCCCTGGGTGGTGTTGTTCAGTGGATTGAGCGCAGGGTCACCAAAGGGTCACTGGTTCGATTCCCAGTTAGGGCACATGTCTGAGTTGCAGGCCAGATCCCCAGTGGGGGCAGCGTGAGAGGCAACCACACATTGATATTTCTCTCTCTCTTTCTCCCTTCCTTCCCCCTCTCTAAAAATAAACAAAATCTTAAAAAAAAAATGGAAGATCTTTAAAAAAATACATTCTCAATTCTTTGTTCTCTCTCTTCTCCTTCTGGTACCCTATGACATGATGTGATTGTGACACTTTATGTTGTTCCAAAGGTCCCTTAAACTATCCACATAAAAAATTATTTTTTTTTGTTCTTCTAATTGGGTATTTTCTGCTACCTTGTCTTCCAAACCACTGATTCAGTCCTCTGCTCCATTTATCCTTCTGTTTATTTCTTCTAGTGTATGCTTCAATTCAGATATTGTATTCTTCTTTTCTGACTGGTTCTTTTTTTATGGTTTGTATGTCTTTTTCCATACCACTGTAATTATCACTAGGTTCCTTCTAGTTCTCACTAAATTCCTTGAGCATTTTTATAACCATTTAAAAATATTTTATTTATTTATTTTTAGACAGAGGGGAAGGGAGGGAGAAAGAGAGGGAGAGAAACACCAATGTGAGAGAAATATTGATTGGTTGCCTTCTGCATGTGCCCAGACCGGGTAGTGAATCCTTAACCCAGGCATGTGCCCCAACCAGGAAAATCCAACCAGCAATGCTTCGCTCCTCAGGATGATGCCCAAGCTACTGAGCCACACTGGTCAAGGGTCAACAGTCTTTCTTTGTCTCCTACTGCTTTCCTCTTTTGTACCTCTTAGATAAGACCATGTGGTTTATCAAAATCCTATTCTTTTGGTTTGAATGGATCACTCTGGCTTTAGCCTGGGAACCCCAAAACACTCTGCCCATGGAATTGAATAAAAACATGTAATAATATTTTATTAATTGTTAGGAAAAGAGCTATGATAATAATTGTGGTGAGCACTTGGGGAAACAGGAACAAGATATATGATAGCTTTTGGAAATTTTTTTTTGTTTCAACAACCATAGATTTATGCTTATTTTTATAATTCATTTTTCAACTATTTTATTTGCTAAATATGGTAAAATTATTTAGTAAATAATTGTCTAGTTTGACAGAGTGGATTTCTAGTAGGTTTTTTTTGAATGGGTTATTGAGAAATTGAGAATGGTTAGTTTTTTGTTTCCTATATTGATTAGGTGGACTTGTGAGTCTCTGTGGATGTGAACATATGACTAAACTCTTGGCTGTCTGCTATGATTGAGAGACTTGACTTTATTGGTAACATAATTTCATCCATAGATAAAGCAAGCATTTAATATAAAAAGCTGAGAATGAGACAGAGGCATAACAGGTTAAGATTGGATGTATAGAGATATATTGGACAAAATTTGCCTACATTGTTTAGGTTTTGGACTAACTCAGTGAAAGGCTGTCAACCTCATGAGTCTAAATTGATATGAAATACTAATTTGGATAAATTATCCTGGTATCTTGATTAATAGTCCTATTATAATGGGAAATTTTACACAGAATGTTACTTTTTGGTGTGGAGGAATTTATAATTGAGACATTTGAAAATATCTTATTGCATTCTCTTTTTTAATTGTTCAGTTTGGTTTGGTTTGTGAACTCACCAGTTAAAAGAAGCTTTATGGGAGTAAAAGACAGAAGACTGTACAAGAACAACAATTAAAATAAAATATTTAAAAAAGAAGCTTTAACCCAGTCATAAAGGAAGGACACACTAATTGAAATAAAGAATAGTTTACAGGGAGACAACAGTAGAATGAATGAAACCAAGAATCAAATCAATGATTTGGAACATAAGGAAGTACAAAACAACTATGCAGAACAACAAGAAGAAAAAAAGAATTAAAAAAATGAGGATAATGTAAACAGCCTCTGGGACAACTTTAAAAGGTCCAACATTAGCCTCATAGGGGTGCCAGAAAGAGAAGAGAAAGAATAAGAAGTTGGAAATCTCTCTGAAAAAATAGTGAAAGAAACTTCCCTAATTTGGTGAAGGAAGTAGACATACAAGTCCAGGAAGCACAGAGAGTCCCAATTATAATGGATGCAAAGAGGCCCACTTCAAGACACATCATTATTAAAAGGTCAAAGTTTAAAAGCAACAAACAGCAAGTGTTGGAGAGGTTGTGGAGAAAAGGGGACCCTAGTGCACTGTTGGTGGGATTGCAGATTGGTACAACCACTATGGAAAACAGTATGGAATTTTCTAAGAAAACTAAAAATGGACATACCTTTTGACCCAGCAATTCCACTGCTTGGATTATATCCTAAGAATCCGGAAACACCAATCCAAAAGAATCTATGCACCCCTATGTTCATAGCAGCACAATTTACAATAGCCAAGTGCTGGAAGCAACCTAGGTGCCCATCAGTTAATGAATGGATCAAAAAACTGTGGTACATTTACACAATGGAATTCTATGCAGCAGAAAGAAAGAAGGAGCTCCTACCCTTTGCGACAGCATGGAAGGAATTGGAGAGTATCATGCTAAGCGAAATAAGCCAGGCAGTGAAAGACAAATACCATATGATGTCACCTTTAACAGGAAGCTAATCAACAAAACAAACAAACAAGCATTATATAAACAAAGACACTGAATTTGAGAACAGTCTGACAGTGTCCAGAGGGGGAGGGGAGGGAATTTCAGGGGAAAAGGGGAACGGTTTAGAGCAACAAGTATAAAGGACTCATGGACAAAAACTATGGGGGGTGGAAATGGGAGGAAGGTGGGGAGGGCTGGGGTGGTGGGCTGGGGTGGGGTAAAAGACAGAAAACTGTACAATATCAACAATTAAAAAATACTGATTTAAAAAAAATAAAATAAAAAATGGAAAAAAAATAATACGTTTCACACCATCCTGACCTATTTCCTTGAGATTACGGTGAGGTCCCACAGCTAATTACTGTTCCTACTGACTGATTTGACAAGTACTTCCTTGTCACTCAGTAATCATCCAGTGGTTAAATAAACAATTATTGAAATATTAAAAAAAAAAAAAAGGTCAAAGTTTAAAGATAAAGGGAAACTCTTAAAGGCAAAAGAAAAGACGTTAGTTACTGGGAGGTTGCCAGATTTCGGGGGCGGGGTGGGAGAGAATGGGTAAAGAGGTGAAGGGACTAAGAAGTACAACTAGGTAGTTACAGAATAGCCATAGCGATGTAAAGTACAGGATAGGAAATGGAGTAGCCAAAGCACTTAAATGCATGACCCATGAACACAAACAATGGTGAAAGGATTGCCTGAGGGAGCAGGGGCTGCTGGGTGGAGGGGGCAAAGGGGGAAGATCAGGACAACTATAATAGCATAATCAATAAAATATAATAATAAAAAAAGAGAAGCTTTGTTTCTTCAGCAGGCATGGTAGAGTAAGCACTTTAGTTCCTTTTCATAGCACATAGTGTCCACAGGAAGCTCTCCAACCCAGGCCTGTTAAAATGCACACAGCAAAGCATGTATGGTTTCTCTTCTAGCACTAGCTCTAATGTATATATCTCGTTGAAACAGAGCTGAAGAATATTCTCTCATCAAAAGAAACATGGTCCATCCTATGATGTCTTGACCAATGTCAACCTAGAGACTAAAAAGCCTATTGGATGGTTTTGGTATGCCAATCTTCTAGATATCATGTGTGCCAGATTTTGCTGTCTCCTGAGTGGCTTTAATCTCATTCCCTATTCTGGGAGCAACTGAGTCGTTTAAGTGGAAGGGATACCAAAGAACTGCTAGAAAGTAGTATTTTTCACCTTAAACTGTGTTTGATCTTAATGTATTGATATTATATGGCTACTAAAAGAGGAAAAGCAAGAAGAAAAATCCCCCATTGATATCTAAACATTAGACAAAATTGTAAAGATGGAGGTTTCCCCAGGTGGGGACAGACACTTTCAAACCTGACTCTTAGTCCTCAGGCCTCCTATCATTCTCTTCAGGGCCAGCTTCACCTCTTGGTTCCTCAGAGTGTAGATGAGGGGGTTGAGAAAAGGAGTGATGGTTGTGGGGAACAGAGCCCCTGCCCCATCCAGGGGGCTGTTTGTGTCAGGTCTCAGGTAGATGAAGGCACAAGGCACATAGTACACTGTTACCACAGTTACATGGGCTCCACAGGTTGAAAAAGCTCGGCGCTGCCCATCGGCTGTACGTATTCTCAGGATAGCCTGAATGATCCGTATGTAGGAGAGGAGAATCAGGGTGAAGCAACTGGCAACCACCACCCCAATGTCCACAAAGGTCACGAGCTCATTGACTGTTGTATCAGCACAGGCCAACTTTAAAACTGCAGGGATGTCACAAAAGAAGTAGTCCACCTGGTTGGGCCCACAGTAAGGCAGACGGAAGGTTAGGATGGCCTGGAGAAGCCCATGGATGGCTCCTGCCACCCAAGCTCCAGCCACAAGTAAGGTAGTCAGCTTAGCATTCATGAGCACAGGGTAGTGCAGGGGCCGACATATTGCCAGGTACCTGTCATAGGCCATCAGGGTGTAGAGGAAGCACTGGGTGCTGCCCAGGAAGTGGTAGAAATAGAGCTGAGTGACACAGCCACCAAATGAGATGGGCTTGATGCCCAAAGTGAAATTCATCATGAGGCGAGGAACAATGGTGGTGGAGATGGCCATGTCGATGATGGAGAGAACACCAAGGAAGATGTACATGGGATGGGAATGGAGTTGCACATCTACCCAGACGGTGATTAGAATAAGCAGGTTCCCCAGCTGAGTCAGAATGTAGGTCAGCAAAAAGAACGCAAAAAGAAATGTCCTTAGCCTGAGTGGGTAGGGAATTCCTGTCAGGATGAACTCAGTCAACAATGTGCTGTTGACACTTTCCATCTTCTGGAGAGCTGTTACCTAGAGAATGGACAAGGCAGGACTTAGCATGGAGGTGAAAGGAAAGTGAGGAGGAACTAGAGAAAGAGATTGCAAAAATCCGGGACCGTGGCAGGGAAGTTCCTCTCTTGTGTGGCGAAGTGACAAGTAGGGAGGAAGTACATTCTGTGGCCAGGGTTGGCCTGTTTTGTAAATAAAGTTTTACTGGAATACAGCCATACTCATTTACTTATGTATTGTCTGTAGCGGTTCAGAGTAGTCGTTGCATATGCTCTGGAAATCTTAAAACATTCACTCTCTGGACGTTTACAGAAAATGCATGCACTTAGAAGTTTGTACCTAAAGAACTTTTGCCAAAGATTAGGGATTTACTGGAAATGACATGAGTGAGAAAGGACATTTGTTTTGTTAGATGTCCTGCCAGTTTGGAAACTTCCAGAGCACAACGGCTCATTCCTATCTCTGCCAAGATATAAACCAATATAGAGTGTGGAGTATGCAGCTAGGAAGTGAGAAAATTCCTTTCCCCCTTTGTAGTAGACAGAATGGAATAGAATTTTGATTAAATGGCTAGTTTTGTATGACAGTGCTTGACGCTGTTAAGTCTACTCTCCAAATTCTTCATAATTAAAGGAAAATAATGCTTACTTATCTGTAAGCAGGTAAGTAAAGTTTGGTTGGTACTTGATGCTATGTGTTTTGGTTCCTTTGTATATAATAATTTTGTCTTGGGACATGGTAAAGGAAGGGAGAAGAGGAGGAAGTAAAGAGGGATGGCCATAGTGAGAAGTCAGGCAGCTGCTGTGGTCTCACAGTCCAGAAGAGGTCTGATGTTAAGTTCTGTAGATTTATTTTATTTTTTTTCATTTTTACTTTTTTTTTTTTTTAAGTCAGCTTTATTTAAGTTCTGTAGATTTAGAATCTTGGCTTGGTCAGGTTTCTCTAGGGAATCAGGCATCGGGAAATCAGTTCACACTGTTCAAATACCTGAGAGAATGACTTGTAAACCAAACAAGCAATTTGTTAATCTGTAGTGGGAGGTTTCACTCCCATGACTGAAGTGTGACGCCTACTACTCAGGGCAACCATTTACTAATATCAAGGTCCTTGGAAATCAAATTAGGAATCCGATGTATAGTTCTGAGTTTTGAGTCAGAGCAAAGGGAATTTGACAGAGCGCACAGTTTCAGCTTCAGTATTCTCAATGAATTATGCCTAGTACATTACAAGTAACATTATATTTCAATCTTCTCTTCAGATATGATTTTTTTCCTTTTTTTGGACAGGAGTGAAGATACATTCACAAAGTGTTACACTAAGTATTTTTTCCTAAGTCTTTTATTATTATGCCTTTATTATTATGCCTTTATTTTTTCAATGGCTTTATTTTTTCATCACATTACTTAACTTTTTAGGGTTTTCTTAATTGTTTTTTTTCTCATTTATTTTTCATACTGCTTTCTTATTTGCATTAGAGAACATTCTATGTTCTCTGAATTACTCTCTAGAAACTATTATTTCTTTTGGGAAATTTCCTGTAGACAGAGAGTTCCAGTCCACATATAGTGCGCTGAATCTCCTGTTCTTTTTAAAAAAAGTATGTCAAAGATTTGTTAACTCAGGAATGAGCAAACTAGTTAGAATATAAAGTTTCAAAGAGCATTGGAAGAACAGGGTATTTGTAGACACTGAAAAAAAGAAAAGACCATTGGCATAAAGTTACTAGAGTATTGTAAAACTGGTTATAGTGCCATGAAATCAAAGCCTTTGAAGACAAATTTTCTACCAAAAAAAACTATAATGTCAACATGTTACCTCATAGAATCTGAACTTCAAAAATTTTTTAAATTAATTTTTTAATATTTAGGTACAATCAATATATAACATTATATTAGTTTCACATGTATAACAAACACAATGATTAAATGATGGTATATGCTGAGTCTTGTTTTATTCAACCCAAGAAAAACCATCTTAAAGGGAAGGATGAGGGAAGGCCTGTAGACCTATTTGTAATACTGTCTTTATTAGGTGTGATTTCTTTTCAGTTGCAATTAATTTTTCCTCTATTTATTTTTTAAACAATTTTCTTCCCCCATTTAGTACGAATATTAACAAGACAAATTTCTTTTACCTTTGATCTGTGACCATCTTCCATGTGTCACTGCTATTATCATAGATCTCCAGGCATGAAACTTAATATTCATTGGGTGAACACCCCTCTACTTACTCTGATTCGTTGATAACCCAGATGTAGCTCTGAGATGACTTAGTTCCTTTCAATACCAAAACTGCAGAAAAATAGGGTGGCGGTGGTAGGTGGGCGGGGCGGGGTGGGGGGAGAGAGAGAATGGCTCAAAAAGAAATATGGCACTGATGAAACCTCAGCGGACTAGGGTGATATGAACTCACCAAATAGTGATGGTATTTTAGGTGCATAGTGTTCTCTTGAGCCTTACAGAAGTTAAAGGACAGAGGAGTTCCACAGCTGCACAGTGCTAGAGTTAGCACTACCGCTGGGTTTTACGATTTCCAGTCTAGGAGTCTTTCTACATTTTACTTAACATTCCCTCCCACAAATAAGCCAAAATAATTTAGTAAATCATGTTATTTTAGGTTGCCAAATTGTTAGGAGTTTTAAGAAATTCATTGACAACATTAATCATCAGTGTCCTGAAGTCATAGCTTTGTCTATGATTTGAATAATAATTTTAAGAGTTTGATGGTTCATTCTGTCAAAGATTCTAAACCGGTGTTGCTGCCCTACCTCTAAAGCTAGATGTAGTACAATTAAGTGCCTGTTCTAAAATCAAACAAGTTTTGTTACCATGATTCTGTGAAGTGCCTGTCTCCTTTTACTGTCACACCAATGCATTTCTTTAGAAAGTAGACAATAGCCTGTGTGCTTAGCTGTACTTTTGTGTTACAGGGACTTAGACTGTGAAGGTATTGATGCTTTATGTTTTTGA
Organism: Glossophaga mutica; assembly: GCA_039655065.1. NCBI lineage: Eukaryota > Metazoa > Chordata > Mammalia > Chiroptera > Phyllostomidae > Glossophaga > Glossophaga mutica. The sequence goes on from CM077303.1 coordinate 73,777,449, forward strand.
ATGGTGATCTTATATCAGATACAAATGGTCATCTAGTACAAGCATGTTTGAGAGAGATATGGGAATCATTAGTGGACCACAAAAGGATTATAAATCTATAATGGTGATCATTAAAAATGGTTCGTGACTGATCTGGCCAGGGTATTAGGTGCCTTTTCTAATGAGGCACAGGCAGGCTTGACCCTATTTCAGTAGGTGAATTTTGCCTAATTCTGATCCCAAATTATATACCTAACTCTAGTGATCCATATCTCAAAAGGCCATGCAGAAAATTAAATATTTTTATTATTTTTCAAAAATTAACTCAAAGTACTTTCCTTTAATTTATAAAAAGCATCTTAAATATTCAGAAAACATATAATCTATTACCTTTTTCTGAATTTTACAATAAGACATGTAAAACTGAAGATAATCTAAAGAGAAGTAACTTTGGAATTAATATATACATATATACAATGAGATGAGAAAATTTTGAGTTCCTAAGTCTGAGAAATGAGACTACAATTTCCATTAAAATATAAAACCGTGCTCTAGATGGGGTGGCTCAACTGTTTGGAGCATCATTCCAGAAACCAAAAGGTGGTGGGCTTGATTGCCAGGCAAGGCACATATGTAGGTTCCAGGTTTGACCCTCGGAAGTGGTGTGTACGGGAGATGACTGACTGATGTTCCTCTCTTACATCGATGTTTCTCTCTTCCCCCCTCCTCTCTCTCTCAAACCAATAAACATATCCTCAGGTGAGGATTAAAAAAACAACAAAACCCTTATTAGCAATGAACTGTCTGTTTAAAATATTCATTAACACAGAAATCAGATCACATCTATCCTTCACATTTTGGGAAGAGAACCTGTGTTACATGTGGGAGAAAGGACCTGATAAGGACCAAATGGCAAGTAGTGAAGATGGAACCACCGCAGAGCTCCAAGATATTCTTACCTTCTTAGGCAGTGGATGAATCTCTGAAGAAGGGCAGATTTAGAGAAAAATGTGGCCAATGAAAGGCGTGGGAGATATACTATCCCAGTATAAAATGGCCTAATGGTAGCTGCATTGTGAGACTCAGCAGAACAGTGAGGACAATTTCTGTGAGAACAGAAAGAAATCTATTGAATAATTAAACAAGAAAAGACATCGAGAGATAAAGTGACTGAGAATGAAGAAAACCTTTGCACAGTGTTTGGACCCAACATTTATCTATATCTGAAATTTACTCTGTGGTCATCTATATTTGGGAGTATGTTCCTCTTTTCAGCACCTTTTCACATCAGTGATCAAGTCCTGCGGATGATTTTTAGCTCTGGAAAACGGGACAGGACAATGGCAAGTGTTACTTGGAGGAGAGAGAATCACCTTCACCTGGGGTTGTCGGTATCCACAGAGAATCCTTTTGCAATCTGAGAGAAGAGATATAAATCTGTTCCTAGAAAAATTTCAGTGGGTCTCACGGGGTCAGTGGCAGTTATTGTGAAGAGCTGATGGCAGAAGATCCAGTTAGTCAGTTCTGACTGAAGGACCAAACCAATGAAACTCATTATTTGCCGGCTTATTTGTAGATGCTCTCTTCCAATGTCCTTACAAACTGAAAGAAAGAGTTACGGCTCCCACTGAAGATAACTAGGCTGATCTCTCTTGTGTTCTGTTACTTCTTTTATTTTCCCCAGAGGCAATTATAATGTGTGAGCATTTAGCTTGGGGAGTATTATAATAGCACCCTTGTGATAAGACAAGGCCAACATTTATGGTTTGTTTTCTGGGAAACGTCCTTATTTATAGCTTTTTTGAATTTTGTATAATCGTCTGTGGGGCTTAACAAGGCTTATTGATGATGGCATGTCTGTGCTTTTTTTTTTATCTTCCAAAAACACACTCGGAAAAAAAGAAGGAAAAGCTAACGTGGTTGTTATTGGTCAAAAGGTGTTTCCTTAACTGGCACATTCACATTCCATGAATCTCCTGTTTCTTTGAATTACTAAGGTGCTAACATAGATCTGCATAGAATAGGAGAAACACAGAATCTCAGTGTTAGAGGGACAGGAGAAGTTATTCAATTCAACTATCCTGTACAATGTTTTGTCATGCCCCCTGAGCAGTGATTTTTATTAGTATTTCTTAGTTCTGTTTCTTTGAATACTTTGAGATTGGTCTGACTTCTTTTCTGCTTGAAACTGTCTGAACCCTTTTTCCAGACTTTCTTCAAATGTGTAGTGGTGGCCTATGTCTTTAAGAGAATACCTTGAACGTGATGTGTTCCTCCTGCCCCCAAACTTTTGTGGTGAACTCTATAGCTCTCAAGTCATCTTGACGTCGAAGTGTCTAGTGCAGAGGCTGGAACACTTATTTTCTGTAAAGTACAGATAATAACTGTTTTTGTCCTTGAAGACCATACAGTCTCTGTTGCATGTGTTCAAGTCTGCCATTGTACATGAGAGCATCCGTAAACGGTACATTTAAAAATGGGCATGGCTGTGTTATAATACAACTTTATTTGTAGCCATGAAACCTTGAATTTTATATGAATTCCATGTTTCATAAAGGTTATTCTTCTTTTGCTTTTTTCAATTGTTTAAAAAATTGTAAAACCTTTCTTAGCTTGCAGGTTTACAAAAAACAAGTAGCAGTTTACATGTGGATTACAAGTGAATAGAAGTGATCAGGGGAAGACACGAAACTTCCTTATGACTAATTAGTGAGAAAAACTGACCAGAAAGGATGTGTGTGAGTAGATGGAGCCAGGTGAAAAGGTTGTTTTACCTTTCACAGCCTGGTCTGTTTGTATATTTTGCTGATTCCACTATTCCAGAAAGCACAATTTCAGTTGAAATAGGTTTCAGAAAGGAAACTGTTGAATTTTGTGGGTCTAGGTTTGTATATTGCAACCAGAATGTGTGTGAGGAAGCACTTTGTGAAACAGGGCTGCAAAGGTACAGGTTCACAATTTCATAAGTTGTTGATAACCTACAGGGTCCGGCACAAATAACGCCCCCTTTTATTATAAAATCTTGTATTATAAAATAAGCATGTAATTCTGTAACATAACAATATCACACTCAAGCACACCATATGACATTTTAGGTGAAATGTTCAAATTAAAACTATAAATTATTACCCTACCAACCACACTGAAGCAGGCCTTACTTCTGCCAAACCCTGTAGTTTCATTGTTTCAGTTGACGCCCTTCTGGATCTGTTCCACAAAACTTTCCACACTAGTAGTTCTGTTTACTGGTTAAATTAGCAATGACATGCACATCCCTTGTAGTGTAGTTAGGGTTTATCGGTTAAATGTGCAGAGAATCCCCAAATCTTATAGGCTCCACAGCATCTCATCTCCTCTGGCAACAATCATGAGGTCCTCAAGGTTAAGTGATAAACAAAAGACATATCCATTAACTCTAGTTCCTATCTAATGTTATTTTACTCATGTCACAATTGGCAACTTTATTGTTTCTGATGAGAGACATGGAGATGAAGAGATGGGCAGCCATCGTTGTTGCACCTCCTCCTATTTGCAGACCTCTCCCTCTGCAGCTGAAGTAACTTCCAGGGGATTTGAAGGGCGTGAGCCTTTCTTTCTACCTTCATTATTTCCCTTTTCACATTTTCAAGAGACAGACATTAAGAAAAGAATGTGAAAAAGCAAGTGTACCCATAGGGAAAATTAGAAAATAACCATGCAAAAGGTGTGAGAATATCTTAAGTTTGCATTTCAGGCTGATCCTTGGTAGAGAGACCCCCCGCTCTTCACCACACACAACCTCCCTAAAAACCAAAACCAAAAACAACAAGAAAAAATCCCCAAACCAATAGCTAAACCTGGCAAGCTCTGGGGAAAGGAGAGAATCTGACTTCCAGAGTTACCACATTATTAGATTAAAATGTCCAGTGTTCAAAAAAAATGATGAGATATAAAAACCCCCAGGAAAATTGGTCCATTCAAAGAAAAAGAATAAGTCCATTAAAACTGTTCTTGAAAATATACTAGACAAAGACTTTAAACAACTGTTTCAAAGATGCCCGAAGAACTAAAGGAAGATGTGGAATAAAGTCCAAAAATGGTTTTTGAACAAAACAGAAATATCAATAAAGACATAAAAGACCTAAAAAGAAACAAAGAAAATTTCTGGATCATTACATTATAATAATTAAAATTAAACAATTTATTAGAGGGGTTCGAAGGCAATTAGAGGAAAGAATCAGTGAACTTAATATAAGACAATGGAAATTATCAAGTCTGAGAAACAGAAAAAACAGAGAATGGCCCCTGACTGGTATGGCTCAGTTGGTTGGGTGCTGTCCTGAAACGCAAAGTGTCACGGATTTGATTGGTGGTGAGGGCACATGCATGGGTTGTGGGTTCAGTCCCCGGTTGGCACATGTATGAGAGGCAACTGATCGATGTTTCTCCCTCACATCAATGCTTTTCTCCCTCCCTTTTCCTCTCTAAAAAATAAAGAAACAAAGTCCTTTTAAAAAAAGAAAGAAAAAAGATTGAAGAATAGTGAACAGACTATTCTGGGATCCCTAATAAGGGACCTGTGGAAAACTGTCAAGTGGGTGAACATGTACATCGTGGAAATCCCGAGAAGAGAAAGAGAAGAGAAAGGGACAGGGACAGTATTTGAAGAAATAATGGCTGAAAACCTCCCAAACTTGATGAAACACATGAGTATAAGCATCCAAGAAGCTCCATGAAGTCCAAATAAAATGAATCAAAGATATCCACACTGAGATGCATTATAACCAAACTATTAAAAGCCAATTACAAAGGGAGAATCATGAAATCAGCAAGAGAGAAGTAAATTATAATGTACAAGGAATGCTTAACAAAATCCTGAATAAAATCAGCAAATTTCTCATCAGAAATTCTGGAGGCCACAAGACAGTGGGCCAATATTCGAAGTGCTAAAAGAAAAATATCCTGTCAACCAGAATCCTATATCCAGCAAAACTGTCCTTCAAAAATGTGGGAGAAATTAAGACATTCTCAGATAAACAAAAGCTGAGAGTTAGTGACTAGACCTGCCCTGCAAGAAATGTTCAAGGTTGTCCTGCAGGGTGAAATGGAAGGACACCAGACAGTAGCTAGAAGCCACACAGAGAAAAAGAAGGCCTAAATAAAGGTAAATACAAAGGGGAATTATAAATGCTAGCATTATTATAACTGTGGTTTGTAACTGCACTTTTTGTTTTTTATATGATTTAAGAGACTAGCAGACTTAGAGATAAAAACTATTGGTGTAAAAACTAATAGTACTGTAACTGGTTTGTAACTGTAAATATTGTTTTCTACATAATTTAAGAATCTAATGCATGTAAATGAATTATTAATTTATATTTTTGGGCACATATGTCTAAAGATATAATTTTAGAGAAATAAAAAATATTGTGAGCAAATGAAAATGGAAACACAACATACCAAAACTAATGGGATGTAGCCAAAGCAATTCTAAGAGGGAAGTTTATAGCAATAAATGCTTCCATCGAGACAAAAGAAAGCTCTCAAATAGACAGCATAACTTTGTTCCTCAAAGAACTAGAAAAGGAAGGACAAACTAAGCCCAAAGTTAGTAGAAGACAGCCTAGAAATAAACTGTATCTTGCAGATACAGTCACATGATTTTGGACAAGGATGCTGATATCATTCACTGGGGAAAAGACAGTCTTTTTGACAAATGGTGCTGGAAAAACTGGATGTAAAGAATGTAAGGAATCATGTAAAGAATGAAGCTGGACCCTTACCTAACACCATATACAGTCCAGTCCCCCCTTATCTATTGTTTTGCTTTCTGTGACGTCAGTTACTTGTAGCCAACTGTAACTGAATGATATTATTAAAATATTAAATGATAAAATTTCAGAAATAATCAATTTATAAGTTTTAGATTGCACACTGTTCTGAGTGGCATGATGAAATCTTGTGCCAACTTGCTCCATCCTGGCCAGGACATGTACCTTGGCTTTGTTCATGTGGCCACACTATATATCCAACCTGCCTGCTAGTCACTTAGTAGTAACCTTGGTTATCAGATTGGTTATCAGAGGGAGAGAATGACCATATTCACATAAATTTTATTATAGTATATTGTTATAATTGTTCTATTGTATGTTAGTTATTGTTGCTAATCTCTCACTGTACCTAATTTATAAATTAAGCTTTATCACATATATAAAAAACCCAGATGATACAAGGTTTGGTACTATTGGCATGGTTTCAGTCATCCACTGGGAGTGTTGGAACATATTCCCCATAAATAAAGGGGGACTGTGTATAAAAGTTAATGGAAAATGGATCAAAGAACCTAGATGTAAGACCAAAACTGATTAAACTCTTAGAAGAAAACCCAAGACAAAAGTTTCACAACAATGGATTTGGCAATGATTTCTTGGGTAGGACACCAAAAGCACAGATAGCAAAAGAAAAAATAGACAAATTGAGTTTCATAAACATTAAACATGTTTGTGCATCAAAAGTCACTATTAACAGCCCTGGCTGGTGTGGCTCAGTGGATTGAGTGCTGGCCTGCGAAGCAAAGGGTTGCTGCTTCCATTCCCAGTCAGGGCACAGGCCTGGGTTTTGGGCCAGGTCCCAGTTAGGGGTGTGCAGGAGGCAACCGATCTCTGCGTCTCCTGAACAGTGATGTTTCTCTCCCTCCCTTCCCTTCTCTCTAAAAATAAAGAAATCAAATCTTAAAAAAGAAAACAGACACTGTTAACAGAGTAAAAAGATAATCCAGAGAATGAAAGAAAATATTTGCAAATTATATATTTGATAAGGGACGAATATGCAGGACCCTAAAAATCAATCATAAAAACCAAACAACCCTGTTCAAAAATTGGCAAAGGACTTGAATGGGCATTTCTCTAAAGAAGTTATACAAATGGCCAAAGAGCCCATCAAAAGAATCTCAACATCATTAATCATTAGGGGAATACAAACCAAAACTACAATGATATATTACTTCCTACCCATTAGGATGGCTACTATAAAAAACCAAACAAAAGCAGAAAACAATATTGGCTAGATTATGGAGAAATTAGAACTCCTGTGCACAGTTCATAGGAATGTATAAGGTATAGCCACTGTGAAAAAGAGCATGCAGTTTCCTTAAAAAAATGATTTTCTAGGCATATACCCAAAAGAATTGAAAGCAAGGTCTCAAAGAGATATTTGAATACCTATAGTTGTAGCAGCACTATTCACAATAGCTAACATGTACAAACAACCCTGTATTTATCAATGCATGAATGGACAAACAAAATGTGCTATACACATACAATGAAATATTATTCATACTCAAAGAGGAAGAAAATTCCACAACATGCTACAGCATGAATGAAACTTGAGTGTGTTATGCAAAGTGAAATAAGCCAGTCACAAAAAGTCAAATGCTATATGATTCCACTTATATGAGGCACTTAAGTGTAGACAACATCATTGGGACAGAAAGTACAATGGAGGAAGGGGAGAATGAAGAGTATTATTTAATAGGTGTAGAGTTTTCATTTTACAAGATGAAAAGATTGATGGGGATGGACGGTCGTGATGGTCGCAGAGCAACGTGAATGTACTTAATACCACTGAACTGCACACTTAAAATGGTGAATTGATAACTGTTATGTGTATTTCACCACAATAAAAAATCTGCAAAAAATTGGGTGAGCATAACATTACAGCTCTAATTGAGTGAAAAAAAAAAAACTATCAATAAATGACCACATTTACCTGGTCATTCATTTTCTGGAAGGAGCTATTGACACTTGTTCTTATACTGCCCTGTACCTGAGTTCCCCGTTTCCAACTTCTTTTAAATGCTTTCTCTTTCCTCCAGTAAGACCAGTACTGGTCACAGGGATAGGTTAAGGTTATTCACCTCACTGTGGCCTAGTTAGAAGGACATTGCATGATTAATTAATCAGCCCAATGAATGATTGACTAGGTAGCATCTGGACCTTGGGCTTTTGATATTCTGATAATTGACCAAGAGCTGTCTTGGATGCTTTGGACAATTCAAATGCAGTTCAAAAGAATTTCCCGGTGTTGTTTTAATTCAAAAAAATTGTCAATTAAGTGAAGTATTAATTAGGATGAGGTGAAGCTACTATAACAAAGTGACCTAATAACAAATCAGTGGATGAAAGAAGTTAGAGGCTTACTTTCCTCTCACTTAAAATTCTGAGGTGTGTGTTCCAGGTTGTCAGACAACCCGTTTCCACTTGGTTAGAAAGTGGTGCTGGTGCATCTGGGTTCCTGTCATACACCATTCCACCTCAGAGCATGGAAAAGTTGCTGGGCCAGTTTTGAGGGCCAGGTCTGGAAGTATCTCACACACACACACACACACACACACACACACACACACACAAAATTTCTTTTCCTATCCACTTTGGGAGAACTTAGATATATACATACACTGGACTGCAAGAGGGACCGGGAAATGTCCATGGTTGGGCAGCCATGTTCTAGCTACAGCTCTCTGATTAGGGAAGAAGGAGAGAATGGATTTTGGTGGGCAGTTAGTCATCTCCACCACAGTGCCTACTGGTCGATGTTAGGTAAAGGGGGCTGCAAAAGAAACACCAAGAAAACATTCTTCCTGCTCTCCAGAAAGACTCTGATCTAAACTACAGTACAGGCCAGCTGATGATAAGTGCTCTTATAAAATTCAAAAGACTATAGGTATGTAGGGAGAAGGAGATGAATTCTGACTGAGAGACTCATAAAAAATTTTTGTAGGATAAGAGTTTTTCCGGGACCATGAAGGAAGCATAAAACATCAATTTACTAAAATAAAGAGTATTTCTGATATAGGAGTATCTTAAGTAAAGGCTAAGAGGCCCCAAAGTAAAGAGATTGTTTAAAGAATAGCAGGTAGCCCTGGCTGGTGTGGTTCAGTGGATTGAGTGCTGGCCTGTGAACCAAAGGGTCTCTGGTTTGATTCCCAGTCAGGACACATGCCTGGGTTGCGGGCCAGGTCTCCTGTAGAGGCTGCATGAGAGACGACCAACATTTGCATTTTTTCCCCTCTCTTATCCCATGTCTAAAATAAATAAATAAAATCTTAAACAAATTAAAAAATGGCAGGTAAATTAATGGGGTCAGGAAGGAAGAAAGAGTTAGAGATATCTTAGGAGATAAGGTATATTAGGGTCGGATTGTGGAGGACTTTGAATTCCAAGCTATGAGGTCTGGTTTTATCGACCTAATTCAGTGGAAAGCCAGTGAATATTCACTGTTTTCAGAATGAAAAGTCTGATAGTGATATGGATGAGGATGGGGATGTCAAGGGGACCACTTAGAAAGCCAGAGAGACATTCCTGAAACAGAGTGAATAGAATTTGGTTAACTGCTGTATGGGGGATGGAGGAGGCCTGGAAGGAAACACAGACAATGCACACACAGATTCACACCAAGTGCTTTGCCTTGGTGTGGGCAAAGCCATCCTGAATGTCTAGGGACTTGGGAAATTAGGCGTGAAGCAAATGGATGAAGGGAGATGAGAGAGCATCATGTTGGTTTTCACCAAATTCACCTGGAATAATCCCCTTTCCTCCTAGATAGAGCATCTATTCTTCATAGTTGACATTTGTGTAGAATGTGCCTTCTCCCAAGAGATGGGTCAGAAAGTGTAAAACAGTTCTGGCCAATTTATTGAGGATAAGTGTAAGAACAGAGGCTTCTTTTTCAAGAAACTATATTTTATTTATTTATTTTTAGAGAGAGGGGAAAGGGGGAAGAAAGAGAGGGAGAGAAACATCAGTGAATGGTTGCCTCTTGTGCACCCCCTACTGGGGACCTGACCCACAAGCCAGGCATGTGCCCTGACTGGGAATCAAGCCGGCAACACTTTGGTTCACAGGCCAGTATTCAACCTCCTGAACCATACGAGCCAGGGTGAGAAGCTTCTTCGTAGTAAAATTACATTCAATTAAACTTAAATTAACATCTACTTGTTGAATGTTTGCCACGTGCAGCAGTAGCTGAGAAGAGCATAGCAATGAAGAGGTAGGTAGTTCCTCAGCCTGCAGTTACTTATTTTCACTTGCAGCCCCTCGACCTGCTGCTATTCTCTTCAGAGCAGACTTCACTTCCTTGTTCCTCAGTGTATAGATGACTGGGTTCAGTAATGGAGTGACAACAGTGTAAAATACAGCCACTGCCCCATCCAAGGGACTCTTGGAGCCTGGCCTGAGGTAGATGAAAATACAGGGGACATAGAAGACTGTGACCACAGTTAAATGGGATCCGCAGGTGGAGAAGGCCCGTCGCCGCCCTTCTGCAGTGCGTATCTTCAGGATGGCATGGACTATGTTGGCATAGGAGAGTAGAATTAACATGAAGCAACTGGCAGCCACTACCCCAATGTCCACAAAGGTCACAAGCTCGTTGACACTGGTGTCAGTACAGGCCAGCCTCAATACTGCAGGAATGTCACAGATAAAGTAATCCACCTGGTTGGGCCCACAATAGGGCAGGCGGAAAGTCAGAACGGCTTGGATAGATCCATGGATGGAGCCAGCCACCTAAACTCCAGCCACAAGGATAGTGCATAACTTACCATTCATGAGCATGGGGTAGTGCAGGGGCCGACATATTGCCAGGTACCTGTCATGGGCCATCGGGGTGTAGAGGAAGCACTCAGTGCTACCCAGAAAGTGACAGAAATACAACTGAGCCACACAGCCACCAAATGGGATTGCTTTGGTGGCAGGAGTAAAATCCAGTATTAGGCAAGGAACAATGACCGAGGAGAGCCACATGTCCAGGAACGAGAGCACACTCAGGAGAATGTACATGGGGCGAGCATGCAGCGTTGGGTCAGCCCACACGGTGAGCAGAATGAGCAGGTTCCCCAGCTGAGTCAGGATGTAAATGATGAAGAAGACCAGGAAGAGGAGGGTCTTCAGATTTGGGGGGTGAGATAAGCCCAAGAGGATGAAATGTGTCACCACGGTGTCCAGGGATGTGTTTACGGTCTTTCCCATGTTTTTCTGGAGTCTGTTAAGATGAAGGGTGAAGTCAGACAAGGGAAAGACAGCACAGGGAGGTGGTGAGAAAATTCTTCTGTCTGATGAATAATGCCTAGGAGTTCTGAGAGAAACTGAAGAGTATTAAAACAATTTTTTAAAAGAAGAGGGTGTTGCCATTAGTTATTTTGGTTTACTTGATAAGAGAAACAGTCAAGAAGGTAGTTTGTTTCCTAGATGGATGGCAACTTATCTATGGGGATACTTAGAAGTGGAATTTGACAGATTAAGGAACTGAGTGAGAAGGACTTACAACTCCAACCAAAAAGTGTTCACAAAGAGCGGCTAATGTGGAGGCTGAGTAGTGTGGAACTCGTCTCCCACAATTACTACATCTACTTTCCCTCCACTTACCATCACTGCAATGCTTCCTCTTTGCCCTCAGCTAAATTCTGTCTTCTCACACTGGCTGGTGTGGCCCAGTGGATGGAGTGCCAGCCTGCTAACCAAAGGGTCACAGGTTCACTTCCCACTGAGGGCACATGCCTGGTTGCAGGCCAGGTCCCCAGTAGGGGGTGGGTGAGAGGCCACCATACATTGATATTTTACTCCCTCCCTTCCCCTCTTGAAAAATAAACAAAATCTAAAAAAATAAATAAATAAAGAAAATCACGTGTCTCCACAATAGCATGCGAAAATATTAATTATCTGGCCCTCACCACTCCAGCACAGCACTTTTACTTATCACCCTCACCCCTCACAATTCTTTGTTACTGTTAAAATGCACAGGACTCCTGCGGGCTTTCTCAGTAGCACGCTCCTGTGCACGGGCTGCCTTGTCTGCTTCCTCATCCACATAATGCTCCCTTCACCACGATTCCTTTACAAAGGCTTTCCTGATTCCCAAGAACCATGCTTACACTTTCCAGAGCACGTGTGACACTATGGTGCCATTGCCTAAATTCTTAACGTATCCCTCATTACTCATCCATCTTGCACTGCACAAGTGATAATTATTTTCTAAATCACTGAGAGGCTGATTGAAGGGGTGTCACCAAACCCCACTGATCTGACACAGTGCTTCTGTCTCTGCTTGATCTTTTTCACCAGAGTCTTGGCTCACGTGGATGGCAAGGGACTATCTCATTCTTACGAAATATGTGTCTAGTTTTATTATAACAAACGAAATGGACATTTCTGTTTTTTTATTGCATCAGGATACTGCTTATACTGATTGATAGATTTATGTGGTCCAATGGTTTAGGTTGGATTTCCTGTAGAGAGTTATAGATGAATTATTATTGTTTATTATAAAAGCATTGGTTAATGCAGGACTTGATGTTTAGTTTGTGTGATATATATGCCTTGAAAGAATTTGAAATACCTAATTCAGATGATAAGAAAAGATAGAGGAATAAAATGTGCTTATTTCATTCCTTTTGTTGAATATCCACGCACTAGGGTTTGAGATACAGTCATCTGTCATTTAACTATAAAATATCTTTGTAATTTAAATGACTATTTTCGGGAAGCAATTAAAATGGTAACAGAGTAAATGTAAATAACAAGTAAGTATTCATATGTGTGCCAATTTAATCTCCATCAGAAAATTCTGAGAGATTTTATATTGGTCATTTTCTAAGATTACTTAATTCCTATACTAATACTTAACAGATATTAATAGTATTGATAATACTTAATATAGCTGTCTCTTCAGGGTCCATAGAAAACGTGAAGCATGCCCTTTGCCTACAAGGAAGGAAGAAATACCAGATTGTTACTGCTTGATTCAGAGAATTGGAACACAGTGTATTTGAAAATGGATGGGAAGACTCGTTGTTATTTCCTTAGCTAGGCTATAGAAAAGAGAATGAGTCAGGATTAAGATTATGCATAAAATATTGAACCTACAACCTAGGTTTGTGCCCTGAATGAGAATTGACCCCACAGTCTTTTTGTGTATAGGATGATGCTCTAATTGACTGAGGCACCCAGTTGGGGCAAAGTATTTTAAAATTTTCCAAGTTTTAGACTCTTTGATGTTGCTAAAATCATGTAAAATAGTTGGAATTTAAATATAAAAGCTCAAAAAATAGCCAAGGTTACAATTCAATATAGAAACTATCTGGACACAAGGGCCCAGTGACATTAGAGGAGAAAGAACACACGTTTAGAAAGAATTATCCCGGGAGTGCTAGGGAGAGGCTGTGGGGACAGGGTGAAAGGTGGTGCTGAGAGGATGAGGACGGGCCGGGGTGCTGCCAAGAGCGCTTTTCAGAGAACTCTGCAGAGCCGTGGGGTCACAGAATAGGCTGCTTTCTGTGCACCCCGCCCCTCCCAATCAGGCCAGTTTGGTGTGAGAACATCCAGCTATGGGAAACGTTTGATTTCTATAATGAACTGTGGGATGTGGGCCGTCAGTGAACGGTTATGAGATCCTGAAGGTGAGGGATAAAGACTGGCCCAGTGTTGTGTGAGACAAACTAGGATTAGGACTGCTGTTTACTCCTTGGAGAAGACCCAGCCCAAACCTGTTTCTACAAATATTCCTTTCCCTTCACATTCATTCACTGTTATACATCCTGGTGGAGCTAGGGCAGAGTTCGGGAAATGGGGACAGAGTTTGGGGTGGCCTAGACATATTTATCTCTTTCCACTAGAGGATATTCTTGCCTTTCTACCAAGTTTTAAAAAAAGAGCTTGCATAAGGAAAAGCACTTAGTATCTTTTTCACTAGAGAAAGAAAAGGTTACCCATTTGGCGTGTGTTTGCAGAATTACCAAAGCATCTTCTTCACAACCTCTATGATTTTATCACTGTCCAATCTTGCCCTTTATCATTGCACTGGAGAAAAAAAAGGGGAACTGAAAATAAAATAGTGTTAAGATTTTTTTGAGTCATTTTTCTCAATATAAAGAAGAAATTCCATATATTTGGAAGGAAGAACCTTAATTCTAGCAGTTTGGTAAGGAATTGAAGAAGAGGATGAAAAAAAGAGACTGGTTAAATTAATATGTGAACCAAATAACAGAAAATTTTAAGTTTCAAAATTAGTGACCTCATTTTGAAAGTTGGTGGTCTTAGGATTGTTTTTCCATCCCTTTAGACTCATATGCACAGAGCTGTGAAATGATGTAGGAGGCTGGCTGACCTTGAATGGATGCTCCAGCAAAGAGAAAGATGTCCTTCAGAGATTCAGTTTAGCCTATTGTGAAGAGCTCCTATGTCTGTTTTTGGAAGGCTTTAGAATTCTTTTAGGCCCTGGCTGGTGTGGCTCAGTGGATTGAGCGCTGGCCTGAGAACCAAAGGATCACCAGTTCGATTCTAAGTTAGGGCACAGGCCTGGGTTGCGGTCCAGGTTTGCAGTGGCGGGGTAAATGAGAGGCAACCACACATTGATGTTTCTCTCCCCTCTTTCTTTCTCTTTTCCCCTCTCTAAAAATAAATGAGTAAATAAACTCTTCTTAAAAAAAGTATTCTTTTAGTAGTTTACCTGGCAAGTCAATATTCAGAAATTGTGAGAGTGTTTGCCTTTCAGGGCTCTTTGAGGAGAGCGACTTTTATATTGCTTGAGTCATATTTTACATTTGTTTTCATCACCTGTTGCCTGTGTTGCTTCCAATAAAAGGGGGAAAAAAGCACCCTACTGTCAAGAGATTTGAATTCTAATCTGAGGAGAAATTCTACTCTAAAGTATTTCCTTAATGAGATCTTCCCTAGCCAAATCCTTATTATTTTATTTTGGGAGAGAGTGTTTCTAGTAGATCCCTGGAAGTTAGGCTGTGGGGAATAACCTGGTTTATTGTTTATTTCCCTTCACTGGAGTTCATGAGAGGAGGTCAGTTTGCCTACTGTGCAATCGCCAACACCAGTACCTTGCCTGGCACAGAGCAGGGTCTCAAGAACAACTCGGGTATATGAAAAAGAGAAATTGCCACACATATTAAACACCATAGGCAGAAAATAAAAAGCCATGCTTTGAAATATGAACTTCTAATTTAAAATTACCAGGGATCAATTTGATATCAAATTGATTTTCATATCTGTGTGCGCATACAGTGTCAGTAGCTCTGGGCATTCATTTATTTATCTTAATAAAAGTTAATGTTAGTCTGCCCTGCCCAGAGTGGCTCAGTTTGTTGGAGTGTCATCTGGTTGACCAGAAGATTACAAGTTTGATTCCTGGTCAGGTCACATAGCCAGGTTTCAGGTCCCATCCCCAGTCAGGGTGTGTATGAGAAAGTGGTCAGTAGATATTTCTCTCTCACACTGATGTTTCTCTCTCTCCCTCTTTCTTTGAAGGCAATGAGACTTCTGGCCAAGATGGCGGCGTAGGTAGACACACTGTGCCACCTCGCACAACAAAAATTAAGGACGACAAAAACTTTAGAAACAAAAACCAACCGGAACTGGCAGAAAATTGAACCGTACGGAAGTCCGACAACCATTCATCCAGACCCATAAGAGGGACCGAGTTGGTGGCCAGTGGAGAGGAGTCGTGGCAGGAAAAAGGGGAGGCTGGTGGATGGGGTGGGCAGGCGGTGCCTGGCAGACCCCGGGCGCAGGGTGACAGCAGGCATACCCAGTGAGGTGCGCAAGGTGGCTGGCTGACCATGGTCACACATTTGTGCACAGATAATCCAGGTGAAGCTGGGGAGTGAGACAGACTGTACAACCCAGGGTCCCAGCACAGGGAAACAAAACCTAAAAACACCAATTGAAAACACTTTGTGGGGTTGAGGTCCTGGGAGAGACTGCCAGCCTCACAGGATAGTTCACTGGAGAGACCCATAGGATCCTAGAATGTACACAAGCTCACCTGGGAATCAGCACCAGAGGGGCCCAGTTTGCTTGTGGGAAGTGGCAGAAGGGACTGAAACCCAAGACAGAGTGGAGCAAGCACCATTGTTCCCTGTCTGACTCCTCCACATACAGCGTCACAACCCAGCAATGTGGGTTGCCCTGCCCTGGAGAACACCTAAGACTCCGCCCTTCATATGTAACAGGTGTGACCAGACCAAAAAAAAAAAAAATAGTCCAAACAGAAGAACAGATCAAAGCCCCAGAACAAATACATCTAAGGAAAATGAACAGGGACTAATAGAGATGGGAGGAAAACTGGGACTCAAATCAATGGAGTGGACCAGAAGGAAGAAAGAAATAACCAAACAGAAAACAATGAAGAAACAAGAATTCAAAAAAATGAGGAGAGGCTTAGGAACTTCCAGGACATCTTTAAATGTCCCAACATTCGAATTATAGGGGTACCAGAAGGGGAAGAGGAAGAGCAACTGAAAAACTTATCTGAACAAGTAATAAAGGAGAACTTCCCCAATTTGGCAGAGAAAATAGACTTCCAGGAAGTCCAGGAAGCTCAGAGAGTCCCAAAGAAGTTGGACCCAAGGAGGGACACACCAAGGCACATCGCAATTACATTAGCCAAGATTAAAATGAAGGAGAGAATTCTAGAAGCAGCAAGGGATAAGGGGACAGTGACCTACAAAGGAGTTCCCATCAGACTGTCAGCTGATTTCTCAAAAGAGACCTTCCAGGCAAGAAGGGGCTGAAAAGAAGTATTCCAAGTCATGAAAGGCAAGGACCTACATCCAAGATTGCTCTATCCAGCAAAGCTTTCCTTTAGAATGGAAGGGCAGCTACAATGCTTCCCAGATAAAATCAAGTTAAAGGAGTTCATCATAATCAAACCTTTATTATACGAAATGTTAATGGGACTTATTTAAGAAAAAGAAGATAAAAAAGAAGATAAAAATAGGACAGTAAAAAGACAGCAAACTCACAGATATTACCAACCACACCTAAAACAAAAGCAAACTCAGCAAACAACTAGAACAGGAACAGAAACACAGAAATGGAGATCATATTGAGGGTTATCAACAGGTGAGTGGGAGGCGGAGAGAGGGGGATAAGTAGAGAGAATAAGTAGCATAGATGGTAGGTAGAAACTAGATAGGGGGAGGGCAAGAATATTATGGGAAATGTAGAATCTAAAGAACTTATGACACATGGACATGAACTAAAGGGGGGGAAGCAGGTGGGAGGGGGTGTGCAGAGTGGAGAGGAGTGAAATAGGGAAAACGGGACAACTGTAATAGCATAATCAATAAAATATATTAAAAAATAAAAATAAAAAATGAAAAAAACAAAGCAACGAAAAAAACGTCCTCGGGTGAGGACAAAAACATGTTAATGTTAATCTGAGTAATACTGGGGAACTAGTTAGAAGTGAAGAAATTAAGCCTGCAGTGTGATATAAGCTTTAGGAGCCTCTTCAGTAAGATGATGGAACTGGACAAAGACTGCATGATTCTTAAGATTCCTTTTCATTCAAAATTACTAAGGAGGATGATTTGTATTGGGTGTGTGTGTGTTTAACATTGCAAAGCTACATCTGGCCACAAGATGGCAGTATTATCTGCGTTATAACCAAGTACTATACTGTGTGCTATATGGAGCAAATAGAAATAATCAATCCAGAGGGCCCATGAGGGATATAAATTCCTGTAGCAAAAATACTGTAGGTGAGGGGTACATTAGCTTGGGAAAACCAAGTGTGAAAGAGATAATTTCCTTTTGCCATAATGGGGAATAGTTTGAAGTACGGCTTCCTTCCTTCCTTCTTTCCTTCCTTTCTTCCTTTTCATTTAGTTTTCACCTCTCCTTACTTTGTTCCCATGTCTTTTTTTCAAGTTCTCATTTTGTTATATAAAAAGTGACAAGTCAAATGAAACAGATGTGAGAAAAGGTTAACATGTTCACCATTTGCTTTAAATCTCAACCTTCTGAAGTATCTAAAGTTAATAATAGCTTCCTTTGCTGTTTCACATTTCTTCCTCTATATTCATACATATATTGTATTTCTTTAGATATTTAATATATTTTATTGATTATGCTATTGCAGTTGTCCCATTTCCCCCCTTCATTCCCGTCCACCCTGCACAACCCCTTTCACCCACATTTCCCCCTTTTAGTTGATGTCCATGTGTCATAAATTCTTTAGATTCTACATTTCCCACACTATTCTTGCCCTCTCCCTGTCTATTTTCTAGCCACCATCTGTGCTACTTATTCTCTGTACCTTTTTGCCCTCTCTTCTCCCCTCTCCCTCCTGTTGCTGACCCTCCACGTGATCTCCATTTCTGTGTTCCTGTTCCTGTTCTAGTTGTTTGCTGAGTTTGCTTTTGTTTTAGGTGTGGTTGTTAATATCTGTGAGTTTGCTGTCTTTTTACTGTCCTATTTTTTATCTTCTTTTCTTAGATAAGTACCTTCCCTTTAACATTTCGTATAATAAGGGCTTGGTGATAATGAACTCCTTTAACTTGACTTTATCTGGGAAGCATTGTAGCTGCCCTTCCATTCTAAATGAAAGCTTTGCTGGATAGAGCAATCTTGGATGTAAGTCCTTGCCTTTCATGACTTGGAATAGTTCTTTCCAGCCCCTTCTTGCCTGGAAGGTCTCTTTTGAGAAATCAGCTGACAGTCTGATGGGAACTCCTTTGTTGGTGACAGTGCCCTTATGCCTTGCTGCTTCTAGAATTCTCTCCTTCATTTTAATCTTGGCTAATGTAATTATGATGTGCTTTGGTGTGTCCCTCCTTGGGTCCAACTTCTTTGGGACTCTCTGAGCTTCCTGGAGTTCCTGAAAATCTATTTCCTTTGCCAGATTGGGGAAGTTCTCCTTTATTATTTGTTCAAGTAAGTTTTCCAGTTGCTGCTCTTCCTCTTCCCCTTCTGGTACCCCTATAATTCGAATGTTGGGACATTTAAAGATGTCCTGGAGGTTCCTAAGCCTCTCCTCATTTTTTTTGAATTCTTGTTTCTTCATTCTTTTCTGTTTGGTTGTTTCTCTCTTCCTTCTGGTCCACTCCATTGATTTGAGTCCCAGTTTTCCTCCCATCACATTTCTTTCTTTATATTCATACATCTATTGTATTTCTTTAGATATTAAAAAAATCTTGCCCTGGCTGGTGTGGCTCAGTGGATTGAGTGCCAGCCTGTGAACAAAAGGGTCACAGGTTTGATTCCTAATCAGGACAGATGCCTGGGTTGTGGGCCAGGTCCCCAGTAAGGGGCGCAGGAGAGGCAACCACAGATTGATGTTTCTCTCCCTGACTTTCCCTCTCCCTCCCCTTTCTCTAAAAATAAATAAATAAAATCTTAAAAAAATTATAAAAATATCTCATTGACTATTGGGAGATACATTTAGGCGGTAGAAAACCTTTCCCATCTGTTCAGTAATGTCACAAAAATCAACACCATCATCATTAGCATGCACACACACACACACACACACACACACACAAACATGTACATAGAAAGAGAAACTCATTATAGAGAGATTGACCACTTCTGCCTTTGCTTTATGCCATTTTCCCATTTCTCATTTCTGTTCTTTACACACAATTCTATTGTTCAATGTTCACAGAATCACTTGGACTAAAACCTGTGGATTCATCTGTAGAAAATATACATGTAAATGCACTTGAATAAGGGAACTCAGAGCATCTTATGGGGAAGCTGAAAGTCACCCGTTCAGGAAAGGAGCTCCTCCCCTCGTGTATGTTCTGGGGTTTGCATCCAGATTGAACTTTGTCCCTCACCCACAGGAAGGAGGGATGACCTGCTGGCTCCAGTGGCTCAGGGGCAGCATGCAGTGTCTGGGTCTGGCTCATGGTGTCCTGCTTCTGATGTGGGGAGTTTTCCTTCTTCATGTTTTCATGACAATGGGAGGTAAGTCTCAAGTTAAATAGGAAACATAGTTGGGAATTTTCAAAATCACTTTCTTACAGGTAAATTAAATGGTTGCAACCTCTTACACTTTTACTAAAAGAATCTTTCCCCATGTACATTTTCCTTGTGTGGTGCTAACTGTCTTTGTCCTCACCCCTGTCCTTGTCCTTTTCCTTCTCTTTTTTAGCACAGTTTATTTCCATCTAAGGAACTTTTCTGCCAAAGGCAGTTTTTTGTGACTACATGGAAACCAAGCTTTTAAATACTGATGTAGCTTCCAGGAGTGCTGCTTTGGTAACGGTCATGTGTCTCCTCATAGGCACAGCGGGACAAAGCGTTCAGCAGCCTGCTGAGGTGACAGCTATGGAAGGAGCCTCTGTCCAGGTCAACTGCAGCTACCAGACGTCTGCGTTCAACGGGCTGCTCTGGTACCAACAACGTGACGGTGGAACACCCATATTTCTTTCTTACCATGTTCTGGATGGTTTGGAGAGAAGAGGTCATTTTTCCTCATTCCTCAGTCGCTCTGATACATACGGTTACCTTCTTCTGAAGGAGCTCCAGGTGAAAGACTCTGCCTCTTACCTCTGTGCTGTGAGTGACACGGTGACTGTGAGGCCCCTTCAGTTGCACCAAAATTCAAAGGCAGCCAGGCAGTGAGAAGTTACATTTCCTGAGTGTATGCCTGCTCTGGGTTAAGACAGGGGAGTTTAGAGCCAGTCTTCTTGGATTTACAGCCCATTTTAAGAGTACCCTTTCTTGCATTGTATTCAAATTTTCAATGAAGTTTGTTAAACATTACATCCTTACTGTCAACTGGATTTAGAGAATGAATAATTATTACTGTGTCTTTGTTCTCACCCAAGGCAAAGCTGACCAAAGCATAGGTCAAATTGTAGGTTATTTGGCTATCAAAATTGAGGGCTCGTCAAGTTAAAGGAAAGTATAGTTAGTCATATGTTACATAATTTGTTTGGCATCGAAGATTAAAGGACATTATCTTTGCATGAACTTTTTAAAATCCTCATTAGAGGATTTTGTTTATGGATTCTAAAAAGAGAGAAACATCGATGTGAGAGAGAAGCATTGATCAGTTGCCTCCCATATGTGCCACTATGGGGGATCGAACCTGCAGCTTAGGTATGTGCCTTGACCAGGGATCAAACCTGCAACCTATTGTTGTATCAGATGATGCTCCAACCAGCTGAGGCACCTGGACAGGACTCTTTGGGTAAACTTTTGAGACAGAAGTTGAATGGACATAATCGTGTTAGAAAGCAATCTAACATTATAAATCAAAGCCATTAAAATATTCATATTCTGTTTACTGGATAATCCTATTTTTGAACTCTCACTTAAAGAGAGGGAGGTTAGAAAAGAGGGTTAGGTTTAGAGGCTTTGGACTTTGGAGTGCTTATACAGTATCACTATTCATTAGAGTAAAATATGGGCAACAGTCTTAAGTAAGTTATGATCAATGGAACATTTTAAAGGTATGTTAGTTTACTGCTGCGTAACAAATGATCACAGCACCCATATGTTTACTTAGATCTGTAGGTTAAACGTCCAGGCAGTTTCAACTGTTTCCATGCTTAGGATATCAGAAGTTAAGGTGTTGGCTGGCTGAGTTCTTATCTGGAACTCAGGGCCTTTGTCCAAGTTCATTTCTATTATTGTCAGAATTCAGTTTCTTGTGCTTGTAGGACTGAGGTCCTCATTTCCCTGCTGTTTTTGGGCTTGGGGCATCTTCAGCTTTGTCAGGTCACTGGCATTCTTTCTCATGCAACCCCCTACATCTTTAAACCAGCAGCAACACTTCTAGTCTTTCTCATGTTTGGAATGTTTTGGCTTCATCTTCTGCCTTCTTCCTCTGCCCCAGACAGAGAAAATTCACGTACATTTAAAATCTCATGTGTGGACTTCTGGTCAAGGTGGAGGTGTAGGTGAACATGGCTCACCTCCTCACACAACCATATCAAAATTACAACTAAAGTATAGAGCAACCATCACTCAGAACCATCAGAAATCAAGGTGAATGGAAGCCTGACATCTACGGAATTATAGTAACCACATCCATCCAGACTGGAAGGAGGGGTGGAGACATGGACTGAGCTGGTGCTACACTCCTGTGTGGTGGATAAAAATTTGGGAGGGGTATTTCGGGAGGGAGGGGTTCCAACCCCAAACTAGGCCCCCCAGCCGAGTTCCAGTGCCAGAAAAATGAGTCCCCATAATTTCAGGCTGCAAAAAGCAGCAGGGATTGAGTTGGTGGAAGAAACGTCTAGAGTCCCAAGCAGTTCCTCTTAAAGAACCCACACATGGACTTATTCAGGCTTACTCCCTCTGAGCTGCAACAGTGGGGCAGCAGCTTGAAAGGCACTAGTGGCATGAAGGGAAGAGGTGAAGTGTCTGGCATCATCAAGACAAGTGCTGGAGGACAGCTTTCTCCCAGATAGAGTGGGGAGGAGAGGCCAGTGTTCCTTTTCTTATCCTTCCCCTAGAAAGCCACAGAGCTTTCTTCAACCTGGCTAACACTGTTTGCTCCACCCTGGTGATTCCCTGAGGCTCAGCCCCACCCAACTTACAAGTCCACCCAAGCAAGCTACTGACAGTGGCTGGCGCTGTTGGGCCTGGCCTTTGGGATCGCTTTCCCTTTCCTTATTTTTTGCCTATTTTCTTTGTTCTGTGGAGGACCCCTGTTATGTTGGTAGCATTTATAGTGGGTACAGCCTAGTGTGTGTTTATTGCCTTCCATTGGTGGAACCCCACCAGGGCCTATAACATTTGCTGGCCCCATACCCTTTTCTCCTCAACATCAAACTCCACACACGGTCTCTCCATCTTTTACATCACAAAAGTGGATACATGTTGTATTACATTTCAGTACTTCATTCCTTTATTACTTAATAATATTCCATTTTATGGATATACTATGTTTTGTTTATCCATTTAACAATTGATAGACATTTTGTTTTTTCCTGCTTTTTGTCCACTATGAATAATGCTGCAATAAATATTTGTGTACAAGTTTTTTTTTAAAGATTGCATTTATTTATTTTAGAGAGAGGGGAAGGGAAAGAGAGATTGCAATGTAAAGATTGCATTTCTTTATTTTAGAAAGAGAGGGAAAAAAAACATCAGCGTGCATATGCCTGTCACATGCCCCCTGCTGGGAACCTGACCCACAACCCAGGCATGTGCCCTGACTGGAAATCGAACAGGTGACCCTTTGGTTCTCAGGTCAGCACTCAGTCACTGAGCCTCACCAGCCAGGGTGTGTACAAGTGTTTGTGTGGACATGTTTTCAGTTTTCCTGAGTATATGAGTGAATTTTCTGGGTTATGGTGTCTCTGTGTTTAACATTGTGAGGAACTGCCAAATCACACCATTTTACATTCCTATCAGTAATACATGAGGGTTTTAATTTCTTCACATCCTTTTTGACATTTGTCACTGTCTTTCAGTTAAGTCATTACAAAGAATGTGAAGTGGCGTCTCATTGTGATTTTGATTTTACTTCCTTGAAGGCCAATTGTGTTGAAAATACACTCATGCGTTTATTGCCCATTTTGAAGTTGGATTATTTGTCTTTTTATTGTTGAGCTGTAAGTGTTCTTCATATGTTCTGAGTACAAGTTAGACCATTTATATTTAACATAATTACTGATGGGGTTTGGTTTACATCCACCATTTTGCTGCTTGCTTCTTATGCTCATTTTTTGTATCTTTTTTCTTTTCGAATTTGGATTAAAATTTAAAAACATTTTATTTTTACTATTACCTTATTAGCTATGCCACTTTATTTTAGCTGTTTCTCTAGTATTTAGAATACAAGGTCCATCTGGAAAAAGTCCAGCCATTATTAATACAACTGTAACAGGGTGCAGTGAAGGGCTGGGGGCAAATAGGGATTTGGAATGGGGTGCAGAACTCAAGGTGTCCAGGAAATATTAGAAAGATATATAGGATGTCCTCCCCTCCCCTCCTCCCTACGGGTGTGAATTGGGGGAAGGGACACACAGAGCAGGGCCATTGAAAGCTGTTTTGCATAGCAACAGCTTTGCAACTAACCTCTGGCATGTTCATTTAACATATCTATAACCTTTAAGTGGTTTCATAGATATGTTAAATAGCTGTGGCCATGCTTTGAGCCAGGGGGATGGAAATGACTTCTACCCAATATTAACCTGGAGGCAACTCCCCCTGGTTATAGCACCTTTGTGAGAGATTGGAGATGATTGGCTCCTTGCTATGGGGCCCTACCTGTCCAGACTCACTATGGCAGCCCAGTAAAGCTGGAAAGATATGGGAATGCTGGCAGGTGTAATGGATTGTAGGAGGAGTCAGAAATGGGGCTGCAGAGGAAGATTGGTGCGGGGATTTAAAACCAGACGCAGCAGCAATTGAAAAGAGAACCATGCAGCTTTGGCTAGAGTGGGGACCCCCGCAGTTTTGCTGGGAGAGAACCACATGGCTTTGGTAGGGTGGGGACCCCTGCAGCTTTGGCGAGAGTGAGGACTACGAGGTTTTGGGGTGCTTCCTTTTGCCACATGGCTTAGGAAGCAGGAGAGACTTTGCCTGGAAGAAAAGGGGTGAAAGGACTCTTGCTGGTGGGCCATGAGAAGGTGTCACATGGCTTTGGATTAACTGGAGATCCTGGCTGGCGGTGACACGGCTGATGGTGCCAGGAGTCTGAATCATGGACTTCTTCTTTTCCTGAGATATGGTACCTCAGACTAGGGCAGAGGGAGAAGTAAGGACTGTGTGCATCTGTGGGTACCCTAAAAGACTTTAATATTTTAACGAAGACATTGGGTCACTACTTTAAGTCTGTATAGCTTTAAATAAACATTTCCTTTCCTTTTCACAAATCTCTGGCATTGAGAGATGTCTTTCCTCTAGCAGCAGGCATAACAACCTAGCGGGGAGTCCTTTCGGTAATAGTATATCGTACCCCACCTTGGCCCTGTTCTTTAACACAACAAGAACAGTTTGCGTGACATCGACATAACCTGGCAGACAGGAGAGTGGGCTGGAATGTGTGTGTGTGAACAATGACAACTTCACTGTACTAGTCAGTGGGGGTGATAGATGTTGCTGAGTGAGCATGTGTACTGTGTGGCCCTGCATTTAAAATGACTGAGTGAGCAGAGCAACAAATCTACATGAAATTGTGCATTAAGCTTGAACATTCCTCTGCAGAAACTATTCTGATGATTTAGAAGGCCGCAGCTACAGGCAACTGGTGATTGGCAACTTCATGACAATGTGCTCACTCATGCATCAAGTCTCATGCAGAATTTTTTTAACAAAACATCAAATCACCCAGGTGACTCAGTCCCCCCACAAGCCCAGATTTGGCAACCTGCAACTTCAAGCTTTTCCCCAAACTAAAATCACCTTTGAAAGGGAAGAGATTTCAGACCATCACTGAGATTCAGGAAAATGCGACGGGGCAGCTCACGGTGATTGGGAGAACTGTGTGAGGTTCCACGATCCCTACTTTGAAGGAGACTGAGGTATCATTTTTCTATTTACAGTGTTTCTTCTATCTTGTATCTTCCTCAATAAATGTCTCTATTTTTTCATATTACATGGCTGGATACCTTCTGGACAGACACATATATATCTTTAATGTAGTATACTATCAAATAATATCATACCACTGCCTGTATAATATAAGAATCTTTCAAATTGCTGTTTTTTACCAGCATTTTTCTTATTATATTTATATATTTTACTCCTGCATGTTATAAATTCCACTATGTATTATTATTATTTTTTTGCTTTAAGTGTTCAAAATTCTTTTAAGGAGATTTAAAAACTTGCCCTGGCTGGTGTGACTCAGTGGATTGAGCACCAGCCTGAAAACTGAAAGGTCGCTGGTTCGATTCCCAGTCAGGGCACATGCCTGGGTTGTGGACCAGGTCCCCAGTTGGGGATGAGTGAGAGGCAGCCAATTGATATATATCTCACACATCGATGTTTCTCTCCTTCTCTTTCTTCCTGCCTCTCTCTCAAAATAAATAAATAAAGTAAAAAAAGAAACCTGACTGTTTACAAACCTCCTTATATTTTTGCCTTAGTGAAAGAGGTTACCTCATGCAAACAATCTGTAAAGTATAGATTATATATATTTTTCACTTTGATCTTTTATCCAATCTGCAGAAAAAACAAACGAGGAGGGGTCTAGTCAGATATTTCTGGACATTAAGTTAGTTCTAGGCTATAGATTGGGCATTTTGGGAGTTCATGGCTTGGTACCAATTTCTTAATATTCCTGGGTGAGGTTTCAGTTGCCACTGGCCTTTGAATCCCTGGCGTGTATTGCACTGGTTACTACAGCAGCTAAACAAACTGATGTCATGCTAATTGCCAAAGTTTGGAACTCTTCCATAGTTGGAGGGTGCTGGTTTTATTGTCCACTTATTAAATCGCTAAATGAATGAGATTAATCACCTGAAATTCAGTGAAACGGAAAACTTTTAATAACACCCCTGAGTATTCATTGATGGCAAATTCAATTATAGTCATTTGGTGACCACTTCAAAGTCTTATGTCAGGTAGATAAAAATCCCTAAGCTTTCAAGCCTGAAATCCACAGTGTGCAAAATTTTGTGCTCCGTGATTTTACAGTCTAAGCCTCTGTAACATGTTATAAGAGGAGAAATGATTCATTAGCGGAGATACGGTAGTTTACGGTAAGTGTTTGAAGTCAGCGGAAAATCTATTTGCAACAAGCAAACTTTTAAAAGTGAGCCAGAGTTTAATAGTTACTAGCCTAGATTGACTGGATTACAGGAGTTTTCCTCTTTCTGCCTCACCTCTATTGTTAGTTATTTAAGGTGGATTTTGAGGGAGGGAGAGAGGACATAGTGAGATCTTCAAAGGAAGTTTATCCCTCAAGAGTGATAAATGAGCAGTGGTCTTCTTATACACCTAAACTTTCCTAAACCTAAACCACATTCCCATCTTTAAGATCATTACAAGGAAGGTAGTTGTAGTAGTCAGGGTTCTCCAGAGAAAGGTAATCAATAGGATCTATCATCTATCTATCTATCATCTATCTATCCATCTATCCATCTATTCATTTATCTATGTCTATCTATGTCTATGTATCATATTGATCAAAGTAAATTATATGTATAGCGAAAGAGAAAGAGAGGGAGATTTCTTTTAAGGAATGGGCTCATGAGAAGTGAGGCCTGGTTAACCTGAAGTTTTGAGGGCAGGCCAGCAGACTGGAAACACTGGCAGGAGTCAGTCATAGTCTTGAGTCGGAAGGCAGTCCAGAGGCAGAATTCCTTCCTCTGGAAATCTCAGTCTTTTCTTTTAAGGCCTTCCACTGATTGTATTAGGCCTACCCACATTATGCAGGGTACTCTGCTTTACTCAACGTCTACTGATTTAAACGTTAATCACATTTGAAAAAACACCCTTACAACAACACCTAGGCTGGTGTTTGGCCACACAATTAAATACCATGGCTTAGCTACATTGACAAAGAAAATGGACCATCACAATAATTACAGGGATAAAATTATTACTACTTTCCAGTGAAAATAAAATCAAACGATGTGCCCAAATGTACTCAGAGATGTGATAGATGTATTCATTAAAGGATTAAAAAGAAGCAGAATGCAAATTTTTAGATATATTAACTCATAAAATAGGTCTTTATTCATCAGGAGAGTAATAGAACCCAAGACTAACTTGCTTTGATTTGACACAACTTTTTAAAAACTTTTATATTTTCTTTTCTCCCCAGCTTTATTGAAGTACAATTGACAAATAAAAATTCAATATATTTAAGGTAACAGTGTGGTGATTTGATATATGTATACATTGTGACATGATTACCACAATCAAAATACTTTTTTATTTTCATGATACAACATTTTAAGCTTAAAGTTAATATCAGGTCATATGTCTTAAAGTATGCAATTTATTTATATTAACTGAAAATACTTTTCTTCTATAATAAATGTGTTTTGGAATCAGTTCAAGTATAGTTCTAAAGTTCCATGGTAATTACTGATTAAAATAGAAATGGCAAGTAGGCTTAGTTCTGCCATACTTGGCCAGAGAATGACGAAGGTATTGAAAAGGACTCATGCAAAATTACAGAGAATAAAGGATTAAAAAAATCCAAGGACCAACATTAAAAGGGTGGAAATATTTAAACAGAAAACCAGTTACTAATGTCCAAATCAGAGTTTTTAAAAACATTTTGTATTTAAAAATATTTTGTTTTCCTTATTTCATTTCAGGAGGAATTATGAAAGACATGGGTTAAAGAATATCAATCAGCTGAATAATCTCTGCATAATAGGAGAAAACTGGTAAGTTTTACCACCTCTTTCCCTGCTTTGCCTGTCATGCTTGTTGTAGGCTTGCACATGTGTGCACGTACGTTCATGACGTTCAGCAAGACCCTGTCTTAATCACTTGTCTGATATGTTACCTGAGTGTGTGGTGTTTAGAAGTTTAATACAAGGCCTTTTAACTTATGAGAATTATTTTAACCTCTCCTTTGCCTTACAACTCACTATACTTTTTCATTTTGTTGCTTTCTATGAGGGCACCTATATACACACACCACATACACACACATTCTCCAAGATTCCTGAAAATGCCTAGGGTTCTGACTTGTCATCTTTTACATTTTGCCATAGTATCTGTTTCTTTTTTTCTACTTATTAAAAAAAGAATAATTATAGCCTGCATGCAACTCAGGCATATGCCCTGACTGGGAATTGAACCAGTGACCCTTTGCTTCACAGGCCTGTGCTCAATCCATTGAGCTACACCAGCCAGGGCAATAAATAAAATCTTTAAAAAAATCAAACAGTTTTCACCTTTAAGACCCCAGAGCAGCTTTCTTTCTTTCTTTTTTTTTTAATTTCATTTTTAAATTTTATTTATGTATTTTTTGAGAAAGAAGAAGGGAGAGAGAGAAACATCAATGTGTGGTTGCTTTTCTCGTGCTCCCTTCTGGGTACCAGGCCTGCAACCCAGGCATGTGCCCTGACTGGGAATTGAACTGGTGACCCCTTGGTTCACAGGCTGGCACTCAGTCCGCTGAGCCACACCAGCCAGGGCAAAAACTCTTTTGATTCCTTCCTTCCTCTGTGTCTTTGTTTGTTTTTTCCTTTTTCTTCCCTACCTTTCTCTCTCCCTCCCTTCCTTCTTTCCTGGTTCACAATATATTCATAATATGGCCTTTTTATTTAATATATTGTTGACATTCCATGAAAATAGCTTGCAATCTTGGCTGTACATTAGAATCAACAAAGAGCTTTAAAAGGTCTGAATTAATTGTTTGGAATGAGTACTGGGCAGCAAAATTTATAACCACCCCACCTCAGGCATTGAAAATCACTGCTTCAGTATGCATAGATCCAACTCATTCTTATAACAGCTACATAATATTGTGGCTGTACTAAAATTAATTTACCCATTTCTTTTTTTTTTTTAAGATTTTTTTTTATTTATTTATCTTTAGAGGGGAAGGGTAGGAGAGAGGGAGAGGGAGAGAACTATCAATGTACGGTTGCCTCTCGTGTGTCCCCCGCTGGGAACTGGCCTGCAACCCAGGCATGTGCCCTGACTGGGAATCGAACCGCGATCCTCTGGTTCGCAGGCCTGCGCTCAATCCACTGAGCTACACCAGCCAGGGCTTACCCATTTCTTTATTGATAAACATTTAGTTTATTTTTAGTACCATGTTTTGCTACAAATATTTAAAACATATAGCCCTAATTGCAGATTCCTTTATTTCTATGAAATACAGAGTGTGTCAAAAGTAGGTTTATACTAGTTTATATGGGAAATAATACAATAATTGATCAATAATAATATAAAAATAAACTCTGTGTTTTGCATACTCACAACTGTAAATCTACTTTTGCCTCACCCTGTACAGTCCTAGCAGTGGGATTCCTGGATTGGAGCTATAAACATTTAAAATAGTAAGAGGTACTGCCAGATTATTTACCAAAAAGGTCTTAATAATATCTTCTGCCATTAGCAGTCTACATCCTGCTTACACCTTTGCCAGTCTGAAGAGAGGCAAAAAGTACTTGGTTGTTTTTTTCACCTACTTCTGAAGTTAAGCATCTTTCCAGGCATACTTATTTGTCATTTACATTTTTTCTGATTTCCCCCCCCATATTCGTCATCTCTCCTCCGTTACCAAATTTTGAGAGGTATTTGAACAATAAGATATTGTTCTTTTTTGATCAGATGGGTTGCAATATTTTCTTCTAGTCTACTATATGTATTTTGAAAACGTACATGGCATTATATATATTTTAAACTGTTGAGAATGTGTAAACAGATTTTATCTCAATTTTTATTCTTCATAACATTTCAATAATAGCTGCATACAGTTCTGTTCAAGTTCTACTATATTTATTCTGATTTCAAAAAGAAATGCCATTGGGATTTTGATAGGGAACAGAAAAGCTGCGTGACTGTTATTTTAAATAATGCTGTAATTAATATTTTCTGTTTTTTCTTTTTTCCCAAAGATTTTATTTATTTGTTTTTAAAGAGAGGAGAAGGGAGGGAGAAAGAGAGGGAAAGATACATTAGTGTGAGAGATGTCAATTGGTTGCCTCTTGCATGCCCCCAACTGGGGATCTGGCCCGCAACCCAGTCATGTGCCTGGACTGGGAATTGAACCGGTGACCTTTCGATTTACATGCCAACAATCAATTCACCGAGACACACCAGCCAGTGTGTATTCTCATAAGGCCCACTTATCTCATCTGCAAGACAGGCTCAATCATGCCTGTGCCATGATGTAGTTTTGGTTAAATAGAATGGTGGATGTAAAGTACCTGGTATTGCTCCTGACACATGGTGGGTACATAGCAACAATTATTATTAGATTGGTGTTAATTATATAAACTCTGAAATTTATATATAAACAATTCAGATAGGCATAAAGAATCACTTCAGTTAGTTCCATTCCTATAATATTAAAGCTAAATTAGCTTTTTTTTTTCACTCCCACCCTAAGGTCCTTTGGAAAACTCAGTGGATGGATACATTAAACCAAACAAGAGTGATTGAATTTGTCTTCTTGGGACTTGCTGATAACTGGGTTTTGAAGATACTGTTTTTCATGGCATTCTCAACCACATATGTGCTAACTCTATGGGGCAACATTCTCATCCTGGTTACTATAGTGTTTACTGAACGTCTCCACATCCCCATGTATTTCTTCCTGAGCAATTTGTCATTTATTGACCTCTGCCACTCATCTGTCACTGTGCCCAAGATGCTGGAGGGTTTGCTTTTAGAGCGAAAAACCATTTCCTTCAACAACTGCATTGCACAGCTCTTCTTCCTACATCTCTTTGCCTGTGCTGAGATCTTTCTGCTGACCATTATGGCCTATGATCGATACGTAGCCATCTGCACTCCATTACACTACCCCAATGTGATGAACATGAGGGTCTGCGCACAGCTGGTCCTCGCGCTCTGGTTGGGGGGCACTGTTCATTCTCTCGTGCAGACCTTCTTGACTGTTCGTCTGCCTTACTGTGGCCCTAACGTTATCGATAGCTACTTTTGTGATGTGCCTCCTGTCATCAAGCTGGCCTGTGCAGATACATACCTCACAGGAGTGCTGATGGTGTCCAATAGTGGGACCATCTCCCTCACCTGTTTCCTGGCTTTGGTCACCTCCTACACAGTCATCTTAGTTTCTCTCAGAAAACAGTCAGCTGAAGGGCGCCGGAAAGCCCTGTCTACCTGCTCAGCTCACTTTATCGTGGTTGTCCTCTTCTTCGGACCGTGTATCTTCATCTATACTCGGCCCGACACCAGCTTCCCCCTGGACAAGGTGGTATCCGTCTTTTACACAGTGGTCGCCCCTTTGCTGAACCCCCTCATTTACAGCTTGAGGAATGAGGAAGTAAAAATTGCCATGAAACATCTTAGACAGAGACAAGTTTTTTTCATGAAATCATGTACATGATGGTCTTGGGATTGCAGATATAATTATGGCCAAATCTTGAATCAGAGAGCAAAAGTAAAGAAACAAAAACACTAGGCGAAATGGCAGGCAGCAGGGCAGGCTTTTGCATCAGAGAGAGGGACGGTTAACTACTACTTAACGGGGAAAAACAACCCATGGTAGGACATGTAAGGAAAAAGAACCGGGAAACATTTAAAGACGGCTTCTGATTTCACAAATTAAAAAAAACAGTTTGGGGCCTAGACTCATTTTCAGGAACAGGTATAGTTGAGAGAGAACCTATTTTCTTGAATTGTACTGTTCTGTAGGTTATTGACTCTGAGAAGCTATAAATTACTCATGTATATTATACAGTTTAGTGATTTCAATCTTTAAAAAACTTTTTATTGTTATTCAACTAACTTTGTCCTCATTTTCTTCCCACCATCTCCCCCACCCCATCCACCACCACTGCCCATATTCAGTCCTACCCCCCTTTGCCTTTGTCCATGGGTCCTTCATACAAGTTCCCTGATGACCCTTCGCCTTCTTTCCCCCGTTATTCCCTCCCCCTCCTTTCTGGTTACTTGCTCTCAAATATATTTTCAACATGTTTAGCCTTTACTCATTTATATTGAATTACATTTTTGTACTTTTAATAGTAATTTTATTTTGACAACTTCAAGGTTGATATATATAAAGTATGTATTTAAAAATAAACCTAATCAAAATAAAATTTAATTACATAAAAGACACTAATTTTAATTGTAAATTTTGACAAGTTTTTACAAAGGCATGTATACGCCTATATAACCACCTCCCTAATCAAGATATGAATGTTTCCAACACTCCAAAAAGTTTCTTCAGCCTCGTCTCAGCTCATCTTTCCATCCCACACAAGCATCCAAGGATCTGATTTTTGTCACTAAACATTACATTTGTCTTTTCTAGAGTTTCATATAAATTACATCATACAAAATGTACTCTTCTGTTTCTTCACTTTTTGCTCTGCATGCTGTTTCTGAGGTCAGTCCATGTTTCTGTGGTGTCAGTAGTTTTTTCCTTTTTATTGCTGAGTAACATTTTATTGTGGGGGTATACCACAATTTGTTAATTCATTCATATATTGATGGACATTTGGGTGGTTCCAGTTTTTTCCTACTTTTTTCTTTTAAATTACAGTTGAGATACAATATTATATTAGGTCCAGTGACATGGTTCCATGTTTAGACATTTATATAAATAAAATCAAATATTAACTTATAACTGATAAAATGTAATCACTCCAATAAATCTAGTACCTATCTGACATCATCTATAGTTATTGCAACATTGTTGACTATATTTCCTATGCTGTAGTTTATATTCCTGTGACTATTCTGTAACTACTGATTTTTGTACTTCTTTATCCCTTTACCTTTTCCCCCATTCTCCCAGATTCCCCTCCCAACTGGCCAGCATCCCAATGTTCTCCACTTCTATGATTCTGCTTCTGTTCTGTTAGTTTGCTTAGTTTTTTAGGTTAAATTGTTGATTGTTATGCATTTATTGCCACTTTAATATTCATAGTTTTGATCTCTTTCTTACATAAGTCCCTTTAACATTTCTTATAATAAAGCCTTGGTGATGATGAACTCCTTTAGCTTTACCTTGTCTGGGAAGCACTTTATCTGCCCTTCCATTCTGAATGATAGCTTTGCTGGATAGAGTCATCTTCATTGTAGGCCCTTGCCTTTCATGACTTTGAATACTACTTGCCAGTCCCTTCTAGCCTGCGAAGTTTCTTTTGAGAAGCCAGTTGACAGTCTTATAGGAACTCCTTTGTAGGTAATTATCTGCTTTTCTCTTGCTGCTTTTCAGATTCTCTCTTTATTTTTAGCCTTTGGCATTTTAATTATGATGTGTCATGGTGTGGTCCATCTTGTTTGAAATTCCTTGATTTTAGCCCAGTGAAATTTGTATTGAATTTCTAACTCACAGAACTGTAAGATAATAAATTTGTGTATTTTTAAGCTTCTCAGTTTGTGGTATGTTTATTAGAGCATGAGAAGGAAATTAATCCAGATTATTTGTATGGGATATTTTTGGCCAATAAAGGAAGCATATGTGCCTTATGAAGAAAAAAAAACTACAAGCTCTTGGAGTGATAGAGATTTACACATGCTCCTGCATAGGAACAGAAACATTGTTAAGGGTGGTGGGGGGAGGCTATGAGAGTGTAGAGGGAGATAAATGGTGACGAAAAAGACTCGGGGTGGTGAACGCTCACTATAATACACAAATGATGTACTACAGAATTGTACACTTGAAACCTATATAATTTTATTAACCAATTTCACCCCAATAAATTCAATAAAAATAAATGAAAATTTCACTACAATATTAAAAACAGTATTAATGTGATGGACCTTCTTAAACAATTTATAAATTATACATGTTTATAAAAAACACAAGATTTTTTGAGTAAGTTTTTCAGTAATATATTAAGTTTATTTGAAGAAATAAACAGGTGAAACTAGTTAATAAAGATATGTGAATTTACATAATTTTTGAGCTGTTGATTTACTGAATTAACTAGTATCACTCATTAGGACTAAAATGTATCAGTTTACTGTGGAATGGGCAAGTCCATATCAAGAAGACTGCATGACACATTGCTTAGTAAAGAGGGTGATGATGTACTGTGGCCAAAGAAGGTAGGATTAGATCCCACTACACATGGTCAGAGAGCTGTCATATTAAATTAATGTAATATCAGCTTTAATGGGGTAACAAAATGGTATAGAGTACACTTAATACTAAAAAAATACCAAATATTTCTTTGCTTATTCTGAAAGAAGCTGAGAATTGATTGGGGCCTTTGGGTCACTATTCTTCCAAGTTCTGTTGACTTGTAGAAATAATGCTTCTGAGCACTCTGGAGAATTGGCTGGCAGACAATGTGGACATCAGCATATACAACAGAGAAGGAGTGACTCACTACCCCTGGCTAAGA
Source organism: Glossophaga mutica (assembly GCA_039655065.1). Taxonomy (NCBI): domain Eukaryota; kingdom Metazoa; phylum Chordata; class Mammalia; order Chiroptera; family Phyllostomidae; genus Glossophaga; species Glossophaga mutica. The sequence continues at coordinate 73,812,127 of CM077303.1, forward strand.
GGTAATAAACAGTTGAAATGTCAGAAAGTACTCAAAGGGACAAAAAATTAGAGGTGGTTTATGAAATAAAGCAGGAGATGCTCATAAAAATATCTAAGTATCATTGCTTAAAAATTGATGGATAAATGTAGCATGTCAATCCCTTACAATTTTCACATGAAATCAAAGTAAAAATCGGAGTTTTATACATCCATGGTAAAATGAAGCCAAGATATCACTGTTACACACACTTGAAAAACTTACAAAAATGAAGTAATGGTGTCTTTACTTCTGGACTTTTATACCGATGGATTTTTGTACCCATTGGTATCTTTTATGCAGAAACAAATCACCAATGTCTTATTCATTTATTGGCATTATGGCAGTATTAGTTGCCCTATTGCACAGAAGATGGTTGTAGCCAGAGGAATTTATATAACTATTGAATAGAAAGTTGCAGAACAGATTTCTGTATGGATAATGATCCCTGTCTCTCCTCTAAAGTAAGTGAACCAGAGAACCAAGAGTCAAGATATGTTCGTGTTACTCTCCTATTTATTCAGTGAGTGGCTAAGCACATTGTATCTTTTCCCTGAGTCTTAAAAGCATTTTCTGTGAAAAGGAAAATAAATGTTTTCTTTTACCTCCCCAGAGAGCAGTGAGGACTAATGCGATGGGAAATGGGCAGTATTAGAAATTCGCTTGCAACTATGGAAAAGAAGCAAGCAGGACATTGTTGTTCTATGGTAGTTTAACCAGCTGCCACTGTGAGGACTGCCCAAAGCATCATCTTGTCTGTCCCATTGCATGTGTGACTCTGTATGGCTGATTCCTGAACAAGGGAGTTCTATTGGGGCTCTTCGAGAGGCTGTGTCTCCTATCGCCTGCCATTACCTCTGACAAAAGTATTTCATACAAATTCTCTAATTCAGGTCAGTATTCCACCAACCAGTTCCAATGGATGTAGCTTTATCCTATACAAAGAATTATCTTTGGGAGACCACTCCATTAATTTTTAGATTTGTGTGTTGGAAGTTAACTTGTGCTACCCAGAAACCCTCAAGGATGCTTTTCTAACCCTCAAGGAGACTTACCCAGAAACCCTCAAGGATGCCTCTGTGCAACTGAAATGCTTTACATGGCATGACTTTCCTTCCTAACACATTCCCTGGCAAAAGTACTATAAGAAATGAGATGGGTCCTGTGACTCACAGGTTTGTTAATCACAGGCTTATTGTGAACACTTTCAGTGATTGCCTAGGAAATCTCAGCTGCATCTAAGCATGCTGTTCTCTCTGATGGAGTCAGAGTGAGTGGTTGGGTCCCAATATGGCCTGCTTTTGGTATATGGAATGTGAGATGCTGTTGCCTGGACTAGCCTTCTTACATCTCTCACTGTCCCAGTATATGTAGTGCTCTTAGGGCGCTTTCCGAAGTGTTGCAATGTGTGTCCCTACAGGTAGATTGAAGATGCTGGATTAAAGGCTATGTTCTAAATTTGGTATTTTCTCCCAGAAATTAATACAAGACTGAGTGACTGTTAAGTGTTTAGTAATAAATGCCTAGTTGGATGAATTCTCTACATAATAACTGGAATACTTTCATTAAAACATACATTACATCATGCCTTTTCTGTACTTAAACCATTCTGGTGGCTTCCCATTGGACTGAAACAGATTCTAAACTCCTTGAGAGGACAGGAGAGTACATTTGTACCTCTCCAGTATCATCTCTCACCTTTCTCTGCCTCCCACTCTAAGCTGTAACCACACTGGTCTTCAACTTCTGGAACCAAGCCAAGGTCTTTCACAGTATAGGTCTTCACACCCGTGATTTCCTCTGCCTAGAATGTTCATCACCTCTCTTTTCTTATGGTTAGCTCCTTTTCATCTTTCAGACCTTAGCTGAAAGGTCATTTCCTCAGAGAGGTGCTTCCTGACCACCTCCTGTAAAGAGAGTCTCTCCTCTAACTCTCTAACAGCATCCAGCTGTCTCCTCTCTCAGCATTTGTCACCATCTGTAATTAAAATTTATTGATGTTTTTGTTTTCTATTTTTATAAGACCCTAAACTACATGAAGAAGGAACTATATGTATGTTTTATAAACCTAGTACTCAGCACAAAATAGATGATCAGTAAATATCTGACAAATGAATAAATAATAAGGCATCCCTACTTCATTGCTCTGATAGCAGACTTTTCATGGACACTTGAGGATATCAATAATTTCAGTGGTTCAAAGACTTTTTTCTAAGTCACCAAAGTCATATGCAAACTCACTTTGTCTGACTTATCATTGTTTGCTAGGCTGTTTAGGAAAGGTTTTGAATGACTGATGTAGGCATATACATCAATCACTCTGCCTAGTGCTGCCTGGAAATCTGAAGGTTTCTTTAGACTTTGCTTATTGCCCTAAGACAAAAGCAGGGAGAGGCAGCATGGTATAATGAAAGTAGCATCAGTTTGGGATGATACTCTTAGGCGAACATCCTGCTTCCAGTACGTCCTACCTGGTGATCTTGAACATGCTATTAGCTTTCTCTGAGCTGTGATTTCTACATGTGTAAATAATACCTGCCTCACAGGGTTGTTGTGAGAATTAAGTAAATACAAAGTACCTAGAAAAATTTCCAGCATAGGAAAGATATTAAAAATTGTAGCTATTGATATGATTTCAAATATTGGGCCAGGAGATAATGTTATAAATCATACACGTGTCATTTAACAATGGGGATATGTTTGGAACAATTCATTGTTAGGTGATTTCATCATGCAAACATCACAGAGTGCGCTTACGCAAACATGGATGGTGTAGCCTCCTTACACATCTCGGCTCTGTGGTACAGCGTATTGCTACCAGGCTATAAACTGGTACAGCAGGTTATTGTAGTGAATACTATAAACACTGTGGTATTTTTGTATCTAAACATGGAAAAGGTACAGTAAAATATGGTTAAGATAAAAGAATGGTATATGTGTATGAGGCACTTACCCATGAATGGAGCTTGCAGGACTAGAAGTTGTTCTGTGTGAGTCAGTAAGTGAGTGGTGTGTGAAGGTGAAGGACATTACTGCACACTACTGTGGATTTTGTAAACACTGTCCCATTAGCCTCTGCTGCTTCCTTCTAAAAGGGTCTGAAATTGAACATTGGAACTGTCAATGCTGCTCCATGAACAGGGATGTGGGCTGGATTGGACATACTGAGGAGAAACTGTCTGGATAAAGCATAGATCACCATAACAACAATCTGTCAGGAGAAAGTGAAAGGTGGCTTGGAGATCACTAAGACGAGGAAATCAAGACGGAGAGATGAAGGAACACAGGCACTGTGTGGCAATGTGATTTTGACTATTATAGGTTGGTACAGGGTCATATTAAGGAACTTTGTGGCATTCATAAAAAAAGAGGTTATATAACATGGAGAGGCTGTAGAAGAGAGGATTTAGTAATTTGACTCTGGAAAGTTGCTTTTTGTTACTTTGACTCTATCAGGCACAAAAGGCTCTTTCTGGCATTGACTTGATGAAAGAAGTGAAACTAATATATTCTTTACGTGATTACAACCTAAAAATATTTCTGGAGTCTGGGACAGGCTGGCTGCACACAACCACAGAATGCTTTTGTTAAAGTGGCAGTGATACTTGACACTTGTTAAGGTAGCTCCTGTGGACCTGTGTCTCGTACAGGACCTGAGGTCCTCAACGGAGACTCCACAGCAAAGTGCTCTGAAGACCATCAGGCTGGCTCTGGGGGGCTGCAGCGCCCTCTGAATATTTAGTGTTGGGGGACAGCACCTCTGTGCTGAAACAGGCCAGTGGCTGACTGATTGGGATGTAATCTGTGCTCTCAAAAGTGAGGTGCTGTGAGTGAGGGAATCTAGTACCAAACCTCACAGTATTGCTTCCATCAGAGAAAAAAAAAACCTTCCTGAACCACATACATTCCATTTCTTAGAGGAAATTATAATCTTACAGGACCACTGCTGTGTGTGCAGTCCATCATCGACCCAAGGGTTGCTATGTGGCACATGCCAGTAATCTGGTCAATACGGTAAGTACCTTATCCTTAGGAAGGCATTTCTTTATCTGGGGCACAAAGCATCTTATGGGAATACACATTTTTATTTTGTTTCTTTCCTCTCCTTCTTACCCATTAACTTGTTCAAAGCATTCTTCATGTCTTTATTCCTTAGGGTATAGATGATGGGATTCAGCAGGGGGGTGACAGCAGTGAAAAACATAGACAGCACTTTGTCCTCCGGGAGGCTGATGGATGGACGAGAATAAATGAAGATGCAATGTCCCAGGAACAGTGTGACTACGGTGAGGTGGGCTGCGCAGGTAGATAGGGCTTTCCGCCCGCCCTTGTGGACCTGCTGCCTCAGACTCACCAGGATGACGGTGTAGGACACCATGAGAACCACAAAACAGACTACGGAAATAAGCCCACTGTTGGAGATGATGAGAATCTCAATGATGTGGGTATCAGTGCAGGCCAGTTTGACCACCTGAGGGACATCACAGAAGAAGTTGTCAATCTCATCAGGACCACAGTAGGGCAGCGTGATGGTGAGGGAGATCAGGGCTATGGAGTGAATGGTCCCCCCTGTCCAGATGGTCACAGCCAGCAGCACACATACTTTCCAGTTTATCACTGTCATGTACTGCAGGGGCTTGCAGATGGCCACATAGCGATCATAGGCCATGACAGTAAGGAGAAAGATCTCTGTGCAGGCAAATAGGTGCAGGAAGAACATCTGAGTTATACAGGCATCAAAGGAGATGAGCTTCTCCTCTGACCAGGTATCTATCAGCATCTTGGGGACAGTGACTGTGGAGTGGCAGACGTCAATAAAGGACAGGTTGCTGAGGAAGAAATACATGGGGGTGTGGAGCCGGCGGTCGTAGCTAATAGTTATGACAATGAGGATGTTCCCAATCAGTGTCAGGACATAGAGAATGAGGAACAGGACAAACATGGCCACCTGCACCTTCTGATTTACAGATAAACCTCGAAGCTGAAAATATGTCACTACAGTGGTTTGATTGAGCAGGAAAGCCTCTTGCATTTCTTTGTTGGACACTCCTGTCAAAAATTAGAAAAAAAAAAAAACCCAGATCTGAATCAATTATTTGGTCACTTAATTTCTTCTATGCCCATGACTTTCCTCTGCATCTAGAATTTATAGTAAAATATCTTATTTTAAAACCCCATTCAGCATCTTAAATCATGCTGGACATATAGTAAGTGCTAAGTGCACACTTTTTTGGAATAACAGAATAGAGAATCTTGATTTACAAAAAGATATAAAGCAACCTTGGATAGGCAGACACAAAACAAGTTATTTCTCCTTCATTATTGTAAGATCAGTGCTTGGATTTAAGTTATAGATTTTTACAGGAGAAAAAATTAAAATTCTCTTTACTCCAAGTAAGTAATTTGTACAAAGTCACATAAATGCTGGCCTTGAGCACAATTTTCTTTACAGTCCTGTGACTGCCTTTTCTACTAACCCAAACTACTTGCTACCCTCTTGACTCTGTCATGATGCCCTGAGACAGTAATTTCAGTGATCTAGTTTTCAGAAGACAGAGAGCTTTTCACCAAGCTCTTGGCCAACTGGTAATGTGGCTGGGCATTTTTAAAACAGTTCTTTAGAGGAACATAGATAAAGCCCTGTAAACCTTGAAAACTCTGGAGGGGGTGAGGAAAGCTTGCTTTTCTTCCACCCTTCGGATTGATTTGCTCATTCTTAAGCTGGAGGTCAAGGTTCAGGCCTAATAGCATCACTGTGTTGAGTGTATTATCCTCAGATCTTTAAAAAATCTAGTTCTGTTGCCTGGCTACAAGTAAAACAAAAGTAGTTGTTTCATTTTCTTTTACATTAGTCTACCTTTGATTCAAGTCTCATTATTTTTAATAAGAAATACGTATGTATATATTATAGATCACAAGATCTTAGCCCTTACATGGACTTGAGAGTTTCCTATTCTATTTTTTTTTAATTTTATAAATAGAGAAAATGATGCAGAGAGAGGTAAAGCAACCGGCCCAAGTTCACAGAGAACTGGAGTAATAGCTGGGTCTAAAGCTCAGGTCTCCTCGTTCCTAGTCCAGGCTTTCTCCACTCTGCCAGCACTCTGACCTGCCTTTTGGTGGTGACGGGCATAATTGGGGTGTTAAGTAGAATGGGTCTGTGACCTCCCACTTCCTTTCCTGGGTGTCCTGGGCCAGCTTGGGTGGGCATCTGTGGGGAGCCTCTCTAACATACGGAGCTTGCCTCCTCTGTGCTGCTGCCTTGATGCATGGCCTTTCAGGGGTGGCCCATCCAGGCAGGCTGCCCCTCTTGGTTCTTTGGGCCCTGTCTTCGGGTGCTACCTTCTTCCCATCTTTATCATGACTCATGGTTTATATCTCCTCTCAAGATATACATATCAACTCCATATATAAATAAATCAACTCCACATTGCTTATGAAAAAAGACTAAACACTTTTCTCTTCTGCTCCTAGTTCTCCCTTTCTTCTCAAATATTTCCTGTATCTCATCATGCTGAACAATGGCCCTTGTTGCCCATATCAGAAGAAAGACTAATGGTAGTGTAATATCAGGGCACTGGAAAAGGACACTTGAGACAAAGAAGGAGTTTGGGGGCAGGAGAACTCTTTCAGTTAAATTAAACTCACGGTGCCAGTGTTTAGATTCATATTTATAGTAACACTTAATGTAGTGGTGGATTAATTTTACTATTTAAACATTTTTCTTAGTGTGTCCACTTAAATCTGTTGCTCCAGAGAACAATTTTAAATGTTTAATGATTTACATCTGTTACCTTTGTAATTTGTTAAGTTCCCATAAGAATGATTACAAAATTGAAAGCTGAAAAACCGACCAGGAAGGGAGCCATGGATTTGTTTTAAATTCAATATGAGAAATTTTAGTTGCACAGATAGGAAAGGGTTTCCAGAGTGAGAAGTAGGTCTGAAATGAAGACTTTTGTTCTATCATCATAATTTTTTTTCTATTTCTGTGGAGCCATGGAAAAATGCTTTGAAAAATGGAGATGTGTCCCACTGCAATAGAAATTTGGTGTTAGTTTGTATCAAGAATATGGTGCATGAGAAGAAAACCTAGTGTCTATCTCATATTTGTCACAAAACGGGGAAAACAGGAGCAAAAACAGAATAAAACTAAAATGTCTTTAAAACTCACTGTGGGTTGTTCCTGGTCCGTCAGCACCTCCAAAGGAAAGTGAACTGTCACAGTCTCATAGCTTCAATTTCAAGAGTATTATTTTCCAGTAGAAATAGCAATTTATTTGAAGTTGGACAAATCAAATACCCCACTTACCTTGATTTTTCTATAAAGAAGGTCAAAGTCCTTGAAGTTCCTTTTGGTCTTGTTCACAATTTTTGTAATAAGTCACAGTAGCTGCATTTGGTGATATTTTACCAGAGATACTTCAGGATTTCTGCAAAAATCACACCTTCGTACCGATATTATTGTCACAGTTTTTTTTCAATATGTAGAGTATATAACTCTGTGCTAAGCTTTTCTGGAATTGGTTTCCAGTGAATCGAAGATTCGGTATAGGAATGGTTTATTTTTTGCACTTTGTTAGACTGCTGTGATGAGTAGAAAGGATTAAAAGCCACTACCAAACACTTTTGCAGGCCATGGTAGTTTACCAGGACACTTCAAATGCCAAACTTGAGCAAATCGTTCAGGACCAATGCAGCTGCAGCACTGGTTTTTTATATAGGCTTTGTGTCCTTGGGAAGTTTCAAGCCATGACATCAGCTTGCCTTAGTAACTAGTTAGAAAAAGTAAATTCTATGGGGACTGCAGTTACAGACTTTGCAAATATCATTAAGGAAATGTAATGAAAAAGCAAGACTTTGACATCTAAATCTTTAGCATGTGTTCGTATGTGATTAAATAAGCCACAATTTAGTGATTGTTAACGATGTATTAAGAATTAGGTAAGGGGCTTTCATGTTTTCTTATTTGAATTCATATAAAAACACAGAGATGAGGGAAGGGTAATGGAGTTAAGACTTTAATCATTTTGCTGCCAGAGAGGACAAATGTTTGGACTCTAGAGTTAGATTGTCTAAGTGGGGATTTCAGTGTCCTAGATGTGTAAATTTTAGCAATTTATTTAGCCTCTTTGGGCCTCAGTTTTCTTATTTATAAAACATGAATAAAACTGGTAAAAAATTTTAGAACTCTTAGCAAAGCATGTGGCACTTAGTCAATGTGTTATGGTATAGATATAATTTTGTAATATGCAGTTCAAGCAAGCAAGCAAACAAACAAGCCACTACCAACTACCAGCTGACTTTTTTTTGGCATCATGTATTAGTTATTTTGGATAACTGTGAAAATTTATAACTTCATGTGTGAATTCCCCTTGTCCTTTCTCCATTTAGATATATGAGTTTGGTGGTTTAAGTTGGTGAGAGGATTCAAAGGAGACAGATGGAGATTATACTTTGAGTTCAAATTACAAGATTGAATAGTTCTGTGGAATGATTAGGATATTCTAAACAGAGGGTATAGAGCTAGAAGCAAGTCTCATAGCTGATTCTCCTCCATGCGACAGTGTGTAGAAGACAAGACAGTAGTAGAGGAAAAGTATCAGAAGTTGCCAAAGTCCTTGCTCCCAAGGACTGTGCTTTAGGTTCCTTTTCCCTCAGTTTTCTTTTTGGCTTTATTATCATTGATCAGAGGCCAGCATTTTAAAAATATATTTTATGGATTATGATATTACAGTTGTCCTATTTCCCCTCCTTAATTCCCCTCTGACCTGCACAACCCCTCCCACCATCGTTCCCCCTATCCTTAGTTCATGTCCATGGGTCGAACATAAAGTTCTTTGGCTTCTCCATTTCCCATACTATTCTTAACTTCCCTGTCTGTTTCGTATCTACCATTTATGCTTCTTATTCCCTGTACCTTTCCCCACATCGTCCCCTCTCCCCGTCCCTGGTGATAACCCTCCATGTGATCTACATTTCTGTGATTCTGTTTCTGTTCTAGTTGTTATTTTAGTTTTTTTAGATTCAGTCGTTGATAGTGGTGTTTGTTGTCATTTTACTGTTCACATTTTTGATCCTCTTCTTTCTCTTAGATAAGTTCCTTTAACATTTCATACACTAAGGGCTTGTGTATGAACTCCTTTAACTTGACCTTATCTGGGAAGCATTTTATCTACCCTTTCATTCTAAATGAAACCTTTGCTGGATAGAGTAATCTTGGATGTAGGTCCTTGCCCTTCATGACTTGGAATTCTTCTTTCCAGCCCCTTCTTGCCTGTAAGGTTTCTTTTGAAAAATCAGCTGACAGTCTCATGGCACTCCTTTGTAGGTAACTTGTTTCCATTTCTCTTGCTGTTTTTAAGATTCTCTCCTTATCTTTAATCTTGGCTAATGTGATCATGATGTGCCTTGGTATATTACTCCTTAGGTCCAACTTCTTTTTAAAAATATTTTTTAAAAGATTTTATTTATTTATTTTTAGAGAGGGGGAAGGGAAGGAGAAAGAGAGGGAGAGATACATCAATGTGTGGTTGCCTCTCACGTGGCTCCCACTGGGAACCTGGCCCACAACCCAGGCATGTGCCCTGACTGGGAATTGAACTGGTGACCCTTTGGTTTGCAACCCATGCTCAATCCACTGAGCTATACCTGCCAGGGCTAAACATTTTTATTGATTATACTATTACAGTTGTCCCATTCCCCCCCCCCCACTTTATTCCCCTGTGCCCTGCACACCCCTTCCCAGCTGCATTACCCAACTTTAGTTCATGTCTATGGGTCATACATATAAGTTTTTTGGCTTTTACATTTCCTATACTATTCTTAACCTTCCCCTATTTTCTACCTACCATTTATGCTACTTATTCTCTGTACCTTTCCCTCTCCGTCCGCCTCCCGCTTCCCCCACTGATAACCTTCTATGAGATCTCCATTTCTGTGATTCTGTTCTTGTTCTAGTTGTTTGCTTAGTCTGTTTTTGCTTTTTTTTTTAAGGTTCAGTTGTTAGTAACTGTGAGTTTGTTGTCATTTTAGTGTTCATATTTTTTATCTTTTTCTTCTTAGATAAGTCCTTTTAACATTTCATACACTAAGGGCTTGTGTATGAACTCCTTTAACTTGACCTTCTCTGGGAAGCACTTTATCTGCCCTTCCATTCTAAATGAAACCTTTGCTGGATGGAGTAATCTTGGATGTAGGTCCTTGCCTTTCATGACTTGGAATACTTCTTTCTAGCCCCTTCTTGCCTGTAAGGTCTCCTTTGAAAGATCAGCTGATAGTATAATGGGAACTCCTTTGTAGGTAACTGTCTCCTTTTCTCTTCTTTTTTTAGGATTCTCTCCTTCATTTTAATCTTGGGTAATGGAATTATGATGTGTCTGGATGTGTTCCTCCTTGGGTTCAACCTCTTTGGGACTTTCCGAGCTTCCTGGACTTCCTGGAGTCCATTTCCTTTGCCACATTGCGGAAGTTCTCCTTGATTTTTTTTTTTAAATAAGTTTTCAACTTCTTGCTCTTCCTCTTCTCGTTCTGGCACCCCTATGATTCAGATGTTGGAACATTTTAAATTGTCCTGGAGGTTCCTAAGCCTCTCCTCATTTTTTAAAATTTTTGTTTCTTCATTCAGTTCTGATTGAATGTTTATTTCTTCCTTCTGGTCCAAACCATTGACTCAAGTCCTAGTTTCCCTCCTGTCACTGTTTGTTCCCTGTACATTTCCCTTTATTTCACTTTTTATAGCCTTCACTTTTTCCTCCATTTTGCTACCATACTCAGCCATTTCTGTGAGCATCCTGATTACCAGTGTTTTGAACTGTTAGTCTTATAGGTTGGCTATCTCTTCATTGCTTAGTTGTATTTTTTTTTCCTGGAGCTTTGATCTGTTCTTTCATCTGGTCCTTCATATATTTTTTTTTGTGTCGTCAGGCTTGTTATGTAGTAAGGGACAGAGCCTTAGGTGTTTGCCAGGGCACAGCACCCACATTGCTGCATTTGGTACTGTATGTGGGGGAGGTGTCTGAGAGGGAACAATGCCACTTGCTTAGCTATCTGCCAGATTTCAGTCACTTTCTCTGCTTCCCAGGAGCAAATTGGGACCTTCTGGTGTGGATTCCTGGGTGGGTGGGTTTGATTCTACGACCCTGTGGGTCTCTCCAACAAACTCTCCTGTAAGGCTGGACTTTCTCCTGCTGCCTCAACCCCCACAGTTTTTTCAGCCGGAGGTTTTGAGGCTTTATTTCCCTGCACTGGAGTCCTGTGTTATGTGGTTTGTTTCGCTCTGCAGTTGTTTCTCCTGGTTTATATGCATGCAAGTGTGGGACCACCCATTCATCCAGCTTCCTTCCACCTTGCCAGCCCAGTCCTCCAGCTGCTACCTTGCCATGAGTCTTCCTGCCCTGGCTTCCCATCTCCACCCCTCTTACCAGTCTGGATGAATGTTTCTTCTTTAACTCCTTGGTTGTTAGACTTCCACACTGTTTGATTTTTCTGGAAGTTCTGATGTTTTTTAATTTTAAATTTATTGTTTTCCTTTTGGGTTTTTGAGGAGGCAAAGTGTATCTACCTACGCCTCCATCTTGGCCGGATGTCTTTATGATCTTTTTGATGCATTGCTGTATTCTGTTCACTAACATTTTGTTGAGGAGTTTATCATCTGTGCTCATCAGGGATATTGGTCTATAATCTTCTTTCTTTGTAGTGTCTTTATCTGGTTTTGGATAAGTTAAGATATTGGTGGCCTTGTAAAATGAGCTGAGGAGGCTTCCCTCCTTTTGAATTTTATGAAACAGTTTGAGAAGGAGAGGTGTTAGTTCTTTTTTTAAAAATATATTTTATTGATTATGCAATTACAGTTGTCCCATTTCTCCCCCATCATTCCCATCCACCCTGCACACCCCCTCCCACCCACATTCCCCCACTTTAGTTCATGTCCATGTGTCATAAGTTCTTTAGCTTCTACATTTCCTACACTATTCTTGCCTTCCCCCCGTCTATTTTCTACCCACCATCTATGCTACTTATTCTCTGTACCTTTTCCCCCTCTCTCCTCCTCCCACTCCTCTGTTGCAAACCCTCCATATGATCTCCATTTCTGTGGTTCTGTTCCTGTTCTAGTTGTTCGCTTTTGTTTTAGGTGTGGTTGTTAATATCTGTGAGTTTTCTGTCTTTTCAGTATCATATTTTTAATCTTCTTTTTCTTAGATAAGTCCCTTTAATGTTTCATATAATAAGAGCTTGGTGATGATAAACTCCTTGAACTTGACCTTATCTGAGAAGCACTTTATCTGCCCTTCCATTCTAAATGATAGCTTTGCTGGATAGAGCAATGTTGGATGTAGGTCCTTGCCTTTCATGACTTAGAATACTTCTTTCCAGCCCCTTCTTGCCTGGAAGGTCTCTTTTGAGAAATCAGCTGACAGTCTGATGGAAAATCCTTTGTAGGTTACTGTCCCCTTATTCCTTGCTGCTTCTAGAATTCTCTCCTTCATTTGAATCTTGGCTAATGTAAATATGATGTGCCTTGGTGTGTCCCTCTTTGGGTCCAACTTCTTTGGGACTCTCTTAGTTTCCTGGACTTCCTGGAAGTCTATTTTCTTTGCCAGAATGGGGAAGTTCTCCTTTATTATTTGTTCAAAGAAGTTTCCCACTTGTTGCTCTTCTTCTTCCCCTTCTGGTATCCCTATAATTCGGATGTTGGGACGTTTAAAGATGTCCCGGAGGTTCCTAAGCCTCTGCTCATTTTTTTGAATCCTTGTTTCTTCCTTGTTTTCTGTTTGGTTGTTTCTTTCTTCCTTCTGGTCCACTCCATTGATTTGAGTCCCAGTTTTCCTCCCATTTCTATTGGTTCCCCATGTGTTTTCCTTCATTTCACATGTTGTAGCCTGCATTTTTTTCATCTAATTTGTGAGCAAAATCAACCAATTCTGTGAGCATCCTGATCAGCAGTGCTTTGAATTGTGCATCTGATAGGTTGGTTATCTCTTGGTCGCTTAGATGAATTGGCTCTGGGGGTTTGATTTGTTCTCCCATTTGAGCCATTTTTGTTTTTGTTTTTGTTTTTTTTGGTCTGGTCATGGCTGTTATGTAGTGAGGGGTGGAGCCTTAGGTGCTCCCCAGGGCAGGGCAGCCCAGTCTCTGGGTAGTGATGCTGTATGTGGGGGCGGGGTCCAAGAGGAACAACGGCCGCTTGCTCCGCTCTCTCTTGGATTTCAGTCCCTTCTGCCACTTCCCTGTTGCCTGGATTATCTGCAAGGGAATGTGGGACCACCTGGTCAGCCAGCTGCCTTGTACAGCCTCACTAGGTCTGCACAGTTGCCACCCCGTGCCCGGGGTCCACTAGCTACTGCCTGTGTGCCTTGGGTCTGCTGGCTGCCACCCACACTCCTGGGATCTGCCAACTGTTGCTGCCTGCATACCCTGGTTCGTACCTCCACTTTTTCCTGCCATGATTCCGCCCCTCTTACTGGTCTGGATGAATGGCTGTTGGACTTCCATACAGTTCACTTTTCTATCAGTTCTGGTTGTTTTCTTGTTTCTAAATCTTTGTTGTCCTTAATTTTGGTTGTGAGTGGAGGCACAGTGTGTCCACCTACACCTCCATCTTTGTCGGAAGTCGAGGTGTTAGTTCTTGGTAAAATTCACCTGTGAAGCCATCAAGTCCAGGACTTTTATAAGTTGGGTTTTTTTTTTTTTTAGATTAGTACTTCAATTTCACTGGGTGTCATCAGTGTATTCATATTCTCTGATTCTTCCTGATTTAGTTTTGGAAGGTTGTACATTTCTAGGAATTCATCCCTTTCATCCAGGTTGTCCAATTTGTTGGCATACAGTCGTTCATAATATTTTCTTACAATCCTTTGTATTTCTTTGGTGTCAGCTGTTATTTTTCCTATTTCATTTCTGATTTTAATTATTTGGGCCCTTTCTCTCTCTCTCTCTCTTTTTTTTTTTTTTGATAAATTTGGTTAAAGGTTTGTCAATCTTGTTCACCTTTTCAAAGAACTATCTTTTGGATTCGTTGATATTTGTACCATTTTTAAGACTCTATTTCATTGATTTCTTCTCTGAATTTATTACCTTTATAATTTTTGACCACAACTTTACATAGGCAATTCTACACTTTCCATACTCAATTTCCTTTCTTATTCTCCATGGTGATTATTTTACACTGTCTTTACTCAAGTCCTTAGTAACTCCTGCTTTCTTAATTGTAGCTAAAGACTTGTTAAATCATCCACAGATTTGCATCTAAACCTGTAAACTCTGCCCATTCTTATAATGGACATCCCCCTATACCTAAGGCCAACTCTTCCATTTGTACTCTGGATGCCATCCTTTGGGTTTTTTAAATATAGTTTATTGATTATGCTATTACAGTTGTCCCATTTCCCCTCTTTCACTCCTCTCCACCCTGCACATGCCCTCCCACCCACATTCCCCCCCTTTAGTTCATGTCCATGTGTCATAAGTTCTTTAGCTTCTACTTTTCCCACACTATTCTTGCCCTCCCCCCATCTATTTCCTACCCATCATCTATGCTACTTATTCTCTGTACCTTTTCCGCCTCTCTCCTCCTCCCACTCCCCTGTTGTTAACCCTCCATGTGATCTCCATGGAGGGTGGTTCTGTTCCTGTTCTAGTGGTTTGTTTGCTTTGTTTGTTTTTGTTTTTGTTTTAGGTGTGGTTGTTAATAATTGTGAGTTTGCTGTCTTTTTACTGTACATGTTTTTTATGTACTTTTGCTTAGATAAGTCCCTTTAACATTTCATACAGTAAGAGCTTGATGATGATGAACTCCTTTAACTTGACCTAATTTGAGAAGCACTTTATCTGCCCTTCCATTCTAAATGAAAGCTTTGTTGGATAGAGCAATCTTGGATGTAGGTCCTTGCCTTTCATGACTTAGAATACTTCTTTTCAGCCCCTTCTTGCCTGCAAGGTCTCTCTTGAGAAATCAGCTGACAGTCTGATGGGAACTCCTTTGTAGGTTACTGTCTCCTTATCTCTTGCTGCTTTTAAGATTCTCTCCTGCATTTTAATCTTGAATAATGTAATTATGATGTGCCTTGGTGTGTCCCTCCTTGGGTCCAACATCTTTGGGACTCTCTCAGCTTCCTAGACTTCCTGGAAATCTATTTCCTTTGCCAGACTGGGGAAGTTCTCCTTATTATTTGTTCAAATAACATTTCCACTTGTTGTTCTTCCTCTTCTCCTCTGATACCCTTATAATCCCAATGTTGGAACATTTAAAGATGTCCTGGTGGTTCTTAAGTCTCTCCTAATTTTTTTGAATTCCTGTTTCTTCATGATTTTCTGTTTGGTTGTTTCTTTCTTCCTTCTGGTCCACTCCACTGATATGAGTCCCAGTTTCCTTCCCATCACTATTGGTAACCTGTATATTTTCCTTTATTTCACTTAGGATAGCCTTCATTTTTTTTCTTCTAATTTGTGACCAAATTCAACCAATTCTGTGAGCATCTCGATTACCAGTGTTTTGAACTGTGCATCTGATGGGTTGACTATCTCTTCATCACTTAGTTGTATTATTTCTGGAGGTTTGATCTGTTCTTTCGTTTGGGCCACTTTTTTTTTTTGTCTTGACTCACCTGTTATGTGGTTAGGGGTGGAGCCTTAGGGGTTTGCCAGGGTGGGGCAACCCACGTTGCGGGGTTGAGACACTGTATGTGGGGGAGGGGCCAGAGAGGGAACAATGGCGTGTGCTCCACTCCCTGCTGGATTTCAGTCACTTACTCCGCTTTCTCCAAGAAAACTGGGCCACTCTGGTGCTGATTTCCAGGTGGGTGGGTTTGTGTACATTCTAGGGCCCTGTGGGTCTCTCCAATGAACTCTCCTGTGAGGCTAGGAGTCTCTCCCAGAACCTCAACCCCCACAAGTGTTTTCAATTGGTGTTTCGAGGCTTTATTTTCCTGCGCTGGAATCCTAGGTTGCGCGGTCTGTCTCACTCCCCAGTTTCGCCTTGTTTATCTATGCATGAATGTGGGATCCCTGGTTCACCAGTCATCTTGTTCACCGTGCCCCTTCACGATCTGCCCCCTATTGCCTTGCACTCCTAGGGTCTGCCATCCAACCTTTACTGGGAGTCCTCCCCACTTGGCTACCCAACTTCACCCCTCCTACTGGTCTGGATGAATGTTTCTTCTTTAACTCCTTGGTTGTCAGACTTTAATTCAGTTCAATCTTCTGTCAGTACTGTTATTTTTTTGTTTCTAAATTTTTGTTGTCCTAATTTTGATTGTGTGAGGAGGCACAGTGTATCTGCCTGTGCCTCCATCTTGGCTGGAAGTCCCTTCGTTTTGAGGTGTCATCCTTTCTTGTCTCTCATGGACTTTCCTTCTGCTATTGTCTGCCATCTGCATTATCAGTTTTCTGCAAGTGTTGAATAATTACTTCCAGCACCACAAACATGCAGTAATAACTCCAGTACTGAAAAACCCTTCTTTGACTCCACATTTTTCTCCAGCCAGCACGTAACTTAATTTCTTCGTTCTTCCTTAGAGCAAAATTTTTCAGAAGAATAGCCTATACTCCATGCCCTTTCTCCATACCTTTCCTTATGTATTTCTCCCATCTCACTGTTCCTGAGTTATTTCCTTTTATAATAAACCAGTAATCTAGTAAGTAAAATATTTCTTGAGTTTTGTGAGCTGCTCTAGCAAATTAATCAAGGCTAAGTTGTGTGTGTGTGGTGGAGGGCAGTCATGAGAACCTCTGATTTATAGCCAGTTAGTCATAAGTATAGGTAACAACCAAGACTTGCAACTGGCACCTGAAGTCCAAGGAAAGGGTTGATGGAACTTCCAATCCATAGCTGGTGGGTCAGAAGAGCAAGTAATAATCTGGGTTTGGTCTCATGACTGGTATCTGAAGTGGTAGAGATGGTGAGGGGGGCAGTCTTGTAGAACTGAATTCTTAACCTGTGGAATTTGACACTATCTTCAGATAAATAGTGTCAGAATTGAGCTGAATCATAGGATACTCAGCTGGTGTCCTAAACATTGTTTGGTAGTGTGGAGAAACTCTCCCATCTCCTCACTGAAACTGGAGATCAGAACACCTATGTAAGACATTTGTGTACTGATAAGGAGGGTAGAAATTGGTTACCTGGGAGGCAAGAGTAGGAGGGAGAATCTATATTCTTTTACACTTTTGGAGTTTTGAATCACATGAAGGTCACTGGCATTTTTAAAGTATGGATTTTATTTTATGTTTTTCAACATCTAGCTCTAGGTTGTAGGTGAAAATGAAGTTGGTGTTAAATGAACGGGTAATTTAAAGGACACTGAAAAGGAAAAATATCAGATGGCACATAAAAAAGGAAGGCCTGAATAATGATATGATTTTTTTAAAAATTAGATAGAAGTTTATATTTCTCTCACATAAAATGAGTCTAGGGGCAGCCACTCAGGGAATGGTATGATGATTATGATAGGAGGGACCTGCTCCCAGTCCTTCTACATCTCTAATGCACCGTACATAGTTGTAGACCTTGTCCATGTTGCCCGAGATGGCTGTTAGGGCTTCAGCCCTCACATCCACACCGATGCTGATTTAAAACACTCGATGTTTAATGTTATGATATGGATAATGGAAGAAGGTATATTTTTGTATTCTTTTTCTTTTTTTTTTTAAAGATTTTATTTATTTATTTTTAGAGAGGGGGAGGGAGGGAGAAAGAGAAACATCAATGTGTGGTTGCTTCTTGCATGGCCCCCACTGGGAACTTGGCCCACAACCCAGGCATGTGCCCTGACTGGGAATCGAACCTGCGACACTTTGGTTCTCAGCCCGCGCTCAATCCACTGAGCTACGCCAGCCAGGGCTTGTATTCTTTTTCTTGCTGCTTTAGTTTGTCCATGTTCAAATCTTAGTGGCTATTATTATTTGAAAGTTTAATATGTAATTGGAATTTGCCTGACATTGTGTAGGATAATAAGATCGAAATTAAGCATCATGTGAGATGTTATGAAAAGGCAGAACTTCATATACCTTTATGGGTCTTAGGATGGTATTTCCTTACCTACATTTAAAAGGTTAAATCATTCATCTTACCCACTGTGATAAAAATGAGAATTTATTTTTTAGAGACTAAAAATTTCAGGTTAATTATATACAGGCTAACCCTCCCATCCATTGGTATACTTTTTCCATCTCCCTTTTCTTTATTCTCTCTCTCATTTTCTCTATTGTACACACCTGAACAGTATACAACATAGGCAATATTACTGTAAAAATCCACCAGATTAAATCTGGCTTTTGCTTCTTGTAAAATGTGGTTGGAGAAGGATGAGGAAGAAAAGAAATGTATTATTCATCTAACTTTTAACAATATCCTCTGATTAAATTGTGACTGGTTCTAGAGATCTGTTTCAACTTTCAAAAAATGGGCTTCAGAAGCCATGCAAACACATTTAGATATATCTCTATTTTCTTCCTTCTCTTCACAGCAATAAACTAGAAAGAATAGCCTATGTTACAAAACCATGACCAATTTCAAAATCAGATTGACTACTTACTTGAAGAGACCTTTGTGGTAGCTCTGCAAGAATTGGTTCAATTTTGAATTTTTCTCCCCTACTGATGGATAGAGTGAACCAATGAGCCTAGGGAGGGAATCATTTCTCTCCTCTAATCTCTTCTAGGAGGGGCAGAATAGAGTCACAGTGGCACATATTTCCATTCTGTAACAGATAGTACGAGAAAAGCTCAGAGACCAATGTGCACCAAAACCCTTTGCTTCAGAGTGCACAGGAAAGTAAAGTGCCATCAGCAAAGCAGGTCTTATATGTAAGAGAAATGTGACATGGTTTTAAATTAAATTTATGATCAACTTCCAGTCAGATGGTGGTATAGATAAACACAGCTCACCTCACAAAACCACATGAAAATTACAACTAAACTATAGCACGACCATCACTTAGAACCATCAAAAAATCAAGCTGAATGGAAGTCCTACAACTATGGAATTAATGAACAATCTACATTGTGACTGGTTGGAGGGGTGGAGACAAGAGGTGGCCTGGTCCCACAAAGACATATGGCAGATAAAAATTAGCAGGGATATCTCAAGAGTGAAGGGTCGTAGTCCCACAATAGGCTCCTCAGACCAGGGTTCCAGTGCCAGGAAGTTAAATCTCTGTAACTTCTGACTGTGAGACCCAGAGGGTATTGAGGCGTTGGAAAACAGAAATTTCTGGTATTCATGGAAGTTCCTCATAAAGGGCCATGCACAGACTTGCTGAGACTCATTCACTCTGAGCTCCAGCTCAAGGGCAGCAGCTTGAAAGGCACCAGAGACATATGGGGAGGAAATGGTTTGTGTGGCATCAGGGTGAGAACTGGGGCAGGGGTAAATTTCTTCTAGACAGATGCTGGCAGAAGCCAATGTTTCTTTTCTGAGTCCTCCCCCAACAGAGCCACAGAGTTAGCAGGAAGGCTCCATACCAGAGACTCTACAAACCTGGTTCACACTGTTTGCCCCACCCTGGTAATTCCCTGAGGCCCTGCCCCACCCAGCTTGCAGGCCAACCCAAGCTGTTTCCAGGCTTTTCTATATGAATGGCTTGGCTTGGATCATGCTTAAGATTTTCCTAAACTTCCTCCAACAAGTGGCATCTGGCTTCAGTGAGTACAATACCTCTTGCTAGATTGCCCCAGGCTGAGCACTAGCAGCAGCTGACCTTGATTCACATCTTGGCTTCACCTGGGCACCTCCAGCTCAGTAGAAGTGGCAGCAATTCACAGATTTCTTTGTAGCTTAAGTTATGTGACTCTGGACAGAACACAGGCAGAGGCTGATGTTGGACATGTGAAGAGCAATCAAGTTTCAACTACAATAGGAGGGTGTACACAGCCCACACAGTGGGTGCACCTCGAGTATGCAGCTTGAGTAATAGGGGAGGCTGTGCCACTGGGCCCTATAGGACACCTACTCTATTAGGCCACTCTACAAAGCTTGGGAGGTGTAGCAGCTCTACCTAATACACAGAAAAAAATACAGGGAAGCTGCCAAAATAAAGAGACAAAGAAACATGACCCAAATGAAAGAACATAACTGCAGAAACCCCCGCTAAACAAAATAGATGTAAGCAAGCTACTAGATGCAGAGTTCAAAACACTGGTTATAAGGATGCTCAGTGAACTTAGAGGAAGAATGGATGAACTCAGAGAGAACTTCAACAGCATAAAAAATGACATGGAAACCATAAAACAGAATCAGTTACAAGTGAAGAATACACTGACTGAAATGAAAAGCCATTTACAGGGAATCAACAGTATGGAGAATGAAGCCGAGGAGGAGATCAGCTATTTGGAATATAAGGAACCAAAAAAGACCAATCAGAACAGCAAGAAGAAAAAGGATAAAAGAAGTGAGGATAGCATAAGGATCCTCTGGGACAACTTCAAATGTACCAACAGTGGCATCACAGGGATGCTGGAAAGAGAAAAGAGAAAGCAAGAAATTAGAAACCTATCTGAAAAAAGTAATGAAAGAAAACATCCCTAACTTGGTGAAAGAAATAGACTTATGACTCCAAGAAGTGCAGAGAGTCACAATCAAGATGAATTCAAAGAGGTCAACCTCATGACACATCATAATTTACATGCCAAAAGGTAAAGACAAAGAACTTAAAAGCAGCAAGAAAAAAGTAGTTCATTACTACAAGGGAGCCCCCATAAAACTGTCAGTTGATTTCTCAAAAGAAACTTTGCAGGCTAGAAGGGACTGGCAAGAAATATTCAAAGATATGAAAACAGGGACCTACAACCAAGATTGCTGTACCCAGCTGAACTATTATTTGGAATGGAAGGACCAATAAAGAACTTCCCAGGCAAGAAATAACTAAAGGGGTACATCACCACCAAACCAGGTTTATAGGAAATGTTAAAGGTTCTTGAAGAAGAAGAAGAAGAAGAAGAAGAAGAAGAAGAAGAAGAAGAAGAAGAAGAAGAAGAAGAAGGAGGGGAGGAAGAAAAACATGAGCAATAAAATAGCAACAAATATATATCTTTAAACAACTGAGCTCTCTTGCTCTCCTGTGCATTTTGAATCGACTGAAGCAGTTATGGAGAGACCTAGACCCCTGCTGGTGAGGCAGGAACTTGTGAGACAGTACTATGTATTACTGAACCAGGCCCCAGACATGTTCCACAGATTTTATGGCAAGAACTCTTCTTATGTCCATGGGCAATTGAATTAAAATAGAAAGCCAGCAGATGAGGTCTATGAACAGAAAGAAATCCATAGCAAAGTGATGTCACAGACCTTTATCAATTGTCACACTAAGATTTGCCATGTTGATGCTTATATAGCTCTGAATGCTGGTGTGGTGGTTCAGGTGATAGATAGGGTTGCTCTCTGATAACAAGCAGGCTTTGAGAAGATTCATGCAGACATTTGTTCTTTGCTCCTGAAGGCTTTGTTGCAAATGAGGTCTACGTCCACAATTATATCTTCAGAAACCAAGGTGAGGTCTTTGGGGGCTTTGTCACTGAGCCTCAGGAGGAATCTGAGGTAGAAGTAGAGGAACCTGAAGAAGGACAGCAGACACTTGAGGTGGTACCTGATGATTCTGGAACTTTCTACAATCAGACTGTCGGCAATGACTTGAAAGAACATTTAGAGGAACCTGTTGCTGAAGCAGAGCCTGACGCTGTCCTGGAACCAGAGTAAGAACCCGTATCTGAAATCCAAGAGGCAAAGCGTGAGCCAGTATTGGAAGAAATTGCTGTTGAGGATGTTCAGAAGAGTTCTCCAGCACCTACAGACATAGTTCAGATGGGGCAGGAAGACTTGAGACATTTTCCTGGGCATCTGTGACCAGCAAGAACTTTTCACCTGGTGGAGCACTTCTAGTTACTGGGATACCACCTCATTGTTAAAGTATCAACTTCCCAGCCTTGTCCAGAGTCTAACCCTGAATCTGAGGTTCAACCACAGAGGCTTCAGAGGGATCAAAGAGTGTGTGAACAACGAATAAATATTCCTCCCTGAAGGGACTTAGACCAATCCGTGAGGCTGGTGAGCAAGGTGATGTTAATCACCTGAAGAACTGTGACACCCTGACAGTCACCAGCTCTTCATTGGCAATCAGCCTCTTGAAGTGGATAAATCAGAGCTTAAAGATTTCTTTCAAAAATTATGGAAGTGTGGTTAAACTGCGCATCAACAGTGGTGGAAAATTACCCAATTTTGGTTTCATTGTGTTTGGTGATTCTGAGCCTGTTCAAAAGTTGTTAGCAGCAGGCCCATCGTGTTCAGAGGTGAGGTCCAAGGGAACGTGGAAGAGAAGCCTCGAGCTGCTTGGGAAGGGGCCAGCGAGACAACGGCCTGTGGGGCCCCAGAGGCCCTCCGGGTGGCCTGGCTGGTGGAATGAGAGGCCCTGCCTGTGGAGGTATGATGCCAAAGCCGGGATTTGGGGTGGGAAGGGGAATTGCTCCAAGGCAGCGAGTTGTTCTCCGCTGACCCTCACTGCAGCAGTACAATCCCCGCTCCTGCAAATGGTGAACTTCTCTAACCACCCTTTGGAATCTTGCAGTATGACCCTGGCTCTTAGAAACTGCTTAAGTTTGTACAATTTTACTTTCTGTGTTAATGGTGTGTGTTCCCTCCCCTCCCCTCTTCTCACCTCTTAGTCCTTTACTTCCGAGTTTATGAAATAATATTTTAGAAAATAATATATTTTAAAAAAGAAAAATAAGACTGAATTTCCTTGTTTTACTTTGCATAGATTGATTTTTTTAAAAATAGTTATTTCCCCAAAGTAATGTGCCTTGCTTATTACTGACATTTAGTATGTTTTATTCGTTGGGATATTTTTTTCTACATGTTTGAAAGCCATTGAGAAATACGAGATATGATAAACATTTTGAAGACAGGAGAAATCCAAATTGTTTCTTCTTTGGAGAGTCATGAGTACTTTCTGGTGTGGAGAAACTGCCTTTGGAAAAATGGACAGTTTTGATTCTCAATGGAATGGTTAAATACTGAATAAAAGGTGTTAGTGAAAGTTTTTTTCTTTTGATATATAATAACAAAACAATTCTAAAATCCACTGTTTTTACCTTGAAATTTAAATTGAGAGATAGATTTTAAATATCTACAGTGCTAGTTGTATGCTTTCTTGAATTGTTAGGTTTTTTGAAGTAGAGTTCCTTTTCATGTTTAATTCATATTTGTAAAAACAAACAAACAAAATACCAAAACTACAATCACAGTCTGAAAACACAAAACCAGAGAAAACTGTTGTGCCTTCTATTTATCTTTGATTCCAGCCTTTGCAATTGTTTAAAGAAAAATTATCTTAAAAAGTCTAGATTTGTTTTTTTCAGGTTCAGAGTATGTTGGGAGTTGTAGATTCCTCTTTTCAACCTGTATGTCTTCTGTTCATTTGTTTTGCCTTATTCTGAAAATGAGTCTCAAACTGGAATGCCTTTAAGGACAGAGGTCCTTTGGCTGAAATAGTTTGTATTTTATTTCAGTATTTTCAGAATTGTAATTGGCCCATAAGAATAAATTTGATTTTAATATTGAACTTTCGTGATGTGCTTAAAGATGTTAGTCTTCTTCCTTAAATCAGATCCATATGGTAAATTTTCTTTTTGTTAATACTTCTGTTTTATCAATGGGCACACAGTGGGTGCTTCTTGGAAATGGCCAACTTTTATTAAAATATTTCTGGAAGAAAATAAAAAAAACAATTGAATTTGAAAGACAAAATAAGCAAACAAGCAGAACAGAAGCAGAATCATAGCTGCAGAGAACATTTCTCTGGTTGCCAGATTGGAGGAGGATGTGTGGTTGGGCAAAAAAGGTGAAGGGATTAAGAAGTACAAATTTGTAGTCACAGAATAATCATGAGGATGTGAAGCACAGCATAGGACATAGAGTAGCCAAAGAATACACAGGCGTGATGCGTGGCCATGGACAACAATGTGGGGATTGCCTGAGGGAGTGGGGGGAGGGCTTGGTGGAGAAGGGCAAAGGGGAAAAATTGGGACAACTGTAGTAGCATAATCAATATAATATAATTAAAAAATAAATTGAATTCACCATCACTGTGCCCTTTCCAGAATTGCTGGAATTTTATGTGAATGGATATTATGCATTTTTTTTGGTCTGTGTTCTTGCATGAAGCATAATATTATTTTGAGATCCATATATATCATTTGTTGTATATTGATGGTTTATTACTTTCTAGTGCTGAGTAGTATTTGAATATACCACAGTTTGTTTTTCCAATTTATAAGATATGGTTGTCAAAGAATGGTGGAACATACATACTTAACTGAAAGATGCATGGAACATCTACAACAAAATCCCAGAAATAAATGCTGTTATACCTAAGATTGTGATATGTAAGTAAAATGGAGATTGTAAGTCTCTTTTCAAGATGGTGCTTTAAAGCGAACTTTGTGAAAAGTGGCCATACTTTTGAAAAACATCCCAGAAGTAGAATTGGTGTTAAAGACCACTGGGCAAATGCATATAGATTTCAACATTGCTAAGGAACCTTTCAGAGACATATCTGTATCTCAGCTACTGGAGGTCATCTCCCCAATTTTTTGTTTGCGGGGGAAGGTTCTAAATTTTTGTGATGAATATCCTCCATTCTCCTTGGGACTTTAATCTATCGTTTACTGCTTCACTCATTCACATCTTTAATTTTGTTCTCACCATTTACATTCCCTCAGCATATAAACATGTTTAGAATTTACCTATAATTAAAGTTTTTCAATCTTGGTCTTGTTACCTCATTGGGATACTATTCTATTTATTCTTTATTTCACCAACAAATTATTTGCTTCCAGTACCTGACTATCCATTCATGCTTTCCTGTTTGCATTTGGGTTTCTCATGTATATCTGTCTTAGTCTGTTGGGCTGGTGTAACAAAAATGCCATAACCTGAGTGATTAAAAAAGACGCATTTATTTCTCACAGTTCTAGAGGCTGGAAAGCCCAAGATCAAGGTGCTGGCACATTTGGTGTCTGGTAAGAACTTTCTTCCTATATCTTTACATGGCAGAGAAGAGAGAGAGAGAGGCCCTGTGTCTCCTCCGTTTTTATAAGGACATTAATCTCATGAGGGCTCCATCTTCATGATCTAATCTAACCTTATTACCCACCCCCCACATCCCATCACATTGAGGTTTAAGATTTTATCACATGAATTGAGGTGGGGGAGGACACAAGCGTTCAGTTCCTAACACCTGTCTACGGAAACTGTTCCCTTAACTGTCACCAGTTACCTCATAATGGTTAGTGAAGAAAGCCTTTTCTCTTTTTCATAACAACCTTATTGAGGTGAAACTATCATATAATAAACAATATGTTTTTTTATCCTTACCTGAGGACATGTTTATTGATTTTAGAGAGAGGGAAAGGGAGGGAGAGAGGGAAACATTGGTTGCCCCTCGCATATACCCCGACTGTAGACTGAACCTGCAACCCAAGCATGTTCCATGTTCCCTAACCGGGAATTGAACTGGTGACCTTTCAGTTTACAAGAGGATGCTTCAACCAACTGAACAACACTGCCCAGGGACATGATCTTTTATTTATTTATTTATTTGTTTATTTTTTTTTATTGTTGTTCAAGTATAGTTGTCTCCATTTTCACCCCACCATGCTGCCCTGACCCATCCATCCCTGCCTCCCACACTCCAACCTACCCCTTTTGGCTTTGTCCATGTGTTCTTAATACATATTCTTTGATGCCCACCCCATTATCCCCTATTATCCCTCTACCCCCTGCTCTCTGGTTACTGTCAATTTGTTCTTTATTTCAGTGTCTCTGGTTGTATATTGCTAGTCTTTGTTTGTTTTTTAGATTAGGTTCCACTTATAGGTGAGATCATTATAGGTGAGATGATATGGTATTTGTCTCTGACCACCTGGCTTATTTCACTTAGCATAATGCTCTCCAATTCCCTCCATGCTGTTGCAAAGAGTAGGAGCTCCTTCTTTATTTCTGTTGCATAGTATTCCATTGTGTAAATGTACCACGGTGTTTTGATCCATTCATTTACTGATGGGCACTTAGGTTGTTTCCAGCACTTGGCTATCGTAGATTGTGCTGCTATGAACTTTAGGGTGCATAGGTTATTTTGAAATGGTGTTTCAGGATCCTTAGGGTGTAATCCCAACAGTGGTATTGCTGAGTCAAAAAGCAGTTCCATTTTTAGTTTTTTGGGAAAATTCCATACTGTTTTCCATAGTGTCTGCACCAGTCTGCATTTCCACCAACAGTGCACTAGGGTCCCCTTTTCTCCACATCCTCTCCAACACTTGTTGTTGTTGATTTGTTTATGATGGCCGTTCTCACTGGTATAAAGTTGTATCTCATTGTGGTTTTAATTTGCATGTTGCTGATTGCTAGCAATACCAAACATCTTTTCATATGTCTCTGGGCCCTCTATAGAGACATGATCTTTTTTCAGGAAGATTATTTGTCAGTGACATGCAGCATAGATTAGAAATACGAATTGCTGGAATATGGAAGACAAAGCAAGGAGTCTTTGGAAGCATTAGGAGCATGAGTTGATAAGACCAAAGGCAATGAGAATGGACAGGAAATGAAAACTATTAGAGATTTCAAAATTCCAAAGGAGGAAATAATAGGGCATTATATTGTCTTAATCAAAATTTAATGAAAGCAATCTCTTTTTTTGCCAGACTTCTCTTCAGGAGACACTCTTACAATTTTTGTCTGAATACTGAATAGGAGAATAGTGTTCTAGACCTGGTTTGAACACAAACTCTCTGTGTGAGCTTCCTTACACAAGCCATATAACCTGGAGAGCCTGCTTTTTCTCTGCTGTAAAATGAATGTCCTACAGCAGGTAGGCTGTAATCAAAAACCTTCTTCCAGTTCCAGATTTCTCAGATGATGAGAATTTACTATCTTGAATTTCATCCTTAGTTAGGCCTGAGATGACAGACAAACTCAGGTGGAAATGAAAAGAATAAGAAGTGAATCGTATGGACTAACTACTCACACAGCACCCTGGTGAAGTACTTAACCACAGTCTAGATTAGAAATCCTCTCTGACACTGGGCTTTCTCTTAACGATGAAGGGAGCTATGCACAAAGGAAGTGGGTTGTAGGGTAGTAATTTGCTTTTGCTCTGCTGGGTCAAATGGCACTCAAGGGGTTAGGTGTTTGTAACTGAAACACACATAAAGTTCAGGGAAGGAAGAAGCCTAGAGTTTGGTTACTTTTGACAAATTACAGGTCAGTAGGGACTGCCTATTAAGATGACCCAGAGGGAAATTCAACTTTTAAATTAATCTCCTGTGTTCCTCTGGCCCATGCCAGTATCACACATAAGACCAGAGGATACCTCCAGCCCTTCATTATAACTGCTGCTCTCACTGATTACTCTCTGGTCTCTAAATGCTTCTCTGTGGTAAGAATAGCAGTTAACAAAGGGAGTTGGGTTCCCCAGTGGACTTGATTAAAACTGTTGTGGTTATAAGGCGACTAACTTACGTAAGTCAATTAATGTGGCAATGAACCAAGCTATGCATACAGAACAAACACATCTGGTTGGTGAGGGAGAGAGAATTGCAAAGTCTAGTCATACTCCAGAGAACTGTTTAGCATTTAAAGGTGAATTCTGGGAAAATAAAGAAAAACCAAAAAACTCTGAGAATTATGGCTTTGATTTCAGAGCCCTGTCAGGTTACTTTTTAAAATATTTATTTATTTATTTGTTTTATTTTTAGAGGGGAAGGGTAGGAGAGAGGGAGAAGGAGAGAAATATCAATGTATGGTTGCCTCTTATGTGTCCCATGCTGGGAACTGGCCTGGCAACCCAGGCATGTGCCCTGACTGGGAATCGAACCACGATCCTTTGGTTCGCAGGCCCGCGCCCAATCCACTGAGCTACACCAGCCAGGGCCCTGTCAGGTTACTTTTTTAAAAATAAAAATAAAAAATAAAAAAATAAATGTTCCATCTACTTCCCCAAATTTTTGCCTTTGAAATGACAGGTACTACTGAAAGATAAAGAGTAGGAGGTAGAGGTCTGGAAATAGAAACTAATGGAATGCCCAGGTAAAGGGAGAAAAGTCAGGAAAGAAGAATGAAAAGGAGTAGTCTAAGAAGTTGTAGAATTAGTCTTGTGAAGAATTCTTAGAGTTCTCAGCATTGTTCTCCTGTAATTGTAGGATGTGAAGTGTTCCCTCCTATTCTGTGTTTTGGAAGTTTGTGCAGGATTGGACAAACTTCATTCCTTAGGCATCCAGTACCACTTACCAGTGAAGACATCTGGTCCTGGGCTTTTCTTTGTGAGATTCAAAATTTTTTCAATTGACATTTACATTCAATATTATTTTATATTAGTTTCAGGTGCATGGCATAGTAGTTAGACAATCATATACTTTACAAAGTGGTCCCCTGAAATATTTCAAGTATCCACCTAGCACCATACATAATTATTACAATATTATTGACTATATTGCCTATAGCATATTCATATCCATGTGACTATTTTGCGAGTGTCAATTTGTACTTCTCAATCCTTTCACCTTTTTTACCTAGCCCTCGACCCCCGCTATTAGTCTGATCTCCGTTTTTATTTTCTTTTTTTGCTCTTTACATTCCACATATAAGTGAAATCATGTGGCATTTGTCTTTCTCTGTCTGACTTATGTAACTTAACATAATATTTCTAGGTCCATTCATACTGTCACAAATGGCAACGTTCTATTTTTTATGCCCAAGTAATATTCCATTGTATATATGTACCACAGCTTTTTTTTATCTACTCTCTATTGAGAAGCACTTAGGTTGCTTCCATTTCTTGGCTTATGTAAATAATGCTGCACAAATATAGGATGGATATATTCTTTCAAATTAGTATTTTGGGTTTCTTAGAACATATACTCAGAAGTGGAATTGCTGGGTCAGAAGGCAGTTCCATTTTTAGTTTTTTGAGGAAATTCCATACTGCTTTCCACAGTGGCCACACTTCTGCATTCTTACCAACAGTCCATGAGAGTTCCCTTTTCTTCACACCCTCTCCAACACTTGTTTGTTGATTTATTGATGATAGCCATTCACCATGAAGGATGAATGTGAGGTGATAGCTTGTTGTGGTTTTAATTTACATCTCTCTGATGATTAGTGATGTTGAGCATCTTCTCTTGGCACAGCGGGGCCACAGAAAGTCAGGAAGGTGAGGACAGTGAATATCTGCGGGTCAGTATGAAAGGAAGTGTTTGACTCAGAAAAGATGGTGTCTGTGGGTGGTGTAGGAGAGGGGCTGAGCACGGGGACAGGGACAATGGCTATTGTCCCTTTAGCCTATTCCCCAAAGCCACACAACCTAATCTTTCCCTATATGACTGCCATTTGCTCTGACCCGCCAACCCTCTGCTGGAGCCCATGGTGATTGCCTACAGATGAGATTTTGTGCATTGACCTTTTAAGAGGGTGCCTGAGTTTCTAGCAAACTGCTGTCTCTCCCTGGTGGATGGAATCGCCACTGATTTATATAACCAGATGTTAGGTGAGCTCCTCTTCCTGGTTCTGGTGCTCCAGGCAGGGGTCCCCGCATAGAGTTGAGACTGTTCGCTCTTCAGGGGGATCTTTGTCGCTCACACATCCCTCCCAGTTCTCAACTGCCACATGTGGGTGTGGGGCCACCCTTTTCACATCTCCACCCTGCCTACTAGCCTCAACATGGCTTCTTGTCTATGTGCTTCTATTCATCTAGTCCTCGGTTGGTTATTCAGGTAGATTGTTCTTTTTTTTTTTTTTAAACATCCTTCATGTCAGATTTTTATTTATTTATCTTTAGAGGGGAAGGGTAGGAGAGAGGGAGGGGGAGTGAAATATCAATGTGTGGTCGCCTCTCGTGTGTCCCCTGCTGGGAACTGGCCTGCAACCCAGGCATGTGCCCTGACTGGGAATCGAACTGCGATCCTTTGGTTCGCAGGCCTGTGCTCAATCCACTGAGCTACACCAGCCAGGCAGATTGTTCTATAGTTTAATTATAATTCTGATTTGGTCCTGGGAGGAGATGAGTGTAACTTCCACCTGCTCTGCTACTATATTGGACTGTTTGTGAGATATTTTTAAATTTCTAATTTAATCTTTTTATTTGCTACAGGTCTATTCAGATTTTCTTTTTCTTCTTGAATTAGTTATGGTAGTTTATGTCTTTTTAATTCATCCCACTTATTAATATTTTATTAAATTCATTCTCTTATATGTCTGTTAATAGAGCATAAATCATAGATCATTGTCACCTTTAAAATTTCTAAATAATTCTTCATGGTTCTGGAGGAGAAGAACAGATAACTTTGACAGGCTTCTCCCATTTGCTGGTGAACTTTATGCTGTTGCCTTTTAACATTGAATTGGACGTGGGAAACTATAATGTTAGTATATAGCTCTCCAAAGTGCTAAATGTAGTTTATGTGCCAGTTTTAATGTATTCTTTGAACGAAGATAACAATGAATTTGGCAGAAAAAATTTAATCTCTGAAATGTGACATATCTTTATTATAAAGGCAATATAATTAAGATTTTTTTCCAACATACTATGTGATTTAAGAAAATAGTTTATCTTATATGTAATCATGGTGTAGCATGGTTTGTGCACACACATCTGTACACAATATAAAAAACACTTGTGTTAGGAAAAAGATGAATCATATTAATTTATAATTTATTTTTTTGAATATCAATTTTAATTTTATTCTTTAATTTTTTATTTTGGTCATCTTTTAGGAAATTTCTCCATTTTATTTGGTTACCAAATTTGCTGTTGTATAATTGATTGTAGTATTCCCTTTATATTCCTTTTCATTTCTGTAAGGTTTGTAGTAGTGCTCCCACTTCTGATTTTAATAATTTTAGTGCTCTCTCTTTTTTCTTGGTCAATATGCTAAAGGTATGTCACCTTTGTTGATATTCTCAAAGAACCAATTTTGGATTCATTTTGTGCTCTATATTTTCATAGTCTCTATTTTATTTATTTCTACTTTAATCTTCATTATTTTCTTCCCTATCCTTGTTTTGAGTTTAGTGTGCTCTTCTTTTTCTAGTTTCTTATGATGTAAAATTAGTTATTGATTTGAGATTTTTCTCTTTTTGTTAGATACATATTTAAAGCTATAAATTTTCCTCTATATGGTTTTAGCTGCATCACATAAGTTTTGTTGTGAGATTTTATTGTTTTTGTTTTCATTCCTCTCAAATTATTCTCTAGTTTTCCTTGTAATTTCTTTGATTCATTATTTAATTTAGAACTGTGTTCATTTCCACATATTAGTCACTGTCCCAAATTTTCTTCTTGTATTGATTTCTAATTTCATTCCATTGTGGTAGAAGAAGATTATTTACATAATTTCAGTCCTTTTAAGTGTATTAATTTGTTTTTTTTGGTAATAATTTCTATCTCTTTATTGATATTCTCTATTTGATATGGCATAACTCATACTTTAGTTCTTTATCTGTGGTTTACTTTAGTTCTTTGAATATATTGAAAATAGCTCATTTAAAATCTTTGCTTATTAAGTTCAGTATGTAGCCTCTTCAAGCTTTTTTTGAATTGGCTCTTTTTTTTCTCTGTATGGATGATGTCTTCTTGTTTTGTTGTATGTATTAATCATTTTTTGGTTGAAAGGTAAACATTTTAAGTAATATAATATGGCAACCTTGGAAATCACCTCTTCCATCCCCTTGAGGTTCACTATTATTGCTGTTTTTTTGTTGTGTTTGCTGTTAGTTTGTTTAGTGACTTTCCTGAATTACTTTGTGAAGTCTGTATTTTTGACATGTGGCTCTGGGCGTTTCTGCTGGATTAGTTTAGCAGTCAGCTCATGATTGGATGGAGATTAAGCCTGGAACCTACTGGATTCATGCCCTTTGCCGGTGGGCTTTGTGCACAGGCTTGGGCACTCCACTGCGTAGCCAGGCCGTTCGCAGCTCTGCCTTAGCTTTCACGTCTTGGTTCACAGATTCCAGGTCGCCCTAGGTGAAAGGGTAGGGCACCCTTAGCTGGGCACATCATTTGAATAGATAATGTTGGAAAAGAAAACACATAGCTCAATTTCACTAATAGTCAGAGTAATACAAATTAAAATGAAACTCTAGACTCAGCATATTGGGAAAATTTAGACCATTTCATAATTTTTGTAATGTAAATGTTGTTGAGGATTGATGAGGCTGGAATGCTCATGCACTGCTAGTAGAAGTGTCAATGGCTATCACTAGTTTGAGTGTTTAATTAGTGAAATTGAATATGCACATGTACTGTGATTAGACAATTCTTGGTGGATACATACCCCAGAGAAATTCTCACATACTTAATAAGGGAAATACAAGACTGTGTTCATTGCTGTGTAGGTGGGGTTAGGGGCAGTCTGTGAGTCCAGCACTAGGGGGCTGCACAAGTCAGTGTGGAGGAAGCAATGCTAATCTATTTTGCAGTGGTAGAAACTTCAAACCAGGGGCACATAACCAGCAATCTAAAAAGAGTTTTAAGGTACCTATAGCTATATGCCATTTGGCTTCAGGAAGAAGCTGCTTGCTCACTTAATGAGTTTACTTGTATAACTGTATGTCCTTTGTGTTTCCTTTTATGTTTCAGTTGTCAGAAATTTCAGAGCTCAACTGAGTTACAGTTTCTCTATTAGTCCTTTCACTGAAGAAATCTGTGCCAACTTGTCTTTGATTTTTTCATCCTAGTTTTACAGCCATATTGGAGTTTTGTATTTTTTGGAAGCTTTTGGAGGTTATAAATATAAATAAATTCTCTGTTGAACCTAAACCATCACATCATAATTAGGGAATATCCCAGTGAAAAAAAGAGAAAAGATTAGGGAAGAAACTAATTTCTGCAGACTTGTTAGACTATTTGAAAAAAAAATGAAGAAAAAGGAAAGGAAATGAATCAAGCAACCATCTTAAGATGAGAAAAATATTTCATTCCATGGAAGTATGTGTTTAAATAACCACTCACACGAATGAAGAACATCTTTTGGTAACCAGAAGGTTTCTAAGAAGGCAGCTATTTCCTGTGGAGAAGCTTAATATTCCAAGGAAATGGAATGAAATGAGAGTTTGAATAAAAGCAAAGGGAGGGAAATCTCTTCAAGCTGTGGGAAGCTAAGGCTCAGAGGCTGCTTGGGGAAATGATTTTCCATCAGTTCCCATGTAGTCCACTAGGTGGTGGTGTACACGAAAAACTCCTTACTGTAGAGTCCTTGAATTGCCATAAACCTTGTTCACTCTTCTTTTGCAAATAAAATACCAAGAAAATCTGTATAAAACAATGAAATCCAGAAGCATAAGTATTAAGACCTGCGTTAATAAGAAAGGTGACAGTCTTAAGCTACAAAATGAGGATAGGTACCATCCAAAAGAGATCATGTCCAAATATAGTTTTTGGGTCTTCCTTGACCCAGGTTGTTTTAGTTAGAGAAAATGATAACCAAGATTTTCTTTCTATTTTTACTCCAGAGACCACTTTGAACACAAGAAGACAAGTTTTGATGAATATGTTTACATAGTAAGTTTTGTGCCTTAAAAAGTCCATGTTTCATCTACCAGTTACTAAGATTTCATAATCATTATTTTTAACATGTTGATATGTCATCATATCACATGGGACAAGTTCGGTATACTTTCTGTGTGAATACATCACTTTACTGCGAATGATGAAGTCGTCTTTCACCAGGTAGGTGACTTCCTTTGTCACCTTTAGAGAAGGAAGCAAGCTTCTTTAGTGATTAAATGTGCACAACTGTGCTGACCTCTGAAAGGCTGCATTCCCTTTTAAGACTGCCTGCTCAGGACAAAGCACAGTTGAAGCCACTCTTAAGCAGCCTGACAAATGTAGTCACTCTTCTGCGGTTCACAGAATCTGGCTGATGATGTCATCGACACAAAGAAGAAAATGCAAAAGAGGAGGCCTTAAACCAGCTTGCTGGTGAGCACCACACATTCAGCTGAGGCCTGAGACCAGCTGTGGTATGGCTGTGGCTTTGCAGAGCACCCTGGAAGTGGTGTGGATGGGGCTCCTCCTCAGCTCTCTGGGGATGGGTAAGTAGGCTCCTTCACTGTCTGGTCTTGGAGAAGTGCATGCCATTATTTTAAATTTTGGAGTCATTGAAAAGAAGCAAAGAAGCCAGATTTATTAATACTCACTATACCTAAATAGCAGCATAAAACTCACAACCTTCTTTATGTGTTTTGTGCAGTTGCAGAGAGCAAGGACCAAGTATTTCAGCCTTCCTCCGTGGTATCTTCTGAGGGAGCTGTGGTGGAAATCTCCTGTAATCACTCTATATCCAATGCTTACAACTTCTTCTGGTACCTTCACTCCCCAGGACGTGCGCCAAGACTCCTTGTAAAGGGCTCAAGGCCTTCTCAGCAGGGACGCTACAACATGACGTATGAGCGATTCTCTTCTTCACTGCTCATCCTCCAGGTGCAGGTGGCAGATGCTGCCTTTTACTACTGTGCTCTGGGGGACACAGAGGCAGAGAACCCATGAAGAGCTGAGCAGAAATGGGGAGAGGGCACAGCCTTTGCAGGAGGTAGACAAGACAGCAGCAATAACTGCTTTTCCCAATTCACTGTTTCCCAAGCTTTTCCATTTGGGACGACTATTAAAACACCTTTGAGTTCAGACACACTCTATATGACGAAGCTCTCAGGTTAGTGGTGACAAGGAGAGAAGAATCCACAGGAGAGAAAAACTCCCCTTACAGTCAAATCCAGGAGTTTGGATAGAGAGATTCCTCTCTCTATTGTACACTTAGAAGGGTTCCCAATTGGCTTATGTTTCTCTAAAAATATAATTTTTAGAATATAACAACGTACCTCAGATGTAGCTTGACCCACTATTACACTGCAAGGGAAGAATGAGAAAACTGGCTCTGGGTAAGGAGAGGTATTAAACCTCAGAGGACTAAACAATATTTCAGTTCACAATAGTGTTCAGTTCACTAGACAATATTTCAGTTCACAGGTTATTGATTTATGGTCTGTTTTATTTGGAGTTAGGAGAGCAGAGGGTCAAATCATGGATTTGCCCATTTGTTGAGACTTTTATGTGAAAAAAGTCTGATTTTTCTTAGTTAGACTGTATTCTCTGTTAAAGTTCCATATAAAAAACATTGATTTTCCTCCTCGCTCCAACAACTTTATTTTGTGCTGAATGTTCTCTGATGCTTCTAAAATGAATATAACCTACATTTCAGAGTCTGATGTTTTTGCAAAGGGCTTTATTATTGTTTTACACGAATTCTTCCTTGTTGGTTCCTGGGAAATCTTTGACATTTACAGAGTTTGATGTTTATAAATAGTTTCTTGGGAAGGGCAGTAGGCAGTTTTAGAAAGTACCTGGAGTCTCAGATTGAAGTTCCCTCGGTGCCCCATTCATCCAGATTGGCAGGAAGGGTGTGGCTGGGGAGCTGGGATGCAGAGGGCTGAAGGCAGGATGGCTGGTGGGCCTGGGTGGGCAAGGCAGCAGCAGGTGGACCCAGTGAGGCAGCAGATGGTGGAACAGGGCATGGCTCACAAGGCGGCTGGCAGACTGGGCGGTCCCACATTTGTGTGCAGGTGAACCAGGTGAAACTGGGAAGTGAGACAGACGGGGCAACCCAGGGTCCCAGGGTGGGGAAATAAAGCCTCAAATCACGGATCAAAAACACCCGTGGAGGTTGAGGTGCTGGGAGAAACTTCCAGCCTCACAGGAGTGTTCACTGGAGAGACCCACAGGGTGCTAGGATGTTCACAAACCCAACTGCACAGGAATCAGAAGAAGGGCCCAGTTTGCTTGAGGGAAGCAGGGGGAGTGACTGAAATCTGGCAGAGAGCGGAGCAAGCCCCATTGTTCTCTCTCAGACCCTGATCCCACCTACAGTGTCACAACCCAGCGACATGGGTTACCCCGCCCCGGTGAACACCTACGGCTCTGCTCCTCACTACATAACAGGCGTGTTAAGACCAAAAAAAAAAAAAAAAAAAAAAGGCCCAAACAAAAGAACACATCAAAGCTTGGGAAAAAGTACAATTAAGCGACAAAGTGATAGCTAACCTATCACATGCACAGTTCCAAACACTGGTAATCAGGATGCTTACAGAACTGGGGAATTTGTTCACAAATTGGATGAAAAAATGAAGGCTACACTAAGTGAAATAAAGGAAAATGTACATGAAACCAATAGTGATGGGAGGGAAACTGGGATGCAAATCAATAAAGTGGACCAGAAGGAAGAAAGAAACATTTAAAGAGAAAAGTAGGAAGAAACAAGAATTCAGAAAAATGAGGAGAGGCCTAGGAACCTCCAGGACATCTTTAAACGTTCCAACATCCAAATTATAGGGGTACCAGGAGAAGAAGAGGAAGAGCAACAAGTGGAAAAGTTATTTGAACAAATAATAAAGGAGAACTTCCCCAATCTGGCTAAGGAAATAGACTTCCAGGAACTCCAGGAAGCTCAGAGAGTCTGGAAGAAGTGGCACCCAAGGAGGAACACACCTAGGTACATCATAATTACATTAACCAAGATGAAAGATAAGGAGAAAATCTTAAAAGCAGCAAGAGATAAGGGACAGTCACCTACAAGTGAGTTCCCATCAGACTGTCAGCTGATTTCGCAAAAGAGACCTTCCAGGCAAGAAGGGGCTGGAAAAAAGTATTCCAAGTCATGAAAGGCAAGGAACTACATCCAAGATTGCTCTGTCCAGCAAAGCTTTCATTTAGAATGGAAGGGAAGATAAAGTGCTTCTCACATAAGGTCAAGTTAAAGGAGTTCACCATCACCAAGCCCTTATTATATGGAATGCTAAAGGGATTTATCCAAGAAAAGGAAGATTAAAAAGTGTACAGTAAAATGACAGCAAACTCACAATTATTAACAACCACACCTAAAAGAAAAACAAAAGCCAACTAAGGAAACAACTAGAACAGGAACAGAACCACAGAAAAAGAGATCACATGTAGGGTTATCAACAGGAGAGTGGGAGGGGGAGAGAGGGGACAAAGGTACAGAGAATAAGTAGCATAGATGTAGAAAATAGACAGGGGGAAGTTAAGAATAGTGTAGGAAATGTAGAAGCCAAAGAACTTATATTTATGACCCATGGACATGAACTAAAGTGGGTGAATGTGGGTGGGAGGGTGTGTGCAGGGTAGAGGGGAGTGAAGGGGTGAAAATGGGACAACTGTAATAGCATAATTAATAAAATATATTAAAAATAAAGAGGAAAAATATTTTCCTTCCTAAAATGTTAATATCCAATAAATAAAACATACATGATATTCCAGGTACAGAAACACTAGTGATTCAGTTATAAACGTGGGCACTTTGATACAGTTGGTGGTAGGTTTGTCTTAAGATAAAGCACTTCACTGAACAAACTGGGCCATTATTATTTAAATGTCTCCTCTGAAATGTCTACTCCTTCACCCAGTTTTCTTCTATTTGAGCTGAAACTCATCAGTTTCTGTAGAATTTTGGCTCTCGGACTAGGTTACAAGAAAAGGCTGAACTATCTACAAGTCATTTGGTTAGGGAAAAATGTGTTTGAGACTTGGAGGCAGTCAGTGGTTACTTTGTGCCTGCAGGCATTCCTTGGGGAACTTCTTTCCAGTCTTTAGAGTAAGACACACAGGTTCCGGGCTCCTGGAGGGGTTGTTTCCCTCTGGAACACTGACCAGCAGGGCATCCTTGAGGCATTCTGCAGGCAGCACTCTAGAAGCTCTGCAGACACCGGGGAGACCTTGATCCTCTCCGCACTGGCCTCCAGCTTGAGCTGCTCCACCAGGCTTTGCAGGGCATTCACCTGGGCCAGGAGGCCACAGAAGTCAGTGGGCCAAGCCCTGCAAGTGTGGGTATGCGAGCTCCCTTCGAACTTTATTCGAAAACTAATGTTTTAAATAGCCTCTCCATGTGGAAAGTCTCTATTTTGCTATTGTTTCAGAGATTTTTTTTTGCTTTATAATCTACTGTTTAATAGGACAAATGTTCATTCGACCATTCCTTCCTTTTCTCTCTCTAAAACTGTTTCAAGAGAAGGCTCAATTACTTTGTGTATAAATCTTTAACTAAAGATTATCATGGAGAGGAACTCCAATAGGTCCAACTTAGAGGAAAACCTGAGTTATCTCCTAGTCAAAGAGGTTTATGCAGAAGCAAGCTCTAAATTATTTGTAAAGAGAATAACAAGGGGTTCTCATTTGTTCTTACCATTTATGTCCTCCTGTCTTACTCTTTTTTCCTATTTTGACTCTTATCTTCCACTTTTATTTTTCTTTGCCTTTTACCCAAAGCTATATTTTCTGTTTTTCTTTCCACTTATTTCCCAAATTAAAAATTTTATTGCCTTTTTTCCTGTTTCAATATTATCTTAAGAGAGCACAAATCATTTAAAAGTTGATCTACTCAGCATGCATTTTTTTCCCTTTGATTCACAAACTTCGGTTCTTCTCCTAGAACAAGGGTGTCAAACTCATTTTCACCGGGGGCCACATCAGCCTCCTGGTTGCCTTTAAAGGGCGGAATGTAATATTCGGACTGGATAAATGTAACTACTCCTTCACTAGGG
Organism: Glossophaga mutica; assembly: GCA_039655065.1. Classification (NCBI taxonomy): domain Eukaryota; kingdom Metazoa; phylum Chordata; class Mammalia; order Chiroptera; family Phyllostomidae; genus Glossophaga; species Glossophaga mutica. The sequence goes on from CM077303.1 coordinate 73,850,738, forward strand.
GCAAGGAGCTTGGTGCTGCCGCCTAGTAACAAGGTGTGGGGCTGGATAAGACAAGGTGGAGGGCTGTATTCGGCCTTGGGGCCTTGTGTGTGACACCCGTGTCCTAGGGTATCAAAGTCTCCCTTCTGTCCCTCCTGGAAGATGTGAATATCCTGAGGTCTGGTCCTGTGATAAGACTTGCAAGTGCTGGCTACTTGCCAGTAGTCACCCTGTCAGTTCTGTGGGTGGGCTCTAGGGGGTGCTGCAGTGTGAGGCTGGTTCTGGGTGCAGCAAGTGCAGCAGTCTTGCTCCCCACAAAGCTTCGAGGAGCCTGAGCCAAGAGCTTGCTCAGCAGAGCAAAGACCCAGGTGCCAGGACGCACCAGGTTTCCTGAAGAAGAGTCATTTCTAAAAACTCTGTGCTGACACAGGGGTGCCGGTCCCTCTCCAAGAGCCCAGTCTCCAGCTGAGGTGGGCCGGGAAGGACCCTCCAGCCCGCTGAGCTTAAGCCATGGCCTCTGCGTGCATCTCTATGCTTGCAGTTCTCTTCACACTGAGTGAGTAATATTCCCTTCCCATTTCCCCTTGAAAATCCACTTCCATTCTTTTCGCAATTTTCCTGATGCAATGTGGATTGATTTACAGGTGGACTGAGAGCTCAGTCGATAACTCAGCCAGATAATCAGGTCACTGTTAACGAAGGTGATCCATTGACTGTGGCATGCACCTATTCACTGTCTGGGAGCCCTTATCTTTTTTGGTACGTCCAGTATCCCAACCGAGGTCTCCAGTTCCTCCTGAAATACATCACAGGGGAGAGCCTGGTGAAAGGCAGCTTTGGCTTTGAGGCTGAATTTGATAAGAGCCAAACGTCTTTCAACCTGAAGAAATCATCTGTTCTTGGGAGCGACGCTGCTGTGTACATCTGTGCTGGGAGAGACACAGTGCTGGGGGCTGCAGGGACAGCTGAACACAAACCCGAGTACAGTCAACACCATTTTCCTGCAGCTTTTACTCCCTGCACAGGAGGGCGCTGTGACTCCAGGTTATGCCACTTACTGTAACTGAATTACAACTTAAAGCCACAGAATTTGTTCATTTCACAATGCACAATGAACAATATTTATTAATCCCTTATGTGCCAGGTACTGTGCTGAGCACTGATCCTAAAGGGGACAAAAGTTATCCTTGACCCCTGTGTGCTAGGTATGGTCCCACACGTTTATGAACCCATGGAATTCTCACAACGATTACCATGAGCTTCCCTGTACAGATGAAGAAATGAAGGCACTGAGAATTTAAGAATCTCACTCAAGTCACAAAACCATGAAAGGGCAAACTGGAATCCAGGTAGTCTGCCTCTGGGGTGCATGGTCTCAGCACTCCACTTCTCTGCCAGCCTGTAGGTTCCTTGAGGCATGAGACTGATTTCAGCGATGGGGGGGGGCGGGGGCCCTGATTTCCAAAATGGTCCCTGTCAGAAAGCATTGGTATAGGAATAAACAGTGAACTATCAACTCAAAAACTCTTAAGTGCTAAGAGAGAAAATTGCACAAAATGTGAGATGAGGGAATAGAGGTTAACTTAGCTGTGAAGGAAGGAGAAAAGGAGGGAGGGATACAGGGTGTGTGTGTGTGTGTGTGTGTGTGAGTGTGTGTGTGAGAGAGAGAGAGAGAGAGAGAGAGAGAGAGAGGGAAAGGCAGAGACAGGGACAAATAGGAGGAGAATTTGAATCAAGGGAGGATTTAAACATGTAGTCTGGTTATGCTTATGCTCATGTCCTACACACACCCTTAGGAAGGACTGGAGTTGATGCCTTTCTCTCTCTCTCTCATTTAGAATATCCTGGGAATGGTTTTGGTTGAGTGTATGTGAGTCAGGTGCTCGTGCCTGACTAGCCAGTGGTGGCTGTGGGTGTGGGCTGCTAGGATTAAGCCAGGTTGGCTTGCACAATGGGATGATTCTGCAAAAAGTTTGCAGCTTTCTTTGGTTCAAAGGCGTATGTCGCAAAAGAAATACATTTTTACATAGATACTTACATTTGTTTATTTTTTCTAAATGAATAGCCAACAGAAGGAATACCACTTACTGAAAAATGTATTCTTACCCCATTCCAAATCTATTTTGGAATACCATATTTATAATATACTAAATTCCCATTTATGACCAGACCTACTGTTGAATTCTCTGTTCTGGTAGTTCTGTGCTAACATGTGCTGCTTCGGGGAGTGCCACCATCCAGCCTCTGGCTTGTACCTTTGACCTTCCCCCTTTTCTTGATCCCTAACTCCATCATACACCTGAGGGGTTTTCACACAAGGATGTGGACCCCTCAGCCCACATGTTTACAATCCCTGCACACAGCGTTTTGTTGATCACCCCTGGGGCCTAGGGTGGGGTACACTGGAGGCATGCCTGCATCTGGAAAGGTGCTCCTTCAGTGAAGCCCATGGAGACCTTGAAAGTGGATCTGGAGACACGTGTGCAGGGAATTCTGGGATCCTGGGGACCCAGAGCATGGTCCAGAATAGGCACTTCGAGTCCCAGGGGTCATGTCCTTCTGACACTGTGGACTTCTCATAGGGGATAGGGTGGGAGCGCTGGAGGATGGCGGGGGTGGAGCCTTTTAAAACGCAGGACTAACGCAGGGACACAGCTTGCGCAGTGAGTGACAAGTGTTGTGTACCTTTATTGCCCACAAAACATCTGTGTTCATAAAACCATGGCTCTTATTTTTGATTTAAATATATACTTGCCATATCTCTAGGTAAATCCTCAGCCTCCAGCACTATTTCTCTCCAAAAGGAATTCATATGCAGAGAATAGTCTCAGCACACAACACCATAGACCTGGTTCTGTCTCAGCCTTGGATACTTTAAAATAGGTTTTTTTGCAAGTCTGGCAAGGGAAAGAATGATGTTTACACAATGACAACTCACTCATTCATTTACCTGGTCATTGGACACTTACTTGTATCATTCCCACTGTGCCCCAGGCATTGTTGTAGTCATTGAGAATTCAGTGATGAACAAAAGCTTCCCATCCAGTCATTGCTCAGACTTGAAAGGTGTTGATAGCATTTGCTTATCCAAATGGAACTATTTCTTAGTGAAAGACACAGGACTCTGAAGAATATTTGCTTCCAGGAAGACTCTCCAGGGTCAGACTAGCCCTCTGGCATCTGTTTTTGTTGTGTGGTGGTGATTGGTCATGGTCGTTGGGAGGAGAGTCCTGTAGGAAATGGGAATCTATTGTTTTCCCATTTTTTGAGGTGGCTCAGGGGGAGCAACTGTGTTTCCTTAGAAGTTCTGTTTTGCCATTTGTTATGGTAATTGGCCTGTTTTACTTTGAGGAGGAAAGTTACCCCCGTCTACCCAAGTGCCATCTTCTCTTGGTTCCAGGTCTGTCCAGATGCTGTTCCTTCTGCCTCTGCTTACTTGGTCCAGGCTTTCCCAGGGTCATTCTTCCTCTTCTCTTTGGTTTGAGTTCAAGTGTCACTCCTGCTGGGAATCCTCTGGAGACCTACAGCCAAAGCAGTTTTACTTCCTGTATGTTCCTCCAGTACTCGGTGTGGTAGGCATTTCGACAGACTGAACAAAGCAAGGACGCCAGGTACAGAAGGTCAGCAGGGAAGAAAGTCCTGGGTGCCTAGCCACAGGCAATCCGGGATAACAAGGACGTTGCCCCCAGGGTGACCTTTCACCCAGGCCCCCAGGGTCGCCTTGCATATGGCTGGCCATGCAGTTTAAACCCTATGACCTTTCATATCGCTGGTTGTGTGGTTCGGACCCTCCCCTGACCTGTCCTCCCCTGGCATATCGCCAGTTGTGTAATTTTAGACCCCCTGAGAAGAGGAACAAGGGGCCGGAGAACAGCCTCCTGTGACTTCCATACAAGCCCTTGTGCTACCAGTCCCTTAAGCATTGGGCAGTCAGGACAATGAGATGCTGGCTCACATCACACAATTTTAGGAATCACCCTCAGGGCTGTTGACCACGGAGGCAGAGTTTCGGTCAAACTAGAGATAGCATTTAGGCTTCAGCTGAATTTCAGCTCCATGCCCAGAAAAGCAGCAAAATCAGATGGAGTGACGCCATGGCTGACATCAGGACCAGAAGCTATGAGAAGTGGCCCCCTATGCCAGTGCCACCCAATCAGTATAATTCCCAGCCCTGCAAGGACACATCTGGAAAGCTGATGAATATTCTATTGAGATCCTTCCCTGAGACCTCCTCTGAAATGCCCACCTTTAAAAACCCTCAAAACGAAGGACCAGGCACATTCTCTCTCTCTAGAGCTGCCTTCTTCCTTTACGTGTGCCTTTTTTTCCCCTCTCTTTAACCTAAGCTGCAAGGGTCCCAGAGAGACTTGAACCGGGGAGCAGTGGGCAGCAGCAGCTCATCCCAGGCTACCTCCCTGAACCTCTCTCCAAGGGCCCCCTTTTGTCAGACTTTTCAGCGAGCTGACAGCAGCCCTGCCTTGGCTCACTCTGTCACTGTGACTGTTACTTCTCAGTGAGTCTGTGCAGCCCAGCATGGAGAGCCGAAGCAGGGCACCCCCTAGGCTCTCTGCTGTTGCTTCTTCTGTCCTAAGTCCTTCCTTCCTTTCAGTGTCCCCAGCTTTAATGAATGTACTCTTGAAATCCCCTGGACTTGTGTTGTGAAATCTTTCCTGCGTGAGGTCCAGAGCCCATGCACTACAGGCTGACCCAGGCCTGGTCCCTTTCCAGTGACACTCTGTACTTTCCCTATTACAGCAATTATCAAGAGGACTATTACTGCTTTTAAAGTTCTCTCCCTTCTCACTGCACCATTAGGTCTTATCATTGAATATTTAGGATTCAGCTCAGTTCCTGATCCTGTTGTGGAACCTGAAGTGGTGTCCATCTGCCCACTGAGTGGACAGGCAGTTATACTGACAGCGGCCCGAGAGCACCCACCCTTGCCTGGATACAGTGAAAGAAAGCAGGCATTTATTCCAAGGGTGCCAAAGAAGGCAGCTAGTGCTGAAAGACCCGAACTCCTTGGTGGCTTACACTTGGGGTCTTTTAAATGTGAAAATCATGAATAAGGGGTTCAGGGTTGTGGGCTGTGTTCATTGGTCAGCTTTGTGCAATCTTCAATGATTTCCTTAATCTGATTTATCCCCCGCCCATGTCATCTTGTGGGGGATCTTTGTTATTGGTCTCCCTACTTGCAAACAAACCAGAGTTCTGCAACACAGCTTGGGAATGTGAATCAATGATGTTACTTTAGTAGCAGAGAAACGGATCTATGCATCTTGTGAAAACAGATTACATTTCTCCATTATTTCAAGCAATGTACTCCCTGAAACGTGCCTTCCAGGCAAGGTCTTCAGGTTCCCAGGCATGGCTGCATTCTTTCCTAATCTTTGACTAGAAATAATGAGAGACAGCTGTGGGGGCTAAAGAGGTATTTTTTTCCTACCACCTTTTAAATTCTTGTAGCTGGGATAATAATCAAATTAACAGAGAGAGACTAACAGGAGAAAATATACAAAGTTTATTATATGAATGCACGTTTGTGGGTGCTGTAACAATAGAGACTCAAAGGAGCATTGGGCAATTGAGGTTTATATAGCATTCCGAAGCTCAGGGGGAAAAGAGGGTTGTGGTTTGGCACCTCAAAGGGAAGAAGGCCATTCACATGGATATAGAAGCAAGTGTTTGGTAGACAAGTGTATACTGGGCCCTCATTAACAATGGGACTCAGAGAGGCCTTGCTAGGTTCCTCCCTGTGTATCGCACACTAGTTAACATTAATCTGTAGTTATCCGTGATGATCTCTCCCTTCCTGGAGCAGTTCCTTCCTCTAAATTCCTTTTAGGCAGATGAGGGGGCAAGTCAAAGGCTTTTTCCTGAGTCTTTTGGTCCTTAACAACCAGCTTAAAAGCAATATTCCAGAAGGCATATCTTGGGGTGGCCAACTCTGCTTCCACTGTTGGGAGAGCTAATTTTACAAGTTTAACTAAAAGCTGAACTTACATACACCTAGTGTTTTAATGAAATTCATTGAGTACCTAAATCATTACCATACAAAAGAAAATTCTGAAACACTGTTATAGAAATCTAAGTGATTCTACGTTTGACTTCTTACGAAAGAAAACTAAAAGATACATCTGAATCTGCTAATAAAAGTGTTCTGTGCTGTGTTGTCAGTAGCTTCCCTCTGGTGGGGCTCTTAGCTCCTGAAAAGCCACAGCAGGCATGTGTTCAGAATCTACTCATAGCCTCTGTTAAGGAAGAGCTATCAGGCCTGTGACCCTGCATGTGTCTCAGGTCAGTGCTTAACCCTCAGCTCATTTGTTGTGTTTCCGTACATCCCTAATTTTTAATTAGCACCTGTGGAGCTTGTTACCGGCCTGAAGGACTCAAGTCATTCTTCTGTGGTTGAGGCCTGGGCTGGGGGACCTTGCAGAGGGGCGCCTGCTGGGTTTCAACACAAGAAGGGATTCCATCAATATTATTTGATTGAGTAAATTAATGCTTACTGTGAACCTTAAAAAAGCTTTACACTTCAATCCAGGAAATCCCCTTTGTAGAAGCTAGTCTGAAAAACTAATTTGGTCCTCCGGTCAAGATGGAGGCATAGGTAAATGTGGTTTGCCTCCTCCCACAACCACAGTGAAAATACAGCTAAACTACAGAAAAAAAATATCAGTAAGAACCATCATATAATTGAGCTGTATGGAAGTCCAACATCTAAGGCACTAAAGAAACCACAGTTATCTGGACGGGATGAGGTGCAGAGAGGCAGAGATGTGGGAAGCAGAATGGGCTAGTCCCAAACCCCCATGTGGTGGATATAAAACAGAGGAATATCTTGAGAGTGAGGGATCCCAGCCCCACATCAGACCCTATGCTCAGGGTTCCAGTGCCAGGAAGATAACTCCCTATAACTTCTGACTGCAAGAACTTGTGCAGGTTGGGTTGGCAGGAGAAAGTGTCAGATTCTCAACCCTTTCCTCGTAAAGGGCCTCACACGTGGACTTACTCAGCCTCACTCCCTCTGAAATCCAGTAATGGGACAGCACCTTGAAGGGCACCAGTGGCGTATGGGGAAGAACTAAAGTGTCTAGCACCAGGGCGAGAGCTGAGGGACAGTATCCTGTCAGACAGGACTGCAGATGGTGGCCAATTTTCCTTTTCTGAGTTCTGCTGCACACAGAACCACAGTGCAAGGGTGCCATATCTGAGTCTCCATCAACCTGACTCACATGGTGAGCCCCACCCTGACCATTACCTAACGCTCTGCCCCATCCAACTTATGGGCCCACTTAAGGTGGTAACAGTGGCTTTTCCATGTGATGGCTGGGCTAGGTGCAGGCTTCAGACCTTCCTAAATCCTCTCAAACAAGGGACAGCTGAGTCCAGTCACCCATACCTCCCACTAAGTGGCCCAGGCCTGGGCACTAGCAGTAGATATCTGCAGAAAGCTTTATAGCTTATATCAGGGGGCCTCAAACATAAAACAGGTGGTAGCTGACTAAAACCTTTATTGCTCAGGCATCCCCAGAGCCTGTGCAACCAGCAGACAGTTACAGACCATGTTGGAGCACCACCACCCAACCACCTCCACAGGCCATCGGTGGAGGTGGTTGCTGGCCAGTGGTCATAGCCAGTCCTACCAGTTGCCTGGCCTGGATAAGTCCCTCCCTTTGAATCTGCTGACATCAATCAAGACTCAAGTATAAGAGGCGGGAATACTCAGCCCACATGGAGGGCACACCTCAAGTATCCCCAGCTAGGGGATGCTGTGTTACTGTACCCCACAGGACACCTACTACATTAGGCCACACTACCAAGACAGGGAGTCATAGCAGCTCTGCCTAATATATGGAAACCAGCACAGTGAGGCTGCCAAAATAAGGAGACAAAGAAACATGGCCCAGATGACAGAATGGAATAAAACTCCAGGAAAAGAACTAAACGAAATAGAGATAATCAATCTATCAGATGCAGAATTCAAAACACTGGCTATAAGGATGCTCAAAGAACTTAGTGAATACTTTAATAGGGTAAAAATGATTCAATCAGAAATGAAGGATTGACTAATTGAAATGAACAATTTACAGGGAATCCACAGCAGAGTGGGTGAAGCTGAGAATCAAATCAACAATTTGGAACATAAAGAGAAATCGTTTTCTTTTTGGATAAAAAGACATCTAATTAGTACAGCAAGCAGAAAAAAGAATCCAAAAAATCAAGGATAGTGTTACAAGCTCATGGGAGAACTTCAAGCATTCCAACATTCACATCATAGGAGTGTCAGAAGGAGAAGAGACAGAGAAAGAAATTGGAAACCCATTTGAAAAAATAATGACAGAAAATTTCCCTAATTTGGTGAAGGAAATAGACATATAAGTCCAGGAAGCACAGAGTCCTAAACAAGATGGATGGAAAGAGGACCACACCAAGACACCTTGTAGTTAAAATGCCAAAGGTTAAAGATAAAGAGAGAATCTTTGTAAAAAAAGATGATTTATTTATTTATTTTAGGGAGAGGGGAAAGGAAGGAGAAAGAGAGGAAGAGAAACATCAACGTGTGGTTGCCTCTTACACCGCCCCCTAGTGGGGACCTGGCCCACAACCCAGGCATGTGCCATGACTGGAAATCAAACTGGTGACCTTTTGGTTTGCATGCCAGCACTCAATACACTGAGCTACACCAGCCAGGGCTAAAAAGAGAATCTTAAAAGTAGCAAGAGTAAAGCAGAGAATTACCTAAAAAAGAGTTCCCATAAAACTGTCAGCTGATTTCTCAAAAGAAACTTTGCAGCCTAGAAGAGACTGGCAAGAAGCATTCAAAGTGATGAAAGGCAAGGACCTACACCTTAGATTCCTTTGTCCAGCAAAGCTATCATTTAGAATTGAAGGGCAGATAAGGTGCCTCCCAGACAAGGTAAAGCTAAAGGAATTCATCATCACCAAACCATTACTACATAAAGTGTTATAGAGACTTATTTAAGAAAAAGAAGGAGATCAAAACTACAAACATTAGAATGTTAATAAATGCATAAGTACCAACAATTGAACCTAAAAGCAAACTAAGCAAACAAGCAGAACAGAAAGAGAATCATAGATGTGGAGAACATTGGGATGGTGGCCAGTTGGGAGTGGGTGTCTGGGAGGATGGGTGAAAAGGTGAAAATTGGTAGTTACAAAAGTACAAGTTGGTAGTTACAGAATAGAGCAAGTATAGGAAATGGAGTTGCCAAAGAATCTCTATGCATAGATACGAATAAAGGAGGATGGATTGCTGGTTGGTGTAGAGGTGCTGGGTGGAGGGAGGCATGAGGGAAAAGTGGGACAACTGTAATAGCATGAGCTATAAAATAAAAAAGGGATAATTGGATATTGTAATAAATATGCATGGTGCCAGCTGGGTACTGGCAATATCAAGGGAAATGCTCTGCAAGATATATGATTGTCTGACCGCTATGTTATACGCCTGAAACTAATACAACCTAACATTGAATATAAACTGTAATATAATCAGTTTTTTCAAAAAATTAAAAATGGAACTGCTGTTTGACCCAGCAATCTCACCTCTGGCAATATATCCTAAGAATCCTGAAGCACCAAAGAGAAAGAATATATGCACCCCTATGTTCACAACTGGATTATTTACAATAGCCAAGATCTGGAAACAGTCCAAGTGCCCACCTGTATACAGGTGCGTGGATAAAAAACATGGAACATTTAGGCAATGGCATCCTATGTAGCCATAAAAATGTACTCTTACTCTTTGTGACAGCATAGATGGATCTGGAGAGTATTGGTATGCGAAATAAGCAGTCAGAGAAAGACGAATACCATACTATCTCTTTTATGTGTGAGACTGAATGAACGAAACAAACTGATGAACGAAATAGGACCAGAGGCATGGATACCTGGAACAGACTGACAGATCTCAGAAGGGGTAAGGGGGAACTGGACGAGACTAGCCACTGAACATATGTGCAAGCCCATGGACACAGACAACAGTGTGGTCAAGGCTGGGGTGGGGGGAAGGGGCTGGGTACATGGGGGCAAAAGGGGGAAAGGAAGTAGGGGGTATCTGCAATAATGTCAGCAATAAAACATTTTAAAAATAAAAAAGAAATAATTGGAAGTTAGATAAAGATTATATACACAGGTGTTTATCATAGTATTTTTTCTAAAATCCAAACATTTAATAGTAGATAAATTGATTAATAAGTCATAGTGTATTCCTATCATGAAATATTGTGAGACCATTATAATAGAAATTCTATGTATATTTATTGACAGACAAAAATATTTGGGAAATAACATAAGTTCAAAACATCAGGAACAACCAAATGTGTGCAATGTGCGTGTGTATGTGTTTGTGTTGTGGAGGTTCAGAACGAGTCACCCCAAAATGTGCCTCAGTAGGATGCAGATAACTTTGAACTAAGGATAATTCTATTTACTGAAAGTGGTTTTTTTTAATGATTCCGTGGTGACCCTAAGAAACCCCCAGTGTGCATCACCTCATTCTAGTTCAGGTTGTTTTGTTTTATTTTTATTATTTACAATAAAAGCAAAAACAATTTACTGTTGAAAGTTTTGAAGATACACGGGACATCCAGTCTTGGTATAGATAATTATAGTTGTTTGCTTGACATGTTAACAGTTGAAAAAAGTGAGAGGGATATTGACAGTGTGTTTGAGTGCCTGTGTGTTTTTGTATGTGTTAGGATCTCAAAGTTCATTTGTGAAATCACTTATGTAGATTTTTCAAACATTAAATTTGTTGAGGTGACATTGGTGAGTAGGATCACGTAGGTTTCAAGTGCACATTTGTATGACACGTGCTCTGTATCTGGCACTGTGGGCCCTCCACCCAAAGTCAGATCATCTTCCGTAACAGCGCATTTGGCTCCCTTTACTTCCCGCTGCCCCTTTCCTCTCGGTAAGCGCCATGCCACTGTGAGTTTTAGTTCTGTATCCTACAGATGAGTGAAGTCATATGGTTCTTAGCTTTTTCTGACTGACTTATTTTGTTAGCATAATATTCTCAAGGTTCATGCATGTTGTCACAATGGCAGTATTTCATCTTTTATGGCTGAGTAGCAGTCCATAGTGTATATGTACCACATCTTCTTTATCCAATTCTCTATCCAAGGACGCTTGGGATTCCTCCATGTCTTGGCCACCATGAATAATGCTGCAATGAACATAAGAGTACATATATCTTTGTGAATAAATATTTTCAAGGCTTTTTGGTAGCTATGCAAAGAAAGATTGTTGGGTCAGGTGGGAGATCTATTACTTTTTTGAGGAACCTCCATACTGTTTTCCACAGTGGCTGTACCAGTTTACATCCCCACCAGCAGTGAAAGAGGGTTCCTTTTTCTCCACAGCCTCTCCAACACTGTTATTGCTTGTCTTGTTGATAATAGCCATTCTAACAAGTGTGAGGTAGTATATCATGTAGTTTTCATTAAATGAGTATGTGTTTCTTACATGAAATGCAGTTTTCATTATATGAATGCATATCTCTAATAGCTAGTGAGGTTGAACATGTTTTCATATATCTGTTGGCCATTTGTATATCTTCTGGGGAGAAGTGTCTGTTCAGGTCCTCTGCCCATTTTTAAATTGGATTGTTTGGTGTCGAGTGTATAAGTTGTTCATATATCTTGGATATTAACCCCTTGTTGGAGCTGTTGTTTGCAAATATCATCTCCTACTCAGTTGGTTGTGTTTTTGTTTTGTTGTTGATTTCTTATGCTGAGCAGAAGCTTTTTAGTTTGATATAGTCACATTCATTTATTTTAGCCTTTACTTCTCTTGCATTTCAAGTCAAATTTATAAAATGTGTCCTACAGTCAAGGTCTGTAAGTTTAGTACCTATGTTTTCTGCTATGTAATTTATTGTTTCAAATCTTATATCTTTGATCTATTTTAAATTACTTTTTTGTAACTGGTGACAAATAGTAGTCTGGTTTCAGTCTTTTGCATGTGGCTTTTTAATTTTCTCACTATCATTTATGGAAAAGGCTTTCTTTATTCCATTACGGGGTTTTTTTTTTTGGCTCCTTTGTCAAAAATTATTTGTCTATACATGTGTGGTTGTATTTCTGGGCTCTCAGTTCTGTTCCATTGGTCTGTCTGTTTTTCTGTCAATGCCATGCTGTTTTGATTATCATAGCTCTGCATCATAATTTGAAGCCAGATAGTGTGATACTTCTGACTTTGTTCTTTTTTCTGAGAATTGCTTTGACTATTTAGGATCTTTTGTCGTCCCATAGAAATTTGATTTTTTGTTCTATTTCTTTAAAAAATGCCATTGGGATTTAATGAGGATTGCATTAAATCTGCATATTGTTTGAGGTAATGTGGCTGTTTTAACTGTTGATTCTTGCAGTGCCTGAATATGGAATGTCTTTCTATTTGTTTGTAGCATCTTCAATTTCTCTTTTTAAAAGGTTTTATTTATTTATTTTTAGAGAGGGGGAAGGGGGGGGAAGAGAGAGGAGAAGGGAGGGGGAGAGAGAGGGAGGGAAACATCAATGTGCAAGAGAAACATTGGTTGGCAGCCTCTTGCACTACCTGGACTGCAACCCAGGCATGTGCCCTGATGAGGAATCTAGCTGATGACCTTGTGATTTGTAAGCCAGTGCTCAGTCCACTGAGCAACACCAACCAGGGCACTTCTTCCATTTCTTTTAATCATGTCTTGTAGATTTCAGTGTATACGTCCTTCACATCCTTTGTTCTGTTTATTCCTACGTATTTTATTCTTTTGGTTGCAATCGAGAAAGGAATTGTTTTATTATTTTTATTTCTGAAGTTTCATTGCCAGTATATAGGAAGGCAGTGGATTTTTGTATGTTGATTTTATATTTAGAAACTTTACTGTATTTGTTTATTGTTTCCAAGGGTTTTTGTGAAATCTGTAGAGTTTTCTATGTGCAGCATCATGCCATCTGCAAATAGTGACACTTTTACTTCTTCCTTTCCAATTTGGATTATTTTTATTTCTTTCTTTTGCCTGATTGCTCTGGCTTGAACTTCCAGGACTATGTTGAATAAGAGTGGTGAGAGTGGGCATCCTTTTCTTGTTCCTGAATGTAGAGGAAAAGCTTTTAGTTTTTCCTCATTGAGTATGATATTGCCTGATAGTTTGTCATATACGGCATTTATTATGTTGATGTATTTTCTTCTGTACCTATTTTACTGAGTGGTTTAATCATTAATGAATATTGTTTCTTATCAAATGCTTTTTCTGCATCTATTGATAAGATCATATGATTTTATTCTTTGTTCTGTGAACGTGGTTTATTACATTGATTGATTTGCATATGTTGAATCTTCTTGTGCCCCTGGAATAAACCACACTTGATCATGATGTGTTACTTTTGAAATGTATTGTTGTATTTGCTAGTATTTCTAGTATTGCTAGTATTTTGTTCAGGAACTTATCTATTTCTTCTCAGTTATTGAATTTGGTGGCTTACAGTCTCATAGTATTCTAGTATGATCCTTTGTGTATCTGTGATGTCTGTGGTAACATCTCTTCTTTCATTTCTGATTTTGTTTATATGAGATTTTTTTCTTCCTTTTCCTTAGGCTAGCCAGGGGTTTGTCAATATTATTAATCTTTTCCAAGAATTCCCTCTCCATTTCATTTTTTGTATGTTTTTTGTTCAGTCTTTTTGTTTTCTATTTCATGCAATTCTGCTTTAAGTTTTATTATTTGTTTAGTTCTGTTGACTTTGGGTTGCCTTTGTTCTCCTTTTTCTAGTTCTTTCAGATACAATGTTAGATTGTTTACTTGAGATTTCCCTTACTTCTCGAGATAAGCTTCCGAAACTTCCCTCTTATTACTACTTCTGCTGTATCTCAGAAGTTTTGAAATTTTGTATTGTGAATTTTGTTTGTCTCTCTCTATTTTTTATCTTACCTTTGATTTTTTTCTTTGACACAGTCTCTTTTTAGTAGTATGTTTTTTAATCCCACATATTACTTGGTTTCTTTACTTCCCTTTTGCAGTTGATTCCTAATTTCCAAGCATTGTGGTCAGAGAATGCGTTTGGTATAATTTCAGTCTTTTTGAATTTGTTGAGGTAGTTTTGTGACCCAACATATGAGCTGTCTTCGAGAATGTTCCATATGCACTGGGGATGAGTGTATAATCTGATGTTCTGGGATAAAAGGCTCTGTAAATTTTAATTATCTCCGTTTGGTCTAACGTGTCTTTTAAGGTTGCAATATTTTCTATTGATTTTTCTGTTTGAATGATCTATCTAGAGCTGTCAATAGAGTATTAAGTTCCCCAGTAATAATTGTGTTTTTGTCTGTTTCTTAGTTTAGTTCTATTAGGAGTTGCTATATGTATTTTGGTGCTCCCTGGTTGCATGAATACATATTAAGAAGTGTTATGCCTTCTTGATGTGGTGTCCCCTTTATCATTATAAAATATCCCTCTTTATCTCGTGTTACCTTTGCCAATCTGTTTTCTCAGGTGTGAGTATGGGTCCCCTGCTTTTCTGTGGATGCTCTCTGCTTGTAGAATCGTTTTCCACCTTTTCACTTTGAGTCTAGTGGTATTCATACCTGTTTTCTTGGTTTCCTCTTTTTTTAAAGCTGTATGTTTCAATTTTTTTGTTGTTACCTTTACGTTTGTGAAAAAGAAAATTTGACATGTACAGTAGTCCTTTTTCCTTTGAATGCATCTGATCTCCATCCTTCTTTAAATTCATACCTTTTCCCCGTTCCCTTTTATGTTTTTGTTGTCACAGTGTATCCATGTTTATGCTGTAAGTTTGTTGGTGATCTTAGTCATAGTTTTGTGAACTTTTATTCTTGGTTTCAGGTAGTATAAGCACCTTGAATATTTCCTGCAATAGAGGTTTTCCGGTGATAAATTCCTCAGCTTCTGTATGTCTGGAGCAGTCTTTATTTCTCCTTCATGCTTTGAGGATAACTGTGCTGGATATATTTTTCTTGGCTCTCATTTCATGGTTGCTTATTTGGTTCTACTCTCTTCTGGCTTGTAGCGTTTCTACTGAGAAGTGTGGTGATAACCTCATGGGCTCTCCTTTATAGGTTCCTTTCTTCTTTTTCACGGCTACCCTGAGTGTTCTGTCTTTGGCATTACTTTTGCACAGTTTTAATATAATGTACCTTGGAGAAGACCGATTTGGACTGAGGTAGCTAGGTGTTCTGTTGGCTACTTGGAATCAAGGATCTAGCTCTCTTCATGAGATTTGGGAAGTTCTCATCAACTTTTCGTGTGAATAGGCTCTTTGTTTCCTTCTCTCCCTTCTTCTTCTGGTATGCCTATTATTCTTATGTTGCCCTTTCTGAGGGGTCAGATAGTGTTTGTAGTATGTTTTCATTTCTTTTTATGCTCAGGTCTTTCTCTTCTTCCTTCTGCATCATTTCTAGATTTCTATCTTTGATATCGCTAATCTTTTCCTCAATCTGGTTTGCTCTGTTTCCTATGCAGCTAGTTGATTTTTGATCACTGTTATTTAGTTTTTCATCTACAGAATTTCTGTTCGGTTCTTTTGGAAAGTTTCAGTCTGTTTGGTAAAGTACTTGTATTGTTTGTTCATTTGTTTTCTGAGCACATTAAATTGCCTGTCTGTATTTTTTTTGCATCTCGTTGAGTATTTTCAGAACTGCAATCTTGAATTCTCTGTCATTTACATCATATATTTCTATGTCTTTAAGTTTGTTTTCTGAATATTTTCTATTTTCTTTCTGAACTGACTCACTACCTCGGTTATTCTCTGTATTTGATGGATTCTTTCTGTCTAGGCATCCAAGTCTCTAGCATATAATAGAAATCTTTCTTTTATTTTCCAGTAGATGGCGCTGAATCACAAGTGTGTGCCTGTGTGTGTGTGTGTTTTTGTTTGTTTGTTTGTTTTTGTTTTTGTTTTAAAGCTCTGGAATCTGCTGGCTTTGTTTCACTGTCTGGAATGCTGAGCACCCAACATCTGTGGCCACACCCCATCCTGCGTCCTTCTTTGCTTTCTGGGCTCAGCCTCAGCTCATCGCAGCATGAGTTCGCAACAAATCTCTGCTCCTCCCAGCTGAAGGGAGCGCCAGCCACAACCAGATTCCTCCTTTGTCCCTGCTGAGCCACCTTGAGCTCCTGGCTGCAGAGCTGCACCTGTAACTCCTCTGAGCCCTTCTCTGTTCTTGTCTTCCCCTTCTGTTCCTACTTGCCCCCCTTTAAATGTCTCAGTGCATGGATCACTCAGGTGTGCTTTGTGTTGAGCAGGGCATCCTTTGTTCAGTTATAGCTGTTGAAACTGTTAAAATTTCAAGGGCATGGACCTAGGGGACCTCTCACTCCACCATTGTCAAGATGGTTATAAACCTCAACCACACTTTCTATCTCTGAACCTCTCCTGCATATGGGGTCTCTGACTCTCTCATGTATACAGGGTTTCCATATATATGTGTGTATGAAGTTTGGTTATTTTGTCTTGCTAGCCTTTCTCGTGTCTATTTTATTATTAGGCAGCCAAAGGAACCCTGAGGGTGGAGAAAAGTTTGTCCCCCACAGTGTGTATGTGCACAAGCAGTCTCATTTTGTTAAAACTGTGTATTCATAGACAAAAGACTGAAAAGAAATATACCCAAATATGATCAGTGATATTTCTGGAATATGGCGTTGCACATTGTTTTCATTTTTATATTTTTCCACATTTTCCACATTCTGTACTTAGAATTCATTAGCTTAATATGCAGGAAAAAATCAATGAAAAAATTTAAAATATTCCTTTGGTTGGCAGTTCTTGCTATAGAGCACAGTTTCTTTTATAACCTCAGGAACTTTCTAAAATTTGCTTTAATAATGATTTTAATTTCATTATAATGTATAGAAATGACATGGATGCATGTGATACACTCCTGTGTTTATCCAGGATTTTTAAACAAAGAATATTTTGCAGAGGAGTGTGTATGATGTATAACATAATAATTAGCACCGTGTGTTTGTTTTGTAACACTGTGGTGGGTGACTAAACACAAATTTACTGCCTCACAGTTCTGAAAGCTCAAAGTCCAAAATGACTGTCTGCAAGACTGGTTCCCTCTGCGGGCTGTGAGGGAAGCATCTGCTCCAGGCCCCTCTGCCTGGCTTGTACATGGCCAGCTCCTCTCTGTGTGTCGAGACATGGCTTCACTGTACTCATGTCCTTTCTGTGTCTGTCCAAATTCCTCCATCCTCCTCCTTTCAAAAAAGAAATAAGGACACAGCAGCAGCAGTCTTTTTGGATTAGAATCCACCCAAATAACCTCAGTTTAACTTGATTATTTCTATACAGACCTATGTCGAAGTAAGTTCATCTTCTGAGGTAGTAGCAATTTGGACTTGACTTTTTTTGGTTTGTTTGTTTGTTTTTTTGTTTTGTTTTGTTTGGAGGGGAAGGGACGAAATTCAACCCGCACAGACCAGAACCATTAATATTTACTTTCATTCCAAAGGCTGCCACAGAGAAAAACTTCTGGTGTTTCTTTCTCTAGTTGTTTGATATCCAGTAATATTTTCCCAAGTAGATAATATATGGCAACACAGAAACATTAAGTTTCATTTGTGGATCTAAAGAGGTAGGATCATACTGGTCTTGTGATTAATATAGCTCATGGTGTTAAACATATGTTAAATGTAGTTTGTATTTGTATAGAACAATACAGTTCAGAAAGACTTTCTTATGCTCATTTAACTGACCCCAATCATCTTTCTTGTAAAGAAACCATGCTTCTCAGAGGATAAGTGATTTGCACAAAGTTGCATAACTAGCAAGACCAGAGTATTGTTTAGAATCCAGTTAGTCTAACTCTTTTTTCAGTGTTTCTTCCATTGCAAAACATAGATTCTATAGTCCGGCTAATCAAGCCAAGCTACCACCTACTGCATTTAACAAAGGAATGTGATGTTCTGTAAGTTGCACGAGTCTGAGACCTACGGACTTTTGTAAAATATTCCTTCTATATAAGTATATTTGCCATATGGAATCACAGTGAATTGATTTTGAAGTGTAAACCTTCTAAATTTTATCTCTGTACCTCTTTAGCTTCCTCATAAATACTTCTTTTCCTCCTCTACTGTGTACTAAGAATGACCTGGTTGTTTAGTCCATGCTTTGTGATGTCTACTCTGTCAAAAATGTTACTAGAAGTTATCAGCATTCACTGACCTTTTGCATGGGAAAAGTGGGAAAAATGCTGAGAATACAGCAAGACTTCTAGGCCTAGAAGAGACGCCTCCAATATATTTTCTTTAAAAAAAGAAGATTTTATTTATTTATTTTTATAGAGAGGGCCAGGGAAGGAGCAAGAGAGAGAAAGAAGCCTTGATGTTTCCATCGATTGGTTGCCTATTGTATGGCCCCAAATGGGGACCTGGCCTACAACCCAGGTATATGTGCCGTGACTGGGAATTGAACTGGGACCTTTTGGTTCACAGACTGGCACTTGATCTACTGAGCCACACCACCAGGGACCCAAATATTTTCCTTTCCCATGTTCCATGAGCCAAGAATTCAACACATCACTGTTTTTTCCCTATTAATGTGAGTATGTAACATGTTTTGATTCCTGTAATTGGCTGATTAAATTAACAGTATGACTCTTTTCTTGAATGGTTGTTTGTTAAAAAAAAACTTTTATGTTACTGTTATTGTTTATATTGTGTATTTATTTTTTAATATGAGTGAATGTCATTTACATGAGAAGGAAGGGGATGAGAAGGAACTATTACGTACACAGTTGACTCTATGCCATGGGCTGAGTCTGAAGTGGGTACTATTGTTCCTATTTTAGAGATGAAGAAATTGAGGTCTGGAGGTATGAGTTGCCCACCGTCATAAGGTGGCAGGGCTGGGACTTGGATTTAGGTCTGAATGACCCTGAACTTGTGCATTTTCTCCTTTTTCATCTCACTTCCTCTCTGGTTAGATGAATAATTCCACCTCCAATGTCCTACCTTAGCTTGTCGGTAGGGAATAACAGTGAAAAGTCAGTCCGCTTCCTTGTTTAACATTTGATGAGTGAGATCTGGGAAGCAGATGTCAGTTGTGGACTTAGTGAGATTGTCAGAAGACTTTCAGGAAATACAAGGGCCAGTTCAGACTGTTTTTGTTCTTTTGTCAAATAAGATTAAGATTCACTGTTTCATGATCGTGTAGAGATCAATGGGAGATTTCCTGGCACAAAGTGTCAGGTCGGAGGGGTTATTCTCACGGCTCCCTGAATGTCAGACATTACAATCGATGACGACCTTCTGGGACTGTGGAAAACTGATGGGGAATGAGGCGTCTGGTGGAATATACACTCTGATGTAGCTGCTTCATTCAGACCACATCTGTAAGTGGTTAGACCTTAGCAAAGATCTGAAAGGAAATCCATCCTGCTATGCTGTTGTGCTGTAAGTTTTTACCTCCTATTCTCCTTCCTGAGTGCTCAGTTGAACCTTGAGGGGAAGCCCATTCTGAGGAGGTGCCACCCTGCTATTGGCTTGCTCCTGGGGGCAGCTCTGGGTGAGAGCTGCTAGGGTGGGCTCAGGCTGTGGCTGCTGTGCCTGTCCTGTGGTTCATACCCTGGTCCAGGCTCAGACACAGCAACAGAGCCTACACCTCGGGTCCTTGTTTGCACTTAGAATATGAAGCAGGTGACAAGCGTGACTGTGCTCTTGATGTTGGGTGAGTTATTTTGTGATTAAGAGGCACTGGGATCTGGGTCTGGACAGGAATCTACAACCTGGCCTGCTACCACTGCTCTTTATCCAGGATGCTGAGGGGTGGCTTTGGGGTCCTGTCTTTTTCTAGGCAGTTCCTTAGCATTTATGTGAGGGATGTCTTAGAGCAATAAAGATGTTTTGGGTTATTGAACCCCAGGTCCAACCATGAGGTAGAGAAATTAGACCTGCCCTCTTGGATCATGTTTTCCTGCAATTCCTCAGAATACATATTGTATATACATAAAATTTGTCCTGGAATGTAATGAGAAGTAAATTGTCTTGGTCTGTGGGTGGATTTGATTGTGAGAAAGAACCTGGAGGGTGCTTAGTTGGACCTTCAGTTCATCTCTGTTTGATGAAAGGAGCTGGTCTTCTGTTTTTCTTCCCACAGGTACTTTGAGCTTTGCTAAGACCACCCAGCCCATCTCCATGGACGCGTGGGAAGGACAAGAAGTGAACATACCCTGTAACCACACCAACATTGCTACCTCTGAGTATATCTTCTGGTACCAACAGTTCCCCAACCAGGGACCAACATTTGTTATTCAAGGGTACAAGAATAATGAGACGAATAAAGTGGCATCTCTCTTTATTGCTGCCGACCGAAAGACTAGTGTGCTGAGCCTGCCCTGGGCCTCCCTGAGAGGTACCGCTGTGTACTACTGCGTCGTGAGTGACACAGTGAGGCAGGCAGGGCGGCACCTGTGCAGTATTCCCCTGAGGGGTGGAGTGGGGCCCAGGAGGAAGCCCAAAGTAGAGCTTGCTAAAATGTTTATTTATTTTATTGTTTTCCAAAGACATTGGCAAATCCATGTATTATTTTACTATTTACAAAAGTTTTGATGCCATTTATTTTTTAAAGTAAGTATTTTATTTACATGGTCCAAAGCTTAGAAAGTACGGAAGGGAATACAATGCTATGTCTTCATCCTGCCATCCTCCCTGAGCTGCTGCTCCTTGGTTCGTGGGTACAAACACACGCACTATACACCCTTACACGAACACTCGCTGCACACAGTTGATGTGGACAACTTTCTTCTCAGGTTTTGAACAATTTAGTCTAGATGCGAGATTATTGGTTATTATCACAGAAAGTCTGAAGATTTCCTTGGCCATTAAGCATCTATGAGAAGCTTCCCAAATCACCTCTGAATTTAGATCTCTCTGTTGCCCCTCTTCCTCTTTTCTTTTGTCCCACTCCCCTGTTGCGGATGGCACAGCAAGGTGAGAGGAGATGAAGGTAGAGGAGGGGGGAGAACAGTCTTCTGTGTTATTGGCATGATAGGCTATTTTTTTTTTTTTTGCGATATCTGAGTCAGAAACAGAGATTCTAGGCCATTATCACTTTTCAAAGTTGAGTCCTTTGTGGAGGGGCAAAAAAAAGAAGACAGGAATGATGCCAAAGTTTCTAGGAATCTTATTAGTGCTCCTGGGGCTTCATCAGGATGGTGAGGTTATTTTTATTTTTATTTTTTTGAGGAGGACTGTCTCAGATTTTGGCAAGAAGAAAAGTAATATTTAATGGTACTTTCTATTTGGTGATATATGTTCACTGCTTGTGCTTCTTGTGAGTCAAGGAAACAAGAGGACTAGGCCATGGGCTGGAAGAGTGTTTCCCTCACTCTCATCTTAAGGATTGGTGGGGGCGTAGTATTATGGAAAAATGAATAATTATAGAGCATTAGTGCATATTCTGCTCCCCCTTAATCCATTATATTTATGGCAAAAGGCAATATTTTTCTGAAGTCAGATGTGTCAGACAGAGCCCGGGGAAGGCTGCCTCCAGATATTCCAGAAGAGCGTCTTGATCATTGGAGTTAAAATCACTCGGGAAGTGGCAGGACCTGGAGGAGCTCTTTGACTCTTCTCTGTCCCCCTAAAAGCAGGAAATAAATCTCCTTGATAGGTGCCCTCCCCTCTCCTGAGGGCTGAGAGATAAACCTATCATAAGAGTGAAAGAAAGGTATGTATGAATATATCTCATAACAAACGCCTTCACTACCCAAGCCCAAACTTCGTTTAGATCCCTAACTGATGAATATCCAAACCTGCTTAGATTCCTTTCTAATGAACACTAACTTTCTTTTTCCTGTTAATTGCTCAGAAGTTTATTGTTTCTTTGTCTAAAAAGTATAAAGGTGCCTACTTTGATCACTCCTTCGAGCGATATACCAATTTTTATAAGTGATAGTTCGATAATTCTAATAACTGTATATTTGACAAACTATTAAAATGTGTTGCATTGGAAAAATAATTATTTACAAATATATTTGACATGTTATTTATATGAAAACCAATATATCTAATGTTAAAGTGAGAGACTTAATAACCAAAATAGGATATTATATAGCAAATTAATGGTATTTAGAAAGAGAATCTATAATGATTGTTTAAAAATGATAATTAAAAAGAATCAAAATATTTACTGGTATGGTTGCTACTTAGTGAAATTGTGAACAGCATAAAGGTTGGAAAGATCCTGACAGTGATGAGGAGCAGAACATGGCACCCCCGAATGTCCAACTTTGGCATGTGGACTATTTTGAGCTGAAGACAACCAGGGTCTAGCAGACTCAGCAAGAGTTTTTAATCTTCCACTGAACTGCCTAACGAATTTAGATAGGCGGCATGTACCAGAAAGAGAGCTATTATGAGAGGCAACTTTTTACATCAGAAAAATTTATTTGCTTGGCATGGCACACATTTGCTCTTTTCACGTTTCTGTAAATTATTTTCCCTCCTTTTGAGGCCCTAGATCCCTACCCCCTCTCCTCAGCTGAGAGTGGTATATAGGTCTCAGTTGCCGGATTGGCAGGCAGTCTCATATTTTTATGGGGCTCCCAGACGTGCAGGATTTGTTTTTGTCCTGTTAATCTGTCTCATGTCAACTTAATTGCTAGGTCAGCCAGAGAACCTAGAAGGGAAGCAGGGAAAGGTTTCCTACTCCTGGAATAATGATTGTCTTTGCTTGATAGGATCAGCGGTGGTTTTTCTCTCTTTCATACTATTTTCTAAAATATGAATCTTATTTGATTAAACTCTCTCTCACCCATCATTTCCTCTAAATTTTCTAAAACTCCTCCTAGCTCTGAAGTTCAGGGACCCTGGTTTAGTCACCTGTACCTCACAATGAGAAGGCAGCAATGACCTCTGAACCGGTGAAATTTCCATTGTATTCTTTTTCCTATATTAGTAGTTCACATTTTTGAGTCTGAAATGCGTATGATATACATAGAGAGCATTTTATATACAATAGTCCATGCATTCCTCTTAATAACATCCCGATGGTATCCCTAATTTACAGACAAGGAAATTGGTACTTGAAGACATTTAAGTAGCTTGCTCAAGCTCAGTGAGAGAGATGAAATGGAGGAGCTGGGTTCCAAAGCCTGGTCAGCTGGAGGCTGGAACAAGCCTCTGGGAGATTACTCCACAATGCCTACCAACCTACCTCCGCACATTACTCTTGTGGATAAGCAGCCAGATTAAATGTATGGAGTTCTATCTTCATAATATTACTCACTTGCTCAAAAGCATCAGTAGTTTTTTGCTAATAAATAGCCTACAAATTCAGGCACTCAAAAATTTTCTGTTTTCTAGACCCAAACTCTCCTTCCAGCTTTAGTTCTCATTATACGTTAGCCCATTCTCTTCTTTCTCTCTTCCACACATCCATGTCTGTCCATAGCCACGCATCTGTTATTTAGGCCAGAGACTGGCCTACAGTAGTTGAGGATATGACTACGATGTGTTTATCTGGGCATTAACAAAGTAGAAAAGAAAGAAATTCTGATGTAAGCAATTAGAGAACTGCCGTATTTTGGAAACAATTTACTGGGCATTTCCGGAAGCTTTCTGTATGAAGTGGGAACATTTACCTATTTGAGTACTTTTTACTGATTTACACTGAGTATTTACTTATACTAGCCCTATAAGATACCAAAGAAAGACCTTTTGAAATATAATTTTTCTACCTGTGGGGAGGCTAATAGGGGTGAAGAGAGAAGATTCACTCCTTGGATTTGAGAAAATTTTCTGGCGTTCAGTCAGGTGTCCTCCCGTGCTTTGTTTTACCTAGGGCTCATGACACCCTCAGGCAACTGTTGTGGGAGCAATAAAAGAGTCTGACTGGCCTTTGGAATGGAGACCTTGGGATACTTGATCATTTGTCCTGTATCAAACCTTAACACTGCCAATTCCGTTTTCACATACTACTGAGACTCAACAAGCATTCTTCCAGAATTGCTGCTTCAAGTATGATCTAAAACAGCAGCACCAACACCACCACTGGTAGGCTTGTTAGAAATACAGACTATCCAGCCCCACCCAGACCTGATGAAGTAAGATCTGCATTTTAGCCAAGTTCCTAAGTGATTCCCCTGCACATTAAGTCTGAGGAGCACTGTTTACATGCAGGGGTGTCCAACCTGTGGCCCGTGGGCCACATGCAGCTCAGGATGGCTATGAATGGGGCCCAACACAAGTCCAATTTACTTAAAACATTATGAGATTTTTTTTTGTGTGATTACGTTTCACAATGTGTTTAATGTGTGGCCCAAGATACCTCTTCTTCTTCCAGTGCGGCCTAGAGAGGCCGAAAGGTTGGACACCCTTGGGTACAGCCTATTCCATTACTGTTTTAAAAAAGGCTTCTGAACACAAGATGGCAGTATTTTCTATGTCTTCAGATCCTTCCTCAGATTAGAAACTCAATTCACTTTGAAGTTGGATTAAGTCAGGGTGTGTGTGTGTGTGTGTGTGTGTGTGTGTAAAAGACTGAATAGGCTTGTCACTGATTGGATGCATAGGTTTCAGAGACTTCCTCCCATAGAAGAATAACCCTAGTAACACCCACCAAACTAAAGAGAATAGCTTTTTGACTGAGGGACTGAGTCCACATTTCAAGTCCTAGTTGGGGAGGAGCATGGAGCTGTTCCTAAGAGTTGTTTTGGTGATTTTGTGGCTTTCAGTGGACTGTGAGTTGGAGGCTTCCTGGTAACAAGGACAAAGATCTGGGGACGTAGCCCACTGGGTGGAGGGAAAGGGGCTGGGATTCATTCTGCTGCGTCTTTAAGTGACAGCTGGTGTTGTGGGAAGGGTGCCACTGTGGTGAGTAAACCTTTTTCTGGCATCGTGTTTCTACCTAGGGTCGAGCAGCCAAGAGATAGAACAGAATCCTCAGGCCCTGAGCATCCAAGAGGGCGAAGAGGCTGTTCTGACCTGTAGCTATGCAAATTACTTTCCAACATCCTTCCAGTGGTACAGAGAAGATCCAGGAAGAGGCCTTACCTTTTTGCTCCTAATACGTGAAGATGAGCGAACGAAATCGACCAGAAGACTGAGGGCAACCTTTGATACCACAAATAAACAGAGCTCCTTTAATATCACAGCCTCCCAGCCGGCAGACTCTGCCACCTACTTCTGTGCTTCAGACACACAGCGGGGCCCTGCCACCCACTTCCTGCACCCAAACCCTGCTAACCATTCCCAGTCAACGAAGCCACTGGCTGTGCTGCCCCCCTGAAGGCTTACTGCAGCTCCACTGGCAAAACGCTTTGCCACTGGGAAAACAACGTGGTGGTTATTTGGAAGGGGTGAAGGTGCAAGACAACGCTGGATTGACCGGGAGTGGGGACCCATCCAACAGTTGCAGAGTCCCTGCTACTGACTGTGAGGAACTCGTGAGATTTGCAGGTCTGAGTTTCCTCATCTAAAAATGATGGGACTAAACATGTGATTCTCAAGCTTGTGCCAGCTCTGAATTTCAAACAGTATAGTTTTTCTAAAATAAAACAAAACAAAATGCCTTGGAGAATGCTTGAAAGCAAGGGAAGAGGATTTGCTTCATTTATTATCAGTATTTTCTAAGACAGTTAATTCTGCCCAGTTTTTGTGACTAGGTGAGAACAGCATGAGAAATATACAGAGTTAAACACATTCCTCTTAAACATTAAAAAGTATATTGCCCAAGATAAAAAAGTAGTCCAAACATTTTTGAAATCCTTCTGAACTGAACACCAAACAATGATGATGATAATAATGACAATAGTGATAAGGATAAAAACTTGGCCTGCATGGTTTATGATCACTCATCTTGTGACCAGAGGAGCATGCTGTGTCAGGCACCATGCCATAAGTCATGAGCATCAGAAAGACAGACTTAGAGCCTCTGGTCACCATGTGTGTGGTGTCAGTTGAGCGTGTATATGTAATTTCAAAAAGAGGGATCTTGCACTTCTCACGCTAAGCATGAGTTTTGAGTTGAGAACTTTTTATTTATTTTTTTTCTTTTTATTTATTTTTCTTTAGAGGAGAAGGGTAGGAAAGAGAGAGAGGGAGAGAAACATCAATGTATGGTTGCCTCTCGTGTGTCCCCTGCTGGGAACCGGCCTGCAACCCAGGCATGTGCCCTGACTGGGAATCGAACCGCGATCCTTTGATTCACAGGCCCACGCTCAATCCACTGAGCTACACCAGCCAGGGCAGAACTTTTTATTTATTGACTGATTTTTTTCCCTTGCACTGCCATTTCTACTGAAAGGGAGCAGAATATGCTGTCCCTGAATATGCCTCTTTGGCATTAGGATTATTTTGAGCTGATTGTTTTTCAGAAAAAACAGACTGAGAAGCTCTGAAAACTGAGTAGAAGTTAGCTTTTCGTAAGAGACAATTACATTATAAGAGTAATCTTCATTTGTAAGTGTACTGGGAGAGGAGGATGGCTAAATCTCTAGAAAGACTGATGAACAGAGAAGTGGAGAGGGTATTGATTTAAATCTGCACAACAGCCATACCCTTGTTTATTGTGCTTTGCCTGAAAACCTTTCACAACTGACTTCCCTCCCCACAACCTCTTTTTTTGGGGGGGTCTTGTGCTGAAGATGTGCAGAACTTGGGCCATTTTGGGGAGTTACTCTTTTCTTGGGTGTCTCCCATGTATATAGGAGTTATACATGTTATTAAACTTCTGTGTGTTTTTCTGCTGTTAATCTGTCTTTTATTATGGAGGGAATCTCAGCCAAGAACCTGAAAGGGTAGAGGTAAAATTATTTTTTCCTTCCTGATACTCATTTTCCCTGAAATTGATCTGGTGTGATGGTTACTCTTTCAGCCCTGGGAGTCTACAAACCGAAGTGGTGGGGAGGAAAAGCTTTTTCCCTCAGAATTATATCTTGTTATTTGGCCATAATCCAATACTACCTTCATTTTACAAGACCTGACTTTAACCCATTTAAACTGGCGGGTGTCTGTGTTAGATTTCATTATCTAACTTGTCCCATACTGTATTCCTCTCAGAAGTTCTACTTAGCTGTAGTGTGCTGGGTGTCCTGGGATTCCAGGGTTAATGCAGACATATTTTACTGTGTCCTTAATTCTTTCAAGAATTGCTTATATTTTTACTGTGCAATGACTTCATCAGCCTACTGTTTTGTCTGTAGGCATTCAAGTCTGTCACTATTGTCTTGATAATGTGGTACCAGAATTTGGTGCAATATTCCAGTCATGTGCTAAGCAGATACCAATGGGATTTTATTTTTTAATCTAAATATTATATCATTGTGAACTTCTGTCCAAGATAGAGGCATAGGTAGATATGATTTGCTTCCTTGCGCAAGCAAAAGAAGGACAACAACCAATTTAAAAAGCAAAAAAACAATCACAACTGCCAGAAAATTGAACCGTATGGCAGTACGACAACCAAAGAGTTAAAGAAAAAACATTTATCTGGACCAGCTGTGGGGTAAGAGGGGACAGGCAGTGAGGGCGGAGAGGATTGCAGCAGTGTTTCGGCTGGCAGACTAGGCAGTCCCATATTGGCATGTGGATAAACTGGGAAGAACAACTGGTGAGCAAGACATACCACACAGCCCAGGGTTCCAGCATGGGAAAAGAAAGCCTCGAACTTCTGGCCAAGACGGAGGTGTAGGTGGTCACACTGTGCCTCCTCTCACAACCAAAATGAAGGACAACAAAGATTTAGAACTAAAAAAGTCAAGCAGAACACAGAAAATTGAATTGTATGGAGGTCCGACAACGATTCACACAGACCGGTAAGCGGGGCTGAGTCGGTGGCCAGCAGAGAGCGATCAGGGCAGGAAGAAGCAGAGGCTAGTGGTCCCGGATGCACAGGTGGTGGTTGGCACACTGCAGGTTCGGGGAGGCAACAAGCAGACCCAGAGAGGCACACAAGGCAGCTGACATTGGTCACACATTCATGCACAGATAACCCAGGTGAAAATGGGCAGTGAGGCAGACTGTGCAACCCAGGGTCCCAGGGCTGGGAAATAAAGCCTAAAAGCACCGACTGAAAACACTTGTCAGGGGTGAAGTGCCGGGAGAGAATCTCAGCCTCACAGTGGGGACTGAAATCCTAGAGAGAGCTGAGGAAGTGCTATTGTTCACTCTCTGACCCTGCCCCCACATACAGCATCACAACTCTGTGACTGGGTTGCCCCACTCTGGTGAACACCTGAGGCTCTGCCCCTTACTACATAACAGGAGTGACCAGACCCTCCCCCGCCAAAAATTTCTCAAACAAAATAACAAATGAAACCACCAGAGCCAATACTTTTAAGCGACCAAGAGATAGCCAACCTATCAGATGCACAGTTCAAAGCACTGATGATCCAGATGCTCACAGAATTGGTTGATTTTGGTTGCAAATTACATGAACAAATGAAGGCTACAGTAAGTGAAATGAAGGAAAATGCACAGGGAACTAATAGTGATGGGAAGAAAACTGGGACTCAAATCAACGGTGTGGACCAGAAGGAAGGAAGAAACAACCAAACAGAAAACAAGGAAGAAACAAGAATTCAAAAAAATGAGGAGAGGCTCAGGAACCTCCAGGACATCTTTAAACGTTCCAATATCCGAATTATAGGGGTACTAGAAGGGGAAGAGGAAGAGCAACAAGTGGAAAAGCTTTTTGAAAAAATAATAAAGGAGAACACCCCCAATCTGGCAAAGGAAATAGACTTCTAGGAAGTCCTGGAAGCTCAGAGAGGCCCAAAGAAGTTGGACCCAAGGAGGAGCACACCAACGCACATCATATTCCCATTACCCAAGATTAAAGATAAGGAGAGAAAGTTAAAAGCAGCAAGAGAAAAGGAGACAGTTACCTACAAAGCAGTTCCCATAAGACTATCAGCTGATTTCTTAAAAGACACCTTGCAGGTAAGAAGGTTCAGAAAAGAAGTATTCAAAATTATGAAAGGCAAGGACCTACATCCAAGATTACTCTATCCAGAAAAGTTATCATTCAGAATGGAAGGGCAGATAGAGTTCTTCCCAGATAAGGTCAAGATAAAGGAGTTATCAAGTAGCCCTTATTATATGAAATGTTAAAAGGACTTATCAAAGAAAAAGAAGAGGATCAAAAATATGAACAGTAGAATGACAACAAACTCACAACTACCAACAACCGTCCCCCCCGCCCCCAGAACTAAGCAAACAACTAGAACACGAACAGAATCACAGAAATGAAGATCACATAGAGGGGTATCAGCTGAGAGGGGAAGGTGGGAGAATGGGGTTAACGGTATAGGGAATAAGAAGCATAAATGATAGGTTACAAAATAGACAGGGGGAGGTTAAGAATAGTATAGGAAATGGAGAAGCCAAAGGACTTATACGTACAATCCATGGACATGCACTAAGGTGGGGGAAATGCTGGTGTGGGGGGTGAAGGGCACAAGGGAATAAAGAGAAGAAAGAAGGGGAGAAATGGACAACTGTATTAGCATAATCAATAAAATATATACTTAAAAAGAAACAGGAGAAATCTCAAGAAAGCAATCTAATGTTAAATTTAAAGGAACTCCAAAAAGAACAATAAAAAAGTCCAAAGTGTGTAGAAGTAAGAAGATAATAAACATCAGAGCAGAAATAAACAAAATGGAGACTAAAAAAAAAAATAGAAAAGATCAATGAAACCAAGAGCTGGTTCTTTGAAAAGATAAAGAAGATTGACAACCTTTAACCCAACTCATGAAGAAAAAAGAGAGGACTCAAATAAATAAAATCAGAAATGAAAGAGAAGAAACAACATTGGAGTCCACAGAAATACAGAGGATTGTAAGAAAATATTCCAAACAATTGTAAGCCAACAAAGTGACCAACCTAAATGAAATGGAGAAGTCCCTAAAAAGAGGCAATATTCCAAAATTGAATGAGGATGAATGCGGGGCCCCTGTCCTGGGTGCCAGATGTGGGGGGGCTCCGCCCAAGGAGCCCCATCCCTCCGTCATGGATGAAAATAAAAACTAGCAAGACATGACTGATTGGGGAGGAAAGGTGGTCAAACTCTCAGAGGAGAATGACCCAGAGCCCTTTTCTCACTAGGCTTTTATTGGGCTCAAATACACGGGAATACAGGTATGTCAGGTGGCAAGAATCAAACAATAGTTAACATTTCAAAGAAATCTGAGGGCTTAATCTGAGTCAATGTCTATCTCCCAAACTTTGGGAGATATATTCATTTCCTCCTGGGACACTTATCACTTAAATGAGAGCACTCTTAGCAAAGCAGGTTTCACAGGACTTTAGGAATTCTTTCTTATGCCCAATCACCCAGGGAGCCATCATGGCCGGTACAGGGCTGCACCACTCGCCCCCACAGTTTCAGGCTTTAAGCCGATCAGGAAGCACGAGACATCTCCCAGATGGAAATGAGGACTCAGGCTATGTCAGAATAGCCGGGGGGCGAGGGTCCATCACATCCTCTTTGCTGCAGTCCCCCGAGTCCTTCCATGAGGCCTCCCAAGTGGTTGCGTCTGGCTTAGGTTGCCCCTCCCATGAGGAGTCTTACCCGTCATTGACTACCAACCAAGCATTGGGGCCAGAGATGGATGAGGCAGAAGCAATGCTCCTGCCAGGGAGATAAGCTTTGTCTCCTTAGTAGCTCATGTCCTTGTGACAGAACAGACCCAGATGAAGTGGGTCCCTTGGACGCTTACACAGCTCACCATGGGGTGAGGGTTACAACTCCTGAAACCAGGCTGAACGGTCCACAACAGAAGAATCAAAGAATCTCAATTAGGCAGATTATAACTACTGAAAATTGAGGTGGTAATCAAAAATCTTTGAACAAAAAAAAAAAACAAAAAACCCTGGACCAGGTGGCTTCACTGGTGATTTTTTAGCAACCATTCAGAGAAGAATGAACACCTCTTCTGAACCTATTTTCAAAAATTTAAGAAGAGGGAAGAGTCCACAACTCATTTTAAGAGTACAGCATTATCCTGATTCCAAAACCAGATTAAGGTACTATCAGGAAAGAAAACTATGACGCAATATCTCTGATGAACAAACATGCAAACTTCATCAATGAAATATTAGTAAACAAAATACAACAATACATTAAAAAGATCATGTGACATTATTCCTGGAAATCAAGGGTGACTCAACATCCACAAATCAATTAATGTGGTTCACCACATAAACAAAATGACCAATAAAAATCATATGGTCATAGCAATAGATGCAGATAAGCATTTGACAAAATTTATAATAAAACTCTCAGTAAAGCAGGGATAAAGGGAACATACCTCAGTTTAATAAAGGCTGTTGATGACAAACCCACAGCCAACATTACAATCAGTGGACAAAAACTACAAGCATTTACCTTAAGAAAAGGAACAAGCCTAGGATGTCTGCTTTCATATCTCTTAGTCATAGTCCTGAATGTCCTAGTCACAGAAATCAGACAAGAACAAGAAATAAAAGGCATCCAAATTGCAAAAGAAGAGGTAAAACATTCCTTATTTGGAGATGACATGATACTGTATATAAAGAACCCTAAAGATTCCACCAAAAATCTACTAGAAGTGATGAATGAATTCAGTAACGTAGTAGGATGCAAAATAAATACCCAGAAAGCAGTCGAGTTTTTATACACGGATGATAAACTATTACAAAGGGAAACTGAGAATACAGTCCCACTCACAATTGCTTAAAAACAAATACCTGGCAATAAATTTAACCAAGGATGTAAAAGGCCTGTATTCAGAAAATTATAAGACACTGAAAACGGCAATTGAAGAAGATAGAAATAAGTGGAAGCATGCACCATGCTCATGAATAGGAAGAGTTAACATCATTAAAATGTCCGTACTACCCAAAGCAATCTATAGATTCTATGGAATTTCTATAAAAATGCCAATGGTGTTTTTACAGATGTAGAACAAATATTCAAAAATTTATATGAAAACTTGAATAGCCACACCAATCTTGAGAGAGAAGAACAAAGTTGGAGTAATCACAGCACCTGATATCAAACTATACTACAATGCAACAGTAATCAAACGGCATGGTAATAGCATAAAAACAGACAGAGTGATCAGTGGAATGGAACAGAACAGAGAGCCCAGAGAGAAACTCACACCTGTATGGTCAATTAATATTTAACAGAAGCAGTGAAAACATACAATGGAGTAAAGAAAGTCTATGCAATAAATGGTGTTGGGGAAAACTAGGCAGATACAGGCAAAAAAAAAAAAAAAAAAAAAGAAAAGAAAAGAAACTAGACCATGTTTTTACAGTATACACAAGAATAAACTCAAAATGGATTAAAGACTTAAATGTTAGACTACCATAAAAATCCTAGGAAGAAACAGGGCAGTAAAATCTTGCACATTTCTCATAGCAATATTTTTTTCCTTATATATAGGGCAAGGGAAAGAAAAAATAAACTAATGGATTACATTAAACTAAAAAGTTTTTGCACAGCCAAAGTAATCATTAAGGAAATAGAATGACAACCCACTACATGGGAAAATATATTTGTCAACGATACAACTGAAAAGGGGCTAATATCCAAAATTTTTAAAAAACCTATAAAACTCAATACAGAAAAAGAAACAATCCAATTGAAATAGGGAAAAAAATGAATAGACACTTTTCCAAACAGGACATATAGCCCTGGCTGGTGTGGATTGAGTACGGGCCTGTGATCCAAAGGGTCACTGGTTTGATTCCCAGTCAGGGCCCATGTCTGGGTGCAGGCCAGGTCCCAGTGGGGGACGTGTGAGAGGCAATCACGCAACACATTGATGTTTCTCTCCCTCTCTTTCTCCCTCCCTTTCCTTCTCCAACAACAAATAAATAAATAAAATCTTTTAAAAATCTGCAAAAAATTGGGTAAGCATAACATTACAGCTCTAATTGAGTGAAAGAAACGATCAATAAATGAACACATTTACCTGGTCGTTCATTTTCTGGAAGGAGCTATTGACACTTGTTCTTATACTGCCCTGTACCTGAGGTCCCTGTTTCCAACTTCTTTTAAATGCTTTTTCGTTCCTCCAGTAAGACCAGTACAGGTCACTGTGGCCTGGTTAGAAGGACATTGCATGATTAATTAATCAGCCCAATGAATGACTGACTAGGTAGCATCTGGATCCTTGGCTTTCGATATTCTGATAATTGACCAAGAGCTGTCTTGGATGCTTTCGACAATTCAAATGCAGGTCAAAAGAATTTCCCAGTGCTATTTTAATTTAAAAAAATTGTTGTTTAGCAAAGTATTAATTAGGATGAGGGTAAGCTACTGTAACAAAGTGACTTAGTAACAAATCATTGGATGAAAGAAGTAAGAGGCTTATTTTCCTTTCACTTAAAATTCTGAGGTGTGTGTTCCAGGTTGGCAGACGACCCATTTCCACTTGGTTAGAAAGTGGTGCTGGTGCTCTGGGTTCCTGTCATACACCATTCTACCTCAGAGCAGGATAAGTTGCTGGGCCAGTTTGAGGGCCAGGTCTGGAAGTATCTCTCTCTCTCTCTCTCTCTCTCTCTCTCACACACACACACACACACACACACACACACACACACACACACACACACACACACATAAAATGTCTTTTCATATCCACTTTGGGAGAACTTAGATATATAAACACACTGGACTGCAAGAGGGACTGGGAAATGTCCATGGTTGGGCAGCCATGTTGTAGCTACAGCTCTCTGACTAGGGAAGAAGGAGAGAATGGATTTTGGTGGGCAGTTAGCCATCTCTACCACAGTGCCTACTGGTCGATGTTAGGTAAAGGGGGCTGCAAAAGAAACACCAAGAAAACATTCTTCCTGCTCTCCAGAAAGAATCTGATCTAAACTACAGTACAGGCCAGCTGATGATAGTGCTCTTATAAAATTCAAAGGACTATAAGTATGTAGGGAGAAGGAGATGAATTCTGACTGGGAGACTCAGAAAAAACTTTTTGTAAGAATAACAGTTTTTCCTGGACCATGAAGGAAGCATAGAACATCAATTAACCAATTTAAAGAGTATTTCTGGTATAGGAGTGTCTTAAGTAAAGGCTAAGAGGCCCCCACACAGGAGAATGTTTAAACAATGGCAGGTAGCCCTGGCTGGTGTGGCTCAGTGGGTGGAGTCCTGGCCTGTGAACCAAAGGATTGCCAGTTGGATTCCCAGTCAGGGCACATGCCTGGGTTGCCAGGCAAGTCCCCTGTAGGGGGCACACGAGAGGCAACCACACGTTGATGTTTCTCTCCCTCTCTTCCCCTATGTCTAAAATAAATAAATAAAATCTTAAAAATATTAAAAATTGGCAGGTAAATTAATGGGGCCAAGAGGAAACAAAGAAGTAGAGATATCTGAGGAGATAAAGTATATTAGGATCTGATTGTGGAGGACTTTGAATTCCAAGCTATGAGGTCTGGTTTTATCGACCTAATTCAGTGAAGAGCCAGTGAATATTCATTGTGTTCAGAAAGAAAACTCTGATAGTGGTATGGATGAGAAGGGGATGTCAAGGGGACTGCTTAGAGAGCCAGAGACACATTCCTGAAACAGAGTGAATAGAATTTGGTTAACTACTGTATGGGGGATGGAGGGGGCCTGGAAGGAAACACAGACAATGCACACACAGATTCACACTAAGTGCTTTGCCTTGGTGTGGGCAAAGCCATCCTGAATGTCTAGGGGCTTGGGAAGTTAGGCGTGAAGCAAATGGGTGAAGGGAGATGAGAGAGCATCATGTTGGTTTTCTCCAAATTCACCTGGAATAATCCCCCTTCCTCCTAGATAGAGCATCTATTCTTCATAGCTGACATTTGTGTAGAATGTGCTTTCTCCCAAGGGATGGGTCAGAAAGTGTAAAACAGTTCTGGCCAATTTATTGGGGTCAAATATAACAACAAAAGCTTTTTTAAAAAAAGATTTTATTTACTTATTTTTAGAGAGAGGGGAATGTGGGGAGAAAGAGAGGGAGAGAAACATCAATTAGTCGTTGCCTCTTGTGCACCCCCTACTGGGGACCTGGCCTGCAACCCAGGCATGTTACCCCCATTAGAAATTGAACAGGCAACCCTTTGGTTCACAGGCCGACATTCAATCTACTGAGCCACACCAGCCAGGGCGAGAAGCTTCTTCGTAGTAAAATTACATTCAGTTAAACTTAAACTAACATCTACTTGTTGAATGTTTGCCACATGCAGCAGTGGCTGAGAAGAGCATAGCAATGAAGAGGTAGGTAGTTCCTCAGCCTGCAGTTACTTATTTTCACTTGCAGCCCCTCGACCTGCTGCTATTCTCTTCAGAGCAGACTTCACTTCCTTGTTCCTCAGTGTATAGATGACTGGGTTCAGTAATGGAGTGACAACAGTGTAAAATACAGCCACTGCCCCATCCAAGGGACTCTTGGAGCCTGGCCTGAGGTAGATGAAAATACAGGGGACATAGTAGACTGTGACCACAGTTAAATGGGATCCGCAGGTGGAGAAGGCCCGTCGCCGCCCATCTGCAGTGCGTATCTTCAGGATGGCATGGACTATGTTGGCATAGGAGAGTAGAATTAACATGAAGCAACTGGCAGCCACTACCCCAATGTCCACAAAGGTCACAAGCTCGTTGACACTGGTGTCAGTACAGGCCAGCCTCAATACTGCAGGAATGTCACAGATAAAGTAATCCACCTGGTTGGGCCCACAATAGGGCAGGCGGAAAGTCAGAACGGCTTGGATGGATCCGTGGATGGAGCCAGCCACCCAAGCTCCAGCCACAAGGATGGTGCATAACTTACCATTCATGAGCATGGGGTAGTGCAGGGGCCGACATATTGCCAGGTACCTGTCATAGGCCATCAAGGTGTAGAGGAAGCACTGGGTGCTGCCCAGAAAGTGAAAGAAATACAACTGAGCCACACAGCCACCAAATGGGATTGCTTTGGTGGCGGGAGTAAAATCCAGTATTAGACGAGGAACAATGACCGAGGAGAGCCACATGTCCAGGAACGAGAGCACACTCAGGAGAATGTACATGGGGCGAGCATGCAGCGTTGGGTCAGCCCACACGGTGAGCAGAATGAGCAGGTTCCCCAGCTGAGTCAGGATGTAAATGATGAAGAAGACCAGGAAGAGGAGGGTCCTCAGATTTGGGGGGTGAGATAAGCCCAAGAGGATGAAATGTGTCACCACAGTGTCCAGGGATGTGTTTACGGTCTTTCCCATGTTTTTCTGGAATCTGCTAAGATGAAGGGTGAAGTCAGACAAGGGAAAGACAGCACAGGGAGGTGGTGAGAGAATTCCTCTGTCTGATGAATAATGCCTAGGAGTTCTGAGAGAAACTGAAGAGTATTAAAACAATTTTTTTTAAAGAAGAGGGTGTTGCCATTAGTTATTTTGGTTTACTTGATAAGAGAAACAGTCAAGAAGCTAGTTTGTTTCCTAGATGGATGATAACCTATCTATGGGGAAATACTTAGAAGTGGAATTTGACAGATTAAGGAACTGAGTGAGAAGGACTTACAACTCCAAAAAGTGTTCACAAAGAGCAGCTAATGTGGAGGCTGAGTAGTGTGGAACGCATCTCCCACAATTATTACATGTACTTTCCCTCCACTTACCATCACTGCAATGCTTCCTCTTTGCCCTCAGCTAAATTCCATCTTCTCACACTGGCTGGTGTGGCCCAGTGGATGGAGTGCCAGCCTGCTAACCAAAGGGTCACAGGTTCACTTCCCACTGAGGGCACATGCCTGGGTTGCAGGCCAAGTCCCCAGTAGAGGGTGGGTGAGAGGCCACCATACATTGATATTTCACTCCCTCCCTTCCCCTCTTGAAAAATAAACAAAATCTAAAAAATAAATAAATAAAATCACGTCTCTCCACAATAACATGCAAAAATATTAATTATCTGGCCCTCACCACTCCAGCACAGCACTTTTACTTATCACCCTCACCCCTCACAATTCTTTGTTACTGTTAAAATGCACAGGACTCCTGCGGGCTTTCTCAGTAGCACGCTCCTGTGCACAGGCTGCCTTGTCTGCTTCCTCATCCACATAATGCTCCCTTCACCACAATTCCTTCACAAAGGCTTTCCTGATTCCCAAGAACCATGCTTACACTTTCCAGAGCACGTGTGACACTATGGTGCCATTGCCTAAATTCGTAACATATCCCTCATTAGTCATCCATCTTGCACTGCACAAGTGATAATTATTTTCTGAATGACTGAGAGGCTGATTGAAGGGGTGTCACCAAACCCCACTGATCTGACACAGTGCTTCTGTCTCTGCTTGATCTTTTTCACCAGAGTCTTGGCTCACCTGGATGGCAAGGGACTATCTCATTCTTACGCAGTATGTGTCTAGTTTTATTGTAACAAACGAAATGGACATTTCTGTTTTTTTATTGCATCAGGATATTGTTTATACTGATTGATAGATTTATGTGGTCCAATGGTTTAGGTTGGATTTTCTGGTAGAGTTACAGATGAATTATTATTGTTTATTATAAAAACATTGATTAATGCAGGACTTATCTTTAGTTTGTGTGATATATATGCCTTGAAAGAATTTGAAATACCTAATTCAGATGATAAGAAAAGATAGAGGAATAAAATGTGCTTATTTCATTCCTTTTGTTGAATATCCACACACTAGGGTTTGAGATACAGTCATCTGTCATTTAACTATAAAATATCTTTGTAATTTAAATGACTATTTTCGGGAAGCAATTAAAATGGCAACAGAGTAAATGTAAATAACATGTAAGTATTCATATGTTTGCCAATTTAATCTCCATCAGAAAATTCTGAGAGATTTTATGTTGGTTATTTTCTAAGATTACTTAATTCCTATACTAATACTTAACAGATATTAATAGCATTGATAATACTTAATAGAGCTGTCTCTTCAGGGTCCATAGAAAACGTGAAGCATGCCCTTTGCCTACAAGGAAAGAAGAAATACCAAATTGTTACTGCTTGAATCAGAGAATTGGAACACAGTGTATTTGAAAATGGATGGAAAGACTAGTTCTTATTTCCTTAGCTAGGCTATAGAAAAGAGAATGAGTCAGGATTAAGATTATGCATAAAATATTGAACCTACAACCTAGGTTTCTGCCCTGAATGAGAATTGACCCCGCAATCTTCTTGTGTTGGGGCAAAGTATTTTAAAAGTTTCCAAGTTTTAGATTCTTTGATGTTGCTAAAATCATGTAAAATAGTTGGAATTTAAATATAAAAGCTCAAAAAATAGCCAAGGTTACAATTCAATATAGAAACTATCTGGACACAAGGGCCCAGTGACATTAGAGGAGAAAGAACACACGTTTAGAAAGAATTATCCCGGGAGTGCTAGGGAGAGGCTGTGGGGACAGGGTGAAAGGTGGTGCTGAGAGGATGAGGACGGGCTGGGGTGCTGCCAAGAGCGCTTTTCAGAGAACTCTGCAGAGCCGTGGGGTCACGGAATAGGCTGCTTTCTGTGCACCCCGCCCCTCCCAATCAGGCCAGTTTGGTGTGAGAACATCCAGCTATGGGAAACGTTTGATTTCTATAATGAACTGTGGGATGTGGGCCGTCAGTGAACGGTTATGAGATCCTGAAGGTGAGGGATAAAGACTGGCCCAGTGTTGTGTGAGACAAACTAGAATAGGACTGCTGTTTACTCCTTGGAGAAGACCCAGCCCAAACCTGTTTCTACAAATATTCCTTTCCCTTCACATTCATTCACTGTTAGACATCCTGGTGGAGCTAGGGCAGAGTTCGGGAAATGGGGACAGAGTTTGGGGTGGCCTAGACATATTTATCTCTTTCCACTAGAGGATATTCTTGCCTTTCTACCAAGTTTTAAAAAAAGAGCTTGCATAAGGAAAAGCACTTAGTATCTTTTTCACTAGAGAAAGAAAATGTTACTCATTTGACGTGTGTTTGCAGAATTACCTAAGAATCTTCTTCACAACCTCTATAATTTTATCACTGCCCAATCTTGCCCTTTATCATTGCACTAGAGAAAAAAAAAAGAGGGGAACTGAAAATAAAATAGTGTTAAGATTTTTTTTGAGTTATTTTCTCAATATAAATAAGAAATTCTGCACATTTGGAAGGAAGAACCTTAATTCTAGCAGTTTGGTAAGGAATTGAGGAAGAGGATGAAAAAAAGAGACAGGTTGAATTAGCATTTGAACCAAAAAACAGAAAATTTTAAAGGTTCAAAATTAGTGACCTCATTCTGAAAGTTGCTGGTCTTAGGATTGTTTTTCCATCCTCTTAGACTCATATGCACAGAGCTGTGAAATGATGCAGGAGGCCGGCTGACCTTGAATGGATGGTCCAGCAGAGAGGGAGATGTCCTTCAGAGATTCAGTTTAGCCTATTGTTAACGGCTCCTATGTCTGTTTTCGGAAGGCTTTACAATTCTTTTAGGCCCTGGTTGGTGTGGCTCAGTGGATTGAATGCTGCCCTGAGAACCAAAGGATCACTGGTTCGATTCCCAGTCAGGGCACAGGCCTGGGTTGTGGGCCAGGTCTGCAGTGGCAGGGTGCAAAAGAGGCCACCACGCATTGATGTTTCTCTCCCTCTCTTTCTCCCTCCTTTCCCCTTTCTAAAAATAAATAAATAAGTAAATAAATAAATAAAGTGCTTTTTATAAAAGAATTCTTTTAGTAGTTTACCTGGCAAGTCAATATTCAGAATCTGTGAGAGTGTCTGCCTTTCAGGGCTCTTTGAAGAGAGTGACTTTTATATTGCTTGAGTCATACTTTACATTTGTTTTCATCATCTG
This sequence comes from Glossophaga mutica, assembly GCA_039655065.1. NCBI lineage: Eukaryota > Metazoa > Chordata > Mammalia > Chiroptera > Phyllostomidae > Glossophaga > Glossophaga mutica. The sequence continues at coordinate 73,890,476 of CM077303.1, forward strand.
TTGCCTCTGTTGCTCCCAATAAAAGAAAAAAAAAACATCCTACTGTCAAGAGATTTGAAGCCAGTGTCAAGAGATTTGAAGAACAATTCTAATCTCAGGAGAAATTCTACTCTAAAGTATTTCCTTAATGAGATCTTCCCTAGCCAAATCCTTATTATTTTGTTTTGGGAGAGAGCATTTCTAGTAGATCCCTGGAAGTTAGGCTGTGGGGAATAACCTGGTTTATTGTTTGTTTCCCTTCACTGGAGTGTAGGCTTCATGAGAGGAGGTCAGTTTGCACATTGTGCAATCTCCAACACTAGTGCCTTGCCTGGCACAGAGCATGGTCTCAAGAACAACTTGGATAAATGAATAAGAGCAATTGCCAAACATATTAAACACCATGCGAAGAAAATAAAAAAAAACAACTGTGCTTTGAAATATGAACTTCCAATTTAAAATTACCAGGAATCAATTTGGTATCAAATTGATTCTCATATCTGTGTGTGCATACAGTGTCAGTAGCTTTTGGTATTCATTTATTTATCTTAATTAAAGTTGATGTTAGTCTGCCCTGCCCAAAGTGGCTCAGTTTGTTGGAGTGTCATCTGGTCAACTGAAAGTTCGCAGATGGATTCCTGGTCAGGGTACATAGCCAGGTTTCGGGTCCCAACCCCAGTCAGGGCGTGTATGAGAAAGTGGTCAGTAGATGTTTCTCTCTCACACTGATGTTTCTCTCTCTCCCTCTCGCTTTGAAAGCAATGAAAAAAATGTGCTTGGGTGAGGACAAAAAAAAAAAAAGTTAATGTTAATCTGAGTAATACTGGGGAACTGGTTAGAAGTGAAGAAATTAAGCCTGGAGTGTGATATAAGCTTCAGGAGCCTCCACAGTAAGATGATGGAACTGGACAAAGACCGCATGATTCTTAAGATTCCTTTTCATTCAGAATTACTAGAGGGGATGATTAGTATTGGGTGTGGGTGTGTTTAACATTGCAAAGCCACATCTGGTCATAAGATGGCAGTATTATCTGTGTTACAACCAAGTCCTATACTGTGTGTGCTATATGGAGCAAATACAAATAATCAATCCAGAGGGCCCATGAGGGATATAAATTCCTGTAGCAAAAATACTGTAGGTGAGGGGTACATTAGCTTGGGAAAACCAAGTGTGAAAGAGATAATCTTCTTTTGCCATAATGGGGAATAGTTTGAAGTACGGCTTCCTTCCTTCCTTTATTCCTTTACTTGCAGTGTTTGCCTCTTCCTTTCTTCCTATTTCCTTTCTTCAGGTTCTCATTTTGTTATATAAAAAGTGACAAGTCAAGTGAAACAGAGATGTGAGAAAAAGTTAACATTTTCACCATTTTCTTTACATCTCAACCTTCTGAATTAAAGTGAATAGTTTCCTTTTCTGTTTCACATTTCTTCCTCTATATTCATACATATATTGTATTTCTTTAGACTTTTAAAAAATACCTTTTTAAAAAATTTTATTTTACTTTATTAATTATGCTATTACAGTTGTCCCATTTCCCCCACTTCATTCCCCTTCCACCCTGCACCCCATCCCACGACATTCCCCTCTTTAGTTCATGTCCATGTGTCATAAGTTCTTTAGCTTCTACATTTCCCATACTATTCTTGCCCTCCCCCTGTGTATTTTCTACCTACCATCTATGCTACTTATTCTCTGTACCTTTTCCCCCCTCTCCTCCTCCCACGCCCCTGTTGCTAACCCTCCATGTGATCTCCATTTCTGTGGTTCTGTTCCTGTTCTATTGTTTGCTTAGTTTGTTTTCATTTTTGTTTTAGGTGTGGTTAATAATTGTGAGTTTGCTGTCATTTTATTGTACATGTTTTTTATCTTCTTTTTCTTAGATAAGTCCCTTTAACATTTCATATAATAAGGGTTTGGTGATGATGAACTCCTTTAACTCGACCTAATTTGAGAAGCACTTTATCTGCCCTTCCATTCTAAATGAAAGCTTTGTTGGATAGAGCAATCTTGGATGTAGGTCCTTGTCTTTCATGACTTGGAATATTTCTTTCCAGCCCCTTCTTGCCTGGAAGGTCTCTTTTGAGAAATCAGCTGCAGTCTTATGGGAACTCCTTTGTAGGTGACTGTCCCCTTATCCCTTGCTGCTTCTAGAATTCTCTCCTTCATTTGAATCTTGGCTAATGTAATTATGATGTGCCTTGGTGTGTTCTTCCTTGGGTCCAACTTCTTTGGGACTCTGAGCTTCCTGGGCTTCCTGGAAGTCTATTTCCTTTGCCAGATTGGAAAAGTTCTCCTTTATTATTTGTTCAAATAAGTTTTCCACTTGTTGCTCTTCTTCTTCCCCTTCTGGTACCCCTATAATTTGGATGTTGGGATGTTTAAAGATGTCCTGGAGGTTCCTAAGCCTCTCCTCATTTTCTTCAATTCTTGTTTCTTCCTTGTTTTCTGTTTGGTTGTTTGTTTCTTCCTTCTGGTCCACACCATTGATTTGAGTCCCAGTTTCCTTCCCATCACTATTGGTTCCCTGTGCATTTTTCTTCATTTCAGTTATTGTAGCCTTCATTTGTTCATCTAATTTGTGAGCAAAATCAACCAATATTGTGAGCATCCTGATCACCAGTGTTTTGAACTGTGCATCTGATAGGTTGGCTACCTCTTGTTCACTGAGATGAATTGGCTCTGAGGCTTTGATTTGTTCTCTGGTTTGAGCCATTTTTTTTTTGGGGGGGGGGCCTGGTCATGGCTGTTACATAGTGAGGGGAGGAGCCTTAGGTGTTCACCAGGGAGGGGCAGCCCAGTGGCTGGGTAGTGACGCTGTATGTAGGGGCTGGCTCTGAGAGGGAACAATGGTGCTTGGTCCACTCTCTCTCAGATTCCCGTCCATTTCACCACTTCCCCTTCGTTTATGGGGATTATTTGTGTGCAAATGTGGGACCACCTGGTCAGCCAGCCGCCCTGCACGGCTCCACTGGGTCTGTACTGTCGCCACCCCAGCCTGGGGTCTTCCAGCCATTGCTGCCTGGCTGCCCAGGTTGCCAACGTCCACTTTTTCCTGCCCCAACTCCGCCCCTCTTACTGGTCTGGATGAATGGTTGTTGGACTTCTGTACAGTTCAATTTTCTGTCAGTTCTGATTGTTTTCTTGTTTCTAAATCTTTTTGTCCTTAATTTTGGTTGTGTGAGGAGGCACAGTGTGTCCACCTACGCCTCCATCTTGGCTGGAAGCACTATGTCACTTTTGAAGATATTTTCCAAGAACCAATCTTGGCCTCTTTTTTTGCTCTATTTTTCATAGTCTCTATTTTATTTATTTCTACTTTTATCTTCATTATTTCCTTCCTTATCCTTCTTTTGAGTTTAGTGTGCTCTTCCTTTTCTTGTTTCTTTTTTTTTAATTTTTTAATATATTTTATTGATTATGCTATTACAGTTGTCCCATTTCTCCCCCATCATTCCCCCCACCCTGCATACCCTCTCCCACCCACATTCCCCCCTTTAGTTCATGTCCATGTGTCATAAGTTCTTTAGCTTCTACATTTCCCATACTATTCTTGCCCTCCCCCTGTCTATTTTCTACCCACCGTCTATGCTACTTATTCTCTGTACCTTTTTCCCCCTCTCCTCTTCCCACGCCCATGTTGCTAACCCTCCATGTGAGCTTCATTTCTGTGGTTCTGTTCCTGTTCTAGCTGTTTGCTTAGTTTGCTTTTGTTTTAGGTGTGGTTCTTAATAGCTGTGAGTTTGCTGTCTTTTCACTGTCATATTTTTATCTTCTTTTTCTTAGATAAGTCCCTTTAACATTTCATATAATAAGGGCTTGGTGATGATGAACTCCTTCAACTTGACCTTATCTGAGAAGCACTTTATCTGCCCTTCCATTCTAAATGACAGCTTTGCTGGATAGAGTAATTTTGGATGTAGGTCCCTGCTTTTCAAGATTTCAAATATTTCTTTCCAGCCCCTTCTTGCCTGTAAGGTCTCTTTTGAGAAATCAGCTGACAGTCTGATGGGAACTCCTTTGTAGGTGACTGTCCCCTTATCCCTTGCTGCTTCTAGAATTCTCTGCTTCATTTGAATCTTGGCTAATGTAATTACGATGTGCCTTGGTGTGTTCCTCCTTGGGTCCAACTTTTTTGGGACTCTCTGAGCTTCCTGGACTTCCTGGAAGTCTATTTCCTTTGCCAGATTGGGGAAGTTCTCCTTTATTATTTGTTCAAAGAAGTTTTCTACTTGTTGCTCTTCTTCTTCCCCTTCTGGGACCCCTCTAATTTGGATGTTGGGACGTTTAACGATGTCCCGGAGGTTCCTAAGCCTCTCCTCATTTTTTTGAATTCTTGTTTCTTCCTCGTTTTCTGTTTGGTTGTTAGTTTCTTCCTTCTGGTCCACTCCATTGATTTGAGTCCCAGTTTTCCTCCCATCTCTATTGGTTCCCCATGCGTCTTCCTTCATTTCACGTATTGTAGCCTTCATTTTTTCATCTAATTTGTGAGCAAAATCAACCAATTCTGTGAGCATTTTGATGACCAGTGCTTTGAACTGTGCATCTGATAGGTTGGCTATCTCTTCACAGCTTAGAGGAATTGACTTTGGGGTTTTCATTTTTTCTCCAGTTTGAGCCATTTTGGGTGGGTTTTTTTTTTTTTGTTTTGTTTTGTTTTGGTTTGGTTTTAGTCTGGTCGCAGCTATTACGTAGTGAGGGGTGGAGCCTCAGGCGCTCCCCAGTGTGGGGCAGCCCAGTCGCTGGGTTGTGACGCTGTATGTGGGGGTGGGGTCTGAGACGGAACAATGGTGCCTGCTCCGCTCTCTCCTGGATTCAGTCCCTTCCGCCACTTCCCCTCTGCCTGGACCGTGTGTGTGCGCGAATGTGGGACCACCTGGTCAGCCAGCCGCCTTGTGCGGCCTCACTGGGTCTGCACAGTTGCCCCCCTGTGCCTGGGGTGCGCCAGCTGCCGCCTGTGGGCTGGAGGACCACCAGGCACTGCCTGTGCACCTGGGAACTGCCAGCCGCTGCTGCTTGCGTTTTTGGGTCCGCACCTCCACTTTTTCCTACTGCGACCCCACCCCTCTTACTGGTCTGGATGAATAGTTGTTGGACTTCCGTACAGTTCAATTTTCTATCAGTTCTGGTTGTTTTCTTGTTTCTAAATATTTGTTGTCCTTAATTTTGGTTGTGAGAGGAGGCACAGTGTGTCCACCTACGCCTCCATCTTGGCCAGAAGTCCCTTTTCTTGTTTCTTATGATGTAAAATTAAGTTATTGATTTGAGATTTTCTCTTTTTGTTAGATACATATTTAAAGCTATAAATTTTCCTCTATATGGTTTTAGGTGCATCATATAAATTTAGTTGTGAGATTTTATTGTTTTTGTTTTCATTCCTCTCAAATTATTCTCTAGTTTTCCTTGTAATTTCTTCAATTAATTATTTAATTTAGAACTGTGTTGATTTCCACATATTAGTCACTGTCCCAAATTTTCTTCTTGTATTGATTTCTAATTTCATTCCATTGTGGTAGAAGAAGATTATTTACATAATTTCAGTCCTTTTAAGTGTATTAATTTTGTTTTTTGGTAATAATTTCTATCTCTTTATTGATATTCTCTATTTGATATGGCATAACTCATACTTTATTTCTTTGTATGTGGTTTACTTTAGTTCTTTGAATATATTGAAAATAGCTCATTTAAAATCTTTGCTTATTAAGTCCAATATGTAGCCTCTTCAAGCTTTTTTTGAATTGGCTCTTTTTTTTCTCTGTATGGATGATGTCTTCTTGTTTTGTTGCATGTATTAATCATTTTTTGGTTGAAAGGTAAACATTTTAAGTAATATAATATGGCAACCTTGGAAATCACCTCTTCCATCCCCTTGAGGTTCGCTGTTATTGCTGTTTTTTGTTGTGGTTGCTGTTAGTTTGTTTAGCGACTTTCCTGAATTACTTTGTGAAGTCTGTATTTTTGACATGTGGCTCTGGGCGTTTCTGCTGGATTAGTTTAGCAGTCAGCTCATGATTGGATGGAGATTAAGCCTGGAGCCTACTGGATTCGTGCCCTTTGCCAGTGGGCTTTGTGCGCAGGCTTGGGCACTCCACTGCGTAGCCAGGCCGTTCGCAGCTCTGCCTTAGCTTTCACGTCTTGGTTCACAGATTCCAGATCGCCCTAGGTGAAAGGTTAGGGCACCCTTAGCTGGGCACATCATTTGAATAGATAATGTTGGAAAGGAAAACACATGGCTCAATTTCACTAATAGTCAGAGTAATACAAATTAAAATGAGACTCTAGACTCAGCATATTGGGGAAATTTAGACCATTTCATAATTTTTGTAATGTAAATGTTGTCAAAGTTTGATGAGGCTGGAATGCTCATGCACTGCTAGTAGAAGTGTCAATGGCTATCACTAGTTTGAGTGTTTAATTAGTGAAATTGAATATGCACATGTACTGTGATTAGACAATTCTTGGTGGATATATATTCCAAAGAAGTTCTCACATACTTAATAAGGGAAATACAAGACTGTGTTCATTGCTGTGTAGGTGGGGTTAGGGGCAGCCTATGAGTCCAGTACTAGGGGGCTGCACAAGTCAGTGTGGAGGAAGCAATGCTAATCTATTTTGCAGTGGTAGAAACTTCAAACCAGGGGCACATAACCAGCAATCTAAAAAGAGTTTTAAGGTACCTATAGCTATATGCCACTTGGCTTCAGGAAGAAGCTGCTTGCTCACTTAATGAGTTTACTTGTATAACTGTATTTCCGTTGTGTTTCCTTTTATGTTTCAGTTCTCAGAAATTTCAGAGCTCAACTCAGTCACAGTTTCTGTATTAGTCCTTTCACTGAAGAAATCTGTGCCAACTTGTCTTTGATTTTTTCATCCTAGTTTTACAGCCATATTGGAGTTTTGTATTTTTTGGAAGCTTTTGGAGGTTATAAATATAAATAAATTCTCTGTTGAACCTAAAACATCACATCATAATTAGGGAATATCCCAGTGAAAAAAAGAGAAAAGATTAGGGAAGAAACTAATTTCTGCAGACTTGTTAGACTATTTGAAGAAAATGAAGAAAAAGAAAAGGAAATGAATCAAGCAACCATCTTAAGATGAGAAAGAAATATTTCATTCCATGGAAGGATGTGTTTAAATAACCACTCACACGAATGAAGAACATCTTTTGGTAACCAGAAGATTTCTACGAAGGCAGCTATTTCCTGTGGAGAAGCTTAACATCCCAAGGAAATGGAATGAAATGAGGGTTTGAACAAAAGCAAAAGGAAGAAAATCTCTTCAAGCTGTGGGAAGCTAAGGCTCAGAGGCTGCTTGGGGAAATGATTTTCCATCAGTTCCCAAGTAGACCACAGGTGGTGGTGTACACGAAAAACTCCTTACTGTAGAGTCCTTGAATTGCCATAAACCTTGTTCACTCTTCTTTTGCAAATGAAATACCAAGAAAATCTGTATAAAACAATGAAATCCAGAAGCATAAGTATTGAGACCTGCGTTAATAAGAAAGGTGACAGTCTTAGGTTACAAAATGAGGATAGGTACCATCTAAAAGAGATCATGTCCAAATATAGTTTTTGGGTCTTCCTTGACCCAGATTGTTTTGGTTACAGAAAATGATAACCAAGATTTTCTTTCTATTTTTACTCCAGAGACCACTTTGAACACAAGAAGACAAGTTTTGATGAATATGTTTACATAGTAAGTTTTGTGCCTTAAAAAGTCCATGTTTCATCTACCAGTTACTAAGATTTCATAATCATTATTTTTAACATGTTGATATGTCATCATGTCACATGGGACAAGTTTGGTATACTTTCTGTGTGAATACATCACTTTACTGCGAATGTTGAAGTAGTCTTTCACCAGGTAGGTGACTTCCTTTGTCACCTTTAGAGAAGGAAGCAAGCTTCTTTAGTGATTAAATGTGCACAACTGTGCTGACCTCTGAAAGGCTGCATTCCCTTTTAAGACTGCCTGCTCAGGACAAAGCACAGTTGAAGCCACTCTTAAGCAGCCTGACAAATGTAGTCACTCTTCTGCGGTTCACAGAATCTGGCTGATGATGTCATCGACACAAAGAAGAAAATACAAAAGAAGAGGCCTTAAACCAGCTTGCTGGTGAGCACCACACATTCAGCTGAGGCCTGAGACCAGCTGTGGTATGGCTGTGGCTTTGCAGAGCACCCTGGAAGTGGTGTGGATGGGGCTCCTCCTCAGCCCTCTGGGGATGGGTAAGTAGGCTCCTTCACTGTCTGGTCTTGGAGAAGTGCATGCCATTATTTTAAATTTTGGAGTCATTGAAAAGAAGCAAAGAAGCCAGATTTATTAATACTCACTATACCTAAATAGCAGCATAAAACTCACAACCTTCTTTATGTGTTTTGTGCAGTTGCAGAGAGCAAGGACCAAGTATTTCAGCCTTCCTCTGTGGTATCTTCTGAGGGAGCTGTGGTGGAAATCCTCTGTAATCACTCTATATCCAATGCTTACGACTTCTTCTGGTACCTTCACTCCCCAGGACGTGCGCCAAGACTCCTTGTAAAGGGCTCAAGGCCTTCTCAGCAGGGACGCTACAACATGACGTATGAGCGATTCTCTTCTTCACTGCTCATCCTCCAGGTGCAGGTGGCAGATGCTGCCTTTTACTACTGTGCTCTGGGGGACACAGAGGCAGAGAACCCATGAAGAGCTGAGCAGAAATGGGGAGAGGGCACAGCCTTTGCAGGAGGTAGACAAGACAGCAGCAATAACTGCTTTTCCCAATTCACTGTTTCCCAAGCTTTTCCATTTGGGACGACTATTAAAACACCTTTGAGTTCAGACACACTCTATATGACGAAGCTCTCAGGTTAGTGGTGACAAGGAGAGAAGAATCCACAGGAGAGAAAAACTCCCCTTACAGTCAAATCCAGGAGTTTGGATAGAGAGATTCCTCTCTCTATTGTATACTTAGAAGGGTTCCCAATTGGCTTATGTTTCTCTAAAAACATAATTATTAGAATATAACAACGTACCTCAGAGGTAGCTAGACCCACTATTACACTGCAAGGGAAGAATGAGAAAACTGGCTCTGGGTGAGGAGAGGTATTAAACCTCGGAGGACTAAACAATATTTCAGTTCACAATATTGTTCGGTTCACTAGACAATATTTCAGTTCACAGTTTATTGATTTATGGTCTGTTTTATTTGGAGTTAGGAGAGCAGAGGGTCAAATCATGGATTTGCCCATTTGTTGAGACTTTTATGTGAAAAAAGTCTGATTTTTCTTAGTTAGACTGTATTCTCTGTTAAAGTTCCATATAGAAAACATTGATTTTCCTCCTCGCTCCAACAACTTTATTTTGTGCTGAATGTTCTCTGATGCTTCTAAAATGAATATAACCTACATTTCAGAGTCTGATGTTTTTGCAAAGGGCTTTATTATTGTTTTACACGAATTCTTCCTTGTTGGTTCCTGGGAAATCTTTGACATTTACAGAGTTTGATGTTTATAAATAGTTTCTTGGGAAGGGCAGCAGGCAGTTTTAGAAAGTACCTGGAGTCTCAGATTGAAGTTCCCTCGGTGCCCCATTCATCCAGATTGGTAGGAAGGGTGTGGCTGGGGAGCTGGGATGCAGAGGGCTGAAGGCAGGATGGCTGGTGGGCCTGGGTGGGCAAGGCAGCAGCAGGTGGACCCAGTGAGGCAGCAGATGGTGGAACAGGGCATGGCTCACAAGGCGGCTGGCAGACTGGGCGGTCCCACGTTTGTGTGCAGGTGAACCAGGTGAAACTGGGAAGTGAGACAGACCGGGCAACCCAGGGTCCCAGGGTGGGGAAATAAAGCCTCAAATCACGGATCAAAAACACCCGTGGAGGTTGAGGTGCTGGGAGAAACTTCCAGCCTCACAGGAGTGTTCACTGGAGAGACCCACAGGGTGCTAGGATGTTCACAAACCCAACCGCACAGGAATCAGAAGAAGGGCCCAGTTTGCTTGAGGGAAGCAGGGGGAGTGACTGAAATCTGGCAGAGAGCGGAGCAAGTCCCATTGTTCTCTCTCAGACCCTGATCCCACCTACAGTGTCACAACCCAGCGACATGGGTTACCCCGCCCCGGTGAACACCTACGGCTCTGCTCCTCACTACATAACAGGCGTGTTAAGACCAAAAAAAAAAAAAAAAAAGGCCCAAACAAAAGAACACATCAAAGCTTGGGAAAAAGTACAACTAAGCGACAAAGTGATAGCTAACCTATCACATGTACAGTTCCAAACATTGGTAATCAGGATGCTCACAGAACCGGGGAATTTGGTCACAAATTGGATGAAAAAATGAAGGCTACACTAAGTGAAATAAAGGAAAATGTACAGGGAACCAATAGTGATGGGAGGGAAACTGGGATGCAAATCAATAGAGTGGACCAGAAGGAAGAAAGAAACATCCAAAAAGAAAAGTAGGAAGAAACAAGAATTCAGAAAAATGAGGAGAGGCCTAGGAACCTCCAGGACATCTTTAAACGTTCCAACATCCAAATTATAGGGGTACCAGGAGAAGAAGAGGAAGAGCAACAAGTGGAAAAGTTATTTGAACAAATAATAAAGGAGAACTTCCCCATTCTGGCTAAGGAAATAGACTTCCAGGAAGTCCAGGAAGCTCAGAGAGTCTGGAAGATGTAGAGGAACACACCAAGGCACATCATAATTACATTAACCAAGATGAAAGATAAGGAGAAAATCTTAAAAGCAGCAAGAGATAAGGGACAGTCACCTACAAGTGAGTTCCCATCAGACTGTCAGCTGATTTCTCAAAAGAGACCTTCCAGGCAAGAAGGGGCTGGAGAAAAGTATTCCAAGTCATGAAAGGCAAGGACCTACGTCCAAGATTGCTCTGTCCAGCAAAGCTTTTATTTAGAATGGAAGGGAAGATAAAGTGCTTCTCACATAAGGTCAAGTTAAAGGAGTTCACCATCACCAAGCCCTTATTATATGGAATGCTAAAGGGATTTATCCAAGAAAAGGAAGATTAAAAAGTGTACAGTAAAATGACAGCAAACTCACAATTATTAACAACCACACCTAAAAGAAAAACAAAAGCCAACTAAGGAAACAACTAGAACAGGAACAGAACCACAGAAATAGAGATCACATGTAGGGGTATCAACAGGAGAGTGGGAGGGGGAGAGAGGGGACAAAGGTACAGAGAATAAGTAGCATAGATGGTAGGTAGAAAATAGACAGGGGGAAGTTAAGAATAGTGTAGGAAATGTAGAAGCCAAAGAACTTATATTTATGACCCATGGACATGAACTAAAGTGGGTGAATGTGGGTGGGAGGGTGTGTGCAGGGTAGAGGGGAGTGAAGGGGTGAAAATGGGACAACTGTAATAGCATAATTAATAAAATATATTAAAAATAAAGAGGAAAAATATTTTCCTTCCTAAAATGTTAATATCCAATAAATAAAACATACATGATATTCCAGGTACAGAAACACTAGTGATTCAGTTATAAAAGAGGGCACTTTGATACAGTTGGTGGTAGGTTTGTCTTAAGATAAAGCACTTTACCAAACAAACTGGGCCATTATTATTTAAATGTCTCCTCTGAAATGTCTACTCCTTCACCCAGTTTTCTTCTATTTGAGCTGAAACTCATCAGTTTCTGTAGAATTTTGGCTCTTGGACTAGGTTACAAGAAAAGGCTGAACTATCTACAAGTCATTTGGTTACGGAAAAATGTGTTTGAGACTTGGAGGCAGTCAGTGGTTACTTTGTGCCTGCAGGCATTCCTTGGGGAACTTCTTTCCAGTCTTCAGAGTAAAACCCACAGGTCGGGGCTCCTGGAGGGGTTGTTTCCCTCTGGAACACTGACCAGCAGGGCATCCTTGAGGCATTCTGCAGGCAGCACTCTAGAAGCTCTGCAGACACCGGGGAGACCTTGATCCTCTCTGCACTGGCCTCCAGCTTGAGCTGCTCCACCAGGCTTTGCAGGGCATTCACCTGGGCCAGGAGGCCACGGAAGTCAGTGGGCCAAGCCCTGCAAGTGTGGGAAAGCGAGCTCCCTTTCCACTTTATTCGAATACTAATGTTTTAAATAGCCTCTCCATGTGGAAAGTCTCTATTTTGCTATTGTTTCAGAGATTGTTTTTTTTGCTTTATAATCTACTGTTTAATAGGACAAATGTTCATTCGACCATTCCTTCCTTTTCTCTCTCTAAAACTGTTTCAAGAGAAGGCTCAAGTACTTTGTGTATAAATCTTTAACTAAAGATTATCATGGAGAGGAACTCCAATAGGTCCAACTTAGAGGAAAACCTCAGTTATCTCTTAGTCAAAGGTTTATGCAGAAGCAAGCTCTAAAGTATTTGTAAAGAGAATAACAAGGGGTTCTCATTTGTTCTTATCATTTATGTCCTCCTGTATTACTCTTTTTTCCTATTTTGACTCTTATCTTCCACTTTTATTTTTCTTTGCCTTTTACCCAAAGCTATATTTTCTGTTTTTCTTTCCACTTATTTCCCAAATTGAAAATTTTATTGCCTTTTTTCCTGTTTCAGTATTATCTTAAGAGAGCACAAATCATTTAAAAGTTGATCTACTCAGCATGCATTTTTTTCCCTTTGATTCACAAACTTCGGTTCTTCTCCTAGAACAAGGGTGTCAAACTCATTTTCACCGGGGGGCCACATCAGCCTCCTGGTTGCCTTTAAAGGGCGGAATGTAATATTCGGACTGGATAAATGTAACTACTCCTTCACTAGGGGCAAGGAGCTTGGTGCTGCCGCCTAGTGACAAGGTGTGGGGCTGGATAAGACAAGGTGGAGGGCTGTATTCGGCCTTGGGGCCTTGTGTGTGACACCCCTGTCCTAGGGTATCAAAGTCTCCCTTCTGTCCCTCCTGGAAGATGTGAATATCCTGAGGTCTGGTCCTGTGATAAGACTTGCAGGTGCTGGCTACTTGCCAGTAGTCACCCTGTCAGTCAGTTCTGTGGGTGGGCTCTAGGGGGTGCTGCAGTGTGAGGCTGGTTCTGGGTGCAGCAAGTGCAGCAGTCTTGCTCCCCACAGAGCTTTGAGGAGCCTGAGCCAAGAGCTTGCTCAGCAGAGCAAAGACCCAGGTGCCAGGACGCACCAGGTTTCCTGAAGAAGAGTCATTTCTAAAAACTCTGTGCTGACACAGGGGTGCCGGTCCCTCTCCAAGAGCCCAGTCTCCAGCTGAGGTGGGCCGGGAAGGAGCCTCCAGCCCGCTGAGCTTAAGCCATGGCCTCTGCGTGCATCTCTATGCTTGCAGTTCTCTTCACACTGAGTGAGTAATATTCCCTTCCCATTTCCCCTTGAAAATCCACTTACATTCTTTTCGCAATTTTCCTGATGCAATGTGGATTGATTTACAGGTGGACTGAGAGCTCAGTCGATGACTCAGCCGGATAATCAGGTCACTGTTAACGAAGGTGATCCATTGACTGTGGCGTGCACCTATTCACTGTCTGGGAGCCCTTATCTTTTTTGGTACGTCCAGTATCCCAACCGAGGTCTCCAGTTCCTCCTGAAATACATCACAGGGGAGAGCCTGGTGAAAGGCAGGTTTGGTTTTGAGGCTGAATTTGATAAGAGCCAAACGTCTTTCAACCTGAAGAAATCATCTGTTCTTGGGAGCGACGCTGCTGTGTACATCTGTGCTGGGACAGACACAGTGCTGGGGGCTGCAGGGACAGCTGAACACAAACCCGAGTACAGTCAACACCATTTTTCTGGAGCTTTTACTCCCTGCACAGGAGGGCGCTGTGGCTCCAGGTTATGCCACTTACTGTAACTGAATTACAACTTAAAGCCACAGAATTTGTTCATTTCACAATGCACAATGAACAATATTTATTAATCCCTTATGTGCCAGGTACTGTGCCGAGCACTGATCCTAAAGGGGACAAAAGTTATCCTTGACCCCTGTGTGCTAGGTATGGTCCCACACATTTACGAACCCATGGAATTCTCACAACGATTACCATGAGCTTCCCTGTACAGATGAAGAAATGAAGGCACTGAGAATTTAAGAATCTCACTCAAGTCACAAAACCATGAAAGGGCAAACTGGAATCCAGGCAGACTGCCTCTGGGGTGCATGGTCTCAGCACTCCACTTCTCTGCCAGCCTGTAGGTTCCTTGAGGCATGAGACTGATTTCAGCGATGGAGCGGGGGCCCTGATTTCCAAAATGGTCCCTGTCAGAAAGCATTGGTATAGGAATAAACAGTGAACTATCAACTCAAAAATTCTTAAGTGCTAAGAGAGAAAATTGCACAAAATGTGAGATGAGGGAATAGAGGTTAACTTAGCTGTGAAGGAAGGAGAAAAGGAGGGAGGGACAGAGGGTGTGTGTGTGTGTGTGTGTGTGTGAGAGAGAGAGAGAGAGAGAGAGAGAGAGAGACAGAGAGAATGAGAGAGACAGAGGGAAAGGCAGAGACAGGGACAAATAGGAGGAGAATTTGAATCAAGGGAGGATTTAAACATGTAGTCTGGTTATGCTTATGCTCATGTCCTACACACACCCTTAGGAAGGACTGGAGTTGATGCCTTTCTCTCTCTCTCTCATTTAGAATATCCTGGGAATGGTTTTGGTTGAGTGTATGTGAGTCAGGTGCTCGTGCCTGACTAGCCAGTGGTGGCTGTGGGTGTGGGCTGCTAGGATTAAGCCAGGTTGGCTTGCACAATGGGATGATTCTGCAAAAAGTTTGCAGCTTTCTTTGGTTCAAAGGCGTATGTCGCAAAAGAAATACATTTTTACATAGATACTTACATTTGTTTACTTTTTCTAAATGAATAGCCAACAGAAGGAATACCACTTACTGAAAAATGTATTCTTACCCCATAGATTTGGAATACCATATTTATAATATACTAAATTCCCATTTATGACCAGACCTACTGTTGAATTCTGTGTTCTGGTAGTTCTGTGCTAAAATGTGCTGCTTCGGGGAGTGCCACCATCCAGCCTCTGGCTTGTACCTTTGACCTTCCCCCTTTTCTTGATCCCTAACTCCATCATACACCTGAGGGGTTTTCACACAAGGATGTGGACCCCTCAGCCCACATGTTTACAATCCCTGCACACAGCCATTTGTTGATCACCCCTGGGGCCTAGGGTGGGGTACACTGGAGGCATGCCTGCATCTGGAAAGGTGCTCCTTCAGTGAAGCCCATGGAGACCTTGAAAGTGGATCTGGAGACACGTGTGCAGGGAATTCTGGGATCCTGGGGACCCAGAGCATGGTCCAGAATAGGCACTTCGAGTCCAGGGGTCATGTCC
This sequence comes from Glossophaga mutica, assembly GCA_039655065.1. NCBI lineage: Eukaryota > Metazoa > Chordata > Mammalia > Chiroptera > Phyllostomidae > Glossophaga > Glossophaga mutica. Next base: position 73,905,727 of record CM077303.1, read on the forward strand.
TTCTGACACTGTGGACTTCTCATAGGGGATAGGGTGGGAGCGCTGGAGGATGGCGGGGGTGGAGCCTTTTAAAACGCAGCACTAAAGGAGGGGGACATGGCTTGCGCAGTGAGTGACAAGTGTTGTGTACCTTTATTGCCCGAAAAACATCTATGTTCATAAAACCATGGCTCTTATTTTTGATTTAAATATATACTTGCCATATCTCTAGGTAAATCCTCAGCCTCCAGCACTATTTCTCTCCAAAAGGAAGTCATATGCAGAGAATAGTCTCAGCACACAGCACCATAGACCTGGTTCTGTCTCAGCCTTTGACACTTTAAAATAGGTTTTTTTGCAAGTCTGGCAAGGGAAAGAATGATGTTTACACAATGACAACTCACTCATTCATTTACCTGGTTATTGGACACTTACTTGTATCATTCCCACTGTGCCCCAGGCATTGTTGTAGTCATTGAGAATTCAGTGATGAACAAAAGCTTCCCATCCAGTCATTGCTCAGACTTGAAAGGTGTTGATAGCATTTGCTTATCCAAATGGAACTATTTCTTAGTGAAAGACACAGGACTCTGAAGAATATTTGCTTCCAGGAAGACTCTCCAGGGTCAGACTAGCCCTCTGGCATCTGTTTTTGTTGTGTGGTGGTGATTGGTAATGGTCGTTGGGAGGAGAGTCCTGTAGGAAATGGGAATCTATTGTTTTCCCATTTTTTGAGGTGGCTCAGGGGGAGCAACTGTGTTTCCTTAGAAGTTCTGTTTTGCCATTTGTTATGGTAATTGGCCTGTTTTACTTTGAGGAGGAAAGTTACCCCTGTCTACCCAAGTGCCATCTTCTCTTGGTTCCAGGTCTGTCCAGATGCTGTTCCTTCTGCCTCTGCTTACTTGGTCCAGGCTTTCCCAGGGTCATTCTTCCTCTTCTCTTTGGTTTGAGTTCAAGTGTCACTCCTGCTGGGAATCCTCTGGAGACCTACAGCCAAAGCAGTTTTACTTCCTGTATGTTCCTTCAGTACTCGGTGTGGTAGGCATTTCGACAGATTGAACAAAGCAAGAATGGCAGGTACAGAAGGTCAGCAGGGAAGAAAGTCCTGGGTGCCTAGCCACAGGCAATCTGGGATAACAAGGACCTTGCCCCCAGGGTGACCTTTCGTTGTCTTGCGTATTGCTGGTCATGCAGTTTAAACCCTATGACCTTTCATATCGCTGGTTGTGTGGTTTGGACCCTCTCCTGACCTGTCATCCCCTGGCATATCGCCAGTTGTGTAATTTTAGACCCCCTGAGAAGAGGAACAGGGGCCGGAGAACAGCCTCCTGTGACTTCCATACAAGCCCTTGCGCTACCAGTCCCTTAAGCATTGGGCAGTCAGGACAATGAGATGCTGGCTCACATCACACAATCTTAGGAACCACCCTCAGGGCTGTTGACCACAGAGGCAGAGTTTCAGTCAAACTAGAGATGGCATTTAGGCTTCAGCTGAATTTCAGCTCCATGCCCAGAAAAGCAGCAAAATCAGATGTAGTGATGCCATGGCTGACATCAGGACCAGAAGCTATGAGAAGTGGCCCCCTATGCCAGTACCAACCAATCAGTATAATTCCCAGCCCTGAAAGGACACATCTGGAAAGCTGATGAATATTCTATTGAGATCCTTCCCTGAGACCTCCTCTGAAATGCCCACCTTTAAAAACCCTCAAAACGAAGGACCAGGCACATTCTCTCTCTCTAGAGCTGCCTTCTTCCTTTACGTGTGCCTTTTTTTCCCCTCTCTTTAACCTAAGCTGCAAGGGTCCCAGAGAGACTTGAACCGGGGAGCAGTGGGCAGCAGCAGCTCATCCCAGGCTACCTCCCTGAACCTCTCTCCAAGGCCCCTCTTTTGTCAGACTTTTCAGCGAGCTGACAGCAGCCCTGCCTTGGCTCACTCTGTCACTGTGACTGTTACTTCTCAGTGAGTCTGTGCAGCCCAGCATGGAGAGCCGAAGCAGGGCACCCCCTAGGCTCTCTGCTGTTGCTTCTTCTGTCCGAAGTCCTTCCTTCCTTTCAGTTTCCCCAGCTTTAATGAATGTACTCTTGAAATCCCCTGGACTTGTGTTGTGAAATCTTTCCTGCGTGAGGTCCAGAGCCCATGCACTACAGGCTGACCCAGGCCTGGTCCCTTTCCAGTGACACTCTGTACTTTCCCTATTACAGCAATTATCAAGAGGACTATTACTGCTTTTAAAGTTCTCTCCCTTCTCACTGCACCATTAGGTCTTATCATTGAATATTTAGGATTCAGCTCAGTTCCTGATCCTGTTGTGGAACTGTTGACGGGAGAGACCTGGTTCTTCTTGCTGACGCATGTAAAGAATTACATATCAGCAAATCTTGTAGTATGAAATCAGTTTATTAGTGATCCGTTCCCATGAATGAGAACAGGACTGGATAGAGTAGGGGGTGAAAGACAAAGTTTCAGGGTAAAGCGGGGTGAGAAAAGTTAAGAGTGGCTGAAGACCAGGGTGGCGAGTCCCTGGGCAGCCTGAGGCCAGGGGGCCAGCACCCTGAGCCCCCGAGAGAGAGAGAGAGAGAGAGAGAGAGAGAGAGAGAGAGAGAGGGAGAGGGAGAGGGAGAGAGAGAGAGAGAGAGAGTCCTTTGTTCTCAGGACTTATATAGTTGGTGGGATAGGAGGGAAAAAAGTTACATATTGATTAACGGGTATATGCGGTGCCAGCTTTCCTGGGAGAATGTGATTACCCCAAACTTAGGTATGTGTGGGGGTCTGTTAGCCCAAATCCTTATCTTGCTCCAGACCCCATTTGTTCATCATGTTGTAAAACAAATACATGACAGGAGGCAGTTAATTAAAATTGGGGCACTTTCCAAAGTTATTTACGGGCTCTTTCTGTAAGCATCAGGGACTACCTCGTAAAACAGATAGTGACCAGAGGTAGGCAATTAACCAAAGTTGTTTTATGGGCTTCTTCTTTGGGCACCAGGGACCCTCTCCCACATTCCAGGCCTTGAGATGAAAGCACAGTTTCAAGGTTTTCTTTCCCAGATAATAGAAATGTTACATAGAATTTCAAGGACTTCCCTTCTTCCTTGTTAATATAGTGTGTTTTGTGATGTTGGAACACCTGGCAATATTATCAGACCAGGCTCAGGACTGCTGAGTTAGCGTGTGAGACATGTCTCCCTCCTCCTCCCTGCCTTGGTTTACCATTTATTTTACTTAATTGGTAAAAGATGTTTCCTGGCAACCAGGGTGCTAAATGCTGGACAGTAACAGCATTGCAGTCTCAGAATTCTTCCTATGCTGCCTCCTGCTTCAGAACCTGAAGTCGTGTCCATCTGCCCACTGTGTGGACAGCCAGTTATACTGACACCAGCCCCAGAGCACCCGCCCTTGCCTGGATACAGTGAAAGAAAGCAGGCATTTATTCCAAGGGTGCCAAAGAAGGCAGCTAGTGCTGAAAGACCCGAACTGCTTGGGAGTTTACACTTGGGGTCTTTTAAATGTGAAAATCATGAATAAGGGGTTCAGGGTTGTGGGCTGTGTTCATTGGTCAGCTTTGTGCAATCTTCAATGATTTCCTTAATCTGATTTATCCCCCACCCATGTCATCCTGTGGGGGATCTTTGTTACTGGTCTTCCTACTTGCAAACAAACCAGAGTTCTGCAACACAGCTTGGGAATGTGAACCAATGATGTTACTTTAGTAGCAGAGAAACGGATCTATGCATCTTGTGAAAACAGATTACACTTCTCCATTATTTCAAGCAATGTACTCCCTGAAACGTGCCTTCCAGGCAAGGTCTTCAGGTTCCCAGGCATGGCTGCATTCTTTCCTAATCTTTGACTAGAAATAATGAGAGACAGCTGTGGGGGCTAAAGAGGTATTTTTTTCCTACCACCTTTTAAAGTCTTGTAGCTGGGATAATAATCAAATTAACAGAGAGAGACTAACAGGAGAAAATATACGAAGTTTATCATATGAATGCACGTTTGTGGGTGCTGCAACAATAGAGACTCAAAGGAGCATTGGGCAATTGAGGTTTATATACCATTTTGAAGCTCAAGGGGAAAAGAGGGCTGTGGTTTGGCACCTCAAAGGGAAGCAGGCCATTCACATGGATATAGAAGCAAGTGTTTGGTAGACAAGTGTATACTGGGCCCTCTTTAACAATGGGACTCAGAGAGGCCTTGCTAGGTTCCTCCCTGTGTATCGCACACTAGTTAACATTAATCTGTAGTTATCCGTGATGATCTCTCCCTTCCTGGAGCAGGTCCTTCCTCTAAATTCCTTTTAGGCAGATGAGGGGGGCAAGTCAAAGGCTTTTTCCTGAGTCTTTTGGTCCTTAACAACCAGCTTAAAAGCAATATCCCAGAAGGCATATCTTGGGGTGGCCAACTCTGCTTCCACTGTTGGGAGAGCTAATTTTACAAGTTTAACTAAAAGCTGAACTTACATACACCTAGTGTTTTAATGAAATTCATTGAGTACCTAAATCATTACCATACAAAAGAAAATACTGAAACACTGTTATAGAAATCTAAGTGATTCTACGTTTGACTTCTTACTAAAGAAAAACTAAAAGATACATCTGAATCTGCTAATAAAAGTGTTCTGTGCTGTGTTGTCAGTAGCTTCCCTCTGGTGGGGCTCTTAGCTCCTGAAAAGCCACAGCAGGCATGTGTTCAGAATCTACTCATAGCCTCTGTTAAGGAAGAGCTATCAGGCCTGTGACCCTGCATGTGTCTCAGGTCAGTGCTTAACCTCTCGGCTCCTTTGTTGTGTTTCCGCACATCCCTAATTTTTAATTTTTGGATTTTTTTCTAAAATCCAAACATTTAATAGTGGATAAATTGATTAATAAGTCATAGTGTATTCCTATCATGAAATATTGTGAGACCATTATAATAGAAATTCTATGTATATTTATTGACAGACAAAAATATTTGGGAAATAACATAAGTTCAAAACATCAGGAACAACCAAATGTGTGCAATGTGCATGTGTATGTGTTTGTGTTGTGGAGGTTCAGAACGAGTCACCCCAAAATGTGCCTCAGTAGGATGCAGATAACTTTGAACTAAGGACAATTCTATTTACTGAAAGTGGTTTTTTTTTAACGATTCCGTGGTGACCCTAAGAAACCCCAGTGTGCATCACCTCATTCTAGTTCAGGTTGTTTTGTTTTATTTTTATTATTTACAATAAAAGCAAAAACAATTTACTGTTGAAAGTTTTGAAGATACACGGGACAGCCAGTCTTGGTATAGATAGTTATAGTTGTTTGCTTGACATGTTAACAGTTGAAAAAAGTGAGAGGGATATTGATAGTGTGTTTGAGTGCCTGTGTGTTTTTGAATGTGTTAGGATCTCAAAGTTCATTTGTGAAATCACTTATGCAGATTTTTCAAACATTAAATTTGTTGAGGTGACATTGGTGAGTAGGATCACATAGGTTTCAAGTGCAGATTTCTATGACACGTGCTCTGTATCTGGCACTGTGGGCCCTCCACCCAAAGTCAGATCATCTTCCGTAACAGCGCATTTGGCTCCCTTTACTTCCCGCTGCCCCTTTCCTCTCGGTAAGCGCCATGCCACTGTGAGTTTTAGTTCTGTATCCTACAGATGAGTGAAGTCATATGGTTCTTAGCTTTTTCTGACTGACTATTTTGTTAGCATAATAGTCTCAAGGTTCATGCATGTTGTCACAATGGCAGTATTTCATCTTTTCTTATGGCTGAGTAGCAGTCCATAGTGTATATGTACCACATCTTCTTTATCCAATTCTCTATCCAAGGACGCTTGGGATTCCATGTCTTGGCCATGATGAATAATGCTGCAATGAACATAAGAGTGCATATATCTTTGTGAATAAATATTTTCAAGGCTTTTTGGTAGCTATGCAAAGAAAGATTGTTGGGTCAGGTGGTAAATCTATTACTTTTTTGAGGAACCTCCATACTGTTTTCCACTGTGGCTGTACCAGTTTACATCCCCACCAGCAGTGAAAGAGGGTTCCTTTTTCTCCACAACCTCTCCAACACCGTTATTGCTTATCTTGTTGATAATAGCCATTCTAACAAGTGTGAGGTAGTATATCATGTAGTTTTCATTAAATGAGTATGTGTTTCTTACATGAAATGCAGTTTTCATTATATGAATGCATATCTCTAATAGCTAGTGAGGTTGAACATGTTTTCATATATCTGTTGGCCATTTGTATATCTTCTGGGGAGAAGTGTCTGTTCAGGTCCTCTGCCCATTTTTAAATTGGATTGTTTGGTGTCGAGTGTATAAGTTGTTCATATATCTTGGATATTGTTGGAGTTCCCCTTGTTGGAGCTGTTGTTTGCAAATATCATCTCCCATTCAGTTGATTGTCTTTTTGTTTTGTTGTTGGTTTCTTTTGCTGAGCAGGAGCTTTTTAGTTTGATATAGTCACATTCATGTATTTTAGCCTTTACTTCTCTTGCATTTCAAGTCAAATTTATAAAATGTTTCCTACAATCAAGGCCTGTAAGTTTAGTACCTGTGTTTTCTGCTAGTAATTTATTGTTTCAAATCTTATATTTAGGTCTTTGATCTATTTAAATTACTTTTTTTGTAACTGGTGACAAATAGTAGTTTGGTTTCAGTCTTTTGCATGTGGTCTTTCAATTTTCTCACTACCATTTATTGAAGAGGCTTTCTTTGTTTCATTATGGGATTTTTTGGCTCCATTGTCAAAAATTATTTGTCTATACATGTGTGGTTTTATTTCTGGGCTCTCAGTTCTGTTCCATTGGTCTGTCTGTTTTTCTGTCAATACCATGCTGTTTTGATTATCATAGCTCTGCATCATAATTTGAAGCCAGATAGTGTGATACTTCTGGCTTTGTTCTTTTTTCTGAGAATTGCTTTGACTATTTAGGATCTTTTGTAGTCCCATTGAAATTTTATTTATTTTTTGTTCTATTTCTTTAAAAAATGTCATTGGGATTTTGATGAGGATTGCATTAAATCTGTGCATTGTTTTAGGTAATGTGGCTGTTTTAACTGTTGATTCTTCCAGTGCCTGAATATGGAATGTCTATTTGTTTGTAGCATCTTCAATTTCTCTTTTTAAAAGGTTTTACTTATTTATTTTTAGAGAGGGGGAAGGAAGGGGGAGAGAGAGGGGAAGTGAGGGAGAGAAGGAGGGGGGAAAACATCAATGTGCAAGAACAACATTGGTTGGCTGCCTCTTGCACTACCTGGACTGCAACCCAGGCATGTGCCCTGATGAGGAATCTAGCTGATGACCTTGTGACTTGTAAGCCAGTGCTCAGTCCACTGAGCAACACCAACCAGGGCACTTCTTCCATTTCTTTAAATCATATCTTGTAGATTTCAGTGTATACGTCTTTCGCATCCTTTGTTCAGTTTATTCCTAGGTACTTTATTCTTTTGGTTGCAATTGTGAAGGGAATTGTTTTATTATTTTTATTTCGGAAGTTTCATTGCCAGTATATAGGAAGGCAGTGGATTTTTGTACCTTGATTTTATATTTAGAAACTTTACTGTATTTGTTTATTGTTTCCAAGTTTTTGTGGAATCTTTAGAGTTTTGTTTGTACAGCATCATGCCATGTGCAAATAGTGACACTTTTACTTCTTCCTTTCCAATTTGGATTATTTTTATTTCTTTATTTTGCCTGATTGCTCTTTCTTGAACTTCCAGGACTATGTTGAATAAGAGTGGTGAGAGTGGGTATTCTTGTCTTGTTCCTGAATGTAGAGGAAAAGCTTTTAGTTTTTCCTCATTGAGTGTGATATTGCTTGAGAGTTTGTCATATATGGCATTTATTATGTTGATGTATTTTCTTCTGTACCTATTTTACTGAGTGGTTTAATCATTAATGAATATTGTTTCTTATCAAATGCTTTTTCTGCATCTATTGATAAGATCATATGATTTTATTCTTTGTTCTGTGAATGTGGTTTATTACATTGATTGATTTGCATATGTTGAATCTTCTTGTGCCCCTGGAATAAACCACACTTGATCGTGATGTGTTACTTTTGAAATGTATTGTTGTATTTGATTTGCTAGTATTTTGTTCAGGAACTTATCTATTTCTTCTCAGTTATTGAATTTGGTGGCTTACAGTCTCATAGTATTCTAGTATGATCCTTTGTGTATCTGTGATGTCTGTGGTAACATCTCTTCTTTCATTTCTGATTTTGTTTATATGAGATTTTTTTCTTCCTTTTCCTTAGGCTAGCCAGGGGTTTGTCAATATTATTAATCTTTTCCAAGAATTCCCTCTCCATTTCATTTTTTGTATGTTTTTTGTTCAGTCTTTTTGTTTTCTATTTCATGCAATTCTGCTTTAAGTTTTATTATTTGTTTAGTTCTGTTGACTTTGGGTTGCCTTTGTTCTCCTTTTTCTAGTTCTTTCAGATACAATGTTAGATTGTTTACTTGAGATTCCCTCATTTCTCGAGATAAGCTTCTAAAACTTCCCTCTTATTACTGCTTCTGCTGTATCTCAGAAGTTTTGAAATTTTGTATTGTGAATTTTGTTTGTCTCTCTCTATTTTTTATCTTACCTTTGATTTTTTCTTTGACACAGTCACTTTTCAGTAGTATGTTTTTTAATCCCACATATTATTTGGTTTGTTTACTTCCCTTTTGCAGTTGATTCCTAATTTCCAAGCATTGTGGTCAGAGAATGCGTTTGGTATAATTTCAATCTTTTTGAATTTGTTGAGGTAGTTTTGTGACCAAACATATGAGCTGTCTTCGAGAATGTTCCATATGCACTGGAGATGAGTGTATAATCTGATGTTCTGGGATATAAGGCTCTGTAAATTTTAATTATCTCCATTTGGTCTAACGTGACATTTAAGGTTGCAATATTTTCTATTGATTTTTCTGTTTGAATGATTTATCTAGAGCTGTCAATAGAGTATTAAGTTCCCCAGTAACAATTGTGTTTTTGTCTGTTTCTTGGTTTATTCTATTAGGAGTTGCTATATGTACTTTGGAGCACCCTGTTTCCATGCATCCATATTAAGAAGTGTTATGCCTTCTTGATGTGGTCTCCCCTTTATCATTATAAACTGTTCCTCTTTATCTCGTGTTACCTTTGCCAATCTGTTTTCTCAGGTGTGAGTATAGGTCCCCTGCTTTTCTGTGGATGCTCTCTGCTTGTAGAATCATTGTCATTGTCTACCTTTTCACTTTGAGTCTAGTGGTATTCATACCTGTTTTCTTGGTTTCCTCATTTTTTAAAGCTGTATCTTTCAACTTTTTGTTGTTACCTTTATGTTTGTGAAAAAGAAAATTTGACATGTACAGTAGTCTTTTTTCCTTGGAATGCATCTGATCTCCATCCTTCTTTGCAAATTCATACCTTTGCCCCGTTCCCTTTTATGTCTTTGTTGTCACAGTTTATCCATATTTATGTTGTAAGTTTGTTGGTGATCTTAGTCAGAGTTTTGTGAACTTTTATTCTTGGTTTCACGTAGTATAAGCACCTTGAGTATTTCCTGCATTAGAGGTTTTCTGGTAATAAATTCCTCAGCCTCTGTATGTCTGGAGCAGTCTTTATTTCTCCTTCATGCTTTGAGGATAACTGTGCTGGATATATTTTTCTTGGCTCTCATTTCATGGTTGCTTATTTGGTTCTACTCTCTTCTGGCTTGTAGAGTTTCTACTGAGAAGTGTGGTGATAACCTCATGGGCTCTCCTTTTTAGGTTCCTTTCTTCTTTTTCACGGCTACTGTGAGTGTTCTGTCTTTGGCATTACTTTTGCACAGTTTTAATATAATGTACCTTGGAGAAGACCTGTTTGGACTGAGGTAGCTAGGTGTTCTGTTGGCTACTTGGAATCAAGGATCTAGCTCTCTTCATGAGATTTGGGAAGTTCTCATCAACTTTTTTCTGAATAGGCTCTTTGTTTCCTTCTCTCTCTTCTTCTTCTGGTATGCCTATTATTCTTATGTTGGCCTTTCTGAGGGGTCAGATAGTCCTTGTAGAATGTTTTCATTTTTTTTTTTTTTTTTTTTGCTCAGGTCTTTCTCTTCTTCCTTCTGCATTATTTCTAGATTTCTATCTTTGATATCACTAATCTTTTCCTCAATCTGGTTTGCTCTGTTTTCTGTGCTGCCAGTTGATTCTTAATCACTGTTATTTAGTTCTTCATCCACAGAATTTCTGTTTGGTTTTTTGCAAAGTTTCAGTCTCTTTGGCAGAGTACTTCTATTGTTTGTTCATTTGTTTTCTGAGCACATTAAATTGCCTGTCTGTATTTTTTTGCATCTCGTTGAGTATTTTCAGAACTGCAATCTTGAATTCTCTGTCATTTACATTATATATTTCTATGTCTTAAATTTTTTTTCTGAATTTTTTTAATTTTTTTTCTGAGCTGACTCACTACCTTGGTTATTCTCTGTTTGATGGATTCTTTCTGTCTAGGCATCTACTTCTCTAGCATGTAATAGAAATCTTTCTTTTATTTTCCAGTAGATGGCGCTGAATCACAAGTGTGTGCCTGTGTGTGTGTGTGTGTGTGTGTGTGTTGTTGTTGTTGTTGTTTTATTTGTTTGTTTTTGTTTTAAAGCTCTGAAATCTGCTGGCTTTGTTTCACTGTCTGGAATGCTGAGCGCCTAACATCTGTGGCCACACCCCCATCCTGGGTCCTTCTTTGGTTTCTGGGCTCAGCCTCAGCTCATCCTGCTCATTGCTGCATGAGTGCGCAACAAATCTCTGCTCCTCCCAGCTGAAGGGAGCGCCAGCCACAACCAGATTCCTCCTTTGTCCCTGCTGAGCCACCTTGAGCTCCTGGCTGCAGAGCTGCACCTGTAACTCCTCTGAGCCCTTCTCTGTTCTTGCCTTCCCCTTCTGTTCCTACTTGCCCCCCTTTAAATGTCTCAGTGCATGGATCACTCAGGTGTGCTTTGTGTTGAGCAGGGCATCCTTTGTTCAGTTATAGCTGTTGAAACTGTTAAAATGTCAAGGGCATGGACCTAGGGGACCTCTCACTCCACCATTGTCAGGATGGTTATAAACCTCAACCACACTTTCTATCTCTCAACCTGTCCTGCATATGGGGCCTCTGACTCTCTCATGTATACAGGGTTTCCATACATATGTGTGTATGAAATTTGGTTATTTTGTCTTGCTAGCCTTTCTCGTGTCTATTTTATTATTAGGCAGCCAAAGGAACCCTGAGGGTGGAGAAAAGTTTGTCCCCCACAGTGTGTATGTGCACAAGCAGTCTCATTTTGTTAAAATTGTGTATTCATAGACAAAAGACTGAAAAGAAATATACCCAAATATGATCAGTGATATTTCTGGGATGTGGCGTTGCACATGATTTTCATTTTATACTTTTCCATATTTTCCACATTCTGTACTTAGAATTCATTAGTTTAATATGCAGAAAAAAATCAGTGAAAAAATTTAAAATATTCCTTTGATTGGCAGTTCTTGCTGTGGAACACAGTTTATTTTATAACCTCAGGAACTTTCTAAAATTTGCTTTAATAATGATTTTAATTTCATTATAATGTATAGAAATGACATGGATGCATGTGATATACTCCTGTGTTTATCCAGGATTTTTAAACAAAGAATATTTTGCAGAGGAGTGTGTATGATGTATAACATAATAATTAGCACCGTGTGTTTGTTTTGTAACACTGTGGTGGGTGACTAAACACAAATTTACTGCCTCACAGTTCTGAAAGCTCAAAGTCCAAAATGACAGTGTCTGCAAGACTGGTTCCCTCTGCGGGCTGTGAGGGAAGCATCTGCTCCAGGCCCCTCTGCCTTGCTTGTACATGGCCAGCTCTGCTCTGTGCGTCGAGACATGGCTTCGCTGTACTCATGTCCGTTTCTGTGTCTGTCCAAATTCCTCCATCCTCTTCCTTTCAGAAAAGATATAAGGACACAGCAGCAGCAGCAGTCTTTTTGGATTAGAATCCACCCAAATAACCTCAGTTTAACTTGATTATTTCTATACAGAGCTATGTCTAAGTAAGGTCATCTTCTGAAGTAGTAGCAATTTGGACTTGACTTTTTTTCTTCTTTTTTGGTTTGGCGGGGAAGGGACAAAATTCAACCCTCACAGGCAAGAACCATTACTTTCATTCTAAAGGCTGTGACAGAGAAAACCTTCTAGTGTTTCTTCCTCTAGTTGTTTGATATCCAGTAATATTTTCCCAAGTAGATAATATATGGCAACACAGAATCATTAAGTTTCATTTGTGGATCTAAAAAGGTAGGATCATACTGGTCTTGTGATTAATATAGCTCATGATGTTAAACATATGTTAAATGTAGTTTGTATTTGTATAGAACACTACAGTTCAGAAAGACTTTCTTATGCTCATTTAACTGACCCCCATCATCTTTCTTGTAAAGAAACTGCTTCTCAGAGGATAAGTGATTTGCACAAAGTTGCATAACTAGCAAGACCAGAGAATTGTTTAGAATCCAGTTAGTCTAACTCTTTGTTCATTGTTTCTTCCATTGCAAAACATAGATTCTATAGTCCGCCTGATCAAGCCAAACTACCGCCTACTGCATTTAACAAAGGAATGTGATGTTCTGTAAGTTGCACGAGTCTGAGACCTACGGACTTTTGTAAAATATTCCTTCTATATAAGTATATTTGCCATATGGAATCACAGTGAATTGATTTTAAAGTGCAAACCTTCTAAGTTTTATCTCTGTACCTCTTTAGCTTCCTCATGAATACTTCTTTTCCTCCTCTACTTTATACTAAGAATAAGTTGGTTGTTTATTTCATGCTTTGTGATGTCTACTCTGTCAAAAATGTTACTAGAAGTTATCAGCATTCACTGACCTTTTGCATGGGAAAAGTGGGAAAAATGCTTAGAATACTGCAAGACTTCTAGGCCTGGAAGAGACACCTCCAATATATTTTCTTTAAAAAAGAAGATTTTATTTATTTATTTTTATAGGGAGGGCAAGGGAAGGAGCAAGAGAGAGAGAGAGAAAATCCTTGATGTTTCCATCGATTGGTTGCCTGTTGTATAGCCCCAAATGGGGACCTGGCCCACAACTTAGGTATGTGCCCTGAGTGGGCATTGAACTGGAGACCTTTTGGTTCACTGGCACTCAGTCTACTGAGCCACACCACCAGGAACCCACATATTTTCCTTTCTCATGTTACATGAGCCAAGAATTCAACACATCACTGTTTTTCCCCTATTAATGTGAGTATGTAACATGTTTTGATTCCTGTAATTGGCTGATTAAATTAACAGTATGCATCTTTTCTTGAATGGTTGTTTTTAAAAAACTTTTATGTTACTGTTATTGTTTATATTGTGTATTTATTTCTTAATATAAGAGTGAATGTCATTTACACGAGAGGGAAGGGGATGAGAAGGAACTATAATGTAAAGTTGACTCTATGCCACGAGCTGACTCTGAAGTGGGTACTATTGTTCCTATTTTACAGATGAAGAAATTGAGGTCTGGAGGTATGAGTTGCCCACCGTCATAAGGTGGCAGGGCTGGGACTTGGATGTAGGTCTGAATGACCCTGAACTTCTGCATTTTCTCCTTTTTCACATCACTTCCTTTCTGGGTAGATGAATAATTCCACATCCAATGTGGAATTATTAGCTTGTTGTAGGGACTAGTGAAAAATCAGTCTGCTTCCTTGTTTAACATTTGTTAAGTGAGATCTGGGAAGCAGATGTTAGATGTGGACTTAGTGAGATTGTCAGAAGACTCCAGGGTTTCAGGAGATACAAGGGCCTGTTCAGACTGCTTTTGTTCTTTTGTCAAATAAGATTAAGATTCACTGTTTCATGATCGTGTAGAGATCAATGGGAGATTTCCTGGCACAAAGTGTCAGGTCGGAGGGGTTATTCTCACAGCTCCCTGAGTGTCAGACATTACAATCGATGACCACCTTCTGGGACTGTGGGAAACTGATGGGGAATGAGGCGTCTGGTGGAATATACACTCTGATGTAGCTGCTTCATTCAGACCACATCTGTAAGTGGTTAGACCTTAGCAAAGATCTGAAAGGAAATCCATCCTGCTATGCTGTTGTGCTGTAAGTTTTTACCTCCTATTCTCCTTCCTGAGTGCTCAGTTGAACCTCAAGGGGAAGCCCATTCTGAGGAGGTGCCACCCTGCTATTGGCTTGCTCCTGGGGGCAGCTCTGGGTGAGAGCTGCTAGGGTGGGCTCAGGCTGTGGCTGCTGTGCCTGTCCCGTGGTTCATACCCTGGTCCAGGCTCAGACACAGCAACAGAGCCTACACCTCGGGTCCTTGTTTGCACTTAGAATATGAAGCAGGTGACAAGCGTGACTGTGCTCTTGATGTTGGGTGAGTTATTTTGTGATTAAGAGGCACTGGGATCTGGGTCTGGACAAGAATCTACAACCTGGCCTGTTACCACTGCTCTTTATCTAGGATGCTGAGGGGTGGCTTTGGGGTCCTGTCTTTTTCTAGGCAGTTCTTTAGCATTTATGTGAGGGATGTCTCTCTAAGATAAATAAAGATGTTTTGGGTTATTGAACCCCAGATCCAACCATGAGGCAGAGAAATTAGACCTGCCCTCTTGGATCATGTTTTCCTGCAATTCCTCAGAATACATATTGTATATACATAAAATTTGTCCTGGAATGCAATGAGAAGTAAATTGTATTGGTGTGTGGGTGGATTTGATTGTGAGAAAGAACCTGGAGGGTGCTTAGTTGGACCTTCAATTCATCTCTGTTTGAGGAAAGGAGCTGGTCTTCTGTTTTTCTTCCCACAGGTACTTTGAGCTTTGCTAAAACCACCCAGCCCATCTCCATGGACGCGTGGGAAGGACAAGAAGTGAACATACCCTGTAACCACACCAACATTGCTACCTCTGAGTATATCTTCTGGTACCAACAGTTCCCCAACCAGGGACCAACATTTGTTATTCAAGGGTACAAGAATAATGAGACGAATAAAGTGGCATCTCTCTTTATTGCTGCCGACCGGAAGACTAGTGTGCTGAGCCTGCCCTGGGCCTCCCTGAGAGGTACCGCTGTGTGCTACTGCATCGTGAGTGACACAGTGAGGCAGGCAGGGCGGCACCTGTGCAGTATTCCCCCGAGGGGTGGAGTGAGGCCCAGGAGGAAGCCCAAAGTAGAGCTTGCTAAAATGTTTATCTTATTTTATTGTTTTCCAAAGACATTGGCAAATCCATGTATTATTTTACTATTTACAAAAGTTTTGATGCCATTTATTTTTTCAAGTAAGTATTCCATTTACATGGTCCAACACTTAGAAAGTACGAAAGGGAATACAATGCTGTGTCTTCATCCTGGCATCCTACCAGCTCATCCCTGAGCTGCTCAATTATACAAACAGGTTAATCTGTGGTAGTTATACTGTTGTCGCTTAGCCCACTGCTGCTCCTTGGTTCGTGGGTACAAACACATGCACTATACACCCTTACACGAACACTCACTGCACACAGTTGATGTGGACAGCTTTCCTCTCAGGTTTTGAACAATTTAGTCTAGGTGCCAGATTAATAGTTATTATCACAGAAAGTCTGAAGATTTCCTTGGCCATTAAGCATCTATGAGAGGCTTCCCAAATCACTTCTGAATTTAGATCTCTCTGTTGTCCCTCTTTCTCTTTTCTTTTGTCCCACTCCCCTGTTGGGGATGGCACAGCAATGTGAGAGGAGACGAAGGCAGAGGAGTGGGGAGAACAGTCTTCTGTTTGTTATTGGCATGATAAGCTATTTTTTTTTGTTTTGCAATATCTGAGTCAGAAACAGAGATTCTAGGCCATTATCACTTTTCAAAGTTGAGTCCTATGTGGAGGGGCAAAAGAAGACAGGAATAATGCCAAAGTTTCTAGGAATCTTATTAGTGCTCCTGGGGCTTCATCAGGATGGTGAGGTTATTTTTATTTTTATTTTTTTGAGGAGGACTGTCTCAGATTTTGGCAAGAAGAAAAGTAATATTTAATGGTACTTCTATTTGGTGATATATGTTCACTGCTTGTGCTTCTTGTGAGTCAATGAAACAAGAGGACTAGGCCATGGGCTGGAAGAGTGTTTCCTTCACTCTCATCTTAAGGATTGGTGGGGGCGTAGTATTATGGAAAAATGAATAATTATAGAGCATTAGTGCATATTTTGCTAAGGAGTTCATCATCACTAAGCTCTTATTATATGAAATGTTAAAGGGACTTATCTAAGAAAAAGAAGATAAAAAATATGAACAGTTAAAAGGCAGGAAACTCACAGTTATTAACAACCACACCTAAAACAAAAGCAAACTAAGCAAACACCTCAAACAGGAACAGAAACACAGAAATGGAGATCACATGGAGGGTTCACAACAGGGGAGTGGGAGGAGGACAGAGGGGGAAAAGGTACAGAGAATAAGTAGCATAGACAGTGGGTAGAAAATAGACAGGGGGTGGGCAAGAATAGTGTGGGAAAAGCAGAAGCTAAAGAACTTATGACACATGGACATGAACTAAAGTTGGGAATGTGGGTGGGAGGGCATGTGCAGGGTGGAGGGGATGGGCGGGAAATGGGACAAGTGTAATAACATGATCAATGAAATATATTTTTTAAAAAAGAAAGCCTCAAAACCTCTGTCAGCAAAAACCTGTGGAGGTTGTGATGGCGGGAGAAACTCCTCATCTCACAGAAGAGTTTGTTTGGGGGACGTTTGGATTCCTAAAACATACACAATCCCACCAGACCGGGAATGAGCACCAGAAGGTCCCAATTCACTTGTGGGTAATGGGGGAAGTGACTGAAAGCCAGGTGAGAGCCCAGCAAGTGGTATTGGTCCCTCTCTGAACCATCCCGTACAAACAGTGCCATAACTCAGGGAAGTGGTTTGCCTTGGCCTGGTGAATACTTAAGGTTCTGCCCCTTACAATGTAATGGTTGCACGCCAAGAGAAAGAAATAATGGCTCAAATAAATGAACAGATCAAAACTCCAGAAAAAGTACTAAGTGGTGAGAAGACAGTCAACCTATCAGATGCAGAGTTCAAAACACTGGTAATCAGGATGCTCACAGAAGTGACTGAGTGAAGACACAAATTAAAGGAAGAAGTGAATGCTATGTGAAGTGAAATAAAGAAAAATATGCAGGGAACCAACAGTGAAGGGATGGAAACTGGGACTAAAATCAATGATTTGGAACAGAAGGAAGAAATAAATATTCAACCAAAGCAGAATGAAGAAACAAGAATTCAAAAAAATGAAGAGAGGCTTAGAAACCTCTGGGACAACTTTAAACATTCCAACATCTGAATCATAGGGGTGCCAGAAGGAGAAGAGGAAGAGCAAGAAATGGAAAACTTATTTGAAAAAATAATAAAGGAGAACTTCTTTAATGTGGGAAAGGAAATAGACTTCCAGGAAGTCCAGGAAGTTCAGAGTCCCAAGGAAGTTGGATCCAAGGAGGAACACACCAAGGCACATCATATTCCCATTACCCAAGATTAAAGGTAAGGAGAGAAAGTTAAAAGCAGCAAGAGAGAAGAAGACAGTTACCTACAAAGCAGTTCCCGTAAGACTATCAGCTGATTTCCTAAAAGACACCTTGCAGGTAAGAAGGCACAGAAAAAAAGTATTCAGAGTCATGAAATGCAAGCACCTACATCCAAGATTATTCTATCCAGAAAAGTTATCATTCAGAATGGAAGGGCAGATAGAGTTCTTCCCAGATAAGGTCAAGTTAAAGGAGTTCATTATCATTTAGCCCTTATTATATGAAATGTGAAAGGGACTTACTGAAGAAAAAGAAGAGGATCAAAAATATGAACAGCAGAATGACAACAAACTCACAACTATCAACAACCGACCCCCCCAACCCCCCCCCACACAACTAAGCAAACAACTAGAACAGGAACAGAATCACAGAAATGAAGATCACATAGAGGGTTATCAGCTGAGAGGGGGAGGTGGGAGAATGGGGTTAACAGTATAGGGAATAAGAAGCATAAATAATAGGTTACAAAATAGACAGGGGGAGGTTAAGAATAGTATAGGAAATGGAGAAGCCAAAGGACTTATACGTACAATCCATGGACATGCACTAAGGTGGAGGAAATGCTGGTGTGGGGGGTGATGGTCACAAGGGAATAAAGGGAAGAAAGAAGGGGAGAAATGGACAACTGTATTAGCGTAATCAATAAAATATACTTAAAAAAAGAAACATGAGAAATCTCAAATAAGCAATCTAATGTTAAACTTAAAGGAACTCAAAAAAGAACAATGAAAAAGTCCAAAGTGTGTAGAAGTAAGAAGATAATAAACATCAGAGCAGAAATAAACAAAATGGAGACTAAAAATCAATACAACAGATTGACGAAAGCATGAGCTGGTTCTTTGAAAAGATAAAGAAGATTGACAACCTTTAACCCAACTCATGAAGAAAAAAGAGAGGACTCAAATAAATAAAATCAGAAATGAAAGAGAAGAAACAACATTGGAGTCCACAGAAATGCAGAGGATTGTAAGAAAATATCACAAACAATTGTAAGCCAACAAAGTGACCCATCTAAATGAAACGGAGAAGTTCCTAAAAAGAGGCAATATTCCAAAATTGAATGAGGAAGAATCAAAGAATCTCAATTAGGCAGATTACAACTACTGAAAATTGAGGTCATAATCAAAAATCTTTCAACAAAAAAAAGCCCTGGACCAGATGGCTTCACTGGTGATTTTTTAGCAACCATTCAGAGAAGAATGAACACCTCTTCCCAAAATATTTCCAAAAATTTAAGAAGAGGGAAGACTCCACAACTCATTTTAAGAGTACAGCATTATCCTGATTCCAAAACCAGATTAAGGTACTATCAGGAAAGAAAATTATGACCCAATATCTCTGATGAACAAACATGCAAACTTCATCAATGAAATATTAGTAAACAAAATTCGACAATACATTAAAAAGATCATGTGGCATTATTCCTGGAAATCAAGGGTGACTCAACATCCACAAATCAGTTAATGTGATTCACCACATAAACAAAATGAATAAAAACATATGGTCATAGCAATAGATGCAGATAAGCATTTGACAAAATTTATAATAAAACTCTCAGTAAAGTAGGGATAGAAGGAACATACCTCAGTGTAATAAAGGCTGTAGATGACAAATCCACAGCCAACATCACAATCAGTGGACAAAAACTACAAGCATTTTCTTTATGAACAGGCACATGCCTGGAATGTCTGCTTTCATATCTCTTAGTCATAGTCCTGGATGTCCTAGTCACAGAAATCAGACAAGAACAAGAAATGAAAGGCATCCAAATTGCAAAGGAAGAAGTAAAACATTCCTTATTTGGAGATGACATGATACTGTATATAAAGAACCCTAAAGATTCCACTAAAAATCTACTAGAAGTGATGAATGAATTCAGTAACGCAATAGGATGCAAAATAAATATCCAGAAAGCAGTCGAGTTTTTACACATGGATAATGAACTATTACAAAGGGAAACTGAGAAAACAATTTCATTCACAATTGTTTAAAAACAAATACCTGGCAATAAATTTAACCAAGGACGTAAAAAGCCTGTACTCAGAAAATTGTAAGACACTAAAAACAGAAATTGAAGAAGATAGAAATAAGTGGAAGCATGCACCATGTCCATGAATAGGAAGAGTTAACAACATTAAAATGTCCGTACTACCCAAAGCAATCTATAGATTCTATGGAATATCTATGAAAATACTAATGGTATTTCTCACAGAAGTAGAACAAATATTTCAAAAATTTATATGAAAACTTGAATAGTCACACCAATCTTGAGAGAGAAGAACAAAGTTGGAGTAATCACACCACCTGATATCAAACTATACTACAATGCAATAGTAATCAAACAGCATGGTAATAGTATAAAAACAGACAGAGTGATCAGTGTATTGGAACAGAACAGAGAGCCCGGAAAGAAACTCACACCTGTATGGTCAATTAATATTTAACAGAAGCAGTGAAAACATACAACGGGGTAAAGAAAGTCTATGCAATAAATGGTGTTGGGAAAACTAGGCAGATACAGGCAAAAAGAAAAAAAAAAGAAAAGAAACTAGACCATGTTTTTACAGTATACGCAAGAAGAAACTCAAAATGGATTAAAGACTTAAATGTTAGGCTACCATAAAAATCCTAGGAAAAAACAGGGCAGTAAAATCTTGCACATTTCTCATAGGAATATATATGTATTTTCTCATATATAGGGCAAGGGAAACAAAAGAAAAAATAAACAAATGGGACTACATTAAACTAAAATGTTTTTACACAGCCAAAGAATTAAGAAAATAAAACGACAGTGCAATAAATGGGAAAATATATTTGCCAATGATACATATGAAAAGGGGCTAATATCCAAAATTTGTTAAAAACTTATAAAACTCAATACAGAAAATAATCCAATTACAAATGGGGAAAAACATGAATAGACACTTTTCTAAAGAGGACATATAGCCCTCGTTGGTGTGGCTCAGTGGATTGAGCACTGGCCTGCAAACCAAAGGGTCGCTGGTTCGATTCTCAGTCAGGGCACATGCCTGGGTTGTGGGCCAGGTCCACTGTAGCAGGTGTATGAAAGGCAACCGCGCATTGATGTTTCTCTCCCTCTCTTTCTCCTTACCTTTCCCTCTCTCTAAAAATAAATAAATAAAATATTTAAAAAAGAGGACATGTAGATGGCCAATAGACATATGGAAAGATGTTCAACATCACTAATCATTGGGAAAATGTAAATTAAAACCACAATGAGATATCGCCTCACACCTGTCAGAATGGCTATCATCAATAAATCAACAAACAAGTGTTGGCGAAAATGTGGAGAAAAGGGAACCCTTGTACCCTATTGGTAGGAATGCAGATTGGTGCAGCCACTGTAGAAAACAATATGTAGTCACCTCAAGAAATTAAAAATGGAACTCCCTTAGGACCCAGTGATCCCACTTCTGGAAACACAGTTGAAGAAACTAGAAACACTAGTTTTAAAGAATATGTGCACCCCTATGTTCATTGCAGTATTATTTACAATAGCCAAGCTATAGAAGCAACACAAGTGTCCATCAGTAGATGAGGAGATTAAAAAGCAGTGGTACATTTACAAAATGGAATACTACTCTGCATTTAAAAGAAAGACTTCTCACCCTTTACGACATCATGGATGGACCTGGAGAGCATTATGCTAAGTGAAATAATCCAGTCAGAGAAAGACAAGAATCATATGACTGCATTCATAAGTGGAATCTAAAGAACAAAATGAACTAACAAACAAAATAGCTTCCCATATACAGAACGGATGGACAGTTGTCAGAGCAGAGGGGAGGTTGTGTGGCTGGGGTGAAAAAGGTGAAAGAACTAGGCAAAAAAAATTGTTATGGATACAGACAATAATAGCTTTGTGCATATCAGAGGGGAAGGAGGTGGGAGAGGTAGGAGAAGGTAAAAAAGGGATAAACGGTGATAGAAGGAGATTTGACTTGGGGTGGTGAACGCACAATACAATGTACAGATGATCTATTAAAGAATCGTACACCTGAAACACATATAATTGTATTACCCAATGTCACCCACTAAATTTTTAAAAGGTAGCTTCATCTAATTATTTTGATAATTTTGATTGTGCTTTCATTAGTTCATGGACTCTAGCTAAAATTGTTGCTTTAACTACCTTTTCTATTACTTTAGAGAGTTGGTCATCTTGCCCTTTGCATGTGTTTATTATCTTCTACTTAAATACATATTAGTCAATTTTTCTGGTTCTTTGTGGTAAAAGAAAGAAACAACAGGTCCAAGGTGAAGGTGCTAGGCCCCAGGACAACAAACCTAGACTTAATTGCAGTTTCAGCGCCTCCCAAGAGTGTGACCTTAAACCAGTCAGTCTGGAATCTCCCGATCAACACTAGTGAAGTGCTCTACCTGGTAAGACCCTTACTCCTTCTCCCCAAAGAAAGGTGACCTTGCCTGAAACAATTGTTTCTTTTCTTTTGTTAATAACTCCCTTGTCCTGTCCAGTTTCTGCCTATAAAAACTTTCCATTTTGTGCAACTTCCCAGAGCTGCTCTCCATTTGTTAGATGGGACACTGCCTGATTCATGAATTGTTCATAAAGCCAATCAGATCTTCAAATGTACTCAGTTGAATTTTGTTTTTTAACATTTGTATGTTGAATAATTTTTGAGTGCATCTTAAGCATTTTAAATGTTTCATTATATTAACTATTATTTTTAAATTATAATCCTCTGGAGAATGTTGACCCTTTTAGCAGGAAATCATCCTAGTTTTGTTCAGACTCTTAGTTTTGTATATTCTTTTGTGAGTGGTGGCTGAAACCTCAGTTCAGTTATCTAATCATTTGCTATGTTGGTTTGGGTCTTTCCCCATTAGGTGTAGCTCAGGGATTAGTCTGAAACTTTTCGGAGGTGTTCAGTCTCAGTTCAGGTCTTGAAATCGCCATGACATTGGTTTGGGTCCCTCCAGAGGTTCGTCTGAGGCCTGGACAGTGGTTCACGTTTCAGTTACCTCAGCTTCGTTTTTCTGATTTGCGTCTGCCCCATGCATGTTCAGTTTGGGAATTAGACTGGGACTTAATTTCTTCTCTGTGTCTTTCCCTGGGGTCTCCCCTGCCAGCACAGCAAACAGGCCAGAAGGATTGAGTTTCTTTCAGGTTTAGCTTTGTTATTATTGCCACCCTGTCATCAGGGGCTTGCTATCAGGGCAAAGGCAAAAGAAAAAGTGAAATTTATCCTGGTGCAGGTTGCTTCTCCTCCCATAATGATTCTCCTATACGATCTGTCTGCTTTTGTATAATTTTCAAAATCCATTAAGAAAATGAGACTGGTTACTTGTTTGTAACTATGCTTTAAGGACTACAATTTTTGCTAAAATTCAAAAAATTTTTATTCTGCATCTATTTCCAAGAGGATGATAAGGTGCAGGACAACTAACCAAAGACTGTGTCTTTTCAGCACCTAAATAGCTGTTTTGTTTTAAATTTTCTCCTCCTCTCTCTGTTTAAAAAACTTTCTCAGCTTTTATTTATTTTTCCTAGACAATGGTTGGAAACGTTCTAGGCTGTAGGTGGGGACCCTTTAATGTTTTTGGCAATCAATACATTTCTTAGAATCCTACAACATTCTTAAAGGAGAACATCCCATTGCTGGTCTTGTTCTTCTTCAGCTATGAGATGTTGCTTTTACCAACACTGGAGATTGGAGAATTTCTCTGTATTCTTCCAGGACAGAGGAAACATCTCTGTTCTAAGGCCTCAAGCAATCCCGTTGTACTTTGTACGGCCCTGACTTTGTACCTGTGGGCTTTGCCATTGTCTAGCAACCCTGAGAGGAGTTAAAATGTACACCAGCCTGAAAGCCAACAGGGATTGCTCCTCATAGTGTATTATTGACTCTTTTTTCCCTGTTCTAAATTTAATCCTCAATATGATCCCATTAACTTTCTGCATTCTGAAAGTATGTGTAAGTCTCTCATCTCCAGAGGATTCCTATCTTTTCTCTCCAGGCTTCCAGTTTATTCTCTTTTACATTTTTATTCCTTTAGTTAGGAGGACATTTAGAAGAGATAGGAGCGGGTAAAGAGCCCCAGGAATCAGAAGTCCGAATGCATAGACTACAAATTCACAAGTGGACAGCATTACCTAATTTTCTCTTAGGAAGGCAATCTGGATGGGAATGAACAGTGAACGCAGAACCCTTGAAGAGGGCTGGGGTTATTCTCCTGGAATCAAAGAGAACAAATATTCTGACTTTGTCAAGGACCCCCATGGGCCACAGTGAAAGCGGAGAACGTCTCTATTCTTAGGTTTTCAGAGATAGCTTTCTTCGTATGGATGTAAGTCCTTCAGCCCTAGGACGTACCTTCCCACCCAGAGTTACTCCTTGCCACATAGTACTACTCTCATTTTATGGGCCCTGTCCTTTCCTCTAAAAGGTTTCACCAGCATCACGTGGGTGCATGAGCATCATCAAGGCCAATAACTCTGCCATCTTACACACCACATGGCAACACTGGGTCATACAAAACTCAGCCCAAGGCAATTGATCTTATTCTACAGACTCTTATGGACTTGAATTCCACATCAGATATAGTTATTAAAAACTGATTTTCAGTGCAGGGACTTGTTGGTCTACTTTTATATGGCATGTTTTTTCTAGTGGACTGTAGGACTAATACACCATCGCAGATGTGGGAAAGAAGAAACAAATTGTGTGAAAGTTTTATATGTCTCAGAAAATGGAAGAAACAACTTAGTTTTGGGAACCTTTGGCTCTGCACCTGGCCTCCAGAGGGCGATGCTGCACAAAGGAGAGATCTTGGGGATCAGTGTCCTGTGTTGGGCTCCTCCTCCCTGCAGCTGGCTCAGTACTTTGCAGACAGAGACAAGTGACTAGAATCAGACATCAGAGAGCTCCAGGATCATCTTGGCAGACTTTGCATTTTTACCCAGCAAGGAACTTGTCCAGCCTACCCTTCCCTACATCTTTTACTTCCAAGGGCTTGTTTTCTGCAGCCACTTTCCTGCCTGCTCAGAAGAGATTTTCCAGAAAAGAGCCCACAGCATTTCTACCGCTCAGCCATGCTCTTGTTGCTAATCTCAGTACTGGGGATAATATTTGTCCTGAGTAAGTAAAATTTCATAATGATCTATATTCTACAGAAATACTTACTTCTCATAGAGAAGTCTGCCCTGTTTTCACCGATAAAACATTGATGTTGCAGGAGATGCCAGAGCCCAGTCAGTGACTCAGCCTGACAGCCATGTCAGTGTCTCTGAAGGAGCCTCATTGGAGCTGAGGTGCAAGCATTCTTATACTGGAGTTCCTTATCTCTACTGGTATGTCCAATACCCTGGCCAAGGCCTCCAGCTTCTCATCAAGCACTTTTCAGGAGATAGCTGGGCTCAAGGCAGTAAAGGCTTTGGGGCTGAATTAAAGCAGAGTGAATCTTCCTTCAACCTGAAGAAGTCCTCAGCCCATTGGAGCGACTCAGCTGTGTACTTCTGTGCTGTGAGTGACACAGTGTCTGGGAACGCAGGGGGAGCTGAACACAAACCACTCAGCCTAGTGGAGTTTTCTCAGACTTAAGATGTATTCTTGTGGGGGGCGGGGCAGGGGTTTGGCCATAACAGTTGTCCCGCTTATAGAAATTTATTTAAGAAATTGGCTCATGTGACTGTGGAGACAGACAAGTCCAATGTTATTATGTAGGTTGGAGATTCAGGAAAGAGCTGAAGTTGCAGTCTTAAGTCCTAAATCCAAGCTGTTTCCAGTGGCTTTTCCATATGAATGACTTATCTTGGCCATGCTTCAGAGTTTCCTAAATTCTCTCCAACAAGCAGCATCTGGCTTCAGTGAGTCCAGTACTTCTTACTAAGTTGCCCCAGGCCCAGCACTAGCAGCAGCTGTCCTTGGTTCACAGCTTGGCCTCACCTGGGCACTTCCAAGCCCAGCAGAAGTAGCAGCAATTCGCATTTTGCTTTGTAGATTATGCTGTGTAACTCTGGACAGAACACAGGCAGTGAGTGGCTCACCTTGGACATGTCAAGAGCAATCAGGGTTCAATTACAATAGGAGGGTGTACACAGCCCACACAGTAGGTGCCCTCTGAATACCCAGCTTGAGTAATAGGGGAGGCTGTGCCACTCTGTTCTACAGGACACCTACTATATATTAGGTCACTCTTCCAAGCTTGGGAGATGTAGCAGTCTATCTAATACATACAAACAAACACACACAGGGAAGCTACCAAAATGAGGAGACAAATAAGCATGGTACTAATGAAAGAACATAACAAAACTCCAGAAAAAACTGAATGAAATGCAGACAAGCAAGCTACTAGATGCAGGGTTCAAAACACTGGTTATAAAGATGGTCGATGAACTTAGGAGAAGAACAAATACTCTCAGGAAGAACTTCAACAAAAAGAAAACATAAAAGTAGATATAAAATACCATTGAAAAAGGATGAATCAGAAATGAATAATACAATAATAAATGAAGAAGAAGAATTTATGGAAAGCTCATGTTCCAAGAGGCACCTTGAAAAAAACACTTCCATATTCAGACACATGTTAGTAGAGCTTGAGAGAGAAACAACCTTTCCCCCATAGTTTGTCCCATGAACATTCAGCATATTGTGTTATAAGTGGAATGATGAGAGTAAGCAATATTTTTTTTTTTGCCACTGTGACATCACAAGGAGACACAACAAGAAGAGAATGAGTTTAAAATTCCGTGGAAATGGAGGCATTTTCCCATGCGGACTCTAGAAGTTCACTGAGACACAACTGTCCTCTTAGTTCAGGGTTCCTGATGGTCAGTTTGTAAATTTGTATGGAACTGGCTACAATCATAAAGCACCTGAGATTTTTAATTTCCTGGACTTTTAATTCTGGCAATTATGATTTTGTAAAGTGGAGAGATCTCCAAATGTGTACTTGATCACCAACTAACCATTTTTGTGAATTTTTATAAAAACATTTTTGAGTCAGACTAGGATACACCTGGAAGCAAGATGTCAACAGACTGAGAAAAATGCTTCCAAGAATAAAAGTTTGCAGTTTCTTTTATGCGTTTGAGATTTAGGAGGGAAGGTAAGGAAGATTACATGAAGGTGGGAGAAAGCACGGCAGGACTAGAATTACAGGGTAGTTAAGGGTGATATGGCTTGTTTCAGAGGTGCGTTAACCAAATGCACACACATACAGACATGAACAGGGCTCGCTTAAAGAAAAATAAAATTTTTACTAAAGAAGTTCTATGCCTGGGGTGAGGCTACCTAACGTGACCTACCCAGTTACATTTATGATCAGATCATCCCGAGTAACTCATCTAAAAAAGGAGTTTCATCCTTGCTATAGAATGCTTCTGCACACCAGCAGACATGTCTCCACCAATTCTAGAAGCTGAGATTCAGCTTGTTCTTTTGTCTTTGGAGACAAACCCATGTTACGAATGTGTTATATCATGTGGTAAAACTAATTTTGTTGAACCATGTTGGGCATTATAATGGGGAGATGCATACATGCAGAAAACATAATTTCTGTTAAAAATTTAGAACATTTTGCCTCATGCCCTAGAGCTGCTTGGATTATCTGAGAATCATTAAAACCCTAAGGAAGAAGAAAGTGATGCCAGATAATTTTATAGGGATTCAATAACTTGAATTTTATGTTTCTTTAATGGTAAGAGTTACATAATTTTTTCACATGTAAGTCAATATATATGTAATATAGAATTTCTTTTATTCTCTGGAAAGCTTTTTATTAAATTGCACTTCTTTTAATGGATGTCTGAGCCAAGTGGTATTTCAAGTAGGTAAAGTTCCTCAAACAAAGACTGTCATTTATTTATTCATTTATGCACTTAAGAATTATTTTTTGCCCTGGCTGGTGTGCCTCAGTGGATTGAGTGCTGGCAGCAACACACAAAGCTTCGCTGGTTCAATTCCCAGTCAGGGCACATGGCTGGGTTGCAGGCCAGGTCCCTGGTAGGGTGTGTGAGAGAGACAACCACACATTGACGTTTCTCTCCCTGTCCTCCCTCACTTATCCTCTCTCTAAAAAAATCTTTAAAAAAAGAGAAAACAGAAAACAGAATTAAAAAAAAAGAAATAGTTTTTGATCTCTTGCTGTGAAGTATCCAGCGTTGGTGTACATGGGGAAACAGAGCAGTGGAAAATGGTTGTCTGCTATACCAAAGCATCTACTAATGGTTAAACATATGTCTCATTATCTGGCTGATTTTATGTTACACATTGCTTATATAATATTTCAGTGAATTACAAGGAGGCTAAACATGGCTAAATAAAAAATTAAACTGAATTCTTTTCAGAAATATCATGGTATGAAGCTTCCAAGTCAGGCAGTGTGCTGGGAAAAATAAGCGTGTTTAAAACACAAAGTATTGTTTTGATTTTCAAAGGACCATCTGTCAGTTAACAAGTCACTGAAAAAAGAAAAAAAGCCGGAGGCGAAGACGTCAGACTGACTTTTGAGAGAACAGGTTAACATTTCTACTTAGCATCTCACCCACAAGAGGGCGTATTTGCTAACAGATGCACATTTCCTGCTTAAACTCTGAGCTCACATCCATCCTTTCACTCTCACCTTAGCTTAGCCGTTTCTCACACTCTGAAGTCAAGATCCAAGGACACCAGAGACTCTAAGAATGAAGCCTTCTCCAGGATCCGTGATTATGCTGTTCTTAATGTTTGGTAAGTAAAATTGCACAAAAAGCTTAAAGTCTTTCTTTCCATTATGTTGGAAATCTTTAACTATGATTTTCTCTAAGGGGTAAAGCTCCAGATCATGTCCCAAACAATCAGAACCTTTGTTGTTATTTTTTTCAGGAAGAAACAATGGAGGGTCGGTGACCCAGACACAAGGCCAAGTGACTGTCTCAGAAGGGGATACCCTGAATGTGAACTGCGCCTTTGAAAGCACAGGTTACCCTGCTCTCTTCTGGTATGTTCAGTATCCTGGAGAAGGTCCACAGCTCCTTCTGAAAGCCGCAACGGTCAATGACAAGGGAAGCAACAAAGGTTTTGAAGCCACATACCGCAGACAACCAAATTCCTTCCACTTGGAGAAAAACTCAGTGGACGAGTCAGATTCAGCAGTGTACTACTGTGCTCTGCGTGACACAGTGACGAAACTGCAGGGGGAGCTGAGCACAAACTTTGAGAAGTAATGAGAGGCATCAATGCTCAGTGTCTGACAGATGATTACTCTAGTTTAAGGACCAGGATCTAGCCCATCACTCACCCAAGCACACTCGTTGGTATGGAAGTCATCCAAATGAACTCTAAGAACACAGCAGAAGAACAAGAAGTAAACAGGCCTCATATGAGGTTCTTTAATGGTGAGAGTGAAAACAAAGCCTGTCACCATAGTTTCTTAATCATAGTTGAAATTTGTGGTTTTGAATGTAGACGTGTTGAATGAAAGAAATAATCTATGCATTCGTCCTTGCATAACACTGGACGCCCCTGACTGGTCCCAAGTCATCTAGGGAAATACTGGACTTAGAGACACACCTGTAACAGACAAGGTTGCCAATGTCTCCTTGATAAACTAGGGCTTGAAAGAATGATTTCTAGGGAAATATCAGCCCAAGAAGCAATAGATCCTTAGAGGAAGGAAGAAAATACAATAATGAAAGGAGGCAGAGGAGAGAGTATTCCATACGAGCAGTCATATGGAAAGAGTACACTGAGCATTTCTTACAGCTCTTTTGGGGAATTTACATGTCAGGCATCGGGTGATGTTTTCCATGTGCATACTAGCAAAATTTTTATATCTCTGTAATAGGAATAGTGTCTGCATCACAGTAAAATCTCTTCAAACATTTGCTAACTTAATAAATGAGTAGGAAACATTATTACTGCTATCACAAAGAGCTACCATTTCTTTCATTCAGCAAATTTATTCAACACAAAATTATCTGTGTCTACTCTGTGCCAGTTACTAACCTAAACAATAGTTTGCATTATAAACAAAATTTGCTGCCCAAGTAGAGTTCATATCTTAATACAGGCCTTACTCCATGTTTTTAACATACCTCAGATCATTTAATTCTCTAAAAAATTGTTGTATAGTACTATGCCCATTGTGAATACAAAGATAGTGAGGTACAAAGAGTTTAAGTTGCTTATTCATGATCACATAGGTACTTGGTACCTATCATATAGGTATAACAGCCAGGTCTCAAATGCGGGTTCTCAGTACACATGTATTCAGTGTTAGTCTAGAGCATGTACATGCATGTATATATAGATCCCTTTGCTAGTGATGAGGAGGACCCTGCACCAGAAGTTAATCAGAAGTTTTGAGCAACTGCAATTCTGACTCTAAGGTGTTCTTGTTGCCTTTCTGCTCACACCTATAAACTGACACTTGGAGAAGATATAAGTGTATTCAGTGGAGCCAAGTCTGGAGTCTGATGAGCCAGGCAGTCAATTTGAGTCTGCCTTTCATGTGGCAGGAGAGAATATAGGATACAGAAACTGGACTTGGATGCAGCCCTGTGCAGTGTTCTCGATAGAAGAAGTGTGGAGATGCATCCGAGAGCCTCCTAGGTTTTTCTGGCTTCATTTTTTGTTGTGAGATAGTGGAGAGTGTTAGGGAGGTTAACACAAAAAGTTTAAGATACATTTTCCTTAGAATTTGGGACATTGAAATAGGAAGAATGAAAAAAAGTATATTTTAGTTCATCTGGGATAATTGTTGGGAATTATAGAATGGATACAAGTCAGTAAGCATAAAGACTTGATGACCAACCCCTTAGATGTGGCATATACCTTTTATTAATTTGTAATTGTAGTTCAATAAACTGCACATAATGTGTAAAATTTGATCAGTTTTGACATCCTACCATCAAGGTAGTGAACATTTTCAACCTTACAAAGGGTTTCTTTTGCCCTTTACAATTCCTCCGTCTCTCAACTTTGGACCTGAGAGAAACATCTTTTAACCATTGCAATCGATTACTTTGCATGAATTTAGGCATTCTATTTTAGTGTTGTTTTTTCTGATTGAGCCATCTTTAATTTTTTGTTTCTGAAGTCTCTTATTTTTTATTAAGTATTTTTAAATTTTATCGTTGTTCAAGTACAGTTTTCTGCCTCCACCCCCACTCCTCCCCACAACCCCAGCCATCCCTCCCTCCATCCCCTGTTTCCAGCCCCCCTTGTTTTTGTCCATGTGTCCTTTATACTTGTTCTGTAAATCCTTCACTCTTTCCCCCTATAATCCCCTCCCCTCTCCCCTCTGGTTACTGTCAGTTTGTTCTTAATTTCAATGTCTTTAGTTATATTTTGCTTGCTTGTTTGTTTTGTTGATTAGATTCCAGTTAAAGGTGAGATCATACAGTATTTGTCTTTCACTGCCTAGCTTATTTCGCTTAGCATGATGCTCTCCAGTTCCATCCATGCTGTTGCAAAGGGTAGGGGCTCCTTCTTTCTTTTCTGCTGCATAGAATTTCATTGTGTAAATGTACCACAGTTTTTTGATTCATTCATTTAGGTTGGGCACTTAGGTTGCTTGCAGCACTTGGCTATTGTAAATTGTGCTGCTATGAACATAGGGGTGCATAGGTTCTTTTGGATTGGTGTTTCAAGGTTCTTAGGGTATAATCCCAGCAGTGGAATTGCTGGGTCAAAAGGCAGATCCATTTTTAGCTTTCTGAGGGAATTCTATACTGTTTTCCAGAGTAGCTGCACCAGTCTGCAATCCCACCAACATTGCACCAGGGTCCCCTTTTCTCCACACTCTCTCCAACACTTGTTGTGTGTTGATTTGTTTATGATGGCCATTCTGACTGGTGTGAAGTGGTATCATAGTGATGCTGAACATCTTTTCATATGTCTCTGGACCCTCTGTATGTCCTCCTTGGAAAAGTGTCTGTTCAAGTCCTTTGCCCATTTTTTAATTGGGTTGCTTGTCTTTTTAGAATGGAGTTGTGTGAGTTCTTTATATATTTTGGAGATCAAACCCTTATCTTGAGGTATCCTTGGCAAATATGTTTTCCCATTTTGTTGGTTGGTTGACTTTTCATTTTAATGTTGTTTTCTTTAGCCATGCAGAAGCTTTTTATTTTGATGAGATCTTGTTTGTTTATTCTTTCCTTTATGTCTCTTGCTCTAGGGGACATATCAGTGAAGATATTGCTGCATGGAATGTCTGAGACTTTCCTGCCAATATTTTCCTCTAGGACTTTTATGGTGTCATGATTTAGATAAGTCTTTTATCCACCTTGAATTTATTTTTGTGTATGGTGTAAGTTGGTGGTCAAGTTTCCTTTTTTTGCATGTAGCTGTCTGGATCTCCCAACACCACTTGTTGAAGAGGCTATTTTTACTCCATTTTATGTTGCTGCCCCCTTTGTCGAATATTAATTGACAGTAGACACTTGTTTTATTTCTGGGATCTCTATTCTGTTCCATTGGTCCATGTGTCTGTTTGTATGCCAGTACCAGGCTGTTCTGATTACAGTGGACTTGTAATACAGTTTGGTATCAGGTATTGTGATCCCTCCTACTTTGCTCTTCTTTCTCAAAATTGCTGCAGCTATTTGGGGTCTTTTATGGTTCCATATAAATTTCCAAAATGTTTGTTCTATATCTGTGAAGTATGCCATTGGTACTTTAATAGGGATTGCATGGCATCTGTTAATTGCTTTGGGTAGTATGGACATTTTGATGATGTTAATTCTTCTGATCCATGAACACGCTATATGTTTCCATTTGTTTATGTCTTCCTTAATTTCTTTCTTTAGTGTTGTGTAGTTTTCTGAGCACAGGTCTTTTATCTCCTTGATGAAGTTTATTCCTGGGTATTTTATTTTAATTTTTGTTCTCTTTTCCCTTTTTTCCTGACTGTTTTTGGGTTACCGGAATACTTTTTAATATTCCATTTTATATATTGGTTTTTGGCTGTATCTCTTTGCACTGTTTTGAATGATTGTAGAGTTTACAATATACATGAGTACTATTCAGAGTCTATGGAGGGTTAATTTTGTATTATTTCATGCAAAATGTTGAAATCTTGCACAATATGTCTCTTGATCCACCAGTCCTGAGGTTTGTTTTAGTTGCTCATTATAGGATGTCTATACACAGTGAAAACACCACCATGTATAGTTGTGCACATTTTAACATTTGA
Source organism: Glossophaga mutica (assembly GCA_039655065.1). Taxonomy (NCBI): domain Eukaryota; kingdom Metazoa; phylum Chordata; class Mammalia; order Chiroptera; family Phyllostomidae; genus Glossophaga; species Glossophaga mutica. The sequence continues at coordinate 73,938,390 of CM077303.1, forward strand.
AGGAAGAATAAGAAGTCTTTTCTGTTTATCATCTATTTATCATTTCATGTGTTTTTTCTTCTTCCTGAAGATTCAAGTTTTCCTCTGATACCGGGCATGTGTCTGGAATGTTACATTTTCTTCAACCTCGAAAACTTTCCTTTAGCATTTTTTTTCTGAACAGGTTTATATTTTTTAGTTGCCTGCAACTATCGATCTCTTTATTTCATCTTTATTTTGGGAAGATATTCCATTGGATCTGCAGTTTTGTATTGACAGTATTTTTTGCACTTTATTTTAGTTTAATAAACAAATTTTTTACAGATTTTATTTATTTATTTTTAGAGAAGGGAAGGGAGGAAGAAAGAGAGGGAGAGAAACAACAATGTGTGGTTGCTACTTGAGTGCCCCCTACTGGAGACCTGGCCCACAACCCAGGCAAGTGCCCTGACTAGGAATCAAACTGGTGACCCTTTGGCTCACAGTCTGGTGCTCAATCCACTGAGCTGCACCAGCCAGGGCTTATTAATGAATTTTTTATTGAGGTAACATTGGTGAATATAATTTTATAGCTTTCAGGTGTTCAACATAATAACTTGCTAGCTGTATACACCACATATGCTCACCACCAAAGTCTAGTTTCCATCAATCATTATACCTTTGACTCACTATACCCATTTTGCTCTTCTGTCATACCCCCTTACCTGTTGTAACTACCAATATGTTGTCTATATCTATGAGTTTGTGTTTGTTTCTTTATATATACATATTTTCGTTTACATAATGTATATATTCTACATGTGAGTGAAATCATACAATTTTTGTCTTTTTCACTTTGCACAATACCATTAAGGCCCACCCTTGTTTTTGCAAATAGCAATATTCCATCTTTTTATGACTGAATAATGTTCTATTGTGTGTGTATATATATCTCACATCTTCTATCTATTCATTTTTTGAGGGCACTTAGATTGTTTTCATACCATGGCTGTTGTAAATAATGCTTTAGTAAACATGGGGGTGAACTTTCGAATAAGTGTATTCTTTGGATAAATATGGAGAAGTGTTATAGCAGGATCATATGGTAGTCCTATTCTTAGTTTTCTGAGGAATCTTTGTACTGATTTCCATAGTGGCTGCACAAATAACAATTCCACCATATTTCTCACTTTAAGTATACTATTTCACTCTCTCTATGTTGTCACTATCTCCATGTTTTATTATAAGAAATCCATGGTCATTAAAATAATTGCTCATACACACATATGTGTGTTTTTTTCCAGCCAATAAATTTATGTATACATTATTTTACATACACATTACTATATAATCCTTGGCTGAGAGTAGTTTAATTATGATGGGTTTAGGTGTAATTTTCTATGATTTTCCCATTTTAGGTTTGCCAATGTTCTTGAAGTTGTAAATTTCTGTCTTTCATCCAATTGGTCATGTTTTTGTCCATTCTTTTTTTAAAATATATTTTAGGCTGCAATCAGTTTCTTTATATATTTTAGGGGGGATTCCAGTTACATACATTTTGTTTCAATTTTTTAAATCAAAACTTCTTCAATATTTAATTTCAGTACAGAGGAATTCGATCATTCAGAAGTGGCAGGTCTGCCACTTTGTGGTTTTGTGTCCTGCATAGAGCACACATTAGGTCTGAGAAATATTCTAGTTTTCCAGAAATGCTGCTTTGATGCTCAGCTGCTACTGAACGTCCATTTGATAAATTTAACTCAATAACAGTTTCCTTTTTTTAAACATATATTTTATTGATCATGCTATTAGAGTTGTCCCAGTTTTTCACCGTTTGCCCCCCTCTGCCTGTTACTGCCCTTACCTCCAGCAATTCCCACCTGCAGTTCATGTCCATAGGTCACGCAATAAGTTCTTTGGCTTCTCCATTTCCTATACTATTCTTAACATCCCTCAGTCTATTTGTAACTGCCAATTATGCTTCTTAATCCCTGTACCTTGCCCTGTTCCCATTCTCTGCCTTCTCCCTCCCTGCTGATAACCCTCCAAATGATCTTGATATATATGATTCTGTTCATGTTTTAGTTGTTTGCTTAGTTTGCCTTTGTTTTGCATTGTAGGTTCAGTTGTTGATAGTTGTGAGTTTGTTGTCATTTTAATGGTTATAGTTTTGAACTTCTTTTTCTTAAATAATTCCCTTTAATATTTCATTTAATAATGGCTTGGTGATGGTGAGCCCTGTTAGCTGATTTTTACCCACCACATGTGAATGTGGGACCACCTGTTCTGTCGGCAGCTACAGCTGCTGCCTCACTGCAGTTGCCTCATTCTGCCACACCTTGTCCTCTCCGCTCCAACTCCCCATCTCTGCCCTCTTACTCATCTGGATGAACGTGGCTTCTTTAAATCGTTGGTGGTTGGACTTCCATACAGTTTGATTTTCTGGCAGTTCTGGGTGTTTTTTGCTGTGAGATTAGTTGTGATCCTCTTATGGTTACACAAGGTGACCAAGCATGTCTACCTATGCCACCATCTTGTCTGGAAGTCCCAATTACTTACATTTTAGAGTTTTGTTATATTCTCACATGTCTTTGGGGGCTCTGTCCAATTTTTGTTTCAGTTTTTTCTTGTTCTTAAATTTGATTAGAGTTTCTTGAGTTTGACACTATTAACATTTAGGGTCAAATAATTTTTTACTGGTGGTAGAATCTTCTATAAATTGTAGACTTTTCTGAAGTACCCATGGCTTCTACCTAATAGGTGCCAACAGTACTCTGCCCTGACGTTGTGGCAACCAAAATGTGACCAGAGTTAGAAAATGTCTTACTGCGGGGAGGCAGAGTCACCAATTGTTGGTAAATACTGAGTTAGTCAATTTATACTGATCTATTTTCAAGTTCACATACTCTTTTCTCTGTCATCTTCATTCTGCTCTTGAGCCCTTGTTATGAGATTTTATTTCATGTGTTTTTAGCCCTAAAATTTCCATTTGCTTCTTTTTGTAGGGCTTATTTCTTTGTTGAGAATTCTTATATTATCCTTAATTTTGTTAATCTAAAATAAAAGGCCTTTGGGTACGAAGCATTTATTTGAGATCAAGAAAGACAGCTATTTGGAATCCACTGATTCAGGTAGAAGCCCAACTAGTGCTCTAAGTAGGAAACAAAGTCAATGGGAATTCATGAGAATGGGGTGGGGAACCATTACATCATAGAGGGAAGCCATTTCTGTTGGTACAGGTAACATGACATAGTGATGTTAATGCTAAACAATTAGACATGTTTTCAGGCCCGCAGTCATCCATCGAGCAGTCATAATAAGTATTTTCTTATTAGTTTTCCAAGCAGGTCATTGGTAAACAGGGTGACTTTGCACCCAGTTCAGAAGTTATTTCACCAGCTTTAGCTTTCTGAGGATTTGAAGTATGAGAAGTGCGAAGCAGTTACTCTGGCGTGGCAGACCTGGCTTCGCTTTAAAGCCACTCTGCATTATTTTGACAGTTTCTGGTGTGCCTCCTTTTACTTAGTGGACTATAAAAGGTTACTTTAACTTCTTTTTCTATTAGTTTTAGCATCTTAGTCATCTTGACAATGGCATCTGTAGAATATTTTATAGTTAGATACATTTTAGCCAAGTTTTCTGGTTCTCTGTGTTAAAAGAAAGAAACAACAAGCCCAAGGAGAAGGCGCTTGACCCCAAGACAACAAACCTAGACTTAATTGTAATTTCAGGCCCTCCCAGGTGTGTGACTATTCATTCATTCATTCAATATAGTCCTCATCTGAGGATATATTTATTGAGTTTGGAGAGAGAGTATAATTGAATGCAGGTCTAGCTGCCTGCTGCTTTTAAAGTCAATACTCCAGAGGTAGGTGCTGATGTAAACAAAAGTGGTTTTATTCAGGTGCTGGCAATCTGGAAGATGAGGGACTCTTGTCTCAAAGCCCAACTCAACATCTCAGTGGAGGTGGAGATTTTATAAGGAGGGAGAGGGACAAGGAGAACAAAGATATTAGGGGAAGAGGCTGTGGATATTCAGGCAGTGTCCTGCTGGTCTTTAATGTCAGCATCCTGGAGCTAGTCAGTGCCAGCCAAATTCCTGCAGTTGGGTGATCTGCAACCTCTGAAGTGGTGGTAAAAGTTGCATCTTCTACAAGCAGAAACTGGAACTGCTGGTGCTTGCAATATGGTTACAAAGAAACTGTCAGTATGTGAGCTCTTTTTATCAGTTTGTTCGTACATTTTATTCTAATTTTGTTACGGAGAAATGAAACGATCCAAACGCAGGGAGTTCACGAAGCACGGCTCTTTATTACACGCGTGGTCCCAGAGGAGGCAGTCTCCAAATTCTGGGCCCCGATCTTGGGGAAAACTGTCCTTTTAAGCATCGTTACATTCTGGCTTCCGTGGCAGATGCGGTGGTAAATTTTAACTCCCTTTCTCCCTTCCTGTGATTTATTCTTTCCTCAGTTAAGGCTTCAATCAGGGCTTGTATTCTGACCTATTTTTACTCTCAATGAGGGTTTTGTATTCTGATTATTTCTTTTCTACATCAATTTCAATTTATGAGAAGCCAGAGCAGTATAAACTTTTCATTCCCTGTTATAAGAGGAGGAAGGAGGGAGGAGGGAGGAGAGAGGAGAGAGGGAGAGAGATTGGTTGCCTCACATACCTGCCCTGATTGGGGATGGATATGTAACCTAAGTGCGTGCCCTGACCAGGGACAAAACCCACAACTTTTAGGTGTAGGAGACCGTTCTGCGTGGCATGGGCCCAGCTCCCAGTGGAAAGCAAGGTCCAATGCACAGTACCCATGCCCATAGATAGGTTCTCCCATGGGGAATCAGGCCTGCATTGTACCTAGATGGCTATGAGACTTGCTTTTGCTAAAACTCCCTCACCCTGAATTGAGGCAGTAAACATTTATTGCAAAGTAACTTCCTAAAATCCATTCTAAACCTTCCAAGGATGAGTGTAACAGGTTCAACCACTTTTCCCTTTTCATTTGCTAATATCCTTCTTCTGTGATGTGATTAGTGGCATCAGCTCCTTTGTTTTCTGTAAAAGGTAACCACCTAAAGTGAACCTGTGCATAGTAAATGAGGATTATCATGTAATGTGCCCAGAAAAGATATAAAGGACTGTCCAGGCAATGGCCGCTGCTTTTTCTCCCCTTGAGAGAGAAGCCATGCTGTCCCTTTTCCTCCACAGGACTCGGTAGTCCGTGTGAATTTCTTGATTCTCATCCACAATGTGGCAGACCCCCATGAGCCAGAGTCCGCATCATTTAGGTGTACAGGAAATCACTCTAACCACTGCCAAGGCAGGATGTTACCTGAATCCATTCAGTCTGGAGTCTCCTGACAACTCCAGTGAGGTTCTCTGCCTGATCAGAAAGACTCTTGCTACCCTCACCCACCCTGCCTCTGAAATGTACTCTGCCTAAAACATTCATCTCTTTTCTTTTGCCAATAACTTTCCTTTCCTCCTCTGTTTATTCCTAGAAAAACTTCCCATTTTGTACAGCTTCTCAGTGTACCTTTCTATTTGCTTAGTGGGATGTTCTCCAGTCCATGAATTGTTCAATAAAGCCAATTAGTTCTCTAACCTTAGTTGAATTTTGTTTTTTTATCACATGTATGTTGAAAAATTTTGAAATTTATCTTAAACATTTTAAATGTTCTGTATGTTAAATGCTTTTTAAAAAAAGTTTTATTTATTTATTTTTAGAGAGAGAGTAAGGGAAGGAGAAAGAGAGGGAGAGAAACATCAAAGTGTGGTTGCCTCTCGAGTGCCCTCTACTGGGGACCCAGCCTGCAACCCAGGCTTGTGCCCTGACTGAGAATTGAACAGGTGACCCTTTGGTTCACAGTGTGGTGCTCAATCCACTGAGCCACACCAGTCAGGCAGTAAACTCTTTTGTTTGTTTAAATGATTTTATGGAGAATTTTGGTGTTTTGTTATGCAGGAAATCAACCTAGTTCAGTTCAGATTGTAAGTTTTTTCTCTCCTTTTGTACATGGTGGCTCAACAGTTCCCTAATCATTTGCTGTGTTGGTTTGGGTCTGCCACAGTCAGGTGTAGCTCAGTGAGTAGTATGACACTTGTGTGGGTGGGTCTAATCTCAGGTCCATTTCTGAAACTGCTACTACATTGGCTGGAGTCTGTCCTGCACATGTCTACTCAGCAGTCAGACTGACACTTAAACAGTGGTTCGCATCACAGCTTTGTTCTCCCCATGCATGTCCAGTTTTGGGATTAGTCTGGCATTTAATCCGTGCTCCATGTTTGTCACGAGGGCATTTCTTTCCATTTTAGCTGTGTGTTTTGCCACCATGCCATCAGGAGTCTGACATCAGAGAAAAGTGCCCCACCTAGCCAAAAAAAAAAAAAAAGAAAGAAAGAAAGAGTGAAATTTACCCTTGTGGAGCTTGCTTCTCCAATTTTTGACATTCCTGCTTTTGTATAATTTTTAGAATCCACTTGAAAATTAGAATGCTTACTTGTTTTTACTCACACCTTAAGTACGAAAACTGCTACAATTCTAAACTTTCAGAAGAATGCATCCATTTCTAAGAGTGCGATAGGCATAGTGCAATCAGTCAAAGACTATGTTTTTTTAAATATACTTTATTGATTATGCTATTACAGTTGTCCCATTTACCCCCTTTATTTCCTTCCACCCTGCACAGCCCCTCCCACCTGCATTCCCCTCCTTTAGTTCATGTCCATGGGTTGTGCATGTAAGTTCTTTGGCTTCTACATTTCCTATACTATTCTTAACCTCCCCCTATCTATTTTCTACCTACCATTTATATTACTTATTCTTTGTACCTTTTCCCCCTCTCTTCCCCTCCCACTCCCCCACTGATAACCCTCCATGTGATCTCCATTTCTGTGATTATGTTCCTGTTCTAGCTGTTTGCTTATTTGTTTTTGTTTTTTGCTTTTAGGCTTGGTTGTTAATAGCTGCGAGTTTGTTGTCATTTTACTGTTCATATTTTTAATCTTTTTTTAGATAAGTCCCTTTAACATTTCATATAATAAAGGCTTGGTGATGATGAACTCCTTTAACTTGACTTTATCTGGAAAGCACTTTATCTGCCCTTCTATTATAAATGGTAGCTTTGCTAGATAGAATAATATTGAATGTAGGTCCTTGCCTTTTATGACTTTGAATACTTCTTTCCAGCCCCTTCTTGCTTGCAAGGTTTTTTTTTTTGACAAATCATCTGATAGTATAATGGGAACTCCTTTGTAGGCAATTCTCTCCTTTCCTCTTGCTGCTTTTAAGATTCTCTCCTTATCTTCAATCTTGACTAATGTAATTATGATGTGTCTTGGTGTGTTCCTCCTTGGGTCCAACTTCTTTGGGATTTTCTGAACTTCCTGGACTTCCTGGAAGTCTATTTCCTTTGCCAGATTGGGGAAGTTCTTCTTCATTATTTTTTCAAATAAGTTTTCTATTTGTTGCTGTTCCTCTTCTCCTTCTGGCACCCCTATGATTCAGATGTTGGAACGTTTAAAGATGTCCTGGAGGTTCCTAAGCCTCTCCTCATTTTTAAAAATTCTTCATTCTGTTCTGGTTGAATGTTCCTTCCTCTGCTCCAAACCATTGATTTGAGTCCTGGTTTCCTTCCTGTCACTGTTCATTCCCTGTAGATTTTTTTTTATTTCACATAATGCAACCTTCGTTGCCACCTGGGTCTCTTTTATGCTGTTGAAGTACCCAGTGAGTTCCTGGAGCATCCTGACAACCAGTGTTTTGAACTATGTATCTGATAGGTTGGCTATCTCTTTATCACTTAGTTGTATTTTCTCTGGAGCTTTGAACTGTCCTTTCATTTGGGCCCCCTTTTTTTTTTTTTTTTTTTTTGGTCTCTGCGAACCTGTTTTGTAGTAAGGGGTGGAGTCTTAGGTGTTCACCAAGGTGGGGCAACCCACCTCACTGCATTATGACACTGCATGTGGGGGAGGGGTCTGAGAGGGAACAGCTGTCGCTTCACTCTCTGCTGGTTTTCAGTCACTTTCCCCACTACCCACAATCAAATTGTGCCCTTCTGATGCTTATTCCTGGGTGGGTGGGTTTGTGTGTGTTCTAGGACCCTGTGGCTCTCTCCAATGAACTCTCCTGTGAGGCTGGGAGTTTCTCCTGCTGCCTCAACCCCCACAGGTGTTTTCAGTCACAGGTTTTGAGGCTTTATTTCCCTGCGATGGAACCCTGGGTTATACAGTCTAGCTTGCCCCCCAGATGTTCCTCTAGGTTTATCTGCACATGAATGTGGGGCCACCCAGTCTGCAAGCCACCACCTCACCTGGTCCTCCAGCCACTGCTGGGCAGCAAGTCCTCTCCTCCAGGCTGCCCATATCTGGCCCTCTTACCAGTCTGGATGAATGTTTTTCCTTGGTTGTTGGACTTCCATACAGTTTGATTTTTGTCAGTTCCAGTTGTTTTTTGTTTTTAAATTTGCTGTTGTCCTTCTTTTTGTTGTGTGAGGAGGCACAGTGTGTCTACCTAGGCCTCCATCTTGGCCGGAAATCAAGACTATATTTTTTCCGTAACTAAAAACAGTATTTTCATTTTCAGTTTTTCCTTCCTCTATTTAAAAATTTTAAAAAATATTTTGTTTTTAATGGACCAAAGTTTATGGTATTCTGGGCTGTCTATGGAGACTCTTATCTTTCTAGCAATCACTATATGAATTTCTTAGAATCTTTTCAAAATTCTTAAAAGATAACATTCCATTTCTGATCTTATTTTTCTTTAACTAAAACACACTGCATTTACCACCATTAAAGATGGGAGAATTCCTTACATTCTTCCAGTTCAGAGGAAACAGCACTGTTCCAAGGCATCAAAAATCCTGTGGTGTTTGACTGTGGACACATCAGAGTTTGCCAGTGCCCAGCGACATGGACAGGAGGTGGAAGGACCACCACCCTAAAGGCCAGAGAGGGTGGCTCCTTACAGGCTTTATATCATGTTTTCTTTCCCTGTCCTGACTTACTCATCAATATGAGCCCATCTACTTTCTGAATTTTGGAAATCGGTATAAATATCTCCTATTCACATGACCCTTACTTTTTTTTACTTATGGATTTGGGTTTGTTCTCTTTTTTATTTTTATTTTTATTTAGGTGGACATTTAGAAAGGATGGGAAGTGAGTATACAAGGCGGCTCCCCCAACCCAAAATTTATTTATAAAAAATTGTGTATATATTCTTACATGTTTAAACTCCGGTCACCTTCAAAGTTATCTCCATTTGATGTAATGCATTTATGAGATTTTTTTCCCATTGCTAAAAATAGCTTTTGAATTCATCAATTTTGATGACTTTTAGTGCTTCTGCTGTTTTTTGTTTGCTTGTTTGTTTGCTTCACCTCTTCCACGTCGGCAAGATGTTTCCCTTTGAACACTTTTTTTCAGTTGGGGAAACAAAAACAATTCATTTGAGGAGAGATCTTTTGATATGTGGCTACATGGAACTTTTGATTTATGTCAGAAAAAAGGATGAAAACACTAACCCGTTGTCCAGAGCTTTGGCTCTGCACCTGGCCTCCAGAGGGCGATGCTGCACAAAGGAGAGATCTTGGGGATCAGTGTCCTGTGTTGGGCTCCTCCTCCCTGCAGCTGCCTCAGTACTTTGCAGACAGAGACAAGTGACTAGAAGCAGACATCAGAGAGCTCCAGGCTCATCTTGGGCAGACTTGGCATTTTTACCCAGCAAGGAACTTGTCTAACCTCCTTACCCCTAAACTTCCTTCTTCCAAGGGCTTGTTTTCTGCAGCCACTTTCCTGCCTGCTCAGAAGAGATTTTCCAGAAAAGAGCCCACAGCATTTCTACTGCTCAGCCATGCTCCTGTTGCTTATCCCAATACTGGAGCTGATACTTGTCCTGAGTAAGTAAAATTTCATAATGATCTATAGTTCTACAGATTCTGACTAGAAATACTTTTCATAGTGAAGCCTGCCCTGCTTTCACCGATAGAACGTTGATGTTGCAGGAGATGCCAGAGCCCAGTCGGTGACTCAGCCTGACAGCCATGTCAGTGTCTCTGAAGGAGCCTCATTGGAGCTGAGGTGCAAGTATTCTTATACTGGAGTTCCTTATCTCTACTGGTATGTCCAATACCCTGGCCAAGGCCTCCAGCTTCTCGTCAAGCACTTTTCAAGAGATAGCTGGGCTCAAGGCATTAAAGGCTTTGGGGCTGAATTAAAGCAGAGTGAATCTTCCTTCAACCTGAAGAAGTCCTCAGCCCATTGGAGCGACTCAGCTGTGTACTTCTGTGCTGTGAGTGACACAGTGTCTGGGAACGCAGGGGGAGCTGAACACAAACCACTCAGCCTAGTGGAGTTTTCTCAGACTTAAGATGTATTCTTGTGGGGGGCGGGGCAGGGGTTTGGCCATAACAGTTGTCCCGCTTATAGAAATTTATTTAAGAAATTGGCTCATGTGACTGTGGAGACAGACAAGTCCAATGTTATTATGTAGGTTGGAGATTCAGGAAAGAGCTGAAGTTGCAGTCTTAAGTCCTAAATCCATAGGGCAGACTGACAAGATTGAATTCAGGCTGGATTTCTATGTTAGACTCCTGAGGCAGAATTCCTTTTGTCCTAGAAACCTCAGTGTTTTGCTTCATCTAATTGGATGAAGGCTATTTTTCCTCTGGTATTTTTAACAATCTTATGCTATATGTTAGCAAGTGAGGCAAAGAGAGGTGTGAAGACCCAGGCATTTTATATAATCCCACAGTTCCATGCCTTATACACATTATTTCAAAGCTGTTTGCTCTTTTAGAACCTACATAATAATAGATAGTATTTTAGAATGATGAGGGAGGGAGTGGTCTTCTCTAATCAGGTGTTTCACTTGCCTTGATGATGACTGCTTTAAGAGATTGACTCTGTGGACTTTTATTCACCATATTATGTCTCTATCAACTCAGAGAACAGAAAATGAACTCCCCATGTTCTTTTCTTGTAATTTTACCTCCATGTCTATTTGGTCATTTACAGACAATTTCTTGGAATATTTTTCCTTGTGTGTCACTGTGCCAGTCACAGTGTGTCAGAATATTTTCTCTGAGTGTAAGTACCTCTAGTCAGGAATTCTGAAAAGTTATTGGTCAACAGTAAGGGATTGATGAGATCTGTGAAGCGCTTTGAAAAGTGTCATGGTCATGTTAATTCTGGCAACTATTTCTATACTTAGAAAGAGAATGAAGATTTAGAATTCATCAGTTTTTGTGCAAGGACTTTTCTCAATTATATCTGTAGCTTCCTATTATTTTCATATCTTAAACTCCATAAATCTACAGCAGAAATTTGTGTGTATCATTCTTTGGGTGCTTTTTCCCCCCAGTTATAAATGTTTTTTTTCTTGTCTTCATTCTAACTTTGTATGATTTTACTCTTGGAATATTAGAGAAAGATTCTGATATGTTAACATTGTCACAATTAATCATGTAGTAACTTTAGCATTGCCAACTCTGCTAGAAATATTGATTAGAAGTGCAGGGTATACTAGGTGTTCACTGACCTTCGTTTAAACTTATTACCCAGGCCCTGGCTGGTGTAGCTCAGTGGATTGAGCGCAGGCCTGTGAACCAAAGGATCGCAGTTTGATTCCCAGTCAGGGCACATGCCTGGGTTGCAGGACAGTTCCCAGCAGGGGACTCACGAGAGGCAACCATACATTGATATCTCTCTCCATCTCTCCTTCCCTTCCCCTCTAAAGATAAATAAATAAAATCTTTAAAAAAAAAAATAAACTTATTACCCAGTATAAACATTTTTATCTAGGGTGGAAAGAAAGGTATAAGAAGCTGATATAATCTCTGTGTTCTTAAAGCCTTGGGGAGTGACAAATAATCTGGAGGAGGAGGAAGAGGAAGCTTCCTGCTCTTTAGCTTACACTGTAATGTATAAAAAGAGACATGCATAGGAGCCCTCAAAATATATAGTTAGTAAATAGATTGTGACCAATAAATAGGTCATCTTAGCCAAATGGCAAACCAGGTGATCAACAGTAATTTTTAGGGCATAGTAATATTGTTGTATGTACTACAGGTGTTTGAGTCATTTCTATAAGATTAAAAGGATGTCAACAGGGTGTTAGAGACTCTGAATTATGCATAAGAAATGTGTGTTCAATTAGTGTTCCTTTCCCTTCTTCCTTTCTACTTTTGATCAGACTCTCTTTTACATCTGTTTTCAGGTGACTCACCGTCATTGGCTCAGCCAGTTGCCCAAAGGAACTATGGTGGGCACTTTGTGTAGATTGCTATGAGAAGAACAACTGCAAGCCTCTTTTGATTTTGAACTCAAGCAGAATATGACAAAAATAAGTTCTACATCAAGGACCCGAAACAGCTGGAAGATCATATTACCACCCCCAACCCTAACTCTGCCTGAGAAATCCAAGTAGTCTTCCTTCCTCCATTTTCCTTCCTTTATTAATAATTTGTTTATTTATATAATTTCATATTTTTATGGGAAAATTTCTGCAATAAAAATTTTATAAGAATAAAGTGGAAATTCTGAGTTATTTTATTAATGAAATTAATAATTATGACTTTTCACGTGATCAGCCTACTAAATGCTCTACTACATAGCCCATCCCTGAGAAGCAGCTGGCCTGAATGGGAGGTGGAAGAGCTTCCTGGAGAGTGAGTTCCACTGCCAGGTGGGAGACAGCGCCCTGCCAGGACGGGGCTTTGTTTAAAAGCATTCAGCCCGTGCTTTGAATCAGAGAATCTTTTATGTTATTATATCCCACAAAGTCACCATACATGGGTCTGGGAATCAAAAGGTGGATGTGGGATCAGCTCCTCTTAGTATTACGATTCATAACTCATTAACAGACTTGTAGATTCCCAGGCAGGCAACTTTTCGCTGTGTTGATTTTGAGATCTTCTCCCTAATGGAAGACTTCTTTCACCAGGTGACTAACAGTGGCTCCACTCAGTGAATGATGGAACTACCTCCTGGACACTTTGGGCCTGAGTCATCCAACCAACATGGAAGAAAAAAAATATTTGTTGGAGTGATTGATTCTGATTAACAAGAGGAAATTGTTTTGCTTATACACAATAAAAACGAAGTACTATATGGCCAATGGTAAAGCTAATGGAGAACTGTAGCGATCAAAACCCAAACAGGACCAGATCTTTATGAAATAAAGGTTTGTGTCACTCAACCAGGGAAGGATCAAAGAGGTTTTATTTGAGGGTAGTGGAAATGTTGCTGGTGAAAGTGGAGTTGAAAGGCTGTCCCTGTGTCTTATCTCCACACATCCCACCACAGAAAAACTCCAACCATGTCTTCAGCAAGGTCAAAACAAAAGCCAGTGTCCAGAGTTTCTGTTTTATTGTTCTGGCATTGGCAGTCTGAATCCCCGTCCAGGTAGGTCGGCCTTGTTTCTGGTTGTGCATTGTTCTTAGTGTACCAGGGTCCTGCCTGGAGACTGTGTTTGGAGCCTGAACTGCCATTGGCCACTTGGCTGCTGTAGTGACATGATTACTATGGAGAGAATTTGCGAACAACTGGGGCATGCCCAGTTCAGGGAGAGACAGAGAGTGAGTTTGTTCCCTGGTATTATATTATCTTTGGCATCTGGAGAACCAGTCAAGCCCTGCCGGTATGGCTTGGTTGGCTGGAGCAGCATCTGGATATGCGTGGGTTGGGGTTTGGTCCCTGGTGGGGGCACATATACGAAAGTCAACAGATTAATATCTCTCTCTCTCTCTCTCTCTCTCTCTCTCTCTCTCTCTCTCTCTCTCTCCATTCCTTCCCCCTCTAAAGGCAATAAATAAAAATAAAAATATTTGCAAAATAAGCAAGCACCTTCCCAAGTTTTGAGGACTTTTGATGGGTCTACCCTCTGACCAATTTATTTTCATTTTTCAGGCCAGACTTACATGCCTCTATGGTTGCCCTTTTGGTTCACAGTGCACAGGTGCTTACCTCCCTCTTCATTGTTCTAGCCCTCCCCTCACGTATCTGGGGGTTGGGGGAAGGATGGACTGTTGGTTTCGTGGGTTGTGTGTGAAATTGCAACTTCCTGGCGGAGCAAGCAGCTCATGCCTCCCAGTGTTATTATGCTTAATAATGTCTGATTCACTTTACTTCCTTCCTTTTATTAATATCTAGCTCCCTACACTAACAGAAAGAGCTAACAGAAATACACAGTAGGAATGGATGAAGGAAGCCATAGATATCACTTACAGTCTTGTGCCCTATGACAGAAACAAAGACTGTAGTACTTTTGTGTGTTTTCAATTTGCTTGTTTTAGACATATGTGCTCATTTGCATGGGCTAAACATTTTCATCTCTACTTCACATTTTTATTTTGTATACCAGTTACTGGAAATAAACTTTATAGTGTAGCCTTCAGGTAACAGAATATTCAGAAGGACTTTGTCTGAATTTGAATAGTTATATGCATAATTAGTGATGGCACAATTACAACCTGCATTTCATCATTTTGGGAAAGGAGGAGGAGTTCTTTGATCATAATGATAAGGGAACTCAAGAGTTAAAGTGACTGTTGAATGTGGAAAGCTGTCATTCCAGGAACTGGCATGAGTGACCTACCTGACTCCAGGAGGTTGACAAGCAATTCAACCTTTGTACCCCAGGGGGGCTGCAAGACTTGGAGACAGTGTCTGAGTCACTGCACTTCAGGGAGGGAATGCCCCTGATGCAGATAAAGTATTGTTGATCAACAGAGAAAGAAGTACTAGAAAAATTCCTGCCAGACCAAAACTCTTATCCAATTAACCTTTTTCTAACCCCCTTACCGATTCTTCTGTCCAACTAACCTTTTCTCAAACCCCTTACCCACTCTTTCTTTCCTTATAAAAATGTTGCGTTGGAAAGAGAAGTTAAGAGGGTTTTTGAGAGTGCATAACCCATAATATTCTCAGATTGCCACCGTCTGAATAAAGCACTCATAAAGATTGACTCCTTGTCTCTACTTACTGGTTCTGGTAGTGACAGGTAGCATGAATGCTGGCTTTTCTGGTTTCATATTCTGGGGACTCTGGTGGGACAGACTTTGGGACTCTGGTAAATCTGCGTATTTGTTGGGGAATCCCATTGGTTGCCTGGACTGGGGTCCCTGGGGTGCAGATTTGGTGACTCGCTGGTAGCTTTTAAGTGATTTCACTTGGGGATTCTCCATTACTGATTCTTGCTCCCTCCATTGCCTTCACTTTTAATTGCATCACTGTGCTTTCTGGTTCAGGAATATAGTCCTGGGTTAATTAAGGCACCTCCTGGTTTACAGAGCTCTGTCTGGTATTAACTCTACTGGCTGCAGTCAAAAAAATTACAACATAGTTTGTGTGTATCTGAGAGATACACTCATGACTAGTATGTGCTGAAATGCTAAAAAAAATTAAAAACACTGAAAATTTGCATTTAGTATATTTGTATAATTAAATACATGATTTATTTATTTTCAG
This sequence comes from Glossophaga mutica, assembly GCA_039655065.1. NCBI lineage: Eukaryota > Metazoa > Chordata > Mammalia > Chiroptera > Phyllostomidae > Glossophaga > Glossophaga mutica. The sequence goes on from CM077303.1 coordinate 73,953,819, forward strand.
TTACAACATAGGAATTATTAAACAAAGAAATATAAAATCATAAAGAATAAAAATTTTTCTTTTCAGATAATTGAAATATGGATATTACTAAATAAAACCAAAAAGTGTCTTAACATTAATTAATCAGAATCTTTAATTGTTGGCTTTGCAAAATGTTTATAACAGTCATTGCAAACAATACTGCTATGCTTAAGGCACTGACCCTGACTTCAGAGTTTGCGGTATATCGCAGACACAATTTACTGTCAAATACCACACACCCTTATGAAAATGTGTTATAACCAAGGTAATGGCTTAAACATTATGGCTTAACATTAGTCATGTACAAATGTGTAGCTAATCATGACCTTCAACCTATGCATCCAATATATGTAAGAATATTTAAGAAAAGAGTTTGTTTGTGTCTCTCTGATCAGCCACGACCTCTGCAGGGTTAAGGTGCCTTCTGGCACCTTCTGACTTACAGAGCTCTGTCTGGTAGAATGGAGCAGGGGAAGAAGCTTTTGATTTGGTTTGTCTGGTAGAATGCGGTTGGCCTCCATTCTGAAAAACAGCCCTTGGGGTACCTTCTGGCAGATGGTCAACCTATGTTTAAGAACCTAAGAAAATGCCTTTTTTTAAAAAATGCTACTTGACTTATACATAATCTGGACTCAGGAGAATGCTGTCTGCTGAAAGAGTCTTTAAACTACTGTATTATACTGCAATCAGTTTTTTTTTTTGTCAAAGATTGGGAGAATGGGAAAGTGGTCCAGAGAAAAAAAAATGAATTTTCCTGTGGCAGATAGCAGATGCTCAGAAGAGAGGGACCAGGAAGTCAGGATGGCTGCTGGGAGCATGGTCAGGGCTCTCACAGCCCCTCCAGCCCTCAGGGTACCTCCGACTCAGCTGAGTGAGCCAGAGGAGGTGAGCCTGAACTGGCCTCTCCATCCCGAAACTGTCAGGGAACCAAATTTGGCAGATGACAAACCTCTACTGGGGCAGAGCGATCATACTGCAAGGGAAAAGGGCACCGGAAAAATGAGACCCCCAAGTGAGGAAAAAAGAGGTCAGAGTCTGAGAACTTGGGTAAAACTAACAGTGTTGGGGACAAATTATAGACCTTTTTGATTGGTACTAGAATGATATACTCCGTGGTCGGTAGATCTCTAGCTGAACTGTAACTGGAATTTCTGGAAGCCCTGAAAGTCGATTTTTCTCAAAGGCCTTAGAATGTGCTGTGGGAGATACAGTTTTTCTCTTCTGGGAAGGGATTTGTTGATCACTTTTATCCAGAAGAACAACAACTCTGCCTATAGGTCCCTGCAGAGCACACCCAGTAGGTTCTTAGAAAACTGTGGGAAGGTGGAAACCAACTCTGGCCAGAGGAAACTGAGAATCACAGAAACTCCATTGTGTGGGCTTCTGGAAGGCCTGGAAAGGCTAAGCGACTCTTCCCTGTTTAAGTTGACCTCAACCCAGGGGTGGGGACTCCCAATAAGAGGCAGTATCCCTTGCAAAAGGAGAATCTAGAAGGAATACATCCAGTAATTCAGAAGTTTCAGGAATATAGACTCATGCAGCCCTGCTACTCCCTGTGCAATATAAGATTTAAGGGCCATAAATGACATTGTACAGAACAGTATACTAGGGACAGCCTCTGGTATTCAGTATTGAACTTAAAAGATGCTTTCTTTTGCATTCTAATTGACCAAGAATCTCAGCCATTGTTTTCTTTTGAATGGCAGGACCTGGAATCTAGGGTCAAGACTCAGTACTGCTGGACTGTCTTACCACAAGGGTTCAATAACTCCCCATTGATTTTTAAGAAGATTCTGAGTCAAGATTTAAAAAAGGATATAAAAATAGGAGGAACTTTGTTACAATATGTAGGTGCACCATGTAACTAATACTATAGCTACCTTAAACAATTGGTATCTTGTGGCTACAAAGTATCAGCAAAGAAGGCCCAGATTTGCCAACAAGCAGTAAGGTTTCTTGGGTTCCTGCTTGAACCTGGCAGAAAGAAACTTACTAGGCTTGTCAAAGAAATTAGATCACACTGTCTAGGGTTGGCCAGCCTGCTTGAGAGCTTTTACATAGGAAGCTGAAAAGTTTTCCTTGGGATAGCCTATCACCATTTATGCAACCTACCAAGTGTTGAGCCTGCTAGAGCAAAAAGGAAATTTGTGGCTCACTGCTGGAAGAATGGGCAGGTACAAAGCAATTTAAAACTGTAAGTTAAATCCTGCCTCCCTTCCCCAGGAGCCTGACTCAGCCGTGCTAATGCATGACTGTGCTGAAGTAATTGATGAAATTTATTTCAGCTGAATTGATTTACAGGACGGGAGTCTACATGCAGGTAGAAGCACTTACATGGACAAAGGAAACAGAAAGTCTGGATATGCAGTTGTGACTCTGAAGGAATCACAACTGATTCTTAGTAGAGAGCAAAATCTTACCTCTGGGCACCTCCACTCAAAAAAATGAAGGCACTGAAATTGTCACATGAAAAGAGAGTGAATGTATACATCAACTCGAAGTATACTTTCCTAATTTTGCATGCACATGGTTCAGTTTGGAAGGAAAGAGGACTATGAACCTTCAATAAAGAGGAAATTAAGCAGAAAATGCAGCAGAAAATTTATAATTATTAGAAGTTACCAGGTACCTTTACAGGTGGCAGTTTTGCACTGCCCGGGGCATCAGAAAGAGGACACTGAAGTGGCTAGAGGAAACAATGTTGGTGATTGAGCAGCGAAAGCAGCTGCTAAAGGAACATTTATAATGCCCTTGGTGCCTGTTCCAGACTTGTCACACTTTGACCCTAAATATTTGACCCTAAATATTTGCAGACTTGGAGAAAGTTAGAAGCTGGGGTTTTGAACCACCTATATTAACTCATGGCTCACAGGTCCTGGAGTTTCTGAAACCATACTTGCCAGAAGAACAATCCTAAGACAGATCTCCATCAGAAAAAAGAAATAAGGGAAACAATACCAAGGGCAGTGACTGCTTCAGGACTGGCAAATAGACTTTACCCAGATGCCAGGGGTCCGAGGATGGAAACATTGGTTAGTCTTTGTTGATATGTTTTTCAGGATGGGTTAAGGCATATCCCACTAGAACTGAGAAATACTCAGAGGTAATGAAAGCCTTACTGAAGGAAATTATTCCTTGCTTTGGCCTACTCGGCAGCATCCAGAGTGAAAATGGATCTGCTTTTGTTTCAGAAATTACACAGAAGGTCAGTACATTTTTAGGAATCAAGTGGAGACTCCACACGGCATGGAGACTTCAGGCTTCTGGAAAGGTAGAGAAGATGAATCACACCTTGAAGAAAAATGTAGCTAAATTGTGTCAAGAAACTGCTCTCCATTTGGGACCAAGCTTTCCCTCTTTGCCCTGCTCAGGAAAGGGTGGCCCTTCAAAATGGGATTGGATTGAGTCCTTATGAAATTGTGTGTGGGTGACCATTTCAGGATATGATTGGGATGACATATCTGTATGCAGATCAAGAAGTGAAATTAAATAACTATGTACAACATTTAAGTCAGATCTTTGCTGTGACTAATGAACTGAGCTGTATTAGAGATCTCTCCCCATCAGGTTTGATACATTCCTTTGAGCCTGGAGATAAGGTGCTACTCAAGACTTGGAAGACAGGATCCCCAGAAAGCCAACTGGAAGAAAAGTGGACTGGAACCTATGTCAACTTATTTTATGTCTTGTGGGTGTTTGAACTCCTCTGGAAAGATTATTGGGGACCTATGGTAATTGTAAAGAGCAAGGAAATGTTTTCTTTAAAAGGCTAAAGTTGCCTCAGCTGGAAAATGTGCAACTTCTTTTAACTGTACTAAAACTGTTTTAGATGAATTGCAACACCACCGCTAATGTGTCTTATGCTGTTTTAGTTTGTAAACTAATCTGACAGAAAAGAGATAATTAAAAACTAAGCAGGGGTAATAATAGGGGGACTCCAGTTAAAGATTTTAGCCTTAGGTGATAGGCTTAAGTGATTAATGCAAGTGGAAAGCTGTTATTCCTGGAACTGGAATGCGTGACCCCATGACTCCAGGAGGTCCATGAGCCATTCAGCCTTTGTGCCCCAGGGGGTCTGCAAGCTACAGAGCTGGTATCTGAGCCATTGTGTTCCAGGGAGGGAATGCCTTTGAAGCAGATAAAGAATTGTTGATCAACAGATAAAGAAGAACTAGAAAATTGCTATAAACTACACCTCTCCAGCAATTAATCTTTTCCCAAACACTTACCCACCCTTTCTTCTCCTTATAAAAAGGTTGGCTTGAAAAGAGATGTTAAGATGGTTTTTGAGTATATAAACCTGCTCGGATCTCTGGCTGTCTGACAAAAGCTCCCATAAAGATTCAGATTTTTCTCTACTTATTGGTTCTGGTAGTGACAGGCAGAATGAATGCCGACTTTTCTGGCTTTAATAAGAAGGGTAGTTGTATCCATACGTATTTCAAATGTGTGCAGAAGGTTGTATATAGAAGCTGACTAGTCAAACGTGTGGATTGATTTATTGATTCGTAGCTTGAATTCATCATTTGCTTGGTTTATGACAATAGACATGGACCCTTCAAGTATTTTCTTTTGCCAGTGGGACAAAGTTAAACTTTGTCAGTAGAGAGTACACAATGAAAGGGTTAACCCTCCCCCACCCCCTCCACCTGGTTTTGTAGAAGGCTAGTTTTATGAGTAATTAAGACTGTCAGACCTCCAAACAAAGGACCCATTCATAGAAGTCATAGGACCATAGAGGAGGAAGTTTGGTAAGGTCTCCTAGGTTTGAAACAAAGGAGAACTAACAGAACCTCAAGGATATGGCCTCAGCAACCCTAAGAAATGAGAAACGTTGACATAACAATACTAAGGAACTAGACGTTTCCAAGGTAAAATCAGGACACAAGCCAGGACCCTTACGTTTCCAAGGTAAAATTAGGACACAAGCCAGGACCCTTGTGTACCCTAGCAATAACCGCAACTTCTGCTTCTGTAAACTGCTTGCTTGCTAGTCATGCATAACAGGAGCTCACTAGGAGTGCAGGGCGCGACTCCCATTTGTATCGCCTGCTTAGGCAGTCGGGAGTTCGCCCCTGCGCAGGTTAATAAATCCCATCCTCACTTTCACCTGTCTCCGACTTGGTCATTTGTCTTGCGATCGGGATACAACAGTTTCTGTTTATCCTCTTGGCAGGGTCCTGCAGCAGGGGAGCCTTCTCCAGTGAGCAGGGCACCTGCACCCGGTTCCTGCCAGGCAGTGGCCAGCAGCACCCAGAGGACAGCTGCTTCCCCCAGCGTCCCCATGTTTAGGTGGTTCGGGTAAGAGTGCCTCCAGTGAGACACTTAACTTGTGGACACCTTTTTCCAGCACCGCAGAGAATGGTTGTGTGGTGTGGTGGAGGATCAAACTTATCTCTACCCTTTCAGGGTTGTCTAACCCACGGCCCACGGGCCACATGCAGCCCAGGATGGCTATGAATGCGGCCCAACACAAAGTCGTAAATTTACTTAAAACCTTTTTCTTGCTCATCAGTTTTCATTAGTGTTTGTGTATTAATGTGTGGCCCAAGATGATTCTTCTCCTAGTGTGGCCCAGATGCCAAAAGCTTGGACACCCCTTTATCTAGCTGTTCTAATATCAAATAGACATGAGACAGCTTAGCAAGACAAAAGAACCAAATTTAGTACTTACATATGTATGGGAACTCTGCACACAGGAGAGTCAGAGACCCCACGTGCAGGAGAGGATCAGAGACAGATAGGGAACGTGGGCCTGTAAGACATCTGAGCTGGGGGCGAGGTAAGATGACTTGGGGGTTTCAGAGTGCTGTTGAGAATGATAAATAGAGCAAACTTCTATTTAGTAAGTAGCAGTTTGCCCTGCTCTGTAGATAGGTCAAAAGATACTATCTCTGCTAATCTCTCTTTATGGGCAAGGGCCCTAGTTCAAGTTCTAGGTAGTTAAAGGGAGGGGCAGAAGTTTCTAATGAGCCTGAAGCTAAAATTGCCTTGAACTCAAAGCAATCTGCATACCAATGAGGCGCACTCTGGGTGGCTCATTCTGAAGTCCCACACTGGCAAGCTCTAGGTGGTGGATTTTCAGCCAGTTTCAAGGGTGTTGATGTCTCTGCCATTCAGTGAGCCACAACTGTGTCTCATCCCCAAGAACTGGCTTCGGCTCTGGAGTGGGGGTAGGGAACCGTTCCTTGTACATTCTATCCCAGTGTTTAGTGGGTAAATGCACTGAAACATGAGTATAAAAGGTAAAATTAAAATTCACCCTCGTATTAATTTTTTAGGGCTCTGATAACAAAATGCCATAGACTGGGTGGCTTAAACAACAGAAAAGTTTTTATTTTGCAGAGCTTTGGTGTACAGATGACTCTCCAACTGACTGAGTCCCCCAGCCAGGGGCCTAGGTTTTTTTTTTTCACAAAGGTAGTTGCAAAATACCATGTTATTATAGGAGATGAAAAAGAGTTTTTGACAGAGGGAGATCATTTTGGAAATGTATAGAACTGAGAATTTTATCATGTTTTGGGAAAACACTGTTGCAGAGTTTGAGAGAAAAATGATAGATTTTGGAATCTGATCCAGCAATGGCCAGGGAAACAGGAATACATGCCAGGAGAGTTGGCTTATTCTTGAAAGGAAATTTCAATAAAGATATGGATCAGTCCTTATACTTAGAATACTATCCCTTTTGATATCAGAAAATAAAAACACCTGTAGAATAAATTTACATATGGTTACATTTTCTGAATCTGCAGCCTGATGTTATTTGAGAATTTATAATTTTTCAATATTTTGATGCACATAATTCATGTAGCAACAGGAATAGATTTCTTAAAGCACAGTAGGTGATTTCTAATGGCAAATCAACCAGATTTCTAATGGCAATGTGGGTCAAACTGCTCCCCATCTCATGGAACTTTTCACCGTTTGCTCCTTTATCATTGAGCGTCAGTTCTTTACCTTTTATAACAGAAATCTTTATTGAAGGAAGTTTCCACATTTTGACTGTTGGTACTGTCAGTTCATTGGGAATTGCCCATTCAAGGTCATGGGCAAGACCAGCTCAGAGAAGCAGAGCCTGAGATAATAGCTATTTGAAATATTGAATGATTCCTCTTTTATTCTGGTCATTGATTTACACGTTTCTTTTAGAAACAGTTTTTCTTCATAATAGACAAATGAGGATGGTAGATTTAGCTGGAAAGGAAGGTTTTATATTTTCTTTGCCTAAGAGAGTGAATCTTGGTGCTTTCCTGATTTCAAACATGTAAACCCAGGCCATTGATGAATAAATACCAACAGCATCTACCTTGTTCCAACTTAATGACCCAGTAGTGTGCAGAGTTATAAATCTTGATCTCTGCATTCTTATTGTGCATGCAATCTCTCATCTAAGGCCCGCTTTGTTTGCCTATTGCTGCCTTCACACATCTGAGTGCCACACAGGCACAGGGTAAGTGAACATTTAACCAGCAGTTAGTTCAGCAGTTAGAGATGTCACCACAAGATGGTAGTGCAACTCTGCTCATTCGGAACATATAGAGGGTTCATTTTAGTGGATTCTGAATGAATAGGCTATGTCAGGAGCACAGTCTTTTTCTTATTGACTGGGTAGACGGTGTGAGAAATCACTATGATTGTTAGAGAAAAGAAGGGACAGCCTGATAACAGAAGTAGCTCTGTTGGTTGGAGATTGCAAATGTACAACTGATCTTAATTAGGAGAAGCAATGAAGGTATCCATTGGAGCTGTATTTATGTTCTTTTGGCTGCAGCTGGACTGTGAGTTGAGGAAACTGGGGAGACTATATTAGTGAATATTTTTTAGAAGTCAAGGAAGAGATTGACTTTATTCAGGTTTCCTCTAGTTACCATTGAAAAGGAGAAGTAAATTCTGGACTGTAATATTCTGGCAAATCTTTCTCTGACTCTTTTTTTCTGCATAAGGGTCAGCAAAGGAGAGTAAGTGGATCAGCATCCTTCTACCCTGAGTGTCCAGGAAGGAAGCACCTCTGTCATCACCTGTGCTTGTTCTGACCGCACCTCAAGCTACTTTGCATGGTATGAAAAAGAACCTGGAAAAGGTCCGAAGCTCATGGTAGATATGCATTCAACTAAGGACACAAACCAAAATGAAAGACTCACTGTGTTATTGAATAAGACGGCCAGACATTTCTCCCCACACATCGCAGCCACCCAACCTAGCAACTCAGCAGTCTCCTTCTGTGCAGCGAGTGCACGTTGCTTCTTAGCACGTGCAACCTGTTTGTGGAGCAGCTCCCTCTCCTTTGGGACAGACATTCAAGCATAGCACTTGTGGAATTGTTTGTCTGGAAGCGGAAACTAATGTGTTCTATGTTAAAACCATGTAATAAGAAGATTAGTTTCAAGATGACTGAGAAAGTGTTAGAACATTTTGTTAGATGATGGTTTCTTAATGGATTTTATTTTTCATTCTGCAATGTAAAGCTCTTTTACTTTATAGTTGAAATAGAATATTATATTAATTTCAGGTGTACAACATAGTGATTTGAGATTTACATATCGTACAAAGTGATCACCATGAGAAGACTAATAACTAACCATTTGTCACTGTACAGTTACTGCAATATTGTTGACTGTATTCTCTATGCTGTACATTAAAACCTCATGACTTATTTATTTTATAAGTTTGTACCTCTTAATCCCCTTCACCTTTTTTGCCCATTCAAGTTTTCCAACATAATTTATTGAAGACTTTTCCCCACTGTGTATTCTTGCCTCTTTTGTCACAGGTTTAATTGGTTATATAAGCATGAGTTCATCTCTGGGCTCTCCTGCTCCATTGATCTATGTTTTCTTTTTCTTTTTCTTTTTTTTAATCATTTTTATCATTAACATACTGTTTTCATTACTATAGCTTTCTAGTGTAGTTTTAAATTAGTGAGCGTGTGGTCTCCAACTTCAATTTCATTTATTTCTGCTCTGGTCTTCATTATTTTCTTCCTTCTACTAACTTGGGCTTTATTTATTTTTTCTTTTTCTAGTTCTTTTATGTGTAAGGTTAGATTATTTGAGATTTTTCTTATTTCTTGAGGTATGCCTGTATTGCTGTAAACTTCTTTCTCAGTACAACTTTTGCTCTGTACCGTAGATTATGTAACATTGTTTCCATTTTCATTCGTCTCAACATATTTTTTGATTTCCTCTTTGATTTCTTCATTGACCTATTGGTTGTTTAGTAGGATGTTGTTCAGCTTCCATGTGTATTTTTTTCTGGGTTTCCTATTATAATTGACTTCTAGTTTCATGCCATTTTGTTTGAAGATGCTTAATATGATTTCAATCTTCTTGAATTTATAGACTTGTTTTGTGACCTAACATGTTATCTATCCTGGTGAATGTTATATGCACCTAAAAAGAATGTGTATTCCACTGCTTTTGGTTGAAATGTTCTGTGTGTGTCTGTTAAGTCCATCTAGCCCTATGTGTCATATAAGGACAATGTTTCCTTGTTGATTTTGTCTGGATGATCTACCCATTGATGTAAGTGGAGTGTTTAATTGCTGTATTAGCATCAATCTCTCCCTTTATGTCTGTTAATATTTGCTGTATGTATTTTGTTGAGCCTATCATGGGTGTATAGGTGTTTACAAGTGTTATATCCTCTTTTTGGATTGACTCCATCATTATGTCACACCCTTGTATCTTGTTAGAGTCTTTGTTTTAAAAGTCTAATTTGTCTAAGTATTGCTACACTGGCTTTCTTTGCATTTCTTTTTGTAAGGGAAAGCTTCTTCCATCTATTCACTTTCAGTCAGTGTATGTCTTTTGATTGAAAGTGAGTCTTGTATAGGTAGCGCATGTGTGAGTTTTTTCTTTTTATTCATTCATCCACCCTGTGTTTTTAATGGAGTACTTAGTTTATTCACATTTAACATAATTATTGATAGGTACATATTTGTTGCCATTTTATAGTTTTCATGTTAGTTTTATAAGTGGTTGGTCTACTACCTTTACTGTATGTTTGTCTTTACTAGTGATATTTTTTCCTTTCATATATTTTCTTATTTCTAGCTTTGGTTTTTTCTTTTCTGCTTAAGGAATTCCCTTTAACATTTCTCATAATGCTAGTTTAGTGGTAATGAACTTCTTTAGCTTTTGCTTGTCTGGGAAACTCTATCTCTCCTTCAGTTCTGAATGATAACCTTGCTGGATAGAGTATTTTTGGGTGAAGGTTTTTTTCCTACTTCATGTTGAATATGTCGTGCCAATTCCTTCTGGTCTGCATAGTTTCTGCTGAAAAATCAGCTTATAGTCTTATGAGAGTTTCCTTATATGTAACAAGTTGTTTTTCTCTTTCTGGTTTTAAGATTCTCTATCTTTTGACATTTTAATTATAATGTGTTTTGATGTGAGTTTCTGGGTTCATCTTGTTTGGGCTCTTTGTGCTTGCTGGACTTAGATATCTGTTTCTTTCATCAGATTAGGGAAGTTTTCAGCCATTATTTGTTCAAACAGGTTTTTGTCCTTTTCTCTCTTTCTCTCTTCTCCTTCTGGGACCCTTGTGATGCAAATGTTCATACACTTGTTGCTGTCCAGAGGTCCCTTATACTATCCTCATTATTTTAAATTCTTTTTTCTTTTGCTCTTCCAATTGGGTGCTTTCTAATATTTTGTCTTCCTGATCATTGAGCCATTCTTCTCTTCTTCTCATTCTTCTTGTTTCCTTATCTTCTGTTAATTCCTATTAGCGTATTTTTCATTTCAGTTGTTGTATTCCTTAGTTCCGATAGGTTCTTTTTAAAAATTTTTATCTCTTCATTAAAGTTCTCACTGAATTTATTCACTTTTCTGCAGAGTTTGGTGAGCATTTTTATTACTTTGAACACTTTATCTAGTAGATGACTTACCTCCATTTGGTAATTCTTTTTCTGGGGTTTTGTCTTTGTTTTCTTTGTTCAGAAAAGGTGGCATTATTTAGAAAGTGTAATTTAGTGTCTAGTGGTGTAATTCTTCCCTTGTCACCAGAGCAAGGTGTTCCAGATGTGTTCCCTGTGTGAACTAGTGTAACCTCCTCTTGTGCTAAGGATGCACTGACTGGTAAAGCTGGACCCTGGCCTGGATGGCTGTGAAACCTGCCACAATTGTTGCAGGGACACTGGTGTGCAGGGCAGCCCCCTGTGTGACTGACTTGTGGGTTTGACTACAACTGCTGATAGTGCACTGGCATGCAGGACAGGCCTCCGATGAGGCTGGCTATGAGGTCCAGCCTTGACTGTGTATTGTTGTCAACTGAGGCCACCCAGTGACTCTTTCAGGGCAGTAGCTGCTTTGGAGGGGTGCCAGCCTGGGTGGGTCCTCAGGAAAATGACATGGTGATGTGAACACTGTTAGCAAGGTTAATGGAGAGTGTCAGAAATGGTGCCTACCAGTCTTAGACCAGCTAGGTGGAAGGAGAGTAAAGAAAGGGGGAAAATGGTGCCCACCAGTACTTCTGTCCCTGGATAAAGTTCCAGCAGATCCCTGCCCTTCCAACACATGGCTTAAAATTAGTCAACGTATCACCTTCACACATGACTGAGGTGCTTTTCAAATTGCTGCCTCTGCACTGGAACTAAGAAAGAGTGTAATCTTTGTTTCCTAGAACTCTTTGGCTCTCCCAGACATAAGCCCTATTGGTTTTCAAAGCCAGATGTTACGAAGCCTCCTCTTTATGGTGCAGGTCCCTCTAGGCTGGGGCTCAGACTCGCTCCTTGCTCTTCAGGAGTAACACCATGCTTGTCATATCCCTTCCATTTGTAGGTCATTGCACAATGAGTAGGGGGTGGGGTGGGTCCTGACTAGACTGAATCTCAATGTGGCTTTTTCTTTATATTTGCAATGTAGAAAATCTGTTCTGCTAGTCTTCAGGACGTTCTCAGAGATATCTGTTCTATATGTAGCTGTAGTCTTGATGTCAATAAGAAAAGGTGAGATGAGGATCTTTCTAATCCACCATCTTGAACTTGAAGCCAGGAGCATTGCTCTTGATGCCAGTTTAGTTTGTTCATGAAATGCTGTTTATTGCGGTTGGTGCACTGTTTCCACAACAACCTTAACAGATTCTTGAAGGGAGTTAGTGATATTTTATCTTGAAATTCAGGCTTTAAAGAAGACTTTATATTTGTTATTCAGATTCTCTCATATAAACAAATCTGAGTAACAATATTACATGCCTAAATACAGATGAGATTTTAACTCTTGGGTTTCAAAAATTGCATGCTATTTTTTGCTGACTATAAAACATCACATGCTAAATATAGAAAATAGGTAAAATATAAATATTTAAAATTGATAATTCTGCATGCTGATAATTTATTGCTGATATTTGGTGTACCATCTTCATTAAATTATAGCATAATTAAGATTCTGATTTTTGAACTTAATATTGTGTTCCCAATTTTGTTTTCTCCTCTAACATCTGCATTTTATTATATTTTGCCATGTATAATGAGCACTTTTTTGTCCAAATTTTTGAGGGAAAAATAAGATGCACATTATATATGGGTAGTACTAATTCTGTGTCTATAAAACGTTTTTAATTCTTTTAATTATTTGTTACATAAATTTCTTGTACCATAATGTTCAAAAATAAATGCTAAAATTCCTTTATATTACAAAAAGGTATCAAAATATAAATAAATAAAAATTAAAATAAAGCACTAAAATGAAAGATTCTTTTTTCCTGAAGATTTGGGCCAAAAATGTGGGTGTGCATTATACATGACAAAATACAGTAATAGCTCTGTGAGAGATTTTTCATAAGCCACAATTATATTTGTATTTTCTTCTTTTTTATACTCATATATCTGTGATAAAATTTGTCAGCTCTTGTATGTGCTCTGATCAATTTCTAGTTGAGCAAATGTGACTTGTGTTTTCTTTTAGAGTCTAGTGATGTATATCATATTTGTGTGTTTGAGAAAAAGTAACATATGCAGTGATTTATTTAAGAATGTGAGTTTAGGATTAGACTCACGAAACTATTCTTCTTTTTCAAAATTTTGTTAGTTTACTCTTAGAATTTAGAAGAGAGAGTTGTGTCTTATAATCCACAGGTGGCAAACGTAAGGCCTGTGGGCTGAGTCCGGCCCTCCACCTTGTTTTATCCAGCCCAGCGCTTTGTTTCTACCTGGCTGCTGAGCTCCTTGCTCCTAGTTAAGGAGTAGTTACATTTACACAGTCCTAACATTACATTCAGCCCTTTGAAGGCGACCGCAAAGCTGATGTGGTCCCTGGTGAAAATGAGTTTGACACCCCTGTAAATCATGCCTACCTAGCACAAACTTTTTTACACAGTTTATAGTCATTAGATGTTTAATTAAGAAAGAAGGAAAAGGTGAATTTTGTTATATATAATCGAAATTTTAATTTAACTTTTGAGATGCACTTACATTTATAAATTGTCTTCTGAAGAACAAACTCCTGAGGATGTATATTTATTTATTGGAGAAATATTTCTTTTTATTTATGTCATTCTCAGTAAAGCTCCATTTTTAATGATAACTAAATTTATTCCTAGATGTTTAATTTTCATTGTTATATTTATGTTTGAAATTATTCTTTCTGGGGCATGTGGGAAATTTTTTGTCATGCCCTTCTCAAGTCTTATTAATGGATTACATAAGGCATTTGGATTAATGTTTATTTCAGAGATAGCTTGTTACTAATTTCCCTGCCTCATCTTTACGGTTTGACTGAATTAAACATTACTTCCATGTTTCCTTTAAAACAGGTAATTCTTCTAGTATTGTATATAAATGAAAGAAACCTTTGCATAAATAATTAATTCTCTAAATCTCTCACCACTGATCAAGGGTAGGTTATTTTCCTTTTTTAAAAAATTACTTTATTGTTGTTCAATTACAGTTGTCTGCATTTCCCCCACTCCACTCCCCCCACCCCAGCCAATCCCACAAGGGTGGGTTATTTTCAAGATCTCTCATATTCTTTCTAAGGATAGATGTAGTTGGCAACTGGTATGGTGAGAGGATCCCTCTTGACTGAGTTATGGTTGTGGGCTATTAGCTAACTCTTGTTTTTATAGGGAAGGTCATTAGATTAAATTAGATTTAAAACATCCGAACAAGAATGGTCAGTATTCTTTCTCAAAGGCTTTCATTATTTCCCTCTCTATAACCACTGACTTCTGTCTAGTAGAAGCAAATTGACTCTTTTGTTCCTCTTTCTCCAACTCTGATAACAGAATGAGAAGGAAGCATGGCTTATATTTTATTGGTTTATTCTCCTCAAAACCAAGTAGAAGAGAGAGAGGGTGTGATTACTGTGGGCTTAACTGCTTTATCATACTTGGATGAGAATTTATTCAATGGAAGAAAATAACGCTCTAGCCAGAATGTGCAGAGTCAGTGTATACTTCATAATTGGGCACATTCACACTTTAAAACTTCATCACAGTTTGTGTATTTTTGTTTCCTACTGTCTCTAGAAAATTTACCACAAACTTGGTGGCTTAAAACAACAGATTTTTTTCTGTCATGGTTCTAGATGCCAGAAGTTGAAATTATCTTCAGTGAGCGGAAATCAGTTTTTCAGCACGGCGGCACCTACTCTAGAGGCTGTGGGGAAAATTTGATCCTTAACTCTCCCAAATGTAGTGGGTGCAGACACTTCTTGGCTTGTGAATTAATTCATTACTCCAATCCCTGCTTCCATGGTCTCACTGGCTTCTCCTGTCATCAAATCTCCCTCTGTCTCTGAAAATATACATGTGATTGCATTTAGGCTGTTATAATCCAGAATTATCTTCCTGTCTCAGGATCCTTAATTATATCTTCAAAAGGTTTTTTTTTGTTGTTGTTGTTTGTTGCTGTTGTTTGTGTGCGTGTGTGTGTGTGTGTGTGTGTGTGTGTGTGTATGCTTTCCATATAAGGCAACATTCACAGATTCCAGAGATTATGACCTAACTTTTTAAGCCATATTTTGCTTATCACAGTTGGCATGGCTGGTGCTGTTCTTTTCCAAGCTGAGAAAATAAAATATATATTGGCCAGAGTCCAGTCATGAATATAGAAACCATATCAATTGCTTTATTGTATTTTCTCAGTGTTTTGAATTTTTATTTAAAAAATTCAAATGAAGTATTTTTAAGTATTTAAAATACTTAAGTATTTTTTCTTGATTATGCTAGTATAGTTTTTTCAGTCCCCTCCCCACCCTGCCCCTTCAGCCCTCCAGCATTCTGCCCCCCTTAGTTAATGTCCATCGGTTGTACATACAAGTTCTTTGAGTCCTCTGTTTCCTACACCATTTTTATCACTTCCTGTCTATTTTATTCCTACTAATTATGCTTCTTTTTCCCTGTACCTTCCGCCCAACCCTCCCTTCCCTCTCCGCACTGAAATCCCTCCATGTGATATCATTTCTCTGATTCTGTTCCTGTTCTCTGATTGTTTGCTTTTTTTATTTTCGTTGTTTTTCTTTTCTTTTAGGTTCATTTGTTGATAGTTATGAGTTTGTTGTCATTTTAGTGTTCATATTTTTTATCTTCTTTTTCTTAGATAAGTACCTTTAACATTTCATATAATAAGGGCTTGGTGATGATGAACTCCTTTAACTTGATCTTATCTGGGAAGCACTTTATCTGTCCTTCCATTCTAAATCAAAGCTTTGTTGGATAGAGTAATCTTGGATGTAGGTCCTTGCCTTTCATGGCTTCAAATACTTTTTTCCAGCCCCTTCTTACCTGCAAGGTTTCTTTTGAGAAATCAGCTGATAGTCTTATGGGAACTCCTTTGTAAGTAACTGTCTCCTTTCCTCTTGCTACTTTTAGGATTTTCTCTTTATCTTTAATCCTGGGTAACTTAATTACTATGTGTCTTGGTATGTTCCTGCTTGGAGCCAATTTCTTTGGGACTCTCTGGGCTTCCTGGACTTCCTGGAAGTTTATTTCCTTTGCCAAACTGGGGAAGTTTTCCTTCATTATTTGTTCAAATAAGTTTTCAATTTCTTGCTCTTTCTCTTCTTCTTCTGGCAGCCCTATGATTTGGATGTTCGAAAATTAAACTTGTCCCAGAGCTTTCTCAGTCTCTTCTCATTTTTTTGAATTCCTTTTTCTTCATTCTGTTATGGTTGAATGTTTACTTCTTCATTTTGTTTCAAATCCTTGGTTTGACTCCCAGTTTCTTTCCTTTACTTTTGGATCCCTGTATATTTTCCTTTATTTCACTTTGTGTAGCCTTCATTTCTTCCTTCATTTTGCAACCAAGCTCAATCATTTCTGTGAGCATCCTGAGTACTGTGTTTTGAACTCAGATAGTTTGGTTATCTCCTCGTCGCTTAGTTTTTTTTTTTAATGAAGTTTTGATTTGTTCTTTCATTTGGGCCATATTTCTTTGTCTTGGTGCACCTGTTATGTTGTAAGGAGTGGAGCCTTAGGTATTCACCAGGGTGGGGCAACCCTCTTTGCTGGGTTGTGGTGCTATCTGTGGGGGAGGGGGTCAGAGAGGGAGCAATGCCTCTTGCTGGCTCTGCTCTAGCCCTACTTTCTGTCACTTCCCTCACCTTCCACAAGTGGACTGTGGCCTTTCAGATGCTGATTTGCAGATAGGTGGGTTTGTGTACATTCTAGGACTCTGTGGGCCTATCCCATGGACTCTCCTGTGATCCTGACAGTTTCTCCCACTGCCACAACTCCTGCATATTTTTATACTCAGAGGTTTTGAGCTTTTAGTTTCCCACACTGAAACCCTGGGTTCCGCTGTTTGTCTTGCTTCGCAGTGGTTCTTCCCAGCTTATTGGCCCACGAATGTGGGGCCAACTGGTCCACCAGCCACCTCCTCGGCTGTGCGTCCTCTCCGTCTCTGCTACCCATCTCCCGCACCTCCTACCAGTCTGAATGAATGTTTCTTTAACTCCTTGGTTGTCGGACTTCCATAAAGTTTGAATATCTGGCAGTTCCGGTTGTTCTTTGCTTTTAAATTTGTTGTTGTCCTTCTTTTGGTTGTGCAAGGAAGTGAAGCATTTCTACGTATGTCTCCATCATGGCTAGAACTCCTGGGCTACTTTCTCCAAATCCTTAGCATATCAGTACATGAGCAGATCCACTAGTCTTTATTTTTTATTGTATTTTTTCCATTACCATTTATCCCCCTTATGCCCTCTTCCACCTCCACCCACCCCTCTCCTCCAATGTTTGGTGTTTTTACAGAGTTATAGTTTATAACAGAGAGCAGGACAGTTTGCACTGTGCATGGTACAAGCAAATTCAATGGAGATTTTGGTGCAAGATCTGAAGATACATCAACCAATTTAGCTGAGGCTATGGTTATTCTGAGACAAGGATAATAAGCTTTGGCTAGTGTATCAAGAGACAGGCAACAATAGCCAATGACCTGTGTTGTTTGCCATATAGTTGAGTAATATCCCCAGAGATGGCCATAATTTTAATATACATACACACAGAGAGTATTATTACAATCAATGATCTTATGATCAGCTGTCTTATGGAAGTATAAAGCATCACCAAGAATATATTCTCTTCAGAACTGGGCATACAGAATATAGATACTTACTAAAGCTCTGTTAGGGTCACCATTGAGATAATGGGAAAAATATAAGTTCAAAGACTTAATAACCTAATGACCAAACTCCAGTGTCCATTCTAGCCATTTTGAACAGAGTAAGCTGTTAAAATTAAATAGAGAAGAGAAGAGGATCTCTGTGACAAAACTTCAATCCTGAAGGGTTCCATTCTAAACTCTTTCAGCAAAGAATGCTTAGATTTTCCTGCTTTTAGTCCCAGATAAGCAACAGAACAGACAGTGATAGTAAGAAGGAATATTGCTATAACAGCATACAGCTCAAAAGAGTTACAGAAATTAGCCCAGACAGCATTGCCTTCTGATCATAAAGTGATTTATTTCACCTGAGGTGAAACAACAGCATATGTAAGTGTGAGCATACATGATTATTACATCTTATGTTGTTTCCATAATCTATCACATGTAGTATTTTAAATAAGTACCAACAGCCATTTCCATCACAGATGCAATGAATGAACATAGCAACTGGTGAGTCATCAGTCTTCCTTTCAATACAAAACTGTACTGTGTTTATCTTCAGATGTAATTTTTATCATTTAAGAGTTGATTAATGCAAAAGGAAGTTTGGGTTGGGTGAGACTCTCAGCTGGTACACACAGAAGGCTGACGTGACCCGCAGCAACCGGCTGCACCAGGAAACCCTGTTTCCTGTTCTGGGGCAGCAGCAGCACACAGTCCAGCATTTCTTCTCTTCCTGTCAGAGTCACCCCACCTTGCAGGGCCCTGCTACTGAAGAAGCACAAGGTGTTTTTCACCTGTTGGAAGAAGTTGAAAATGCTGCTCTCCAGCCTTCTGAAGGTGGTCCTGGCTTCAATGTGGCTAGGTAGGCATGCCCCAGTGGGAATGGGTCTCCTCTGCGACCTAAGGACTGGGGGTCCAGGCAGTATTTTATAAGTTTCCTTGGAAGGAGACATACCAGTATTTGGAAAAAGAATTTTTTCCCATATCACTTACCCCCAAACCTTCTGATTTTTTCCTCTTCAGGATCCAGTATTGCTCAGAAGGTAACTCAGGACCAACCAGCAATGTCAGTGCAGGAGAAGGAGGCTGTGACCCTGGACTGCACATATGACACCAGTGCTACAAGTTACAGCCTCTTCTGGTACAAGCAGCTGAGCAGTGGGGCGATGATCTTCCTTATTCGTCAGGACTCCTATAAGCAGAAAAATGCCACAGAAGGTCGCTACTCACTGAATTTTCAGCAAGTAAGCCGTTCCATCAACCTCGTCATCTCACCTTCACAGCTGGAGGACTCTGCAGTGTATTTCTGTGCCCTGGGTGATCCCACAGTGAGGGGTGTGTAGGAAGGAGGTGAACCAAAACCCCGGGGCTCTGCTTGATGCATCCACCTGCTGAAGGGACCAAGGCTGGGAATTGTCAACACTGTCAGGAAGTGGCCAGGGCTGTGGTAGCACAGGTGTGGGAGGGTTTGGGGGAAAACACTCTATGAAAATACCTCTCTAGGTCCATAGACCATGTGTAAAGTTATCAGTCATCAAATACATCCGTATCCTTAAACACTTGGGTTGAAAATGTTTATTGAAGTTAAAGAATAGCCACAATATTTGCAATGAAGACATATAGAGGGCCCAGAGACATATGAAAGGATGCTCTGATGCTCACTAGCCATCAGAGAAATGCAAATTAAAACCACAATGAGATACCACTTCATACTGGTGAGAATGACCATCATAAACCAATCAACAAATAACAAGTGCTGGGGAGGTTGTGGAGAAAAGGGAACCCTAGTACACTATTGGTGGGAATGCAGTCTGGTGCAGCCGGTGTGGAAAAGAGTTTGGAATTTCCTTAGAAAACTAAAAATGGAATTGCTATTTGACCCAGCAATTCCACTGCTGGGATAATACCCCAAGGATTCTGAAATACCAATTCAAAAGAACTTATGCACCCCAATCAATGTTCATAGAAGCACAATTTACAATAGCCAAGTGTTGGAAGAAACCTAAGTGCCCATCAGTAAATGGGTGGATCAAAACACCATGGTGCATTCACACAATGGAATATTACACAACAGAAAGAAAGAGGGAGCTCCTACCCTTCCTGACAGCATGGATGGAACTGGAGAGCATTACTGCTAAGTGAAGTAAGCCAGGTGGTGAAAGATAGATACCATAAGATCTGGCTTATAAGTGGACCCTAAATCAACAAAACCAACAAGCAAGCAAAATATAACCAGAGAAATTGAAATAAAGAACAAACTGACAGTAACCAGAGGGGAGGCAAGAGGGGAATAATGGGGGAGAAAGGGGGAAGGGTCATCAAGGAACATGTATAAAGGACACATTGACAAAGCCTAAGTGGGGTAGGATCAAGGGTGGGAAGTAGGGATGGCTGGGGAGGGGGGAGTGGTGAGGTGAAAATGGAGACAATTGTACTTGAACAATAAAAAAAAAGGAAAAAAATTAAAAAATTCCAACGAAATAAAACAAAAAGAAAAAAATAGTCACAATAAACAACTTACCATTTTGTGAGAGACTGAGATAGAAGAATTGACTAAGGAAATTCAGAAACATCTGAGTTTAAACCAGTAAAAATGTGTGAATTTTATTTCCAGATCATTTTGCTTAGTAAATATTTATAGGGTATATAGGGGAAGAAAAATTCTCCTTCACCCTCTTTGGGTCACTGGCTGAGGTAAAGTGACATAAAACAGAATAACAGGGGAAAAGCATATATTTTATTGAGTTTTCATTTTCAGATGGAAGCCCTCACAAGAAAATGAAGATGTGAAGATGTGACCAGGGCAGGAAGCTTTTAAAACTTTTCAATTAAAAAAAAATTCCCAACAAATTTGTGTAGGATTGACAAGACCAATGTGTGTGAACTAATGTAAGTCTGACTAAGGCTCAATAGTCCTTTTCTTCCTTAACTGGTAAGATAAAGGTTAGTTTAACAAGCTTTGTAGGTTCTTCTTGTGTGTCTCTGGGCTGTTGCAGCTCTCTACAAAAAAAGAATTTATTTTCTGTGTTTAGGCAGAAAAGTAGGATCTTTTTTGTGTGCTTTCTATTTCCTTTTTTCTTTTTTTCATTGTTGTTCAAGTACAGTTGTGAGCCTTCCCCCCCACCATGCCCTCCCACCCCAGCCATCCCCACCTCCCTCTCCTGATTCCATCCCCACCCTTGGTTTTATCCCTGTGTCCTTTATAGTTGTTCCTGAAAACCCTTCCCACTTTCCACCCCTTCATTATCCCCTCCCACCTCCCCTCTGGTTACCATCAGTTTGTTCTTAATTTCAATGTCTCTGGTTATATTTTGCTTGCTTGTTTGTTTTGTTGATTAGGTTATGCTTAAAAGTGAGATCATTTGGTATTTGTCTGCAGCCATACCACGCTGAATGCACCCAATCTCGTCTGTCAGTTTGTTTTTAATTTCAATGTCTCTGGTTCTGTTCCCTTTTTTATACTTCTTTAAAAATTTTTCAATTATAGTTAGCATTCAATATCATTTTCTATTAATTTTGGGTATACAGCATTGTGTAGACAATCATATCCTTTATAAAGTGATTCCCCTGATATTTCCAGTATCCCCTGGGTATGCTACATAGTTATTACAATATTATTGACTGTATTCCCTATGCTTACTTTACATTTCTATGACTTTTTGTAACCACCAATATGTATTTTTAAAGATCATGCTATTACAGATGTCCCAATTTTTTCTCCCTTTGCCCCCTCTGCCCAGTTTGCCACTTGGCTCCAGCAATCACCACCCCACCCCTGCCACCCCCACACCCTTTAGTTCATGTCCATGGGCTGTAAATATAAGTTGTTTGGCTTCTCCATTGCCTACACTGTTCTTAACATGCCCCTGTCTATTTTGTACTTACCAATTATGTTTCTAAATCCCTATACCTTTTCCCTCATTCTGTCCCTTCTCTTTCCAGCTGATAACCCTCCAAATGATCTCCACATCTACGATTCTATTCCCGTTCTAGATGTTTGCTTAGTTTTTTTTTTTTTTTTTAGATTCAGTTGTTGATCATCATGAGCTTGTTGTCATTTTAATATTCATAGTTTTGATCTTCTTCTTTTTCCTAAGTAAGTCCCTTGGTGATGATGAGCTTTTTTAGTTTTACTTTGTTTAGGAAGCATTTTATCTGTCCTTCAATTCTAAATGAAAGCTTTGTTAGATAATTTTGGTTGTCGGTCCTTGCTTTTCATCACTTTGTATAGTTCTTGCCTGTCCCTTCTTGCCTGTAAAGTTTCTTTTGAGAAATCAGCTGATGGTCTTATGGAAACTCCTTTGTAGGTAATTTTCTGCCCTTTTCTTGCTGCTTTTGATTTTCTCTTTGTCTCTAATCTTTTGCATTTTAATTATGCTGTGTCTTAGTGTGGATTTTTTTGGGTCCATCTTGTTTGGGACTCTGTGCTTCCTGGACTTGTATGTCTTTTTCCTTTGTCAAATTAAGAAAGTTTTCTTTCATTATTTTTTCAAATAAGTTTTCAATTTCTGCTGTTCCTCTTCTCCTTCTGGCATCTCTATGAGTTATTTGTTGGCCTTTTTGGAGTTTTCCCAGAGTCTTCTTGAACTCTGTTCATTTTTAAAAATTCTTGTTTCTTCGTTTAGTTCTGGTTGAATGTTTATTTCTTCCTTATGTTCTAATTCATTGATTTGAATCCTGGCTTCCTTCCCTTCACTGTTGGTTCCCTGTGGATTTTTCTTTATTTCCCTTAGTAGAGTCTTCATTTCTTTCCTTATGCTTTTGCTGTATTCTGTGAGATCTTTGAGCATTCTGACTACCAATGTTTTTAACTCTGCATCTGATAGGTTGGCTATCTCCATATCACTGAGTTCTTTTTTGGGGGGGGGTTCTATTCTCTTCCTTCATTTGGGCCATATTTCTGTGTCTCCTGATTTTGGCAGCCTCCCTGTGTCTGTGTACTAGGTAGGGACAATTTGATCCCATTTTAGCACCTGTTAAGTTGTATGAGACAGAGCCTTGTGTACTTGCCAGCGTGGGGCAACTATGGCTTTGTGTGTGAGGGAGGGGTTGGAGAAAAAACAATGCTGCTTCTGGCTCACTTCTGGGGACTTGTACGGCCCATGCCTCTTTCCAGTCACTTCATCCACTTCTCCTATGTGACTGGCACCCTTCCAGATGCTGTCCTGGTTGTGGTTCCCAGGGTGAGTGGGTTTGCCTGTACTGGCAGTTTCTTCCACTGCCCCAACCCCTACTGGGTTTACAGCCAGAAGTTATATGGCTTTATTTTTCCCTGGTCTGGTCTGGGGCTGGGCTGGCTCACTCACAGGGGGTCCCCCGATTTTTATCCACCATACATGAATGTGAGGCTGCCCATTCCACCAGCTTTTGCAACCTCGCTGCCTCTCCACCTCTCCGTCTCCAGCTCACTGCTGCCACACCAAGTCCTCTCTGCCCATCTTCCCATTTCTGCCTCTATTACCTATCTGGATAAATATAGCTTCTTTTAATCCTTGGTTGTCAGACTTCTGTACAGCTCTGGGTGTTTTTCCGGCAGTTCTGCTTGTTTTTTCTTTTTTAAGTGAGTTGTATTCATTCTTATGGTTGTGCAGTGAAGTGAGGCCTGTCTACTTATGCCTCCATCTTGACCAGAAGCCCCAAGCTTATATTTCTGAATCCCTTCACCTCCCTGCCCTCCAGCCCTTCAACCCCCATTCTATCTGGCAATCCTCAATTTGGTCTCTGTATGTATGAGTCTGTATCTGTCATCTGGTATTTTCTTTTTCTGTCTGAATTATATCACTTAGATAAATAACCTCTAGATCCATTCATATTGTCACAAATGTTAAGGTTTTTTTCTATTTTTATGGCTGAGTAATATTTCATTGTATTTATGTATGACCTCTTTTACATCCATTATCTTTTGATGGACACTTAGGTTGCTTCAATATCTTGGCTATTGTAAATAATGCTGCAGTGAACATAGAGGTGAATATACTTTTTGAATTAATGTTTTGGGTTTCTTCAAATAAATACCCAGAGGTGGAATTGTTGGGTCATAAGGTAGTTCCATTTTTAATTTTTTTTTAGGAATCTCTGCAGTGGCTGCACCAATTTGCAGTTCCATCAACAATGCACGAGTCTCCCTTTTCTCCACATCCTTGCTAACACTTGTTTGTGGGTTTATTGATGATAGCCATTCTGACAGTTGTGAGGTGATATATCATTGTGGTTACAATTTGCATTTCTTTCACGATCAGTGATGTTGAACATCTTTTCATGTATCTATTGGTCATCTGTATGTGTCTTTGGCGAAATGCTTATTCAGGTCCTCTGCCAGTTTTTCAATTGGATTTCTTTTTTTGGTATTGAGCTGTATGAGTTCTTTATAAATTTTTGATATTAAGTCCTTATTTTTTACATTTATACACATATACATTTAATTGGGATTAATTTAATATAGTTAGGACACTGTAGGTCCTTGAATAGCATCATTTCATTCAGTGTTGTTTCACTATGACATTGAGGAGATGCCATAGGAACTTAACTCTTGTTTATATCAATTAGCCGATAGTAAAATTGGTTTCATTGCATGTTGTTTTGCTTAAAGTCACAGCACCTATCAACAACATTAAGTGAGGGCTTATTATATATATAAATTTATTATAAGGAATTGGGTCACATGATTATAGAGGCTTCACGGTGGACTGGTGATGTGGGAGACCTAGGGAGAGCCGATGTTCCAGTTTAAAGGCTGTCAGGCATTACGAGTCAATGTTTTCCCAACACCCTTTATTGAATAGACTGTCTTTTTCCCACTGTATATTCTTGCCTCCTTGTCATAGGTTAATTGGTCATTTAGGTGTGGGTTTATTTCTGGGCTCTCTATTCTATTCCATTGATTGTATTTTTATGACAGTACTATGCTATTTTGATTACTATAGTCTTGAAGTATAGTTTGGTATCAGATAGCATGATACCACCAACTTTGTTCTTTTTTCTTTAGATTGCTGTGGCTATTCATGTTCTTCATGTTCTTTTATGGTTTCATGTAACTTAGGATATTTTATTCTGGTTCTTTGAAAAAATGACATTGAGTCCCAGAATTTTGTTGGAGTATGGTACTGTAGTCTTGTTGTGTAGTCTGGTTGTGGGTTTGAATCCTGGTCGGGGCACATGGTTAGGTTGTGGGTTCAGTCCTGGTCAGGGTGCATATGAGAGGCAGCCAGTCTTTGCTTCTCTCTCACATAAATGTTTCCCTCTCCATCTCCATCCATTCCCATCTCTCTAAAATCAGTAAGTGTGTCCTCTGGTGAGGATGAAGAAATGGCATTGGCATTTTTAAAATGTATTGTATTTATTATGCTATCACAATCGACCCATTTCCCCTGCTTCACTCTCCTCCACCCTGCACACCCCCTCCCACTCACATTGCCTCCCTTTAGTTCATGTCCATGTGTCATACTTATAAGTTCTTTGGCTTCTACCTTTCTCATACTATTCTTGCCCTCCCCCTGTCTATTTTCTACCCACCATCTATGATACTTAGATGCTGTACCTTTTCCATCTCCCACTCCCACTCCCCTGTTGATAACCCTCCATATGATCTCCATTTCTGTGGCTCTGTTCCTGTGCTAGTTGTTTGCTTAGTTTGTTTTTGTTTTAGGTGTGGTTGTTAATAATTGTGAATTTGCTGTCATTTTACTGTACATATTTTTTTATCTTCTTTTTCATAGATAAATCCCTTTAACATTTCATACAATAAGGGCTTGGTGATGATGAACTCCTTTAACTTGACCTTATCCGAGAAGCATTTTATCTGCCCTTCCATTCTAAATGAAAGCTTTGCTGGATAGAACAATCTTGGATGTAAGTCCTTGCCTTTCGTGACTTGGAATACTTTTTTCCAGCCCCTTTTTGCCTGTAAGGTGTCTTTTGAGAAATCAGCTGACAGTCTGATGTGAACTCCTTTGTAGGTAACTGTCTCCCTTTCTCTTGCTGCTTTTAAGATTCTCTCCTTATTTTTAATCTTGGCTAATGTAATTATGATGTGCCTTGGTGTGTTTCTTCTTGGGTCCAACTTCTTTGGGACTCTCTGAGCTTCCTGGACCTCCTGGAAGTCTATTTCTTTTGCCGGGTTGGGGAAGTTCTCCTTTATTATTTGTTCAAATAAGTTTTCAATTTCTTGCTCTTCCTCTACTCCTTCTGGCACCTCTATGATTCAGATGTTGGAATGTTTAAAGAAGTCCTACAGGTTCCTAAGCCTCTCCTTTTTTTGAATTCTTGTTTCTTCATTCTTTTCTGATTGGATCTTTCTTTCTTCCTTCTGGTCCACACTGTTTATCTGAGTCCCAATTTCCTTCCAATCACTGTTGGTTCCCTGTACATTTTCCTTTGTTTCACTTAGCGTAGACTTCATTTTTTCATCTAATTTGTGACCAAATTCAACCAATTCTGTGAGCACCCTGATCACCAGTGCTTCGAACTGTGCATCTGATAGGTTGGCTACCTCTTTGTTGCTTAGTTGTATTATTTCTGGAGGTTTGATCTGTTCTTTCGTTTGGGCCATTTTTTTTTTTTTTTGTCTTGACATGCCTGTTATGTAGTGAGGGGCAGAGCCTTAGGTGTTCACCAGGGCAGGGTAACCCCCATCGCTGGGTCGTGATGCTGTATGTGGGGAAGGGGTGTGAGAGGGAACAATGGGGCTTGCTCTACTCTCTGCTGGATTCCAGTCACTTCTGCCACTTCCTAGAAGCAAATTGGGTCCTTCTGGTGCTGATTCCTGTGTGGGTGGGTTTGTGTATGTTCTAGGACCCTGTGGGTCTCTCCAACAAACTTTCCTGTGAGGCCGGGAATTCCCGCTTCCCCTTTGTTTCACCCGGTTTATCTGCGTGTGAATATGTGACCCCCCCCAATCCACTAGCTGCAGTCTTGCCAAGAGTCCTTTTCACCCTGGCTGCCTGACTCTGCCTCTTCTACCAGTCTGGATAAAGGTTTCTTCTTTAACTCCTTGGCTGTTGGACTTCCATACAGTTTGATTTTCTGTAAGTTCCAATTGTTTTTTGTTTTTAAATTGTTGTTGTCCTTCTTTTGGTTGTGCGAGGAGGCACAGTGTGTCTACCTACACCTCCATCTTGGCTGGAAGTTTGCCACTGGTATTTTGATAGGGATGGCATTCAATCTATAGATCACTTTGGACATTTTAATAATGTTAATTCTTCTTATCATGAGCACTATATATGCCTGAATTTATTTATATCTTTTAAAAAAATATTGTTGTTCAGTTACAGTTGTCTAGTCTTTTTCCCCATTGCTCATTTGTTTGTTTTGTTAACTAGGTCCCACTTTTACATGAGGTCATATGGGTTTTGTCTGTCACCATCTGGCTTATTTCACTTAGCATAATGCTCTCCAGTTCCATCCATGCTGTTGCAAAGGGTAGGAGCTCCTTCTTTCTTTCTGCTGCATAGTATTCCACTGTGTAAATGTACCACAGTTTTTCGATCCTTTCATTTACTTATGGGCAGCTTTCTTCAATGTTTTACAAATTTTTGAGTACAGATCTTTTACTACTTTGGTCAAATTTATTACTATGCATTTTGTTCATATTTTTAATGCAGTTGTAAACAGAATTGATTTCTCTTTCAGATAGCTTGTGTTTAGTGTATAAAAATGCAACCAGTTTCTTATTAGTAATTTTGTATCCTTGTATATTACTGAATTCATTTAGAGTCCTAGTAGATTTTTAGTGGAATCTTTGGGGTTCTTTCTATACATTATTTATGTATAGGGACCTACAGCTAAGACTGCCCCACATAGCAAAGCTATTATTTAGAACTGAATGGCAAATAAAGAGCTTGTCAGAGAAGAAAAAACTAAGAGTTCATCATTACCAAACCATTATTATATGACATTTTAAAGGGGATTATTTAAGAAAATGAAGAAAACCAAAAGTATGAACAATAAAATGGCAATAAACACATACCTATCAATAATTAAATCTAAAAACTATCCCTGGCTGGTGTGGTTCAGTGGATTGAGCACTGGCTTCTGAACCAGAAGGTTGCTGTTTTGAGTCTCAGTCAGGGCACATGGGCCAGGTCTGCAGTTGGGGATGCAAGAAACAACTGATTGATGTATCTTTTACGCATCAGTGTTTTTCTCCTTCTCCTTCTCCCTTCCCTCTCTCTCTAAAAATAAATAAATAAATCTTAAAAAATTTGAATCTGAAAACTAAACTAAGCAAACCAGAAGAACAGAGACAAATAATGGATATGAAGAGCATTTTGATGGTTGTCACATGGTGGGGGTATGGGAGAATTCATGAAGAGGTGAGGGGATTAAGAAGTACGAAGAGGTAGTTCTAGAATAGCCATGGGATGTAAAGTACAATATAAGAAATGTAACCAAAGAACTTATACGCATGACCCATGGACACGAACAATGGTGGGGTATTTTCTGAGGTGGGGGTGCTGGGTGAAGGGAGGGAGAGGGGGAAAAATTGTGACAACTGTAATAGCATAGTCAATACAATATAATTTTTTAAAAAGCATGCCATTTCAGTACCTGCTCACTAGGGGGTGCTGCCTCCCACCACAAACAAAAACATATTTCCTGGTGAAATGTAGACTACGATTTGTCATTTTACTGTGGCTTCAACATTTCTCCATGTTAAGTGTCAAGAACTTTATTTAGGCAACACTGCAGAGATGAACTCATCTCCAGGCTTAGTGACTGTGGTACTCTTAGTACTTGGTAAGTAACATACCTCTTAAAATATAGATTCTTCTTCCATCAGCAAATTCTTTAACTATTATTTTATTTTAAGAGCTTTTTATGCCAAAGGGAAGAAAACACAGATCTCTTTTATTTTTCTCTAGGACGATCCTGTGGATACTCAGTGACCCAGATGGAAGGCCAAGTCACCCTCTCACAAGAGGACTCCCTGACCATGAACTGCTCCTATGAAGCCGCAGGTTACCCTGCTCTCATGTGGTATGTTCAGTATCCTGGAGAAGGTCCACAGCTCCTTCTGAAAGCCGCAACGGTCAATGACAAGGGAAGCAACAAAGGTTTTGAAGCCACATACCGCCGACAACCAAATTCCTTCAACTTGGAGAAAAACTCAGTGGACGAGTCAGATTCGGCAGTGTACTACTGTGCTCTGCGTGACACAGTGACGGAAACTGCAGGGGGAGCTGAGCACAAACTCTGTGCAGAGCAAGGGACATGGCTGCTGAGTCCTCTGGTGGATTTTATTATTTAACATCAAATACACAGTACCTGTTAACACTAAAATTTCCAATCTTTTACATATACTAATACACTTGTTAGGATAATCAGATCTCCATACACAATTATCTATGGGAGTATCTAAGACAACGAATGCTTTTGTTTAATAAATAATGTACTAAAACATGGGTATCAAAAAGATAAATTGTTAAAATATTTGAGGTATTTTGTATGTATTGAGTCCAAATTTCTTTTTGTGATATATTTCATATAATAGGATATTAAAATTGGCATGTCTAGTGAATAAATGTGAAGTTTATAAAGATAGCTAATGCATCCCTTGACTCAATTTTCTACTAACTATTTGTGCACAGAATAATTATATGCAATTTTGAAGATTAAGGCTTTCTACCTTCTCTTATTGTGTTTTTAGAGGGTTTAGAAATGTGTTTTTATAAATAGTTTTTAAAAGATTCCAAGTGCTAAAAGACTGAAGATTGAGGGAACACTGAAAAAAATGTAAAAGCTGTTATTAACACTTGGCTTTTTTATTCTCTGTTGTGTCAAGGTATAGAATTTTCTTAGTTTTAGTTTTATCCTTTTCTGTAAGTCTTAATTTCTACATGATGTTTCATCTCTATCATTTTTCTTTTCTCTTTTCTAATTATTTGTTTAAGAATAGTTTTATTATTCAATTATAGTTGATATTCAATATTATAATAGTGTCAGGTGTATAGCACAGTGGACAAATATTTCTGCAACTAAAAAAGTGATTCCCCCTATAAGTCTAGTGCCCACCTGGCACCACACTTAGTATTCCAATATTATCAACTATATTCTCTATGCTGTGCTTTACATCTCTGTGACAACTTTGTAATTGTTAATTTGTATTTCTTAATCCCTTCACCTTTTTCACCTTTCCCAACCACCCTCCTATTTGGCAACTATCAGTTTATTCTCTGTATCTGTGAGTTGGTTTCTGTTTTGTTTGTTTGTTTTGTTTTTTAGATTCTACCTATAGGTGAAATCATATGTATTTGTCTTGTTCTCTGACTTATTTCATGTACCACAATACTCTCTATGTCTACACTTGTTGAATATTAATTCTTTGAATCTGTTTTTTCCTTTGATCTCACCTATGTGGGAGTTAACTTAGTTCACTAACTTGGCATTTCTCATGGAGTCTTCGTTGGCTGTCTTCAGCAGAATTAGTCTTCCTTTGGGATATCTCTTTGGTGTCTTTGGTGGGTGTGGTGGGTGAGGGGGAGGCTCCAGTCTTTGCACAAAGGGGAAGAATCCCATCCTATCTTCTCAGCTTTCTAGGTTATTTTCTTTTGTCTCTTAAACAATATATAGCAAAATTTTAAAATTTTGATTTAATCAAATAATCTTTTTATATACTTTTGATTATTGACATATTTGGACTTTCTAATATTTCTAATATTTTGGTTTTGTGTTACATGCTCTTCTTTTCTTTCTTTTGTAGTCTATCATCTGTGGCATCGGTAACATATTCTCTTTTCTTCTTGCAGATTTAGAAAATGTAAAGTGTCTCTGTTTTCAGACAAGCATCCTTAAATTATGTGTGTGTGTTATTCTATAACATTTCCATCCTACTATATTCCACGCTTGTCCTTGGGTTACTTTTTCTCTTGCTGATTCACTATCTTAGAATGACCCCAGTGTTTGGTTGAACAAACTACAAACCAGCTATATATCAGAATAGTAATTTCAAATCAGCTCATAAACTACAGTTCCAGTCTGCATTAGGGAGAATAAAGTAGGAATTCATTTTACACAATAATCAGAACATGAATTCACTCCATCCTCCCTCAGAGTGTTTGTTCCTGGTCTTCCCTCTGCTTGGAGTGATTTTCACCTACTGTCCTCAGGGCTCGTTCCTCTACTTCACTCTGGTCTCTGCTCCTAGGTGAATTATATTCACACTGCTCCACATGTGAATAATGCAGTAGAAGGACTTATGTGTTTTAACATAAAAAGACCCACTAGACTTATTATTGAGTTAGTAAAGCAAGTCACAGAAAGGTAGACACGATATGTATCATTTTCTATTACAAATAGAAAACTTGTAAATAAAATACGATATATTTTCTCTTGAGTTATATATTTGGTATATGTTTGTTAATCTATATTAAAACATCTGGAAGCATCAACTCCAAATTGATCAGGATGAAGAAAGATTTATGGTAATAAGTGATGGAGGAGTGAGAATTGGGAGTGGTTTCAAGGGGAATTTTAGTCTGTATGTAATGTTTTAATACTTTTAATAATTCACATGTTCATGAATTTTTCCTATTGTTAAAATAAGTAAAAAGTCATAAGCCATTGTAAAAGTTTATCAATATTCTCTATTCTTCTCAAGAAAAAAGGGGAAAAGGAGAAAACAACCACCTTTTTCATAAGATTTTTGTTCAGCCACCTTGAATATAAGTAGTGTTTCTTCCTCTGGGATCACATAGCTTTTCATTTTCAGTACTCTTATGATTCTACTCTTTGACTGCATTGTAGTTATATACATTTTGTTTCACCAAGTACACTGTAAATTAGTATGTTGTCCTCTTTTACATATTTTTAAGACCTAGTGAATTGCCCCAACTACAGTAAAACATCATTAATTGTTTATGGGTTCATTTTGAAATCAAGTAAATATCCTAAGATGAGATTTACCAAATAATTTAAGGTAATAATTTTAATCAAATGATATATTTTTTATTTTAATTGTTGATCTTGTACAGTTTTCTGTCTTTTATTCTCACCCCAACCCACCACCCCAGCCCTCCCCACATCCCTCCCAATTCCACCCCCCCCATAGTTTTTGTCCATGTGTCCTTTATACTTGTTCCTGTAAATCCTTCCCCTTTTCCCCTGAAATTCCCTCCCCTCTCCCCTCTGGTGACTTTCAGCCATCAAATGATATTTTAAAAGTAGTATTAGGTTCATTTGTAATCCTCATTCAGTCTAGACACTTATGTTTTCTGACTATCTGCATTTCCTTCATCAGAAAACACGCAGTGAATGTGTCTGGGGTTGCGTGACTGCTGAAGTTAGCAGGTCTAAGTCCTCTTTATTGATGGTTTCAGTCCACTAGAGGGCACTGTAGGCTTTACATTAATGACATTTTTCTTGGGGCTCTAGAAGGTTGAAGAGTTAAAACAAGAGAGAGCAGTGAGCATGTGAGCCAGTTAAATTAAAGACACCAAAGATGAGGAGAGGGCTAACAGTGTCTGTATAAAGTTTATTTCAGTTTTTCAGCTTTGTCACTTAGTATAAACTTCAAAAAGTTGAAGCCCAGAATCTGTAAAACCACTGTGGGAATGATTCTCTGAGCAGAGGCCCAGGAATAAGAATGTTACTGATCATTGTCAGCATGGAAGCTCAACAGCAAACATCTTTATGACTTGTTTTCGATTTTTAAATTATGACTAAAAAAGCCCTAAACCCGATGATCTAGAAATAATTCCACTTCCCCAGCTATTTTACTTTCTTATATATGTCCTTGAAAGTAGAAGGAACAAGAATAAAGAGAAGAAAGAAGAAAAAAATAAGGAACAACAATAGCAGTATAGGGAGAAAACAATAGTTAATTAGACTAGCTGAGTGTTGTTTGATCAGAATCAACTATGTGGGTTAGCAGTGTACCGAAGGCATGGGCAGGAGAAAGGGAGAGGTGGAAAATAAATCAGAGTGGACACTATACACAAATTCTACTTTACATCAAGCTAATTTTGTTGGAATCATTTTCTATGCAGGTAGTGACTGTATGTCTTGGTTTCTAGAACTCCACTGATTTAAAAAAAAATGGATTAAACTTCTGCAATATACACTACATGCTATCAGCTTTCCTTTATCAAAATTTTCATATAATTAAATTTTCAAATTCTTTGTTAAACTATGCAATTTGGGATATGGGTCACTCTTTCAAGAATTCTTCAAGATTCTATGTGACCCATTGCAACACTGATAATCTAGAAACATCATTCACTCTTCCTCATAAATTGTTCCAAAAGCTTTCTTATATAATGTGTTTTAAGAAAAATCATCATTTAAAAAATGGGTAAAGGACTTGAACAGACACTTCTCCAAGGAGGACATACAGAGGGCCCAGAGACATATGAAAATATGCTCAGCATCACTAGCCATCAGAGAGATGCAAATTCAAACCACAATGAGATACCACTTTACACTGATCAGAATGGCCATCATAAACAAATCAATAAACAACAAGTCCTGGAGAGGTTGTGGAGAAAAGGGAACCTTAGTACACTGTTGGTGGGAATGCAGTCTGGTGCAGCTGGTGTGGAAAGAGTTTGGAATTTCCTCAGAAAACTGAAAATGGAATTGCCATTTGACCCAGCAACACCACTGCTGGGACAATAACCTAAGGATTCTGAAACACCAATTCAAAAGAACTTATGCATCCCAATGTTCATAGAAGCATAATTTACAATAGCCAAGTGTTGGAAGAAACCTAAGTGCCCATCAGTAAATGAGTGGATTAAAACACCATGGTACATTTATACAATGGAATATTACATGACAGAAAGAAAGAGGGAGCTCCTACCCTTCCTGGCAGCATGGATGGAACTGGAGAGCATTATGCTAAGTGAAGTAAGCCAGGTGGTGAAAGATAAATACCATATGATCTGGCTTATAAGTGGACCCTAAATCAACAAAACCAACAAGCAAGCAAAATATAACCAGAGACATTGAAATAAAGAACAAACTGACAGTAACCAAACAGGAGAGGGGAGAGGAATAATGGGGGAAAATGGGAAGGGTCATCAAGGAACATATATAAAGGACACATGGACAAAGCCAAAGGGGGTAGGTTCAAGAGTGGGAGGTGGGAATGGGTGTTGTGGGGGGATGGTGGGGTGAAAATGGAGAAAACTGTACTAGAACAACAATAAAAAAAGAATATAGTCAATAATATTGTAGTGACTTTGTTGGTATTAGAGGGGTACAAGATTATTTAGGATGATTACTGCATAAGTTAAATAAATGTCTAATCATGAGGTTGTCCTTAAAACTAATATATTTGTATGTCAGCTGTAATTTAAAAATAAACTTAAAAAAACAATAATATTAAAAAAGAGAAAAATCATCAGCTTATAACTTAATATATTGGGAATATTAACCACTACAGTCTTGAATTGTTTGTATAGACACTTTCAGAGAGATGACTGTGCAGTTTCACTGGGCCACTGTGGGTGCAGTTTGATGTTAAGATGAGTGACAGAGCTCAGAGGTGATTGGTGTTCAGTGAGTGTGGTGGAGCATATTGACTGAAGGAAGAAACTTTGCTTGGGTCCAGGACTCTACATCCCCCAGAGCAGGGGCAGAGGCAGTACAGTGTGTGTGCAGGAGATTATGGAGAGACACCTGGGAGCTCTGCTGTGGCTTCTGTGGGTCCAGGTTTGCTGTGAGTTGGGGGCTTCCCCAATGGAGAGTGGGGAATGTCCACAACTGACAGTGAGAGCGGGCAGGGAGCCCTGACACAGAGCTCCTCGAGAGTGCCACTTGGGTGTTTCTTGGGATATTTTACAAGCATAGAAACTGCATCATTTGTCCCAGTGACATCATTTGTGTTTTTCTCTTTCCAAGCAGGGGTGAGAGGGCTGAAGGTGGAGCAGAGCCCTCCAGCCCTGAGCCTCCAGGAAGGAACCAACTCTACTCTGAGATGCGATTTTTCAACCACAGTGTACCGAGTGCAGTGGTTCAGACAGAATCCTGGTGGTGGCCTCATAAATTTATTTGAGTTGACTTCAGGGTCAAAGCAGGTTGGAAGGTTAAGCGGCTCACTGAACTCGAAGGACAGGTACAGTACACTGCACATCACAACCGCCCAGCTGGAAGACTCGGCCTCTTACTTCTGTGCAGCAGAGGCACAGTGCTCCCAGGTGATCTGCAGCCTGCACCCAAACTGCAGCTGGGCCTGCAGCTCCACCCCTTCCACATGCAGGCATGTTGAGCCCATATTAGTCTTGCACATCTTTGGGTTTCCAAATTTATCTTCCAAAATGTATTTTTGTCCTAAAATCAGACTCTTCAGCAGTGTTATTTCACATCTTTTGCCTTATTTCTTCCCTGAAATCAATTTACAGGTAGAAAGCTCTAATATAAAACAATTAAAACAATTGATAAAGCTGCTAACATATAATTTCCTTTAAAACATATCCCCTTGCAAATTATACATATATGACGTAAATTATTCTGCTTGAAAAGGTTTGGAAAAATACAGGGCAGTCAACAAATAAAAGGAGATGACTCATTTTTTTTTCAGGTAACTGCAAGTGATTACACTTCCAAGGAAAAGAAAGAGAGGCTGTATAATAGTTTTTAAAGTTTGTATTAGACTTATTCACTCCTGGATATAACAAATATAAAAAAAATTTTATTGAGTTGCAGGCACTTAGATTTTTACATATATTATTTATTAAGTACTGGTAACACCCTATAAATAAGCAGTCTCTCATTTTATGCATGGATAAAGTGAGGGTTGGTGAGTACAAGTGACTTGCTTAAATTAACATTATTATTAAATCGGTGCAGTTGGGGTGACATGAGAGCTTATACTTTGAGATATGAGATATAGAAGTCTTTAAAATCATCTAATTCAAATGATTTCTGTTGATAAATTTGTACAATGTGTTTATATATGTCATTAACAAAATATCCATTTAGGTGATTTAAAAACTAAATTTATTGAGGTGATATTGGTTAATAACATCATCTAAGTTTCAGGTGTACAATTTTATAATACATCACCTGCATATTGCATTGTATGCCCACCTCCAAAAGTCTAGTGTCCCTTAGTCACTGTTTAATTGGCACCCCATTTACATTCTTCAATTTCCTCTGAACCCCATTTCCCCCTGGTCACTGCCATATTTTGTGTACCTCTGTGAGATTTTTGTTAGTTCACTTGTTGGTTTCTATTTTATATCCTACATAGGAGTGAAGTCATGTGATATTTTGTCTTCTGTTTGACTCATTTCACTCTCAAGATCCATCCACATCTAGAGAAATGTCTGTATTACATCCTTTTCTTATGGCTGAATAGCATTCCATTGTATATAGGTACCAAAAATTTTTATCTAATCATCCATCGAAGGAACTAAGGTTTTTGCCATGTCTTGGCTATTGTGAATAATGTGGAGTTGAACTTAGATGTAATACATTTTTATGAATCAGTGTTTGCAAATTTTTTAGATATATACTCAGATGATGGATTGCTGGATCATATGGTAGCTCTATTCTAATTTTTTGAAGAACATCCACAAAGATTTCCATAAAGGCTGCATCAATGTACATTCCTGCCAGCAGTGTATGAGGATTCCATTCAGGGCATTCCTAGATTGCACCATGCAAGGAAGAGCTCGTGAAAATTTTCATGTGTTCCATTAGATACCATCGCTCTTCCTTGCGTCTTGAGTGAATTTGTTACTCATGATATTGTAGCATATTCACATGTGGGAAAGGAAGCAGGAAGATTCCAGGACTACCCAGAAAACACCCTTTTCTATTATAGCCAGAGAGAAAAACTTCTGGCCACTAAACCTGCAGTTTCAACTTGCATGTGGAACAACTGAATTCTAAGCTGCCCTGTCTTTATTATATTATAAGGTCACTGATAGAAGGCCTAGGACCCTAAGAGAGTCCAGTGAATCTGGGAGCAGATCCAGCTTCCTGGGCACGTGACCTTGCAGAAGGAATCCTCATCTTGGTTTAATATTTTGTTATCATTTTCTTGAAGTTCTTAATAATTTTCTCTTTGCACTTGTGTTCTATAAGGGAAGTCCCATGTGGATGGAGCATGTGTGTGAGCCTCGTAGATACGTGGGGCAGCGGGACACAGGAGAGAAGCACATGCAGGCTCAGGGTCATGGTCACAGCAGGGAGTGTGTGAGCTAAGCAGGTGCGAGGACCACCTGTTGTGCTGGTGCATGCTTTCACTCTCTGGGGCTTAGACATGCAGCAAAGGGGAGCAGTGAAGTTTCTTGGTCAACTGTTACAAAGTGGAAGTATATGTATGGGATATTTCAATAAGGCAGTCTGACAGTTTTTTACACAACCATACATACTCTTACTATATAATCCAGTAATGGTGTTCCTGGGTTTATCCAAAGGAGTTTAAAAGTTATGTCCACACAAAAACTGGCCCACATGTGTTTACAGCTGCTTTATTCTAAGTTGTCAAAACTTGGAAGCTTCCAAAAGGTCCATCAGTAGGTGGATGGATAAGTGGTGGTGTATCCAAACAATGTGTTAATATTTAGTACTAAAAAGAAATGAGCCGTTAAGTCATGAAAAGAAAAAAAAGAAAAGTTAAATGTATCTTACTAAATAAAGAAGCCAATCTGAAAAGGCCACATACTATGTGATTCCAACCATATGACATTCTGGAAAAGGTGAAACTATGGAGATAGAAAAAGACCAGTCACTGCCTGGGGTTGAGGGGAGCGGGAGGGATGACAAAGAAGAACACAGAGAATTTGTAGGTCATTGAAATTAGTCCTGATGACACTACCTATAATGATGGATACAGGCCATTTCATTATGCATTTGTGTAAACCTGTAGAATGTACAACACAGAGAGGAAACCCCACGGTTCAGTGGGAATCCAGTGGTAATGTGGGTGATCCATGTAGGTTTATCAGGGGTGAGAAACATACCACTCTTGTGGGGAAGTTCATCATGGAGGAGGCTTGTGTGTATGTGGTGGAGGAGGTACATTGGAAATCTCTGTACCTTCTTGTAACTTTGCTGTGACCTTAAAGTGACTGAAAAAATACAGTTTTCAATCATTAAAGTCATACTTACATGGAACTAATTTTCATGAAGCGTTAAAGCATTTTAGAAAAGCGATTCCACTAAAACCATTACCTAATAGCACTTTCCTCCTTTTTTACTTAGTTTATTCTTAAATTGAATTTTGGGGTTACACTGGTCAACATAATTATATAGGTTTCAAAAGCAGAATTCTATAATATGAGAGGGGACCCAGATAAACCTGGAATTATCTTCGGGAGGGCAGGGCCCTTGTAGTACAGGCTTCCTCCTCTAAGTGAGTGTTCTAGGAGCCCATCTGTATGAGTGTACAAGTTCACCTTGTGGTGAGAGGCTGCATTTGGCTTCAGTGAATTTTTTTTGGAAGACTCTTTCATCACATTTGGCTATTTCACGGTGAGTGATTAATGAGCGCACCTGCCCACACTGCACCGAGTGTTTAGCAGTTTTTGACCCAAACTGGCCTGACCCCATGCCCCACCCTCCCTATTTACCAGATCTCACCCTGAACAACTTTTTTTTGTTCCCCCAGAAGAAAAAGCCCTCAAAGGGGAATGTTTTGCCATTGTGTTAAGCAGTGAAACAAACAAAAACAAATTGGCAGAAGCATTTAAAGGCATTAAAATCAAAATGAGTTCAAAAACTTGAGCAGTGGAAAGAAACATCTTGATAGGGTATTGCATCAAATGGAGAGTACTTTGACGTTTACTGAAGTTTAAGCAGGTAAGAATAAATACACAACTGTTTTATAAATAAATTTTGTTTCTTTGGGTTTCCCGCTGTTTATCACCTGTTCTTCATTGCATTTTGCTCTCAGCATCCAAAGTTTAGTCTTCTCCTATCTCCATTTACCCCGTTTACTGTCTACCATGTGCCCCCACAATCACCATGCTGTTGTCTGTGTCCGTGAATTTTTTCTCCTAATCCAACACCTGTTTCACCAGAAGCTCCCCACCCCTCTGACAGCTGTCAGTCAGTTCTTTGTATCTATGAATCTGTTTCTATTTGCTCTGACTATTGTACTAATCAGATACCACTATTAATGGTAGGTTCATCTGTGCTGTTAGAAACATGAGATGTCCTTTTCCTTATAATGAGCAGTGTTCCATTGTGCAAATGTAGCATAGCTTTTGTGTCCATTCATCTACCGATGGGCACCAGGGCCACTTCCAAATCTTGGTTATTATGAATAGCACAGCAGTGAACATGGGATGCATATATTCTTTTGAATCAGTTTTTAGGTTGTTTGGATGCATTCCCAGATTGGAATTGCTGGGTCATAAGGCATACTGTTAATTTTTTGCAGAAATTCCATACTGTTTTCCACAGTGGCTGCACCAATCTGCATTCCTGCCAACGGTGCAGGAGGTTTCCCCTTCCTCCACATCCTCACTAATGCTTGTCATTTGTGGGTTTGTTGATGGTAGCCAGTCTGACAGCTGTGAGACCATAAATGTGCTAGAAGAAACATTGGCAGTAACATCTGGGACATTTCTCAGAAAAAAAATATTTTTTCTGATGTATGTAATCAGGCAAGGGACAGAAAACAAAAAATAAACAAATGGGGCTTCATCAAACTAAAAAGTATTTGCACAGAAAAAGAAATCATCACCAAAATGAAAAGACAGCTCACGGAATAGGAGAACATATTTGCCAATGATATGTCTGATAAGGAGTTCATATCTAAAATTTATAAAGAACTCAAACAACTCACACCAAAGAAACAAACAATCCCATTAAATATTGAACAAAGAACCTGAATTGACACTTCTCCAAAATGATCATACAGATAGATGGCCAGCAGACATCTGAAAAGAAGCTCAATCTCACTAATCATCAGAGAAATGCAAATTAAAACCACAATGAGATATCTCTCCTTTTTTCAGTAAGAGATCCTTATTTTTCATTTTGCACTGGATCTCAAAAATAATATAGGCAGACCTGGCTGAAATTTTGAACCCCACACTAACTGCAAGAAGAAATGCCAGACAGCCTGATGCAATTAAGTTGTTTTAAAAAGTGTCTCTTGATTTGGGTATTAATAAGTTCATTGTCCTTTTATAGGTTATCCCAGTTTTGGAGAATTTTTAATTTTTATTTTTTCTGACACATTCTATATGACTTGTTATCGATATACATATATAAAACTTCCAGAAGAACATCCTGCTTACCCAGGAAGAGCCATTGAACCACTTTCATCTCACTTCCTGTAATAATATTTACACTCAGTGGCAAAGTTTTGGAGATGTCTATTTTATTGGAGATGTCTCCTGGATCCATCACTGAACTATAGGAGAAATGAAAATGGAGATGGAAAGTTACCTTGAGGACCCTGTCTCTGCCAGTGAAGAGGCCCCAGGGTTGGGTAGGGGAAACCTCAGACCCACTAGATTGCACAAAGATGCAAAAACGGTTGAGGGCTTCCATGACGCAGGACAGTTTCTAACTCTCACGCACCACTCTACACTGTGTACAACCCATCCTCAATTAACACTCATTTGCTAAATAGCATGAAAATAATTTCAGAGCTTCAAGAGCCCTTAAATATCTGCTAGTTCAACCTTATTTTACAAAGACATAAACTAAATCCAAGGTTTCAGTGTAAAGTAATTAGATAACGAAGTAGCTGGGAATAAGAAAAAACTGGACTTCCTCATTACTCTTAAGCAATATTTCCCCTGCTTCCTTCTTGCAGGACCATATTTCTAAGCAAAGAGAAACTTATAATGCAAGCGCAACCACTTAGGTCTCACAGTTTGGGTCTGGGACACCATGGTCAACCATTTGATCCCTGGAGTAGAGATTTCTATTTTGTGTAAGAGTTTCACATCTTGAGCAGGAAAGAAGACCGAGCCACTGTTATTCCACCAGCCAACCGGTGTATTACTCACTGGCTTCTGCAAGAGAAAGCCAAAGGTGATGGTGCCACTCTGAACACACAGATGTATTTCTGTGGACTTTCCTGGAAGTAACTAATATGTTCATTTTCCCAGGTGGACATTCCTTGAGTGCAGGATACGAGTATAATGAGTGTAACTCCCATATTGTCAGCAAAAATGATAATTGGAATGATAACTTGAAGATTCATGCAGCTGGCAGTCCCTGAAGAGGCCAGATAAATGTTTTCAGGCCATCATTTTGATGACAGGTGACAGAGTATTTTATGAGTGAATCATATAGCTGACAATTTTGTCCAAGGCACAGCTATATTTGCACTGTAGTGAATAAGTGAAACATTGGTTTTTATATGATATGCATGTCATATATATCAAAAGTGTAAATATTTAACTAAGTATCTGTCTTCGAAAAGAGGGAAATGTGCCCAAAGAAAGATTTCAGAAGGTCTTATGTGACAGGGAATGGAAGACCCTCAGACCAGAACTTTGATCAAAAGATATTCCGTCCAACATGGAGGCATAGGTAGAAATGCTTCACTCCTTGCACAAACAAAAGAAGAATAACAACCAATTTAAAAACAATAAACATCCAGAACTTCCAGAATAGCAAACTGCATGGAACTCTGACAACCAAG
The DNA here is from genome assembly GCA_039655065.1 of Glossophaga mutica. NCBI lineage: Eukaryota > Metazoa > Chordata > Mammalia > Chiroptera > Phyllostomidae > Glossophaga > Glossophaga mutica. The sequence goes on from CM077303.1 coordinate 73,994,936, forward strand.
GAGTTAAAGAAACATTCACCCAGACTGGTAGGTGGGGGCAGAGAGGGGCAGCCAGGTGGGTGGAGGGCACCTGCAATTAGATGGCACATTGTGTGGGTGTGGAGGGGTTGGCTGAATAGGAAACTAAGGACTGAAAACCTCTATTGGAAAAATACTGTGTCGGCTGTGAAAGTGGGAGAAACTCCCAGTCTCACAGGAGAGTTCATTGGAAAGTGGGCCTAGAGCACAGCAAGCAAGCAGCATGGTTCCCTCTCTGTCCCGTCCCCAACAGATAGCACCAAGACACAGCCAAGAGGGTTCCCCCACCCGGGTGAATACCTAAGGCCCTGCCCCTTGCAACTTAACAGGTGCTCTGAGACAAAGAAATATGGCCCAAATGAAAGTACAGATGAACACTCCAGAAAAAGAACTAAGCAAAGAGGAGCTAGACAAGCTATCTGATGCAGAGTTCAAAACACTGGTAATCAGGATGGTCACAGAATTGATAGAGCTCAGTTGCAAAATGAAGGAAGAAATGAAGGTTATACAAAGTGAAATAAAGGAAAATATATAAGGAACAACAATGAAGCGAAGGGAACCAGGACTCACACCAACAAGTGGAGTGAAGGGAAGAAATAACTATACAATGAGAACAGAATGAAGAAACAAGAATTCAGAAAAATGAGGAGAGCCTTATGTACCTCTGGAGCAATTTTAAGCACTTCAGCATCTAAATCATAGAAGTACCAGAAGGAGAAAAGGAAAAGCAAGTAATTGAAAACTCATTTGAACAAGTGATGAAGAGGGGGAAGGAAATAGACTTCCAGGAGTCCAAGAAGCTCAGAGTCCCGAAGATATTGGACCCAAGGAGGAACACACCAAGGCACATCATCATTAAGATACCCAAGAGATAAAGAGAGGATCTTTAACGCAGCAAGAGAAAAGGAGACAGTTACCTACAAAGGAGGTCCCATACGACTATCAGCTGATTTCTCAAAAGAAAACTTGAAGGCAAGAAGGGGCTGGGAAAAAGTATTCAAAGTCATGAAAGGTAAGGAACTACATCCAAGATTATTCTTTCCAGCAAAGCTATCATTTAGAATAGAAGGGCAGATAAAGTGCTTCCCAGATAGGATCAATTTAAAGGAGTCCATCATTACCAATCTTCTATTATATGAAATGTTAAAGTAACTTATGTAAGAAATAGAAGAAGATCTAAAACTATGAACAATAAAATGACAACAAAGTCATAACAATCAACAACTGAACCTACAAAACAAAAACAAAGAAGCAAACATCTAGAATGGGAACAGAGTCACAGAAATGAAGATCACGTGGAGGATTATAAATGGGGGGAGGGGGAGAATGGGGTTGAAAAAGTCACAGGGAATAAGAAGCATAATTGGTAGGCATAAAATAGACAGGGGAAGGTTAAGAATAGTGTAAGAAATAGAGAAACTGAAGATCTTACATGTACAACTCATGAACCCTAACTAAGGTGGGGAATGCTGGAGGGTGGGGCAGTGCAGGGTGGAAGAGAATAAAGGGAAGAAAAAAATGGGACAACTGTAATAGCATAATCAATAAAATACATTTTTTAAAAATCCAGAAGTTTCACATACTTAAAAACACACATTTTATAGATACACATATATTTATATACTGAGTTGATATTCTTCACCATAGCTGTCTTTCAGTCTTTTAAGGGTGTGAGATGTGAGTACTCAGATTTATTCTTTGTAATTCTAGGGGAGCAGAGAGCTCAAATCACAGGAAAGGAGCTCCCACTTCTGGAAATGAGGTAGTCTTGGTTTCCCAGGAACCATTTCTCACCATCAATTCTTTAGGGTCAGTTTCTGCTTGTACTATTCTCTGAGCAAACATAGGAAATATTTAGGCATACCTAGGTTTATTCTTACATAGGTGATCGAAAAATCAATTAATTAAAGGGATTGAGAAAGGGTTATTGGTAGAGAAAGATAACTCTGGAAACTCACAGATCTGAAAGACTTTATCAATGTCTTGAGGAAAGAACATTGTAGTGGAGTTTGGGAGAAAAGTGACAGATTACGGGATCTGAGGCACCAATGGCCAGGGAAGCAGGAATCCATTCCAGGAGAGCTGGTTTATACTGTAGAAAAAGTTCCAATAAGGACTAGAGTCAGTAGTTGCATTTTAGGAGATGCCATCTTTCTTGACCAGAAAATGAAACCACCTTAAGAATAAACTTACATGTGGTTTTACTTTCTGGATCTGTAGCCTGATATTGTCTCTGAAAATGTACTGTTTCAATACTTTGAGGAATATAAGACACAGCGTTAGAAAAGATTTCTTAGAGTATATTAGATTTCTCACAGCAATTCAACCCAACCTGTGGGTCAAATAGTTTTCTATGGTTGAAATACTAATAGCTCATGGAAGATATCCTCAGGCTCCCATACCATGGAGAGTCAATTCTTTACTTTTGATCACAGTCAAGCTTAGGAAAGATTCCTAATTTCCAGTTTGCTACTATCCATTCTCTGGGAATAGGCAGGTGACAGGCAAGAGCAGGTTATAGGAGCAGGGTTTGACACAGGTGTTTGAAATATCCAATAGTCTTCTCCTTCATACTCTGATCTTTTACTTACGTATTACTTTAAGAAAGAGCCTTTGTTCATAACAGGCAGGTAAGGTTTAGCTGAAAAGAAAGAGTTTTACCTTATTTTTTATTTAAAAAATTTTCCTTTACAGTTTTCATTCAATAGTATTTTGTATTAGTTTCAGAAGTACAGCAAAGTGGTTAGACAGCATGTACTTTATAGAATGGTCCCTATGCTTCTTCAAGTCCCCACCTGGCCCCTAGAGAGCTCTTATGATATATTGACTATATTCTCCATGCTGTAATCTACATCTCTGTGACTTTTCTTTTTTAAAGAAGATTTATTTACTTTTAGAGATTGGGGAGGGGAAAAAGAGAGGGAGAGAAACATTGCTGTGTGAAAGTTATACCAATCTGTTGCCTCTTGCACTGCACCTCCACCCTCACAGGGGACCTGGCCCACAACACAGGCATGTGCCCTGACTTGGACTCAAACCAGCAACCGTCTTGTTCACAGGCTGGTGCTCAATCCACTGAACCACACCATCCGGGGCCAGCTTCCACATATAAGTGAAATCACATGGTGTTTGTCTTTCCTTGTGTAACTTATTTTACTTAGCATAATGCCTTCTAGGTCCACCCATGCTGTCTGTCATAAAGGATAAGAGTTCCTTGCTTTTTGTGGCTGAGTAGTAATCCATTGTGTATATGTACCACAGCTTGAAAAGAAAGGCTTTATATTTTCTTTGTTTATGAGAGTGAATCATGGCACTCTCTTGGTTTAAAACATGTAAACTCAGGCCCTCAATGGATAACTACCAACAGTATCTGCATCCTTCTAAAATATTAAAAATGACTCAGTTGTGTGCAGAGGAATATTTCAGAGATCAGATAAATATTCATCTGTACATTCTTAATCTCTGATCTAAGAGTTCATTTGTTTGATGTATTGCTGTCTTTATGTGTCTGAGTCTGTCGTAGGCCAAAGGTAAAATAACATTTAAACAGGAAGCTCAGGAGTTAGAGATGTGACCACAAGGTGGCAGTGCACCTCTGCTGATGCAGAACGTGTGGAGGGTTCATTTTAGTGGTTCTGAATGAATAGGCTTTGACAGAAGCACAGTCCTTTTCTTATTGGCTGGCGAGAGAACATGAGAAAGCCTTATTTTCAGATTGTTAGAGAAAAAGATAACTTGATAACAGCAGTAGCTCCCCTGGCTGTAGGTAGCAGGTCCAAAATTGATCTCAATAAGAAGAATGAAGACATCCATTGGAGCATTCTTCATGTTCTTTTGGCTGCAGCTGGACCGTGAGTTGAGGGTTAATGGGAAATAAACTCTATCAGTGGATATTTTTTTAGAAGCCAAGCCTGGCTTTATTTGTGTTTCCATAGTTACTGTAGAGAAAGAACATGCCGAAGTATAATAATCTGCTTACTCTTTCTCTGAATTTTTCTTGCTGCATAGGTGTCAGCCAAGGAGAGAAAGTGGATCAGCATCCTTCTACCCTGAGTGTCCAGGAGGGAAACACGTCTGTCATCACCTGTTCTTATTCAGACAGTGCCTCAGTCTATTTTCCTTGGTATAAGCAAGAAGCTGGAAAAGGTCCCCAGCTCATGATACACATTCGTTCAAATGAGAATGAAAAGCAGCACGAAAGACTCACTGTGTTATTGAATAAGGCGGCCAGACATTTCTCCCTGCACATCGAAAACACCCAGCCTGGAGACTCAGCTGTGTACTTCTGTGCAGCGAGTACACATTGCTTCACAAGCACCTGAATCCTGTACACAAATCTGTCTCCTATTGGAAACTACTGTGTTGTATGTTGAAAACACCTAATCAACAAAACAAACAAGCAAGCAAGCAAAATATAACCAAAGACACTGAAATAGAGAACAGGTTGACATTGACCAGAGGGGAGAGGGGAAGGAATTTCAAGGGAAAAGGGGCAGGGTTTGCAGGAACAAGCATAAAGGACACATGGACAAAAACAAGGGGGGCTGGAAATGGGAGGGGCTGAAGAAAGCTGGGGGAGTGGGCTGGCATGGGAGTAAACAGCAGAAAACTGTACTTGAACAACAATTAAAAACAAACAAACAAACAAGGTTAGTTTCAAGGTGACCAAGAAAGTGTTAGAACATTTTGTTGGGTATACCGCTGCATAATGAATTCTTGAAGCAAGTTAGTAATGTTGAATTTTAAAATGTAGGCTTTAATGATTATTTTATATTTGCTATACAAACTCCTGTCCTATTAAAAAACCCTTATCATCAATATCACAATCCTTATTATGGTCGGTCTGTTAATATTGTTTTCAAAACAGCGTTTTTAATTTTTCTATTAAAAATAGTGATATGCCAAATGTAGAAAATATGTACAGTACAAAAATATTAAGTTGATAATTATGTATCAGATAATATTGTTAATACTCAAATCAATTTTGCATCAATTTTTATTGTAATTACAATCATAATTCATTCATTGAATTATATATCTTGATCTGAGCATTTTCAATTTCATCAGTTCTTCTCCTGCAAAACCTGCGTTTTAATAAATCTGAGAGATTTTAATAAATTAGAGTTTTATATTAATTTAATTCTCTATTTGTGACAAAATGTGACCATATTTTCCATTTGGTCTGATCACTTTAAAAAAGATACGACGGTTTTTTCCCCAGAACTCAGTGATGGCATATATTATTTGCGTATTTGAGGCAATCAGGATTGGAAGTGATTTGAGAATGTGAGCTTCCCATTAAACCCACAAAGCAGTTCTCTTTTTACCAAATTTTATACATATTTGTTCACATTTAGTTTCTCATAGAATTTAGAAGACAGAGTTGTTTATTATTTGCTGATATAGCCTCAGTACTTAGCACAACGCTTTTCACATAGTTGATAATCAATAGATGTTTGTTAAAGACAGAGAGGTGAAATTTGGTATTTATTCATAATTTTAATTTAACCTTTGTGATAGAATTAAATTTATATATTGATTTGTGAATATCAAAACTCCTTCTTGTGCCCTGGCTGGTGTAGCTCAGTGGATTGAGTGCGGGTCTGCAAACCAAAGGATCGCGGTTCGATTCCCAGTCAGGGCACATGCCTCGGTTGCAGGCCACTTCCCAGCATGGGACATACAAGAGGCAACCATACATTGATATTTCTCTCCCTCTCCCTCTTTCCAACCCTTCCCCTCTAAAGATAAATAAATAAAAATCTTAAAAAAAAGAAAATGTATTTAAAAAAAACGAAAAAAAAATCTCCTTCTTGTGTATATTTGACTATTACATTAAGAATGTATAGTTTCTGACTTGTGGCCAAGATGGAGTTGTAGGTAGACACACTGTGCCCCCTCGCACAACCATAAGAAGGACAACAACAATTTAAAAACGAAAAACAATCGGAACTGACAGAAAAACCAAACCATATGGAAGTCCGATAACCAAGGATTTAAAGAAAAACATTCATCCAGACCCGTAAGAGGGGAGGAGCTGGGCAGCCTGGGCTGAGAGGACTCGAGGCAAGGTGGTGGCTGGCAGTCCCAGTGAGGAGGTGGATTGTGGAATGAGGTACCCAAAGCTGCAGCTGGCCAGCAAGGTAGCGGCTGATGGACCAGAACGGGCCCACATTCATGTGCAGATAAACCAGGCGAAACAAAGGAGGAGTGGGACAGACTGCACAACCCAGGGTCCCAGTGCAGGGAAATAAAGCCTCAAACCACAGACTGGAAACACCTGTGGGGGTTGAGGCGGCAGTTGGAGAAACTCTCAACTTAACAGGAGAGTTTGTTGGGGAGACTCACAGGGTCCTAGAACATACACAAACCCGCCCACATGGGAATCAGCACCAGAAGGGTCCAATTTGCTGGTGGGAAGCAGGGGAAGTGACTGGAATCCGGCAGAGAGTGGAGCAGGTGTCATTATTCCCTCTTGGACCACTTTCCCGCATACAGCATCACAACCCAGCCACGTGGGTTACCCTGCCCTGGTGAACACCTAAGGCTCTGCCCCTCACTACATAACAGGTGCATCAAGACAAAAAAAATGGCCAAATGAAAGAACAGTTCAAAGCCCCAGAAAAAAATACAACTAAGTAACGAAGAGGTAGCCAACCTATTGGATGCACAGTATAAAACACTGGTAATCAGGATGCTCACAGAATTCATTGAATTTGATTGCAAATGAGATGAAAAATTGAAGGCTATGCTAAGTGAAATAAAGAAAAATGTACAGGGAATCAATAGTGATGGGAAGGAAACTGGGAGTCAAATCAATGTTGTGGACCAGAAGGAAGAAAGCAGCATCCAATCAGAAAAGAATGAAGAAACAAGAATTCAAAAAAATGAGGAGAGGCTTAGGAACCTCCAGGACATCTTTAAATGTTCCAACATCCAAATCATAGGGGTACCAGAAGGAGAAGAGGAAGAACAAGAAATTGAAAACTTATTTGACAAAATAATGAAGGAGAACTTTCTCATTCTGGCAAAGGAAATGGACTTCCAAGAAGTCCAGATAGCTCAGGGAGTCCCAAAGACATTGGACCTGAGGAGGAACACACCAAGGCACATCATAATTACATTAGCCAAGATTAAAAATAAGGAGAGAATCTTAGAAGCAGCAAGAGAAGAGGAGAGAGTTACCTACAAAGGAGTTCCCATAAGACTGTCAACTGACTTCTCAAAAGAGACCTTACAGGCAAGTAGGGGCCAGAAAGAAGTATTCCAAGTCATGAAAGGCAAGGACCCACACCAAGATTACTCTATCCAGCCAAACTTTCATTTAGAATGGAAGGGAAGATAAAGTGCTTCTCACATAAGGTCAAGTTAAAGGAGTTCACCATCACCAAGCCCTTACTATATGAAATGCTAAAGGGATTTATCCAAGAAAAAGAAGATCAAAAATATGTACAATAAAATGACTGCAAACTCACAGTTATTAACAACCACACGTAAAACAAAAACAAAAGCAAACTAAGCAGACAGCTAGAACAAGAACAGAACCACATAAATGGAGATCTCATAGAGGCTTATCAACAAGAGAGTGGGAGGGAGAGAGAGGGGGAAAAAGTACAGAGAATAAGTAGCATAGATGTTAGGTAGAAAATAGAAAGGGGGAGGTTAAGAATAGTGTAGGAAATGTAGAAGTCAAAGAACTTATATGTATGACCCATGGACATGAACTAAAGTGGGGGGAATGTGAGTGGGAGGGTGTGTGCAGGGTGGAGGGGAGTGAAGGGGGGAATAGGACAACTGTAATAGCATAATCAATAAAATATGTTTTTTTAAAAGAACAGACTCATAGATGAATGCAACAGAATAGGTAACCTAGAAAGAAACCAATGTCTCTATGGTCAATTAATATCTGACAAAGAGGGTAGGAGCATAAAATGGAGTAAAAATAGCCTCTTCAGTAAATGGTGTTGGGCGATCTTGACAGCTACATGCAAGAAAATGAAACTTGATCACCAATTTACACCATACACAAAGATAAATTCAAGGTGGATAATAGATTTCATATAAGTTGTGACACAATGAAAGTCCTAGAGGAGAACATAGGCAGGAAAATTTCAGATATTCCATGCAGCAATATTCTCACTGACATGTCCTCTGGAGCAAGGGACATAAAGGAAAAAATAAACAAACGGGACTACATCAAATTAAAAAGCTTTGGCACAGCTAAGGTAAACATCAGCAAAGTAAAAAGGGAACCAACCGTATGGGAAAACAATATGCCAATAATACCTAGGACAAGGGTTTGATCTCCAATGTAAATAAAGGACTCATATGGCTCAACATCAGGAAGACAAATAATCCAATGAAAAAAATGGGCATAGGACCAGAACAGATACTTCTCCAAGAAGAACATACAGATGGCTCACAGACATATGAAAAATTATTCAACATTACTAGCCACCAGAGAGATACAAATTAAAATCACAATGAGATACCACTTCACAGCAGTCATAATGGCCATCATTAACAAATCAACAAGCAACAAGTGCTAGCAAGGTTGTGGAGAAAAGGGAACCCTAGTACACTGTTGGTGGGAATGCAGTCTGGTGCAGCCTCTGTGGAAAACAGTATTGAATTTCCTGTAAAAACTAAAGATGGACTGCCTTTTGATCCTGTGATCCTACTGCTGGGATTATACCCTAAGAATCCTGAAACACCAATTCAAAAGAACCTATGCAACCCAGTGCTCACAGCTGTATTATTTATAATATCCAAGTGCTGGGGACAGCTTAAGTGTCCAGTGGTAAATGAGTGGTTCAACAAACTGTTGTACATTTACACAATGGAATGCCACACAGCAGAAAGAAGGACTCCTATCCCTCATGACTGCATGGACGGAACTGGAGAATATTATGCTAAGTGAAGTTTGCCAGATAGTGAAAGACAAATGCCACATGATCTCACCTATTAGTGTAATCTAATGAAGAAAACAAACAAATGAGAGAAATAGAAGCAAAGACATGGAAATAAAAAACAAACTGACAGTGACCAGAAGGGAGTGGGTAGGGTGATAATTGGGGAAAGTAGGGGATGAGGCTTGGTCAAGGAACATGTACTAAGGACCCATGGACATGGACATAGGGTGGGGACTACCTGTGGGAGCAGGGGGAGGTCAGGGCAGAGGAAAATTTGGGAAATAATCGGGACAACTGTAATTGAACAAGGTTGAAAATAATTAAATAAATAAGGAAATAAATTTTCTTGAGGAAGGGTATTAGGTATTTCTTTGGTATTTTAATAATTTCCTCTATGCACATTGGTTTGTTTAAAATTTCTATTTTTATTAAAGTCAATTAATAAACAATTTTTCTATAACATCATCTATTTCTTCCAGGTTCTAAAGTCTATTTGCCTGATATTGTCCGAGATTGGCTTCTATGAGAATTTAATGGCTGTTTCAGTAATTATTTCTTATTGATGTGCACTTGTTTTGATTAGTGTAGCTATTGGTTTGGTTATTTTGTGAATTTTGAAAAGAAATAATATTTTAATTTATGTATTAATAAATGTGCTAATCAGTCAAATAATAAAGAACACAAAATCATAAAATCTGCAAACTAATTTCTGACAGAGATGTGGCCAGAAAGCAAGAATGGGTTGTGGTTAGACATTGAGGGGAGGGTTCCAAAAAGATATGGGGAAACTTTGGGGGTTGATGCCTGTATTCATTATCTTGATTATGGTGATGTCTTCACAAGTATATAAAAATATCGAATCTCCTACAGATTTGTTTATATAAATAAGTGCATGAAAATTATGCATTTACAAAACCATTAAAATTAAAATTCGGACTTCTGGCCAAGATGGAGGCATAGGTAGATACACTGTGCATCCTCATACAACCAAAAGGACAACAAATTTAAAAACAAAAAACAACCAGAACCTTCATAAACTTGAACTGTGTGGAAGTCTGACAACCAAGCAGTTAAAGAAGAAACATTCATCCAGACCAGTAGGAGTAGTGGAGACTGGCAGCTGTGGTGGAGAGGACCCAAGGCAAGGTGGCGGCTGGAGGACCCGTCAGTACCATATTTGCAGGTGGATACACTGGGAGGAACAACTGGGAAGTGAGACAGACAGTGCAACCCAGGATTCCAGTGTGGGGAAATAAAGCCTCAAAACCTCCAGCTGAAAAAACCTGTGCGGTTGTGGTGGTGGGGAAAACTCCAGCCTCATAGGAGAGTCTGGATCCTACAACTACACAAACCCACCCACTTGGGAATCAGCACCAGACGGGGCCAATTTGCTTGTGGGTAGCAGAGGAAGTTACTGAAAGCCGACTGAGAGCCCAGCAAGCGGCATCATTCCCTCTTGGACTCCTCCCCCACATATAGTGTGATAAGGCAGCAACGTGAGTTGCCCCGCCCTGGCAAATACCTAAGGCTCTGCCTCTTACTATGTAACCGGTGCACCGAGACCAAATGAAAGAACAGATTGAAGGCACAGGGAAAATACAACTAAGTGATGAAAAGATAGCCAGCCTGTCAGATGCACAGTTTAAAACACTGGTAATCAGCATGCTCACAGAAATGGTTGAGTATGGTCGCTAAATAGAGGAAAGAGTGAAGGCTATGGAAACTGAATTAAATGAAAATGCACAAAAAACCAACAGCGATGGGAAGGAAACTGGGACTCAAATCAGCAGTTTGGACCAGAAGGAAGAAATCAATATTCAAACAGAACAGAATGAAGAAACAAGAATTCAGAAAAATGAGGAGAGGCTTAGGAACCAATGGGACAACTTTAAATGTTCCAACATTTGAGTCATAGGGGTCCCAGAAGGAGAAGATGAAGAGCGAGAAATTAAAAACTTATTTAAAAAAATAATCAAGGAGAACTTCCCTAATCTGGCAAAGGAAATAGACTTCCAGCAAGTCCAGTAAGCCCAGAGAGTCCCAAAGAAGTTGGACCCAAGGAAGCACACATCAAGGCACATCATAATTTTATCACCCAAGATTAAAAACAAGGAGAGAATCTTAAAAGCAGCAAAAGAAAAGAAGACAGTTACATACAAAGGAGTTTCCATAAGACTATCAGCTGATTTCTCAAAAGAAACCTTGCAAGCAAGAAGGAGCTGGAAAGAAATATTCAAAGTCATGAAACTCAAGGACCTACATCCAAGATTACTGTATCAGCAAAGCTTTCATTCAGAATGGAAGGGCAGTTAAAGTGCTTCCCAGAGAAGGTCAAGTTAAAGGAGTTCACCATCACCAATCCAACAGAAATTGAAACCAATGAAAAAAGAACCAACCATATGGGAAAACATATTTTCCAATGTTACATCAGACAAGGGTTTGAACTCCAGAATATATAAAGAACTCACATGACTCCACTCCAGGAAGACAAAAACCCAATTAAAAAATGGGCAAAGGACTTGAACAGATACTTGTTCAAGGAGGACATAAAAAGGGTTCAGAGACAAATGAAAAGATGGTCAGAATCACTAGGCATCAGAGAGATGAAAATTAAAACCACAATAAGATACCACTTCACACCACTGAGAATGGCCATCATAAATAAATCAACAAACAAGTGTTGGAGAGGATGTGGAGAAAAGGGAACCCTAGTGCACTGCTGGTGGGATTGCAGACTGGTGCAGCCACTACAGAAAACAGTATGGAATTTCCTCAAAAAACTAAAGATGGAACTGTCTTTTGATCCAGCAATTCCACTGCTGGGAGTATACCCTAAGAACCCTGCAACAAACATTCCAAAGAACCTATGCAACCCAAAGTTCATGGCAGCACAATTTACAATAGCCAAGTGCTGAAAGCAACCTAAGTGCCCATCAGTAAATGAGTGGATCAAAAAACGATGGTACGTTTAAGCAATGGAATACCACTCAGCAGAGAGAAAGAAGGAGCTCCTACCCTTCCTGACAGCATGGATGGAACTGGACAGCATTATACTAAGGGAAATAAGCCAGGTGGTGAAAGACAAATACCATACGATCTCACGTTTAACTGGAACCTAATCAAGAAAAGCAAGCAAAATATAACCAAAGACACTGCAATAAAGAATATATGGCCAGTAACTAGAGGGGAGGTGGGAAGCGATAATGGGGGAGAATGGGGAAAGGTTTTCAGGAACATGTACAAAGGATACTTGGACAAAACCAAAAGGGTAGGATCAAGGGTGGGGAGTGGGATGGTTGGGGTGGGGAGGAGTGGTGGAGGTCAAATAGAGAGACGGTACTTGAACAACAATTAAATAATCAAAAAGAAAAAGAAAAGGAAAAACTTAAAAAAAGGAGGGACAAATTTTTAAAAATGCAGAAAGTTTCTTCTTTGGGTTCTCATTGGCTTTGTATTTTGTTTTTCTAAAAGTGTACATAACAACTCTGTACACCCATGTGCTTCTCTGTTTACTTTCAACCCAACCTTATTCCACCTTATTTTGCTTTCCCCTTGTACATCAGAATAAAAGTCCCCAGCTGCTTTTTCAGAATTCCTTTCTAGCATAGTTTTGTGGCAGGTTCGGGGAATGTACCTTGGGAGGTGGAGGAGAAGTGAAGCATCTGGGCCTGTATTTCCTATGTCCACTTCCCGGACACTATTCACAGGTTGACTCAAGGACTCAGGAAGCCCCTTGACCTGAATCTGTGTAGCGAGAACTGCAGGAAACAGCCTGAACTAAGCATCCACCTCTGTGCTTTCGGATAAATATGTACAGAAAGATGTGTCCTTCTCCAGAACTTTACCCTCATAATTCTCAGTGGTTTTTGGTTTTGTTTTATAAAATGAATGGTCATAAAAAGTGAACCAAAGAAGTGTTTGCTTTTGCTGCTGACACTTCAGAGAAAAAGACTAGTTTTTAAAAATTTGTGTTGCCATAGGGACACTTCCCCATGCATCTCCCAGAACTTTCTCCCTCATCTTTGAGGATCCCCTTGGTCGAGGCCAGTTACCACAAATGAAATCTTGAAAATGGCATCAGGCTCACAGTAACAAAACCACCTGGGGGAGCTTTAAAAATTTCACATCAGTGCATCTCAATCCTGGAAAATATGTTTCTTCAAATTAATGTTGAGATCCCCGAATCTGTAACTTTCACTCACTCACATTGATTCTACTCTCAGGTGTTGTATGAATAATAGCTGGCATATCTTTCACAATTCGTTAGCTGATAAGGAAGAGCGTTCTAATTGGATGCTCCAGGGTTTTCATGCGTTTCCACACCTGCAGAGCTCTCTACAGTGTGTGTGGGGATTATGTCATTAAAGTTTGGCCAGAGAATGTGGCAGAGACGAGGTAGTAGAAAGCATTTTTGATACTAAATCTGCATGAAGGCTGTAGGATTAGTATTCCTTGCTTGACTCACGTTGGTTAGCTATTTAATCTCGGAAGGAAGAAAATAGTTGGAGATCGTATTGATCTAAGATCACACTTTATTGATTTAGTACCTTCACTTACGATCTTTTTCTCCTGAAAAACTTTATTAAAGAGATAACAGTTCTTACAATCAATAATATTCGAAGACTGAGAAAATATTGTAGGTCATGTGGTAGTGAATCCTCAATGAAAGAACGTTTATTTCTGTTTAATATAACGAATATTTACGAGGCATGTAAGAAATGTCAGTCACTGTTCTATATTGGGGTACAATGCTGGACAGTTAAGAATTACTCAATCAGAAAAACTAGACTTCTTACTACTTCCTCTGAGTTGAGCCCCCAATTTTCTGATATTTGATGGATTATAGGCAGGCCCCCAGGGGGTACATGAAAATATAATGTACTGTATTAAAAATGCTCAAGAAAATTAAGCAATGTCTTCTAATTACAAAAATACCTTGCATACTCTGTTAAAGTATTTCCATGTCAGGTATTGTCCGGAGGGAAAACAGACCTGAGAGCTCAGGATGCTATTGTTCAGGTTTTTAAGCATCACCTGAAGACAAACATGTGCCTCATGAATAAAATCAGTGATGAGAACATACTGCCATTTGGGGAGGAAGCTAAGAAACATGCATGCCTTGTCAGTCCCTGTCCACCAGGGGGTGATACTTCGCAACACAAACACATTCCCTGGTGAAATGTAGGCTTCCACTTAGTGTTTCACTGTGACTTCAACATTTCCTCACGGTAAGTGTCAAGAACATTATTTAGGCAACACTGTAGAGATGAACTGGTCTCCAGGCTTAGTGACTGTGGTTCTCTTAGTGCTTGGTAAGTAACATGCCTCTTAAAATATAGATTCTTTCTCCTGTCAGCAACTTTTTAAACTTTGGTTTCATTTAAGTGCTTCATGACCACGGTGACAGAGTTTTCTTTTATTTTTCCCCAGGACAAACCCGTGGAGACTCAGTGACCCAGACGGAAGGCCAGGTGACCCTGTCCACAGGGCTTTCCCTGACCGTGGACTGCTCCTATGAAGCCGCAGGTTACCCCACTCTCTTCTGGTATGTTCAGTATCCCGGAGAAGGTCCACAGCTCCTCCTGAAAACCACAACGATCGATGTTAAGGAAAGTAGCAAAGGTTTTGAAGCCACACTCCGCAGACAACCAAATTCCTTCCACTTGGAGAAAGAGTCAGTGGACGAGTCAGATTCGGCAGTGTACTACTGTGCAGTGGGTGACACAGTGACAGAAACTGCAGGGGGAGCTGAGCACAAACTCTGGCTGCTGAGTGTCTATGACAGTTTGATCCCCTTTGGCAGATTTTATTATTTAACATCAAATACACAGGACATCAATACAAATTTCCAATCTTTAAGCACATTATTAGAGTTGTTAGGCAAATTAGACTTCCATACATATAGGGATGTTGAAAACAAAGGGATATTTTCATTTAGGGAATAATGCAGTGAAACATGGAAATAAAAATGAATTCTTAAAATGTTTAAGATATTGTGTGATGCCAACTTTTATGTAACCTTTTATATAATAAGATATTAACGTTGGCCCTCACGGAAACTACATGTGAGGTTTATAAGCAAGAGTGTTAAATCCTGCCTTGACTGAACTCTTTACTAAGTATTTGTGCGCAGACTTCTGTACAATATGCACCAAGATTTTAAAAAGTTTGATTCAATCAAATAATTGCTTTTTATATGTATTTTGATTATTAATTTATTTGGACCCATTGTTAATATTTTAGTTTTGCTTCTCATGCTCTTGTTTTTTCTTTTCTTTGTAGTCTGACTTCTGTTGTATCGATCAAAATTTCTTTTTCTCTCTGCTAATTTGAAAAATAGAAAGCGGTTTCTCTTCTTAGACCATTATCCTTAAATTATTTGTGTGTGTGTGTTATTCTGTAATATTTCCTCCTACTATATCTTGTCTTTGGGATTAGCTTTACTCTTGCTAATTTATTATATTTAGAATGACCTGACTGGACTGTTGAAAAAATAACACCCCAGCTGTATACTGGGACAGTGATTTCAGATGGAGTGTATCAAATCTGCTGTTAAACTATAGTTCCAATGCATAGTAGAAGCAACACATGTTTCTTCTAATGCAACACAATAATCAGAACATGAATTAGCTCCATTATCCCTCAGAGCTTTGTCCCTGATCTTCCCTCTGCCTGGAGTGAACTTTATCTCCTCTCCTCAGGGCTCGTTCCTTTATATCTTCCTAGTCAATTCTGCTAGAGAAACACGTGTACAGGTGAATACAGATGAATGCTCAAAAATGCTTACTGTAGTATTGCATTTCATCGATAAAAATCAGCATAGTAACTGTTCATTGGGGGAGGGCTTTTACACAGTAGTACATCCATGATAAGGGATATACTGCGGCAGAAAGACCTGTGCGTGTGAACATAAGATGTGACTTTATTACTGAGTTTATAAAACAAGTTACAGTGTTGTAAAAATGTATTGTACATACATTTCTGTAACAGAAATATATTTTCTGTTGATTTTTATTTTTGGTAATAAAACCCCAAAGTATCAACTCAAAATTGATCGGGATGAAGAAAGAATTAGAGTAATAAGTGATGGAAGACTGGGAGTTGAGAGTGGTATTCAAAGGGGATTTTAGTTTACATGTAAAGTTTTACTACTTTTAATAATTCATATATTCATGAATTCTTCCTCTTGTTAAAATTAATCAATAGTCATAAGCCATCGTAAAGGTTTATCCAAAGTCATTATTCATCTCACCAATAAAGGGGAAAAGGAGAAAATGGCACCTAATGTACTTGATAGGATTTGTCTGGCTCCCCAGGTCTAAGCAGTTTTCTTCCTCTGGTACCATAGACTTGGTTTTTAATCCTCTTAGAGTTACACTCTTTTACTATATTGTAGTTTGTATATTGTTATTTTCCCCAGTAGCCTGCAAATTGGATGTTATTCTCTTTCTTTTATTCTTCTGTTAATTAATTTCTTTCTTTTTAGATTTTTTAAAATTTATTTTTAGAGAGAGAGGAAGGGAAGGAGAAAGAGAGAGAAAGTTTAATGTGCGGTTGCCTCACATGCACGCCCTGCTCAGGACCTGGCCTGCAACCCAGGCAGAGCCCTGACTGAGAAATGAAATGGCAACCCTTTGGTTCATAGGCCTGTGTTCAATCCACTGAGCTATACCAGCCAGGGTATCTTTTGTATATTCTTAAGATTTAGTTAATCACCTTATTTACACTAAAAGTTAAAAAATTTTATAGACTTATAGCAATCTAAGTTAAAGAAATGAGGTAAAAAAGTACAAGATGAAATCTATCAAATTATTCTAAGATAACAATTTTCAGTCCTGGCCGGTGTGGTTCAGTGGATTGAGTGCCTGCCTGAGAACCAAAAGGTTGCCGGTTTAATTCCCAGCCTAGTGCACATGCCTGGGTTGCTGGCCAGGTTCCAGGTAGGAGGCTTGTGAGAGGAAACCAAAAATTGATGTTTCTCTCCCTCTATTTCTCTTTCCCTTCTCCTCTCTGAAGATAAAGAAATAAAATCTTTAAAAAATAATTTTAATAGAATAATATTTTAAAAGTAGGATTTGGGTTTTTTTAAATGTATTCGGGTAACAAAGGTCAATGAGATCATACAGGTGGGCTTGGTTCATTCTTTATCTCCATTCAGTCTAGGGAGTTACTTGGTTTTCTAAGGATCTGCATTTCCTGTATCAGGAAATCTGGCGTGAGTGAGGCTGGGGTAGTGTGACTGCTGAGGTAGCAGGTCCAAAGTCCTCTCTAGTGATGGTTTAGGCCCACTAGGGGGCAAGGCAGGCTTTACAAAAAACAACTTTCACATGGTTCTGAGGGTTGAGTGAGCACTTAAGAAAGGAGAGCAGTGAGCATGTGAGCCAGTCAGATTATAGGCAGCCGAGATGAGGAGAGGGTAACAGTGTCTGTGTAAAGTTATCTCCGGTTTTCAGCTCTGTCACTCAGTGTGAACTTGAGAAAGCTGGACTCCATACATTGTGCATCCACTGTGGGAATGATTCCCTGTGCCGAGTCACAGGAGTGAGGATGTGACTGGTCATTGTGAGCATGGAAGCTCAACAGAAAATATCTCCATAACCTGTTTTTAATTTTTTAATTGTTATGACTAAAATTCCCAAAACCCACTGACCCACAAGTTATTCCAATACCCCAAATATCCTACCTTTTCATGTATCTCCATGAAAGTAGAAGGAACAAGAACAAATTAAACACACAAAAAAGAGAATAGAAGAAAAAGTAAAGAAGAAAAATGGGAGAAAAGGGAGAGGACAATAGTAATTTGACCAGCATAGTGTGGTTGGACCAGAGTTGGCTGTGGGGGTCAGCAGGGTCCCCAAGACGTGGACAGGAGTGGGGAGAGGTGGAAATCAATCAGAGTGGACATTACACACAAATTCTATTATATTTCAAGCTAATTTTGTTGGAATCTTTTTCTACGCAGGTAGTGACTGTGTGCCTTGGTTTCTAGAACTCTATGGATTTAATAAAATGGATTACCTTGTGCAATGCACAGTGCATGCTATCAGCGTTCCTTTATCAGAACATTCACATGACTGAATTCTCAAATTCTCTACTAAACCATGAAATTTGGGAAATAGGGGTTTACTCTTCTTTGGATTCTTTACAGTTGTATGTTATACCTTAGACACCGATTCTTCCAGAAATATCATCCACCATCCTCAACATTATCTCACAAACTTCTTATATGTAAGTATTTTAGGAGAAAACAACCTGTCCATCTTCATACATTGTATATATTACCCTTGACTATTCTCCACTGTTCGTACCCAGACTTTCAGAGAGATGACTGTGCAGTTTCACTGGGCCACTGTGGGTGCAGTCTTCTGTTAAGATGAGTGACAGAGCTCAGTGGTGATTGGTGTTCAGTGAGTGTGGTGGAGCATATTGACTGAAGGAAGAAACTTGGCTTGGGTCCAGGACTCTACATCCTCCAGAGCAGGGGCAGAGGCAGCACAGTGCGTGTGCAAGAGGTTATGGAGAGACACCTGGGAGCTCTGCTGTGGCTTCTGTGGGTCCAGGTTTGCTGTGAGTTGGGGCCATCTTAGGTGGGGATTGGGGTTGTCCACAGCTGGTTGTGGGAGAAGGAAGAGGGATCTGATACAGAGCTTCTAGATGGTTCCACTTGGGTGTTTCTTGGGATGTTTTACAAGCATAGAAACTGCATCATTTGTCCCAGTGACATCATTTGTGTTTTTCTCTTTCCAAGCAGGGGTGAGAGGGCTGAAGGTGGAGCAGGGTCCTCCAGCCCTGAGCCTCCAGGAGGGAACCAACTCTACTCTGAGATGCGATTTTTCAACCACAGTGTACCGAGTGCAGTGGTTCAGACAGAATCCTGGTGGTGGCCTCATAAATTTATTTGAGTTGACTTCAGGGTCAAAGCAGGTTGGAAGGTTAAGCGGCTCACTGAACTCGAAGGACAGGTACAGTACACTGCACATCACAACCGCCCAGCTGGAAGACTCGGCCTCTTACTTGTGTGCAGCAGAGGCACAGTGCTCCCAGGTGATCTGCAGCCTGCACCCAAACTGCAGCTGGGCCTGCAGCTCCACCCCTTCCACATGCAGGCATGTTGAGCCCATATTAGCCTTGCACATCTTTGGGTTTCCAAATTTTTCTTCCAAAACGTATTTTTGTCCTAAAATCAGACTCTTCAGCACTGTTATTTCACAACTTTTGCCTTATTTCTTCCCTGAAATCAATTTACAGGCAGAAAGCTCTAACATAAAACAATTAAAACAACTGATAAAGGTATCAATACCTAAAACATATTCCTGTTAAAACATATATTCGGTTAAAACATTACCCCTTGCAAATTACACATATATGAAATGTAAACTACTGTGCTGAAAAGGTTTGGAAAAATACAGGGCAGTCAACAAATAAAAGGAGATGACTCATTTTTTTCAGGTAACTGTAGGTGGTTACACTTCCAAGGAAAGGGAAGAGAGGCTGTATAATAGTTTTTAAAGTTTGCATTAGACTTATTCACTCCTCAATATAACAAATATAAAAAAATAATTTTGTTGAGTTGTACCTACATTAGCTTTTTACACATGTTTTTTATTTAGTACTGATAACACCCTGTAAATAAGCAGTCTCTCATTTTATGCATGGATAAAAGGAGGGTTGTTGAGTAGAAGTCACTTGCTTAGATTAACATTATTATTAAATTGGTGCAGTTGGGGTGACATGAGAGTTTATACTTGATCTATGAGATAGAGAAGTCTTTAAAATCATCTTATTCAAATGATTCCTGTCGATAAATTTGTACAATGTGCTTACATACATCATTAACAAAATATCTATTTAGGTCACTTAAAAATTAAATTTATTGAGATGATATTGGTTAATAACATCATCTAAGTTTCAGGTGTACAATTTTATAATACATCACCTGTACATTGCATTGTATGCCCACCTCTAATCACCCCTTGTCGCTGTGTAATTGGCCAGCCATTTACATTCTTTAATATCCCCTGAACTTCATTTCCCTCTGGTCACTACCATATTGTTGTCTATGTGTATGAGTTTTTTGTTTATTCATTTGTTGCTTTCTGTTCTATGTCCTATATATGAGTGAAATTGTGTGATTTTTGTCCTTTTCTATCGGACTCATTTCATTTAGCATGACACCGTCAAGATCTATCCACATCTAGGCAACTGGCAGTATTTCATCCTTTTCTTATGGCTGAATAGCATTCCATTGTATGTAGCTGCCAAACATTTTTCTCTAATCACCCATCGAAGAAACTAAGGTTTGCCCCATGTCTTGGCTATTGTGAATAATGCAGAGTTGATCTTAGGTGTACATACATCTTTGTGAATCAGTGTTTGCAAATTTTGAGATACATACCCAGATGATAGATTGCTGGATCATATGGTAGCTCTATTCTAATTTTTTGAAGAACATCCACAAAGATTTCCATAAAGGCTGCATCAATGTACATTCCTGCCAGCAGTGTATGAGGATTCCATTCAGGGCATTCCTAGCTTGCACCTTGCATGGACGAGCTCATGAAAATTTTCATATGTTCCATTAAATACCATCGCTCTTCCTTGCGTCTTGAGTGAATTTGTTACTCATGATATTGTAGCATATTCACATGTGGGAAAGGGAGCAGGAAGATTCCAGGACTATCCTGAAAACACCCTTTTCTATTATAGCCAGAGTGAAAAACTTCTGGCCACTAAACCTGCAGTTTCAACTTGCATGTGGAACAACTGAATTCTAAGCTGCCCTGTCTTTATTATATTATAAGGTCACTGATAGAAGGCCTAGGACCCTAAGAGAGTCCAGTGAATCTGGGAGCAGATCCAGCTTCCTGGGCACGTGACCTGTGTAGTTGCAGAAGGAATCCTGGTCTTGGTTTAATATTCTGTTATCATTTTCTTGAAGTTCTTAATAATTTTCTCTTTGCACTTGTGTTCTATAAGGGAAGTCCCATAAGTGGATGGAGCATGTGTGTGAGCCTTGTAGATACATGGGACAGCGGGACACAGGAGAGAAGCACATGCAGGCTCAGGGTTATGGTCACAGCAGGGAGTGTGTGAGCTAAGCAGGTATGAGGACCACCTGTTGTGCTGGTGCATGCTTTCACTCTCTGGGGCTTAGACATGCAGCAAAGGGGAGCAGTGAAGTTTCTTGGTCAACTGTTACAAAGTGGAAGTATATGTATGGGATATTTCAATAAGGCAGTCTGACAGTTTTTTACACAACTATACATACTTTTACCATATAATCCAGTAATGGTGTTCCTGGGTTTATCCAAAGGAGTTTAAAAGTTATGTCCACACAAAAACTGGCCCACATGTGCCTACCGCTGCCTTATTCTAAGTTGTCAAAACTTGGAAGCCTCCAAAATGTCCATCAGTAACTGAATGGATAAGTGGTGGTCTATCCAAACAAGAAAGGAGCTATCAAGCCATGAAAAGAAAAAGAAAAGTTAAATGTATCTTACTAAAGAAGCCAATCTGAAAAGGCCACATATTATATGACTCCAACCATATGACATTCTGGAAAAGGTAAAACTATGGAGACAGAAAAAGACCAGTCACTGCCTGGGGTTGAGGGGAGCGGAAGGGATGACTAAAAAGAGCACAGAGAATTTGTAGGTCATTGAAATTAGTCCTGATGACACTACCTATAATGATGCATACAGGCCATTATACATCTATCTAAACCTGTAGAATGTGCAACACAGAGAGTAAACCCTACAGTTCAGTGGGAATGTGGGTGATCCATGCAGGTTTATCAGGGGTCAGAAATATATCACTCTTGTGGGGAAGTTCATCATGGAGGAGGCTGTGTGTATGTGGTGGAGGAGGTATATTTGAAATCTCTGTAACTTTTTATAATTTTTCTGTTTCCCAAGCTTCCCCATGTTTTCTGTGAACAGGAAGTAAAATGTGGGACATTTCTCATAGCAATATGTATTTTTCCTGGTCTCTCTCCTCAGGCAAGGGAACAAAAAGAAAAAATATACAAATGGGGCTCCATCAAACTAAAAAGTATTTGCACAGAAAAAGAAACCATCACCAAAATGAAAAGACAACTCACTAAATGGGAGAACATATTTGCCAATGATATGTCTGATAAAGGGTTAATATACAAAATTCATAAAGAACTCAAGCAACTCAACATCAAAGAAACAATCCCATTAAATATTGAACAAAGGACTTGAACTGACACTTCTCCAAAGAGGTCATACAGATGGTCAACAGACATATGAAAAGAAGCTCAACCTCACTAACCATCAGAGGAATGCAAATTAAAACCGCGATGAGATATCACTGTTTTTTAAATAAGAGATCCCAAATTGTCCATTTGCACTGGATCTCAAAAGTATTATAGGCAGGCCTGGCTGAAAATTTCAAACCCCAAATTAACTTTGCAAGTAGAAATGCCAGATATCCTGATGCAATAGGCTGTTCTAGAAAGTGTTTCTCGCTTTGCATATTAATAAGCTCATTTTCCTCCTATATGTTCTCCCAGTTGTGGAGTTTTTAAATTTTTTTTATTTTTTCTTACAGATTCTATATGATGTGTTATTGATGTACATGCAGGAAATGTGTCCAGAAGAACATCCTGCTTAACCAGGAAGAGCCATTGAACCACTTCATCTCACTTCCTGTGATAATATTTACACTCAGTGGCAAAGTCTTATTTTACTGGAGATGTCTCCAAGACCCATCACTGAACTATAGGAGAAATGAAAATGGAGATGGAAAGTTACCTTGAGGACCCTGTCTCTGCCACTGAAGAGACCCTAGGTTTGGGTAGGGGAAACTTCAGACCCACTAGATTGCATGTGGATGTAAAAATGGTCAAGGGCTTCCATGATGCAGGACAATCTTTAAGGGTGTGAGATGTGAGAGATCAGATTTGTTCTTTGTAATTCTAGAGGACCAGAGAGTTCAAATCATGGGAAAGGAGATTTCACTCCTGGCAATGAGATAGTCTTGGTTTCCCAGGAACCATTTCTCATGATCTGTTCTTTAGGGTCAGATCCTGCTTGTATTATTCTCTTAGCAAACACAGGAAATATTTATGCTTACCTAGATTTATTCTTAACACTTTGCCCAGTGTTATTCTTTACCCAGAATTAAGAATTGAAGAAACTAATTCTTCAAATTAGATGAAAAAATGAAGGCTACAATAAGTGAAATAAAGGAAAATGTACAGGGAACCAATAGTGATGGGAAGGAAACTGGGACTCAAATCAATGGAGTGGGCCAGAAGGAAGAAACAAACAACCAAGCAGAAAACAAGGAAGAAACAAGAATTCAAAAAAATGAGGAGAGGCTTAGGAACCTCCAGGACATCTTTAAACTTTCCAACATCTGAATTATAGGGGTACCAGAAGGGGAAGAAGAAGAGCAACAAGTGGAAAACTTATTTGAACAAATAATAAAGGAGAACTTCCCCAATATGGCAAAGGAAATAGACTTCCAGGAAATCCAGGAAGCTCAGAGAGTCCCAGAGAATTTGGACCCAAGGAAGAACACACCAAGGGACCTCATAATTACATTAGCCAAGATTAAAATGAAGGAGAGAATTCTAGAAGCAGCAAGAGATAAGGAGATAGTTACCTACGAAGGAGTTCCCATCAGACTGTCAGCTGATTTCTCAAAAGAGACCTTCCAGGCAAGAAGGGGCTGGAAAGAAGTATTCCAAGTCATGAAAGGCAAGGACCTACATCCAAGATTGCTCTATCCAGCACAGCTGTCATGTAGAATGGAAGGGAAGATAAAGTGCTTCTCACATAAGGTCAAGTTAAAGGAGTTCATCATCACCAAGCCCTTATTATATGAAATGTTAAAGGGACTTAATCTAAGAAAAAGAAGATAAAAAACATGTAAACTAAAATGACAGCAAACTCAGAATTATTAACAATCACACCTAAAACAAAACGAAAAACAAACTAAGGAAACAACTAGAACAAGAACAGAGCCACAGAAATGCAGATCACGTGGAGGGTTAGCAACAGGGGTGTTGGAGGTGGAGAGAGGGGGAAAAGGTACAGAGAATAAGTAGCATAGATGGTGGGTAGAAAATAGGGGGAGGGTAAGAATAGTATGGGGAATGTAGAAGCTAAAGAACTTATAAGTATGACACATGGACATGAACTAAAGTGGGGGAATGTGGGTAGAAGATGGTGTACAGGGTAGAGGGGAGGGAAGGGGGGAAAATTTGACAAATGTAATAGTATAATCAATAAACTACATTAAAAATATGATATGCCAAATGTAGAACATATGTAGAGTACAAAAATATTAAGTTGATAATATATAGTCAGATAATATGGTAATACCTAAATTAATTTTTGCATCAATTTTTATTATAATTAGAATCATAATTCTTTCATTGAATTATATGTCTTTAATGGAGCATTTTACATTTCATCAATATTTCTCCTGCAATGCCTGTTTTTTAATAGCTCTGATAGATTTTAATAAATTACAGCTTTGTATTAATTTTGTTGTTCTATATTTGTGGCAAAATGTGAGCGTGTTTTTCTTTTCGTCTGATCACTTTTTTAAAAAAAAGATGTGACAGTTTTTTCCCCAGAACTCTGTGGTGGTATATATTATTTGTGTATTTGAGGCAATCAGGATTGGAAGTGATTTGAGAATGTGAGCTTCCCATTAAACCCACATAGCAATTCTATTTTACCAAATTCTCTACATGTTTGTTCACATTTAGTCTCTCATAGAATTTAGAAGACAGAGTTGCTTATTATTTACTGCTATAGCCTCAGTACCTAGCACAGCCCTTCTCAC
This sequence comes from Glossophaga mutica, assembly GCA_039655065.1. Lineage (NCBI taxonomy): Eukaryota > Metazoa > Chordata > Mammalia > Chiroptera > Phyllostomidae > Glossophaga > Glossophaga mutica. The sequence continues at coordinate 74,019,688 of CM077303.1, forward strand.
ATAGTTGATAATTGGTAGACGTTTGTTAAACAAAGAAAGGGAAATTCTGGTATTTATTCATAATTTTAATTTAAGCTTTGTGATAGAATTGAATTTATAATTTGATTTGTGAATATCAAAATCCTTATTGTGTATATTTGATTATTTCACTAATTAAGAATGTACATTTTTAAATGAATACACATCTTTCTCAATAAAGCTCTGTTATTTTAAGACAATAAAATTTATTCTTAGACGTGTACTTTTTTTAAAGATTTTATTTATATATTTTTAGAGAGAGGAAGGAAGGGAGAAAGAGAGAGAGAGACACGTCAATGTGTGGTTGCCTCTTGTGTGGCCCCCACTGGGGACCTGGCCCACAACCCAGGCATGTGCCTTGACTGGGAATCGAACCTGCGACAGTTTGGTTCGCAGCCCGCATTCAATCCACTGAGCTACGCCAGCCAGGTTAGACATGTACTTTTTGTTTCCAGTACGGGCTATAGAGGGACATTTTTGTAAGTATTTACTAGCTACCTTACTATTATTAGTGGAATGCACACAGGCATTAGATGAATGGATAATTTACAGATCGCTTGTGACAAATCTTCCTGCCTTGTCTTTGTGTTTTGACTGAATGAAACATTACTGACCACAACCTTTTTTTAATTAAAAATGTTATTTCTTTTCATGTTACAGAAAAATCAATGTAATGAAAGAATTTATGTTGATTATTAATATCCTAATTCTCTTACCCATGGTTAGTGGTAAGTCACTTTTTTAAATATATTTTATTGATTATGCTATTACAGTTGTCCCATTTCTCCCCCATCATTCCCCCACCCTGCACACCCCCTCCCACCCACATTACCCTACTTTAGTTCATGTCCATGTGTCATAAGTTCTTTAGCTTCTACACTTCCCACACTATTCTTGCCCTTCTGCTGTCCATTTTCTACCCACCATCTATGCTACTTATTGTTTGAACCTTTTCCCCATCTCTCCTCCTCCCACGCCCCTGTTGCTAACCCTCCATATGATCTCCATTTCTGTGGTTCTGTTCCTGTTCTAGCTGTTTGCTTTTGTTTTAGGTTTGGTTGTTAATAACTGTGAGTTTGCAGTATTTATACTGTCATATTTTTTATCTTCTTTTTCTTAGATAAGTCCCTTTAACATTTCATAGAATAAGGGCTTCATGATGATCAATTCCTTTAACTTGACCTTATCTGAGAAACACTTTATCTTCCCTTCCATTCTAAATGACAGCTTTGCTGGATAGAGCAATTTTGGATGTAGGTCCTTGCCTTTCATGACTTGGAATACTTTTTTCCAGCCCCTTCTTGCCTGGAAGGTCTCTTTTGAGAAATCAGCTGACAGTCTGATGGGAACTCCTTCGTAGGTGACTGTCCCTTTATCCCTTGCTGCTCCTAGAATTCTCTCCTTCAATTCAATCTTGTCTAATGTAATTACGATGTGCCTTGGGGTGTTCCTCCTTAGGTCCAACTTCTTTGGGACTCTCTGAGCTTCCTGGACTTCCTGGTAGTCTATTTTCTTTGCCAGATTGGGGAAGTTCTCCTTTATTATTTGATCAAATAAGTTTTCCACTTGTTGCTCTTCTTCTTCCCCTTCTGGTACCCCTATAATTCAGATGTTGGGACGTTTAATGATGTTCTGGAGGTTCCTAAGCCTCTCCTCATTTTTTTGAATTCTTGTTTCTTTCTTTTTTTCTGTTTGGTTGTTTGTTACTTCCTTCTGGTCCACTCCATTGATTTGAGTCCCAGTTTTCCTCCCATCTCTATTGGTTCCCCTCCCATCTCCATTGGTTCCCCATGCGTTTTCCTTCATTTCACTTATTGTAGCCTTCATTTTTTCATCTAATTTGTGAGCAAAATCAACCAATTCTGTGAGCATCCTGATCACCAGGGTTTTGAACTGTGCATCTGATAGTTTGACTATCTGTTGGTTGCTTAGAGGAATTGGCTCTGGGGCTTTCATTTGTTCTCCCATTTGAGCCATTTTTGGTGTTTTTTTTTTTTTTTGTGGGGGGGAGGTTCTGGGCTATGCTGTTATGTAGTGAGGGGTGGAGCCTTAGGTGTTCCCCAGGGCGGGGCAACCCAGTCGCTGTGTTGTGACGCTGTATGTGGGGGCAGGGTCCCAGAGGGAACAATGGTGCTTGCTCCGCTGTCTCTTGGATTCCAGTCCCTTCTGCCGCTTCCCCTTTGCCTGGATTATCTGTGCACGAATGTGGGACCACCTGGTCAGCCAGCCACCTTGCTCGGCCTCACTGGGTCTGCACAGTTGCCACGCTGTACCCGGGGACCTCTAGCTGCCACCTGGGGTCCGTTAGCTGCTTGTGTGCCTGGGAACTGCCAGCTGCTGCTGCCTGTGTGCCCAGGTCTGCACTTCCATTTTTTCCTGCCTTGACTCCACCCCTCTTTCCGGCCTGGATGGATGGTTGTTGGACTTCCATACAGTTCAATTTTCTATCAGTTCTGGTTGTTTTCTTGTTTCTAAATATTTGTTGTCCTTAATTTTGGTTGTGAGAGGAGGCACAGTGTGTCCACCTATGCCTCCATCTTGGCCAGATGTCAGTAGGGCACTTTTAATATATCTTATATTCTTTCTGAAGATATTTATCTTTGATGACTGGTGTGGTGAGATGATCACTCTTGGGTGAGTTTTGGTTGTCAGTTATTAGGAAATTGGTTGTTTTGGTAAGGAAATTCAACATATTAAATCAGTATTATAGCATTGGAACAAGATAGGCCAGTATTGTATCCCAACACCTCAATGGCTCTTATAATTTCCCTCACTGTAACCACTAGGTCTGGTCCAGTGAAAGCAAGGTGACTGTTGATTGGTCCATTTCCTCCAAGGCTGGTGGAGGGAGAGGGATGCTTGGCTTCTATTTGATTGCTTTATCTTTTAAAAACAAGTTAGACGGTTTGATTCCCAGTCAGGGCACATGCTTGGGTTGCAGGCCAGGTCCCCAGTGGGGGCTGTGTGAGAGGCAACCACACATTGATGTTTCTCTCCCTCTCTCCCTCCCTTCCCCTCTCTCTGAAAATAAAGAAATAAAATATTTTTTAAAGGAAAAAAATAAAAACAAGTTAGAAAAAAAAGAGAGAGGGTGCAATTACTGTAGACTTAACTGCTTTATCACAGGTAGGTGAAAATTTTATTTATTAAAAAAAAAAAGAAATCTTCTAGCCAGGGGTGCAGAGTCAGTACATACTTAGACACACTCAAGTTTTAAACCTTCATCACCGTATTGGTTTCCTCTTTTATTTTTGGACAATTCACTATGAACATTTTTGTCTTCTCTTCATCCTGCAAGACCAGAGTGTGTGCTGACCACCTCCCTATTGCTTGCTTTCCCTAGGGTGGTGCTGATGGTCCAAGTTTTGTGGTTTCTCCCAGTCCTGCAGAGCAGGACCCTTTCTGAGCCCCGAAACTATCCAAGACAACCCCAGTATCTTGTTTGGCTATCTCTTCATCGATATCCAGCAGGATCCTGATGTTGTCTGTCTGCGCTGTGGGTAGTTGGACTCATGCCCCTTTAATGAGCAATGGAAGGCCTGGCTCCTCTTCTCCCAGGTGCCCAGTTTTGCAGCACTCCCCAGTATGTGTATGGGGAAGAATGAGGCCAGAGTCTTTTTGGCAGCCTCCCCAAAGTTGGGAGAGCCAGGTGCTCATTCACCTGCTCTCACTTTTGCCTGTGGGGAAAAAAAACAAAGTACTAGAAGATTTCTATTGTCACTGAACTATGTCATATAGGGGAAGGTTTGACTAAAGGAAAGTGAAATTGTTCCTCTTACCCTTTAAAATGATACCAATCTCAGATAATTTTGTTCCCGCATCATAACTGCTGAGCTGGATTCCTGGTGTTCTTTAAAGGCACTCTAGTATATGATGGTGAAAGTTGGTATTTTGGGGAGGAGAGGATGAAGATGCCGGAAAATGTCTATATTGCCATTTTAATCTCTATTTTCTTTTATTTTTTAAAAGATTTTGTTTATTGATTGATCCTGTTAATTTATTTTTTTACTGTTGGTCACTTATAGTTGTCTCCATTTTCCCTCCATTACTCTCCCCCTGCCCAGCCCACCTCCACCTCCCACATTCAGTTCTCCCCCTCACTCCATTATCTTGGTCCATTGGTCCTTTGTCCATGTTCCTTGAAGACCCTTCCCCTTCTTTTCCCCATTACAACCCACCCGTTTCGTCTAGTTACTCTCAGTTTGTTCTTCACTTTCCTGTCTCTGGTTCTACTTCCCACACTTGCTTGTTTTGTTGACCAGGTTCCACTTATAGGTGAAATCATATGGTATTTTCCTTTTACTGCCTGGCTTATTTCACTTAGAAGTATGTTCTCCATTTCCATCCATGATGTAGCAAAGTGTAGAATTTCATTCCTTCATTCCTTCTTTCTTTCTGCTGCATAGTATTCCGTTGTGTAAATGTACCAGTTTTTTTTTTTACTTTTTTCTTTTTACTTTTTTACATTCATTTACTGGTGGGCACTTAGGCTGTTTCCAGCACTTAGCTGTTACAAATTGTGCTGCTATGAGCACTGGGGTACACAGGTTCTTTTGAATTGGGTTTTCAGGATTCTTAGGGTATAGTCCCAGGAGTGGAATTACTGGATGAAAAGGTAGTTCCATTTTTAGTTTTCTGAGAAAATTTCATACAGCTTTCCACCGTGGCTGCACCAGTCTGCATTCCCACCAACAGTGCACTAGGGTTCCCTTTTGTCCACAATCTCACCAGCAGCGTTTGTTTGTTGATTTGGTTATGAAGGCCATTTTGACCAGTGTGAAGTGGTATCTCATTGCGGTTTTAATTTGCATCTCTCTGAATATTTTAAATTTTGAATAAATAATTACATACTAACAGACTGATTTCAGAGTATAGTTCTATAAATTTTGATTTTAACATGTTGTATAGATTATGTAAGCATCACATGATCAAGACAGAGAATAGTTTCGTTGCTAATGATATTGTCTTTTGCTGTCCTTTTGTAATCACACACTCCCCTATTCCACAATGGCCTGTTGTTTTATGTTTTAGCCTTTTTTAGAATGTCATATGAGTGGAACGATAGAATACATAATCTTTTGAGATGTTGGTTTTGTGGTCTGAGAGAGTCGATGCCTGAGCCCCATCTCTTCCGATACTGGCAGGTTTTTTTTTTGTTTGGTGGTTTGAACTTTCAAGTATTTTATACACATAGTTCATCATTTCAAATGTTTGTGTTGTTACTGATGAAGATTCACTCTTGCAATACTAATAAGGATTTAGTAATTATTTGGCCTTTGTAGCACTAACATTGAATGCCACATTCCACAATACTTTGTTGCCCTAACAATGGCTTTATAGAGTGAACTGCATCATTAGGGTGGATGTTACCTGATATCAAGGCTTATAATTGTCACCACACACAAATATAACTCAAAATGGATCAAAGACCTAAATATAAGACCTAAAAAAGTGCATTACATGGAAGAAAACATAGATACTAAGCATATGGACCTTGGTCTTAAAGAGGACCTTATGAATTTGATCTCAAAGGCAAGGGAAGTAAAAGCAAAAATAAATGAATGAGACTATAACAAATTGAAAACCTTCTGCACAGCAAGAAACTGTAAACAAAAATAAAAAGGCAACCAACCAAATGGGAGAAGATATTTGCAAACAACTTCTCCAATAAGAGGTTAAAATTCAAAATATGTAAAGAACACATACTACTCAGCAACAAAAAAATTGACTAGAAAAATCATCAGAGGACTTGAAAAGACACTTGTCCCAAGAAAATATACAAATGGTGAACAGATATACGAAAAGTGACACAACTTCACTAACTAAGAGAAATGCAAATCAAAACTGCAATGAGGTACTCTCTTGCAGCTGTTAGGATGGCTATCATCATTTAGAGAGCAATAACAAGTGTTGAAGATAGATATCATCTGAGAAACGGTGCAAAATGTGAAGGGATTAAAAGTACAAGTTGGTATTTATAAAATAGTCACTAGGATGTAAGGTACAGCATGGGGTAATAGAGTAAAAGATATTGTAGTAACTATGTATGGTGCCAGGTGGGTACTGAAAATATCAGGGGGCACATTGGTAAATATGTGCTTGTGTAATCACTGTGCTGTACACCTGAAGTTAACATAAACTAATGTTGAAAAATAACATTAAAAAAGAGATAGTTAAACCTTGAAAAAGTTTGGTTGGGTGACAGTCTCAGCTGGTACACACAGAAGGCTGACGTGACCCGCAGCAACCGGCTGCACCAGGAAACCCTGTTTCCTGTTCTGGGGCAGCAGCAGCAGCAGCACACAGTCCAGCATTTCTTCTCTTCCTGTCAGTCACCCCACCTTGCAGAGTCCTGAAACTGAAGAAGCACAAGGTGTTTTTCACCTGTTGGAAGAAGTTGAAAATGCTGCTCTCCAGCCTTCTGAAGGTGGTCCTGGCTTCATTGTGGCTAGGTAGGCATGCCCCAGTGGGAATAGGTCCCCTCTGCGACCTAAGGACTGGGGGTCCAGGCAGTATTTTATAAGTTTCCTTGGAAGGAGATGTACCAGTATTGGAAAAAGAATTTTTTCCCATATCACTTACCCCCAAATCTTCTGATTTTTTCCTCTTCAGGATCCAGTATTGCTCAGAAGGTAACTCAAGACCAACCAGCAATGTCAGTGCAGGAGAAGGAGGCTGTGACCCTGGACTGCACATATGACACCAGTGCTACAAGTTACAGCCTCTTCTGGTACAAGCAGCTGAGCAGTGGGGCGATGATCTTCCTTATTCGTCAGGACTCCTATAATGAGAAAAATGCCACAGAAGGTCGCTACTCACTGAATTTTCAGCAAGTAAGCCATTCCATCAACCTTGTCATCTCACCTTCACAGCTGGAGGACTCTGCAGTGTATTTCTGTGCCCTGGGTGAGCCCACAGTGAAGGGTGTGTAGGAAGGGGGTGAACCAAAACCCTGGGGCTCTGCTTGATGCATCCACCTGCTGAAGGGACCAAGGCTGGGAATTGTCAACACTGTCAGGAAGTGGCCAGGGCTGTGGTAGCACAGGTGTGGGAGGGTTTGGGGGAAAACACTCTATGAAAATACCTCTCTAGGTCCATAGACCATGTGTACAATTGTCATTAATCAAAAATATCTATATGTTTCAGAAATTGCATTGAAATTGTTTACTGAAGACAAAGAACAACCAGGACAAACAATTTGCTATTTGGCGAGACATTGAGCTAGGAGAATTAACTAAGGAAATTCAGAAACATCTGAATCTAAAAATCAGTAAAAGTCTGTGGTACAGTAAGCCTTTCAGATCAATATGTTCGATAAATATTTATTGAGTATATTTTATGACACAGGGCTGTTAGAAGAGGACGGCTGTGAACTCTTTCTGTGGATTTACTATTTTGGTATGTTATGCTCTTTCATACTGTTTAATGATTTAGGTTAATTTGGATTTGTTAGCTGAGTGAAGGTACTCTCATTTAATTTCTAAGGTGCCTACAGTATGACAAACTCTGTGTGTTTCTCCATCTTACTAACACACTAGCACGGAAGAGACTATTTTCTTTATGCAGATTTACCTGCAGGAAACCACACCAGTCTCACTCATGAATGAGCAGTAACTGGTGGCTCCAGAGGGACACTGTGTGGAAGCAAAGTGTGAACTAACTTTTTCTATTCTTGCCCTTCAATTCACCACTCTTCTAGAAGCATCTTTGCTATTCTGTGGCTCATTTTCACAGCTCTGTGTCCTCTTTTTTCAATGCTCCACAATCCAAAATCCTCATTTTCTAATATTTCCTCCACTTATCTCTAACTCCATTGTCTCAGTGCCTTAAAATTGGAAGATCATGGATGTTTAATAAGGGTTCTTAAATTGTAAACTCCATCTTATAATTGAATTGGGAAAGCAGATGTGCATAGTAAAAATCTGAAAGGAGTCTTTTAACATTTTTTAATATTCTTATACTTTTACCAATTCATCATAAATTTGTACCATGTTAGGTGTACAACTGAGTGGTATTAAGCACATTTACATCTAAAGAACTCTATTCACCTTGAAGAACTGAAAAGCTGTGCTGTGTTAACAATAACATTCCATTCCCCCACCTCTCCAGCCCCTGGCAAATACACTTTCAGCTCTCATTCTAGGAGTTTGACTGTTTTAGATACCTTATAAAGTGGGATGCAGCAATATTGGTCACATGGTAACTTATTTCACCCAGTGTCGTATCCTGCTGGTTCACCCATGTGGCAGCCTGTGTCAGAATTTCTTTCCTTTTAAATAATATTCCAGTGCATGTATATACCACAGTTTGTTTATCCATTGATCTGTTGATGGACATTTGTATTGCTTCCACCATATTTTGGTGGAAAAATGTATGTACATATTTCAATATTTTGGATGTATGAGGTCTGTCTGGAAAAAAGTCCAGCCAGTGTTAATATAGTGAGAATGGTTTGTGTGACATTGATATAACCTGGCAAACAAGGAGAGTGGACTGGAATGAGCAAATGTGAATAATGATGACTTACTGTACTAGTCAGTGGGGGTGGTATAGATGCTGTTGAGTGAGCCACACATGTGTACTGCGTGGCTGTCACATTCAAAATGATTGAGCGCAATGAATCTGCATCATACTTTTGCATTAATCTTGAACATTTCTCCATGGAAACTATTTGGGTGGTTCAGAAGGGCACAGCTCTGTGTGACTGGTGATTGGCAGCCTCATCACAACCATGTGCCACCTCATGCATCACATCTGGTGCAGAGTTTTTAGGTGAGACATCAAATGACCCATGTGATTCAGCCACCCCTACACCTCAGATTTGGTGCCCTGTGGCTTCTGGCTTTTCCCAAAGGTAAAATCACCTTTGAAAGGGAAGAGATTTCAGACTGTTGGTGAAATTCAGGAATCTATGATGGGGCAGCTGATGGCAATTGGGAGAACTGCGTGAGGTCCTAAGGTAGCTACTTTGAAGAGGATTGAGGTATCATTGTCTTATATACAATGTTTCTGGTATCTTGTATCTTTTTCAATAATGTCTCTATTTTTCATATTTCTTGGCTGGGTACATTCTGGACAGACCTTGTAAACTCAAATTCTTTCCATTGGTTGGACTATGTTCTCAGAAGAATTGCTTTATCATAAGGAAATTCTTTAAAAAAAATTTTGAAAATCACTTATACTGATTAATTTGAAAACTGGTTTAAACTGCATTATCACAAGCAAGTTTTAAGGAACAGAGAAAGAGAGTGATCACCGGCTATGAGTGAAGTTTCAGGTTCCTGGTGACTCACAGAAGTCTGGAAGAGTTTGTCACCTGTGCTCCAGTGCATTGTTCAAGTCACATGTCTAATAATTAGTCTAAAAGGAATGGCCAAGACACTACCTAGTGGTCTGCTTCTGAAATGCAGTTTGTGTACTTCATGTTTCCCTCTCCCTTTCTTTGTAAAAGCAAAACCTGAAATTATTTATTTTTATTAGTTCCATTTGCATAAGTAAAGAGCCTACTGACATGGTGTCTTGAGATATTTCAAAGGCTCAAGAAGTAATTTTGCTACCTTCTAGTCTTTCTCTCAAATTTTCTCTGAAAATAATCTGCAGTGAAAAAACCAAGAAGCAGAAATTTGCTGTCAGAGAGAACTGTGGTAAAAACTGTTAGCGGTGTCATTTGCTTTCTAGGCACTTGTGAGCTTTGTTTCATTGCATGTTGAATGGAAGAGTAATGTCTTCTTTAATATTTGATAGTGACAGTTTATCACTAATATACTCAAAAAGATTGATAATCAGCAGATGGTCAATTTATTCCAGTAACCTCAGTGGGTACAGAAAAGGCATTTGAGAAACCCAGTCTCCATTCCTCATTCCAAACTCCCAGAAAATTCAGAATCAAAGACAATTTCTCCAACTTCATGAAAGTCCTCTACAAATACCTGCATCTAATGTCATGCTTGGTGGTGAAAGACTGAATGCTTTTCCCCTAAGATCAGGAATTTCGCCTCTCACCTCTGTATTTAGTATTGTACTAGGTTCTGGCAGTGTAGTAAGGCAAGAGAAAGACACAAAAGCATGAGGTTCAGAAAGGAGGACATCAGCCTACCTTAATTCACAGACATCATGATTATCTGGTAGAAAACCTAAGGGTAGGTATAAAAGTGCTACTGGAACAAGTAATTAATTTTAACAAGTCAGTTGTAAACCTATCATAAATCCAGCCATTTTACTCTCAGGTATTGACCAAAGAGAAATTAAAGTATATGTGTTAAAAAACATCTTATACACACATGTTCATAGCAGCTTTGTTTGTAACGGTCCACTTCTGGTGCCAAAAAAAATGTACATCAACAAGTGAATAGATAAATAAATCATTTTTGTCTCTCTATGATGGAATAGGACTCTGGAACAGAACAGAAGAAACTATTGACACTTATAAGACCATGGTAGAATTTCAAAATAATTATGCTGAGAGAAAGAGGCCAGACAAAAGAGAATATATGATTCCACTTATGTAAAATCATAAAATATGCAGATGACTTTGTGACAAAGACCTTGCCAGAAAGCAGGAAGTGTTGTGGGGAGACGTTGAGGAAAGGGTTCCAGAGAGACAGGGGGAAGCTTTGGGGGTGATGCCTGTATTCATCATCTTGGTTGTGGTGATGGCCTCACAAGTATATAAATATATCTAGTCGCTTAAGAATTGCTTAGTACAAGCCCTGGCTGGTATAGCTTGTTGGACTGAGCGTGGGCCTGTGACCCAAAGCGTTGCTGGTTCGATTCCCGGTTAGGGCACATGGCTGGGTTGCAGGCCAGGTCCCCAGTTGGGGACATGTGAGAGGCAACCACACATTGATGTTTCTCTTCCTCTCTTTCTCCCTCCCTTTCCTTCTCTATAAATAAATAAATAAATAAATAAATAAATAAATAAATAAACTCTTCAAGAAATGAGCTCACTGAAAATTATATTAAAAAAAGAATTGCTTAGTACAAATAGGTGTTTGAAAATTATCCATTTACAAAACCACTGAAATTAAAATTAAAATTTAACAAATATTTTCCCTCCATACTCTACAAGTTTTCTTGTGTGACGCAAAATGCAGAACGTTTCTTCTTTTGATTCTCATTGGGTTTACATTATGTGTTTCTTAAAGTGTACATGTTACAGAACAGACCCATGGGGGAGGGAGGTGAATGATACACTATTACTGAACGGATCCACCCTTGTGCTCTGGGAGCCCCCCACCTGTAGTAGGTTCACCTTGTCCACTGCCAGGGAAAGATGTCTCTCTGCTAGAGATTGGTGAAAAAGAAAGGGATTATTTATTTAAAGAGTTATACAAACTGAAGAGTAATGACTTAATGACTTCATTGAGATCCCAAAGTCCTTTAGAATACCTGCAAACACACAGTCCTTCCTTCCCCCTCTACCCAGTCTGGGGTTCCGTATCTCAGATAAAGAAATAGCAGTCCATGGTTCATCTCTGCCCAAGCTGTGTGGTCGACAAAAGACCCCTGAACAGTTTAAATTTCAGTGCCAATCTTCCTCTGCTGCACCAGTTCCGATTCCTCCCACAATTGGTCACAGCTGCCAGCATTCCTGTATTTTTTTTTTTTTCTTTCCAGCTTTACTGGGCTGTCATAGTAATTCCAGGCAGGTGCGACCCTGTGGTGTGGAGCCAATCATCTCCATGCTCTTACACAGGCTCTGTAACCAGGGGGAGTTGCCTCCCAGTTACATCATGGGTTGAAGTCACTCCCAACCCCCCTGGCTCAAAGCAAGGCCACAGTTGTTTAACATATCTATGAAACCAGTTAAAGGTTATAGACATGTTAAATGACTGTTCTAGAGGTTATCTGCAAAATTGTTGCTATTCAGAACAACTCTCAATGGCCCTGCTCCGTGCATCCCATTCTGCAGCTTAGACTTGTGGGAGTGAGGACATCCTATATATATAATTTTTTCCTAGTATTTCCTGGACACCGAGTTCTGGACCCCATTACAAATCCCCATTTGGCTGCCCCCCTGGCTGCACCCTACTAAATACATAATGACTCTGTATAACCATGTCCTGCTCCATTTACTTTCAACCCAACTTTATCCCAACTTATTTTGTTTTTCCCTTGTAGATTAGAATAAAAGTCCCCAGCTGCTTTTTCAGAATTGCTTTCTAGCATAGTTTTGTGGCAGGTTCTGAGAATGTACCTTGGGAGGTGGAGCATCCACCAGAAGTGAAGCATCTGGGCCTGGATTTCCTATGTCCACTTCTGGGAGACTATTCAGAGGTTGACTCAAGGACTCAGGAAGCCCCTTGATCTGAACCCGTGTAGCGAGAACTGCAGGAAACAGCCTGAACTAGGTGTCCACTTCTGTGCATGTGGATAAATGTTTACAGAAAGATGTGTCCTTCTCCAGAACTTTACCCTCATAATTCTCAGTGGTTTTTGGTTTTGTTTTATAAAAGAATGGCCATAAAAAGTGAACCAAAGAAGTGGTTGCTTTTGCTGCTGACACTTCAGAGAAAAAGACTAGTTTTTAAAAATTTGTGTTCCCATAGGGACACTTCCTTACCCACCTCACAGAACTTTCTCCCTCATCTTTGAGGATCCCCTTCGTCTAGGCCAGTTACCACAAATGAAATCTTGTAAATGGCATCAGTCTCGCTGTAACAAAACCACCTGGGGGAGCTTTAAAAATTTCATATCAGAGCATCTCAATCCTGGAAAATATGTTTCTTCAAATTAATGTTGAGATCCCCGAATCTGTAACTTTCACTCACTCACATTGATTCTACTCTCAGGTGTTGTATGAATAATAGCTGGCATATCTTTAACAATTTGATAGGTGATAAGGAAGAGAGTTCGAACGGATGCTCCAGGCTTTTCATGCATTTCCACATCTACAGGGCTCTCTACTGTGTGGGGGGAATTATGTCATTAAAGTTTGGCCAGAGAATGTGGCAGAGACGAGGTAGTAGAAAGCATTTTTGATACTAAATCTGCATGAAGGCTGTAGGATTACTATTCCTTGCTTGACTCACATCAGTTAGCTATCTTACCTTGGAAGGAACAAAATAATGGGAGATTAAGAGACTTCCAGCCAAGATGGAGGCATAGGTGGACACATTGTGCCTCCTCTCACAACCAAAATTAAGGACAACAAATATTTAGAAACAAGAAAACAATCAGAACTTATAGAAAAGTGAACTGTATGGAAGTCCAACAACCATTCATCCAGACCAATAAGAAGGGCAGAGTCATGGCAGGAAAAAATGGAGGTGCGGACCCAGGCACACAGGCAGCAGCAGCTGGCAGTTCCCAGGCGCACAGGCAACTAACGGACCCCAGGCACAGGGTGGCAACTGTGCAGACCCAGTGAGTCTGTGCAAGGTGGCTGGCTGACCAGGTGGTCCCACATTCATGCACAGATAATCCAGATGAAGGGGAAGCAATGGAAGGGACTGGTATCCCAGAGAGAGCAGAGCAAGCACCATTGTTCCCTCTGGGACCCTGCCCCCACATACAGCGTCACAACTCAGTGACTGGGCTGCCCCGCACTGGGGAACACCTAAGGCTACACCCCTCACTACGTAACAGCCATGGCCAGACCCCCCCCCCCCGCAAAAAAAACCCAAGAAAACACCCCCCCTACCAAAAATGGCTCAAACCGAAGAACAAATGAAATTTCCAGAGCCAATTCCTCTAAGCGATGAAGAGATAGCCAACCTATCAGATGCACAGTTCAAAGCCCTGGTGATCAGGATGCTCACAGAATTGGTTGATTTTGCTCACAAATTAGATGAAAAAATGAAGGCTACAATAAGTGAAATGAAGGAAAACACATGGGGAACCAATAGAGATGGGAGGAAAACTGGGACTCAAATCAATGGAGTGGACCAGAAGGAAGAAACAAACAACCAAACAGAAAACAAGGAAGAAACAAGAATTCAAAAAAATAAGGAGAGGCTTAGGAACCTCCTGGACATCTTTAAACGTCCCAACATCTGAATTATAGGGGTCCCAGAAGGGGAAGAAGAAGAGCAACAAGTGGAAAACTTATTTGAACAAATAATAAAGGATAACTTTCCCAATCTGGCAAAGGAAATAGACTACTAGGAAATCCGGGAAGCTCAGAGAGTCCCAGAGAATTTGGACCCAAGGAGGAACACACCAAGGCACATCATAATTACATTAGCCAGGATTAAATTGAAGGAGAGAATTCTAGAAGCAGCAAGGGATAAGGGGACAGTCACTTACGAAGGAGTTCCCATCAGACTGTCAGCTGATTTCTCAAAAGACACCTTATAGGCAAGAAGGGGCTGGAAAGAAGTATTTGAAGTCTTGAAAGGCAGGGGCCTACATCCAAAATTGCTCTATCCAGCAAAGCTGTCATTTAGAATGGAAGGGAAGATAAAGTGCTTCTCAGATAAGGTCAAGTTAAAGGAGTTGATCATCACAAAGCCCTTATTGTATGAAATGTTAAAGGGACTTATCTAAGAAAAAGAAGATAAAAAATATGACAGTGAAAAGACAGCAAACGCACAAATATTAACAACCACACCTAAAACAAAAGCAATCTAAGCAAAGAGCTATAACAGGAACAAAACCACAGAAATTGGGATCATATGGAGGGTTAGCAACAGGGGAGTGGGAGGAGGAGAGAGGGGGAAAAGGTACAGAGAATAAGTAGCATAGACGGTGGGTAGAAAATAGAGAGGGGGAGGGCAAGAATAGTGTGGGAAATGTAGAAGCTAAAGAACTTATGACACATGGACACGAACTAAAGGGGAGAAATGTGGGTGGGAAGGGGTGTGCAGGGTGGAGGGGAATGGTGGGGGAGAAATGGGACAACTGTAATAGCATAATCAATAAAATATATTAAAAATGGGAGATTAAGATATTGATCTAAGATCACTCTTTATTGATTTAGTACCCTTACTTATTTTTCCTCCTAAAAATTTTATTAAAGAGTTAACATTTCTTACAATCAATAATATTTGAAGACTGAGAAAATATGGTATGTCATGTAGTAGTGATTCTTCAATGAAAGAATGTTTATTTCTGTTTAATATAATAAATATTTAGTAGGCATATAAGAAATGTCAGTCACTGTTGTATATTGAGTACAATGCTGAAAAGTTAAGAATTACTTAATCAGAAAAACTAGACTTCGTATTACCTCCTCTGAGTTCATCCCTAAATTATTTTCTGACATTCAATAGACTATATAGGCAGGCTCCCAGAGGGTAAATGAGAATATAATGTACTGTATTAAAATGCTCAAGAAAATCGATATCTTCTAACTACAGGTATATCTTGCATGCTCTGTTAGAGTACTTCGGTGTCAGGTGTTATTGTAAGGAAAAAAACCCTTGAGAGCTCAGGATGCTATTGTTCAGACTTTTAAGCATCACCTGAAGACAGACATGTGCCTCATGAATAAGTCAGTGATGAGAACATACTGCCATTTGCGGAGGAAGCTAAGAAACATGCATGCCTTGTCAGTCCCTGTCCACCAGGGGGTGATACTTCCCAACACAAACACATTCCCTGGTGAAATGTAGGCTTGGACTTAGTGTTTCACTGTGACTTCAACATTTCCTCACGGTAAGTGTCAAGAACATTATTTAGGCAACACTGTAGAGATGAACTCGTCTCCAGGCTTAGTGACTGTGGTTCTCTTAGTGCTTGGTAAGTAACATGCCTCTTAAAATACAGATTCTTTCTTCTGTCAGCAACTTTTTAAACTTTGGTTTTATTTAAGTGCTTCAGGACCACGATGACAGAGTTTTCTTTTATTTTTTCCCCAGGACAAACCCATGGAGACTCAGTGACCCAGATGGAAGGCCAGGTGACCCTGTCCAAAGGGCTTTCCCTGACCGTGGACTGCTCCTATGAAGCCTCAGGTTACCCCACACTCTTCTGGTATGTTCAGTATCCTGGAGAAGGTCCACAGCTCCTCCTGAAAGCCACAAAGGTCAATGACAAGGGAAGCAACAAAGGTTTTGAAGCCACATACCGCCAACGACCAAATTCCTTCCACTTGGAGAAAAACTCAGTGGAGGAGTCAGATTCGGCAGTGTACTACTGTGCAGTGGGTGACACAGTGACAGAAACTGCAGGGGGAGCTGAGCACAAACTCTGGCTGCTCAGTGTCTATGACTGTTTGATCCCTTCTGGTGGATTTTATTATTTAACAACAAATACACAGGACAAATTTCCAATCTTTAAGCACATTATTAGAGTTGTTAGGCAAATTAGACTTCCATACATATAGGGATGTTGAAGACAAAAGAATGTTTATATTTAGGAAATAATACACTAAAACAGAAGTAAAAATAGATAAAGTTTTAAAAATGTTTAAGATATTGTATGACTCCAATTTTTTTCATGCTACATTTTATAGAATAAGATTTTAAAATTGGCCCTCACAGTAACTAAAAGGGAAGGTTATAAGCAAGAGTGTTAAATCCTGCCTTGATTGAACTTTTTACTAAGTAGTTGTGCACAGAAGTATTACAAACCATTTTGATCGTGAGGGTTTCCTGTCTGCTCTTGAAGTGTGTTTAGAAGGTTTAGAAATATGCTTTTAGCCCTGGCTGGTGTAGCTCAGTGGATTGAGGGCAGGGTGTGAACCAAAGGGTTGCCGGTTCGATTCCCAGTCATGGCACATGCCTGGGTTGTGGGCCAGGTCTCCGATGGGAGGGGGCGCACGAGAGGCAACCACATACTGATGTTTCTCTCCCTCTCTTTCTCCTTCCCTTCTCCTCTCTCTAAAATTAAAATAAAATCTTCATAAAAATTAAGAAAAGAAATATGATTTTATACACAGTTCATAAAATATTCCAAGTTTTAAAAGAAAGAGTGTTGAGGGACCACTGATAAAAATATAATCACTGTTATTATTTTTTAAATTTAATTTTAATTGTTGTTCATGTACAGTTATCTGTCTTTTACTCCTATCCTAGCTACAATTGCTATTACTAATACTTTGTCGTATAAAAGTACAGAATTTTCTTAATTTTGATTTCATGTACTGCTGTAAATCCTAATTTCTCTTTACTGTTTAGCCTGCAAGCTTTCCTTTCATTCCCCTTTTCTCTCTGAATATTAACTTTTGCAAACTCTGTCTTTTGTCTTTTTTCTTAGATCTCACCTTGTAAGTGTTAACTTAGTTCACTAACTTGCTGTTCTCTTGGAGTCTCCTCCCCCCTTCAGCAAAACCAGCCTTCCCTTGGGATATCTCTTTGGAGGGTGTGGTGGATACAGCAGGTTGGTGGAGGGGGCGGGGTGGGGGGGGGGTGGCTTCATTCTCTTCACACAGGGGCAGCTGCAAAATCCCTTTCTATGTGCTTAGCTGTCTTGGTTGTTTGCTTCTGGTATTTTCTCTTAAGCAACATGCAGCAGGATTTTTTAAATTTTGACTCAAACAAATAATTGATTTTTGTATGTATTTTGATTACTGATTTATTTGTACCCATTGCTGATATTTTAGTTTGCTTCTCATGCTCTTGTTTTTCCTTTTCTTTTTAGTCTGACTTCTGTTGCATTGATAAAAATTTCATTTTTCCCTGTGCTGATTTGAAAAATGTAAAATGTTTTTCTTCTTATACCATTATTCTTAAATGATTTCTCTCTGTGTATTATTCTATAACATTTCCTCTTACTATACCTTGTCTTTGGGATTACTTTTTCTTTTGCTGATTTACTATCTTTAGAATTGCTTCAGTGGCTGGTTGAACAAATAATGTTCCAACTGTATATTAGGACAGTGAGTTCAGAGGGAATGTATCAAATCAGCTCTTAAACTATAGTTCCAATGCACATTAGAAGCATAGAATAGCCATCCGACACAATAATCAGACCATGAATTCACTCCATTCGTCCTCAGAGCTTTGTCCCTGATCTTCCCTCTGCCCACAGTGACCTTCGGTTACTATCTCCAGGGCTCATTCCTTTATATCCTCCTAGTCTCTGCATCTAGAGAAACATGTGTGCACATGAATGAAGATGAATGCTCAAAAAGGTTTACTGTAGTGTTGCATTTCATAGATAAAAATCAGCATAGTAACTGTTCATTGGGGGAGGGCTTTTACACAGTAGTACATCCATGATAAGGGATATACTGCAGCAGAAGGACCTGTGTGAGTTAACATAAGATGTGAATTTATTATTGAGTTTATAAAACAAGTTACAGAAATGTACGCACAATGTATTTTCTGTTGATTTATATTTTTGGTAATAAACCGCAAAGTATCAACTCGAAATCGATGGGGATGAAGAAAGAATTTGAGTAATAAGTGATGGAAGACTGGGAGTTGAGAGGAAAAATTCAAAGGAAATTTTAGTCTATATATAAAGTTTTATTACTTTTAATAATTCATGTATTCATGAATTCTTCCTCCTGTTAAAATTAATAAATAGTCATAAATCATTATAAAGGTTTATCCATATTCTTTATTCTTCTCACCAATAAAGAGGAAAAGGAGAAAATGGTTCCTAATGTACTTGATAAGATTTTGTCTGGCACCCCAGCTATACACATTTTTCTTTCTCTGGGATCATAAACTTAGTTTTCAACCTTCTTAGGGTCATATTCTTTGATTCTATTGTAGTTAATTATGTATGTTGTTGTCTCCCCCAGTAGCCTGTAAATTGGATGTTATTCTCTTTTATACATTCTTAACATTTAGTTAATTACCTCATTTACACTAAAACTTCAATAAATTTTTATGGAGTTATTAGAATCTAAATGAAAGAAATGAGGTAAAAAGCACAAGATGAGATCTATCAAATTATTCTAAGATAATAATTTTCAGCCCTGGCTGCTGTGGCTCAGTGGATTGAGTGTCTACCTGAGAACCAAAAGGTCACTGGTTCAATTCCCCGTCGAGTGCACATGCCTGGACTGTGGGCCCAGTCCCAGGTGGGGGGCTCTCCAGAGGCAACCACACATTGATGTTTCTCTCCCTCTCCTTCTCCTTCCCTTTGCCTCTCTAAAAATAAATAAATAAAATCTTTAAAACATAATTTTCATGAAATAACATTTTAAAAGTAAGATTTGGTTGTTTTAAAAAATTATTGGGGTAACAGAGGTCAATGAGATCATACAGGTGGGCTTGGTTCATTCTTTATCTCCATTCAGTCTAGGGAGTTACTTGGTTTTCTAAGGATCTGCATTTCCTGTATCAGGAAACCTGGAGTGAGTGAGGCTGGGGTAGTGTGACTGCTGAGGTAGCAGGTCCAAAGTCCTCTCTAGTGATGGTTTAGGCCACTAGGGGGCAAGGCAGGCTTTACAAAAAACAACTTTCACATGGTTCTGAGGGTTGAGTGAGCACTTAAGAAAGGAGAGCAGTGAGCATGTGAGCCAGTCAGATTATAGGCAGCAGAGATGAGGAGAGGGTAACAGTGTCTGTGTAAAGTTATCTCCGGTTTTCAGCTCTGTCACTCAGTGTGAACTTGAGAAAGCTGGACTCCATACGTTGTGCATCCACTGTGGGAATGATTCCCTGTGCCGAGTCACAGGAGTGAGGATGTGACTGGTCATTGTGAGCATGGAAGCTCAACAGAAAATATCTCCATAACCTGTTTTTCATTTTTTAACTGTTATGACTAAAATTCCCAAAACCCACTGACCCACAAGTTATTCCAATACCCCAAATATCCTACCTTTTCATGTATCTCCATGAAAGTAAAAGGGACAAGAACAAATTAAACATACAAAAAAGAGAATAGAAGAAAAAGTAAAGAAGAAAAATGGGAGAAAAGGGAGAGGACAATAGTAATTTGACCGGCACAGTGTAGTTGGATCAGAGTTGGCTGTGGGGGTCAGCAGGGTCCCCAAGATGTGGACAGGAGTGGGGAGAGGTGGAAATCAAATCAGAGTGGACATTACACACAAATCCTGTTATACTTCAAGCTAATTTTGTTGGAATCATTTTCTACGCAGGTAGTGACTGTGTGCCTTGGTTTCTAGAACTCTATGGATTTAATAAAATGGATTACCTTGTGCAATGCACAGTACATGCTATCAGCGTTCCTTTATCAGAACATTCATATGACTGAATTCTCAAATTCTCTATTAAATCATGAAATTTGGGAAATAGGAGTTTACTCTTCTTTGGATTCTTTACAGTTGTATGTTATACCTTAGACACCGATTCTTCCAGAAATATCATCCACCATTCCTCAACATTATCTCACAAACTTCTTATATGTAAGTATTTTAGGAGAAAACAACCTGTCCATCTTCATACATTGTATATATTACCCTTGACTATTCTCCACTGTTCATACCCAGACTTTTGGAGAGATGACTGTGCAGTTTCACTGGGCCACTGTGGGTGCAGTCTTCTGTTAAGATGAGTGACAGAGCTCAGAGGTGATTGGTGTTCAGTGAGTGTGGTGGAGCATACTGACTGAAGGAAGAAACTTGGCTTGGGTCCAGGACTCTACATCCCCCAGAGCAGGGGCAGAGGCAGCACAGTGTGTGTGCAGGAGGTTATGGAGAGACACCTGGGAGTTCTGCTGTGGCTTCTGTGGGTCCAGGTTTGCTGTGAGTTGGGGCCATCCTAGGTGGGGATTGGGGTTGTCCACAGCTGGTTGCAGGAGAAGGAAGGGGGATCTGATACAGAGCTTCTAGATGGTCCCACTTGAGTGTTTCTTGGGATGTTTTACAAGCATAGAAACTGCATCATTTGTCCCAGTGACATCATTTGTGTTTTTCTCTTTCCAAGCAGGGGTGAGAGGGCTGGAGGTGGAGCAGGGTCCTCCAGCCCTGAGCCTCCAGGAGGGAACCAACTCTACCCTGAGATGCAATTTTTCAACCACAGTGTTTGGAGTGCAGTGGTTCAAACAGAATCCTGGTGGTGGACTCATCAGTCTATTTTACCTGACTTCAGAGTCAAAGCAGGTTGGAAGGTTAAGCAGCTCACTGAACTCGAAGGACCTGTACAGTACACTGCACATCACAACCGCCCAGCTGGAAGACTCGGCCTCTTACTTCTGTGCAGCAGAGGCACAGTGCTCCCAGGTGATCTGCAGCCTGCACCCAAACTGCAGCTGGGCCTGCAGCTCCACCCCTTCCACATGCAGGCATGTTGAGCCCATATTAGCCTTGCACATCTTTGGGTTTCCAAATTTATCTTCCAAAATGTATTTTTGTCCTAAAATCAGACTCTTCAGCACTGTTATTTCACATCTTTTGTCTTATTTCTTCCCTGAAATCAATTTATAGGTAGAAAGCTCTAACATAAAACAATTAAAACAACTGATAAAGGTATCAATACCTAAAACATATTCCTGTTAAAACATACATTCGGTTAAAACATAACCCCTTGCAAATTACACATATATGAAATGTAAACTACTGTGCTGAAAAGGTTTGGAAAAATACAGGGCAGTCAACAAATAAAAGGAGATGACTCATTTTTTTCAGGTAACTGTAGGTGGTTACACTTCCAAGGAAAGGGAAGAGAGGCTGTATAATAGTTTTTAAAGTTTGCATTAAACTTATTCACTCCTCGATATAACAAATATAAAAAAATAATTTTGTTGAGTTGTACCTACATTAGCTTTTTACACATGTTTTTTATTTAGTACTGATAACACCCTGTAAATAAGCAGTCTCTCATTTTATGCATGGATAAAGGGAGGGTGGTTGAGTATAAGTCACTTGCTTAAATTAACATTATTATTAAATTGGTGCAGTTGGGGTGACATGAGAGCTTATACTTGAGCTATGAGATAGAGAAGTCTTTAAAATCATCTTATTCAAATGATTCCTGTCGATAAATTTGTACAATGTGCTTACATACATCATTAACAAAATATCTATTTAGGTCACTTAAAAATTAAATTTATTGAGATGATATTGGTTAATAACATCATCTAAGTTTCAGGTGTACAATTTTATAATACATCACCTGTACATTGCATTGTATGCCCACCTAAATCACCCCTTGTCGCTGTGAAATGGCCAGCCATTCACATTCTTTAATATCCCCTGAACTTCATTTCCCTCTGGTCACTACCATATTGTTGTCTATGTGTATGAGTTTTTTATTTATTCATTTGTTGCTTTCTGTTCTATGTCCTATATATGAGTGAAATTGTGTGATTTTTGTCCTTTTCTATCGGACTCATTTCATTTAGCATGACACCGTCAAGATCTATCCACATCTAGGCAACTGGCAGTATTTCATCCTTTTCTTATGGCTGAATAGCATTCCATTGTATGTAGCTGCCAAACATTTTTCTCTAATCACCCATCGAAGAAACTAAGGTTTGCCCCATGTCTTGGCTATTGTGAATAATGCAGAGTTGATCTTAGGTGTACATACATCTTTGTGAATCAGTGTTTGCAAATTTTGAGATACATACCCAGATGATAGATTGCTGGATCATATGGTAGCTCTATTCTAATTTTTTGAAGAACATCCACAAAGATTTTCATAGAGGCTGCATCATGTACATTCCTGCCAGCAGTGTATGAGGATTCCATTCAGGGCATTCCTAGCTTGCACCTTGCATGGAAGAGCTCATGAAAATTTTCATATGTTCCATTAAATACCATCGCTCTTCCTTGCGTCTTGAGTGAATTTGTTACTCATGATATTGTAGCATATTCACATGTGGGAAAGGGAGCAGGAAGCTTCCAGGACTATCCTGAAAACACCCTTTTCTATTATAGCCAGAGAGAAAAACTTCTGGCCACTAAACCTGCAGTTTCAACTTGCATGTGGAACAACTGATTTCTAAGCTGCCCTGTCTTTATTATATTATAAGGACACTGATAGAAGGCTTAGGACCCTAAGAGAGTCCAGTGAATCTGGGAGCAGATCCAGCTTCCTGGGCATGTGACCTGTGCAGTTGCAGAAGGAATCCTGGTCTTGGTTTAATATTCTGTTATCACTTTCTTGAAGTTCTTAATAATTTTCTCTTTGCACTTGTGTTCTATAAGGGAAGTCCCATAAGTGGATGGAGCATGTGTGTGAGCCTTGTAGATACGTGGGGCAGCGGGACACAGGAGAGAAGCACATGCAGGCTCAGGGTCATGGTCACAGCAGGGAGTGTGTGAGCTAAGCAGGTGTAAGGACCACCTGTTGTGCTGGTGCATGCTTTCACTCTCTGGGGCTTAGACATGCAGCAAAGGGGAGCAGTGAAGTTTCTTGGTCAACTGTTACAAAGTGGAAGTATATGTATGGGATATTTCAATAAGGCAGTCTGACAGTTTTTTACACAACCATACATACTCTTACTATATAATCCAGTAATGGTGTTCCTGGGTTTATCCAAAGGAGTTTAAAAGTTATGTCCACACAAAAACTGGCCCACATGTGCTTACAGCTGCCTTTTTCTACGTTGTCAAAACTTGGAAGCCTCCAAAATGTCCATCAGTAACTGAATGGATAAGTGGTGGTCTATCCAAACAAGAAAGGAGCTATCAAGCCATGAAAAGAAAAAGAAAAGTTAAATGTATCTTACTAAAGAAGCCAATCTGAAGAGGCCACATACTATGTGACTCCAACCATATGACATTCTGGAAAAGGTGAAACTATGGAGACAGAAAAAGACCAGTCACTGTCTGGGGTTGAGGGGAGCGGGACGGATGACTAAGAAGAACACAGAGAATTTGTAGGTCATTGAAATTAGTCCTGATGACACTACCTATAATGATGGATACAGGCCATTATGCATTTGTGTAAACCTGTAGAATGTACAACACAGAGAGTAAACCCCACGATTCAGTGGGAATCCAGTGGTAATGTGGGTGATCCGTGCAGGTTTATCAGGGGTAAGAAACATACCACTCTTGTGGGGAAGTTCATCATGGAGGAGGCTGTGTGTATGTGGTGGAGGAGGTACATTGGAAATCTCTGTACCTTCTTGTAACTTTGCTGTGACCTTAAAGTGACTGAAAAAATACAGTTTTCAATCATTAAAGTCATACTTACATGGAACTAATTTTCATGAAGAGTTAAAGCATTTTAGAAAAGCGATTCCACTAAAACCATTACCTAATGGCACTTTCCTCCTTCTTTTTCACTTAGTTTATTCTTAAATTGAATTTTGGGGTTACACTGGTCAACATAATTATATAGGTTTCAAAAGCACAATTCTATAATGTGAGGGGGGACCCAGATAAACCTGGAATTATCTTCGGGAGGGCAGGGCCCTTGTAGTGCAGGCTTCCTCCTCTAAGTGAGTGTTCTAGGAGCCCATCTGTATGAGTGTACAAGTTCACCTTGTGGTGAGAGGCTGCATTTGGCTTCAGTGAATTTTTTTTGGAAGACTCTTTCATCACATTTGGCTATTTCACGGTGAGTGATTAATGAGCGCACCTGCCCACACTGCACTGAGTGTTTAGCAGTTTTTGACCCAAACTGGCCTGACCCCATGCCCCACCCTCCCTATTTACCAGATCTCACCCTGAACAACGTTTTTTTGTTCCCCCAGAAGAAAAAGCCCTCAAAGGGGAATGTTTTGCCATTGTGTTAAGCAGTGAAAGAAACAAAAACAAATTGGCAGAAGCACTTAAAAGCATTAAAATCAGAATGAGTTCAAAAACTTGAGCAGTGGAAAGAAACATCTTGATAGGGTATTGCATCAAATGGAGAGTACTTTGACGTTTACTGAAGTTTAAGCAGGTAAGAATAAATACACAACTGTTTTATAAATAAATTTTGCTTCTTTGGGTTTCCCCATGTTTATCACCTGTTCCTCATTGCATTTTGCTCTCAGCATCCAAAGTTTAGTCTTCTCCTGTCTCCATTTACCCCGTTTACTGTCTACCATGTGCCCCCACAATCACCATGCTGTTATCTGTGTCCGTGAATTTTTTCTCCTAATCCAACACCTGTTTCACCAGAAGCTCCCCACCCCTCTGACAGCTGTCAGTCAGTTCTTTGTATCTATGAATCTGTTTCTATTTGCTCTGACTATGGTACTATTTAGATACCACTATTAATGGTAGGTTCATCTGTGCTGTTAGAAACATGAGATGTCCTTTTTCTTATAATGAGCAGTGTTCCAGTGTGCAAATGTAGCATAGTTTTGTGTCCATTCATCTACCGATGGGCACCAGGGCCACTTCCAAATCTTGGTTATTATGAATAGCACAGCAGTGAACATGGGATGCATATATTCTTTTGAATCAGTCTTTAGGTTGTTTGGATGCATTCCCAGATTGGAATTGCTGGGTCATAAGGCATACTGTTAATTTTTTGCAGAAATTCCATACTGTTTTCCACAGTGGCTGCACCAATCTGCATTCCTGCCAACGGTGCAGGAGGTTTCCCCTTCCTCCACATCCTCACTAATGCTTGTCATTTGTGGGTTTGTTGATGGTAGCCAGTCTGACAGCTGTGAGACCATAAATGTACTAGAAGAAAATATAGGCAGTAACATCTGGGACATTTCTCAGAAAAAAAAATACTTTTTCTGATGTATGTAATCAGGCAAGGGACATAAAACAAAAAATAAACAAGTGGGGTTCCATCAAACTAAAAAGTATTTGCACAGAAAAGAAACCATCACCAAAACGAGAAGACAGCTCACTAAATAGGGGAAAGTATTTGCCAATGATATGTCTGATAAGGAGTTCATATCTAAAATTTATAAAGAACTCAACAACTCACACCAAAGAAACAAACAATCCCATTAAATATTGAACAAAGAACCTGAATTGACACTTCTCCAAAATGATCATACAGATAGATGGCCAGCAGACATCTGAAAAGAAGCTCAATCTCACTAATCATCAGAGAAATGCAAATTAAAACCACAATGAGAGATCTCTCCTTTTTTGAGTAAGAGACCCTGATTTTTCATTTTGCACTGGATCTCAAAAATAATATAGGCAGACCTGGCTGAAATTTTGAACCCCACACTAACTGCAAGAAGAATGCCAGACAGCCTGATGCAATTAAGTTGTTTTAAAAAGTGTCTCTTGATTTGGGTATTAATAAGTTCATTGTCCTTTTATAGGTTATCCCAGTTT
Organism: Glossophaga mutica; assembly: GCA_039655065.1. Taxonomy (NCBI): domain Eukaryota; kingdom Metazoa; phylum Chordata; class Mammalia; order Chiroptera; family Phyllostomidae; genus Glossophaga; species Glossophaga mutica. The sequence goes on from CM077303.1 coordinate 74,045,696, forward strand.
TGGAGAATTTTTAATTTTTATTTTTTCTGACACATTCTATATGACTTGTTATCGATATACATATATAAAACTTCCAGAAGAACATCCTGCTTACCCAGGAAGAGCTATTGAACCACTTTCATCTCACTTCCTGTAATAATATTTACACTCAGTGGCAAAGTTTTGGAGATGTCTATTTTATTGGAGACGTCTCCTGGATCCATCACTGAACTATAGGAGAAATGAAAATGGAGATGGAAAGTTACCTTGAGGACCCTGTCTCTGCCAGTGAAGAGGCCCCAGGGTTGGGTAGGGGAAACCTCAGACCCACTAGATTGTACATGGATGCAAAAATGGTTGAGGGCTTCCATGATGCAGGACAGTTTCTAACTCTCACGCACCACTCTACACTGTGTACAACCCATCCTCAATTAACACTCATTTGCTAAATAGCATGAAAATAATTTCAGAGCTTCAAGAGCCCTTAAATATCTGCTAGTTCAACCTTATTTTACAAAGACAGAAACTAAATCCAAGGTTTCAGTGTAAAGTAATTAGATAACGAAGTAGCTGGGAGTAAGAAAAAACTGGACTTCCTCATTACTCTTAAGCAATATTTCCCCTGCTTCCTTCTTGCAGGACCATATTTCTAAGCAAAGAGAAACTTATAATGCAAGCGCAACCACTTAGGTCTCACAGATTGGGTCTGGGACACCATGGTCAACCATTTGATCCCTGGAGTAGAGATTTCTATTTTGTGTAAGAGTTTCACATCTTGAGCAGGAAAGAAGACCGAGCCACTGTTATTCCACCAGCCAACCGGTGTATTACTCACTGGCTTCTGTAAGAGAAAGCCAAAGGTGATGGTGACATTCTGAACACACAGATGTATTTCTGTGGACTTTCCTGGGAGTATCTAATATGTTCATTTTCCCAGGTGGACATTCCTTGAGTGCAGGATATGAGTATAATGAGCGTAACTCACATATTGTCAGCAAAAATGATAATTGGAATGATAACTTGAAGATTCATGCAGCTGGCAGTCCCTGAAGAGGCCAGATAAGTGTTTTCAGGCCATCATTTTGATGACAGGTGACAGAGTATTTTATGAGTGAATCATATAGCTGACAATTTTGTCCAAGGCACAGCTATATTTGCACTGTAGTGAATAAGTGAAACATTGGTTTTTATATGATATGCATGTCATATATATCAAAAGTGTAAATATTTAACTAAGTATCTGTCTTCGAAAAGAGGGAAATGTGCCCAAAGAAAGATTTCAGAAGGTCTTATGTGACAGGGAATGGAAGACCCTCAGACCAGAACTTTGATCAAAAGATATTCCGTCCAACATGGAGGCATAGGTAGAAATGCTTCACTCCTTGCACAAACAAAAGAAGAATAACAACCAATTTAAAAACAATAAACATCCAGAACTTCCAGAATAGCAAACTGCATGGAACTCTGACAACCAAGGAGTTAAAGAAACATTCACCCAGACTGGTAGGTGGGGGCAGAGAGGGGCAGCCAGGTGGGTGGAGGGCACCTGCAATTAGATGGCACATTGTGTGGGTGTGGAGGGGTTGGCTGAATAGGAAACTAAGGACTGAAAACCTCTATTGGAAAAATACTGTGTCGGCTGTGAAAGTGGGAGAAACTCCCAGTCTCACAGGAGAGTTCATTGGAAAGTGGGCCTAGAGCACAGCAAGCAAGCAGCATGGTTCCCTCTCTGTCCCGTCCCCAACAGATAGCACCAAGACACAGCCAAGAGGGTTCCCCCACCCGGGTGAATACCTAAGGCCCTGCCCCTTGCAACTTAACAGGTGCTCTGAGACAAAGAAATATGGCCCAAATGAAAGTACAGATGAACACTCCAGAAAAGGAACTAAGCAAAGAGGAGCTAGACAAGCTATCTGATGCAGAGTTCAAAACACTGGTAATCAGGATGGTCACAGAATTGATAGAGCTCAGTTGCAAAATGAAGGAAGAAATGAAGGTTATACAAAGTGAAATAAAGGAAAATATATAAGGAACAACAATGAAGCGAAGGGAACCAGGACTCACACCAACAAGTGGAGTGAAGGGAAGAAATAACTATACAATGAGAACAGAATGAAGAAACAAGAATTCAGAAAAATGAGGAGAGCCTTATGTACCTCTGGAGCAATTTTAAGCACTTCAGCGTCTAAATCATAGAAGTACCAGAAGGAGAAGAGGAAAAGCAAGTAATTGAAAACTCATTTGAACAAGTGATGAAGAGGGGGAAGGAAATAGACTTCCAGGAGTCCAAGAAGCTCAGAGTCCCGAAGATATTGGACCCAAGGAGGAACACACCAAGGCACATCATCATTAAGATACCCAAGAGTAAAGATAAAGAGAGAATCTTTAACGCAACAAGAGAAAAGGAGACAGTTACCTACAAAGGAGGTCCCATACAACTATCAGCTGATTTCTCAAAAGAAAACTTGAAGGCAAGAAGGGGCTGGGAAGAAGTATTCAAAGTCATGAAAGGTAAGGAACTACATCCAAGATTATTCTTTCCAGCAAAGCTATCATTTAGAATAGAAGGGCAGATAAAGTGCTTCCCAGATAGGATCAATTTAAAGGAGTCCATCATTACCAATCTTCTATTATATGAAATGTTAAAGTAACTTATCTAAGAAATAGAAGAAGATCTAAAACTATGAACAATCAAATGACAACAAAGTCATAACAATCAACAACTGAACCTACAAAACAAAAACAAAGAAGCAAACATCTAGAATGGGAACAGAGTCACAGAAATGAAGATCACGTGGAGGATTATAAACGGGGGGAGGGGGAGAATGGGGTTGAAAAAGTCACAGGGAATAAGAAGCATAATTGGTAGGCATAAAATAGACAGGGGAAGGTTAAGAATAGTGTAAGAAATAGAGAAACTGAAGATCTTACATGTACAACTCATGAACCCTAACTAAGGTGGGGAATGCTGGAGGGTGGGGCAGTGCAGGGTGGAAGAGATAAAGGGAAGAAAAAAATGGGACAACTGTAATAGCATAATCAATAAAATACATTTTTTAAAAATCCAGAAGTTTCACATACTTAAAAACACACATTTTATAGATACACATATATTTATATACTGAGTTGATATTCTTCACCATAGCTGTCTTTCAGTCTTTTAAGGGTGTGAGATGTGAGTACTCAGATTTATTCTTTGTAATTCTAGAGGAGCAGAGAGCTCAAATCACAGGAAAGGAGCTTCCACTTCTGGAAATGAGGTAGTCTTGGTTTCCCAGGAACCATTTCTCACCATCAATTCTTTAGGGTCAGTTTCTGCTTGTACTATTCTCTGAGCAAACATAGGAAATATTTAGGCATACCTAGGTTTATTCTTACATAGGTGATCGAAAAATCAATTAATTAAAGGGATTGAGAAAGGGTTATTGGTAGAGAAAGATAACTCTGGAAACTCACAGGTCTGAAAGACTTTATCAATGTCTTGAGGAAAGAACATTGTAGTGGAGTTTGGGAGAAAAGTGACAGATTATGGGATCTGAGACACCAATGGCCAGGGAAGCAGGAATCCATTCCAGGAGAGCTGGTTTATACTGTAGAAAAAGTTCCAATAAGGACTAGAGTCAGTAGTTGCATTTTACGAGATGCCATCTATCTTGACCAGAAAATGAAACCACCTTAAGAATAAACTTACATGTGGTTTTACTTTCTGGATCTGTAGCCTGATATTGTCTCTGAAAATGTACTGTTTCAATACTTTGAGGAATATAAGACACAGCATTAGAAAAGATTTCTTACAGTATATTAGATTTCTCACAGCAATTCAACCCAACCTGTGGGTCAAATAGTTTTCTATGGTTGAAATACTAATAGCTCATGGAAGATATCCTCAGGCTCCCATACCATGGAGAGTCAATTCTTTACTTTTGATCACAGTCAAGCTTAGGAAAGATTCCTAATTTCCAGTTTGCTACTATCCATTCTCTGGGAATAGGCAGGTGACAGGCAAGAGCAGGTTATAGGAGCAGGGTTTGACACAGGTGTTTGAAATATCCAATAGTCTTCTCCTTCATACTCTGATCTTTTACTTACGTATTACTTTAAGAAAGAGTCTTTGTTCATAACAGGCAGGTAAGGTTTAGCTGAAAAGAAAGAGTTTTACCTTATTTTTTATTTAAAAAATTTTCCTTTACAGTTTTCATTCAATAGTATTTTGTATTAGTTTCAGAAGTACAGCAAAGTGGTTAGACAGCATGTACTTTATAGAATGGTCCCCATGCTTCTTCAAGTCCCCACCTGGCCCCTACAGAGCTCTTATGATATATTGACTATATTCTCCATGCTGTAATCTACATCTCTGTGACTTTTCTTTTTTAAAGAAGATTTATTTACTTTTAGAGATTGGGGAGGGGAAAAAGAGAGGGAGAGAAACATTGCTGTGTGAAAGTTATACCAATCTGTTGCCTCTTGCACTGCACCTCCACCCTCACAGGGGACCTGGCCCACAACACAGGCATGTGCCCTGAGGTGGACTCAAACCAGCAACAGTCTTGTTCACAGGCTGGTGCTCAATCCACTGAACCACACCATCCGGGGCCAGCTTCCACATATAAGTGAAATCACATGGTGTTTGTCTTTCCTTGTGTAACTTATTTTACTTAGCATAATGCCTTCTAGGTCCACCCATGCTGTCTGTCATAAAGGATAAGAGTTCCTTGCTTTTTGTGGCTGAGTAGTAATCCATTGTGTATATGTACCACAGCTTGAAAAGAAAGGCTTTATATTTTCTTTGTTTATGAGAGTGAATCATGGCACTCTCTTGGTTTAAAACATGTAAACTCAGGCCCTCAATGGATAACTACCAACAGTATCTGCATCCTTCTAAAATATTAAAAATGACTCAGTTGTGTGCAGAGGAATATTTCAGAGATCAGATAAATATTCATCTGTACATTCTTAATCTCTGATCTAAGAGTTCATTTGTTTGATGTATTGCTGTCTTTATGTGTCTGAGTCTGTCATAGGCCAAAGGTAAAATAACATTTAACCAGGAAGCTCAGGAGTTAGAGATGTGACCACAAGGTGGCAGTGCACCTCTGCTGATGCAGAACATGTGGAGGGTTCATTTTAGTGGTTCTGAATGAATAGGCTTTGACAGAAGCACAGTCCTTTTCTTATTGGCTGGCGAGAGAACGTGAGAAAGCCTTATTTTCAGATTGTTAGAGAAAAAGAGATAACTTGATAACAGCAGTAGCTCCCCTGGCTGTAGGTAGCAGGTCCAAAATTGATCTCAATAAGAAGAATGAAGACATCCATTGGAGCATTCTTCATGTTCTTTTGGCTGCAGCTGGACCGTGAGTTGAGGGTTAATGGGAAATAAACTCTATCAGTGGATATTTTTTTAGAAGCCAAGCCTGGCTTTTTTTGTGTTTCCTTAGTTACTGTAGAGAAAGAACATGCTGAAGCATAAATAATCTGCTTACTCTTCTCCTTCTTGTGAATTTTTCTTGCTGCATAGGTGTCAGCCAAGGAGAGAAAGTGGATCAGCATCCTTCTACCCTGAGTGTCCAGGAGGGAAACACGTCTGTCATCACCTGTTCTTATTCAGACAGTGCCTCAGTCTATTTTCCGTGGTACAAGCAAGAAGCTGGAAAAGGTCCCCAGCTCATGATACACATTCGTTCAAATGAGAATGAAAAGCAGCACGAAAGACTCACTGTGTTATTGGATAAGACGGCCAGACATTTCTCCCTGCACATCAAAAACACCCAGCCTGGAGACTCAGCTGTGTACTTCTGTGCAGCAAGTACACATTGCTTCACAAGCACCTGAATCCTGTACACAAATCTGTCTCCTATTGGAAACTACTGTGTTGTATGTTGAAAACACCTAATCAACAAAACAAACAAGCAAGCAAGCAAAATATAACCAAAGACACTGAAATAGAGAACAGGTTGACATTGACCAGAGGGGAGAGGGGAAGGAATTTCAAGGGAAAAGGGGCAGGGTTTGCAGGAACAAGCATAAAGGACACATGGACAAAAACAAGGGGGGCTGGAAATGGGAGGGGGTGGAGAAAGCTGGGGGAGTGGGCTGGCATGGGAGTAAACAGCAGAAAACTGTACTTGAACAACAATTAAAAACAAACAAACAAACAAGGTTAGTTTCAAGGTGACCAAGAAAGTGTTAGAACATTTTGTTGGGTATACCGCTGCATTATGAATTCTTGAAGCAAGTTAGTAATGTTGAATTTTAAAATGTAGGCTTTAATGATTATTTTATATTTGCTATACAAACTCCTGTCCTATTAAAACACCCTTATCATCAATATCACAATCCTTATTATGGTCGGTCTGTTAATATTGTTTTCAAAACAGTGTTTTTAATTTTTCTATTAAAAATAGTGATATGCCACATGTAGAAAATATGTACAGTACAAAAATATTAAGTTGATAATTATGTATCAGATAATATTGTTAATACTCAAATCAATTTTGCATCAATTTTTATTGTAATTACAATCATAATTCATTCATTGAATTATATATCTTGATCTGAGCATTTTCAATTTCATCAGTTCTTCTCCTGCAAAACCTGCTTTTTAATAAATCTGAGAGATTTTAATAAATTACAGTTTTATATTAATTTAATTCTCTATTTGTGACAAAATGTGACCATATTTTCCATTTGGTCTGATCACTTTAAAAAAGATACGACGGTTTTTTCCCCAGAACTCAGTGATGGCATATATTATTTGCGTATTTGAGGCAATCAGGATTGGAAGTGATTTGAGAATGTGAGCTTCCCATTAAACCCACAAAGCAGTTCTCTTTTTACCAAATTTTATACATATTTGTTCACATTTAGTTTCTCATAGAATTTAGAAGACAGAGTTGTTTATTATTTGCTGATATAGCCTCAGTACTTAGCACAACGCTTTTCACATAGTTGATAATCAATAGATGTTTGTTAAAGACAGAGAGGTGAAATTTGGTATTTATTCATAATTTTAATTTAACCTTTGTGATAGAATTAAATTTATATATTGATTTGTGAATATCAAAACTCCTTCTTGTGCCCTGGCTGGTGTAGCTCAGTGGATTGAGCTCGGGCCTGTGAACCAAAGGATGGCGGTTCGATTCCCAGTCAGGGCACATGCCTGGGTTGCAGGCCAGTTCCCAGCATGGGACATACAAAAGGCAACCATACATTGATATTTCTCTCCCTCTCCCTCTCTCCTACCCTTCCCTTCTAAAGATAAATAAATAAAAATCTTAAAAAAAATAAAGATCATTAAAAAAAAAAAACTCCTTCTTGTGTATATTTGACTATTACATTAAGAATGTATAGTTTCTGACTTGTGGCCAAGATGGAGTTGTAGGTAGACACACTGTGCCCCCTCGCACAACCATAAGAAGGACAACAACAATTTAAAAACGAAAAACAATCGGAACTGACAGAAAAACCAAACCGTATGGAAGTCTGATAACCAAGGATTTAAAGAAAAACATTCATCCAGACCCGAAAGAGGGGAGGAGCTGGGCAGCCTGGGCTGAGAGGACTCGAGGCAAGGTGGTGGCTGGCAGTCCCAGTGAGGAGGTGGATTGTGGAATGAGGCACCCAAAGCTGCAGCTGGCCAGCAAGGTAGCGGCTGATGGACCAGAACAGGCCCACATTCATGTGCAGATAAACCAGGCGAAACAAAGGAGGAGTGGGACAGACTGCACAACCCAGGGTCCCAGTGCAGGGAAATAAAGCTTCAAACCACAGACTGAAAACACCTGTGGGGGTTGAGGCAGCAGTTGGAGAAACTCTCAACTTAACAGGAGAGTTTGTTGGAGAGACTCACAGGGTCCTAGAACATACACAAACTCACCCACATGGGAATCAGCACCAGAAGTGTCCAATTTGCTGGTGGGAAGCAGGGGAAGTGACTGGAATCTGGCAGAGAGTGGAGCAGGTGTCATTATTCCCTCTTGGACCACTTTCCCGCATACAGCATCACAACCCAGCCACGTGGGTTACCCTGCCCTGGTGAACACCTAAGGCTCTGCCCCTCACTACATAACAGGTGCATCAAGACAAAAAAAATGGCCAAATGAAAGAACAGTTCAAAGCCCCAGAAAAAAATACAACTAAGTAACGAAGAGGTAGCCAACCTATTGGATGCACAGTATAAAACACTGGTAGTCACGATGCTCACAGAATTCATTGAATTTGATCGCAAATGAGATGAAAAATTGAAGGCTATGCTAAGTGAAATAAAGAAAAATGTACAGGGAATCAATAGTGATGGGAAGGAAACTGGGAGTCAAATCAATGTTGTGGACCAGAAGGAAGAAAGCAGCATCCAATCAGAAAAGAATGAAGAAACAAGAATTCAAAAAAATGAGGAGAGGCTTAGGAACCTCCAGGACATCTTTAAATGTTCCAACATCCAAATCATAGGGGTACCAGAAGGAGAAGAGGAAGAACAAGAAATTGAAAACTTATTTGACAAAATAATGAAGGAGAACTTTCTCATTCTGGCAAAGGAAATAGACTTCCAAGAAGTCCAGATAGCTCAGGGAGTCCCAAAGAAGTTGGACCTGAGGAGGAACACACCAAGGCACATCTTAATTACATTAGCCAAGATTAAAAATAAGGAGAGAATCTTAGAAGCAGCAAGAGAAGAGGAGAGAGTTACCTACAAAGGAGTTCCCATAAGACTGTCAACTGACTTCTCAAAAGAGACCTTACAGGCAAGTAGGGGCCAGAAAGAGGTATTCCAAGTCATGAAAGGCAAGGACCCACACCAAGATTACTCTATCCAGCCAAGCTTTCATTTAGAATGGAAGGGAAGATAAAGTGCTTCTCACATAAGGTCAAGTTAAAGGAGTTCACCATCACCAAGCCCTTATTATATGAAATGCTAAAGGGATTTATCCAAGAAAAAGAAGATCAAAAATATGTACAATAAAATGACTGCAAACTCACAGTTATTAACAACCACACGTAAAACAAAAACAAAAGCAAACTAAGCAGACAGCTAGAACAAGAACAGAACCACATAAATGGAGATCTCATGGAGGCTTATCAACAAGAGAGTGGGAGGGAGAGGGAGGGGGAAAAAGTACAGAGAATAAGTAGCATAGATGTTAGGTAGAAAATAGAAAGGGGGAGGTTAAGAATAGTGTAGGAAATGTAGAAGTCAAAGAACTTATATGTATGACCCATGGACATGAACTAAAGTGGGGGGAATGTGGGTGGGAGGGTGTGTGCAGGGTGGAGGGGAGTGAAGGGGGGAATAGGACAACTGTAATAGCATAATCAATAAAATATGTTTTTTTTAAAGAACAGACTCATAGATGAATGCAACAGAATAGGTAACCTAGAAAGAAACCAATGTCTCTATGGTCAATTAATATCTGACAAAGAGGGTAGGAGCATAAAATGGAGTAAAAATAGCCTCTTCAGTAAATGGTGTTGGGCGATCTTGACAGCTACATGCAAGAAAATGAAACTTGATCACCAATTTACACCATACACAAAGATAAATTCAAGGTGGATAATAGATTTCATATAAGTTGTGACACAATGAAAGTCCTAGAGGAGAACATAGGCAGGAAAATTTCAGATATTCCATGCAGCAATATTCTCACTGACATGTCCTCTGGAGCAAGGGACATAAAGGAAAAAATAAACAAACGGGACTACATCAAATTAAAAAGCTTTGGCACAGCTAAGGTAAACATCAGCAAAGTAAAAAGGGAACCAACCGTATGGGAAAACAATATGCCAATAATACCTAGGACAAGGGTTTGATCTCCAATGTAAATAAAGGACTCATATGGCTCAACATCAGGAAGACAAATAATCCAATGAAAAAAATGGGCATAGGACCAGAACAGATACTTCTCCAAGAAGAACATACAGATGGCTCACAGACATATGAAAAAATATTCAACATTACTAGCCACCAGAGAGATACAAATTAAAATCACAATGAGATACCACTTCACAGCAGTCATAATGGCCATCATTAACAAATCAACAAGCAACAAGTGCTAGCAAGGTTGTGGAGAAAAGGGAACCCCAGTACACTGTTGGTGGGAATGCAGTCTGGTGCAGCCTCTGTGGAAAACAGTATTGAATTTCCTGTACAAACTAAAGATGGACTGCCTTTTGATCCTGTGATCCTACTGCTGGGATTATACCCTAAGAATCCTGAAACACCAATTCAAAAGAACCTATGCAACCCAGTGCTCACAGCTGTATTATTTATAATATCCAAGTGCTGGGGACAGCTTAAGTGTCCAGTGGTAAATGAGTGGTTCAACAAGCTGTTGTACATTTACACAATGGAATGCCACACAGCAGAAAGAAGGACTCCTATCTCTCATGACTGCATGGACGGAACTGGAGAATATTATGCTAAGTGAAGTTTGCCAGATAGTGAAAGACAAATGCCACATGATCTCACCTGTTAGTGTAATCTAATGAAGAAAACAAACAAATGAGAGAAATAGAAGCAAAGACATGGAAATAAAAAACAAACTGACAGTGACCAGAAGGGAGTGGGTAGGGTGATAATTGGGGAAAGTAGGGGATGAGGCTTAGTCAAGAAACATGTACTAAGGACCCATGGACATGGACATAGGGTGGGGACTACCTGTGGGAGCAGGGGGAGGTCAGGGCAGAGGAAAATTTGGGAAATAATCGGGACAACTGTAATTGAACAAGGTTGAAAATAATTAAATAAATAAGTAAAATTTTCTTGAGGAAGGGTATTAGGTATTTCTTTGGTATTTTAATAATTCCCTCTATGCACATTGGTTTGTTTAAAATTTCTATTTTTATTAAAGTCAATTAATAAACAATTTTTCTATAACATCATCTATTTCTTCCAGGTTCTAAAGTCTATTTGCCTGATATTGTCCGAGATTGGCTTCTATGAGAATTTAATGGCTGTTTCAGTAATTATTTCTTATTGATGTGCACTTGTTTTGATTAGTGTAGCTATTGGTTTGGTTATTTTGTGAATTTTGAAAAGAAATAATATTTTAATTTATGTATTAATAAATGTGCTAATCAGTCAAATAATAAAGAACACAAAATCATAAAATCTGCAAACTAATTTCTGACAGAGATGTGGCCAGAAAGCAAGAATGGGTTGTGGTTAGACATTGAGGGGAGGGTTCCAAAAAGATATGGGGAAACTTTGGGGGTTGATGCCTGTATTCATTATCTTGATTATGGTGATGTCTTCACAAGTATATAAAAATATCGAATCTCTTACAGATTTGTTTATATAAATAAGTGCATGAAAATTATGCATTTACAAAACCATTAAAATTAAAATTCGGACTTCTGGCCAAGATGGAGGCATAGGTAGATACACTGTGCATCCTCATACAACCAAAAGGACAACAAATTTAAAAACAAAAAACAACCAGAACCTTCATAAACTTGAACTGTGTGGAAGTCTGACAACCAAGCAGTTAAAGAAGAAACATTCATCCAGACCAGTAGGAGTAGTGGAGACTGGCAGCTGTGGTGGAGAGGACCCAAGGCAAGGTGGCGGCTGGAGGACCCGTCAGTACCATATTTGCAGGTGGATACACTGGGAGGAACAACTGGGAAGTGAGACAGACAGTGCAACCCAGGATTCCAGTGTGGGGAAATAAAGCCTCAAAACCTCCAGCTGAAAAAACCTGTGCGGTTGTGGTGGTGGGGAAAACTCCAGCCTCATAGGAGAGTCTGGATCCTACAACTACACAAACCCACCCACTAGGGAATCAGCACCAGACGGGGCCAATTTGCTTGTGGGTAGCAGAGGAAGTTACTGAAAGCCGACTGAGAGCCCAGCAAGCGGCATCATTCCCTCTTGGACTCCTCCCCCACATATAGTGTGATAAGGCAGCAACGTGAGTTGCCCTGCCCTGGCAAATACCTAAGGCTCTGCCTCTTACTATGTAACCGGTGCACCGAGACCAAATGAAAGAACAGATTGAAGGCACAGGGAAAATACAACTAAGTGATGAAAAGATAGCCAGCCTGTCAGATGCACAGTTTAAAACACTGGTAATCAGCATGCTCACAGAAATGGTTGAGTATGGTCGCTAAATAGAGGAAAGAGTGAAGGCTATGGAAACTGAATTAAATGAAAATGCACAAAAAACCAACAGCGATGGGAAGGAAACTGGGACTCAAATCAGCAGTTTGGACCAGAAGGAAGAAATCAACATTCAAACAGAACAGAATGAAGAAACAAGAATTCAGAAAAATGAGGAGAGGCTTAGGAACCAATGGGACAACTTTAAATGTTCCAACATTTGAGTCATAGGGGTCCCAGAAGGAGAAGATGAAGAGCGAGAAATTAAAAACTTATTTAAAAAAATAATCAAGGAGAACTTCCCTAATCTGGCAAAGGAAATAGACTTCCAGCAAGTCCAGTAAGCCCAGAGAGTCCCAAAGAAGTTGGACCCAAGGAAGCACACATCAAGGCACATCATAATTTTATCACCCAAGATTAAAAACAAGGAGAGAATCTTAAAAGCAGCAAGAGAAAAGAAGACAGTTACATACAAAGGAGTTTCCATAAGACTATCAGCTGATTTCTCAAAAGAAACCTTGCAAGCAAGAAGGAGCTGGAAAGAAATATTCAAAGTCATGAAACTCAAGGACCTACATCCAAGATTACTGTATCAGCAAAGCTTTCATTCAGAATGGAAGGGCAGTTAAAGTGCTTCCCAGAGAAGGTCAAGTTAAAGGAGTTCACCATCACCAATCCAACAGAAATTGAAACCAATGAAAAAAGAACCAACCATATGGGAAAACATATTTTCCAATGTTACATCAGACAAGGGTTTGAACTCCAGAATATATAAAGAACTCACATGACTCCACTCCAGGAAGACAAAAACCCAATTAAAAAATGGGCAAAGGACTTGAACAGATACTTGTTCAAGGAGGACATAAAAAGGGTTCAGAGACAAATGAAAAGATGGTCAGAATCACTAGGCATCAGAGAGATGAAAATTAAAACCACAATAAGATACCACTTCACACCACTGAGAATGGCCATCATAAATAAATCAACAAACAAGTGTTGGAGAGGATGTGGAGAAAAGGGAACCTTAGTGCACTGCTGGTGGGATTGCAGACTGGTGCAGCCACTACAGAAAACAGTATGGAATTTCCTCAAAAAACTAAAGATGGAACTGTCTTTTGACCCGGCAATTCCACTGCTGGGAGTATACCCTAAGAACCCTGCAACAAACATTCCAAAGAACCTATGCAACCCAACGTTCATGGCAGCACAATTTACAATACACAAGTGCTGAAAGCAACCTAAGTGCCCATCAGTAAATGAGTGGATCAAAAAACGATGGTACGTTTAAGCAATGGAATACCACTCAGCAGAGAGAAAGAAGGAGCTCCTACCCTTCCTGACAGCATGGATGGAACTGGACAGCATTATACTAAGGGAAATAAGCCAGGTGGTGAAAGACAAATACCATACGATCTCACGTTTAACTGGAACCTAATCAAGAAAAGCAAGCAAAATATAACCAAAGACACTGCAATAAAGAATATATGGCCAGTAACTAGAGGGGAGGTGGGAAGCGATAATGGGGGAGAATGGGGAAAGGTTTTCAGGAACATGTACAAAGGATACTTGGACAAAACCAAAAGGGTAGGATCAAGGGTGGGGAGTGGGATGGTTGGGGTGGGGAGGAGTGGTGGAGGTCAAATAGAGAGACGGTACTTGAACAACAATTAAATAATCAAAAAGAAAAAGAAAAAGAAAAAACTTAAAAAAAAAAGAAGGGACAAATTTAAAAAATGCAGAAAGTTTCTTCTTTTGGTTCTCATTGGCTTTGTATTTTGTTTTTCTAAAGTGTGCATAACAACTCTGTACACCCATGTGCTTCTCTGTTTACTTTCAACCCAACCTTATTCCACCTTATTTTGCTTTCCCCTTGTACATCAGAATAAAAGTCCCCAGCTGCTTTTTCAGAATTGCTTTCTAGCATAGTTTTGTGGCAGGTTCGGGGAATGTACCTTGGGAGGTGGAGGAGAAGTGAAGCATCTGGGCCTGGATTTCCTACGTCCACTTCCGGGACACTATTCACAGGTTGACTCAAGGACTCAGGAAGCCCCTTGACCTGAATCTGTGTAGCGAGAACTGCAGGAAACAGCCTGAACTAAGCATCCACCTCTGTGCTTGCGGATAAATATGTACAGAAGATGTGTCCTTCTCCAGAACTTTACCCTCGTAATTCTCAGTGGTTTTTGGTTTTGTTTTATAAAATGAATGGTCATAAAAAGTGAACCAAAGAAGTGTTTGCTTTTGCTGCTGACACTTCAGAGAAAAAGACTAGTTTTTAAAAATTTGTGTTGCCATAGGGACACTTACTTCCCCATGCATCTCCCAGAACTTTCTCCCTCATCTTTGAGGATCCCCTTGGTCGAGGCCAGTTACCACAAATGAAATCTTGTAAATGGCATCAGGCTCACAGTAACAAAACCACCTGGGGGAGCTTTAAAAATTTCACATCAGTGCATCTCAATCCTGGAAAATATGTTTCTTCAAATTAATGTTGAGATCCCCGAATCTGTAACTTTCACTCACTCACATTGATTCTACTCTCAGGTGTTGTATGAATAATAGCTGGCATATCTTTCACAATTCGTTAGCTGATAAGGAAGAGAGTTCTAATTGGATGCTCCAGGGTTTTCATGCATTTCCACACCTGCAGAGCTCGCCACAGTGTGTATGGGGATTATGTCATTAAAGTTTGGCCAGAGAATGTGGCAGAGACGTGGTAGTAGAAAGCATTTTTGATACTAAATCTGCATGAAGGCTGTAGGATTAGTATTCCTTGCTTGACTCACGTTGGTTAGCTATTTAATCTCGGAAGGAAGAAAATAGTTGGAGATCGTATTGATCTAAGATCACACTTTATTGATTTAGTACCTTCACTTACGATCTTTTTCTCCTGAAAAACTTTATTAAAGAGATAACAGTTCCTACAATCAATAATATTCAAAGACTGAGAAAATATTGTAGGTCATGTGGTAGTGAATCCTCAATGAAAGAACGTTTATTTCTGTTTAATATAACGAATATTTACGAGGCATGTAAGAAATGTCAGTCACTGTTCTATATTGGGGTACAATGCTGGACAGTTAAGAATTACTCAATCAGAAAAACTAGACTTCTTACTACTTCCTCTGAGTTGAGCCCCCAATTTTCTGATATTTGATGGATTATAGGCAGGTCCCCAGGGGGTACATGAAAATATAATGTACCGTATTAAAAATGCTCAAGAAAATTAAGCAATGTCTTCTAATTACAAAAATACCTTGCATACTCTGTTAAAGTATTTCCATGTCAGGTATTGTCCGGAGGGAAAACAGACCTGAGAGCTCAGGATGCTATTGTTCAGGTTTTTAAGCATCACCTGAAGACAGACATGTGCCTCATGAATAAAATCAGTGATGAAAACATACTGCCATTTGGGGAGGAAGCTAAGAAACATGCATGCCTTGTCAGTCCCTGTCCACCAGGGGGTGATACTTCCCAACACAAACACATTCCTGGTGAAATGTAGGCTTCGATTTAGTGTTTCACTGTGACTTCAACATTTCCTCATGTTAAGTGTCAAGAACATTATTTAGGCAACACTGTAGAGATGAACTGGTCTCCAGGCTTAGTGACTGTGGTTCTCTTAGTGCTTGGTAAGTAACATGCCTCTTAAAATATAGATTCTTTCTCCTGTCAGCAACTTTTTAAACTTTGGTTTCATTTAAGTGCTTCATGACCACGGTAACAGAGTTTTCTTTTATTTTTCCCCAGGACAAACCCGTGGAGACTCAGTGACCCAGACGGAAGGCCAGGTGACCCTGTCCAAAGGGCTTTCCCTGACCGTGGACTGCTCCTATGAAGCCTCAGGTTACCCCACTCTCTTCTGGTATGCTCAGTATCCCGGAGAAGGTCCACAGCTCCTCCTGAAAACCACAACGATCGATGTTAAGGAAAGTAGCAAAGGTTTTGAAGCCACACTCCGCAGACAACCAAATTCCTTCCACTTGGAGAAAAACTCAGTGGACGAGTCAGATTCGGCAGTGTACTATTGTGCTCTGCGTGACACAGTGACAGAAACTGCAGGGGGAGCTGAGCACAAACTCTGGCTGCTGAGTGTCTATGACAGTTTGATCCCCTTTGGCGGATTTTATTATTTAACATCAAATACATAGGACATCAATACAAATTTCCAATCTTTAAGCACATTATTAGAGTTGTTAGGCAAATTAGACTTCCATTCATATAGGGATGTTGAAGACAAAGGGATGTTTTCATTTAGGGAATAATGCAGTGAAACATGGAAATAAAAATGAATTCTTAAAATGTTTAAGATATTGTGTGATGCCAATTTTTATGTAACCTTTTATATAATAAGATATTAACGTTGGCCCTCACAGAAACTACATGTGAGGTTTATAAGCAAGAGTGTTAAATCCTGCCTTGACTGAACTTTTTACTAAGTATTTGTGCGCAGACTTCTGTACAATATGCACCAAGATTTTATTTTATTTTTTTTTTTTTTAATTTTTTAAATATATTTTATTGATTATGCTATTACAGTTGTCCCATTTCTCCCCCATCATTCCCCTCCACCCTACCCACCCTCTCCCACCCACATTCCCCCCTTTAGTTCATGTCCATGGGTCATAAGTTTTCTAGCTTCTACATTTCCCATACTATTCTTGCCCTCCCCCTGTCTATTTTTTTCCCATTATCTATGCTACTCATTCTCTGTACCTTTTCCCCCTCTCTCCTCCTCCTCCCATGCCCCTGTTGCTAACCCTCCATATGATCTCCATTTCTGTGGTTCTGTTCCTGTTCTAGCTCTTTGCTTAGTTTGCTTTTGTTTTAGGTGTGGTTCTTGATAGCTATGAGTTTGTTGTCTTTTCACTGTCATAGTTTTATCTTCTTTTTCTTAGATAAGTCCCTTTAACATTTCATATAATAAGGGCTTGGTGATGATGAACTCCTTGAACTTGACCTTATCTGAGAAGCACTTTATCTTCCCTTCCATTCTAAATGACAGCTTTGCTGGATAGAGCAATTTTGGATGTAGGTCCCTGCTTTTCAAGATTTCAAATATTTCTTTCCAGCCCCTTCTTGCCTGGAAGGTCTCTTTTGAGAAATCAGCTGACAGTCTGATGGGAACTCCCTTGTAGGTGACTGTCCCCTTATCCCTTGCTGCTTCTAGAATTCTCTCCTTCATTTTAATCTTGGCTAATGTAATTACGATGTGCCTTGGTGTGTTCCTCCTTGGGTCCAACTTCTTTGGGACTCTCTGAGCTTCCTGGATGTCCTGGTAGTGTATTTCCTTTGCCAGATTGGGGAAGTTCTCCTTTATTATTTGTTCAAATAAGTTTTCCAATCGTTGCTGTTCTTCTTCCCCTTCTGGGACCCCTATAATTCGGATGTTGGGACGTTTAAAGATGTCCCGGAGGTTCCTAAGCCTCTCCTCATTTTTTTGAATTCTTGTTTCTTCCTCGTCTTCTGTTTGGTTGTTAATTTCTTCCTTCTGGTCCACTCCATTGATTTGAGTCCCAGTTTTTCTTCCATCTCTATCAGTTCCCCATGCATCTTCCTTCATTTCACGGATTGTAGCCTGCATTTTTTCATCTAGTTTGTGAGCAAAATCAACCAATTCTGTGAGCATTTTGATGACCAGTGCTTTGAACTGTGCATCTGACAGGTTGGCTATCTCTTCACTGCTTAGAGGAATTGGCTCTGGGGCTTTTATTTGTTTTCCGGTTTGAGCCATTTTTGGTGGGGTTTTTTTTGTTGTTGTTGTTGTTTTGGTTTTAGTCTGGTCGCAGCTATTACGTAGTGAGGGGGTGGAGCCTTAGGTGTTCCTCAGGGCGGGGCAGCCCAGTCGCTGGGTTGTGACACTATAGGTGGGGGCGGGGTCTGAGAAGGAGCAATGGCGCCTGCTCCGCTCTCTCCTGGACTCCGGCCCTTTCCGCTGCTTCCCCTTCACCTGGATTATCTGCGCACGCACACGTGCTGTTACGTAGTGAAGAGTGGAGCCTCTGGCGCTCCCCGGTGCGGGGCAGCTCAGTCACTGGGTTGTGACGCTGTATGTGGGGGTGGGGCCTGAGAGGGAGCAATGGCGCTCGCTCCGCTCTCTCCTGGATTCAGTCCCCTCTGCCACTTCCGCTCCGCCTGGACCGTCTGTGCACGTGAATGTGGGACCACCTGGTCAGCCAGCCGCCTTGTGCGGCCTCACTGGGTCTGCACAGTTGCCCCCCTGTGCCCAAGGACCGCCAGCTGCCGCCTGTGCACCTGGGAACTGCCAGCCGCTGCTGCTAGCGTTCCTGGGTCTGCACCTCCACTTTCTCCTGCCGCGACTCCGCCCCTCTTACCGGTCTGGATGAATGGTTGTTGGACTTCCGTACAGTTCAGTTCTCTATAAGTTCTGGTTGTTTTCTTGTTTCTAAATATTTGTTGTCCTCAATTTTGGTTGTGAGAGGAGGCACAGTGTGTCCGCCTACGCCTCCATCTTGGCCGGAAGTCAATATGCACCAAGATTTTAAAAAGTTTGATTCAATCAAATAATTGCTTTTTATATGTATTTTGATTATTAATTTATTTGGACCCATTGTTAATATTTTAGTTTTGCTTCTCATGCTCTTGTTTTTTCTTTTCTTTTTAGTCTGACTTCTGTTGTATCGATCAAAATTTCTTTTTCTCTCTGCTAATTTGAAAAATAGAAAGCGGTTTCTCTTCTTAGACCATTATCCTTAAATTATTTGTGTGTGTGTGTTATTCTGTAATATTTCCTCCTACTATATCTTGTCTTTGGGATTAGCTTTACTCTTGCTAATTTATTATATTTAGAATGACCTGACTGGACTGTTGAAAAAATAACACCCCAGCTGTATACTGGGACAGTGATTTCAGATGGAGTGTATCAAATCAGCTGTTAAACTATAGTTCCAATGCATAGTAGAAGCAACACATGTTTCTTCTAATGCAACACAATAATCAGAACATGAATTAGCTCCATTCTCCCTCGGAGCTTTGTCCCTGATCTTCCCTCTGCCTGGAGTGAACTTTATCTCCTCTCCTCAGGGCTCGTTCCTTTATATCTTCCTAGTCAATTCTGCTAGAGAAACACGTGTACAGGTGAATACAGATGAATGCTCAAAAATGCTTACTGTAGTGTTGCATTTCATTGATAAAAATCAGCATAGTAACTGTTCATTGGGGGAGGGCTTTTACACAGTAGTACATCCATGATAAGGGATATACTGCAGCAGAAGGACCTGTGCGTGTGAACATAAGATGTGACTTTATTATTGAGTTTATAAAACAAGTTACAGTGTTGTAAAAATGTATTGTACATACATTTTTGTAACAGAAATATATTTTCTGTTGATTTATATTTTTGGTAATAAAACCCCAAAGTATCAACTCGAAATTGATCGGGATGAAGAAAGAATTAGAGTAATAAGTGATGGAAGACTGGGAGTTGTTAGTGGTATTCAAAGGGGATTTTAGTTTACATGTAAAGTTTTACTACTTTTAATAATTCATATATTCATGAATTCTTCCTCTTGTTAAAATTAATCAATAGTCATAAGCCATCGTAAAGGTTTATCCAAAGTCATTATTCATCTCACCAATAAAGGGGAAAAGGAGAAAATGGCACCTAATGTACTTGATAGGATTTGTCTGGCTCCCCAGGTCTAAGCAGTTTTCTTCCTCTGGTACCATAGACTTGGTTTTTAATCCTCTTAGAGTTACACTCTTTTACTATATTGTAGTTTGTATATTGTTATTTTCCCCAGTAGCCTGCAAATTGGATGTTATTCTCTTTCTTTTATTCTTTTGTTAATTAATTTCTTTCTTTTTAGATTTTTTAAAATTTATTTTTAGAGAGAGAGGAAGGGAAGGAGAAAGAGAGAGAAAGTTTAATGTGCGGTTGCCTCACATGCACGCCCTGCTCAGGACCTGGCCTGCAACCCAGGCAGAGCCCTGACTGAGAAATGAAATGGCAACCCTTTGGTTCATAGGCCTGTGTTCAATCCACTGAGCTATACCAGCCAGGGTATCTTTTGTATATTCTTAAGATTTAGTTAATCACCTTATTTACACTAAAAGTTCAAAAATTTTATAGACTTATTGCAATCTAAGTTAAAGAAATGAGGTAAAAAAGTACAAGATGAAATCTATCAAATTATTCTAAGATAATAATTTTCAGTCCTGGCCGGTGTGGTTCAGTGGATTGAGTGCCTGCCTGAGAACCAAAAGTTTGCCGGTTTAATTCCCAGTCTAGTGCACATGCCTGGGTTGCTGGCCAGGTTCCAGGTAGGAGGCTTGTGAGAGGAAACCAAAAATTGATGTTTCTCTCCCTCTATTTCTCTTTCCCTTCTCCTCTCTGAAGATAAAGAAATAAAATCTTTAAAAAATAATTTTAATGGAATAATATTTTAAAAGTAGGATTTGGGTTTTTTTTAATGTATTGGGGTAACAGAGGTCAAGGAGATCATACAGGTGGGCTTGGTTCATTCTTTATCTCCATTCAGTCTAGGGAGTTACTTGGTTTTCTAAGGATCTGCATTTCCTGTATCAGGAAACCTGGAGTGAGTGAGGCAGGGGTAGTGTGACTGCTGAGGTAGCAGGTCCAAAGTCCTCTCTAGTGATGGTTTAGGCCCACTAGGGGGCAAGGCAGGCTTTACAAAAAACAACTTTCACATGGTTCTGAGGGTTGAGTTTTTCTCACTTAAGAAAGGAGAGCAGTGAGCATGTGAGCCAGTCAGATTATAGGCAGCAGAGATGAGGAGAGGGTAACAGTGTCTGTGTAAAGTTATCTCCGGTTTTCAGCTCTGTCACTCAGTGTGAACTTGAGAAAGCTGGACTCCATACGTTGTGCATCCACTGTGGGAATGATTCCCTGTGCAGAGTCACAGGAGTGAGGATGTGACTGGTCATTGTGAGCATGGAACTCAACAGAAAACATCTCCATAACCTGTTTTTCATTTTTTAATTGTTATGACTAAAATTCCCAAAACCCACTGACCCACAAGTTATTCCAATGCCCCAAATATCCTACCTTTTCATGTATCTCCATGAAAGTAAAAGGGACAAGAACAAATGAAACACACAAAAAAGAGAACAGAAGAAAAAGTAAAGAAGAAAAATGGGAGAAAAGGGAGAGGACAATAGTAATTTGACCAGCATAGTGTGGTTGGATCAGAGTTGGCTGTGGGGGTCAGCAGGGTCCCCAAGACGTGGACAGGAGTGGGGAGAGGTGGAAATCAATCAGAGTGGACATTACACACAAATTCTATTATACTTCAAGCTAATTTTGTTGGAATCTTTTTCTACGCAGGTAGTGACTGTGTGCCTTGGTTTCTAGAACTCTATGGATTTAATAAAATGGATTACCTTGTGCAATGCACAGTACATGCTATCAGCTTTCCTTTATCAGAACATTCATATGGCTGAATTCTCAAATTCTCTATTAAATCATGAAATTTGGGAAATAGGGGTTTACTCTTCTTTGGATTCTTTACAGTTGTATGTTATACCTTAGACACCGATTCTTCCAGAAATATCATCCACCATTCCTCAACATTATCTCACAAAGTTCTTATATGTAAGTATTTTAGGAGAAAACAACCTGTCCATCTTCATACATTGTATATATTACCCTTGACTATTCTCCACTGTTCGTACCCAGACTTTTGGAGAGATGACTGTGCAGTTTCACTGGGCCACTGTGGGTGCAGTCTTCTGTTAAGATGAGTGACAGAGCTCAGAGGTGATTGGTGTTCAGTGAGTGTGGTGGAGCATACTGACTGAAGGAAGAAACTTGGCTTGGGTCCAGGACTCTACATCCTCCAGAGCAGGGGCAGAGGTAGCACAGTGCGTGTGCAGGAGGTTATGGAGAGACACCTGGGAGCTCTGCTGTGGCTTCTGTGGGTCCAGGTTTGCTGTGAGTTGGGGCCATCCTAGGTGGGGATTGGGGTTGTCCACAGCTGGTTGCAGGAGAAGGAAGGGGGATCTGATACAGAGCTTCTAGATGGTCCCACTTGAGTGTTTCTTGGGATGTTTTACAAGCATAGAAACTGCATCATTTATCCCAGTGACATCATTTGTGTTTTTCCGTTTCCAAGCAGGGGTGAGAGGGCTGAAGGTGGAGCAGAGCCCTCCAGCCCTGAGCCTCCAGGAGGGAACCAACTCTACCCTGAGATGCAATTTTTCAACCACAGTGTACGACGTGCAGTGGTTCAGACAGAATCCTGGTGGGGGACTCATCAGTCTATTTTACTTGACTTCAGAGTCAAAGCAGGTTGGAAGGTTAAGCGGCTCACTGAACTCGAAGGACAGGTACAGTACACTGCACATCCCAACCGCCCAGCTGGAAGACTCGGCCTCTTACTTCTGTGCAGCAGAGGCACAGTGCTCCCAGGTGATCTGCAGCCTGCACCCAAACTGCAGCTGGGCCTGCAGCTCCACCCCTTCCACATGCAGGCATGTTGAGCCCATATTAGCCTTGCACATCTTTGGGTTTCCAAATTTATCTTCCAAAATGTATTTTTGTCCTAAAATCAGACTCTTCAGCACTGTTAATTCACTTCTTTTGCCTTATTTCTTCCCTGAAATCAATTTACAGGTAGAAAGCTCTAACATAAAACAACTAAAACAACTGATAAAGGTATCAATACCTAAAACATATTCCTGTTAAAACATATATTCGGTTAAAACATAACCCCTTGCAAATTACACATATATGAAATGTAAACTACTCTGCTGAAAAGGTTTGGAAAAATACAGGGCAGTCAACAAATAAAAGGAGATGACTCACTTTTTTCAGGTAACTGTAGGTGGTTACACTTCCAAGGAAAGGGAAGAGAGGCTGTATAATAGTTTTTAAAGTTTGCATTAGACTTATTCACTCCTCGATATAACAAATATAAAAAATAATTTTATTGAGTTGTACCTACATTAGCTTTTTACACATATTTTTATTTGGTACTGATAACACCCTGTAAATAAGCAGTCTCTCATTTTATGCGTGGATAAAGTGAGGGCAATTGAGTATTAGTGACTTGCTTAAATTAACATTATTATTAAATCATTGCAGTTGGGGTGACATGAGAGCTTATACTTTGAGCTATGAGATAGAGAAGTCTTTAAAATCATCTTATTCAAATGATTCCTGTCGATAAATTTGTACAATGTGTTTATATATGTCATTAACAAAATATCCATTTAGGTGATTTAAAAATTAAGGTTATTGAGCCCTGGCTGGTGTAGCTCAGTGGATTGAGCGCGGGCCTGCGAACCAAAGGATCGCGGTTCGATTCCCAGTCAGGGCACATGCCTGGGTTGCCAGGCCAGTTCCTGGCAGGGGACATACAAGAGGCAACCGCACATTGATGTTTCTCTCCCTCTCTCCTTCCCTTCCCCTCTAAAGATAAGTAAATAAATAAATAAATAATAAAAATAAATAAATAAAATATTTAAAAAAAAAATTAAGGTTATTGAGGTGATATTGGTTAATAACATCATCTAAGTTTCAGGTGTACAATTTTATAATACATCACCTGTACATTGCATTGTATGCCCACCTCCAAAAGTCTCATCTCCCCTTGTCGCTGTGTAATTGGCCAGCCATTTTACATTCTTTAATATCCCCTGAACTTTGTTTCCCTCTGGTCACTACCATATTGTTGTCTATGTGTATGAGTTTTTTATTTATTCATTTGTTGCTTTCTGTTTTATGTCCTATATATGAGTGAAATTGTGTAATTTTTGTCCTTTTCTATCGGACTCATTTCATTTAGCATGACACCGTCAAGATCCATCCACATCTAGGCAACTGGCAGTATTTCATCCTTTTCTTATGGCTGAATAGCATTCCATTGTATGTAGCTGCCAAACATTTTTCTCTAATCACCCATCGAAGAAACTAAGGTTTGCCCCATGTCTTGGCTATTGTGAATAATGCAGAGTTGATCTTAGGTGTACATACATCTTTATGAATCAGTGTTTGCAAATTTTGAGATACATACTCAGATGATAGATTGCTGGATCATATGGTAGCTCTATTCTAATTTTTTGAAGAACATCCACAAAGATTTTCATAAAGGCTGCATCAATGTACATTCCTGCCAGCAGTGTATGAGGATTCCATTCAGGGCATTCCTAGCTTGCACCTTGCATGGAAGAGCTCATGAAAATTTTCATATGTTCCATTAAATACCATCGCTCTTCCTTGCGTCTTGAGTGAATTTGTTACTCATGATATTGTAGCATATTCACATGTGGGAAAGGGAGCAGGAAGCTTCCAGGACTACCCAGAAAACACCCTTTTCTATTGTGGCCAGAGAGAAAAACTTCTGGCTACTAATCCTGCGGTTTCAACTTGCATGTGGAACAACTGAATTCTAAGCTGCCCTGTCTTTATTATATTATAAGGTCACTGATAGAAGGCCTAGGACCCTAAGAGAGTCCAGTGAATCTGGGAGCAGATCCAGCTTCCTGGGCACGTGACCTTGCAGAAGGAATCCTCGTCTTGGTTTAATATTCTGTTATCACTTTCTTGAAGTTCTTAATAATTTTCTCTTTGCACTTGTGTTCTATAAGGGAAGTCCCATAAGTGGATGGAGCATGTGTGTGAGCCTCGTAGATACATGGGACAGTGGGAGACAGGAGAGAAGCACATGCAGGCTCAGGGGCATGGTCACAGCAGGGAGTGTGTGAGCTAAGCAGGTGTAAGGACCACCTGTTGTGCTGGTGCATGCTTTCACTCTCTGGGGCTTAGACATGCAGCAAAGGGGAGCAGTGAAGTTTCTTGGTCAACTGTTACAAAGTGGAAGTATATGTATGGGATATTTTAATAAGGCAGTCTGACAGTTTTTTACACAACCATACATACTCTTACTATATAATCCAGTAATGGTGTTCCTGGGTTTATCCAAAGGAGTTTAAAAGTTATGTCCACACAAAAACTGGCCCACATGTGCTTACCGCTGCCTTATTCTAAGTTGTCAAAACTTGGAAGCCTCCAAAATGTCCATCAGTAACTGAATGGATAAGTGATGGTCTATCCAAACAAGAAAGGAGCTATCAAGCCATGAAAAGAAAAAGAAAAGTTAAATGTATCTTACTAAAGAAGCCAATCTGAAAAGGCCACATATTATATGACTCCAACCATATGACATTCTGGAAAAGGTAAAACTATGGAGACAGAAAAAGACCAGTCACTGTCTGGGGTTGAGGGGAGCAGAAGGGATGACTAAAAAGAGCACAGAGAATTTGTAGGTCATTGAAATTAGTCCTGATGACACTACCTATAATGATGCATACAGGCCATTATACATTTGTGTAAACCTGTAGAATGTGCTACAGAGAGAGTAAACCCTACAGTTCAGTGGGAATGTGGGTGATCCATGCAGGTTTATCAGGGGTAAGAAACATACCACTCTCGTGGGGAAGTTCATCATGGAGGAGGCTGTGTGTATATGGGGGTAGGAGGTATATTTGAAATCTCTGTAACTTTTTATAATTTTTCTGTTTCCCAAGCTTCCCCATGTTTTCTGTGAACAGGAAGTAAAATGTGGGACATTTCTCATAGCAATATGTATTTTTCCTGGTCTCTCTCCTCAGGCAGGGGAACAAAAAGAAAAAATATACAAATGGGGTTCCATCAAACTAAAAAGTATTTGCACAGAAAAAGAAACCATCACCAAAATGAAAAGACAACTCACTGAATGGGAGAACATATTTGCCAATGATATGTCTGATAAAGGGTTAATATACAAAATTCATAAAGAACTCAAGCAACTCAACACCAAAGAAACAATCCCATTAAATATTGAACAAAGGACTTGAACTGACACTTCTCAAAAGAGGTCATACAGATGGTCAACAGACATATGAAAAGAAGCTCAACCTCACTAACCATCAGAGGAATGCAAATTAAAACCGCGATGAGATATCACTGTTTTTTAAACAAGAGATCCCAAATTGTCCATTTGCACTGGATCTCAAAAGTAATATAGGCAGGCCTGGCTGAAAATTTCAAACCTCAAATTAACTTTGCAAGTAGAAATGCCAGATATCCTGATGCAATAGGCTGTTCTAGAAAGTGTTTCTCGCTTTGCATATTAATAAGCTCATTTTTCTCCTATATGTTCTCCCAGTTGTGGAGTTTTTAAATTTTTTTATTTTTTCTTACAGGTTCTGTATGATGTGTTAGTGATGTACATGTAAGAAATGTGTCCAGAACATCCTGCTTAACCAGGAAGAGCCATTGAACCACGTTCATCTCACTTCCTGTGATAATATTTACACTCAGTGGCAAAGTCCTATTTTACTGGAGATGTCTCCTAGACCCATCACTGAACTATAGGAGAAATGAAAATGGAGATGGAAGGTTACCGTGAGGACCCTGTCTCTGCCACTGAAGAGACCCTAGGGTAGGGTAGGGGAAACTTCAGACCCACTACATTGCATGTGGGTGTAAAAATGGTCAAGGGCTTCCATGATGCAGGACAATCTTTAAGGGTATGAGATGTGAGAGATCAGATTTATTCTTTGTAATTCTAGAGGACCAGAGAGTTCAAATCACGGGAAAGGAGCTTCCACTGCTGGCAATGAGATAGTCTTGGTTTCCCAAGAACCATTTCTCATGATCTGTTCTTTAGGGTCAGATCCTGCTTGTATTATTCTCTTAGCAAACAGAAGAAATATTTACGCTTACCTAGATTTATTCTTAACACTTTACCCAGTGTTATTCTTTACCCAGAATTAAGAATTGAAGAATCTAATTCTTCAAATTAGATGAAAAAATGAAGGCTACAATAGGTGAAATAAAGGAAAATGTACAGGGAACCAACAGTGATGGGAAGGAAACTGGGACTTAAATCAATGGAGTGGACCAGAAGGAAGAAACAAACAACCAAACAGAAAACAAGGAAGAAACAAGAATTCAAAAAAAATGAGGAGAGGTTTAGGAACCTCCAGGACATCTTTAAACTTTCCAACATGTGAATTATAGGGGTACCAGAAGGGGAAGAGGAAGAGCAACAAGTGGAAAACTTATTTGAACAAATAATAAAAGAGAACTTCCCCAATCTGGCAAAGGAAATAGACTTCCAGGAAGTCCAGGAAGCTCAGAGAGTCCCAAAGAAGTTGAACCCAAGGAGGAACACACCAAGGCACATCATAGTTACATTAGCCAAGATTAAAATGAAGGAGAGAATCCTAAAAGCAGCAAGAGATGAAGAGGTTGTTACCTACAAAGGAATTCCCATCAGACTGTCAGCTGATTTCTCAAAAGAGACCTTCCAGGCAAGAAGGGGCTGGAAAGAAGTATTCAAAGTATTGAAAAGCAAGGACCTACATCCAAGATTGCTCTATCCAGCAAAGCTTTCATTTAGAATGGAAGGGTATATAAAGTGCTTCTCAGATAAGGTCAAATTCAAGGAGTTCATCATCACCAAGCCCTTATTATATGAAATGTTAAGGGATTTATCTAAGAAAAAGAAGAGAAAAAAACATGACAGTAAAAAGACGGCAAACTCAAAGCTATTAACAACCACACTTAAAATGGAAGCAAACAACAAGAACAGGAACAGGACTACAGAAATGGAGATCATATGGAGGGTTAGTAACAGGGGACTGGGAAGGAGAAAGAGGGGGAAAAGGTTCAGAGAATAAGCACGATAAACGGTGGGTAGAAAATAGGGGGAGGGCAAGAATAGTGTGGGAAATGTAGAAGCTAAAGAACTTATGACACATGGACATGAACTAAAGGTGGGGAATGTGGGTGGGAGAGGGTGTGCAGGGTGGAGGAGAATGAAGGGGGAGAAATGGGGCAACTGTAATAGCATAATCAATAAAATATATTAAAAAATGGGAGATTAAGATATTGATCTGAGATCACTCTTTATTGATTTAGTACCTTCACTTATTTTTTCTCCTAAAAATTTTTATTAAAGAGTTAATATTTCTTACAATCGATAATATTTGAAGACTGAGAAAATATGGTATGTCATGTAGTAGTGAATCTTCAATGAAAGAATGTTTCTTTCTGTTTAATATAATAAATATTTAGTAGGCATGTAAGAAATGTCAGTCACTGTTCTATATTGGGTACAATGCTGAAAAGTTAAGAATTACTCAATCAGAAAAACTAGACTTCTTACTACCTCCTCTGATTTTAGCCCCAAATCATTTTCTAACATTCAGTGGATTACAGGCAGGCTCCCAGAGGGTACATGAGAATATAATGTACTGTATTAAAATGCTCAAGAAAATCAATGTCTTCTAATTACAAAAATACCTTGCATATTCTGTTAAAGTACTTCCATGTCAGGTATTGTCCGGAGGGAAAACAGACCTGAGAGCTCAGGATGCTATTGTTCAGGTTTTTAAGCATCACCTGAAGACAAACATGTGCCTCATGAATAAAGTCAGTGATGAGAACATACTGCCATTTGGGGAGGAAGCTAAGAAACATGCATGCCTTGTCAGTCCCTGTCCACCAGGGGGTGATACTTCCCAACACAAACACATTCCCTGGTGAAATGTAGGCTTTGACTTAGTGTTTCAGTGTGACTTCAACATTTCCTCATGGTAAGTGTCAAGAACATTATTTAGGCAACACTGTAGAGATGAACTCGTCTCCAGGCTTAATGACCATGGTTCTCTTAGTGCTTGGTAAGTAACATGCCTCTTAAAATACAGATTCTTTCTCTTGTCAGCAACTTTTTAAACTTTGGTTTTATTTAAGTGCTTTATGACCATGGTGACAGAGTTTTTTTTTTATTTTTCCCCAGGACAAACACGTGGAGGCTCAGTGACCCAGACAGAAGGCCAAGTGACCCTGTCCAAAGGGCTTTCCCTGACCGTGGACTGCTCCTATGAAGCCTCAGGTTACCCCGCACTCTTCTGGTATGTTCAGTATCCTGGGGAAGGTCCACAGCTCCTCCTGAAAGCTACAAAGGCTGATGAGAAGGAAAGCAGCAAAGGTTTTGAAGCCACACACCGCAGACAACCAAATTCCTTCCACTTGGAGAAAAAGTCAGTGGAGGAGTCAGATTCGGCAGTGTACTACTGTGCAGTGGGTGACACAGTGACAGAAACTGCAGGGGGAGCTGAGCACAAACTCTGGCTGCTCAGTGTCTATGACTGTTTGATCCCCTCTGGTGGATTTTATTATTTAACATCAAATACACAGGACAAATTTCCAATCTTGAAGCACATTATTAGAGTTGTTAGGCAAATTAGACTTCCATACATATAGGGATGTTGAAGACAAAAGAATGTTTATATTTAGGAAATAATGCACTAAAACAGAAGTAAAAATAGGTAAAGTTTTAAAAATGTTTAAGATATTGTATGACTCCAATTTTTTTCATGCTACATTTTATAGAATAAGATTTTAAAATTGGCCCTCACAGTAACTAAAAGGGAAGGTTATAAGCAAGAGTGTTAAAGCCTGCCTTGATTGAACTTTTTACTAAGTAGTTGTGCACAGAAGTATTACAAACCATTTTGATCGTGAGGGTTTCCTGTCTGCTCTTAAAGTGTGTTTAGAAGGTTTAGAAATATGCTTTTAGCCCTGGCTGGTGTAGCTCAGTGGATTGAGGGCAGGGTGTGAACCAAAGGGTTGCCGGTTCGATTCCCAGTCATGGCACATGCCTGGGTTGTGGGCCAGGTCTCCGATGGGAGGGGGCGCACGAGAGGCAACCACATACTGATGTTTCTCTTCCTCTCTTTCTCCTTCCTTTCCCCTCTCTCTAAAATTAAAATAAAATCTTTATAAAAAATTAAGAAAAGAAATATGATTTTATACACAGTTCATAAAATATTCCAAGTTTTAAAAGAAAGAGTGTTGAGAGACCACTGATAAAAATATAATCACTGTTATTATTTTTTAAATTTAATTTTAATTGTTGTTCATGTACAGTTATCTGTCTTTTACTCCTATCCTAGCTATAATTGCTATTACTAACACTTGTTTTTTTATTCTTTGTCACATAAAAGTACAGAATTTTCTTAATTTTGATTTCATGTATTGCTGTAAATCCTAATTTCTCTTTACTGTTTAGCCTGCAAGCTTTCCTTTCATTCCCCTTTTCTCTCTGAATATTAACTTTTGGAAACTCTGTCTTTTGTCTTTTTTCTTGGATCTCACCTTGTGTTAACTTAGTTCACTAACTTGCTGTTCTCTTGGAGTCTCCTTCCCCCTTCAGCAAAACCAGCCTTCCCTTGGGATATCTCTTTGGAGGGTGTGGTGGATACAGCAGGTTGGTGGAGGGGGCGGGGGGGGGGGTGGCTTCATTCTCTTCACACAGGGGCAGCTGCAAAATCCCTTTCTATGTGCTTAGCTGTCTTGGTTGTTTGCTTCTGGTATTTTCTCTTAAGCAACATGCAGCAGGATTTTTTAAATTTTGACTCAAACAAATAATTGATTTTTGTATGTATTTTGATTACTGATTTATTTGTACCCATTGCTAATATTTTAGTTTGCTTCTCATGCTCTTGTTTTTCCTTTTCTTTTTAGTCTGACTTCTGTTGCATTGATAAAAATTTCATCTTTCCCTGTGCTGATTTGAAAAATGTAAAATGTTTTTCTTCTTATACCATTATTCTTAAATGATTTCTCTCTGTGTATTATTCTATAACATTTCCTCTTACTATACCTTGTCTTTGGGATTACTTTTTCTTTTGCTGATTTACTATCTTTAGAATTGCTTCAGTGGCTGGTTGAACAAATAACGCTCCAACTGTATATTAGGACAGTGAGTTCAGAGGGAATGTATCAAATCAGCTCTTAAACTATAGTTCCAATGCACATTAGAAGCATAGAATAGCCATCCGACACAATAATCAGACCATGAATTCACTCCATTCGTCCTCAGAGCTTTGTCCCTGATCTTTCCTCTGCCCCCAGTGACCTTCGGTTACTATCTCCAGGGCTCATTCCTTTATATCCTCCTAGTCTCTGCATCTAGAGAAACATGTGTGCACATGAATGAAGATGAATGCTCAAAAATGCTTACTGTAGTGTTGCATTTCATAGATAAAAATCAGCATAGTAACTGTTCATTGGGGGAGGGCTTTTACACAGTAGTACATCCATGATAAGGGATATACTGCAGCAGAAGGACCTGTGTGAGTTAACATAAGATGTGAATTTATTATTGAGTTTATAAAACAAGTTACAGAAATGTACACACAATGTATTTTCTGTTGATTTATATTTTTGGTAATAAAACCGCAAAGTATCAACTTGAAATCGATGGGGATGAAGAAAGAATTTGAGTAATAAGTGATGGAAGACTGGGAGTTGAGAGGAAAAATTCAAAGGAAATTTTAGTCTATATATAAAGTTTTATTACTTTTAATAATTCATGTATTCATGAATTCTTCCTCCTCTTAAAATTAATAAATAGTCATAAATCATTATAAAGGTTTATCCATATTCTTTATTCTTCTCACCAATAAAGAGGAAAAGGAGAAAATGGTACCTAATGTACTTGATAAGATTTTGTCTGGCACCCCAGCTATACACATTTTTCTTTCTCTGGGATCATAAACTTAGTTTTCAACCTTCTTAGGGTCATATTCTTTGATTCTATTGTAGTTAATTATGTATGTTGTTGTCTCCCCCAGTAGCCTGTAAATTGGATGTTATTCTCTTTTATACATTCTTAACATTTAGTTAATTACCTCATTTACACTAAAACTTCAACAAATTTTTATGGAGTTATTAGAATCTAAATGAAAGAAATGAGGTAAAAAGCACAAGATGAGATCTGTCAAATTATTCTAAGATAATAATTTTCAGCCCTGGCTGCTGTGGCTCAGTGGATTGAGTGTCTACCTGAGAACCAAAAGGTCACTGGTTCAATTCCCCGTCGAGTGCACATGTCTGGGCTGTGGGCCCAGTCCCAGGTGGGGGGCTCTCCAGAGGCAACCCACACATTGATGTTTCTCTCCCTCTCCTTCTCCTTCCCTTTGCCTCTCTAAAAATAAATAAATAAAATCTTTAAAACATAATTTTCATGAAATAACATTTTAAAAGTAAGATTTGGTTGTTTTAAAAAATTATTGGGGTAACAGAGGTCAATGAGATCATACAGGTGGGCTTGGTTCATTCTTTATCTCCATTCAGTCTAGGGAGTTACTTGGTTTTCTAAGGATCTGCATTTCCTGTATCAGGAAACCTGGAGTGAGTGAGGCTGGGGTAGTGTGACTGCTGAGGTAGCAGGTCCAAAGTCCTCTCTAGTGATGGTTTAGGCCACTAGGGGGCAAGGCAGGCTTTACAAAAAACAACTTTCACATGGTTCTGAGGGTTGAGTGAGCACTTAAGAAAGGAGAGCAGTGAGCATGTGAGCCAGTCAGATTATAGGCAGCAGAGATGAGGAGAGGGTAACAGTGTCTGTGTAAAGTTATCTCCGGTTTTCAGCTCTGTCACTCAGTGTGAACTTGAGAAAGCTGGACTCCATACGTTGTGCATCCACTGTGGGAATGATTCCCTGTGCCGAGTCACAGGAGTGAGGATGTGACTGGTCATTGTGAGCATGGAAGCTCAACAGAAAATATCTCCATAACCTGTTTTTAATTTTTTAATTGTTATGACTAAATGCCCCAAAACCAATGACCCATGAGTTATTTCAGTACCCCAAATAACCTACCTTTTCATGTATCTCCATGAAAGTAGAAGGAACAACAAATTAAAAACAAACAAATGAAAAAGAGAAGAGAAGAAAAAGTAAAGAAGAAAAATGGGAGAAAAGGGAGATGACAATAGTAATTTGACCGGCATAGTGTGGTTGGATCAGAGTTGGCTGTGGGGGTCAGCAAGGTTCCGAAGACATGGACAGGAGTGGGGAGAGGTGGAAATCAATCAGAGTGGACATTACACACAAATTTTATTATACTTCAAGCTAATTTTGTTGGAATCTTTTTCTATGCAGGTAGTGAGTATATGCCTTGGTTTCTAGAACTCTACGGATTTAATAAAATGGATTAACTTGTGCAATGCACAGTACATGCTATCAGCTTTCCTTTATCAGAATATTCATATGACTGAATTCTTAAATTCTCTACCAAACCATGAAATTTCAGAAATATGGGGTCACTCTTCTTAGGATTCTTTAAGGTCATATGTTACACCTGAGACACTAGTTCTTCCTGAACCATCATCCACCATTCCTCACACATTATCCTACAAACTTCTTACATGTAAGTATTTTAAGAAAAAACAAGAGAGTTCCAGGCAAGATGGAGGCATAGGGAGAACCCCTTCACTTCCTCACACAACCAAAAGGAGGATAACAACCAATCTAAATTCAATAAGCCATCAGAAGTGCCAGAAAATTAAACTGCATGGAACTCTGACAACCATGGAATTAAAGAAACAGTCAAACAGAACATCCAGACCTGGAAGGTGGCAGAGGGAGAGAAATCACAGTGAGGTGGGTGACCGTGATGTTGGGGCTGGCTACACAAGGGGGAAGGCTGCTCAGGCAGGGCTGACTTAAGGAGAAACTGAGACTCGGAGTTGACTGTGGAATGTGGCGGTTGCTGTGGTGGGAGAAATGCCTAGTCTCACATGAGAGTTCATTGGAAAGTGCGCTAGAGATGAGCAGGTGAACTATGCTGTTCCCTCTCTGGCCCCTCCCCCACAGGCAGCACTGCAGGGCAGCAAGGAGGGTTGCCCTGGCCGGCTGAATACCTAAGGCCCTGCTCCCTTACAACTTATCAGGTGCGCCAAGACAAAGAAATATGGCTCAAATGAAAGAACAGAGGAAAACCTCAGGAAGAGAGCTAAACAATGAGGAGATAGCCAACCTATCTGATGGAGAATTTAAAGCCCTGGCAATCAAAATGCTCACAGAACTGATTGAGCTTTGTTGAAAAATAAAAGAACAAATGAAAGATACCCAAAATGAAATAAAACAAAATATTCAGGGAACCGACAGTGACAGGAAGGAAACCAGGACTCAAATCAATGATTTGGAACAAAAGGAAGAAATAAACATCCAACTGGAACAGAATAAAGAAACAAGAATTCAAAGGAAAAAAAAGAGAGACTTTTGAACCTCTTTGACAACTCGAATGTTCCAATATCTGAATTATGGGGGTGCCAGAAGGAGAAGGACAACAGCAAGAAATTGAAAACTTATTTGAACAAATAACAAAGGAAAACTTCCCCAATCTGGTGAAGAAAATAGATTTCCAGGAAGTGCAGGAAGCCCAGAGAGTCCCAAAGAAGTTGGACCCAAAGAGGAGCACACCAAGGCACACCATCATTAAGTTACCCAAGATTAAAGATAAGGAGAGAATCTTAAAAGAAGCAAGAGGAAAGGAAAGAGTTACCTACAAAAGAGTGCCCATCAGACTATCAGCTGATTTCTCAAAAGAAACCTTGCAGGCAAGAAGGGGCTGGAAGGAAGTATTCAAAGTCTTGAAAGGCAAGGACCTACATCCAAGATTGCTCTATCCAGCAAAGCTATAATTTAGAATGGAAGGGAAGATAAAGTGCTTCTCAGATAAGGTCAAGTTAAAGGAGTTCATCATTGACGAGCCATTATTATATGAAATGTTAAAGGGATGTATCTAAGAAAAGGAAGATAAAAAATATGAACAGTAAAATGACAAAAAACTCATAACTATCAACAAATTCACCTAAAAAAGTAAAAGAAAGAAAAACAATGAAATAAAAAACGAAGCAAACATCTAGAACAGGAACAGAATCAGAGAAATGATATCACATGGAAGGTTTCAGTGGGGAGGGGGAAGGAAGGAATAGAGGGGGAAGGTACAGGGAAGAAGAAGCATAATTGGTAGGCATTAAATAGATGGGGAGAGGTCAAAAATGGTGTAGGAAACAGAACTCAAAGAACTTAAATGTACAACTCATGGACATAAACTAAAAGGGAGGGAATGCTGGAGGGTTGAGAGGCGCAGGGTGGAGGGGGGATAAAAGAGGGAAAATTGGGAAAACTATATTAGCATGATCAATAAAATATACTTAAAAAACAAGTTGTATATTTTTATATATTGTATATATTACCCTAACCCTCCCACACTGTTCATACCCAGACTTTCAGAGAGATGACTGTGCAGTTTCACTGGTTCACTGTGGGTGGAGTTTGCTGTTAAGATGAGTGACAGAGCTCAGAAGTGATTCGTGTTCAGTGAATGTGGTGGAGCATACTGACTGAAGGAAAAATCTTTGCTTGGGTCCAAGACTCTACATCCTCCAGAGCAGGGGCAGAGGCAGCACAGTATCTGGGCAGGAAGTCATGGAGAAACTTTGGATAGCTCAGCTGGGTCTTTTGTTGGCCCAGGTTTGCTGTGAGTTGGGGCCGTCCCAGATGGGGACTGGGGAGTGTTCCTACAGTTGACAGTGAGAGAGGGAAGGAAAAGCTGGCACAGAGCTCCTACTTCAGTATTTCTGGGATATTTTACAGGTTTGAAAAGTGCTTCAGCCAACCCCCGCCCCAGTGACATCATTTGTGTTTGCTTTTCTCTTTCCAAGCAGGGGTGAGAGGGCTGAAGGTGGAGCAGAGCCCTCCAGCCCTGAGCCTCCAGGAGGGAACCAACGCTACCCTGAGATGCAATTTTTCTACCACAGTGAGCTATATGAAGTGGTTCCGACAGAATCCTGGTGGTGATTTCATCAGTCTATTTTACATGACTTCAGCGGCAAAGCACAATGGAAGGCTAAGCTCCACAATAAATCCTAAGGACCTGTACAGTACACTGCACATCACAACCGCCCAGCTGGAGGACTCAGCCACTTACTTCTGTACAGCAGAGGCACAGTGCTCCCAGGTGATCTGCAGCCTGCACCCAAACTGCAGCTGGGCCTGCAGCTCCACCCCTTCCACATGCAGGCATGTATGTTGTCCCCACATTAGCCTTTGCACTTGTTTGGGTTTAAAATGTAAGTTCCAGCAGTTTTTTCCTTGTATAATTAGATACTTCAGTACTATCATTTCACTTGGTTTTCTACCCCCTTTCTTCCCTGAAGTCCCGTTATAGGTATAAAGCACTAATATGGAATCAGGAAAAACAACTGATAAAGATGCCAACAGACAATGCCCTGTTAAAACAGATCAATACCTGGTCACTTTGCAGGTAGCATATAAATGTCATTAATTTATTCTACTGCAAAAGTCTGAGAAAATATGTGGTGGTCAAGAAATAGAAAGAGATGACTTGTTTATTTAGTTAACTGCAGATTTGTTTACTTTCAAGGAAAAGGGAAGAGAGTCTGTGTAATGATTTTCAAACTTTGTATTATGTTTATTCACTCATGGAACTAACAAACATAAGAAAAATAACTTGTTTGAAGAGTCGGCACTCAATCTAGCCTATTACATATATTATGACACTGATAACACCTGTAAATAAGGACTCTCTGTCCTTTTAGGCATGGACAAAATGAGGATTGTAGCGTATAAGTGACTTGTATGAACTCACATTACTAAATTAGTGAAGTTAATGTTCTCAGCTACCTGGTATAGAAGACTTCTTTGCATCACCTAATTGAAATGATTTCTATTAATAAATTTGTACAATGTGTTTACATATACCACTAATAAATTATCCATTTGGGTCACTTTTAAAATTAAATTTATCAAGGTAGCATTGATGAATAACATTATGTAAGTTTTAGGTGTACAATTCCATAACACATTGTATATTGCATTCTGTGCTCACCACCCAGACTCTAGTCTCCTTCCATCACTGTATATTTGACCCCCTTTATCTTTTTCTTCCTCCCCCATACTTTCTTCCCTTCTGCTAACCACCATACTGTTGTCTGTGTCTGTAAGGTTGTTTGTTTTTGTTTGTTCATTTGTTGATTTCTGTTTTACATATCACATATGAGTGAAGTCATATGATTTTTGTCCTTTACCATCTGACTTTTTCACTTAACATGATACTCTAAACATCCACCCATGTTATCACAAAAGGCAATATTTTAAATTTTTTTATGGCTGAGTAGTATCCCATTTTAGGTATGTATCACAACTGCTTTATCCAATCATCTGTTGAGAGACACTTTGGTTGTTTCCATGCCTTGAGTATTGTGAATAACGCTAAAATAAACATAGGGGGACATGCATCTTTACATACAAATATGTTCAATTTTTTTCTGGTGGGTGATATACCCAGAAGAGAGATTCCTGGGTCTTATGGTAGCTTTATTTATAATTTTTTGAGGACTATTCATACTGTTTCCATAGAAGCTTCACCAATTTAACCTCCTACCAGCAAGGTACAAGGGTTCTATTTAGTTCATTTCTAAATAATACCTTGTACGAAAGAGATCATGGAAATTTTCATCCTATTCTATTAAAATTCACTGCTATTTCTTGCC
This sequence comes from Glossophaga mutica, assembly GCA_039655065.1. NCBI lineage: Eukaryota > Metazoa > Chordata > Mammalia > Chiroptera > Phyllostomidae > Glossophaga > Glossophaga mutica. The sequence continues at coordinate 74,083,105 of CM077303.1, forward strand.
TTTTGAGTGACTCTATTTTTCATGATTTTGTAAACTCATTCAGTCTGGAAAATGAGCAGAAAACTTCCTCAAGTATCCTAAAAAACCTTATCCATTACAGCCAGAGACAAAGATTTCTGACCACCAAACCAAAAGTTTAAAGTTGTATGCGGAGTAATTGCAATGCAATTAAATTCCAACTTGCATGTATTTTACATTAATGTAAGAACAGTGATAGGAAGGAATGAGGCCTCCCAAATTAAGGTGAAGACAAAGGGCAGACTCCAGTGCAGCTGGGAGCCAGACTGACTTCCTGCGTGTGTGACCTGTGCAGTGGCAGAAGAAACCCTGCCCTTGGTTTAAGGCTCGATATCACTGTCTTGTGTGGCAGACCCTTCTGCATGGTGTGGGCCCAGCTCCCACTCGGAGATGCACAGGACCCATGCCCACAGATAGGTTCTCTGGTGGGTAATCAGATTTGCAATATACCTAAGCTGCTTTTTGCTGAAAGCTCTCTAATCCTGCAAATACTTACTGTGACTTCCTAAAATCCATGCTAAACCTTGCAGGGACCAGTGTAACCAGCTCAACCACTTTTGCCTTTTCATTTGCTAATAATTCTTCTTCTGTGATGTGATTGGGGCATTGGCTCCTTTTGTTGTAACTGGGGGATAGTGAGTGAGGACCATCTTGTAATGTGAGGAGATACAGAATAAAGGCATGTCATGGCGGAGGCCACTGCTTTTGCTCCCCTTGAGAGAAAAGCCACGCTGTCGTCCTTTTTCCTCCACTGAACTCGGTAGTCCGTGTGTATGTTTTATTTCATCCATAATGACTCGAACACTGCTAGACGGTGTCCGTATCAGTCTTGAAATTCTGAATAATTTTATTTTTTGTACTTGTGTTTTTTAAGTGAGTCCCATAAGTTTTTGGAAGACATACATGAACAGAAGAGATACATGTAACCATAGGACACAGGACAGGAACACACGCAGGCTCAGGGTCATGGTCACAGCTGGGAGTGTGTGAACCATGAAGTTGTCAGGACCACCTCTTGTGCCCACCTATGCTTTCACTCTCTGGGTGTTTAACCCAGAGAGCTAGCAAAGGCGAGCTAGCAAACTTTATTGGTGATAGTGTATGCATGTCCCATTACATGTCCCATGGGACATGTATACACTATCATCAATGTATACACTACCACCAATGTATACACTGTTGAAATGTAGTGTATATATTTCAATAAAACAGTCTGACATTTTCTTATAAAACTTAATATACTCTTACCATATGATCTATTAATGTTGCTCATGTGTATTTACCCAAAGAATTTGAAAATTATGTCTACACAAAATCCTGTCCACATGTGCTTATCACAGCTTTATTCATAATTGTCAAAACTTGAAAGTAACCAAGATGTTTTTTAGTAGGTAAATGGATAAATAAATGGTGGTCTACCCAAACAATGGAATATTATTCAGTACAAAAAAGAAATGAACTATCAACCACGAAAAGATAGGGAAAAGTTAAACGTATATTAGTAAATAATGAAGCCAACCTGAAAATGCTATGTACTGTATGATTCCAATCATATGACATTCTGAAAAAGGCAGAACTATGGAGACAGGAAAAAGACCAGTGGTTACCAGGTGTTGAATGGAGTGGAAGGGATGACTAGAAGAGAACAGAGGATTTTTAGGGAGGTGAAACTAGTATCTGTGATGCTGTAGTGATAGATTTAGGTCATTATACTTTTGTGTAAACCCATGCAATGTACAACACCAAGAGTAAATTCTATGGTGAACTATGGACTTTGTATGATTATGATGTATTAATGTAAGAAGTAGATTTTGTTAACTGTAAGAAATATACCACTCTTGTGGGGAAGTTCATAACAGCAGAGGCTATGCCTATATGGGGGCAGGAGGTATCTCAGAAATTCTGTACTTCTTCCTCATTTTTCCATGACCCTAAAATGTCTGAAAGTCTTAAAAAATTAAACTCAGACTTACATGCAACTGATTTGCATGAAGAGTTAAAGCATTTTAGAAAAGTGTTTTCCTAGATATATCACTAATGACTCCTTTTAATCATTGATTGGAATGAGATTCCAAATTTTCATTTCAACTGGATGTCAAACATTATATACCCAGTCATGGTTGGGATTTTGAATGCCCAAAATACCCTTGCAAGGACAAAGTCCAGAAGACAAGCCAATTAGGTTTTTTCTTTTTTAAAATGTATATTTCATTGATTATGCTATTACAGTTGTCCTAGTTTTCCCCCTTTGCCCCCTTCCACCCAATACCCTCCTTCCCTTCAGCAATCCTCCCCTTAGTTCACGTCCATGGGCCATGCATATAAGTTCTTTGTGTTCTCCATTTTTACACTCTTCTTGGCACCCCCTGCCTATTTTGTACATACAAATAATGCTTCTTAATCTCTACATCTTTTCCCCCATTCCTCTCTTCCCCCACAGCTGATTATCCTCCAAGCTATCTTCATATCTATGATTCTGTTCCTGTTTTAGTTGTTTGCTTAGTTTGTATTTTACATTCAGTTGTTGATAGTTGTGAATTTGTTGCCATTTTAATGTTCAAAGTTTTGATCTTCTTTTTCTTAAATGAGTCCCTTTAACATTCATGTAATCATGGCTTGGTGATGATGAACTCTTTTAGCTTTACCTTATCTGGGAAGAACTTTATCTGCTCTTCCATTCTAAATGATAGGTTGGTTGGGTAGAGTAATCTAAATTGTAAGTCCTTTGCATCAGTTTGAATATTCTTGTCAGTCCGTTCTTGCCTGCAGAGTTTCTTTTGAGAAATTGGCTGATAGTCTTATGGAGACTCCTTTGTAGGTAACTGTCTCCTTTTTTCTTCTTGCTTTTAAGATTATCTACTTTTAACCCTTGGCATTTGAATATGATATGTCTTGTTGTGGTCCTCTTTGGGTCCAACTTGTTTGGGACTCTCTGTGCTTCCTGGACTTTTATGTCTATTTCCTTTGCAAAATTAGGGAAGTTTTCTTTCATTATTTTTTCAAATAAGATTTCAATTTCTTGCTCTTCATCTTCTCCTTCTGGCACCCCTATGACTTGGATGTTGGTACGTTCGAAGTTGTCCTAAAAGTTCCTAAGCCTATCCTCATTTTTTAAAAATTCTTTTTTCTTCTTCCTGCTGTTTGATTGAATGCTTTTTCCTTCCTTGTGTTCCAAATCATTTGTTTGATTCTCAGCTTCATACTTTCCACTGTTGTTGGTACCTTGTAGATTTTTCTTCATTTCACTTACTGTAACTTTCATTTCTCCTTTTCTGTTTTTGTCATACTCAGTGAGTTCTTTGAGCATCCTGATCATCAGTGTTTTGAATTCTGTATTGATAGGTTGGTTATTTCTGTTTCATTTAGTTCTTTTTCTGGAGTTCTGTTCTTTCTTCTGGGCCATATTTCTTTGTCTCCTCAATTTGGCAGACTTCCTGTGTTTGTTCCTGTGTATTAGGTAGAGCTGCTTTGACTCCCTGTAAAAGGCACCTGAAAATTATGTCCGGCAGAACCATAGGTAATTGCCATAGCAGGGCAACCTGCTTCCCCACTTTGTGGCTCTGTGTTGAGGGAGGCCTCAAAAAGGGGACTATGCAGCTGCCTGGCTTCTGAAGGTTTTCCCAGCACTTGCCCCATTTCTAGTCACTTCACCAACTTCTCATATGTGACTGGTGCCCTTCTAGCTATTGCCATGGTGATGAATCCCAGAGTGGGTGGGTTTGTGTACCTTCTATGTCCATGCAGGTCCTTTAAATGAACTCTCCTGAAACTCTGGCAGTTGATTCACTGCCCTACCCCCATTAGTTTTTACAGCCAGAAGTTATAGGGATTTATCTTCTTGCAGCTAGAACTTCCTGGAACCAATTCCTGTGTGGATTGGCCTGGGGCTGGGAATACTTGCTCCCAAAATATCCATCCCAATTTTTATCCATCACACATGAATGTGGAACCACCCATTCTGCCACTGCCACCACTGTCTCTGTGCCTCTCTACCTAGCTCTGACACTCTGCCGGTCCTACACATCTGGATGAATGTGACTTCATTAAATTCTTGGTAGTTGGACTTACATACAGCTCAATTTGCTGACAATTCTGTTTGTTATTTGTTTTAAGAAATAGTTGTAATTTCTCTATGTGGTTCTGTGAGGAGATGAAGCATATCTCCCTATGCCTCCATATTGACCAGAAGTCCACGATTAGATTTTTATTAGAAAGTGTTTCTTGCTTTGCATATTCACAAGCTTATCTTCCTCCTCTAGGTTCTCCCAGCTGTGAAGATTTTCTTTATTATTCTCTATAAGATCTATATGATATAAGTCTTCAGAAGAACATACAGCTTATCCATGGTTTAGTCATAGAACCAACTCTGTCTCTGCCTATGATATTACTAATACTTAGTGGTAAAGTCCCAATTATTACGTTTTACTATGGACTCAGGTTCTCCTTGATTTGTCACCAGTTTTATAGAAAAAATGAAAATCCAGATAGGAACTAATACTTAGAACCCTGTCCCTGCCACTGAAGAGGCACCAGAATTAGGGACAACCTCAAACCCATCATATTGACTTTGGATGTGAAAATGGTCTTGGGGTTTCAGGATGCAGGACAATATCTCACCATTCTAACATGACTGTATGTTGTACACAAGGAGTCCTCAATAAATATTTGCTTTGTTAAATAGTATAAAGGAATTTTAGCACTCCAAGAGCCCTTAGAAATCTTCTAGACCAATCTTATTTTACAGAGACAGAGAATAAATTTAAGGTCCAAATTTAAAAGAATTAGATAGAAAAGGAGCTAGGAATAGAAAGTAACAGGATCATCTCACTTTCTCTCCAGCATTCTTTCTCCTGCTCCCATCTTGCAGGACCTTATTGCTGAGCAAAGAGGAACTGTCTAATGAAAGCCCATCTATGTAGGTCTCTGCAGTCTGGGTCTGGGAAAACCTTGGTCAATCATTTAACCACTGGAATAGAGAATTCCAATTTGTGTAACGTTTGACACTTTGGGCAAGAAAGGAAACTAAGGCTGAGTCACACTGTATCAGTAACCAATACATCAGTCACCAGCTTCTCTAAGAGGAGGCAAGGTGAGGGTACCATCTGCAACATACAGATGTATTGCAATGGACTTTTCAGAAAGTAGCTAATATACTTATTATCCCAAGTGGACAGTCCTGATGGCAGCATGTGAATATAATGAGAAAAACTCACATATTATCAGCTAAAAAAATCTGAATTGAAAATGTCATGCAGCTTGTGATTCATGATGATGCTAGATAAAGGTTTTTCAGGCCAACACTTTAATGAAAAGTAAAATAATATTTTGTGATGTAATGATGGTACAGGGAATATTGTCTAAGGGGTGGCTATACCTGTGAAGTAGTTAATATATGAAACACTTATTTTCATATGAATGGCCACTTTCACACCATTACAGTCAGTTCATATGCCATACCTCTAAACATCAAATAATGACCTAAGTATCTGTCTCCAAAAAGTGGGAAATTTCCCCACAGAGGGGTTGAGAAAACTTATGGGGAACAAGTGAGAGAATGGAAGGCCCTCAAAATCAGAATGTTTTACCTAAATAAAAACACACATTTTATATATACATTGATATTTATATATTGAGTTTATATTCTTTACTATAGTTGTCTTTAAATCTTTAAGGGTGTGAAAGGTGGAAGAAAAACCAGATTTATGCTTTGTAATTCTAAATGACCAGTGTATTCAAATGAAAGGAAAGGGGTTCCTACTTCTAGAAACAAGGTAGTCTTGTTTCCAAGGAAATAGTTCTCAGGAACTATTTCTTGTGATCAGTTCTTTAGGGTCAGTTTCTATTTGTACTATTCCCTTAGCAACACAGGAAATACTTACTTTTCCCTAGATTCGTTCTCACAGAGGTAATTGGAGAACTCCAAGATATTAAAGTGGACTAGAAAATGTTATTGGTAGAGAAAGATCATTTTGGAAACTCACAGGACTGAAGGACTTTATCAAGGTTTTGAGGAAAGAACATTGTAGCGGAATTTGGGAGAAAAGCAAGAGATTACGGAGGATGAGACAGCAATGGTCAGGGTGGCAGGAGTCCATGCTGGGAGAGTTGTCTTATACTTTAAAGGAAATTCCACTAAGGATATGAGTAAGTAACTGCATTTTAGGATATGGCACCCATTTTGATATGAGAAAATGGAACCACCTCAAGAATAAAGTTACATGGTGATACATATTCTGAATCTGCAACCTGATGTTTTCTCAGAAGTTGTATTCTTTCAATATTTTGAGGAATATAAGACACAACATTGGGATAGATTTCTTAAAGCATGTCAGATTTCTCATTGCAAATTAACTCAATCTAAGTGTCAAATTGTTTCCTATGTCTGAAAATCTGATAACTCATGGAGGATTTCTCCCTGCTTCCTTATCGTATAGATTCAATCTTTTACTTTTCATTACAGTCATTAATTAAGGGAAGATTTCTCATTTTCACTGTTGGTACTGTCAGGTCTCTGGGAATGACAAGGTCATAGGCAAGACTACCTTAGAGGAGCAGAGTGAGCATTTGAGATATCGAACAATCCCTTCCTCATACTCTGCTCTTTGACTTACATGTTCCTTTTAGAAAGAGTTTTTCTGCATAACAGAAAACAAGGGTGGTAGATTTAGCTAAAAAGGAATGTTTTGCATTTTCTTTGGTTAAGAGAGTGAATCGCGGTGCTTTCCTTATTTCAAATATAAAAACACAGGCCACCTTTGAACAAATACCAAAAACATCTGCCTCTTCACAACATATTAACAATGACTCAGCAGTGCACAGAGATATACATCTTGATCTCTACTTTCTTACTTAATCTCTGATGTATGAGTCAATTTGTTTGACTTATTGTTGCATTTGTGTCTGAGTCTCTTATAGGCACAGGGTAAGAGAAGAACATTTAATGAGATCAGCAGTTATGGATGTGACCAGAAGATGGTGGTGCACCTCTAATGATGCAGAATACATAGAGGGTTCATTTTAGTGGATTCTGAATAAATAAGCTTTGGCAGAAGAACAGCCTTTTTCTATTGGCTGGGTAGAGAGTGTGAGTAACTCCTATTATTGTTAGAGGAAAGAAGAGATAATTTTATAACAGCAGTAGCTCCTTGGCTGTAGATTGCAGGTCCGCAATTGATTCAAAGCGGGAAGATGATGAAGATATCCATTGGAGCATTTTTCATATTCTTGGTGTTGCAACTGAACTGTGAGTTGAGGGTTTATGGGAAACAGAGTGTATTAGTGGGTATTATTTAGAAGCCAAGCCTGGCTTTGTTTTGGTTTCCTTAATTACTGTAGAGAAAGAACATGCTGAAGCATAAATAATCTGCTTACTCTTCTCCTTCTTGTGAATTTTTCTTGCTGCATAGGTGTCAGCCAAGGAGAGAAAGTGGATCAGCATCCTTCTACCCTGAGTGTCCAGGAGGGAAACACGTCTGTCATCACCTGTTCTTATTCAGACAGTGCCTCGAGCTACTTTCCGTGGTACAAGCAAGAAGCTGGAAAAGGTCCCCAGTTCATTATACACATTCGTTCAAATGAGAATGAAAAGCAGCATGAAAGACTCACTGTTTTGTTGAATAAGACGGCCAGACATTTCTCCCTGCGCATCAAAAACACCCAGCTTGGAGACTCAGCTGTGTACTTCTGTGCAGCGATTACACATTGCTTCTCCAGCATCTACATCCTGTATGCAAACTTGAGAATGCAGTAGCTCCCTCCTTTGGGACAGCCCTAGAAGTACAGCATGTCATTTTGCTTGTCTGCAAGTGGAAACTAATGTGGTGTATGTTAAAAACACATAATAAGAAGGTTAGTTTCAAGATGACCAGAAAGTGTTTGAACATTCTATTGATGACTGTTGCATAATGGATTATTGAAGGGACTTAGTAATGTTTTATTTTGAAATCAAGGTTTAAAGGCTACTTTACACTTGATATTTAGATAACTGTTCTATAAAAAAATCCCTTAGTATCAATATAATAATTTTTGTTAAAGATGATCTTTTAAATATTGTGTTTTGAATGGGACACTTATTATTTTTCTGATTATAAATCATTATATACAGGGTGAGGCAAAAATAGGTTTATAGTTGTGAGTATGCAAAAGACAAAGTTTATTCTTGTGTTATTTATTAATTATTGTAGTATTTGTATAACAACTGTAAATCCACTTTTTCCCCACTCTGTATTTCAAACATAAAAATATGTAAAATACTAAAAACATAAATTGATAATTCTGTATTTAGATAATATTGGTAATATTTGTATTACTCTACCAATTTTTGTTATTAGATCCATGATTTTTTAACTTAATAATTATATCTTGAGTTGAGCATTCTCCATGTCATCAAGACCTTTCAAATGTCTGCTTCGTAAAAGCCTGTGAGAGATTGTAATAAATTGCAGTTTTATATTAATTTTCTTCTAGAATGGTGGCAAAATAGGACAGTCCTTTCTGTGTGCTATGACCAGGCTTTTGTTTAGAAAGTGTGACAAGGGTTTCTTCCTGAGCCCGGTGATGGTATATATTATTTATGTGTTTGATGAAATAAGGACAGGAAGTGATTTTAGAATGGGAGCTTCTGATTAAGATTATAAATCAATTCTCTTTACCAAGTTCTATATGTATCAATTCACATTTATTTTCTCATAGAATTTAAAAGGCAGACTTGTGTTTTATTCACTGTTTTAGCTACAGTACTTGAGCAAACTTTTTCACATAGTGGATTATTAATAGATGTTTGTTAAAAAAGATGGAAAGGTGAGTTCTGTTATTGATCCATAATTTTAATTTAAGCTTTGTGGTAGAATTGAATTTACAAATTGATTGGTGAACAACAAATTTCTTTAATGTGTGTATTTTATTACGCAGTGTTGAAGAACATAGTATTTCTTTCCATTTATATCTCTGTCTCTCTAGATAAAGCTTCATTATTTAAGATAAATTTAAATATTTTCCCATTATTATTGAAATCTTATTTTCTGAAGTTTACGGGAAATTTTAATATGTATTTATCAATCACCTTATTATTATTAATAGATTGAATAAAGGCATTAGACTAATTTAAAAATAGCTTCTTACAAAAATTCCTGACTCATCTTCATATTTTGACTCATTGAACCATTACAAACCACAACCTTCCTTAAAAAAATATTATTTCTTTTAGTGTTACAGATAAACCAATGGAATGAACAATGTTGCACAAATAATTAATTACCTAATGCTTCCAACCCTGGTCAAGAGAGGGCTGTTTTTGAGACCTCTTACATTCTTCCTAAGTATGGACATAACTGATGATTAGTATTGTGAGATGATCCCTCAGGCAAAGTTTTTGTTGTCTATTATTAACTAATTGGTTTGTTCTTATAAGGAAAGTCATCGGATTAGATGAAGTTTATAACACCTGAACAAGAAAGGCCAGTACTGTAACTCAACCCCTCAATAGCTTTTATTATTTCCCTCACTATAACCACTAGCTCCAGGCCAGTGAAAGCAAGGTGACTCCTGATTGCTCCATTTTCTCTAAGGCTGATGGAAGGAGAGAGATTCATGGCTTCTTTTTATTGGTTTATTCTTCTTACACCAAGTTAGAAGAGAGGAATAATGTGCAGTTATAGACTTAGCTGCTTCATCACACTTTAGTGAGAGTTTATTTAAAGGAAAAAAAAAAAAAGAAATGCTCTAGCCAGATGTGCAGAGTCAGTATACACTTAGACACACTCAAGCTTTAAACCTTCACCATGGTTGGTTGGTGTATTGGTTTTCTACCATCTCTGGACAATTACTACAACCTTGGCCTTCTCTTGATCTTGCAAAGCCAAATGGGGGCTGATAGTCTCCCTTTTGCTTGCTTTCCCTAGGGCAGTGTTAACTTCTCAGGTATGTGTGGTTTTTTCATCTAGTCTTACAGAGTGGAGCCCTTTCTGTGTATGCTCACTAGCCATCTACAAAGGCTCATTTAAAAAAATATTGTTAAATTGGACTTCCTGCAAGATGGCAGCATAGGCAGACATGGCTCACCTTTTGGCACAACCACAACAAAATTACAACTAAGATATAGAACAATTCTTTCTCAGAACTGACAGAAATCATGATGAATGGAAGTCTGACAACTACGGAACTGAAGAAATCACATCCATCCAGACAAGTAAAAGGGGCATGGACAAGGAACAGGCTGGCCTCACACCCATGTGGATAAAAATTTGGGAGAGATATCTCAGGAGCAAGGAGACCAGCCTCACACCAGGCCCCCAGCCTAGAGTTCTGGTAACAGGAAAACAAGTCCCCACAACTTCTGGCTGAAAAAACTAGTGGGGATTGAGTTAGTGGAAGCCCTACTTCTGGAGCCCTAAGCAGTTCCTCATAAAGAATGTACATGCAAGAAAAATGTACAAGAACAACAATTAAAATAAAGGAAAAAAAAAGAATGTATATGCAGACTAAACTACTCCGACTTCACCCCTCAGGGCTCCTGCGATGAGGTGGTGGCTTGAGGGGCATGAGTGGCATACAGGGGGAGGCTGGGCATCTGACATCCAGGCAAACAGAGCCATTGTCCCTTTCCTGGGTCCTCCCCCATCAGACCTGGCAGACTGGCGCTGTATCTAAGATTTCATTACCGTGGCTAACACTGACTTGCCTTAGACATCCCGAGATACTCTGCCCCACCCAACTTATGAGCCCACCCAAGCTGCTTTTCCGTGTGAATGGTCTTCACAACTTCCTAAATCCTCTCAAACAAGCAACAGCTGCTCTCAGTGAGCCTTAGGCCTGGAACTAGCAGCCTAGATTCACAACTTGGCTTTGCCTGGAAATCTCCAAGCCCAGCACAAGTAGTAGCCATCTCATATTGCTTTATAGCTCATGCAGGTTTCTCCCAGGGAGAACATCAGAGGGAGCTGAACTTGGCCTGCACCACCTGGGAAGCCCCAAAGCCTGCACACCCAGCGGACAGGTACAGACCATATCGGAGCACCACCACCCTGCATCCACATCCCCCCGCCCTGCCCAACCTCACAGCTGTTTCTCCATGAATGGTGAAAGTTGGTGTTGAGTGGTTAAAGTCAATCCTTGCAGGTCTGGCTAAATCCTTCCCATTGATCTGCCAATAGCAACTAAGCCTCAACTACAAGAGGAAGGTGTACTCAGCCCACACAAAGGCACCTTGAGTACGGAGCCTTGGGTGAGAGTCATACCTCTGGACCCTACAGGACACCTACTATATTAGGCCACGCTACCAAGACATGGAGTCAAAGCAGCTCTACCTAATACATAGAAACAAACACAGGGAGGCTGCCCAAACAAGAAGACAAAGAAACATGGCCCAAATGAAAGAACAGATCAAAACTCCAGAAAAAGAGCTAAAAGAAATGGAGATAAGCAATCTATCAGATGCAGAGTCCAAAACACTGTTTATAAGGATGATCAAGGAACTTAGTGAGGACCTCAGCAGCATAAAAAAGATCAAGTAAGAAATGAAGGATACAGTAATTGAAATAAAGAACAATTTACAGGGAAATAACAATGAAGCAGATGAAGCCAAGAGTGAAATCAAGGATTTGGAACATAAGGAAGTAAAAAACAGCCAATCAGAACAATAGGAAGAGAGGAAAATCCAAAAGAGTAAGGATAGTGTAAGGAGCTTGTGGGACAACTTTAAGCAATCCAGCATTCACTTCATGCAAGTGCTGGAAGTGGAGAAGAAATAGCGAGAAATTGGAAATCTGTTTAAAGGAATGATGAGGGAGCGCTTCCTTAGTTCGATAAGGGAAATAGACACGCACATCCAGGAAGCACAGAGAATCCCGAATAGATGAACACAAGGAGGCCTACCCCAAGAGACATCATAGTTAAAATGCCAGAGGTTAAAGGTAGAGATGGGAGGGTGGATGTGGGAGAATAGGTAAGAGGTGAAGGTATTAAGAAGAACAAATTGGTAGTTATAGAATAGCCATGGGGATATAAAGTACAGTATAGTAAAGGGAGTAGCCAAAGAACCTATACACATAACCCATGGACATGAACAATGGCGGGGAGGGGGTGTTGCGGGAGTAGGGGATGCTGGGTGGATGGGGGCAAAGGGGAAAATTCAGGACAAATGTGATGGCACAATCACCAAAATTGTACAATTTTAATCACTAAAAGTGTACAATTAAAATAGAATAAAAATTTTAAAAAGGGGAAAAAATTAAAAAATATTGGAGGTTCATCTAATCACAAAGGCCCTTTCTGTGCCTTGCTATGCACCCTCAACAGACTAGATAAAGGCCATTGAACAAAGGCAATTGGAGTATTCTGCCTAAAGGAAACTGTGTATGGAAACAATTATGATATTTATTCATTTCTTTTATTTATTTTTAATTGGAGTGGCAGCGGTTAATAAAATTATACAGGTTTCAGATGTACAATTCTATAATACATCATCTGTATATTGTACTGTGAGTTAACCCTCCCAAGTCAAATTTCCTTCCATCACCATTTAACCCTCTTTACCCTCTTCCACCTCCCCATACCCCTTTGCCCCTGGCAATTACCATACTATGGTCTGTCCGTGTTGATTTAATTGGATTTATTGGGGTGACATTGGTTAATAAAATTACATAGCTTTCAAGTGTACAACTTTATGACACATCATCTGTATATTGCATTGTGTGTTCGCCACCCAAAGTCAAGTCTGCTTCAGTCACCATCCATATGACCCATTATCTTCTTCTACCTCCCTCTCTCCCATCCTCACCCCGCTTCCCTTTGGTAAACATTATACTTTTATTTTCTGTGTCTGATTCTTGACTTCTGTCTGACTTATTTCACTTAGCTTGATATTCTCAAGATTCATCCATGTTGTCACAAATCACTGTATTTCCCCTTTTTAATGGCTCAGTATTTTCCATTGTATATATGTACCATATATTCTTTTTTCTTTTTAAAATATATTTTATTGATTATACTATTACAGTTGTCCCATTTCTCTCCCATCATTCCCCTCCACCCTGCACACCCCCTCCCACCCACATTCCCCCCCGCTTTAGTTCATGTCTATGTGTCATAAGTTCTTTAGCTTCTACATTTCCCACACTATTCTTGCCCTCCCCGTGTCTATTTTCTACCCACCATCTATGCTACTTATTCTCTGTACCTTTTCCCCTCTCTCCTCCTCCCACTCCCCTGTTGCTAACCCTCCATATGATCTCCATTTCTGTGGTTCTGTTCCTGTTCTAGCTGTTTGCTTAGTTTGCTTTTGCTTTAGGTGTGGTTGTTAATATCTGTGAGTTTGCTATCATTTTACTGCCATATTTTTTATCTTCTTCTTCTTAGATAAGTCCCTTTAACATTTCATATAATAAGGGCTTGGTGATGATGAACTCCTTTAACTTGGCCTTATCTGAGAAGCACTTTATCTTCCCTTCCATTCTAAATGAAAGCTATGCTGGATAGAGCAATCTTGGATGTAGGTCCTTGCCTTTCATGACTTGGAATACTTCTCCAGCCCCTGTTTGCCTGGAAGGTCTCTTTTGAGAAATCAGCTGACAGTCTGATGGGAACTCCTTTGTAGGCAACTGTCTGCTTATCCCTTGCTGCTTCTAGAATTCTCTCCTTCATTTTAATCTTGGCTAATGTAAATATGACGTGCCTTCGGGTGTTCCTCCTTGGGTCCAAATTCTCTGGGATTCTCTGAGCTTCCTGGACTTCCTGGAAGTCTATTTCCTTTGCCAGATTGGGGAAGTTCTCCTTTATTATTTGTTCAAATAAGTTTTCTACTTGTTGCTCTTCCTCTTCCCCTTCTGGTACTCCTATAATTTGGATTTTGGGATGTTTAAAGATGTCCTGGAGGTTCCTAGGCCTCTCCTCATTTTTTTGAATTCTTGTTTCTTCATTCTTTTCTGTTTGGTTGTTTCTTCCTTCTGGTCCCCTCCATTGATTTGAGTCCCAGTTTTCCTCCCATCTCTATTGGTTCCCCATGCATCTTCCTTAATTTCACGTATTGTGGCCTTCATTTTCTCATCTAATTTGTGAGCAAAATCAACCAATTCTCTGAGCATCCTGATCACCAGGGCTCTGAACTATGCATCTGATAGGTTGGTTATCTCTTGGTTGCTTAGATGAATTTGCTCTGGGGCTTTGCTTTGTTCTCCGGTTTGAGCCATTTTTTGGTGTGTTTTTTTTTTTTTGTTTTGTTTTGTGTTTTTTTTTGGGGGGGGCATCTGGTAGTGGCTGTTATGTAGTGAGGGGTGGAGCCTTAGGTGTTTCCCAGGGCGGGGCAGCTCAGTTGCTGGGTAGTGAGGCTGTATGTGGGGGTAGGGTCCGAGAGGGAACAATGGTGCTTGCTCCGCTCTCTCTTGGATTCCAGCCCCTTCTGCTGTATGCCCTTCCCCTGGATTATCTGTGTGCGAATGTGGGACTGCCTGGTCAGCCAGCCACCTTGTGTGGTCTCACGGGGTCTGCCCGTTGCCACTCTGTGCCCGGGGTCTGCTAGCCACTGCCTGTACGCCTGGGATTTGCCAGCTGCTGCCTGCGCACTGGGGTCCGCCAACCTCCACTTTTTCCTGCTGCGACTGCGCCCCTCTTACTGGTCTGGATGAAGGGTTGTGGGACTTTCCTACAGTTTAATTTTCTATCAGTTCTAAATGTTTTCTTGTTTCTAAATCTTTGTTGTCCTGAATTTTGGTTGTGCGAAGAGGCACAGTGTGTCCACCTATGCCTCCATCTTGGCCGGAAGTGTATCATATATTCTTTATCTAATCATGTATCTGAGGACACTTAGATTGTTTCCATGTAGTGGCCACTGTGAATAGAGCTGCAATCAACATAGGGGTGCATATATCTTTACAAATGAATGTTTTCAAATTTTTCAGGTAGATACTTAGAAGAGGAATTTCTGAATCATATGGACACTGTATGCTTACTTTTTTGAGGAACCTCCATACCATTTTCCATAGTGGCTGTACCAATTTATATTCCCACTAGCAGTGTATGAAGATTCCCTTTTCCTCCACAACTTCTCCAACACTTATTTCCTGTCTTGTTGATAATAGGTATTATAACAGGCAAGAGTTGGTATCTCATTGTGGTTACCGGTGGTATCTCATTGTGGTTACCGGTGGCTCACTCTTGTCACCCTCCTAAGTGCACTGGTAGCTGGGTGGGATGGTGTGTGGGTGAGGCTAAGCATTGGGGTGCTTGTGAGTGAGTTGTGGGATTCCAGAGACAAGGCATCATCATCAGCTCATGGGCAGGATCCTGATAACATTTGTGTTGTGGTTAGTAGGATCCATGATCATTTAATCCCCAGTGATTTCCCAGCTGCTGTTTCCCAGGTGCTCCCCACTTCCCATTTGCGCACATACTTCAGTATTCTGGATGAGGCAAGAGAGAGATGTGTTTCTTTGACAGCGTCCCCCAAAACTGGGGGAGCTAGGAACTTGGTCCAGTGCTCTAATGTTTCCCTATGGGAAAAATCAGAGACCTAGATTTCTCTTGGCACTGAGCTGTGTCACACAGGAAAGGCATTTGACCAGGCTAATGTGAAATTGTTCCTCCTACCTTTTCAATGCCTCCAGTCTCAGGTGCTTCTGCTTCCACATTGTGTTTGTCCCACAGTATAGCTTCCTGCTATACAGCTGGACTTTCTCAAAGGTGCTCGATTTAATGTGTGATTTGTAAAAATTTGTAATTTTTTTTGTGCGGGAAGATGGTAGAAAATTCATATTTTACCATTTTGATTTCAGTGATTTTAAGTTTTATTTTAAAAATTATATTTAAAATGTCTATTTTGGTGTACAGTTCTGTGAATTTTGAATACAGTGTATAGGTCATGTAACCATCAAGTGATCATGATACAGAACAGTTCCATGTAGTATGTTTAAATAGGTGCCACCACCCAGTTTCATCACAGATACAATGACGGAACATAGCAGTCAGTCAAATCATCAGTCTTTTCAATATACAAGTTTACTCATGTTTTTTTTTTTTTTCAGATGTAATTGTTTTAAAATTAAGAGTTGGTTAATTTAAAAGGAAACGTTTGGTTGGGTGACAGTCTTAGCTGGTACACACAGAAGGCTGACGTAACCGGCTGCACCAGGAAACCCTGTTTCCTGTTCTGGGGCAGCAGCAGCAGCACACAGTCCAGCATTTCTTCTCTTCCTGTCAGTCACCCCACCTTGCAGAGCCCTGAAACTGAAGAAGCACAAGAAGATATTTATTACCTAGTAGTGGAAGAAATCAAAGATGTTGCTCTCCAACCTTCTGAAGGTGGCCCTGGCTTCAGTATGGCTAGGTAGGCATGCCAAGTGGGAATGGGTTTCTTTTATGACTTAAGTACTGGGGGTCCAGGCAGTGTTTTATAAGTACTCTTGGAAGAAGAGGTAGCAGGATGTGAGAAATAAACTTTTTTGTTCCATGCCATTTATCCCCAAACCTTCTCTCTCTCTTTTTTCCCCCTTTAGGATCCAGTATTGCCCAGAAGGTAACTCAGGGCCAACTAGCAATGTCAGTGCAGGAGAAGGAGGCTGTGACCCTGGACTGCACATATGACACCAGTGATAGTCGTTATAGCCTCTTCTGGTACAAGCAGCTGAGCAGTGGGGCAATGATCTTCCTTATTCGTCAGGACTCCTATAAGCAGAAAAATGCCACAGAAGGTCGCTACTCACTGAATTTTCAGCAAGTAAGCCGTTCCATCAACCTTGTCATCTCACCTTCACAGCTGGAGGACTCTGCAGTGTATTTCTGTGCCCTGGGTGAGCCCACAGTGAGGCGTGTGTAGGAAGGAGGTGAACCAAAACCCCGGGGCTCTGCTCTTGTTGTAGGAACCAAGGCCAGGAGTTGTCAACACAGGAAGTGGCGAGGGCTGTGCTAACACAGGTGAAGGTAGTGTTTGAGGGAAAACTATGAAAATATCTCCTTAGTTCCAATAGGCTGTGTATAGCATTATCATTCATTGAAAATACCCATATCTCTTAAAATTTAAGTTGAAATTATTTATTGAAGACAAGGAACAACCACAACAAACAATTTGCCATTTGGTGAGAGACTGAATTTAGAAGAATTAACTAAGGAAATTCAGAAGCATATGAATCTATAAGAAGGCCATGAAATTTTTGTGTGTTTTCCTTGTTTTGTATATTATGCTGTTTCATACTGTTTTTTTTTTTCATATTTTGACCCAGGTTTATTTGAAATTATATTACTTATTTTAAAATAGTAGTTTTTCAGGTTTTCTAGTTATCCTTTTTTAATTTTTTATTTTATTTTAATTGTTGTTCTTGTACAGTTTTCTGTCTTTTACTCCCATCCCGGCCCACTGCCCCAGCCCTCCCCACCTCCCTCCCATTTCCACCCTCCCTAGTTCTTGTCCATGTGTCTTTTATACTTGTTACTCTAAACCCTTCCCCTTTTCCCCTGAAGTTCCCTCCCCTCTCCCCTCTGTCAGCCTGTTCTCAATTTCAATGTCTTTGGTTATATTTTGCTTGTTTGTTTGTTTTGTTGATTAGGTTCCTGTTAAAGGTGAGATCATATGGTATTTGTCCTTCATTGCCTGGCTTATTTTGCTTAGCATAATGCTCTCCAGTTCCATCCATGCTGTTGCGAAGGGTAGGAGCTCCTTCTTTCTTTCTGCTGCATAGAATTCCATTGTGTAAATGTATCAGAAAAACTATGGTACATTTACACAATGGAATTCTATGTTTCATACTGTTTAATGAATTAGCTTAATTTAGATTTGTTAGTTGAGTTAAGGGTACTGTGATTTACTTTCTAAGGTGACTGCCGATGTTCTTTCTATCTCATTAACTTTGTAGCACAGAAGTGCTTATTTCCATTATGTAAATTTACTTGCCTTCCACCAGTCTTACTCATAAAATTATCAATAATTAGTGGCTCTGGGGGGATATTGTGCAGAAGCAGATTGTGAATTATCTTCTTTTTCTAATCTTGCCCTTCACTTCACCACTCCTCCAAAAGCACTTTTTTCTTTTTTTTGTCATCATTGGCTCATTTGTACACATCCATGCTGTCTTTGTTCATCAATGTTTCCCAATCCAAAATTCTCATTTTCTCCTATTTTCACCTCTACTTCTAACTCTATTGTCTCAGTACCATAAAATATGAGTGATAATACATGTTTCATAAATGATCTTGCATTATAACTCACTCCTATATTTGTATCTGGGAAGCAGATATGCTAAGTAGAAACCCAGGAAACAGTGCCTTTTACAAATATTTTAAATTTAAAATTTTTACCATTTTAACATAAATCTCAACCATTTAAAAAAATTTAACTGTATAATCCAGTGGTAGTAAGTACATTTATGTTGTGGCTCAAGCAGCACCATCATCCATCTCTAGAACTTGAAAGATGAAAAGAGTTCACTCTTTCCAAAACTGAAAAATGTACTCGGCAAACAATAACTCTCCATGCCCTGTTCCTTGTAGCTCTTGGCAAGTACATTTTTACTTCTTCATTTTATGAATTTGACTATTTTAGATACCTTATAAAAGTAGAAATATTCTATATTGGTCATATTGTTACTTATTCCACATAGCATAGTCCTGAAAGTTCACTCATGTTGTAGCATGTGTCAGAATTTCTTCCTTTTTTTAAGGTTGAATAATATCCTAGTGTGTGTACATACTACATTTTTGTTTATCCATTCATGTGTTGGTGGAAATTTGTGTTCCTTCCACCTTTTGGTGGAAACATGTATATGAATATATCAACATTTTTGGTATACACCCAAATTCTTTCAATTTTTTGTATGTACACAGAAGTAGATTTTTGGATTATATGACAAGTTTATTTAAATTTTTGAGGAACATTTATACTGATTAGTTTCAAGAACTATGGTCTAGACTGCTTTATCATAAGCAAGTTTAAAGGAACAGAGAAAAAGAACAATCACTAGCCGTGAATGAGGTTTCAGTTTCCTGGCGTACAATAGTATAGGAGAATTTGTCACCCTCACTACAGTGCATTGTTCAAGTCGGGTGCCTAATAATTGGTCGGAAAGAAATGGTCAAGCTCCTAGTGATGTAGTGGTTAACTCCTGCATTGCATTGTTGTATCCTTTATAAGATGTTTTCTTTCTTGTTTTGGTAAAAAAGCCACACCTGCAATTATTTAATTATTTGCACAAACAAAAAACTTAACATACTTTCATAAGATATTTCAAGGACTCAAGAAGTAATTTTTCTATTCTCTAGTCTTTCTTTGAAATTTTCTCTGAAAATAATCTATAATGAAAAAACAGGAAACAGGTTTTTGCTATCAGAGAGCTCTGTTTTCAAAATTATTAGCTCTGCCCTGTGCTTTGTAGACACTTGTGAGCTTTGTTTCATTATTTGTTAACTGGGAGAGTGATGTCTTCTCTAATATTTTGTTGTGAAAATTCATTAACAAATTGTCAAGAGACTGACAAAGAGTAGATGATCACTTAGTTATAGTAGCCTCAGTAGGTGCAGAAAAATACATTCGACAAATCCAGCCTCCAACTGTCATTAAAAATTCCCAGCCAATTAGAAATGGAAGGGAATTTCTTGAGCTAAATATAGGACCTCTATAAAAAACTTATCAAATGTCATGTTTGATAGTGAAAGATTAAATGCTTTCCTACTATGATCTGGAATAAGGAAAGAAATTTGGTTCTCACTGCTTGTATTTAATATTGTACTAGAGGTTGATGCCAGTACAATAAAGCAAGAGAAAGAAACAAATAATACACAGTTCAAAAAGAAGAAGTGAACCTATCTTTATTCACAGACGGCATAATTGTTGGAATAGAAAACTGAAGGGCATCTACAAAAAAGCTACTAGAACAAATAAGTTGAGCAAAGTCAAATGTACACCTACCGTATGATTCAGCCATTCCACTCTCAGATATTGACCAAAGAGAATAGAAAGCATATTTCTTTTAAAAAAACTTATACACAAAACTTCATAGCAGCTTTATTTGCAACAGCCCCAAACTGGGCCCAATGAAAGTGTATGCCAACAGGTGAACAGATAAATAATTTTATCTCTCTATGATGAAATACTTATGACTTAGCAACAAAAAAGAATGAACACTAACCCTGGCTGGTGTGGCTTGGTGGATTGAGTGCTGGCCTGTGAACCAAAGGGTCATCAGTTTGAGTCCCAGTCAGGGCACACGCTTGGGTTGTGGGCTAGGTCCCCAGTAGGGGGCATGCAAGAGGCAACCACACACTGATGTTTCTCTCCCTCTCTTTCTTTCTCCCTTCCCCTATCTAAAAAGAAATAAATAAGATCTTTAAGAAAAAAGAATGAACAACTGGAATTTAAGAGACCATAGAAGAACCTTAAAATAATTATGTGGATAGAAAGAAACCAGAAAAAAAGAGTATGTATGATTGCATTTATATAAATTATAAAATATACGAACTAATTTATGACAGAAGTGTGTCCTTCAAACAGGACTGGCAGGTGGGAAGAAGATTGAGGGAAGGATTACAAAGAGACACGAAGAAACTATGGGGGAGATGCATATATTCATTACCTCGGTTATAGTGATGGCTTCACAAGTATATACAAATATCAAATCTTATAAAATTGTTTACTTTAAATAGATGCAGTTTACTTTTATGAAACTTATAAATTTATAAAGCCATTAAAATATCTTCTCTCAATGTTGTACAAGTTTTCTTGTTGACCCAAGATGCAAATATGTCTCCTCTAGGTTCTCACTGGCCTTAAATTATGTTTTTAAAAAGTATATATAATAACTTTCTACACCAATGTGTTAAATCATTTACTTTCAATCAATTATCATCACAACTTATTTTTTCACCTTATATATTAGACAGAAGTTTGTAGCTGCTTTTCCAGAATTTCTTTATGACATAATTTTGTGCTGGGTTCAGTCAATGTGACTTGAAATGTGGAGGGCAAATTAAGACTCTGGGCCTGCATTTCTTCTTTTTTTAAAAAAATATTTTATTTATTCATTTTTAGAAATATGGGAAAGGAAGAAGAAAGAGAAACATCAAAAAGTGAGAGAAAAATCAATTGGTTGCCTTTTGCACGCACCCCAATTGGACACTGGGCTTGCACCCCTTACCAGAAGTCAAACTGCCTACCTTTCCTTTTGTGAGATGATGCCAAACCAACTGAGGCACACCAGTCATGGCCTGGGCTTGCATGTCTAAGTCAACATCTGGGAAACTATTCACATGCTGACTTAAAGACTCATGAAGCCTCTTGGTCTGAATCTATGCAAACATAAAGCCAGGAAACAGCCTGAACTAAGCTTCCACATCTGTGGCTGTGGATGAATGTTTAAAGGGCCTTACAGAAAGTTATGCCCTTCTCCAGAACTTCGTCCTGATAACCCTCAGAAGTTTTTTTAGTTTTGTTTTATAAAATGAATGGTCATAAAAGTGAACTAAAGAAGTGCTTGCTTTTGCTGCTGGCACTTCACAGAAAAAGACTGGTTTTAAGAATTTGTGTAGTCATAGAGACATTTTCCCACTCAGATCCCAGTGCTTTCTCCATGATCTTTGAGGACCACCTTGATCTAGGGTGTTTACCACAAATGAAATCTTGTAATCCGCTATTGAGCTGACAGCAATAAAACTACCTGGGTGAGGCTTCATTAATTACAAATTAGTAGGTCTCAATTTTGGAAATTATGATTCATGAAGTTAGTTGTGAGATCCAAGAATCTGTAATTTTAAATAATTTACACATTGATTCTACTATCAGCTGTTGTATGAACATCAGCTGAACAATCAGTAAATCATATCTTTAATAATTTAAAAAGCTGGGGAAGAAGAAAGTCCTCACTTATGCTCCAGACCTTTGCTGTAAATCCAGATTTTCAGGGTTCTCTAACTTGTCAGGGGAATAGTATTTGACTGAAGTTTGCCACAAATTTGACAGATGGATGATAGTAGGAAACATTTTTGAAGGTACTATCTGCGTGTGGTAAGAGTGTAGGGTGACTGTTATTCAATTCGGATAGGTTAGTCACCTTATTTTGGAATGAGCAAAATAATGAGTGAGTAAGATATCAATCTCAGACCACTTTTTAGTGATTTGATAAATTCAATTATGATTTTTTTTCTGTATAGAATGCACAGATTTTTTCCCCCCAATGATTCTGAAATTCAGAAGTATTTGACTATTGTTAAGACTGTGTGACTTTTCTCCCTGAAAAGCTTACATTAAAAAGAAGGGCCATCAAGGAACATGTATAAAGGACATATGGACAAAACCAAAGGGGGTAGGTTTGAGGGTGGGAAGTGTGGATGGGTGAGGTGGGAAAGGTGTGGTGTGGTGAAAATGGAGACAACTGTACTTGAACAACAATAAAAAAAGACAAAGCTGACTTCTGGCCAAGATGGAGGCATAGATAGACACACTGTGCCTCCTTGTACAACCAAAAGAAGGATAACAACAATTTAAAAACAAAAAAAACCAATCAGAATTGACAGAAAAATGGAACTGTATGGAAGTCTGACAACCAAGGAGTTAAAGAAGACACATTCATCCAGACCTGTAGGAGTCAGACAGTTGGGCCAAAGAGGACTCACAGCAGGGAGGTGGCTGGAGGACCCAGCGATGCAGCTGATTGTGGAATGGGGTACAGCACTCAAGGCTGCAGCTGGTCAGCAAGGCAGAGGCTGGTGGACTGGTGGGTCCCACATTCATACGCAGATAAACCAGGCAAAACTGGGGAGTGGGACAGACTGCACAACCCAGGGCTCCAGTGTGGGGAAATAAAACTTCAAACCACTGATTGAAAACACTTGTGGGGGTTGAGGTGGCAGCAGGAGGAACTCCTAGCCGCACAAGAGAGTTCACTGGAGAGACCCACAGGGTCCTAGAACATATACAAACATACCCACCCAGGAATCAGCACCAGAAGGGCCCAATTTGCTTGTGGGAAGCAGGGGGAGTGACTGAAATCCAGCAGAGAGCAGAGCAAGTGTTATTGTTCTCTCAGACCCCTTCCCCACACACAGTGTCGCAACTCAGCGATGTGGGTTGCCCCACCCAGGTGAATACCTAAGGCTCTGCCCCTCACTACGTAACAGGCATGTCAAGACAAAAAAAAAAAAAAAAAAAAAAAATGGCCCAAACAAAAGAACAGACCAAAGCTCTAGAAAAAACAAAACCAGGTGATGAAGAGATAGCCAACCCATCAGATGAACAGTTCAAAACATTGGTAATCAGGATGCTCACAGAATTGGTTGAGTATCGTCGCAAATTAGATGAAAAAATGAAGCTACACTAGGCGAAATAAAGGAAAATGTACAAGGAATCAATAGTGATGGGAAGGAAACTGGCACTCAAATCAGTGGTGTGGATCAGGAGGAAGAAAGAAACAACCAAACAGAAAACAAGGAAGAAACAAGAATTCAAAAAAAAAAAAATGAGGAGAGGCTTAGGAACGTCTAGGACATCTTTAAACATTCCAACATCCAAATTATAGGGGTACTAGAAGGAGAAGAGAAAGAGCAACAAGTGGAAAAGTTGTTTGAAAATAATAAAGGAGAACTTCCCCATTCTGGCAAAGGAAATAGACTTCCAGGAAGTCCAGGAAGCTCAGAGAGTCCCGGAGAATTTGGACCCAAGGAGGAACACACCAAGGCACATCATAATTACATTAGCCAAGATTAAAATGAAGGAGAGAATTCTAGAAGCAGCAAGGGATAAGGGGACAGTCGCCTACAAAGGAGTTCCCATCAGACTGTCAGCTGATTTCTCAAAAGAGACCTTCCAGGCAAGAAGGGGCTGGAAAGAAGTATTCCAAGTCATGAAAGGCAAGGACCTACATCCAAAATTGCTCTATCCAGCAAAGCTTTCATTTAGAATGGAAGGGCAGATCAAGTGCTTCTCAGATAAGATCAAGTTAAAGGAGTCCATCATCACCAAGCCCTTATTATATGAAATGTTAAAGGGATTTATCTAAGAAAAAGAAGATAAAAAATGTGAACAGTAGAATGACAGCAAACTCACAATTATTAACAACCACACGTAAAACAAAAACAAATGAAGCAAACAACTAAAATAGGAACAGAATCACAGAAATGGAGATCACATGGAGGGTTAGCAACAGGGGAGTGGGAGGAGGACAGAGGGGAAAAGGTACAGAGAGTAAGTAGCATAGGTGGTAAGTAGAAAATAGACAGGGGGAGGGCAAGAATAGTGTGGGAAAAGTAGAAGCCAAAGAACTTATATGTATGACACATGGACGTGAACTAAAGCAGGGGGAATGTGGGTGGGGTGGGGTGTGCAGGGTGGAGGGGAGTAAAGGAGGGAAAATGGGACAACCATAATAGCATAATCAATAAAATATATTTTAAAAAAGAGAAAGCCTTCTTTCCAATGTTATAATTTTAGGACCAAGGAATATTATCTTATTTAGTAGTAAATCCTGAATAAAACACATTTTTATTTAATTTAATGAATATTTAGCAAGCATATAATAAATGTCAGTCACTGTTCTATCTTGGAGTAGAATGCTGAAAAGTGAAGAATCACACAATAAAGATCAACTTTTTGTTACTTCCTCTGATTTCAACCACAAACCCTTTCTGACATTCCATGGATTATAAGCAGGCCCACATGAGTACATGAGAATATAAAATATTATTTTAAAATGCTCATGAATATCAATATCTTCCGACTATGGAAATACCCTGGGATGCTCTGTTAAAGAATTTTCATTTCAGGTATTTTCCTAGGGAAAGAAATAGACCTGAGAACTTTAACAGTCATTATTCAGATTTTTTATATGCCTCATAAATAAAATCAGAAATGAGAACATTTGCCACTTGGGAGGACCCTAAGGATCACGCATCCCCTTCCCAGTCAACATGGCGACATAAATAAAAGTGGTACTCACATCCTTCCACAACCACATTAAAATTATGTTGAAATCTAGCTGAATAGAAGTCCTACAACTATGGATATAAAGAAGAAGGCACACTGAGACTAGTAATAAGGACAGAGACACAGAATGGGCTGGTCCCACACGCATGTTGTCAGATAAAACTTGGGACGGATATCACCACTGTGGATGTCCCCGCTGAGCAACAAACAGTCCCAGCTCCGTTCCAGGCTTTCCAGCCCAGGGTTCCAGGGCTGGAAAGAGACATCCCCATAATTTCTGGCTGTAAAAACCAGAAGGAATTGTGGTTGAGTGGAACAGAGGGCTTCCGGAGTCCCCAGGCAGTTCTTTTTAAAGGTAGCAAGCATTGACTCACTCAGACTCACTCTCTCTGAGCTCCAGTACTGGGGAAGCAGCTCAAAATGCCCTAGGGACATATGGGCAGGAACTCAGCTGTCTGGCTTCAGGGTGAGAGCTGGAGAAGCAACTTTCCTAAGTAGAAGTGGAGGCAAGGCCATTGTTCCTTTTCTGAGCCCTCACCATGCAGAGCCTGCAAGTGCGTGTCAAATCTGAGTCTCCATCAACCTGGCTATCACTCAATTTTAAAAATATTGAGTATAAGAGTTGCCCTCTATATGAAGATCTGTACTTTGAGAAACATTGCATGCTCCTGTTACCCAGGTCCTGGCTCTGACTGTGGAAGAAGCTGGTCACATGCTCTCATGGAGACTAGACCTCCTTAAAAAGATCATTGTACCCTCCAGATGTGTCCACTCATTCATTTATTCACTGATTCCTCAGATATTTTATGAACATCATTGGTGAATAAAGCATCTGTACATCTCAGGAACTGGCGACTGAGACTCAGAAGATTCAGTTTCTGATCCCAAGGGCACCAACTCAATCATCACCAACAGATGATTCTCATATCATATAGTAATGACAGTGATGATACATCACAGGTAAAGTGGGAAAATGAGGAGTGCTAACTCAACCTGAAGAGCTGGGTGGGTGTTTTCACAGGAAGGTAGCATGTAAGCTGGATCTTCTAAATGAAGCAGTGGTGGACTATATCAAGATGAGAACTCAGATGATGCCTTTTATCCACTCTATGTATATCCTGTAATGCATGGAACTAACTTAATACTAGATGTGAATACACATTAGATGCTGGGTCTAGGGAGACTTCAGCAAGCCGTATTGCCCTGAATCATAAAGAGGGTGACTGAGGAACTGTGCACTGTCTAAGCCTCATACACCATTGCGAAGTCTGCAGAAAGTGCTTGGTGCTTCATTCCTGGAGCTCTTACTGTCTTAGCTCCAGTCTTTGTTTACAATTTAAGCTCCATTCCAAGGTAAATATCAAATTCAAAGGAATGAGGAAGGCTGCAGGACAGAGGAGAAACCACAAGAGGGCGCTGCTCCCCTTGGGTGCTGGTTTGACACATCTTCCATTTCTGAACACGTGTCTCTCTTTTAAGGGCTGTGACAAAAAATTGAGGGCAGTTTGTCTTGCTTAACACATGAGTCAAGATTTTCTAGAAGATTAGACCAAAAAATCAAGAAAGTAGAGGAACAGCCCTCTCAGCTGTGGTATTACCAACCAAACCTGCTGCTGATTCTCTGCCAGCCATGCTGTCTGCTTCTTGCTTGGGACTTGTGATCTTGTTGATGTTGGGTAAGTAACATTTCTCAGGATTTCTAAGGTGTTCTATTCCTTGCTTTTTTTTTTTTTTAAATATATTTTATTGATTATGCTATTACGGTTGTCCCATTTCTCCCCCATCATTTTCATCCCAGCCTAAGTGGAGACTATTCATCTTCATTGCCAATATAACAAAGCCTTTACTTTATTTTTAGGAGGGACCAGTGGAGACTCAGTGAGCCAGACTGAAGGCTCTGTTACCCTCCCAGAGGGGGAATTTTTGACCCTGACCTGTACTTACCAGACCACCTACAGTGGAGGAGAATATCTTTTCTGGTATGTCCAATACCAAAACAAAGAGCCTGTTCTCCTCCTGAAAAGCTCATTGGATAATCAGGAGGTCCACAACAGAGGTTTTCAGGCCAAACTTGTGAAGACTGAGAAATCCTTCCACCTGCAGAGACCTTCCGTGCAAATGTCAGACTCAGCAGTGTACCTCTGTGCTGTGAGTGACACAGTGCGGGAGTCCACAGGGGGAGCTGAGCGCAAACCCAGAGGGGCTCACCCCGGGCTGCAGGGGAACAGCCTGGCTGTTCTGGGAGCCACAGGGAGCTTCCCTGGCTGTTCCCAGGAGACCTACAGGTATTTGACAGGGAAGTGGAGACTGTATTTTTTAAATACAAACAAAAATACTTGTTATGGTAAATATGTCTACTAATCAAGCGTGTAGGACACAGCTTTTTCTGTTTTGCTACAGTGTGTGTCCCATTAAAACCATTTTTTAGCCAGTTAGTAAATACAAGTATGATGTCAACATGATGTGGAAGTTTCACTGATTCTCTGTGACTTTTTTAAGCACGTTAATAATTTATTCTAAACCACAGAACTATCAGGAGAAGTTTCTCATTATAAAAATGCCTCAAGTCCACTTTAATGTAAGCAGAGTTTGTCTTAGTGAGTCAAGAATTCCCAGAGTTTTCAAGGCAAGCAACCGTGTGAAACTGAGAGGAAGGTAAAATGACTTTGGGGCTGTCCCCAACACTGATCTTAACATATGGATTTATGAGGAACAATTACATTTAAAAGTCTGATGAATCTGGTCTTCTTGGAAATACATGTTGTCATGCACCTATACCTGAAGAGGGGAAGCACGAGTCCTGATGTTCAAGGCTACAAAGATTTCCTGGCTGTGATACAAGGGACAAATGGCACAGGTTATTGAATGTTGCCAGTACTGTCAATAGGATTTTAGTCTTTTTATAATGCTCTGTTTACAAAGTCGTATAGTCTAAGGATTTTCCCCATCTCAATTTTCACCATAATTAGTATGTGTAGTTTGGAATGACAAAGGATGTTCAGAAATACATGTATTGAGTCCTAACAGTAATCCCTGTAGTTAGGCATTGAATAGAATTTTCTCAGTTTCTGTTTATACACAGAATGTATGTTTTCTCCCTGCTGTTACTGAACATGACACACATGATACATTTTGTGACTCGGTAGGCCTGTGTAAAATCATTCATTGTTTTAAAAATATATTTTATTGATTACGCTATTACAGTTGTCCCATTTCCCCCCTTCACTCCCCTCCACCTTGCACACCCCCTCCCACCCCCATTCCCCCCCTTTAGTTCATGTCCATGCGTCATAAGTTCTTTAGGTTCTACATTTCCCACACTATTCTTGCCCTCTTCCTATCTATTTTCTACCTACCATCTATGCTACTTACTCTCTGTACCTTTTCCCCCTCTGTCCTCCTCCCACTCCCCTGTTGCTAACCCTTCATGTGATCTCCATTTCTGTGGTTATGTTCCTGTTCTAGTTTTTTGCTTGGTTTGTTTTTGTTTTAGGTATGGTTGTTAATAATTGTGAGTTTGCATGTCATTTTACTATACATGTTTTTTATATTCTTTTTCTTAGATAAGTCCCTTGAACATTTCATATAATAAGGGCTTGGTGATGATCAACTCCTTTAACTTGACCTTATCTGAGAAGTGCTTTATCTTCCCTTGCTGGATAGAACAATCTTGGATGTAGGTCCTTGCCTTTCATGACTTGGAATACTTATTTCCAGCCCCTTCTTTCCACAAGATCTCTTTTGAGAAATCAGTTGACAGTCTGATGGGAACTCCTTTGTAGGTCACTGTCTCCTTATCTCTTGCTGCTTCTAGGATTCTCTCTTCATTTTAAGCTTGGGTAATGTAATTATGATGTGCCTTCGTGTGTTCCTCCTTGGGTCCAACTTCTTTGGGACTCTCTGAGCTTCCTGGACTTCCTGGAAGACTATTTCCTTTGCCAGAATGGGGAAGTTCTCCTTTATTATTTGTTCAAATAACTTTTCCACTTGTTGCGCTTCCACTTTTCCTTCTTGTACCCCTATAATTTGGATGTTGGGACATTTAAAGATGTCTTGGAGGTTCCTAAGCCTCTTGTCATTTTTTTTAATTTTTGTTTCTTTATTCTTTTCTGTTTGGTTGTTTGTTTCTTCCTTCTGGTCCACTCCATTGATTTGAATCCCAGTTTCCTTCCTATCACTATTGGTTCCCTGTACATTTTCCTTTATTTCATTTAGCATAGCCTTCATTTTTTCATCCAATTTGTGACCAAATTCAACCAGTTCTGTGAGCATCCTGATCACCAGTGCTTTGAACTGTGCATCTGATAGGTTGACTATCTCTTTGTCGCTTAGTTGTATTTGTTCCGGAGCTTTGATCTGTTCTTTCATTTGTGCCATTTTTTTTTTTTTGTCTTGATGCACCTGTTATGTATTGAGGGGCAGAGCTGTAGATGTTCACCCGGGTGGGTTGACCCAGTCATTGGGTTGCGATGCTGTATGTGGGGCAGTGGTCAGAGAGGGAAAAATGGTGCTTGCTCTGCTCTCTGCTAGTTTCAGTCCCTTCTGCTGCTTCCCCCAAGCAAACTGGACCCTTCCGGTGCTGATTTCCATGTGGGTGGGCTTGTGTACATTCTAGGACCCTGTGGGTCTCTCCAACGAACTCTCCTGTGAGGCTGGGAGTCTCTCCTGGCACCTCAACCCCCCCCCCCGCAGGTGTTTTCATTTGATGTTTTCAGGCTTTATTTCCCTACGCTGGAACCCTAAGTTGTGTGGTCTGTCTCGCTCCCAAGCTTCGCCTGGTTTATCTGCACACAAATGTGGGTCTGTCAGGTCAGCCAGCTGACTCACTGGGTCTGCCTGCTGCCACCCTGCGCCCAGGGTCTGCCAGCGGATGCCTGAATGCCTGGGTCCGTCAGCTGCTGCCTTGCATGCCCAGGGTCCACCAGCCACTGCTGTTTTTGCTGCGAGCACTCTCTGTCCCAGCCACCCAACTCCACCCCGCCTACTGCTCTGGATGAATGTATCTATTTTAACTCCTTGGTTGTTGGACTTCTATACAGTTCAATCTTCTGTCAGTACTGGGTTTTGTTTGTTTGTTTGTTTCTAAATTTTTGTTTTCCTTATTTTGGTTGTGCGAGGAGGCACAGCGTGTCTATCTATGCTTCCATCTAGGCCAGAAGTCCTGAAGAACTCTGAAATCATTCATTAACAACAAAATATTTCTCATGTAAATTTCACTGGATTCCATGCCAGGTGGAAACAAAGAGTGAGACTAAAAGTTTTGCTTTCTTGTTAGAAAGTTAAAACCCAATGATTGCTTTTTACGTTGATTCTTTTGGGAGAAAAGGAGGCTTATGTAAGATCTAAAGGTGCGTACATAACTATGTTATCCAGTGTATTCACCATAGTTCATAATAAACTGCATTCTATAAAAGTCCCACATTTTCCATCAAGGAGAAATTAACTGAACAGAATTCCATTTCTCTACTGTTTATTTGCAGTCTGACAAATTATAATTAGACAAAATAGGTCTAGCAGGTGTCTAGCATGTCCCACCAGTAGAGGAAGCATGAGACACGACATAGGTAAACTTGTCCTGTATTTACTAATTCTATTTCCTGTATAGGGGCAGAGTATCACAGAGTCCAGTAACTTTGCTTATAGCTCTTCAGCACAGGGTACAAAATTAAGATCTGTGTTTTAGTCAAAACATAGGAATTTCACTCAAGAGAGGAGCTACCAATATGCTGATTGCCAATGTGTTGAAGGCAGTCATTGCCTCTATCTGGTCTAGGTGAGGATGGTCACAGACAGAGGGCTCCAGCTCTTCTCAATGCTGAAGAGGTGAAAAGAGGGCCCAGAAAAAAACCCAAGTCTCTACAGTCAATTAATTTTTGACAAAGGGGGAGGAAGCATAAAATGAAATAAAAATAGCCTCTTCAACAAATGGTGTTGAGAGATCTGGACAGCTACATGCAAAAAAAAAAAAAAAAAGAAACTCAACCACCAACTTACACCATATACAAAAATAAACTCAAGGTAAATAAAAGACTTTTAAATATGAGTCATGGCACCATAAAAGTATTAGAGGAAAACTTCAGGCAGGAAAATCTCAGATATTCCACACAGCAATATTTTCACTTATATCTCCCCTAGAGCAAGGGACATAAAGGAAAGAATAAACAAATGGTACTTCATCAAAATAAGAAGCTTCTGCACAGCTAAAGAAAACATCAGCAAAATGAAAAGGAAAGCAACTGTATGGGAAAATATATTTGCCAATGATACCTTGGACAAGGGTTTCATCTCTAAGATACTAAAAAAACTCACACAACTCCACTCCAGGAAAATAAACAACCCAATTAAAAAGTGGGCAAAGCACTTGAACAGACACTTCTCCAAGGAGGAGGGCCCAGAGACATATGAGGGGATGTTCAGCATCACTGGCCATGGGAGAGATGCAAATTAAAACCACAATGAGATAATATTTCACACCAGTCAGAAGGGCCATCATAACAAATCTATAAACAATAAGTGCTGGCGAGGTTGTGGAGAAAGGGAACCCTAGTACACTGTTAATGAGAATGCAGACTGCTGCAGCTACTGTGGAAAACAGTATGGAATTTCCTCAGAAAACAAAAAATGGAACTGCCTTTTGACCCAGCAATTCCACTTCTGGCATTATACCCTAGAATCCTGAAACACCAATTTCAAAGAACCTATGCACCCCAACGTTCATAGCAGCACAATTTATAATAGTCAAGTGCTGGAAGCAACCTAAGTGCCCATCAGTAAATGAGTGGATCAAAAAACCATGGTACACTTACACAATAGAATACTATGCAGCAGAAAGAAAGAAGGGGCTCCTACCCTTTGCAGCAGCATGAATGGAACTGGAAAGCATTATGCTAAGTGAAATAAACCAAGCAGTGAAGGACAAATACCATATGATCTGGCCCATAAGTGGAATCTAATCAATAAAACAAACAAGCATGCAAAATATAACCAGAAATATAGAAATAAAAAACAAACTGACAGTAACCAGAGGAGAGGCGGAAGAGGGATAATGGGGAAAAATAGAGGAAGGGTCATCAAGGAGCATGTATAAGGGACACATGGACAAAGTCAAGCAGGTAGGATAGAGGGTGGGAGGTATGGATGCGTGGGATGGTGGGAAGTCATGGGGAAACAATGGAGACAACTGTACTTGAACCGCAATAAAAAAAATGAAATAAAGAACAAACTGACAATTACCAGAGGGAGGCGGAGGAGGATAATGGGGGGGAAGAGGGTCATTAAGGAACATAGATAAAGGACATTTGGACAAAGCCAAAGAAGGGAAGGACTGAGGGTGGGAGGTGGGGATTTGTTGGGTGGGCAGTGGTGAGGGGAAAATGGAGACAACTGTACTTGAAGAACAATAAAAAATAAAAAAAGAAGCTTCCCAAACAAGAAAAAACTAAAGAAGTTCATTAACACTAAACTAGTAATGCAACAAATGTTAAAGGGCTTCCTTCCAGGAGGAAGAGGAGGAGGAGGAGGAAACGAAAGAGTAGGAGGAAGCAGAGAAAAGAAAGGGAAAAACAGGAAAACAATCTCACAATAAAATGGTACAACATACATATCTATCAATAATAACCTTAAATGTAAATGGCTTACATGCTCTAACCAAAAGACAGAGGGTAGCTGAATGGATAAGAAAACAAGACCCATATATACGTGATGCGGACACGGGCTAGCAGTGTCCGTGTCATTATGGATGAAATAAAACATACACACGGACTACCGAGTCCAGTGGAGGAATAAGGACGGCAGTGTGGCCTTTCTCTCAAGGGGAGCAAAAGTCTTGGCCTCTGCCTTGACAGGCCTTTATTCAAATATATCTCCTCACATTACAAGATGGTCCTCACTCACTTTGCCAGGTTACAACAAAAGGAGCCATGCCCCTGATCACATCACAGAAGAAGGATATTAGCAAATGAAAAGACAAAAGTGGTTGAGCCAGTTACACTGGTCCCTGCAAGGTTTAGCATTTGCACGGTGAGAGAGTTTTCAGCAAAAAGCAAGCTTAGGTACATTGCAAATCTGATTATCCAGAAGAGAACCTATCTGTGGGCATGGGTCCTGTGCATCTCTGAGTGGGAGCTGGGCCCACACCACGCAGAAGGGTCTGCCACATATATTGCTGTCTGCAAGAGACCCATCTCAGATTGAAAGACACACACAGACTAAAAGTAGAGAAATGCAAAAAGATATTTCATGTAAATGGAAAAGAAATGTAGCCAGGGTAGCTATACTATCGAACAAAATGGACTTTAAAGCCAAGCCAATAAAAAGAGGCAAAGAAGGACACTACATAATGATAGGACTGAAATCATATCAAGCACCTTCTCTGACCACAGTGCTATGAAACTAGAAATCCATCACAAGAACTCTGAAAAACATGCAAAGACATGGGAGCTAAATTATATGTTATTAAACAATGAATGGATCAACAAAGAGATCATGGAAGAAATCAAAAGACACCCTGAAAGAAATGAAAATGAGGACACAACAATCTATAATCTGTGGGACACTGGGAAAATAATCCTATAAGGGAAATTCATAGCATTACAGGCCTATCTCAAAAAAAAAAAAAAAACAAAAAAAAACAAACAAACAAGAAAAAGCTCAAATAAGCAATCTAACGTCACACTTAAAGGAACTTGAAAAGGAACAACAAAGAAGGCCCAAAGTGAGTAGAAGGAAGTAAATAATAAAGATCAGAGCAGAAGTAAACAAAATAGAGTCTAAAAAACCCAAAATATGTATGAATCCAAGAGCTGGTTCTTTGACAAGATGTATAAGATTGACAAACCTTTTACCAGACTCAAGAAAAAAAGGAGAGAGAAAAGATGCAAATAAATAAAATCAGAAATGAAAGAGGAGAAATAACTACTGACACCAAAGAAATACAAAGGACTGTAAGAAAATATTATGAACAATTGCATGCCAACAAACTGGACAACCTGGACGAAGTGGATAGATTCCTAGAAATATACAATCTTCCAAAACTAAATCAGAAAGAATCAGAGAATCTGAATAAACAGGTTACACCTAGTGAAACTGAAGCAGTAATTAAAAAACTTCCAACCAACAAAAGCGCTTGACCAGATGGTTTCACAGGGGAATTTTACCAACCATTCCGAGAGGAACTAACACCTCTTCTTTTCCAAATGTTTCATAAAATTCAAGAGGAAAGGCTTCCAAACTTGTTTCATGAGGCCAGCATCATTTTAATCCCAAAACCAGATAAAAACACCACAAAGAAAATTATAGGCCAATATCTCTGATGAACATAGATGCTAAAATCCCCCCCCCCAAATATTAGCAAATTGAATACAGCAATGCATCAAAAATATCATACATTGTGATCAAGAAGGATTTATTCTGGGAGTACAAGGTTGGTACAACATTCACAAATCAATAAATGTGATTCACCACATAAACAAAATAAAAGGTAAAACTGTATGATCATATAATTAGATGCAGAAAAAGCATTTGAAAAAATCCAGCACCTATTTATGGTACAAACTCAGCAAAATGTAAATAGAATAGAGGGAACATGCCTAAACATTATAAAGGCTATATGTGACAAATCTACCGCTAGCATCATACTCAATGGGCAAAAAGAACAGGTGTTCCCCTTAAGGTCAGGAACAAGACAGGGATGTATGCTTTAACCTGTCTTATTCAACAGAGCACTGGAAGTCCAGCCACAGCAATCACATAAGAAGAAGAAATAAAAGGCATCCGAATAGGAAAGGAAGAAGTGAAACTGTCTTTATTCACAGATGACTGATTCCATACATGGAGAACCCCAAAGATTCTCTGTTGGGGACCGCTCTGTGTGGTTTTGGAGATTGTAGTACCTTCAGAGCAAGCTCTGAAAGGGGCTGGTAAGTATCCCTGGAAAACCAGATCATAATGCAGGTAGTAGGCATGACTCGATTCTAACATAGAGGGTCCCGTGGGAATCAGGCCTAAAATGTACATTTTTGTCCTTTGAAGCCAGCTCTGCTCAGTGATAAGCCCTGTCGGTATAACACAGATGTTTGAGTTCAAGGAATAAGGAGTGAAACTCCCTACTTCATGACATACACCTTTACAGTGATCTGGCATCAGCATGTCTCGCAGACCCTCACCTGAAAAGATTTCTGTGTTTCTTCAATTGTTATCCACAGATAGTGTTAGTTTTTTATAACTATAGCCTTGTTGGACATTGACTGATAAGCTATGCACGTGTGCTGTATCCCGCTGCACTTTCCAACCCTAATAAAAGCCGTGTAGGACTCGGGGCATTCTCCATTAGAGGGAATCGCCACCCCTTTTCCTGCCAGAGCAACAAGGTTGTGTCCGGGAAGATTCTTTATTCTCATCTGCAGCAGCCTGGGGAACCTCGCTGGCTGAAGTTTCTCTCAATTCTCTATGTTGCATTTTTATATGCCTATAATGAACTAATAAAGGGAAATTAAGAAAACAATCCCATTCACAATTGCTTCAAAAAGAACACAATACCTAGAAATAAACCTAACCAAGGATATCAAAGACCTGAACTATGAAAATTATAAGACGCTGAAGAAAGAAACTGAAGAAGATACAAGTAAGTGGAAGCACATAGCATGTTCATGGATAAGAAGAATTAACATCATTAAAATGTCCATACTACCCAAAGCAATCTATAGATTGAATGCAATTCCTATCAAGATTCCAATGATGTATTTCATAGAACTAGGACAAATATTTTGAAAATTTATACAGAACCACAAAAGGCCCTGCATAGCAACAGAACTCCTGAGAAAGAAGAACAAAGTTGGAGGAACCATGCTATTTAATATCAAGCTGTGGCATAAGGCCATAGTAATTAACACAGCATGGTGCTGGCATAAAAACAGACACACACATCAGTGGATCAGGTTAGAAAGCCCAGAATTAAACCCACACCATTATAGTCAATTAATATTTGACAGAGGAAGCAAGCACATACAATGGGCTAAAGATAATTTATTCAATTAATGGTGTTGCGAAAATTGAACAGATACATGCAGAAAAATGAAACTAGACCACCTTCTTACACCACACACTAGAATAAATTCCAAATAGATAAAAGACTTATATGTTAGACAAAAAAAAAAACAACCCATAAAAATCCTAGAAGAAAACAGGCAGCAAAATATTGGACATTGTTTGTAGAAATTTTTTATTGGATATATTTCCCCAGGCAAGGAAAACCAAAAGAAAAAAAAAATAAATGGAAGTATGTCAAACTAAAAAGTTTTTCATAGCAAAGAAAATCATCAACAAAATAAAAAAACAGCCCACAGAATGGGAGAACATATTTGCTGATTTGTCTGATAAGGGGTTAAAATCCAAAATCTATAAAGTACTTACAAATCTTAACACCAAATAAACAAACAACCCAATTAAAAAGTGGACAAATGACCTGAATAAACATTTCTCCAAAGGAGACATACAGATGGCCAATAGACATATGAAAAGATGCTCAATGTCAGTAATCATCAGAGAAATGCAAATAAAAACCACCAATAGATAGAATCTCACACCTGTCAGAAGGCCTATCACCAATAAATCAAAAAATAAGAAGTGCTGGTGAGGCTGTGGAGAAAAGGGAACCCTTTTGCACTGCTGGTGGGAATGCAGACTGGTGCAGCCACTGTGGAAAGCAGTATGGAGATACCTCAAAAAATTACAAATGGGTCTGCCTTTTGACCCAGCGATCCCACTTCTGAGAATATCAGAATATCACTTCTGAGAAGGGACCCAAAACACTACTTTGAATGAACACAAGCACCCCTATGTTCACTGCAACAGTATTTACAATCACCAAGATATGGAAGCAGCCTAAGTGTCCATCAACAGGTGAATGGATAAAACAACTATGGAACATTTACACAATGGAATACTAACTACTCAGCCATAAAAATGAAGAAAATTTTACCCTTTGCAACAGTATGAATTGGTCTGGAGAATATTATGCTAAGTGAAATAAGCCAATCAGAGAAAGAAAAATAACATATGATTTCACTCATATGTAGAATTTCATGAACAAACTGAACAAACAAGGAAAATGGGGAGACTCATAGATGGAGAGCAAAATGACAGCTAGTGGTGGGGAGAAATTCAGGGATGGAGGGACTGATCAAAAAGGAAAAAGGACTCATGGACTCGAACGACAGTGCAATGATTGAAGAGGAAAGGGGGTGTAAGGGTACTAAAAGGTAATATAAAAATACAATAAAGATAAAATAAAACAAAATTGTACAATAAGCAAAATCCATAATATGGAAAACACTATACAGCAAACTTGATTTTTCCAAAAATAAACTACAAGAAATGAAATGGCGCGAGACTACAGGGGGCTTTACACATCGTAGGTACCTCCGTAAGAATGCTTGGCCATTAGAGTTCCCAAATACGCACAACAGTGTAAGAACAGCCAGGTGATCTGCCCAGCCAGAGATTCTTGCTAAAATGCTAACTTTATTCAAGAGTTGAACTTTAGTTAAGAGTTAAAGTAAATTAATTTAGTGAGAAAACATATTTAGGGTGAATTTTATCATTTGAAGAGAATTAATTTTGCGTTCCACAGACTTATTCCCAGCCATTGTTATGATTTGGACGGCACAGCCGCTGAGAGTCTGTGTAGGAAAGTACCCCAGTGGTCTGCGGTAACAAGGGCCCAGTGCCTTCCATGGTTTATGGAAGCAGGGAACAAAGCTTTGTTTTCTTGCTATTACATCATCAGAACTTGCATGAAGTAAACCCAGTTCTAGAAAAACAACAAGCTGTGAAAATGGCCCTTTTCATCTTCTGCTGGGTTTGTTTTACCAGCACAAATAATAAAAATGGGAGTAAACAGCTGACAATGAGCAAGCAGTACCTTTAGCTGAGATTCCTGAATTCCTTAAGAAAAGAAATAGACAGGAGACTGCTATACACCATATGCATGCCTCTGGAATGAAGAGAGCTGGGTCAATAATATTAAGCATCAAAACTTGACTTTCTAATGGCAAAAATTTAATTGGATTAAAACAATGATGTGACAGAAGTAAAAAGATAGTGTTTCAAGAACCGGGTTACCTAAGTAAGCTTACCTGTCCTTCATAAGGCTAAAGGTGTAAGGCTGCTGCCATCCAAGTATGGTCCAGCAACCCCTAAGGACACCCCTTCAGAAGTGAGGGGACGCCACACTCAGTGAGAGTCGTCTCTCCTGTGTGCAGATCAGTACTCAGTCAAAGACTCAAAGTGATTGGTCAAACTCCTCTTCTGTCTCATCAGCACAGTGAGACAGCTGGGTTATTTTTTCTACGCTCTCCCTGCACTGAAACTGCCTCCAGGAAGGAAGCTGGGGCAATGTTAGCACTCACCTCATTGTTTTTATCTATCTCTGTGCCACCTGTAGTCCAATGTCCAAAATTTATTGTTTCATTTATTTTGTTCAGCCTTGGAAAGTCAATTCCAATAGCACTCAAATTTTGCCAGTTAAACAAAAATCACAGTAATTTAATATATTTGCATTTTACAAATGCAGCAGTCCATGAAGGACTGGGGGAAACTGGTTACTCAACCACAGACGATTTGAGAAGAACTGCATTAGACAATGCTTCCTGTATGGCATTGAGACTTGGGGGATGAGTAAAACTAAGTCAGGTGAAGGACTGGAGGAGAGTAGGGAGCACTTTCTAGGCAGAGGGATCCTTCTCTGCCCATGAGAATCATGGGGACATATGCAAGGAAGAGACCTCAGACTATTCCACTGAAAACTCATGCCTGGGATCATTTGGGAAGCGTTAGGTCTTTGTACCATGCAAGAAATGATGGAAGTGATAAGTAAATATTTCCTGAAGAATACTAATTAACCTGTAGAGCAAATATTTGGTGCTTTCTTCTTAGAGTTCTTTCCCATTCTGTGTCTAACCCTCTGTCTGTTATTAGGAGAAATAGGGTCCAGGACACTGTTGTGGTGTAACTTGAGTGATAACCACCAGGGGGCAATGCTTCCTTCTGATGTGGTTCCTGGTTGTGTTCAGGTGGTGCTTTGTCTTTGGTGCCTTTGTAGCAACAAAAAAGACTGTTGTGCACAAAGGAGCTCTAAGTTACGGGTGAGGCCTGTCTGCAAGGGCCCTCTGGGGACTAGCCTTATTGCATTCGGTGTATTCCAGGGAGCAAGGATCATTTTCTTCTGCCAACATGCTTCCTGCCACCTGTTCTGTTCTTGTGATCTTAATACTCAGTAAGTAACATTTTATCTTAAATGTTAATGATTTTTCACTTTCCCATAAATACAGATCACTTTTAGTTTCCTTCTTTGGCTGAAAACTCTCTTCCTATACATTTCTATCATAACAAAGTAATTCTTTTTTAGGAGGGACCAG
Source organism: Glossophaga mutica (assembly GCA_039655065.1). Classification (NCBI taxonomy): domain Eukaryota; kingdom Metazoa; phylum Chordata; class Mammalia; order Chiroptera; family Phyllostomidae; genus Glossophaga; species Glossophaga mutica. The sequence goes on from CM077303.1 coordinate 74,122,426, forward strand.
TGGAAACTCAGTGACCCAGACAGAAGGCCCTGTTACCATCCTTGAGAAGACAAGTGTGACCCTGACCTGCAATTACCAGACCACTTATTCAAGTCCTTTCCTTTTCTGGTACGTCCAGTATCTCAATAAAGGTCCCCAGCTCCTCCTGAAGAGCTTAACGGACAATCAGAAGGTAGAGAATCAAGGGTTTCAGGCCAAGCTTGTGAAAAGTAACAGCTCCTTCCACCTAGAGAAATCATCACTCCAAACGTCAGACTCGGCGGTGTACCTCTGCGCTGTGAGTGACACAGTGTTGGAGGCTGCAGGGGGAGCTGAGCACAAAGCCAGAGGGGTGCAGGTGGGGCCTGGCTGTGGGCAGCCCAGGGAGGGAAGTTATATTCTCTCCCTTAGCAATATTAACTCTATAGTAACTCTATTAGAAACCTTAATAGAGTTAATATTGCTAAGGGAACTGAATCAAGCTCAGGTAATATCTAAAAGTGTTGTTATGGAGAAATGAAACAATCCAAACGCAGGGAGTTCACGAAGCACGACTCTTTATTACACGCGTGGTCCCAAAGGAGGCAGTCTCCAAATTCTGGGCCCTGATCTCGGGGAAAACTGTCCTTTTAAGCATCATTACATCCTGGCTTCTGCGGCAAATGCGGTCGTAAATTTTAACTCCCTTTCCCCCTTCCTCTGATTTATTCCTTCCTCAATTAGGGCTTCAATCAGGACTTGTATCCTGACCTATTTTTACTCTCAATTAGGGTTTTGTATTCTGATCTAATTCTACTCTCAATTAGGCTTTTGTATTCTGATTTATTCCTTTCTACATCAGTGTAAGAGGTTGGCAATTGCTCTGCAGGCAAAGAAGGCTGGATGTCAGTGTGAAACAGAACCCACACTTTGACTCCCATAAGGGCTCAGCCAGAAAGGCTTCTCTCTTCTCCAGACTCCAATTCTCTCACAGAAAACATTTGCAGGAAAACTCTGTCATCGGATGAATGTCTACCAAGATATTTTAAGTATTTAATTATTTAAAAGCCCCATAATCTTGTGCTTTTCATGCAAACGTTCACAAACTGACTAGGGTCTTAGGATCTGGCCTTTCGTGTTCTGCACAACGAAGTGTCCACAGCTAAGATGGACACGCCCCCTCTGACTCAGTCCTTGTTACGGAAAATTCAACCTAACTTCACACTAACTTATCAGATTAGACAGCTGCTCAGAAAACACGGCTGTGGAAAGACTCACAGGTCGGGGCACTGAAGGAGTCCCCTCCTCTGGTCCACACTCCTCACTGGGTGAGAGGCAGCCAGTCGGGAAAGGCTGTGTCCAGGGCATCCTCCCCCTGCATGTTCAGTCTGCTCTGCCATCACCCAGATCCTTATCCTGAGGATGATGTGCTCAGTCACTGGGACTGGGCTTCAGCTTCCAGGATAATTCCTCTGAAAGGAGGCCAGGATTTTGACCCATCTCAGCTCTTTAAACTAAAATACTAGTTTAAACTATAAGATTTTAATATTATTATATATTTCCCTGTTAAACAAGGAATATCTTTATAGAAAGACCATGGAGACTTGCATGAATAAGGTAATCTCATATTTCTGATTTTCAATGTTGAGCTGTAATGGCACTACACAAGAAAACAAAAGTCATCTAAACAGTGGTCAAACTTCAAACCCTAGAATAAACTCTTAATTCTAATAAGAAACCATGAAGAATTCTCTTAGATTATTTTTACTGACCTTATGACTTCAGCTGAGCAGTCCATTGAGACAGGAGCAAGGATTCCCAGGATTTATTCCCTCCTTGCCTCATTGTTAGTTATTCTTGGTTCCACCTTTCACCCAGATCCAGGCTTTCTCTCCATCTGTCTGTCCTGTTCTATGCCCTGGTAGTGTAACATCCATGAATGGCATCATCCAGGCTCACCTTGCTTTACTGACATCTAACTGCATTCAGCCATGGAGAAAACCTGGCAGGAGATCTGTGGGTGGGGAGAGAGAAAGTGAAGTATTTCCTCTTTTGCCCCTGACAGGTAGGATGGGCTGGTTCTGACATTGGCTGCCTCACTTTCCATTTAGGTTTTTTTTTGGGCGGGGGTGGTGCGCTCTGCCCGCAGGCCCCCTGCCCCCAGCTGCCATGGATGAGAATAAGTCTACGAAGACATGATCTGCTTGGGGAGGAAAGGTGGCCGATCTCTCAAAGAAAGGCCAAGAGTCTTTTCCTCAATAGGCTTTTATTAGGTTCATTTTGTACATAAATACAAGCTCATTAATCATTGTCAGGCAGTAAGGATCAAACAATAAATAATGTACAAACTCTGAGGGCCTATTGTGAGTCAGGGTTAGATAGCTAAAGAGCCACAGAACTTTGAGGAACAAACTTACTTCTTGCTTGGACCCTTATTTAATTGAGAGCATTCTAAACAAAGCAGATTTCACAGGATTTTACATACTCTTTTTTAGACCTGATTGCCCTAGGGTACCTGCCCTTTCCAGCACAGAGCTACACCCACAACCAGCATTGTCTCGGGCTTAAATCAGGCAGGATAAGCAAGGCAGCCAAGAGATTATCAGGCTTCTTGCAGACAGAATGAGGACTCAGGCTATGTCAAAGCTGAGGGTCCATCACCCTCTTTGGCTGTAGCCCCCCAAGTCCTTCCTTGGGGCCTCCACGTGATCGAGCCTGTCTTAGGTCATTCCCCCCTTGGGGAATCTTACCCATCATTGGCTAACCGATCAAGCATTGGGGGCCAGTTATGGATGAAGTAAAAGGAGCAGAAGCAGTGCTCCTGCCAGGGAGATAAACTTTGTCTCCTTAGAGGCCTACATTCCGAAGGTCACTCACTCAGCCTTAGCCATGGGGGTGGGGGGTGGGGGGTGGGGTTACAGCTTCTGAAACCAGGCAGAGCTATTCCCAACACGTTTTGGATTAAATTTTTGTGCCCTCACCCCCTATCCATATATTGGATTGCTAACTCCCAATGTAATGGTGTTTGGAAGTAGAATCTTTGAGAGATAATTGGGTTTAGATGAGGTCATGAGTATGGAGCTGGAATGATGGAATTAGTGTTATTTTTTTAGAACAAATGATCCCAAGTATGACAAATACAAAGAAGGCCACACCTAGGTACATTATAATCAAAATTCTGTAAAACAATTAAATAAAGATCGATCTTAAAAGCAATCCCTCAGAAAAGATAGATACATTACATGTATGCAGGAACAATAATGCCAATAATGACTGATTTTTTTACTCACAACAATGGAAACCAGAAGACAATGAAACAATATATTTAAAGTACTGAAAGATAATAAATGACCATCTAGAATTCTATTGCCAGCCAAATTGTCCTGTAAAAATGAAGACAAATTTGTTTCTCTTGTTTGTTCATTTGTTGCTTTCAGTTTTATATCCCACATATTAGTGAAATCATACAGTTCTTATCTTTTTCTCTCTGACGTATTTGGTTAGCATGATATTCTCGTGTTGTCTCAGATGTCAGTATTTCATCTTTCCTTATAGCTGAGTAGTGTTCCATTGTATATATGTACCACATCTTTATCCACTCATTTATTGAAAATTCTTTGGTTGTTTTCATGAATGGCTACTGTGAATAATGCTGCAATGAACATAGGGGTGGATATATCTTTGCAAATAAATCTTTTCAAATTTTTCAGGTAGATACCCAGAAGAGGGGCTGCTGGACACAGACGACCGTATGGTGGTTACCAGAGGGAAGAGGGGTGGGGTGGCTGAGGTAGTAAAGAATACAGGGAGCCAAACTAAGATGATGAAAGATGATTTGACTTTGGGTGGTGGGCACACAACACAATACATAGATCGTATATCACAGAATTGTGTACTTGAAACCTATATTACCTTATTAACCAATGATACCCCCAAATTTAATAGAAAATGAAATTAATTGATGCATATAAAGCAGTTTTAATTATAGTGAAAACTGCAATTGTCTCCCAACGTCTATTCCATGCCTGGTCTGTGGGTGCCCCTGATTAATCCAAGTAAATCGTTTTGATCTAAAAAAATAAAGGCAGCCCTGGCTGGCATAGCTCAGTGGATTGAGCTCGGGCTGTGAACCAAAGGGTTGCGGTTCAATTCCCAGTCAGGGCACATGCCTGGGTTGCAGGCCAGGTCCCCAGTGGGGGCTATGTGAGAGGCAACCACACATTGATGTTTCTCTTCCTCTCTTTCTCTTTCCCTTACCCTCTCTCTAAAAATAAAAAAGAAATAAAATAAAAAAAAATAAAGGCAAATTACAATGAATTAAATCTTACCATTTGCAACAGCATGGATGGACCTAAAGGGTATTATGCTAAGTGAAATAACTCCATCAGAGAAAGACAAATACCATATGATCTCATTTGTATGTGGACTCTAAACAAAAATCTAAATGACCAAACAAAACAGAAGCAGACTCATAGACATAGAGAGCAGACTGATGGTTGCCAGAGGGAAGGGGCTTTGGGTGCTGGGTGAGAAAGATGAAGGGATTGAGAAGTACAGATTAGCAGGTACAAAATGGTCATGGGGACATAAAGTACAGCATAAGGAATACAGTTGTAATAACTACAACTGTGTTGTAATAACTATGAATGGTGCCAGGTGAGTACTGGGAATATTGGGGAGAGGACAACACTGTAAAGTATATGATTGTCTAACCACTATGCTGTGTACCTGAAACCAATGCAAAATAATATCGAATGTAAACTGTATTTGAAAAATAGAATTTAAAATTCCTTTTTAAAAATAAAGGAAAGTGAATATATTTTTCAGAAAGTTAAAAGTGAAAATCACTTGTCTTCAGCTGACCTGCAGTGCAGGAATACTAAAAGGTTTTTATGCTAAAAGGAAGTGGTATCACATGGAAATTCAGATTCACAAAAAGAAACAGAGTATCAGAAAGGGTAGATAGCTGGGTAAAATTTTTAAAGTTCTGTTAGTAATTTTAATAACTTTATTTACATTAAAAAGCATATCTTTCAGTCAAAATAAAAGCAGTATGTTATGGGTATTGATGGCATATTTAGATACAACAAGAACATATTTTATTCATGAAGAAAAATAATGTTATTTGAAAGTAGACTAACAAATTAAAGATGCATATTTTAATCTCAAAAGCTACTACTAAAAATAGCACAGAACAGGTTTAAATTATCTTTGAAATGTCAGGGTGAGCCGAGATTTCTTTGGCATGCTACAAAATCTATTAATCATAAAAATATTGATATGTAAGACATAAGAAAAATTAAAAATTTCTGCTCATAAAAAGACAATCTTAGAAAGTCTATAAGTATTTTGAAGTCTAAAAATATATTCCAGAAAGATATCTGGAAAAAGATTACTTCCAGAATATATAAAGAACTCTCATAAATCAATAATAAAAATGATAACACAATAACAAAATACATAACTATGATGACTAATAAGTACATAAAATATGTTCAGCGTAATAGGTCATCAGGGAGATGAAAATTAAATCCACATTCAGATGTTATTCACCCCAGTAGAAGGGCTGAAAACAAGCCATCAGGCCACCTCAAATATTGGCAAATATATGGAGCAACTGGATCTTTGTGGACTCTGGTGGGAGTGTCAAATGATGCAATCACTTTGGGTATTTGCCATGACCTGGAAAGTCCACTCATAGGTATTTACTAAAGAGACGTGAAATGAACCCACAAATGACCCTTGAAAACGTTTGTAGCAGCCTTATTCATATTTGCCAGACACTGGAAACGAACCAAACATTTATCACGGGCAGAATGTGTAAGTAATTATGGTATGTAAGGAATATTTCTCAGTAATAAAAAGAATGAACCACTGACTGATACAACAGAAGGTAGATCTCTAAAACCTTATGTTGACCAATAGAAGCCAGACCCTCCCCCTAAATACTGTGTGATTCCATTTACATAAATTCAAGAACGGAAAAACTGAACTATGGTGATTGAAGTCCGAAGGTGGTTTCCTCTGGGAAGGAGGGTTTAACCGGAGAGAGGCACAGGAGATTTTCTGGGTTGTTGGAATGTTCTTTATTTTGTTTGGGTGGTGATTATATAGGTATATAAAATCCTCAGACACATTGAAATGAACATACAGAAATGGTGCATTTTATGGTAAGTAAATTTACTTCCACAAATAGAAACCAAAATGAAATAACCTATACACAAAGACATGTGCACCTACATGATTATACAGCTGGATGAATTGTCGCAAACTGAAAAAACACGGGTAACTAGCACCTACATCAAGTCACATGTCTTGACCACACCAAGTAACCACAATCCTGACATCTGATGGCACAGATTGGATTTCTCTGTGTTCCCATACTATGCAAACAGTCATTTAGCATATTCTCTTGTTCTGGCTTTTTATAACACACTCTTACCTTTGTGAGATTTATTCATATTATGTGTAGCTGTTGATCTTTATATTCACAGCTTTATGTATGGTTTTCCATTTTATTTAATCATTGTATTTGTCTCTATTTTTACTCTCAGAACATATAAATGTCCAGCTAGTCTTCGTTGATTACATGTCTTGGGCTGTTGTCACAGAGGTTGGGAGTATGTTTTAATTTCAGCAAACTGTAGCTGCTGCTCTGTGACAATTAGTAAAGTACAAATAAATTTCTGCAACAACTGCAGAAAGGAAAGATGACTTTTCTCCGTGTGTCTTTCATTTCAATTTGGTTCATTTTTTTATTGGGATATAATTTTTTCCCATAATTAAACGCACGAAATTAAATGTTCAGTTCAATGTGTCTTGAGAATTATATATATCTCTGTAACAAAACAACGTACTGAATATTTCCTTTACCTCATAGGTCCCCTGGTGCCCCTTTCCAGTTAAATCCCTCCTCCCGTAGACAACCACTTTCTGATAGCTTATCACTAGTTGAGCCATCCTGGGCTTTTACAAAATTCTATTTTCTCACAATGGATCATGGACATATAGATGTCACTAAATCATTATGTTCATCTAGGGAAAAGCAAAAACAGAGGACTAAAAGCTGCAGTCAACTGAATCACAGTCAGGAAGCAGCGTATTGACGCCAAGCGTTTAAACCAGGCACGAAGTTCCCTGCTGCTGAAACAGGAGCTTCGCGGTGCTGCGCCCAGTGAAGGCCTCAGACGGAACCGCTGCTGTCGCCACAGTGCGATGAGGGCGTATTTGCAATTTCTCAATGGCTACCTTTTTGATAGAAGAACATGAAAATGCACGGTCTGGTCAGTTTGACTGCATTCATTTTCACTGGAGGGTGAAAGATTTGAAAGCAAGATTTTTCTAGCACAAACTGTTTAGTGACATGCACAGAGTTTGTCCACCAGGAAACTCGCTGTGATAGCATTAAACAGACAGGTAACTTTATGCGGTATAATATCCCCAGAAACCAATGACTTAAAGTGTAGGGAGACAAGCTAAGGTGATGGAGAGGGAAGTTTACCTTCTTGTCTGGAAGACAAATCTGTGACCATTTTTTACCTTAGATTTTAATTGGAGACAAACAACAACAAAAACCCCACCTGACTAAAAGATGGATGATTATTTGTTCCCAGAAATCACCATAATCATAATAAATTTATTTCTTTTGAAACTTACAAGTCCAACTTAGATGCACTGTCTGAATATAGCAAATGGTTGAATCATTAATATCCTACAATTCAACTGAACTCATATGCATGTCCAGATGTAATTGTTAATTAGTCACTAAAAGACTAAACAGGCAGGTTAGAATCTCCAGCCCTGTCAACAAGACATGGCATGACACAGGCAGACTGATATCAGCAAACTGCACTTCCTGTTCTGGCACAGAAGCATCTTACAGCTCAGCGACTGTACCTGTGCCCCGTCAGGCACAGACCAGGCATTTAGACCTGACTTGAGATAGAACACAGCACAGTTCACTCAGAGGAAGACCTCCCAACATGCGGCTCCTTAACCGGCTGAGAGGACCCAGAGCTCCATCTGCCTGGGTACGGCTGGTACAGACAGACGTCCACGCACACAGCCTCAGGCTCCTCTCAGCTCCCAAGTCTGGGTGTAGGAGCAGGTTATTATTGTCAAGTGGGCAGGGGAATCAGAGCTCTGAGTCCTACATTAGTTCTTTACAAGTCTAAAGCTACCACCAGGAGAATCGGCCTAATTCATTCTCTCTCTCTTCTTTCTCTCTTCGAATCCCACATGGCCCAGAAGGTAATTCAACCCCAGCTTGCAATTTCTATGCTGGAGAAGGAGGCTATGACCTTGAATCATGTATGAAGTTAGCCATCATAGTCATTATTTATTCTGGTACAAACAAACACCGAGGGGGGAAATGATTTTCCTTATTGATAAGGAGTCTTACAACAGGGAAAATGCAACAGAGGGTCAGTATGTTTTGAACTTCCAGAAAGCAAGCAGTTCCATCAGCCTCACCATCCCAGCCTGACAGCTCGGGGACTCCACTATGTATTTCTGTGCTCTCAAAGACACCACATGATGTGGGTGCACGTGGGAATCCTGGGAAAACCTTGGGAAAACCTCAGACCGAAACCTGCCACCCCCAGCTCTGAACACCTGAGCGAGAGTCTCAGTGTGGACAGGAGGAGCCTGCGCCGTGTCAGCAGAGGTGGGGCGCAGAAGCAGCAGCCTCACTCTAAGGCGATCTGATTTCCACCCCTCCAGCTACTTAGCCCTCCTTACCTCGCACCTGCTTCTTGTGAACTCTTTCTTAATTCAAGTATAAGGCAAATCTATTTAGCAATTTCTCTAACCTCCTTGGCCAAAAACCTTAAAGTCATTCTTGTCTTCTCAGTTTCCCTCGTGTTTGATCCTATTTGATTCACTAGGAAATCCAATCAGCTATTTCCCCACAGTATACTCAGAATTGACCAGAGTTCATGACCTCCACTGCTCCACACTCCCCCATTCCACGCACTCTCATCTCTTGCCTGGTTGATGGCAATATCCCTAATTGATGTCCCTTCCTTCATCGTTGTCCCTCTTTAGTCTGTTCTCCACACAGCAGGGTGACCCTTTTCAAACCTAACTCAGGTCATGTGGGTTCTGAGCTCATTACTCTGCAGTGATTTTCCATTGTGCTCGCATGAAAAGTAAACTCCACGGTAACCTACAAGGCTCTTCATTTGGCTCCCTACACCTCTTTGATATCAGCTCTCTGCCCTCTTACTAACTCCCCACCGCTCCCCCCCACCCCACCCCTCCTCACCCCACCCCTCCGCCCCAGGGACACTGCACTTGCTATTGTTCTGACCTGGCATCATTTTCCAGCCCCAGGGCCTTTTCAGGGACTCATTCCTCTACTTCGAGTTCTTTTATCCCAAGTAGCCCTAAAGTTTTCTTGTTCACTTCATTGTGGCCTCTGCTAAGGAGATAAGCTCATTGCATTTATTGTAGCATTTGTGTGGGTGTGTTGGGAGGGTAATAGTGGAAAAAATGAGAAACACACAAAGTGTTTCTCAGAGAATTGGTACAGAACTGTGATAAATTCATTTTATGAAATATTATGAAGTAAGTGTGGTAACATCAATAACTAATTAGGACATATATAATTGAGTACCATAACTTGAATTGCAACTGCTAAGTTCCTGGCTAAGCACAGGGAATCAGGGATATTTTAATCTACCACCTTTCTAGAACTGCCTTCTTCCTTTGTCAAATAATTGTTCCTTTGTTATAGAACTAAATTTCTAAAGGACCGCTCCTGGTGTGGGAAAGGTCAGAATCAATGATGAGAGATGGAAAAATAATTTGATTTTGGTAATGTTTAACATTTAGTTAACATACCTGTATGAAATTTTACATTTCTATGAAGTCTGATATTTTCCCTTATGACCATTGTAAATTTATGAAAAAATAGTTTTTATTTTATATAAAATATTAAATATTATCTCCACTTGGAATTTTTTCTGCAACAGATATTAAAATAAGCATCCAAATTTATCTGTTAATTTCTAAATGATTCTACATTCATGAAGGTATATTTTATTGACCATACCTTCTTTTCCCCATTTTTATTATATTCTGTTTCATTGACATCTCTTTCTGGACCCTTCTGGTGACATACTTTTTCACCTAACATAGCATTACCCTTTGCTTTATTAACTGTGGGGGAATCCACCCCCACCCTGCTCCGCCCCATTCTGGTTCAGAATTTAAAGCCTTCCTGAAACCCGAGATCATCTGCAGTACCATATTCAGCCTCTACAGGAAGAAACATCACAAACTGAATTTAGGAAAAAGTCAGAAAGCTGCCAGCCCTTTAAGGAAACGCTTTTTGCTTTACATGCTGGGTAAACGCACCGCTCTGCTAGGGCCCATGTGGCCGGACTGTGTCCTGGAAAGAGGCTCCTGTTTCTCCACTGCTCAGACATGAAGCCCATCCTCACTTCAGTGCTTGTGACCATATTCACACTCAGTGAGTAAAATTTCTTTTTATTCTGTTTCTATGGTCTTCTGATTTAGAATCAATTTAAAGAAACACTGTCCTCTGTCTGCAAGATGATCCCTGATCTGGAATTGGTGTTACAGGAGGAATTAGAGCCCAGACGGTGACTCAGCCTGAGGACCACATCTCAGTTCCGAAAGGGACTTCGGTGCAGGTGAAGTGCAACTACGAATATTCTGGGAGTCCTTACCTCTTTTGGTACGTCCAGTACCCCAAACACAGCCTCCAGTTTCTCCTGAAACACATCTCAAGAGACAGCGCCAAAGGTTTCACAGCTGACCTGAACCAGAGTGCGGCGTCCTTCCATCTGGAGAAACAAGTAGCTCAAGAGGAAGACTCGGCTGTGTATTACTGCGCGCTGAGTGCCACAGTGCCTGGTTTACAAAGGAAGCAGATCACAAACCCAGCAAATATTTCACTGTAAGTTCTCTATATGGCCACAGTGGGGCATTCTCTCCCTAAAGACCGACGTTGAGTTTACTTCTTCGATGAAATATCCTCAGTTGTCTGTTAGCTAAAGATTAACCTCAAAATAATTTGTCCAAGAAAATTCTTATTACCTGTCCACCTAAATTAATTTTTAAATTAGCAAGTGTACTTATTTATGTACTATTACCTGGAAAAATACTTTTGAAATAAACAATGAAATAGCATAGCATGAAAAAAAGAAGCATTCTTTTTCTTGGCCGAGAGGGACTCTCCAGGTTTAAGTGGTACAGTCCCACCTCCCCAATTCCTCTGCCAGCCCACCCCACCCCCATGCGTTTGGCACCTCACATTTAAGCACAGTTGCTTAAAAATATGATGCTGTTACATGACCTTTGATTCTGGTCTTTCTGCATCTAATGTCTTTCTTCTCCTGGACTCCTACTACCTAAGTCAGGGTCTAATAAGAAGAAAATAATTTTAATGATGAAAGTTTAATATAAACAATTACTAAGTAATAAGAGAATTAATTACTAATAAGTAAAAAAATCTCTAAAGAACACAAGAATGGCACATGTGGGGAGAAGTTCTCATCTCTAGGACTAATCCAAACTTCCCAAGTAAGTAACACATAGACATACATACCTTTCTCTCCTACTAATGCTTCAGACCTCACCGGGGAGTGTGTTGGGAGGGAGAGTGTGGTGCTAGCCTGGTGGGTGATGGTGAAGTTTGCTGAGGTGCCAGAGGAAAAGGCTGGTAAGCAGGAAAACTCCTTCCAGCATTTCAACAAAATGTACAGGAAGCTGGCAAGGGATGCTGCCGAACTGGCTTGGTGTGCTCCTGAAACTTGCCAAGAAACCACCTGTGGGGCTGTCACTGAACTCTGCTGGAGCGGTGTCAATTGTGTCCCACAGGCTGGGCAAGCACTGCAGAAACAAGAGGTGTGCCAGATGTGGAAAAACCGGAAAAGAAACCTCTTCTTCCTCCAGCGCCTTTCCAGTTCCCTCCATGGACAAAGTTGAATATCACACCAGCTGGCAAAGGGCAGTGTTTACAAGGTCCGGGTCCAGAATCTCAAATAGGGCAATGGAGGGTAAGTTTGGAGTTATAAGGCAATAGATTGATCATGGCACACCCATCCTCCTGGTTACTGATCTTTCACACGCATGGCTCCACACGTGTTTGAACTTCCAAATAACAATGACTTGACTCCATATTTCCCTCTAATAGGCTAAAGCTATCCTTTGAACGAGTGAAAAAGTTCTCATCCTTTTCCCAAAATGAGGAAGCCGATAGTCCCAACAGTCACTATGAATTTTTGGCTATATTAATCACTTCTAAAATATAGATAAAATGCTACCAGATATGCTGTTTTACAGACTAAACTATAGATTTAGTCTTCAACAACCTGTATATAAAAACTAGGAGGAGAAGAGAATAACAGCACACACAGAGGATCACATACATGTAAAGAGCAAAGAGCAACCACAGACAACCACTACAACCCGTGATTCCAGACTTGGTCGTGAGGCTGCAGCTGCCATAGACAGCTCCCTTCTTTCATGACACATTTCATATTTCACCTGCTCTCAGCCATAAGTTCAGTGGATGGTGGTTATTTGCACTGAGGAGTGACCTAAATCTTCATTCTTTACAGGTCTGAGTCGTCAATAATCCTGCCTTTTTATTTCTTGCTGTCACTTTCCATTGACCTTTACTGTAGGGATTCCCCAGAAAAATCCCCTGGTTTCCAGACATAATCTTCTTTATATCTGTTATGTGGCAGCAATCCAGGTCCCCGTTGGTAATAGGTATCAATAACTCCAGTGAGGTGAGTAACTTCTTTTTTCTGTTCACTGGTTCAATGACTTATGTGCTTCAAATTGCAACATGAGAATCTCATCTTCCAATTCAATGGAATTATTGTTGTGTCTCCTGGTAGAAGCATTTCTGCTTTTAGAGAATAAGAACTCCAAACCAAGAGGTAAAAGTTACAGAGATTGGAAGCAAAATTCTGGCTAGTGGGTTTACTGTTAATAATAGTGAGGATCCATTTCCAGGGCTACTTCCTTGATGCCTGGGCCCATGTATTCTGGCTAAGGGGCAGGCAGCACCCTGTAATCGTCTCTGATATAAAGCATATACTGCATCTTGCAAGACAGAACCCCATCTTTTCATGGAGTTTTACTCCTATCGGAGTCTTAACCAAATCTGTAAGCCATTCCACATTTTAACAGACTGGCCACTTATGGGTGGTGAGGCAGGTGGTAAGACTAGATAGTTTCCTGGGCATGTGCCCACTGCTATAATCCTTTGCTATGAAAATAGTTCCTTTATCAGAATAATTGCTATGGGAAATATCTCGATGAGATTAGGCATTCTGTGAGTTTCTGAAGACGATGCTGGTAGAAGCATTATAAACAGGGAGACAAATCCATACACAAGTGTGTGTGTCTATTCTAATAAGGATGAATTTTAGCCATTTCCATCATGGAAGATGTCTGATGCAATCAACATATCACCAGGTATCTGGGAAGTTCCTCTGAGGAATGTCACTGTATCAAGAGTTCAGTGTTAGTCTCTGAAGTTTATAGTTTAGGTACTTAGAAGTAGTATTAGTGAGGTCAAACTGAATAATGGGAAATCAATGCTTTTGAGCTGCTGCATACCTTCCATCTTGCTAGCAAGGCCACTTTGTTCGTGGAATCACTGAGCAAGCATTGGGGTGGCTGGGGAAAACTGCTAATACATACATAGAATGTATCATTTGACTTCCAGTAAAGATGGCAATGTAGGCAGACATGGCTCACCTCTTCACACAACCACATGAAAATTACAACTAAAATATAGGACAACCATCACTCAGGAACAGCAGAAATCAAATGGAAGTCTGACAGCCATGGAACTGAAGAAACCACGTCTACCAGAATGGTAGACGCATCCAATGCTGTGGACGCAGAAGAGGATGCCCCACACTCACAAGGATGAAAATTTGGGAGGGCTATCTTAGGAACAAGGAGTACCAGCCTCACACCAGCCCCCCCCAGCCCAGGATTCTGGTGCCAGGAAGATAAGTCCCCACAACTTCTGGATGTGAAAACCAGCAGGGACTGAGTCAGCAGAGGAGCCAGATGGAGTCCCAAGTAGTTCCTCTTGGGGAACCCACACATGGGCTCACCTACTCAAACTCACTCCCTCTGAGTTCCGGCACCGAGGTGGCAGTTTGAAGGGCACCAGTGGTATTACATAGGGAGAGATAGAAGTATCTGGCATTGGGGCAAGCAGAGGCCATTGTCCCTTGGCAGAGAGCCCTTTCCCTACAGAGCCAATAGGCTAGTCTCAACCAGCCAGACTGAGACTCCATCAACCTAGTGAATACTGTTTGACTCACCTTGGAGATCCACAGAGGCTCCATCCCACCCAACTCATGGGCCCATCTAAGATGATTTTCTCTAAGAATGGCTTGTCTTAGCTCCTAGATCCTATTAAACAAGCAACAGCTGGCTTTACTGAGCCCTATCACTAGGCAGATTAAAGTCACACCTTGACATCACCTGGGACTCTCCATGCCCAGCACAAGTAGCAGCCATATCAGATTGCTTTACAGCTCAGGCAGTGTGCCCTGGGCAAAAAACACAGGTGGGGGCTGACCTTGACCTGCACCACTTAGGAAACCCCAGGGCCAATGTACCAAGTGGACAGCTACAGAGAACTTTGGAGCACCACCACCCTGACCCCTGCACAGCTGACCCTCCACAGAGGGTGGAGGTTGATTGTCAGGGTTTACAGCCTGTTCTTGCAAGGGTTTGGGTAAATCCCTCCCATTGATCTGCCAACAGCAACCAAGTCTCAACTACAAGAGGAGGGTATATTCAGCCCACAGAAAGGGCGCACCTTGAATACCCAGCTTGGGTGATAGGGGAGGCTGTGCCACTGGACCCTACAGGACACCTACTACATTAGGCCACACTACCAAGACACGGAGTCAAAGCAGCTCTACATGGAGATAAACACAGGGAGGCTGCCAAAACCAGGAAATAAAGAAACATGGCCCAAATGAAAGAACAGATCAAAACTACAGAAAAAGAAGTAAATGAAATGGAGATAAGCAATCTATCAGATACAGAGTTCAAAACACTCATTGTAAGGATGCTCAAAGAGCTTACTTAGGACCTCAGCAGCATAAAAAAAGATCCAGTAAGAAATAAAGGATACACTAACTAAAATAAAGAACAATTTACAGGGAAACAACAGTAGAATGGATGAAGCCAAAAATCAAATCAATGATTTGGGACATAAGGAATCAAAAAACAACCAATCAGAAAAACAAGAAGAAAAAGGAATCCAAAAACATGAAGATAGTATAAGTTGTCCGGGACAACTTCAAGAGGTCCAACATTTGCATCCTAGAGGTACCAGGAAGAGAAGAGAAAGAGGAAGGAAATAGAAGTCTATTTGAAAAAATAATGAATGAGAACATCCCTAATTTGGTGAAGGAAATAGTCATGTAAGTCCAGGAAGCATGCAGTCATGTTAAGTCCAGGAAACAAGATGGATGCAAAGAGGCTCACCCTAAAACACATCATAATCAAAAGGCCAAAGGTTAAAGATAAAGAGAGACTCTTCAAAGCAAGAGAAAAGTAGTTAGTTACCAGAAGGTTGCCAGATGGGAGAGGGGAGGGGAAGAATGGGTGAAGTGGTGAGGGAATAAGAAGGTCAAATAGGTAGTTACAGAATAGCCATGGGAATATACAGTATAGGAAATAGAGTAGGCAAAGAGATTATACACATGACCCATGGACATGAAAATGGTAGGAGATTGCTTGAGGAAGTGTGGGAGTACTGGGTGGAGGTGGGCAAAAGTTTTCCCTTGGTTGGTGTTGGCATGGAACATAATTATTTTTATAATGTGTGTCCATTCTGAGTGGTCTATCTAGATACTTCTTCCCTAGATTTTCTTGTCACTAATCTTCAAATCCTGTTCCTTCCAACTCTCTTACCACCCAGCAAAACCATTAGTAACTGCTCATGAACCAATGTAGATCAGTACTTCTAGCCATCTCCCTCTAAATAGGTAGATAACCAAAGTGTATCCGTTGATGTTTGGAGGGATTTTTCTTCACCATGGGCTTTCAGCAGGGCTATAGTACTAGTTTTATGTGGCACCAAGAAAATGTGCAATTCTATATGAAAAGTAGGCTTTATTTTTTTTTCTCCCTTAGTTAACTAGTTGTAAGGAACTCCTTAGGATGCTATAGGCACGGATTAAAGGAGGGTAGACAATACTAGAGAAGTTGGTGTCAAAGGAATCTGTGGCACTTACCTGTACTTTCTGGGTCTTCCTGAGCCCAATCTCTCATATACCATTTCCAGTTGATGATAGATTGCTGCTGGGCATGACCAACATTATGGCTCAGTAGGCCAGACAACACTTGATTCATGACAGAAGTTCAGGCTGCATGGTCACCTGTTGTTTCTAAGTTAGGTATTCAGACTTCCTCAAGGTCAGTTAGCAAGAGAGAAGCTGTTTCTCAAAGGAGAATAGTTATTTGAAGAAATAGGCATAAATTCTCCTAAATTTTAGAGGATGATGCTATAATTCTCCTATGAGTGCTTTCCAAATTCTTCATCCTATTTACCATGAGAACACAAATATCATTGTTGGATTTGCTTGATCATAAGACCAAAATCATAGAGCAGGTTGCACCGAAGCCCATTCTTGCTGTAGAGTCTCCTCTTGCTCTTGCTCCCATTCAAAACTGGCAGCTTTATAGGTGACTCTGTGAATAGGTCAAAGCAGCACACGCCCACATGTGGCATATGTTGCTTTCCAAATCCAAAAAGGCCTACCCAGTGTTGTGCCTCTTTTCCTGCAGTTGGTGGAGTGAGATGCAGCTACATATCTTGCTCCTTGAAGAGGATATCTCAATATTCTTTGGCCCATTGAACACCTGGGATCCTCCCTGAGATGACAAGTCCTTAAATTGTTTTAGGGCTTATTACAGCTACTGGTGCTCAGTTTCCACGGTTCAAGTGGCTTCTTACATTTTAAGCATCTCATGACCTCTGGAGATATACTTCACCCTCCATTTCTAACAACTGTTCAAGGTATTTATTTTAATCCTGGCACCGATCATATTGCACTAAACTGGGGCTTGCCTCCTCTTTTTATTGGGCTAAATGTTCCAGAGAAGAGTGCTTGGGTTCTCCCAGGTTTTTACCTAGCCTTCTAACACAATGTTCAGCGCACAACATGCCCTTGGTAAAGGAATGTTGAAGAAACTCATGTAAGAGCAAATGTCATAAGTAACACTTCTTTATCTTGAGACAACCACCGTGCACAGTATACCACAGATGCCCTTGACCTGCACCTCCTCTTTAATCACACGTAATAGTAAAACAATGTATACAGAAGGGTCAAGATTTAATCATTTCCTTCCTTTACTTCATCCCAAATGTTCTTAAGGCAAACTTTTTTTTTTCTTTTGCAAGTATGTGGTGCTGGTAAGTGCATACAAGGACTATTAGCACATTTTGGTGCCATTGATTTTACTTGTGTTAAGATGTCAACAATTTCATCTGGCCCTTTAATGTACATGTCAAGATAGTGAAAAATCCAAATGATATGTATCATAGTATTATTATTAAGAATAGTTTTTACCTTGCAGACCACCTGAGAGACTCAAGGGACCCTCCAGTGAGCCCCAAACACACGTTATGTGAAGTTCTATGTTATGTTCTAGCATTTACTGTTTCAGTGGAAATGAACCTGAATCTTCTGTATGTAATTTTCTCTGCCTGATGAGAATGTATAAGTCTTTACCTCTTACTTGAGATTTCAAAAGGTTGAGTGTTATACGGAAATGGTGACTAATGCCTGATAGTATTGGAAGTAGAGCACCGACACACAGCTATGTGCTTTGAGAACCTTATATAAAGATGATAATTCTTACAATTTCAGATAGGAAGGAAAAAAAGCTATTTTTCCAGATTGTATTTTTTTCAAAGCTTTCTGAAATTGCTTTCTTTTCAGGTTATTTTTAAATTTAATTTAAAAATTATTTTTAAGTACTATAAGCTTTATAATTTATATCTTCCTATTAATATTAACTAATTCCTATGAATGTATAAAATATACATTCCCTCTTTATTTTAGATTTCATATAAAAGCTTTCTGGCTTTCTTAATTTGCTTAACTTTCTTCCCAGACATTTACATTTTTTTGGTATTATAAATAGAATCTTTCTTTTTATATTATACTATTATTGTTGGGAGATTGTTTAATGAATATTTATGAGTAAACTTATCTCTCAAAATAAATGGTATTTGTTTTGACTATTGGGTATGACTTTTACTGATGGTTTTGAAAAGATGTTCTTTATCTTATAACAGGGTTAGATATTTTATTTTTAATTAATTGATACTTTATATGAGAATGTATTTTGAAGTTTATTATTTTAGTTACCTTGCATTGTTACACAGATTTTCTGTTTTTCAACATGAAGAATTTTATTAATAGATATTCTAATGTTCAACCATTTTCCAGTTCCTGGAATAAGTCTACTTGTGTTAAGTACACTCTTTTCATTTACTTCATTTTTGAATAGGAAAAAGTGTTTTCTTGTATTCCATTCAACTAACCTCACAGTTCACACTCCAGACGACAGCAAAGTTTCTGGTTTCATTTTCTGCTTCTAGATATACTTGTTGGTGTGGACAGATGCTTACAAATATTAAGGGAGCTAGATTCCTTCTCTCTTTGTTTTGAGACAGTGGGCAGCCCTTTCATATCTTAGAGTGAGGTGACATTGTTTAACTACCATCCTAAATTTCCTTGCAAACTTTTGAAACCTACCTAGTGTCTTTAAATAACATCAGTTCCTTGCTCAAAAAGCTTTAATATTTCTTCTTTTCCTGCTGACCAACATTCAGATGCATTGTTGCAGATGTCCAGCCCAAATCATCCTGCAGTCTTCTCTCCTAGCACTCTCGAATGTGTACATCGCTCTGGCCGACATTCTCTTCCCTTTTTCCTTCCGCCCAAGGAAGAAGCGAGGATGTTTGCCATTCTTTTGACTGTGTAGGAAAAAGATTCATCAGGCATTAGAAGTAGGAAGGATCTTAAGACTCTTTCAGCCAACTTTTCATTGTAAAGCTGAGCAGTGGAAACATTGTTTAATAAACACAAAGATCTGAATCCGATTCTGTCAGTGAATGGTTGTGTGATTTCAGACTCAATTTCTGTAATTTCTCCCATCTAATTGACAGGAGTATGTTCTCCGCTACCACTTCCTAAAATGTTGTTTTTGAAAAATGGGTACTTCTGTTATCAAATACATAACAGTTTTGCATCCATTTATTCTTGCTCCTAGTTCGATAAATACATGTGGGATATAGTTTTCTTGATATAGTTTGGATACTACAAAAATGTGTTTGTGGAGAAAACTGGGTGTTTGTATTGATGTGCGCGTTTGGTGACAGAAGTGGGGGAGGAAAGTTTGCACAGGGCTGTGGTGGCCACGTGCCAGAACTCACACCAGCAACGTCACCTGTGCCTGAGTCCCCTAGAGTCCCTCTGAAGGTCTGGATTGTTAGGATCTGTCCTGGCTTACTCAGTCAATCTCTGATGAAATGAGGAATTTGTATTTTTAAAATGACTTTGTTTATTTATTTTTAGATGGGGGGAAGGAAGGGAGAGAAACAACAATATGTGGTTGCCTCTCATGTGCCCCCTACTGGGGACCTGGCCCACAACCCAGGCATGTGCCCTGACTGGGAATCGAACTGGCAACTCTTTGATTTGCAGACTGGCACTCAGCCCCTGAGACACACCAGCCAGGGCAGGAATATGTATTTTTTAATGAACATCATCTTTATCAGTTAGAGATTGGTTCAGCTTCATGTTACAGAAAACTCAAATAATAATGTTATTAAAAAGATGGAGCTTATTTTTCTCTCACATAAAGAAGCTCTATAACATATAGTCCACGGCTGCTATGCTCGCTTTATCATGTTATGAGAGACAGAGGGTCTTTCTAGCTCACTGTCTCTGGTCCTTAAGTATTCACTCATGTTTTCATACTCCAAGAAACTGCCAGAGATCCATCACTTTTTACACCTTCTAGGAAGAAAGAAAAAGTCAAAGGACAAAGGGCTACATGCTGGCTGAGTCAATCATTTCCAGCCACTCTACCCAACAGTTTCTACTCGTGTTTTCATTTACCAGAGCCTTATTCTATGTCCCCAAGCCTCTTCCACCTGCAAAAGAGGCTGGGCAATCAGAATAACTTTTTTAAATCTCAAAATGTTGACACCCACATCAAAGTTGTGGTTCTACTACTTATAAGTAGGATAGACTGGGCACTGTGTGGGAAAGTAGCAGCTTCTGCCATAACCTTAGTTTAGAGTATACTGCGACTCACAGGTTATTTGGATTTTTTTTTCCAATTCAATTATTCGGTTTGAAATACCATATCCGCTCTATCTCCTAGTCTTGTTGAATTAGCCTCCTAAAAGTCATCCAGAAGATATCAGAACCTCCACAGCCCCACTGACCTCCACATTCCTAATTAAAAATCCCTGTGAATCCGTAGCGCACAAGCCCACTTGACACACCCATCACCCCTCAATGCAGGCCTTCGTGCTGCAATGACAGTGAACCTGTCAGAGTGCCAATCTGACCCTGCAGTCACCTGGATCCCCATTTACTATTACAATAAAGAAGAAGGTTTAGGCATGACCTCCAAAACCTTGAATAATTTAGGATCTTGCTACTTTTGCAGCTTCATTCCACAAATACTTGGATGCTCCTAATCTCTCTTTCACACTCTCTTTCTCTCTCTTAAATAATATTGGTGTTATTAAGTTTCTTAAAAGTACCCTGTTCCTCCTATATTACCCTTTCTGTACAACTGTCCAAGAGTCAGTAACTGAAGGAAGGTCAATGTGCATGCTTAGAATCACAGAACTCTACCCTTTCAAGCTTGCAGTTTTTCCTGTATTTATTGATTATTTGATTGAAATCTATTTTCGCCACTAGTCTGTGAGCTCCTTCATGGCAGGAACCATGTCTGTGTTTTTTGCCTTTGAAACCTGAGCACCCAAGTACCTTCGGCATTAGGATCATGAAATCTCCTCCTTCCTCCCCTCTATCCAGTAATCAATTCACTATACTTCCTCCATTTTAGCTTCCTCAAAGAGCTATGATAATATTGTACAAGTAGTAAACATGAAATAAAGATGAGTTTCTCTGACTAGAGTCAACGGATCACTGGAGGTTTATGAATAAATTCTGGGGGTGTAGAAGGGTTGGCCCTCAAGTTAAAGTGGCTGCTATTTTTTTAAAATAAAGTTTTATTGGAAAAAAGCCTTGCCCATTTATTTATGCACTGACTGTGGTTATTTTGTGCTGTAACTGCAGGGCTGGGTAGTTGCAACAAAGACCAAATGACTTCGGGACTTAAAGCATTTACTATTTGACACTTTACAAAACAGTTTGCAAACCCCTGAGGGGTAGAAATTACATGAGAATTTTTCTGTTTGGTGTTCTGGTCAAAGTAAGACCAGTGGGCAGAAAAAGTTTGTATTTGACTCCTGTTTCTGGGTATATGAGGCCCCCCCATAAAACGTAGAAAATAGTGCGTATGAGCATTGCCCTCTATATGAAGACCTGTACTTGGAGAAACAGTGCATGCTGCTGTTACTCAGGCCCAGGCTCTGCCTCTGGAAGAAGCTGGCCACATGCTCTCATGGAGACTAGACCCCCTTAAAAAGATCATTGTACCCTCCAGACATATCCCCTCATGCGTGTATTCACTCATTCCTCACATATTTTTGAACATCAAGTTTGAACTATGCGACTGTACATTCTCAGGAACTGGCTACTGAGACTCATAAGATTCAGTTTCTGATCCCAAGGGCACCAACTCCAGTATGAAAAACAGGACACAGGTGATTGTCATATCATATAGTAGTGGCAGTGATGATATGTCAGAGGTAAAGCTGGGAAAGAGAGGAGCACCAACTCAGCCTGAAGAGCTGGGTGGGTGCTTTCACAGGAAGGTGGTGTGTAAGCTGGATCTGAAAGATATGCTAAGTGAAACAAGCCAGGCAGTGAAAGACAAATACCATATGATCTCACCTTTAACAGGAACCTAATCAACAAAACAAACAAGCAAACAAGCAAAATATAACCAAAGACACTGAAATTGAGAACTGGCTGACAGTCACCAAAGGGGAGAGGGGAGGGGCTTTCAGGGGAAAAGGGGAAGGGTTTAGAGCAACAAGTGTAAAGGACACAGGGACAGAAACTGGGGCGGGGTGGAAATGGGAGGGAGGTGTGAAGGGCTGGGGCAGTGGGTTGGGTTGGGAGTAAAAGACAGAAAACTGTACAAGAACAACAATTAAAAAAAAAAAAAAAAGAATGAGTAGAAGTGACCCAGGCAAGGGCAATGGAGGAAAGGGAGAACATTCTAAGCAGAGGGTCTCATCTTCTAGTTCCAGAGACCAATGAAGGAACATGTCGAGAAGGTGACTCAGATCGAGTTTATTTTCCACTCTCAGTATATCCTAAGATGCCTGAAACCAGCTTAATATTTGGTGTGCACAGACATTAGATGCTGGGTCCACGGAGACTTCAGGCACTCATATTGCCCCGAATCTTAGAGAGGGTGACCGAGGAATAGCACACTGTCTAAGTCCCATACATCGTGAAGTCTGCATAAGGTGCTGGGTGCTTCCTTCCGGGAGCTCTACCTCTCATCCCAGATACCTATTTCCCTTCTATGTCTACAATTTAAGCTCCATTCCAAGGTAAATACCACATTCAAAGGTGTGAGGAAGGCTGCAGGACAGAGGAGAAACCACAAGAGGGCGCTGCTCCCCTTGGGTGCTGGTTTGACACATCTTCCATTTCTGAACATGCCTCTCTTTTTATGGCCTGTGACGTGAACCTTCAGGGCAGTGTGTCTTGCCTAACACACGAGTCAAGATTTTCTAGCAGGTTTTCTTTCAGCTGTGGTATTACCAACCAAACCTGCTGCTGGTTCTCCTACAGCCATGCTGTCTGCTTCCAGCTTGGTACTTACTATCTTGTTGATGTTGAGTAAGTAACATTTCTCGGGATTTCTAAGGTGTTCTGTTCCTTGGTTTTAGGATGCTTACCAAACTGGAGACGATTCCTTTTTTATTGCCAATATAACAAATTCTTTATTTTTCTTTTAGGAGGGACCAGTGGAGACTCAGTGAACCAGGCAGAAGGCCCTGTTACCCTCCTAGAGGGGAACACTTTGAAGCTGAGCTGCACTTACGAGAGCAGCTATTCAGTTTATGTCTTCTGGTATGTCCAATATCCAAACAAAGAGCCTGTTCTCCTCCTGAAAAGCTCAGCAGATGATCAGGAGGTCCACAACAGAGGTTTTCAGGCCAAACATTTGAAGAGTGAGAAATCCTTCCACCTGACAAAACATCCAGTGCAAACGTCAGACTCGGCGGTGTACTACTGCGCTGTGAGTGACACAGTGTTGGAGGCTGCAGGGGGAGCTGAGCACAAACCCAGACGAATGCAGGTGTGGCAAGGGCTGTGGGAAGCTCTGGGAGGGAGAGTTATAGTCTCTCCCCAAGCAGTATTGACTCTATTTCAGAGTTTTCTCAAGGAACTGCACCAAGCTCAGATAATTACTAGAAGGTTAGTTATTGCTACACAAAATTCCACCCAACTTCACAGTAGCTCATCACTCAGTGCAGCTGCTCAGGAAACACTGCTGTGGAAAGACTCACAGGTCGGGGCACTGAAGGAGTCCCCTCCTCTGGTCCACACTCCTCACTGGGTGAGAGGCAGCCAGTCGGGAAAGGCTGTGTCCAGGGCATCCTCCCCCTGCATGTTCAGTCTGCTCTGCCATCACCCAGATCCTTATCCTGAGGATGATGTGCTCAGTCACTGGGTTTGGGCTTCAGCTTCCAGGATAATTCCTCTGAAAGGAGGCCAGGATTTTGACCCATCTCAGCTCTTTAAACTAAAATATGTTAGTATTATGATATATTTGCCTGTAAAACAAGAAGGATCTGCAGGCAGAGATCATGGATACTTCCAACAAGAAGGGTCAATATTGTCTAGAGAGCAAGGAAATAAAGAGTCTAGGAATAGGAAAGTAGATTAGTCAGCTCTAATAAGAAACCATCGAGAATTCTCTTAGATTATTTTTACTGACCTTATGACTTCAGCTGAGGATTCCATTGAGACAGGAGTAAGGATCCCCAGGATTTATGCCCCCCTTGCCTCATTGTTAGTTATTCTTGGTTCCACTTTTCACCCAGATCCAGGCGTTTTGCTCACTGATTCAATCCTCTGCTTCATCTAGCCTCTTTTTAATTCCTTCTCTTGTACTAGTCATCTCAGATATTGTATTCTTCATATCCTACTGTCTCTTATTCATATTTTCTATGTTATTTTTCATGGGGATGTAGTTCCCACTAAGTTCCTTGTAGTTTCTATAGAGTTCCTTTTGGTTCTCACTGAGCTTCTCACCGTTATTTTGTGCTAAGTGTCTGATAGGTTTCTTACCTCTATTTCATTTGGCACTCTTTCTGGGGGCTTCTTTATTCCTGTTGATTGGGGATTGTTTCTTTGCCTCCCCATTTCAGGTGACTCTTCTTGTTTGTTTCCACATATTAGATTGATCTTCTTGGACTCTCCGTCTTTGTTGTGTGATAGGACCTTCTGTGGTAGGAGACCTGTGGGACTCTGTGGTGCAGTCTCCTTGATCTACTGAGCTGAATGCTATTAGGATGCCCTTGATGCCATTTATGTGGGTTCTCTTGTTGTCATTTGTTGCGGGCCACTCAGCTTGGTTTCAGGAGTTGCAACCCTCACCCCATGGTGGGTTGTGTAAGGGACCCACTTCATCTGGGTCTGTTCTGTCACAAGGACGTGACCTACTAAGGAGAGAAAGCTTATCTTCCTGGCAGGAGTGCTGCTTCTTCCTCATCCATCTCTGGCCCCAGTGCTTGGTTGGCAGTCAATGATGGGAAGACTCCTCATGGGAGGGGCAACCTAAGCCAGACGCAACCACTTAGGGGACCTCATGGAAGGACTCCGGGGGCTGCAGCAAAGAGGATGTGATGGACCCTCGCCCGCCCCCGGCTATTCTGACATAGCCTGAGTCCTCATTTCCGTCTGGGAGATGTCTCCTGCTTCCTAATGGGCTTAAAGCCTGAAACTGTGAGGGCAAGCAGTGCAGCCCTGTGCTGGCCAGGACGGTTCCCTGGGTGATCGGGCACAAGAAAGAATTCCTAAAGTCCTATGAAACCTGCTTTGCTAAGAGTGCTCTCATTTAAATGATAAGGGTCCCAGGAGGAAATGAGATTGCCTCCCAAAGTTTTGTAACCCCCTTTCCTGACAGACATTGACTCAGATTAAGCCCTCAGATTTCTTTGAAATGTGAACCATTGTTTGATCCTTGCTGCCTGACATACCTGTATTCCTGTGTATTGTAACCCAATAAAAGGCCAGTGAGGAAGGGGCTCTAGGTCATCCTCCTCTGAGAGTTTGAACACCTTTCCTCCCCAAGCTGTCATGTCTTGGTAGTTTTTATTTTCATCCGTGATGGAGGGATGGGGCTCTGTGGGCAGTATCTGGAGGCCAGGACAGGGGCCCCTGCAGTCATTGGGTTTGGTTGTTGTTTGGTCATTCTTTGATGGGTTCTTCCTCCAGCTGGCTGGCTGAGAGTCACACTGCCCACCGTGTCTTGTATGCTTTTGTACAAGTGATGGCAGAACAAAGCAAAACAACCCAGGAAACCAAACCCACCACTGAAAAAATACCTCCCACCCACAACCGTGCTATCAATAGCAAATGAGCGAATATTAATAAAGGTGTAAAGAGATTAAGACTATTATAAGAAAGGAAAAATGACTATGAGATGACTAACTGGAATGAAAATGATTTGAGAGGATAGAGGGAGGAGAAATAATAGGAGTAAGGAATAGAAACAAAGGAAAAAAAGAAAGAAAATAGAAATTACATCATAATTAATAAAAAGGAGGAGAAGGCAAAATTGAGTAAGTAAGGGAAGAGTATAGTTGGAGGTTTAAAATAAAAGGCCATTTAAAAACAATAGTAAAAAAAGTAGGAACCGTAATGGAGAAAATGATCCACCACAGCAATATCAACAAGAGATGAACAAAGATTATTACTGGTGGAATGGGTCTAAGAAGAAAAGAAAAAGCTCATGAGATTTCTAGAGGAAAGAAAGTGATTTTAGAAGAATAGAGGGAGAAGAAATACTAAGAGAGAGGAATGAAAACCAGGCTAAGACAGGAAAAAATAAAATTTAAAAGAACATAAAGAAAGGACAGGAGGAAGGCAAAATGGGGTAGGAGAGGGGAATGGTAAACCTTGAGATATGAAATACAAAAATAGTGAAGATTGAGGAATGAAATGGAAGAAATGCAGCAAGAACCACCTTATCTACAACCAATGAGAAAGGATTGATAAAGGTGGAGAGACAATAAGGGTACTTTAAGAACAGAAAAAAGAATGTGAAATCACTAATGGGAAGAAAAATGGTTTTGAGAGGTGGGAGGGAAGAGAAATAGTAAGAGTGCAGAATAGAAGCAAGTTGTACCAAGAGAGAAAATAGAATTTAAAACAATAATAAGAAGGAAAAGGAAGAAGGTAAAATGGAATAAGAGAAGGTAGGAACAAGATGTGAGATTTGAAATACACTAAAATTTAAAAAACTAGAGAAATGATAGGCACAAACTTGAAGGAAAAGAAATGCATGTTAAAAAGCTATGCAAGAGAGAAAATAATTCAAATAATGAAGAAGACAATGGTGGAATTTGTCTCAGTAGAATGAAGAGTTCGCCACTGCCTTCTCTTTGTGGACCCAGCCCTGGGGATGTCAGGTGGTGTCCCAGTCCGGCCCTAAGCAGCCTGTTCCAGACTATAATGGATCCACAGTCTGTGGCTGACTCCTTCAGACTGGGCTGGTCCCCACGGTTCTGCCCTGCCAGCTTTCTATCAGCCCAGGGCCCAGGAGTGGTTCATTTAATGACTGGAGAGGACTGCCAGTACCTGCTTCCAGAGGGGGCCTCTGGTGCAGTCAGAAGGTGGGAACCCTGGGTAACTCCTGGGGGAGACACTGTTCAGTTTCAGGGAAGTTTGAACAAGTGTTTCCCTGCCCTCTCCCCACATCTCATGGTCTGTCCCAGATTCCTTACAATAGTGTAAGGTTTCTGATGGATTAGCTGTCTGTTTCCTGTGAGGGAAGTGAAGACCTTTATGTTTAACTCCTTTTTTGTGTATATGAGGCCCCATCAAACTTAGAACATAGTCAGTAAAAGCATTGTCCTTGATATGAAGACCTGTACTTTGAGAAACAGTGCATGCCCCTGTGACCCAGGTCCTGGCTCTGCCTCTGGAAGAAGCTGGTCACATGCTCTCATGGAGACTAGACCTCCTTAAAAAGGTCATTGTACCCTCCAGACACGTCCACTCATGCATGTATTCACATATCACTCAGATTTTTTGTTTTGTTTTTAATTCATTGGTTTCCTTTTAATTTAAATATTTTACTGTTTATACTATTACAGTTATCTGAAATTTTTCCCTTTTGCCCCCATCAACCCAGCCTGCACGCCACTCTCACAACCAATCCCCACACTGTTGTCCATGTCCATAGGTAATTTTAATATATTTAATTTTAATTTTAATTTTAATTTTAATTGTTGTTCTTGTACAGTTTTCTGTCTTTTACTCCCATCCCAGCCCACCGCTCCACCCCTCCCCACCTCCCTCCCATTCCACCCCCATAGTTTTTGTTCATGTGTCCCCTCTGGTGACTGTCAGCCTGTTCTCAATTTCAGTGTCTTTGGTTATATTTTGCTTGCTTGCTTGTTTTGTTGATTACATTCCTGTTAAAGGTGAGATCATACGGTATTTTTCTTTCACTGCCTGGCTTATTTTTCTTAGCATAATGCTCTCCAGTTCCATCCATGCTGTTGCGAAGGGTAGGAGCTCCTTCTTTCTTTCTGGTGCATAGAATTCCATTGTGTAAATGTACCACGGTTTCTTGATCCATTCATTTACTGATGGGCACCTAGGTTGCTTTCAACACTTGTCCTCAGATGTTTTTGAACAGCCAGTGTGAACTACACGACTGCATATTCTCAGCAACTGGCTACTGAGACTCATAAGATTCAGTTTCTGATCCCAAGGGCACCAACTCCAGTCCGAAAAACAGGACACCGGTGATTGTCATATTATATAGTAATGGCAGTGATGATATGTCAGAGGTAAAGCTGGGAAAGAGAGGAACACCAACTCAGCCTGAAGAGCTGGGTGGGTGTTTTAACAGGAAGGTGGCGGTTAAGTTGGATCCTAAAGAATGAGTAGGAGTGACCTAGGCAAGGGCAGTGGAGGGAAGGGAGAACATTCTAAGCAGAGGGGCTCATCTTCTAATTCCAGAGACCAGTGGGGGAACATGTCAAGAAGATAACTCAGATTGTGTTTATATTCCACTCTCAGTATATCCTAAGATGTCTAAAGCTAGCTTAATACTCAGTGTCAACAGACATTAGATTCTGAGTCCAGGGAGACTTCAGAGAACCGTATTGTCCTGAACCATAAAGACAGTGACGAAGGACCTGAGCACTGTCAAAGCCTCATCCACCATCATGAAGTCTGCATAAGGTGCTGGGTGCTTCCTTCCCAGAGCTCTACCTCTCATCCCAGATACCTATTTCCCTTCTATGTCTACAATTTAAGCTCCATTGCAAGGTAAATACCACATTCAAAGGTGTGAGGAAGGCTGCAGGACAGAGGAGAAACCACAAGAGGGCGCTGCTCCCCTTGGGTGCTGGTTTGACACATCTTCCATTTCTGAACATGCCTCTCTTTTTATGGCCTGTGACGTGAACCTTCAGGGCAGTGTGTCTTGCCTAACACACGAGTCAACATTTTCTAGCAGGTTTTCTTTCAGCTGTGTTATTACCAACCACACCTGCTGCTGATTCTCTGCCAGCCATGCTGTCAGCTTCCAGCTTGGTACTTATGATCTTGTTGATGTTGGGTAAGTAACATTTCTTGGGATTTCTAAGGTGTTCTGTTCCTTGGTTTTAGGATGCTTACAAAACTGGAGACGATTCCTTTTTTATTGACAATAACAAATCCTTTATTTTTCTTTTAGGAGGGACCAGTGGAGATTCAGTGAACCAGGCAGAAGGCCCTGTTACCCTCCTAGAGGGGAACAGTTTGAAGCTGAGCTGCACTTACGAGAGCAGCTATTTATTTTATCTCTTCTGGTATGTCCAATATCCAAAAAAAGAGCCTGTTCTCCTCCTGAAAAGCTCAGCAGATGATCAGGAGGTCCACAACAGAGGTTTTCAGGCCAAGCATTTGAAGAGTGAGAAATCCTTCCACCTGACAAAACATCCAGTGCAAACGTCAGACTCGGCGGTGTACTACTGCGCTGTGAGTGACACAGTGTTGGAGGCTGCAGGGGGAGCTGAGCACAAACCCAGACGAATGCAGGTGTGGCAAGGGCTGTGGGCAGCTCTGGGAGGGAGAGTTATAGTCTCTCCCCAAGCAGTATTGACTCTATTTCAGAGTTTTCTCAAGGAACTGCACCAAGCTCAGGTAATTACTAGAAGATTAGTTCTTGCTACAGAAAAATGCACCCAACTTCACAGTAACTCATCACTCAGTACAGATGCTCAGGAAACACTGCTGTGGAAAGACTCACATGTCAGAGCACTGAAGGAGTCCCCTCCTCTGGTCCACACTCCTCACTGGGTGAGAGGCAGCCAGTCGGGAAAGGCTGTGTCCAGGGCATCCTCCCCCTGCATGTTCAGTCTGCTCTGCCATCACCCAGATCCTTATCCTGAGGATGATGTGCTCAGTCACTGGGACTGGGCTTCAACTTCCAGGATAATTCCTCTGAAAGGAGGCCAGGATTTTGACCCATCTCAGCTCTTTAAACTAAAATATGTTAGTATTATGATATATTTGCCTGTAAAACAAGAAGGATCTGCAGGCAGAGACCATGGACACTTCCAACAAGAAGGGTCAATATTGTCTAGAGAGCAAGGAAATAAAGGGTCCAGGAATAGGAAAGTGGATTAGTCAGCTCTAATAAGAAACCATCGAGAATTCTCTTAGATTATTTTTACTGACCTTATGACTTCAGCTGAGGAGTCCTTTGAAACAGGAGCAAGGATCCCCAGGATTTATGCCCCCCTTGCCTCATTGTTAGTTATTCTTGGTTCCACCTTTCACTCAGATCCAGGCTTCCTCTCCATCTGTCTGTCCTGTTCTATGCCCTGGTAGTGTAACATCCATGAATGGCATCGTCCAGGCTCACCTTGCTTTATTGACATCTACCTGCATTCAGCCATGGAGAAAACCTGGCAGGAAATCTGTGGGTGGGGAGAGAAAAATTGAAGTATTTCCTCTTTTGTCCCTGACAACTAGGATGGACCGGTCCTGCCTTTGGCTGCTTCCCTCTCTGTTTTGGACTAAATGTTTGTGACCCTCCACCTCCAATTCGTATGTTGGATTGCTAACTCCCAATGTAGTGGTATTTGGAGTTGGAACTTTTGAGAAGTAATTAGGTTTAGGTCAGGCCATGAGTGTGACACTGACACGATGGAATTAGTGTCATTTTAAAAAGTTTATCTTTTGTAGAAAAGTATGATCCCAAGAATGATAAAGACAAAGAAGGCCACACTGAGGCCACATGTTAAAATCAAAATTCTGAAAAAAAGAATGAATAAAGTTCAGATTCTAAAATCAGTCACCAAAACTTTAGAAATGGATCTGCTTTTTTGACCAGTGATCTCACTTCTGAGAGTATATGTGAAGGAACCCAACACACTAAGTCCAAAGAACATAAGCACCCCTATGTTCATTGCAGCATTATTTACCATCACCAAGGTATGGAAGCTGCCCGATGTGCATCAGTAGATGAATGGATGAAACAGCTATAGGACATTTACACAATGGAATACTACTCAGCCATAAAAAAGAAGAGAATTCTACCCTTGGCCACAGGATGGTTGGACCTGGAGAACATGATGCTGAGTGAACTAAGCCAGTCAGAGAAAGACAAATACCTTATGAGGTCACTCGTATGTGGAATCTAGTGAACAAAGTGAACTAACAAGGGACATGGGGACAGACTCATAGATGGAGAGCAGGATGACAGCTGTTGGGTGATGATTAGGGGGTGGAGGGCTTGAGCAAGAAGGAAGAAAGACTCATGGACATGGACAACAGTGTGGTAAGTGCTGTGGGGAGGGAGGTAGAACATTATTTGTCTGGCTGCTGCTAGTGCCTGTCCTGGGGCTCACTGAGGCCAGCTGTTGCTTGTTTGAAAGGATTTGGGAAATGATAAAGCATGAGCCAAGACTCATAAGGAAAAGTAGGTTGGGTGGGACAGAGTCTTTGGGCATCTCCAAGGTGGATCAAACAACGTTAGCCAGGATAATGGAGTCCGATATATGGCCCCAGCTTGGCAGCTCTGTGGCTCTGTGGTGGGGGTGAATTAGAAAAGGGACAATGGCCTCTGCCTGCCTCGATGCCAGATGTGTCCGTTTCTCTCAGCGTGCCACTGGTGCCTTTCAAGCTGCTACCCCAGTGCTGGAGCTCGGAGGGAGTGAGTCTGAGTAGGTGAGTGCCTGTGTGTGTATTATTTAAGAGGAACTGTTTGGGGCTCCGGTGGTCTCTTCTACCAACTCATTCCACACTGGTTTTTGCAGCCAGAAGTTGTAAGGACTTATCTCCCTGGCACTTGAACCCTGGGCTGGGGTGCCTGGTGTGGGTCTGGGACTCCTTACTCCCAACCTATCTCTCCTGAATTTTTATCTATCACACTCCGTTGTGGGACAGGCCCCTACCACATCGGCACCTTTCCTAGCAATCTGGATGGATGTGGTTTCTTTGATTCAGTAGTTGTCAGGCTTCTATTCGACTTGATTTCTGATGTTTCTGAGTGATGGTTGTTTTATATTTTAGTTGTTATTTTGATGTGGTTGTGTAAAGAGGCAAGCCATGTCTGCCTATGCCATCATGTTAACCGGAAGCTTAAAGCAATTCTAATTGTGATGGTCTATGAACATCTGTTCCATGACTGGTCTGTGGGTCCTTCTGACTAATCTAACTAAATCATTTTGATCTAAATTAAATATTTAAACAAGTAAGGGCAAATTATAAGGAATGAAATCTTTCCATTTGTGACATTGTGAATGAACCTAGATGGTGCTATGCTAAGTGAAATAATTCAGTCAGAGAAAGGCAAATACCATCAATTTTCACTTATATGTGAAATCTAAAGAATAATCTAAATGAACAAACAAAACAGAAACAGACTCTTGGTTACAGAGATGCAGAGAACAGACTGATGGTTTCCAGAGGAGCAGAGAGTGGGGTCCTAGTTGAAAATCGTGAAGGAATTAAGAAGCACAAATCGGTAGTTACAAAATGGTCATGGGGATACAAAGCACAGCCTAAGGAATATAGACCATAATATTGTAATTACTATGCATGGTGACAGGAGGGTCCTCGGAATATTGAGGGGGACACTTTGTAAATTATCGATAGTCTAACATCTTATAGATGCTGTATACCTGATGCAAATACAAAATAATACTGAATGTCAATTATAAGTGAAAAATAAAATTTAAAGTTCTTTTGAAAAAATAAAGGCAAAATAAATGCATTTTCAGAGAGACAAAAGTGAAGATCACATTTCTCCAGCTGACCTACAGTAAAAGAAATGCTAAAAGAAAGTCTTCTAGAGGTTGGTGATATTTTTTAACTACTATTCTAAATTTCCTCAAACTTTTCAAACCTATCTAGCAGAGAACAGATCGATTAAAATGTAAACTTCTTAAGTAGTCTTTTAAATAATATCAATTCCTTGCTCAAAAAGCTGTAATATTTCTTTGTTTCCTACTGACCAACATCCAGATTTATTTTTGCAGACATCCAAGACAAATCATCTTCCAGACTAACCTCCTAGCACTGTCTAATCTATGCATGCTCCGGCCAACCTTCTATTCCCTTTTGCCTTGTGTCAAAGGAGGGAGCAAATTTTCGTCCTTCCCCATGTCTATTTTTATGCATAAAGTATCTTAAAATCAATTTTGAAAACATTAACAAACTATCCTAGAGTATGTTTGACATTCTTTTTTAAATTAAGTATTTTATTGTTCTATACAGTTGTCCCAATTCCCCCCCCCCACCTCTCTTCCACCCAGCCCACCCTCTGCTCCTACAGTGAATCCCCAGTCTATTGCCCACATCCATGGGTGATTCACACATGCTCCTTGACTAGTCCCTTCCCCTTCTTTTTACCCTTATCCCCCTCTTGCCTCCCCTCTGGTCACTGCCAGTCTGTTCCTTTTTTCCTTGTCTCTGGTTCTATTTTGCTTGTTTGTTTGTTTTGTTCCTTAGGTTCCTCTTATAAGTGAGATTCTATGGTATTTGTCTTTCAATGCCTGACTTATTTCACTTAGCATATTATTCTCCAGCTCCATCCATGCCATTGAAAAAGGTAGGAATTTCTTCTTTCTCCTGTGTAGTATCCCAGTGTGTAAATGGGCCACAGTTTTTTAATTTTTAATTTTTTTATTAATTGTTGTTCAGTTACAGGTGTCTTCATTATCCTGCCATTACTTCCCCCTCCCTACTCTCCCCTATCATCCTCATTCAATCCTCCCCCCTTGTTTTCTTTGTCCATGTGTCCTTAACATGTGTTCCTTGACTCTTCCCCTTCTTTCCCCCATTGCCCCCCTACCCCTCTCTCCTCCCCTGTAGTCACTGTCAGTTTGTTTTTTATTTCCATGTCTGCATTTCCATTTTGCTTGCATGTTTATTTTGTTGATTAGGTTCTACTTATAGGTGGGATCATATGGTACTTGTCTTTCAATGCCTGACTTATTTCACTTAGTATAATATTCTCTAGCTCCATCCATGCTGTTGCAAAGGGTAGGAGTTCCTTCATTCTTTCCACTGCATAGTATTCCATTGTGTAAATGTACCATTTTTTTTTGATCCACTCATTTACTGATGTGAACTTCAGCTGTTTCTAGCACTTGGCTATTGTGAATAACGCTGCTGTGAACATAGGGGTATGTAGGTTCTTTTGAATTGGTGTTTCAGGATTCTTAGGGTGTAATCAGAGCAATGGAATCACCGGGCAAAAGGCAGTCTCATATTTAATTTTTGGAGAAAATCCCATAATGTTTTCCACAGTGGCTGTACCATCTATATTCCCACTATCAGTGTGCTAGGATTCCATTGTCCTTACATCTTCAAAGCACTTATTGTTTGTTGATTTGTTAATGATGGCTATTCCTACTGGTGTGATGTGGTAACTCATTGTGGTTTTAATTTGCATCTCTCTGATGGCTAGTGACATCAGACATCCTTTGCTATGTCTATGGCCAATCTGTATGTCCTCCTTGAAGAAGTATCTACACAGGTCTTTTGCCCATTTGTAATAAGATATTTTGTCTTCCTGGTGTTGAGTTGTATGAGTTCTTCATATATTTTGGAGATCAAACCCTTCTCTGAGGTCTCATTGGAAAATATGGTTTCCCATATGGTTGGTTCCCTTTTCATTTTGATGATAGTTTCTTTAGCTGTGCAGATGGTTTTACTTCGATGTAGTCACATTTGTTTACTTCTTTTTATTTCCCTTGCCCTGGGAGATATATTGGCAAAAATAATGCTTTGTGGGATATCTGAAATTTCACTGCCTATGTCTTCCACTAGCACTTGCATGGTATCATGACTTATATTTAAGTCTTTAATCCATCCTGAGTTTATTCTGGTGTATGGTATATGTTGGTGATCTAGTTTCTTTTCTTTCTTTCTTTTTTTCTTTTTTTGTGCATATACCTGTCCAGATCTCCCAACACTATTTATTGAAGAGGCTATTTTTACTAAATTTCCTGCCTTTATGCTCCTGCCCTCTTTGTCTAATATTAATTGATCATAGAGCCATGGGCTTATTTCTGTGCTCTCTATTCCATTCGATCAGTCTATGTGTCTGTTCCTATGCCAGTACCAGACTGGCATAAGAACATAAATAAGGATGAGTTTCTCTGACAAGAGTCGAGGGATCACTGGAGGTTTATGAATAAATTCTGGGGGTGTAGAAGGGTTGGCCCTCAAGTTAAAGTGGTTGCTACCTATTTTTTTAAAATAAAGTTTTATTGGAAAAAAGCCTTGCCCATTTATTTATGCACTGACTGTGGTTATTTTGTGCTGTAACTGCAGGGCTGGGTAGTTGCAACAAAGAGCAAATGACTTCAGGACTTAAAGCATTTACTATTTGACACTTTACAAAACAGTTTGCAAACCCCTGAGGGGTAGAAATTACATGAGAATTTTTCTGTTTGGTGTTCTGGTCAAAGGAAGACCAGTGGGCAGAAAAATTTTGTATTTGACTCCTGTTTTTGTGTATATGAGGCCCCCCCATAAAACGTAGAAAATAGCCCGTATGAGCATTGCCCTCTATATGAAGACCTGTACTTGGAGAAACAGTGCATGCTGCTGTTACTCAGGCCCAGGCTCTGCCTCTGGAAGAAGCTGGCCACATGCTCTCATGGAGACTAGACCTCCTTAAAAAGATCATTGTACCCTCCAGACATGTCCCCTCATGCATGTATTCACTCATTCCTCACATATTTTTGAACATCAAGTTTGAACTATGCGACTGTACATTCTTAGGAACTGGCTACTGAGACTCATAAGATTCAGTTTCTGATCCCAAGGGCACCAACTCCAGTATGAAAAACAGGACACAGGTGATTGTCATATCATATAGTAGTGGCAGTGATGATATGTCAGAGGTAAAGCTGGGAAAGAGAGGAGCACCAACTCAGCCTGAAGAGCTGGGTGGGTGCTTTCACAGGAAGGTGGTGTGTAAGCTGGATCTGAAAGATATGCTAAGTGAAACAAGCCAGGCAGTGAAAGACAAATGCTATATGATCTCACCTTTAACAGGAACCTAATCAACAAAACAAACAAGCAAACAAGCAAAATATAACCAAAGACACTGAAATTGAGAACAGGCTGACAGTCACCAAAAGGGAGAGGGGAGGGGCTTTCAGAAGAAAAGGGGAAGGGTTTAGAGCAACAAGTGTAAAGGACACAGGGACAGAAACTGGGGCGGGGTGGAAATGGGAGGGAGGTGTGAAGGGCTGGGGCAGTGGGTTGGGTTGGGAGTAAAAGACAGAAAACTGTACAAGAACAACAATTAAAAAAAAAAAAAAAAAAAAAAAAGAATGAGTAGGAGTGACCCAGGCAAGGGCAATGGAGGAAAGGGAGAACATTCTAAGCAGAGGGTCTCTCATCTTCTAGTTCCAGAGACCAATGAAGGAACATGTCGAGAAGATGACTCAGATCGAGTTTATTTTCCACTCTCAGTATATCCTAAGATGCCTGAAACCAGCTTAATATTTGGTGTGCACAGACATTAGATGCTGGGTCCACGGAGACTTCAGGCAGTCATATTGCCCCGACTCTTAGAGAGGGTGACCGAGGAATAGCACACTGTCTAAGTCCCATACATCGTGAAGTCTGCATAAGGTTCTGGGTGCTTCCTTCGCGGAGCTCTACCTCTCATCCCAGATACCTATTTCCCTTCTATGTCTACAATTTAAGCTCCATTCCAAGGTAAACACCACATTCAAAGGTGAGAGGAAGGCTGCAGGACAGAGGAGAAACCACAAGAGGGCGCTGCTCCCCTTGGGTGCTGGTTTGACACATCTTCCATTTCTGAACATGCCTCTCTTTTTATGGCCTGTGACGTGAACCTTCAGGGCAGTGTGTCTTGCCTAACACACGAGTCAACATTTTCTAGCAGGTTTTCTTTCAGCTGTGGTATTACCAACCAAACCTGCTGCTGGTTCTCCTACAGCCATGCTGTCTGCATCCAGCTTGGTACTTACTATCTTGTTGATGTTGAGTAAGTAACATTTCTCGGGATTTCTAAGGTGTTCTGTTCCTTGGTTTTAGGATGCTTACCAAACTGGAGACGATTCCTTTTTTATTGCCAATATAACAAATTCTTTATTTTTCTTTTAGGAGGGACCAGTGGAGACTCAGTGAGCCAGACTGAAGGCCCTGTTACCCTCCCAGAGGGGGAATTTTTGACCCTGACCTGTACTTACCAGACCACCTACAGTGGAGAATATCTTTTCTGGTATGTCCAATACCAAAACAAAGAGCCTGTTCTCCTCCTGAAAAGCTCATTGGATAATCAGGAGGTCCACAACAGAGGTTTTCAGGCCAAACTTGTGAAGACTGAGAAATCCTTCCACCTGCAGAGACCTTCCGTGCAAATGTCAGACTCAGCAGTGTACCTCTGCGCTGTGAGTGACACAGTGCGGGAGTCCACAGGGGGAGCTGAGCGCAAACCCAGAGGGGCTCACCCCGGGCTGCAGGGGAACAGCCTGGCTGTTCTGGGAGCCACAGGGAGCGTCCCTGGCTGTTCCCAGGAGACCTACAGGTATTTGACAGGGAAGTGGAGACTGTATTTTTTAAATACAAACAAAAATACTTGTTATGGCAAATATGTCTACTAATCAAGCGTGTAGGACACAGCTTTTTCTGTTCTGCTACAGTGTGTGTCCCATTAAAACCATTTTTTAGCCAGTTAGTAAATACAAGTATGATGTCAACATGATGTGGAAGTTTCACTGATTCTCTGTGACTTTTCTAAGCACGTTCATAATTTATTCTAAACCACAGAACTATCAGGAGAAGTTTCTCATTATAAAAATGCCTCAAGTCCACTTTAATGTAAGCAGAGTTTGTCTTAGTGAGTCCAAAATTCCCAGAGTTTTCAAGGCAAGCAACCGCGTGAAACTGAGAGGAAGGTAAAATGACTCTGGGGCTGTCCCCAACACTGATCTTAACATATGGATTTATGAAGAACAATTACATTTAAAAGTCTGATGAATCTGGTCTTCTTGGAAATACATGTTGTCGTGCATCTGTACCTGAAGAGGGGAAACACGAATCCTGATGTTCAAGGCTACAAAGATTTCCTGGCTGTGATACAAGGGAGAAATGGCACAGGTTATTGAATGTTGCCGGTACTGTCAATAGGATTTTAGTCTTTTTATAATGCTCTGTTTACAAAGTCGTATAGTCTAAGGATTTTCCCCATCTCAATTTTCACCATAATTTGTATCTGTGGTTTGGAATGACAAGAGGATATTCAGAAATACATGTATTGAGTTCTAACAGTAATCCCTGTACTTAGGCACTGAGTAGAATTTTCTCAGTTTCTGTTTATATGCAGAATGCATGTTTTCTCTCTGCTGTTACTGAACATGACACACACATGACACATTTTGTGACCTGGAGGCCTGTGTGAAATCATTCATTAACAACAAAATATTTCTCATGTAAATTTTACTGGATTCCATGCCAGATGGAAACAAAGAGTGAGACTAAAAGCTTTGCCTTCTTGTTAGAAAGTTACAACCCAATGATTGCTTTTCACTTTGATTCTCTTGGGAGAAAAGGAGGCTTATGTAAGACCAAAAGGTGCATACGTAACTATGTTATCCAGTGTATTCACTGTAGTTCATAATAAACCGCATTCTATAAAAGTCCCACATTTTCCATCAAGGAGGAATTAGCTGAACAGAATTCCATTTCTCTACTGTTTAGTTCCAGTCTGACAAGTTATAATTGGACAAAATAGGTCTAGCTCAGGTGTCTAGCATGTCCCACCCGTAGAGGAAGCATGAGATATGACACAGGCAAACTTGTCCTATATTTACTAATTCTATTTCCCGTACAGGGGCAGAGCATCACACAGTCCAGTAAGTTTACCTATTATATTGGGTGGTGAGGTGGATGGGTTTTAGTCAAAGATCTGCGTTTTAGTCAAAACACAGGAATTTCACTCAAGAGAAGAGCTACCAGTATGCTGATTGCCAACGTGCTGAAGGCAGCCATTGCCTCTACCTGGTCTAGGTGAGGACGGTTCAGGTGAGGACGGTTCAGGTGAGGACCGTCGCAGACACAGGGCTCCAGCTCCTCTCAGTGCTGAAGGCTGTGGGGAGAAGCAGATCACTGGTGTCTGCTGAGGCTTACAAGGGAGGATAATGGGCGATGGAACCAGAGTGCAGGCTCCTAAGCCACGTCATCCCTCATTCCCTCAGGGTTACAGTCTGTTTCTCTTCTCTTTCCTGCATGATCCAGCATGACCCAGGGAAAAAGTCCAGTCTGCAATTTCTGCGGCAGAGAAAGAGGCTGTATCCTTGTCTGTGTATAGGGAACTAGCAGTTACAGTTATTGTTTATTCTGGCACAAAGTGCCACCAAGTGGGAAAATGACTTTCCTTATTCATCGGGAGTCGGTCGGATAATGGACAAAATGCAACGGAGAGTTGATATTCTCTGAACTTCAGAAACCAGCCCCTTCCATCCATCTCACCGTCACAGACT
Source organism: Glossophaga mutica (assembly GCA_039655065.1). Taxonomy (NCBI): domain Eukaryota; kingdom Metazoa; phylum Chordata; class Mammalia; order Chiroptera; family Phyllostomidae; genus Glossophaga; species Glossophaga mutica. The sequence continues at coordinate 74,161,790 of CM077303.1, forward strand.
CACAGCTTGGAGATTCAGCCATGTGTTTCTGTACTTGGAGCCTGTAGGAGCTCCACAAAATTGTCCGCATGAGATAGGGCCTCTGGGGAGAGACTCCATCACAGACAGGATGAAGCAGGGGCTGAGTCAGCACCAGTGGGGGGTTGGCAGGGAAATTCATTCATTTAATTCCTGTAGAATGCCCAGATATGTCCTTCAGTGAAAGCAAATGCATCCCCCATTGTTTAGAATAGATTAAGATAGAATATGTAGCATATAAAATTTTATAAAACCAAAAAGGGCAACAAGAAAATCTATCAATCTTTAGTTGATTTTCTAGAGATGAGAGAACAATTTAATTATCTTTAGACAAAATAGGCAACTCCATTGTTGGCATTGTTAAATCTTCAGAATCATTCATACATCTATGTATTCATTATCATTTCAAATGCTTTAATCTACTTATAATGAAAATTTCTTTCATTGATTTTTCTTAAAAACATATCATTACTCCCTGAGGTAGAAGAAATTATTTAATTTAGGTTTCTTTCTACAATCATACTAACGATCTCTAACACAAGAGTATAGATTTGAAATGTTCCTCAAACTACCTCTCTTTGGCTCCTCTCTTTTTGTGACCTGATCATGATTTTTAAAAAATACCAGAATGTGTTGCTCTCTCATGTGGCAGATGTCCACAGTGGGACTGTGTCCTAACCTGTCGAGTCTCTTGCCTTCCCTCCCCCCTCGCCCAACCCCCACACCCAGGTGCCAGGGCCAGAATGACAGCTGCATGGCAACCAGGGCCCATCTGTGGTTGTCCAGTGTGCTTCCTGTGCAAATGGATGTGTTTTTTTATTTTTAATAGACGTTACAATAGGTGCCGAAGACCAAAGATTTTTATTTTTTGTTGGACATTAGTGTTCAAAAATCTCTGAGTTAATTGTCAACATTTAAAAACCAGACATCGCATTAAAAACTGGATCTCTAGCTTCTTTTGGAAAAGCTGTAGGAACATGAGATTCTCGGGGGTAGAGGTCAAAAATTCTGTGAGGACTTTAATGTAGTCTCATTTTATTTTAAAATACTGCAGATTTGCCGGTCACGATGTGCCTGAACCTAAAAGTAAAATTTTAAATTATTAGCCATGTATAATATGTAAGCTAGTCCACAGGACAAAGAAACCTGAAGGAACATCTCATTTAACTGTTGTGGTGTTTCCCCCGATATTACCTCTATCACAACATGTATTCCACTTTCATAAGCTCAAGTCTTTGCGTTAGCTCAAAAGACATTTGGTTTCACAGGAAGCACTGGGGAAACACGAGTTAGCGAGACCGACAGGGTTCCCACCTTTGTCGGCGAGACCCCGTTCCAGTGGTGTCCAGCATGGAAAAGCAGGCACAAGGAGCATCGCAGTGACGTTTTAGAGCTTATTACACAAATAACCTAAGTAACCCGAATCAAAGTGTTAACCTCTCTGAATCTGTTGCAACATCTGTGACATGTGGAGGTTGAATTAGGAAGCTGCTGTTGAATAACCTGTTCCAGAATTCCGGCCTCACGGGGCACTTAGTCCACTGTTATTTTTCAGCCCTAACACCTACTGCCATCCCCCTGTATCAGGAAAGGGCTATTAGGTGTTGGAGAAGTTGCCCTGGTGCTCCACACATTGCATGACAATGTCCTGGGAACAGCAAGGGGCCAAAGGCAGCAGGGAGAGAGGGGGGCCACTTGGGAAATCATGTGCTTACAAGGCAGGAGCTACTGCTCTGTGTACCTGGGCAGGACAGAGCTGGGGAGGGGTGAACAGAAGCAAACTCATAAGTAAAAGTTGCTATTTGCGTTTGGTGTTATGCTTTCTTTCACAAAGAGAGACACACTTTCTTGTCTTAGTTTTGCAGAATCGGGAAATGTAGAAAATTCCCTTTTGCCAAGCATAAGGTCACCCTGAAATGGGACCTGTTGGCTGGGACTCCAGATGACACAATTCCTCCTGTGATGTACTAGGCAGGTTGAGAGACAATTTGGAGTTACAGGGCTGGCCAACATCCCTTGTCAAATGAACATGATTCACCCGACCCTAGAGAATCTAAGAACACTGTAAGAGGGTGAGATTCTTTGATATCAGAGAGTTTGGTCTAGAGGGGGTCTCAAATGCCCAAGCTCACAGGTGCCATGAACAGAATGAAAATGAGTGGGGATGTCCAAATATTTTTAAAAAGCTGCAAGTCTTAATTAACCAGCATTGATCCTCAGTAACAGAGGGATGAAGGCAAGTGATGTTTCAAAATCAAGGTTTCTCCCAAGTAGAGTGGAGTCCTGAAAGGTGATTCAAAGATTGAGGCTTTGTCCCTGAGTCCTTGAGTCCCACCCAGGTCAGGCTGCAAGCTTACTAGATATGGACAGGCTGAGGCAGAAGCAATAGTGCAAAGAGCCTGTGGGTGAGGAGCTGAGGATGTAAAGCTGCCACAGCCCACAGGATAGCGGGGGCTCTCTGAGTAGCCCCCGAAATGGACCCGTGAATGAGGTGGCGGACAGCAGCCATCAGGCTCCAGCCCCTGCTGCTTCTGCACCATCCTCTCTCCTCAGGTGGTCCCTGAAGTGACCTGAGCTGTCCCCCACATCTCAGAGCCTCTGCTCCAGCACCAACACATGATATCCAGACTGCAAAGTTATACCAGTGCCCCTGGCTAGAGTTTGACCTAAATCAAATAAAGTTACACAAATTTAAACATTTCAATAAAGAAACAAAAAGCTAATGGTCACTCAAGGCACTGTCCCATTTCCTGAATAACTTGGACCACAGAGTTTCTGTTCTGGACCTGATCTACTGCATTGCTTTTAAAGAGGGAATGAAGTAGGTATCAAGGACGTATGCCATGTGATACAAATAAGCTCTGAACCTGGTCCTTTATGGCACGTCTTACGCTGCATGCAGCAGTTGCGTCAGTCTGGCACCTAGTGCAACCTGTCCCCTACCTGTATCGTGTACTGAATTGGCCCTGATTCCCATTTTCTTCCAGACAATGGGATGTGTGTTGAACAGTTCAGTGCCCACCTCTCATGTCATCTTTAAGAAAAGCCTTGCATTTGACCTCAAAATGAAAGTTTCCTTTTCTTAGACAAAGAGAAAAATTGCCCCCCGGTGCCAGGTGTCCTTGGGTGTGCACAGTACGGTCCCCTGAAGTTGGGGGAACCCCTCTGTTCCACGCCATCATCACTCCACAATCTCCAGTCCTCAGCACGTCCGGACAGAGAGAAACAGATTAGCTGGATGTGAAATAGTAACTCAGTGTGAGGAACTTCACAAAGAAGTGAAAAGCATCATTTTTTGTTGATTACTATTTGAAAAGTATCTTCCCTTTCGGTGTAATCACCAATTTACGGGCAATACGAAGGAGGGAGGAACAAGTTAAGCTCATCAGAATTATACAATAAGCAAAATCCACTGTATGAAAAACTCACAGGACAATCCTGATTTCTTCAACAATAAACTACAAGAAATGAAGTGGAGTGAGAAGGCCTAGAGACTGGAAGGGAGTGACACATTTAGTGGGTACGTGTGTGAATTTCCAGACTAATTCTTGTGCTTTACAGTTCCCACGTGTGCCCAACAGTGTAAGGGCAGCCGGGTGATCCGCTCAGCCAGAGATGCTTGCCAACAGGCTCACTCTGTTCACAAGCTGGGTTTTTGTGAGAGTTGGAGCTAATTTTAATTTGGTGAGAAAATCTGTTTGGAGTGAATATTTTTCATTTGAAGAGAATTAATTTTGCGTTCCACAGACTTATTCCCAGCCATTGTTATGATTTGGACGGCACAGCCGCTGAGAGTCTGTGTAGGAAAGTACCCCAGCGGTCTGCGGTAACAAGGGCCCAGTGCCTCCCATGGTTTATGGAAGCAGGGAACAAAGCTTTGTTTTCTTGCTGTTACATTATGAGAACTTGCATGAAGTAAACCCAGTTCTGGAAAAACAACAAGCTGTGAAAATGGCCCTTTTCAATCTGCTGGGTTTGTTTTACCAGGACAAATAATAACTGTGGGAGTAAACAGCTGACAATGAGCAAGCAGTACCTTTAGCTGAGATTCCTGAATTCCCTAAGAAAACCAATAGACAGGAGACTGCTACACACCATATGCATGCCTCTGGAATGAAGAGAGCTGGGCCAATAATATTAAGCATCAAAACTTGACTTTCTAATGGCTAATCCTTAATTGGATTAAAACAATGATGTGACAGAAGTAAAAAGATAGTGTTTCAAGAACCGGGTTACCTAAGTAAGCTTACCTGTCCTTCATAAGGCTAAAGGTGTAAGACTGCTGCCATCCAAGTATGGTCCAGCAACCCCTAAGGACACCCCTTCAGAAGTGAGGGGACGCCACACTCAGTGAGCGTCCTCTCTCCTGTGTGCAGATCAGTACTCAGTCAAAGACTCAAAGTGATCAGTGATGCCCTTGCAGTTCTCATATTCTCTCCCTCTCTCTCCCTCTCCCCCTCTCTCTGCTCTCTTAGCAGATCCCTCCTCTCTGGTGCACTGTTCCACGAATTCCAGGTGTTTCTACATTCGCAAACTCCTCTTCCGTCTCATCAACACAGTGAGACAGCTGGGTTATTTTTGCTACGCTGTCCCGGCACTGAAATGGCCTCCGGGAAGCAAGCTGGGGCAATGTTAGGACTCACGTGGCTGTTTTTGTTTTCTGTTTTTTGTTTGTTTGTTTTAATTTATCTCTGTGCCACTGGTAGTCCAATGTCCAAAATGTATTGCTTCCTTTATTTTGTCCAGCCTTCTCTTTGGTAGGTCAATTCCTGCAGCGCTCTAATTTTGTCAGTGAAGCAGAAGTCACACTAATTTATTATATTTTCATTTTACAAAAGTGTCAGTCCATGATGGATTGGGAAAAACTTTGGTCATTCGACCACAGACGATTCGAGAAGAACTGCATTAGACAATGCTTCCTGTATGGCATTGAGACTTGGGGGATGAGTAAAATTAAGTCAGGTGAAGGACTGGAGGAGAGTATGGAGCACTTTCTAGGCAGAGGGATACTTCTCTGCCCATGAGAATCATGGGGATATACGAGGAAGAGACCTCAAACTATTCCACTGAAAACTCGTGCCTGGGATCATCTGGGAAGCATTAGATCTTTGTACCATGCAAGAAATGATGAAAGTGATAAGTAAATATTTCCCCAAGCATACTAATTAACCTGTAGGGCAAATATTTAGTGCTTTGTTCTTAGAGTTCCTTCCCATTGTCCTGTGTCTAACCCTCTATCTGTTATTAGGAGGAACAGGGCCCAGGACCTGGTTGTGGTGCAATTTGAGTGACAGCCACCAGAGGCCGATGTTTCCTACTGATGTGGTTCCTAGTTGTGATCAGGTGGTATTTGGTCTCTGGTGCCTTTGTAGCAACAAAAAAGACTGTTGTGCAGAAAGGAGCTCTAAGTTATGGGTGAGGCCTGTCTGTAAGGGCCCTCTGGGGACTAGCCTTATTGCATTCGGTGTATTCCAGGGAGCAAGGATCATTTTCTTCTGCCAACATGCTTCCTGCCACCTGTTCTGTTCTTGTGATCTTAATACTCAGTAAGTAACCTTTTATCTTAAATGTTAATGATTTTTCACTTTCCTATAATTACAGATCACTTTTAGTTTCCTTCTTTGGCTGAAAACTTTCTTCTTATACATTTCTATCATAACAAAGTAATTCTTTTTTTTTTTTTTTTTTTTTTAGGAGGGACCAGTGGAGACTCAGTGACCCAGACAGAAGGCCCTGTTACCATCCTTGAGAGGACAAGTGTGACCCTGAACTGCAATTACCAGATCACTTATTCAAATCTTGTCCTTTACTGGTATGTCCAGTATCTCAATAAAGGTCCCCAGCTTCTCCTGAAGAGCTTAACGGACAATCAGAAGGTAGAGAATCAAGGGTTTCAGGCCAAGCTTGTGAAAAGTAACAGCTCCTTCCACCTGATAAAACATACAGTGCAAACATCAGACTCGGCAGTGTACCTCTGCGCTGTGAGTAACACAGTGTTGGAGGCTGCAGGGGGAGCCGAGCACAAACCCAGAAGAAGGCAGGTGCGGCACTGACTGTGGGCAGCTCTGGGAGGGAGAGTTATATTCTCTCCGTAAGCAGTGAGAGAATATAACTGCTTGATTCTATTTAGAGTTCTCTCACAGAAATGAAAGGAGCTCTGACTATTCATAAAAGCCTAAGAGGCTCCCACTTGCTCTGCAGGTAAAGAGGGGTAGATGCCAGTGTTAAACAGAACCCACACTTTGACTCCCAGAAGGGCTCAGCCAGAAAGGCTTCTCTCTCCCCCAGGCTCCAGTCCTCTCACAGAAAATATTTGTAGGAAAGCTCTATCAGGAGAAGAATGTCTATGGAAATATTTTAACTATTTAATTATTTAAAAGCTCCATAATCTTGTGCTTTTCATGCAAGCATTCACACACCAACTGAGGGACTTAGGATCTGGCCTTTAGTGTTCTGCAAACTAAGTGTCCACAGCTAAGATGGACACGCCCCCTCTGACTCAGTCCTTGTTACGGAAAATTCAACCTAACTTCACACTAACTTATCAGATTAGACAGCTGCTCAGAAAACACTGCTGTGGAAAGACTCACAGGTCGGGGCACTGAAGGAGTCCCCTCCTCTGGTCCACACTCCTCACTGGGTGAGAGGCAGCCAGTCGGGAAAGGCTGTGTCCAGGGCATCCTCCCTCTGCATGTTCCGTCTGCTCAGCCATCACCCAGATCCTTATCCTGAGGATGATGTGCTCAGTCACTGGGACTGGGCTTCAGCTTCCAGGATAATTCCTCTGAAAGGAGGCCAGGATTTTGGCCCATCTCAGCTCTTTAAACTAAAATATGTTAGTATTATGATATATTTGCCTGTAAAACAAGAAGGATCTGTAGACAGAGACCATGGATACTTCCAACAAGAAGGGTCAATATTGTCTAGAGAGCAAGGAAATAAAGAGTCTAGGAATCGGAAAGTAGATTAGTCAGCTCTAATAAGAAACCATCGAGAATTCTCTTAGATTATTTTTACTGACCTTATGACTTCAGCTGAGGATTCCATTGAAACAGGAGCAAGGATCCCCAGGATTTATGCCCCCCTTGCCTCATTGTTAGTTATTCTTGGTTCCACCTTTCACTCAGATCCAGGCTTCCTCTCCATCTGTCTGTCCTGTTCTATGCCCTGGTAGTGTAACATCCATGAATGGCATCGTCCAGGCTCACCTTGCTTCATTGACATCTACCTGCATTCAGCCATGGAGAAAACCTGGCAGGAGATCTGTGGGTGGGGAGAGAAAAATTAAAGTATTTCCTCTTTTGCCCCTGACTGCTAGGATGGACCGGTCCTGCCTTTGGCTGCTTCCCTCTCTGTTTTGGACTAAATGTTTGTGACCCTCCACCTCCAATTCATATGTTGGATTGCTAACTCCCAATGTAATGGTATTTGGAGTTGGAACTTTTGAGAAGTAATTAGATTTAGGTCAGGCCATGAGTGTGAGATTGACACGATGGAATTAGTATCATTTTTAAAAGATTTTTTTTTGTAGAAAGTATGATCCCAAGAATGATAAAGTCAAAGAAGGCCACACTGAGGCCATACATTAAAATCAAAATTCTGAAAAAAAAGTAATAAAGTTCAGATCCTAAAATGTGTCACCAAAACATTAGAAATGGATCTGCTTTTTTGACCAGTGATCTCACTTCTGGGAGTATATGTGAAGGAACCCAACACACTAAGTCCAAAGAACATAAGCACCCCTATGTTCATTGCAGCATTATTTACCATCACCAAGGTACGGAAGCTGCCCAATATGCATCAGTAGATGAATGGATGAAACAGCTATAGGACATTTACACAATGGAATATTACTCAGGCATAAAAAAGAAGAGAATTCTACCCTTGGCCACAGGATGGTTTGACCTGGAGAACATGATGCTGAGTGAACTAAGCCAGTCAGAGAAAGACAAATACCTTATGAGGTCACTCATATGTGGAATCTAGTGAACAAAGTGAACTAACAAGGGACATGGGGACAGACTCATAGATGGAGAGCAGGATGACAGCTGGTGGGGGTTGATTAGGGGGTGGAGGGCTTGAGCAAGAAGGAAGAAAGACTCATGGACATGGACAACAGTGTGGTAAGTGCTGTGGGGAGGGAGGTAGAACATTATTTGTCTGGCTGCTGCTAGTGCCTGTCCTGGGGCTCACTGAGGCCAGCTGTTGCTTGTTTGAAAGGATTTGGGAAATGATAAAGCATGAGCCAAGACTCATAAGGAAAAGTAGGTTGGGTGGGACAGAGTCTTTGGGCATCTCCAAGGTGGATCAAACAACGTTAGCCAGGATAATGGAGTCCGATATATGGCCCCAGCTTGGCAGCTCTGTGGCTCTGTGGTGGGGGTGAATTAGAAAAGGGACAATGGCCTCTGCCTGCCTCGATGCCAGATGTGTCCGTTTCTCTCAGCGTGCCACTGGTGCCTTTCAAGCTGCTACCCCAGTGCTGGAGCTCGGAGGGAGTGAGTCTGAGTAGGTGAGTGCCTGTGTGTGTATTATTTAAGAGGAACTGTTTGGGGCTCCGGTGGTCTCTTCTACCAACTCATTCCACACTGGTTTTTGCAGCCAGAAGTTGTAAGGACTTATCTCCCTGGCACTTGAACCCTGGGCTGGGGTGCCTGGTGTGGGTCTGGGACTCCTTACTCCCAACCTATCTCTCCTGAATTTTTATCTATCACACTCCGTTGTGGGACAGGCCCCTACCACATCGGCACCTTTCCTAGCAATCTGGATGGATGTGGTTTCTTTGATTCAGTAGTTGTCAGGCTTCTATTCGACTTGATTTCTGATGTTTCTGAGTGATGGTTGTTTTATATTTTAGTTGTTATTTTGATGTGGTTGTGTAAAGAGGCAAGCCATGTCTGCCTATGCCATCATGTTAACCGGAAGCTTAAAGCAATTCTAATTGTGATGGTCTATGAACATCTGTTCCATGACTGGTCTGTGGGTCCTTCTGACTAATCTAACTAAATCATTTTGATCTAAATTAAATATTTAAACAAGTAAGGGCAAATTATAAGGAATGAAATCTTTCCATTTGTGACATTGTGAATGAACCTAGATGGTGCTATGCTAAGTGAAATAATTCAGTCAGAGAAAGGCAAATACCATCAATTTTCACTTATATGTGAAATCTAAAGAATAATCTAAATGAACAAACAAAACAGAAACAGACTCTTGGTTACAGAGATGCAGAGAACAGACTGATGGTTTCCAGAGGAGCAGAGAGTGGGGTCCTAGTTGAAAATCGTGAAGGAATTAAGAAGCACAAATCGGTAGTTACAAAATGGTCATGGGGATACAAAGCACAGCCTAAGGAATATAGACCATAATATTGTAATTACTATGCATGGTGACAGGAGGGTCCTCGGAATATTGAGGGGGACACTTTGTAAATTATCGATAGTCTAACATCTTATAGATGCTGTATACCTGATGCAAATACAAAATAATACTGAATGTCAATTATAAGTGAAAAATAAAATTTAAAGTTCTTTTGAAAAAATAAAGGCAAAATAAATGCATTTTCAGAGAGACAAAAGTGAAGATCACATTTCTCCAGCTGACCTACAGTAAAAGAAATGCTAAAAGAAAGTCTTCTAGAGGTTGGTGATATTTTTTAACTACTATTCTAAATTTCCTCAAACTTTTCAAACCTATCTAGCAGAGAACAGATCGATTAAAATGTAAACTTCTTAAGTAGTCTTTTAAATAATATCAATTCCTTGCTCAAAAAGCTGTAATATTTCTTTGTTTCCTACTGACCAACATCCAGATTTATTTTTGCAGACATCCAAGACAAATCATCTTCCAGACTAACCTCCTAGCACTGTCTAATCTATGCATGCTCCGGCCAACCTTCTATTCCCTTTCGCCTTGTGTCAAAGGAGGGAGCAAATTTTCGTCCTTCCCCATGTCTATTTTTATGCATAAAGTATCTTAAAATCAATTTTGAAAACATTAACAAACTATCCTAGAGTATGTTTGACATTCTTTTTTAAATTAAGTATTTTATTGTTCTATACAGTTGTCCCAATTCCCCCCGACCTCTCTTCCACCCAGCCCACCCTCTGCTCCCACAGTGAATCCCCAGTCTATTGCCCACATCCATGGGTGATTCACACATGCTCCTTGACTAGTCCCTTCCCCTTCTTTTTACCCTTATCCCCCTCTTGCCTCCCCTCTGGTCACTGCCAGTCTGTTCCTTTTTTCCTTGTCTCTGGTTCTATTTTGCTTGTTTGTTTGTTTTGTTCCTTAGGTTCCTCTTATAAGTGAGATTCTATGGTATTTGTCTTTCAATGCCTGACTTATTTCACTTAGCATATTATTCTCCACCTCCATCCATGCCATTGAAAAAGGTAGGAATTTCTTCTTTCTCCTGTGTAGTATCCCAGTGTGTAAATGGGCCACAGTTTTTTAATTTTTAATTTTTTTATTAATTGTTGTTCAGTTACAGGTGTCTTCATTATCCTGCCATTACTTCCCCCTCCCTACTCTCCCCTATCATCCTCATTCAATCCTCCCCCCTTGTTTTCTTTGTCCATGTGTCCTTAACATGTGTTCCTTGACTCTTCCCCTTCTTTCCCCCATTGTCCCCCTACCCCTCCCTCCTCCCCTGTAGTCACTGTCAGTTTGTTTTTTATTTCCATGTCTGCATTTCCATTTTGCTTGCATGTTTATTTTGTTGATTAGGTTCTACTTATAGGTGGGATCATATGGTACTTGTCTTTCAATGCCTGACTTATTTCACTTAGTATAATATTCTCTAGCTCCATCCATGCTGTTGCAAAGGGTAGGAGTTCCTTCGTTCTTTCCACTGCATAGTATTCCATTGTGTAAATGTACCATTTTTTTTGATCCACTCATTTACTGATGTGAACTTCAGCTGTTTCTAGCACTTGGCTATTGTGAATAACGCTGCTGTGAACATAGGGGTATGTAGGTTCTTTTGAATTGGTGTTTCAGGATTCTTAGGGTGTAATCAGAGCAATGGAATCACCGGGCAAAAGGCAGTCTCATATTTAATTTTTGGAGAAAATCCCATAATGTTTTCCACAGTGGCTATACCATCTATATTCCCACTATCAGTGTGCTAGGATTCCATTGTCCTTACATCTTCAAAGCACTTATTGTTTGTTGATTTGTTAATGATGGCTATTCCTACTGGTGTGATGTGGTAACTCACTGTGGTTTTAATTTGCATCTCTCTGATGGCTAGTGACATCAGACATCCTTTGCTATGTCTATGGCCAATCTGTATGTCCTCCTTGAAGAAGTATCTACACAGGTCTTTTGCCCATTTGTAATAAGATATTTTGTCTTCCTGGTGTTGAGTTGTATGAGTTCTTCATATATTTTGGAGATCAAACCCTTCTCTGAGGTCTCATTGGAAAATATGGTTTCCCATATGGTTGGTTCCCTTTTCATTTTGATGATAGTTTCTTTAGCTGTGCAGATGGTTTTACTTCGATGTAGTCACATTTGTTTACTTCTTTTTATTTCCCTTGCCCTGGGAGATATATTGGCAAAAATAATGCTTTGTGGGATATCTGAAATTTCACTGCCTGTGTTTTCCACTAGCACTTGCATGGTATCATGACTTATATTTAAGTCTTTAATCCATCCTGAGTTTATTCTGGTGTATGGTATATGTTGGTGATCTAGTTTCTTTTCTTTCTTTCTTTCTTTCTTTCTTTCTTTCTTTCTTTCTTTCTTTCTTTCTTCTTTCTTTCTTTCTTTCGTTTTTTCTTTTTTTGTGCATATACCTGTCCAGATCTCCCAACACTATTTATTGAAGAGGCTATTTTTACTAAATTTCCTGCCTTTATGCTCCTGCCCTCTTTGTCTAATATTAATTGATCATAGAGCCATGGGCTTATTTCTGTGCTCTCTATTCCATTCGATCAGTCTATGTGTCTGTTCCTATGCCAGTACCAGACTGGCATAAGAACATAAATAAGGATGAGTTTCTCTGACAAGAGTCGAGGGATCACTGGAGGTTTATGAATAAATTCTGGGGGTGTAGAAGGGTTGGCCCTCAAGTTAAAGTGGTTGCTACCTATTTTTTTAAAATAAAGTTTTATTGGAAAAAAGCCTTGCCCATTTATTTATGCACTGACTGTGGTTATTTTGTGCTGTAACTGCAGGGCTGGGTAGTTGCAACAAAGAGCAAATGACTTCAGGACTTAAAGCATTTACTATTTGACACTTTACAAAACAGTTTGCAAACCCCTGAGGGGTAGAAATTACATGAGAATTTTTCTGTTTGGTGTTCTGGTCAAAGGAAGACCAGTGGGCAGAAAAATTTTGTATTTGACTCCTGTTTCTGGGTATATGAGCCCCCCCCCATAAAACGTAGAAAATAGTCCGTATGAGCATTGCCCTCTATATGAAGACCTGTACTTGGAGAAACAGTGCATGCTGCTGTTACTCAGGCCCAGGCTCTGCCTCTGGAAGAAGCTGGCCACATGCTCTCATGGAGACTAGACCCCCTTAAAAAGATCATTGTACCCTCCAGACATGTCCCCTCATGCATGTATTCACTCATTCCTCACATATTTTTGAACATCAAGTTTGAACTATGCGACTGTACATTCTCAGGAACTGGCTACTGAGACTCATAAGATTCAGTTTCTGATCCCAAGGGCACCAACTCCAGTATGAAAAACAGGACACAGGTGATTGTCATATCATATAGTAGTGGCAGTGATGATATGTCAGAGGTAAAGCTGGGAAAGAGAGGAGCACCAACTCAGCCTGAAGAGCTGGGTGGGTGCTTTCACAGGAAGGTGGTGTGTAAGCTGGATCTGAAAGATATGCTAAGTGAAACAAGACAGGCAGTGAAAGACAAATGCTATATGATCTCACCTTTAACAGGAACCTAATCAACAAAACAAACAAACAAGCAAAGTATAACCAAAGACACTGAAATTGAGAACAGGCTGACAGTCACCAAAGGGGAGAGGGGAGGGGCTTTCAGGGGAAAAGGGGAAGGGTTTAGAGCAAAAAGTGTAAAGGACACAGGGACAAAAACTGGGGCGGGGTGGAAATGGGAGGGAGGTGTGAAGGGCTGGGGCAGTGGGTTGGGTTGGGAGTAAAAGACAGAAAACTGTGCAAGAACAACAATTAAAAAAAAAAAAAAAAAAAAAGAATGAGTAGGAGTGACCCAGGCAAGGGCAATGGAGGAAAGGGAGAACATTCTAAGCAGAGGGTCTCTCATCTTCTAGTTCCAGAGACCAATGAAGGAACATGTCGAGAAGATGACTCAGATCGAGTTTATTTTCCACTCTCAGTATATCCTAAGATGCCTGAAACCAGCTTAATATTTGGTGTGCACAGACATTAGATGCTGGGTCCACGGAGACTTCAGGCAGTCATATTGCCCCGACTCTTAGAGAGGGTGACCGAGGAATAGCACACTGTCTAAGTCCCATACATCGTGAAGTCTGCATAAGGTTCTGGGTGCTTCCTTCGCGGAGCTCTACCTCTCATCCCAGATACCTATTTCCCTTCTATGTCTACAATTTAAGCTCCATTCCAAGGTAAACACCACATTCAAAGGTGAGAGGAAGGCTGCAGGACAGAGGAGAAACCACAAGAGGGTGCTGCTCCCCTTGGGTGCTGGTTTGACACATCTTCCATTTCTGAACATGCCTCTCTTTTTATGGCCTGTGACGTGAACCTTCAGGGCAGTGTGTCTTGCCTAACACACGAGTCAAGATTTTCTAGCAGGTTTTCTTTCAGCTGTGGTATTACCAACCAAACCTGCTGCTGGTTCTCCTACAGCCATGCTGTCTGCTTCCAGCTTGGTACTTACTATCTTGTTGATGTTGAGTAAGTAACATTTCTCGGGATTTCTAAGGTGTTCTGTTCCTTGGTTTTAGGATGCTTACCAAACTGGAGACGATTCCCTTTTTATTGCCAATATAACAAATTCTTTATTTTTCTTTTAGGAGGGACCAGTGGAGACTCAGTGAGCCAGACTGAAGGCCCTGTTACCCTCCCAGAGGGGGAATTTTTGACCCTGACCTGTACTTACCAGACCACCTACAGTGGAGGAGAATATCTTTTCTGGTATGTCCAATACCAAAACAAAGAGCCTGTTCTCCTCCTGAAAAGCTCATTGGATAATCAGGAGGTCCACAACAGAGGTTTTCAGGCCAAACTTGTGAAGACTGAGAAATCCTTCCACCTGCAGAGACCTTCCGTGCAAATGTCAGACTCAGCAGTGTACCTCTGCGCTGTGAGTGACACAGTGCGGGAGTCCACAGGGGGAGCTGAGCGCAAACCCAGAGGGGCTCACCCCGGGCTGCAGGGGAGCAGCCTGGCTGTTCTGGGAGCCACAGGGAGCGTCCCTGGCTGTATTTTTTAAATACAAACAAAAATACTTGTTATGGCAAATATGTCTACTAATCAAGCGTGTAGGACACAGCTTTTTCTGTTCTGCTACAGTGTGTGTCCCATTAAAACCATTTTTTAGCCAGTTAGTAAATACAAGTATGATGTCAACATGATGTGGAAGTTTCACTGATTCTCTGTGACTTTTCTAAGCACGTTCATAATTTATTCTAAACCACAGAACTATCAGGAGAAGTTTCTCATTATAAAAATGCCTCAAGTCCACTTTAATGTAAGCAGAGTTTGTCTTAGTGAGTCCAAAATTCCCAGAGTTTTCAAGGCAAGCAACCGCGTGAAACTGAGAGGAAGGTAAAATGACTCAGGGGCTGTCCCCAACACTGATCTTAACATATGGATTTATGAAGAACAATTCCATTTAAAAGTCTGATGAATCTGGTCTTCTTGGAAATACATGTTGTCGTGCATCTGTACCTGAAGAGGGGAAACACGAATCCTGATGTTCAAGGCTACAAAGATTTCCTGGCTGTGATACAAGGGAGAAATGGCACAGGTTATTGAATGTTGCCGGTACTGTCAATAGGATTTTAGTCTTTTTATAATGCTCTGTTTACAAAGTCGTATAGTCTAAGGATTTTCCCCATCTCAATTTTCACCATAATTTGTATCTGTGGTTTGGAATGACAAGAGGATATTCAGAAATACATGTATTGAGTTCTAACAGTAATCCCTGTACTTAGGCACTGAGTAGAATTTTCTCAGTTTCTGTTTATATGCAGAATGCATGTTTTCTCTCTGCTGTTACTGAACATGACACACACATGACACATTTTGTGACCTGGAGGCCTGTGTGAAATCATTCATTAACAACAAAATATTTCTCATGTAAATTTTACTGGATTCCATGCCAGGTGGAAACAAAGAGTGAGACTAAAAGCTTTGCCTTCTTGTTAGAAAGTTACAACCCAATGATTGCTTTTCACGTTGATTCTCTTGGGAGAAAAGGAGGCTTATGTAAGACCAAAAGGTGCATACGTAACTATGTTATCCAGTGTATTCACTGTAGTTCATAATAAACCGCATTCTATAAAAGTCCCACATTTTCCATCAAGGAGGAATTAGCTGAACAGAATTCCATTTCTCTACTGTTTAGTTCCAGTCTGACAAGTTATAATTGGACAAAATAGGTCTAGCTCAGGTGTCTAGCATGTCCCACCCGTAGAGGAAGCATGAGATATGACACAGGCAAACTTGTCCTATATTTACTAATTCTATTTCCCGTACAGGGGCAGAGCATCACACAGTCCAGTAAGTTTACCTATTATATTGGGTGGTGAGGTGGATGGGTTTTAGTCAAAGATCTGCGTTTTAGTCAAAACACAGGAATTTCACTCAAGAGAAGAGCTACCAGTATGCTGATTGCCAACGTGCTGAAGGCAGCCATTGCCTCTACCTGGTCTAGGTGAGGACGGTTCAGGTGAGGACGGTCACAGACACAGGGCTCCAGCTCCTCTCAGTGCTGAAGGCTGTGGGGAGAAGCAGATCACTGGTGTCTGCTGAGGCTTACAAGGGAGGATAATGGGCGATGGAACCAGAGTGCAGGCTCCTAAGCCACGTCATCCCTCATTCCCTCAGGGTTACAGTCTGTTTCTCTTCTCTTTCCTGCATGATCCAGCATGACCCAGGGAAAAAGTCCAGTCTGCAATTTCTGCGGCAGAGAAAGAGGCTGTATCCTTGTCTGTGTATAGGGAACTAGCAGTTACAGTTATTGTTTATTCTGGCACAAAGTGCCACCAAGTGGGAAAATGACTTTCCTTATTCATCGGGAGTCGGTCGGATAATGGACAAAATGCAACGGAGAGTTGATATTCTCTGAACTTCAGAAACCAGCCCCTTCCATCCATCTCACCGTCACAGACTCACAGCTTGGAGATTCAGCCATGTGTTTCTGTACTTGGAGCCTGTAGGAGCTCCACAAAATTGTCCGCATGAGATAGGGCCTCTGGGGAGAGACTCCATCACAGACAGGATGAAGCAGGGGCTGAGTCAGCACCAGTGGGGGGTTGGCAGGGAAATTCATTCATTTAATTCCTGTAGAATGCCCAGATATGTCCTTCAGTGAAAGCAAATGCATCCCCCATTGTTTAGAATAGATTAAGATAGAATATGTAGCATATAAAATTTTATAAAACCAAAAAGGGCAACAAGAAAATCTATCAATCTTTAGTTGATTTTCTAGAGATGAGAGAACAATTTAATTATCTTTAGACAAAATAGGCAACTCCATTGTTGGCATTGTTAAATCTTCAGAATCATTCATACATCTATGTATTCATTATCATTTCAAATGCTTTAATCTACTTATAATGAAAATTTCTTTCATTGATTTTTCTTAAAAACATATCATTACTCCCTGAGGTAGAAGAAATTATTTAATTTAGGTTTCTTTCTACAATCATACTAACGATCTCTAACACAAGAGTATAGATTTGAAATGTTCCTCAAACTACCTCTCTTTGGCTCCTCTCTTTTTGTGACCTGATCATGATTTTTAAAAAATACCAGAATGTGTTACTCTCTCATGTGGCAGATGTCCACAGTGGGACTGTGTCCTAACCTGTCGAGTCTCTTGCCTTCCCTCCCCCCTCGCCCAACCCCCACACCCAGGTGCCAGGGCCAGAATGACAGCTGCATGGCAACCAGGGCCCATCTGTGGTTGTCCAGTGTGCTTCCTGTGCAAATGGATGTGTTTTTTTATTTTTAATAGACGTTACAATAGGTGCCGAAGACCAAAGATTTTTATTTTTTGTTGGACATTAGTGTTCAAAAATCTCTGAGTTAATTGTCAACATTTAAAAACCAGACATCGCATTAAAAACTGGATCTCTAGCTTCTTTTGGAAAAGCTGTAGGAACATGAGATTCTCGGGGGTAGAGGTCAAAAATTCTGTGAGGACTTTAATGTAGTCTCATTTTATTTTAAAATACTGCAGATTTGCCGGTCACGATGTGCCTGAACCTAAAAGTAAAATTTTAAATTATTAGCCATGTATAATATGTAAGCTAGTCCACAGGACAAAGAAACCTGAAGGAACATCTCATTTAACTGTTGTGGTGTTTCCCCCGATATTACCTCTATCACAACATGTATTTCACTTTCATAAGCTCAAGTCTTTGCGTTAGCTCAAAAGACATTTGGTTTCACAGGAAGCACTGGGGAAACACGAGTTAGCGAGACCGACAGGGTTCCCACCTTTGTCGGCGAGACCCCGTTCCAGTGGTGTCCAGCATGGAAAAGCAGGCACAAGGAGCATCGCAGTGACGTTTTAGAGCTTATTACACAAATAACCTAAGTAACCCGAATCAAAGTGTTAACCTCTCTGAATCTGTTGCAACATCTGTGACATGTGGAGGTTGAATTAGGAAGCTGCTGTTGAATAACCTGTTCCAGAATTCCGGCCTCACGGGGCACTTAGTCCACTGTTATTTTTCAGCCCTAACACCTACTGCCATCCCCCTGTATCAGGAAAGGGCTATTAGGTGTTGGAGAAGTTGCCCTGGTGCTCCACACATTGCATGACAATGTCCTGGGAACAGCAAGGGGCCAAAGGCAGCAGGGAGAGAGGGGGGCCACTTGGGAAATCATGTGCTTACAAGGCAGGAGCTACTGCTCTGTGTACCTGGGCAGGACAGAGCGGGGGAGGGGTGAACAGAAGCAAACTCATAAGTAAAAGTTGCTATTTGCGTTTGGTGTTATGCTTTCTTTCACAAAGAGAGACACACTTTCTTGTCTTAGTTTTGCAGAATCGGGAAATGTAGAAAATTCCCTTTTGCCAAGCATAAGGTCACCCTGAAATGGGACCTGTTGGCTGGGACTCCAGATGACACAATTCCTCCTGTG
This sequence comes from Glossophaga mutica, assembly GCA_039655065.1. Lineage (NCBI taxonomy): Eukaryota > Metazoa > Chordata > Mammalia > Chiroptera > Phyllostomidae > Glossophaga > Glossophaga mutica. Next base: position 74,180,099 of record CM077303.1, read on the forward strand.
ATGTACTAGGCAGGTTGAGAGACAATTTGGAGTTACAGGGCTGGCCAACATCCCTTGTCAAATGAACATGATTCACCCGACCCTAGAGAATCTAAGAACACTGTAAGAGGGTGAGATTCTTTGATATCAGAGAGTTTGGTCTAGAGGGGGTCTCAAATGCCCAAGCTCACAGGTGCCATGAACAGAATGAAAATGAGTGGGGATGTCCAAATATTTTTAAAAAGCTGCAAGTCTTAATTAACCAGCACTGATCCTCAGTAACAGAGGGATGAAGGCAAGTGATGTTTCAAAATCAAGGTTTCTCCCAAGTAGAGTGGAGTCCTGAAAGGTGATTCAAAGATTGAGGCTTTGTCCCTGAGTCCTTGAGTCCCACCCAGGTCAGGCTGCAAGCTTACTAGATATGGACAGGCTGAGGCAGAAGCAATAGTGCAAAGAGCCTGTGGGTGAGGAGCTGAGGATGTAAAGCTGCCACAGCCCACAGGATAGCGGGGGCTCTCTGAGTAGCCCCCGAAATGGACCCGTGAATGAGGTGGCGGACAGCAGCCATCAGGCTCCAGCCCCTGCTGCTTCTGCACCATCCTCTCTCCTCAGGTGTTCCCTGAAGTGACCTGAGCTGTCCCCCACATCTCAGAGCCTCTGCTCCAGCACCAACACACGATATCCAGACTGCAAAGTTATACCAGTGCCCCTGGCTAGAGTTTGACCTAAATCAAATAAAGTTACACAAATTTAAACATTTCAATAAATAAACAAAAAGCTAATGGTCACTCAAGGCACTGTCCCATTTCCTGAATAACTTGGACCACAGAGTTTCTGTTCTGGACCTGATCTACTGCATTGCTTTTAAAGAGGGAATGAAGTAGGTATCAAGGATGTATGCCATGTGATACAAATAAGCTCTGAACCTGGTCCTTTATGGCACGTCTTACGCTGCATGCAGCAGTTGTGTCAGTCTGGCACCTAGTGCAACCTGTCCCCTACCTGTATCGTGTACTGAATTGGCCCTGATTCCCTTTTTCTTCCAGACAATGGGATGTGTGTTGAACAGCGTAGTGCCCACCTCTCATGTCATCTTTAAGAAAAGCCTTGCATTTGACCTCAAAATGAAAGTTTCCTTTTCTTAGACAAAGAGAAAAATTGCCCCCCGGTGCCAGGTGTCCTTGGGTGTGCACAGTACGGTCCCCTGAAGTTGGAGGAACCCCTCTGTTCCACGCCATCATCACTCCACAATCTCCAGTCCTCAGCATGTCCGGACAGAGAGAAACAGATTAGCTGGATGTGAAATAGTAACTCAGTGTGAGGAACTTCACAAAGAAGTGAAAAGCATCATTTTTTGTTGATTACTAGCTTGAAAAGTATCTTCCCTTTCGGTGTAATTACCAATTTACAGGCAATACAAAGGAGGGAGGAACAGGTTAAGCTCATCAGAATTATACAATAAGCAAAATCCACTGTATGAAAAACTCACAGGACAATCCTGATTTCTCCAACAATAAACTACAAGAAATGAAGTGGAGTGAGTAGGCCTAGAGACTGGAAGGGAGTGACACGTTTAGTGAGTACGTGTGTGAATTTCCAGACTAATGCTTGTGCTTTAGAGTTCCCACGTGTGCCCAACAGTGTAAGGGCAGCCGGGTGATCCGCTCAGCCAGAGATGCTTGCCAACAGGCTCACTCTGTTCACGAGCTGGGTTTTTGTGAGAGTTGGAGCTAATTTTAATTTGGTGAGAAAATCTGTTTGGAGTGAATATTTTTCATTTGAAGAGAATTAATTTTGCGTTCCACAGACTTATTCCCAGCCATTGTTATGATTTGGACGGCACAGCCGCTGAGAGTCTGTGTAGGAAAGTACCCCAGCGGTCTGCGGTAACAAGGGCCCAGTGCCTCCCATGGGTTATGGAAGCAGGGAACAAAGCTTTGTTTTCTTGCTATTACACCATCAGAACTTGTATAAAGTAAACCCAGTTCTGGAAAAACAACAAGCTGTGAAAATGGCCCTTTTCAATCTGCTGGGTTTGTTTTACCAGGACAAATAATAACTGTGGGAGTAAACAGCTGACAATGAGCAAGCAGTACCTTTAGCTGAGATTCCTGAATTCCCTAAGAAAACCAATAGACAGGAGACAGCTACACACCATATGCATGCCTCTGGAATGAAGAGAGCTGGGCCAATAATATTAAGCATAAAAACTTGACTTTCTAGTGGCTAATACTTAATTGGATTAAAACAATGATGTGACAGAAGTAAAAAGATAGTGTTTCAAGAACCGGGTTACCTAAGTAAGCTTACCTGTCCTTCATAAGGCTAAAGGTGTAAGGCTGCTGCCATCCAAGTATGGTCCAGCAACCCCTAAGGACACCCCTTCAGAAGTGAGGGGACGCCACACTCAGTGAGAGTCGTCTCTCCTGTGTGCAGATCAGTACTCAGTCAAAGACTCAAAGTGATCAGTGATGCCCTTGCAGTTCTCATATTCTCTCCCTCTCTCTCCCTCTCCCCCTCTCTCTGCTCTCTTAGCAGATCCCTCCTCTCTGGTGCACTGTTCCACGAATTCCAGGTGTTTCTACATTCGCAAACTCCTCTTCTGTCTCATCAACACAGTGAGACAGCTTGGTTATTTTTGGTATGCTCTCTCGGCACTGAAATGGCCTCCGGGAAGCAAGCTGGGGCAATGTTAGGACTCACCTCGCTGTTTATTTTTTTGTTTGTTTGTTTCTTTGTTTTAATTTATCTCTGTGCCACCTGTAGTCCAATGTCCAAAATTTATTGTTTCATTTATTTTGTCCAGCCTTCTCTTTGGTAGGTCAATTCCTTTAGCACTCTAATTTTGTCAGTGAAACAGAAGTCACACTAATTTATTATATTTTCATTTTACAAAAGTGTCAGTCCATGATGGATTGGGAAAAACTTTGGTCATTCGACCACAGACGATTTGAGAAGAACTGCATTAGACAATGCTTCCTGTATAGCATTGAGTCTTGGGGGCTGAGTAAAACTAAGTCAGGTGAAGGACTGGAGGAGAGTATGGAGCAGTTTCTAGGCAGAGGGATACTTCTCTGCCCATGAGAATCATGGGGACATATGCAAGGAAGAGACCTCAGACTATTCCACTGCAAACTCGTGCCTGGGATTATCTGAGAAGCATTAGATCTTTGTACCATGCAAGAAATGATGAAAGTGATAAGTAAATATTTCCCCAAGCATACTAATTTGTTGTGGACCGTTCAGCCTGGTTTCAGGAGTTGTAACCCTCACCCCATGGTGGGCTGTGTAAGAGCCCAAGGGACCCACTTCATCTGGGTCTGTTCTGTCAAGAGGATGTGACCTATTAAGGAGACAAAGCTTATCTCCCTGGCAGGAGCACTGCTTCTGCCTCATCCATCTCTGGCCCCAGTGCTTGGTTGGCAGTCAATGACGGGTAAGACTCCTTATGGGAGGGGCAACCTAAGCCAGACGCGACCACTTGGAAGGCCTCATGGAAGGACTCGGGGGGTTGCAGCAAAGAGGATGTGATGGACCCTCGCCCCCCAGCTATTCTGACATAGCCCGAGTCCTCATTTCCATCTGGGAGATGTCTCCTGCTTCCTAATTGCCTTAAAGCCTGAAACTGTGGGGGTGAGCGGTGCAGCCCTGTCCTGGCCAGAACGGCTCCTTGGGTGATTGGCATAAGAAAGAATTCCTAAAGTCCTGTGAAACCTGCTTTGCTAAGAGTGCTCTTCCTGAGGTGACAAGTGTCCCAGGAGGAAATGAGCATGTCTCCCAAAGTCTGGCAACCCCCCTTCCTGACAAACACTGGCTCCGATTAAGCCCTCAGATTTCTTTGACATGTTAAACTTGTATTCCGGTGTATTGGAACCCAATAAAAGCCTAGTGAGGAAGGGGCTCTGGGTCATTCTCCTCTGAGAGTTTGACCCCTTTCCTCCCCAAGCACAAGATGTCTTGGTAGTTTTCACTTTCATCCGTGACGGAGGGATGGGGCTCTGCGGGCGGAGCCCCCCCACATCTGGCGCCCAGGCCAGGGTCCCCAGCACTAATTAACCTGTAGGGCAAATATTTAGTGCTTTCTTCTTAGAGTTCCTTCCCATTGTCCTATGTCTAACTCTCTATCTGTTATTAGGAGGAACAGGGTCCAGGACACTGTTGTGGTGCAATTTGAGTGACACCCACCAGAGGCCGATGTTTCCTACTGATGTGGTTCCTAGTTGTGATCAGGTGGTACTTGGTCTCTGGTGCCTTTGTAGCAACAAAAAAGACTGTTGTGCACAAAGGAGCTCTAAGTTACGGGTGAGGCCTGTCTGCAAGGGCCCTCTGGGGACTAACCTTATTGCATTCGGTGTATTCCAGGGAGCAAGGATCATTTTCTTCTGCCAACATGCTTCCTGCCACCTGTTCTGTTCTTGTGATCTTAATACTCAGTAAGTAACATTTTATCTTAAATGTTAATGATTTTTCACTTTCCTATAATTACAGATCACTTTTAGTTTCCTTCTTTGGCTGAAAACTCTCTTCCTATACATTTCTATAATAACAAAGTAATTCTTTTTTAGGAGGGACCAGTGGAGACTCAGTGACCCAGACAGAAGGCCCTGTTACCATCCTTGAGAAGACAAGTGTGACCCTGACCTGCAATTACCAGACCACTTATTCAAGTCCTTTCCTTTTCTGGTACGTCCAGTATCTCAATAAAGGTCCCCAGCTCCTCCTGAAGAGCTTAACGGACAATCAGAAGGTAGAGAATCAAGGGTTTCAGGCCAAGCTTGTGAAAAGTAACAGCTCCTTCCACCTGATAAAACATACAGTGCAAACATCAGACTCGGCAGTGTACCTCTGCGCTGTGAGTAACACAGTGTTGGAGGCTGCAGGGGGAGCCGAGCACAAACCCAGAAGAAGGCAGGTGCGGCACTGACTGTGGGCAGCTCTGGGAGGGAGAGTTATATTCTCTCCGTAAGCAGTGAGAGAATATAACTGCTTGATTCTATTTAGAGTTCTCTCACAGAAATGAAAGGAGCTCTGACTATTCATAAAAGCCTAAGAGGCTCCCACTTGCTCTGCAGGTAAAGAGGGGTAGATGCCAGTGTTAAACAGAACCCACACTTTGACTCCCAGAAGGGCTCAGCCAGAAAGGCTTCTCTCTCCCCCAGGCTCCAGTCCTCTCACAGAAAATATTTGTAGGAAAGCTCTATCAGGAGAAGAATGTCTATGGAAATATTTTAACTATTTAATTATTTAAAAGCTCCATAATCTTGTGCTTTTCATGCAAGCATTCACACACCAACTGAGGGACTTAGGATCTGGCCTTTAGTGTTCTGCAAACTAAGTGTCCACAGCTAAGATGGACACACCCCCTCTGACTCAGTCCTTGTTACGGAAAATTCAACCTAACTTCACACTAACTTATCAGATTAGACAGCTGCTCAGGAAACACTGCTGTGGAAAGACTCACAGGTCGGGGCACTGAAGGAATCCCCTCCTCTGGTCCACACTCCTCACTGGGTGAGAGGCAGCCAGTCGGGAAAGGCTGTGTCCAGGGCATCCTCCCCCTGCATGTTCAGTCTGCTCTGCCATCACCCAGATCCTTATCCTGAGGATGATGTGCTCAGTCACTGGGACTGGGCTTCAGCTTCCAGGATAATTCCTCTGAAAGGAGGCCAGGAATTTGGCCCATCTCAGCTCTTTAAACTAAAATATGTTAGTATTATGATATATTTGCCTGTAAAACAAGAAGGATCTGTAGGCAGAGACCATGGATACTTCCAACAAGAAGGGTCAATATTGTCTAGAGAGCAAGGAAATAAAGAGTCTAGGAATAGGAAAGTAGATTAGTCAGCTCTAATAAGAAACCATCGAGAATTCTCTTAGATTATTTTTACTGACCTTATGACTTCAGCTGAGGATTCCATTGAAACAGGAGCAAGGATCCCCAGGATTTATGCCCCCCTTGCCTCATTGTTAGTTATTCTTGGTTCCACCTTTCACCCAGATCCAGGCTTCCTCTCCATCTGTCTGTCCTGTTCTATGCCCTGGTAGTGTAACATCCATGAATGGCATCGTCCAGGCTCACCTTGCTTCATTGATATCTAACTGCATTCAGCCATGGAGAAAACCTGGCAGGAGATCTGTGGGTGGGGAGAGAAAAATTAAAGTATTTCCTCTTTTGCCCCTGACTGCTAGGATGGACCGGTCCTGCCTTTGGCTGCTTCCCTCTCTGTTTTGGACTAAATGTTTGTGACCCTCCACCTCCAATTCATATGTTGGATTGCTAACTCCCAATGTAATGGTATTTGGAGTTGGAACTTTTGAGAAGTAATTAGATTTAGGTCAGGCCATGAGTGTGAGATTGACACGATGGAATTAGTATCATTTTTAAAAGATTTTTTTTTTGTAGAAAAGTATGATCCCAAGAATGATAAAGTCAAAGAAGGCCACACTGAGGCCATACATTAAAATTAAAATTCTGAAAAAAAAGTAATAAAGTTCAGATCCTAAAATGTGTCACCAAAACTTTAGAAATGGATCTGCTTTTTTGACCAGTGATCTCACTTCTGAGAGTATATGTGAAGGAACCCAACACACTAAGTCCAAAGAACATAAGCACCCCTATGTTCATTGCAGCATTATTTACCATCACCAAGGTATGGAAGCTGCCCAATATGCATCAGTAGATGAATGGATGAAACAGCTATAGGACATTTACACAATGGAATATTACTCAGGCATAAAAAAGAAGAGAATTCTACCCTTGGCCACAGGATGGTTGGACCTGGAGAACATGATGCTGAGTGAACTAAGCCAGTCAGAGAAAGACAAATACCTTATGAGGTCACTCATATGTGGAATCTAGTGAACAAAGTGAACTAACAAGGGACATGGGGACAGACTCATAGATGGAGAGCAGGATGACAGCTGGTGGGGGTTGATTAGGGGGTGGAGGGCTTGAGCAAGAAGGAAGAAAGACTCATGGACATGGACAACAGTGTGGTAAGTGCTGTGGGGAGGGAGGTAGAACATTATTTGTCTGGCTGCTGCTAGTGCCTGTCCTGGGGCTCACTGAGGCCAGCTGTTGCTTGTTTGAAAGGATTTGGGAAATGATAAAGCATGAGCCAAGACTCATATGGAAAAGTAGTTTGGGTGGGCCCATAGGTTGGGTGGGACAGAGTCTTTGGGGATCTCCAAGGTGGATCAAACAACGTTAGCCAGGTTGATGGAGTCTGATATATGGCCCCAGCTTGGCAGCTCTGTGGCTCTGTGGTGGGGTGATTTAGAAAAGTGACAATGGCCTCTGCCTGCCTCGATGCCAGATGTGTCCGTTTCTCTCAGCGTGCCACTGGTGCCTTTCAAGCTGCTACCCCAGTGCTGGAGCTCGGAGGGAGTGAGTCTGAGTAGGTGAGTGCCTGTGTGTGTATTATTTAAGAGGAACTGTTTGGGGCTCCAGTGGTCTCTTCTACCAACTCATTCCACACTGGTTTTTGCAGCCAGAAGTTGTAAGGACTTATCTCCCTGGCACTTGAACCCTGGCCTGGGGTGCCTGGTGTGGGTCTGGGACTCCTCACTCCCAACCTATCCCTCCTGAATTTTTATCTATCACACTCCGTTGTGGGACAGGCCCCTACCACATCGGCACCTTTCCTAGCAATCTGGATGGATGTGGTTTCTTTGATTCAGTAGTTGTCAGGCTTCTATTCGACTTGATTTCTGATGTTTCTGAGTGATGGTTGTTTTATATTTTAGTTGTTATTTTGATGTGGTTGTGTAAAGAGGCAAGCCATGTCTGCCTATGCCATCATGTTAACCGGAAGCTTAAAGCAATTCTAATTGTGATGGTCTATGAACATCTGTTCCATGACAGGTCTGTGGGTCCTTCTGACTAATCTAACTAAATCATTTTGATATAAATTAAATATTTAAACAAGTAAGGGCAAATTATAAGGAATGAAATCTTTCCATTTGTGACATTGTGAATGAACCTAGATGGTGCTATGCTAAGTGAAATAATTCAGTCAGAGAAAGGCAAATACCATCAATTTTCACTTATATGTGGAATCTAAAGAATAATCTAAATGAACAAACAAAACAGAAACAGACTCTTGGTTACAGAGATGCAGAGAACAGACTGATGGTTTCCAGAGGAGCAGAGAGTGGGGTCCTAGTTGAAAATCGTGAAGGAATTAAGAAGCACAAATCGGTAGTTACAAAATGGTCATGGGGATACAAAGCACAGCCTAAGGAATATAGACCATAATATTGTAATTACTATGCATGGTGACAGGAGGGTCCTCGGAATATTGAGGGGGACACTTTGTAAATTATCGATAGTCTAACATCTTATAGATGCTGTATACCTGATGCAAATACAAAATAATACTGAATGTCAATTATAAGTGAAAAATAAAATTTAAAGTTCTTTTGAAAAAATAAAGGCAAAATAAATGCATTTTCAGAGAGACAAAAGTGAAGATCACATTTCTCCAGCTGACCTACAGTAAAAGAAATGCTAAAAGAAAGTCTTCTAGAGGTTGGTGATATTTTTTAACTACTATTCTAAAGTTCCTCAAACTTTTCAAACCTATCTAGCAGAGAACAGATGGATTAAAATGTAAACTTCTTAAGTAGTCTTTTAAATAATATCAATTCCTTGCTCAAAAAGCTGTAATATTTCTTTGTTTCCTACTGACCAACATCCAGATTTATTTTTGCAGACATCCAAGACAAATCATCTTCCAGACTAACCTCCTAGCACTGTCTAATCTGTGCATGCTCCGGCCAACCTTCTATTCCCTTTTGCCTTGTGTCAAAGGAGGGAGCAAATTTTCGTCCTTTCCCATGTCTATTTTTATGCATAAAGTATCTTAAAATCAATTTTGAAAACATTAACAAACTATCCTAGAGTATGTTTGACATTCTTTTTTAAATTAAGTATTTTATTGTTCTATACATTTGTCCCAATTCCCACCCCCCCACCTCTCTTCCACCCAGCCCACCCTCTGCTCCTACAGTGAATCCCCAGTCTATTGCCCACATCCATGGGTGATTCACACATGCTCCTTGACTAGTCCCTTCCCCTTCTTTTTACCCTTATCCCCCTCTTGCCTCCCCTCTGGTCACTGCCAGTCTGTTCCTTTTTTCCTTGTCTCTGGTTCTATTTTGCTTGTTTGTTTGTTTTGTTCCTTAGGTTCCTCTTATAAGTGAGATTCTATGGTATTTGTCTTTCAATGCCTGACTTATTTCACTTAGCATATTATTCTCCACCTCCATCCATGCCATTGAAAAAGGTAGGAATTTCTTCTTTCTCCTGTGTAGTATCCCAGTGTGTAAATGGGCCACAGTTTTTTAATTTTTAATTTTTTTATTGTTGTTCAGTTACAGGTGTCTTCATTATCCTGCCATTTCTTCCCCCTCCCTACTCTCCCCTATCATCCTCATTCAATCCTCCCCCCTTGTTTTCTTTGTCCATGTGTCCTTAACATGTGTTCCTTGACTCTTCCCCTTCTTTCCCCCATTGCCCCCCTACCCCTCTCTCCTCCCCTGTAGTCACTGTCAGTTTGTTTTTTATTTCCATGTCTGCATTTCCATTTTGCTTGCATGTTTATTTTGTTGATTAGGTTCTACTTATAGGTGGGATCATATGGTACTTGTCTTTCAATGCCTGACTTATTTCACTTAGTATAATATTCTCTAGCTCCATCCATGCTGTTGCAAAGGGTAGGAGTTCCTTCATTCTTTCCACTGCATAGTATTCCATTGTGTAAATGTACCATTTTTTTTGATCCATTCATTTACTGATGTGAACTTCAGCTGTTTCTAGCACTTGGCTATTGTGAATAACGCTGCTGTGAACATAGGGGTATGTAGGTTCTTTTGAATTGGTGTTTCAGGATTCTTAGGGTGTAATCAGAGCAATGGAATCACCGGGCAAAAGGCAGTCTCATATTTAATTTTTGGAGAAAATCCCATAATGTTTTCCACAGTGGCTATACCATCTATATTCCCACTATCAGTGTGCTAGGATTCCATTGTCCTTACATCTTCAAAGCACTTATTGTTTGTTGATTTGTTAATGATGGCTATTCCTACTGGTGTGATGTGGTAACTCATTGTGGTTTTAATTTGCATCTCTCTGATGGCTAGTGACATCAGACATCCTTTCCTATGTCTATGGCCAATCTGTATGTCCTCCTTGAAGAAGTATCTACACAGGTCTTTTGCCCATTTGTAATAAGATATTTTGTCTTCCTGGTGTTGAGTTGTATGAGTTCTTCATATATTTTGGAGATCAAACCCTTCTCTGAGTTCTCATTGGAAAATATGGTTTCCCATATGGTTGGTTCCCTTTTCATTTTGATGATAGTTTCTTTAGCTGTGCAGATGGTTTTACTTCGATGTAGTCACATTTGTTTACTTCTTTTTATTTCCCTTGCCCTGGGAGATATATTGGCAAAAATAATGCTTTGTGGGATATCTGAAATTTCACTGCCTATGTCTTCCACTAGCACTTGCATGGTATCATGACTTATATTTAAGTCTTTAATCCATCCTGAGTTTATTCTGGTGTATGGTATATGTTGGTGATCTAGTTTCTTTTCTTTCTTTCTTTCTTTCTTTCTTTCTTTCTTTCTTTCTTTCTTTCTTTCTTTCTTTCTTTTTTTGTGCATATACCTGTCCAGATCTCCCAACACTATTTATTGAAGAGGCTATTTTTACTAAATTTCCTGCCTTTATGCTCCTGCCCTCTTTGTCTAATATTAATTGATCATAGAGCCATGGGCTTATTTCTGTGCTCTCTATTCCATTCGATCAGTCTATGTGTCTGTTCCTATGCCAGTACCAGACTGGCATAAGAACATAAATAAGGATGAGTTTCTCTGACAAGAGTCGAGGGATCACTGGAGGTTTATGAATAAATTCTGGGGGTGTAGAAGGGTTGGCCCTCAAGTTAAAGTGGTTGCTACCTATTTTTTTAAAATAAAGTTTTATTGGAAAAAAGCCTTGCCCATTTATTTATGCACTGACTGTGGTTATTTTGTGCTGTAACTGCAGGGCTGGGTAGTTGCAACAAAGAGCAAATGACTTCAGGACTTAAAGCATTTACTATTTGACACTTTACAAAACAGTTTGCAAACCCCTGAGGGGTAGAAATTACATGAGAATTTTTCTGTTTGGTGTTCTGGTCAAAGGAAGACCAGTGGGCAGAAAAAGTTTGTATTTGACTCCTGTTTTTGTGTATATGAGGCCCCCCCATAAAACGTAGAAAATAGCCCGTATGAGCATTGCCCTCTATATGAAGACCTGTACTTGGAGAAACAGTGCATGCTGCTGTTACTCAGGCCCAGGCTCTGCCTCTGGAAGAAGCTGGCCACATGCTCTCATGGAGACTAGACCTCCTTAAAAAGATCATTGTACCCTCCAGACATGTCCCCTCATGCATGTATTCACTCATTCCTCACATATTTTTGAACATCAAGTTTGAACTATGCGACTGTACATTCTCAGGAACTGGCTACTGAGACTCATAAGATTCAGTTTCTGATCCCAAGGGCACCAACTCCAGTATGAAAAACAGGACACAGGTGATTGTCATATCATATAGTAGTGGCAGTGATGATATGTCAGAGGTAAAGCTGGGAAAGAGAGGAGCACCAACTCAGCCTGAAGAGCTGGGTGGGTGCTTTCACAGGAAGGTGGTGTGTAAGCTGGATCTGAAAGATATGCTAAGTGAAACAAGCCAGGCAGTGAAAGACAAATACCATATGATCTCACCTTTAACAGGTACCTAATCAACAAAACAAACAAGCAAACAAGCAAAATATAACCAAAGACACTGAAATTGAGAACTGGCTGACAGTCACCAAAGGGGAGAGGGGAGGGGCTTTCAGGGGAAAACGGGAAGGGTTTAGAGCAACAAGTGTAAAGGACACAGGAACAGAAACTGGGGCGGGGTGGAAATGGGAGGGAGGTGTGAAGGGCTGGGGCAGTGGGTTGGGTTGGGAGTAAAACACAGAAAACTGTACAAGAACAACAATTAAAAAAAAGAAAAAAAAAAAGAATGAGTAGGAGTGACCCAGGCAAGGGCAATGGAGGAAAGGGAGAACATTCTAAGCAGAGGGTCTCTCATCTTCTAGTTCCAGAGACCAATGAAGGAACATGTCGAGAAGATGACTCAGATCGAGTTTATTTTCCACTCTCAGTATATCCTAAGATGCCTGAAACCAGCTTAATATTTGGTGTGCACAGACATTAGATGCTGGGTCTACGGAGACTTCAGGCAGTCATATTGCCCCGAATCTTAGAGAGGGTGACCGAGGAATAGCACACTGTCTAAGTCCCATACATCGTGAAGTCTGCATAAGGTTCTGGGTGCTTCCTTCGCGGAGCTCTACCTCTCATCCCAGATACCTATTTCCCTTCTATGTCTACAATTTAAGCTCCATTCCAAGGTAAACACCACATTCAAAGGTGAGAGGAAGGCTGCAGGACAGAGGAGAAACCACAAGAGGGTGCTGCTCCCCTTGGGTGCTGGTTTGACACATCTTCCATTTCTGAACATGCCTCTCTTTTTATGGCCTGTGACGTGAACCTTCAGGGCAGTGTGTCTTGCCTAACACACGAGTCAAGATTTTCTAGCAGGTTTTCTTTCAGCTGTGGTATTACCAACCAAACCTGCTGCTGGTTCTCCTACAGCCATGCTGTCTGCTTCCAGCTTGGTACTTACTATCTTGTTGATGTTGGGTAAGTAACATTTCTCGGGATTTCTAAGGTGTTCTGTTCCTTGGTTTTAGGATGCTTACCAAACTGGAGACGATTCCTTTTTTATTGCCAATATAACAAATTCTTTATTTTTCTTTTAGGAGGGACCAGTGGAGACTCAGTGAGCCAGACTGAAGGCCCTGTTACCCTCCCAGAGGGGGAATTTTTGACCCTGACCTGTACTTATCAGACCACCTACAGTGGAGTAGAATATCTTTTCTGGTATGTCCAATACCAAAACAAAGAGCCTGTTCTCCTCCTGAAAAGCTCATTGGATAATCAGGAGGTCCACAACAGAGGTTTTCAGGCCAAACTTGTGAAGACTGAGAAATCCTTCCACCTGCAGAGACCTTCCGTGCAAATGTCAGACTCAGCAGTGTACCTCTGTGCTGTGAGTGACACAGTGCGGGAGTCCACAGGGGGAGCTGAGCGCAAACCCAGAGGGGCTCACCCCGGGCTGCAGGGGAGCAGCCTGGCTGTTCTGGGAGCCACAGGGAGCGTCCCTGGCTGTTCCCAGGAGACCTACAGGTATTTGACAGGGAAGTGGAGACTGTATTTTTTAAATACAAACAAAAATACTTGTTATGGCAAATATGTCTACTAATCAAGCGTGTAGGACACAGCTTTTTCTGTTCTGCTACAGTGTGTGTCCCATTAAAACCATTTTTTAGCCAGTTAGTAAATACAAGTATGATGTCAACATGATGTGGAAGTTTCACTGATTCTCTGTGACTTTTCTAAGCACGTCCATAATTTATTCTAAACTACAGAACTATCAGGAGAAGTTTCTCATTATAAAAATGCCTCAAGTCCACTTTAATGTAAGCAGAGTTTGTCTTAGTGAGTCCAAAATTCCCAGAGTTTTCAAGGCAAGCAACCGCGTGAAACTGAGAGAAAGGTAAAATGACTCTGGGGCTGTCCCCAACACTGATCTTAACATATGGATTTATGAAGAACAATTCCATTTAAAAGTCTGATGAATCTGGTCTTCTTGGAAATACATGTTGTCGTGCATCTGTACCTGAAGAGGGGAAACATGAATCCTGATGTTCAAGGCTACAAAGATTTCCTGGCTGTGATACAAGGGAGAAATGGCACAGGTTATTGAATGTTGCTGGTACTGTCAATAGGATTTTAGTCTTTTTATAATGCTCTGTTTACAAAGTCATATAGTCTAAGGATTTTCCCCATCTCAATTTTCACCATAATTTGTATCTGTGGTTTGGAATGACAAGAGGATATTCAGAAATACATGTATTGAGTTCTAACAGTAATCCCTGTACTTAGGCACTGAGTAGAATTTTCTCAGTTTCTGTTTATATGCAGAATGCATGTTTTCTCTCTGCTGTTACTGAACATGACACACACATGACACATTTTGTGACCTGGAGGCCTGTGTGAAATCATTCATTAACAACAAAATATTTCTCATGTAAATTTTACTGGATTCCATGCCAGGTGGAAACAAAGAGTGAGACTAAAAGCTTTGCCTTCTTGTTAGAAAGTTACAACCCAATGATTGCTTTTCACGTTGATTCTCTTGGGAGAAAAGGAGGGTATGTAAGACCAAAAGGTGCATACGTAACTATGTTATCCAGTGTATTCACTGTAGTTCATAATAAACCGCATTCTATAAAAGTCCCACATTTTCCATCAAGGAGGAATTAGCTGAACAGAATTCCATTTCTCTACTGTTTAGTTCCAGTCTGACAAGTTATAATTGGACAAAATAGGTCTAGCTCAGGTGTCTAGCATGTCCCACCCGTAGAGGAAGCATGAGATATGACACAGGCAAACTTGTCCTATATTTACTAATTCTATTTCCCGTACAGGGGCAGAGCATCACACAGTCCAGTAAGTTTACCTATTATATTGGGTGGTGAGGTGGATGGGTTTTAGTCAAAGATCTGCGTTTTAGTCAAAACACAGGAATTTCACTCAAGAGAAGAGCTACCAGTATGCTGATTGCCAACGTGCTGAAGGCAGCCATTGCCTCTACCTGGTCTAGGTGAGGACGGTTCAGGTGAGGACGGTTCAGGTGAGGACCGTCGCAGACACAGGGCTCCAGCTCCTCTCAGTGCTGAAGGCTGTGGGGAGAAGCAGATCACTGGTGTCTGCTGAGGCTTACAAGGGAGGATAATGGGCGATGGAACCAGAGTGCAGGCTCCTAAGCCACGTCATCCCTCATTCCCTCAGGGTTACAGTCTGTTTCTCTTCTCTTTCCTGCATGATCCAGCATGACCCAGGGAAAAAGTCCAGTCTGCAATTTCTGCGGCAGAGAAAGAGGCTGTATCCTTGTCTGTGTATAGGGAACTAGCAGTTACAGTTATTGTTTATTCTGGCACAAAGTGCCACCAAGTGGGAAAATGACTTTCCTTATTCATCGGGAGTCGGTCGGATAATGGACAAAATGCAACGGAGAGTTGATACTCTCTGAACTTCAGAAACCAGCCACTTCCATCCATCTCACCGTCACAGACTCACAGCTTGGAGATTCAGCCATGTGTTTCTGTACTTGGAGCCTGTAGGAGCTCCACAAAATTGTCCGTATGAGATAGGGCCTCTGGGGAGAGACTCCATCATAGACAGGATGAAGCAGGGGCTGAGTCAGCACCAGTGGGGGGTTGGCAGGGAAATTCATTCATTTAATTCCTGTAGAATGCCCAGATATGTCCTTCAGTGAAAGCAAATGCATCCCCCATTGTTTAGAATAGATTAAGATAGAATATGTAGCATATAAAATTTTATAAAACCAAAAAGGGCAACAAGAAAATCTATCACTCTTTAGTTGATTTTCTAGAGATGAGAGAACAATTTAATTATCTTTAGACAAAATAGGCAACTCCATTGTTGGCATTGTTAAATCTTCAGAATCATTCATACATCTATGTATTCATTATCATTTCAAATGCTTTAATCTACTTATAATGAAAATTTCTTTCATTGATTTTTCTTAAAAACATATCATTACTCCCTGAGGTAGAAGAAATTATTTAATTTAGGTTTCTTTCTACAATCATACTAACGATCTCTAACACAAGAGTATAGATTTGAAATGTTCCTCAAACTACCTCTCTTTGGCTCCTCTCTTTTTGTGACCTGATCATGATTTTTAAAAAATACCAGAATGTGTTGCTCTCTCATGTGGCAGATGTCCACAGTGGGACTGTGTCCTAACCTGTCGAGTCTCTTGCCTTCCCTCCCCCCTCGCCCAACCCCCACACCCAGGTGCCAGGGCCAGAATGACAGCTGCATGGCAACCAGGGCCCATCTGTGGTTGTCCAGTGTGCTTCCTGTGCAAATGGATGTGTTTTTTTATTTTTAATAGACGTTACAATAGGTGCCGAAGACCAAAGATTTTTATTTTTTGTTGGACATTAGTGTTCAAAAATCTCTGAGTTAATTGTCAACATTTAAAAACCAGACATCGCATTAAAAACTGGATCTCTAGCTTCTTTTGGAAAAGCTGTAGGAACATGAGATTCTCGGGGGTAGAGGTCAAAAATTCTGTGAGGACTTTAATGTAGTCTCATTTTATTTTAAAATACTGCAGATTTGCCGGTCACGATGTGCCTGAACCTAAAAGTAAAATTTTAAATTATTAGCCATGTATAATATGTAAGCTAGTCCACAGGACAAAGAAACCTGAAGGAACATCTCATTTAACTGTTGTGGTGTTTCCCCCGATATTACCTCTATCACAACATGTATTCCACTTTCATAAGCTCAAGTCTTTGCGTTAGCTCAAAAGACATTTGGTTTCACAGGAAGCACTGGGGAAACACGAGTTAGCGAGACCGACAGGGTTCCCACCTTTGTCGGCGAGACCCCGTTCCAGTGGTGTCCAGCATGGAAAAGCAGGCACAAGGAGCATCGCAGTGACGTTTTAGAGCTTATTACACAAATAACCTAAGTAACCCGAATCAAAGTGTTAACCTCTCTGAATCTGTTGCAACATCTGTGACATGTGGAGGTTGAATTAGGAAGCTGCTGTTGAATAACCTGTTCCAGAATTCCGGCCCCATGGGGCACTTAGTCCACTGTTATTTTTCAGCCCTAACACCTACTGCCATCCCCCTGTATCAGGAAAGGGCTATTAGGTGTTGGAGAAGTTGCCCTGGTGCTCCACACATTGCATGACAATGTCCTGGGAACAGCAAGGGGCCAAAGGCAGCAGGGAGAGAGGGGGGCCACTTGGGAAATCATGTGCTTACAAGGCAGGAGCTACTGCTCTGTGTACCTGGGCAGGACAGAGCGGGGGAGGGGTGAACAGAAGCAAACTCATAAGTAAAAGTTGCTATTTGCGTTTGGTGTTATGCTTTCTTTCACAAAGAGAGACACACTTTCTTGTCTTAGTTTTGCAGAATCGGGAAATGTAGAAAATTCCCTTTTGCCAAGCATAAGGTCACCCTGAAATGGGACCTGTTGGCTGGGACTCCAGATGACACAATTCCTCCTGTGATGTACTAGGCAGGTTGAGAGACAATTTGGAGTTACAGGGCTGGCCAACATCCCTTGTCAAATGAACATGATTCACCCGACCCTAGAGAATCTAAGAACACTGTAAGAGGGTGAGATTCTTTGATATCAGAGAGTTTGGTCTAGAGGGGGTCTCAAATGACCAAGCTCACAGGTGCCATGAACAGAATGAAAATGAGTGGGGATGTCCAAATATTTTTAAAAAGCTGCAAGTCTTAATTAACCAGCACTGATCCTCAGTAACAGAGGGATGAAGGCAAGTGATGTTTCAAAATCAAGGTTTCTCCCAAGCAGAGTGGAGTCCTGAAAGGTGATTCAAAGATTGAGGCTTTGTCCCTGAGTCCTTGAGTCCCACCCAGGTCAGGCTGCAAGCTTACTAGATATGGACAGGCTGAGGCAGAAGCAATAGTGCAAAGAGCCTGTGGGTGAGGAGTTGAGGATGTAAAGCTGCCACAGCCCACAGGATAGCGGGGGCTCTCTGAGTAGCCCCCGAAATGGACCCGTGAATGAGGTGGCGGACAGCAGCCATCAGGCTCCAGCCCCTGCTGCTTCTGCACCATCCTCTCTCCTCAGGTGGTCCCTGAAGTGACCTGAGCTGTCCCCCACATCTCAGAGCCTCTGCTCCAGCACCAACACACGATATCCAGACTGCAAAGTTATACCAGTGCCCCTGGCTAGAGTTTGACCTAAATCAAATAAAGTTACACAAATTTAAACATTTCAATAAAGAAACAAAAAGCTAATGGTCACTCAAGGCACTGTCCCATTTCCTGAATAACTTGGACCACAGAGTTTCTGTTCTGGACCTGATCTACTGCATTGCTTTTAAAGAGGGAATGAAGGATGTATGCCATGTGATACAAATAAGCTCTGAACCTGGTCCTTTATGGCACGTCTTACGCTGCATGCAGCAGTTGCGTCAGTCTGGCACCTAGTGCAACCTGTCCCCTACCTGTACCGTGTACTGAATTGGCCCTGATTCCCTTTTTCTTCCAGACAATGGGATGTGTGTTGAACAGTTCAGTGCCCACCTCTCATGTCATCTTTAAGAAAAGCCTTGCATTTGACCTCAAAATGAAAGTTTCCTTTTCTTAGACAAAGAGAAAAATCGCCCCCCGGTGCCAGGTGTCCTTGGGTGTGCACAGTACGGTCCCCTGAAGTTGGGGGAACCCCTCTGTTTCACGCCATCATCACTCCACAATCTCCAGTCCTCAGCACGTCCGGACAGAGAGAAACAGATTAGCTGGATGTGAAATAGTAACTCAGTGTGAGGAACTTCACAAAGAAGTGAAAAGCATCATTTTTTGTTGATTACTATTTGAAAAGAATCTTCCCTTTCGGTGTAATCACCAATTTACAGGCAATACGAAGGAGGGAGGAACAGGTTAAGCTCATCAGAATTATACAATAAGCAAAATCCACTGTATGAAAAACTCACAGGACAATCCTGATTTCTCCAACAATAAACTACAAGAAATGAAGTGGAGTGAGAAGGCCTAGAGACTGGAAGGGAGTGACACGTTTAGTGGGATGTGTGTGAATTTCCAGACTAATTCTTGTGCTTTACAGTTCCCACGTGTGCCCAACAGTGTAAGGGCAGCCGGGTGATCCGCTCAGCCAGAGATGCTTGCCAACAGGCTCACTCTGTTCACGAGCTGGGTTTTTGTGAGAGTTGGAGCTAAGTTTAATTTGGTGAGAAAATCTGTTTGGAGTGAACATTTTTCATTTGAAGAGAATTAATTTTGCATTCCACAGACTTATTCCCAGCCATTGTTATGATTTGGACGGCACAGCCGCTGAGAGTCTGTGTAGGAAAGTACCCCAGCGGTCTGCGGTAACAAGGGCCCAGTGCCTCCCATGGGTTATGGAAGCAGGGAACGACGCTCTGTTTTCTTGCTGTTACACCATCAGAACTTGTATAAAGTAAACCCAGTTCTGGAAAAACAACAAGCTGTGAAAATGGCCCTTTTCAATCTGCTGGGTTTGTTTTACCAGGACAAATAATAACTGTGGGAGTAAACAGCTGACAATGAGCAAGCAGTACCTTTAGCTGAGATTCCTGAATTCCCTAAGAAAACCAATAGACAGGAGACTGCTACACACCATATGCATGCCTCTGGAATGAAGAGAGCTGGGCCAATAATATTAAGCATCAAAACTTGACTTTCTAATGGCTAATACTTAATTGGATTAAAACAATGATGTGACAGAAGTAAAAAGATAGTGTTTCAAGAACCGGGTTACCTAAGTAAGCTTACCTGTCCTTCATAAGGCTAAAGGTGTAAGGCTGCTGCCATCCAAGTATGGTCCAGCAACCCCTAAGGACACCCCTTCAGAAGTGAGGGGACGCCACACTCAGTGAGCGTCCTCTCTCCTGTGTGCAGATCAGTACTCAGTCAAAGACTCAAAGTGATCAGTGATGCCCTTGCAGTTCTCATATTCTCTCCCTCTCTCTCCCTCTCCCCCTCTCTCTGCTCTCTTAGCAGATCCCTCCTCTCTGGTGCACTGTTCCACGAATTCCAGGTGTTTCTACATTCGCAAACTCCTCTTCTGTCCCATCAACACAGTGAGACAGCTTGGTTATTTTTGGTATGCTCTCTCGGCACTGAAATGGCCTCCGGGAAGCAAGCTGGGGCAATGTTAGGACTCACCTCGCTGTTTATTTTTTTGTTTGTTTGTTTCTTTGTTTTAATTTATCTCTGTGCCACCTGTAGTCCAATGTCCAAAATTTATTGTTTCATTTATTTTGTCCAGCCTTCTCTTTGGTAGGTCAATTCCTTTAGCACTCTAATTTTGTCAGTGAAACAGAAGTCACACTAATTTATTATATTTTCATTTTACAAAAGTGTCAGTCCATGATGGATTGGGAAAAACTTTGGTCATTCGACCACAGACGATTTGAGAAGAACTGCATTAGACAATGCTTCCTGTATAGCATTGAGTCTTGGGGGCTGAGTAAAACTAAGTCAGGTGAAGGACTGGAGGAGAGTATGGAGCAGTTTCTAGGCAGAGGGATACTTCTCTGCCCATGAGAATCATGGGGACATATGCAAGGAAGAGACCTCAGACTATTCCACTGCAAACTCGTGCCTGGGATTATCTGAGAAGCATTAGATCTTTGTACCATGCAAGAAATGATGAAAGTGATAAGTAAATATTTCCCCAAGCATACTAATTTGTTGTGGACCGTTCAGCCTGGTTTCAGGAGTTGTAACCCTCACCCCATGGTGGGCTGTGTAAGAGCCCAAGGGACCCACTTCATCTGGGTCTGTTCTGTCAAGAGGATGTGACCTATTAAGGAGACAAAGCTTATCTCCCTGGCAGGAGCACTGCTTCTGCCTCATCCATCTCTGGCCCCAGTGCTTGGTTGGCAGTCAATGACGGGTAAGACTCCTTATGGGAGGGGCAACCTAAGCCAGACGCTACCACTTGGAAGGCCTCATGGAAGGACTCGGGGGGTTGCAGCAAAGAGGATGTGATGGACCCTCGCCCCCCGGCTAATCTGACATAGCCCGAGTCCTCATTTCCATCTGGGAGATGTCTCCTGCTTCCTAATTGCCTTAAAGCCTGAAACTGTGGGGGTGAGTGGTGCAGCCCTGTCCTGGCCAGAACGGCTCCTTGGGTGATTGGCATAAGAAAGAATTCCTAAAGTCCTGTGAAACCTGCTTTGCTAAGAGTGCTCTTCCTGAGGTGACAAGTGTCCCAGGAGGAAATGAGCATGTCTCCCAAAGTCTGGCAACGCCCCTTCCTGACAAACACTGGCTCCGATTAAGCCCTCAGATTTCTTTGACATGTTAAACTTGTATTCCGGTGTATTGGAACCCAATAAAAGCCTAGTGAGGAAGGGGCTCTGGGTCATTCTCCTCTGAGAGTTTGACCCCTTTCCTCGCCAAGCACAAGATGTCTTGGTAGTTTTCACTTTCATCCGTGACGGAGGGATGGGGCTCTGCGGGCGGAGCCCCCCCACATCTGGCGCCCAGGCCAGGGTCCCCAGCACTAATTAACCTGTAGGGCAAATATTTAGTGCTTTCTTCTTAGAGTTCCTTCCCATTGTCCTGTGTCTAACTCTCTATCTGTTATTAGGAGGAACAGGGTCCAGGACACAGTTGTGATGCAATTTGAGTGACACCCACCAGAGGCCGATGTTTCCTACTGATGTGGTTCCTAGTTGTGATCAGGTGGTACTTGGTCTCTGGTGCCTTTGTAGCAACAAAAAAGACTGTTGTGCACAAAGGAGCTCTAAGTTACGGGTGAGGCCTGTCTGTAAGGGCCCTCTGGGGACTAACCTTATTGCATTCGGTGTATTCCAGGGAGCAAGGATCATTTTCTTCTGCCAACATGCTTCCTGCCACCTGTTCTGTTCTTGTGATCTTAATACTCAGTAAGTAACATTTTATCTTAAATGTTAATGATTTTTCACTTTCCTATAATTACAGATCACTTTTAGTTTCCTTCTTTGGCTGAAAACTCTCTTCCTATACATTTCTATCATAACAAAGTAATTCTTTTTTAGGAGGGACCAGTGGAGACTCAGTGACCCAGACAGAAGGCCCTGTTACCATCCTTGAGAAGACAAGTGTGACCCTGAACTGCAATTACCAGATCACTTATTCAAATCCTGTCCTTTACTGGTATGTCCAGTATCTCAATAAAGGTCCCCAGCTTCTCCTGAAGAGCTTAACGGACAATCAGAAGGTAGAGAATCAAGGGTTTCAGGCCAAGCTTGTGAAAAGTAACAGCTCCTTCCACCTGATAAAACATACAGTGCAAACATCAGACTCGGCAGTGTACCTCTGCGCTGTGAGTAACACAGTGTTGGAGGCTGCAGGGGGAGCCGAGCACAAACCCAGAAGAAGGCAGGTGCGGCACTGACTGTGGGCAGCTCTGGGAGGGAGAGTTATATTCTCTCCGTAAGCAGTGAGAGAATATAACTGCTTGATTCTATTTAGAGTTCTCTCACAGAAATGAAAGGAGCTCTGACTATTCATAAAAGCCTAAGAGGCTCCCACTTGCTCTGCAGGTAAAGAGGGGTAGATGCCAGTGTTAAACAGAACCCACACTTTGACTCCCAGAAGGGCTCAGCCAGAAAGGCTTCTCTCTCCCCCAGGCTCCAGTCCTCTCACAGAAAATATTTGTAGGAAAGCTCTATCAGGAGAAGAATGTCTATGGAAATATTTTAACTATTTAATTATTTAAAAGCTCCATAATCTTGTGCTTTTCATGCAAGCATTCACACACCAACTGAGGGACTTAGGATCTGGCCTTTAGTGTTCTGCAAACTAAGTGTCCACAGCTAAGATGGACACGCCCCCTCTGACTCAGTCCTTGTTACGGAAAATTCAACCTAACTTCACACTAACTTATCAGATTAGACAGCTGCTCAGAAAACACTGCTGTGGAAAGACTCACAGGTCGGGGCACTGAAGGAGTCCCCTCCTCTGGTCCACACTCCTCACTGGGTGAGAGGCAGCCAGTCTGGAAAGGCTGTGTCCAGGGCATCCTCCCCCTGCATGTTCAGTCTGCTCAGCCATCACCCAGATCCTTATCCTGAGGATGATGTGCTCAGTCACTGGGACTGGGCTTCAGCTTCCGGGATAATTCCTCTGAAAGGAGGCCAGGATTTTGACCCATCTCAGCTCTTTAAACTAAAATATGTTAGTATTATGATATATTTGCCTGTAAAACAAGAAGGATCTGTAGGCAGAGACCATGGATACTTCCAACAAGAAGGGTCAATATTGTCTAGAGAGCAAGGAAATAAAGAGTCTAGGAATAGGAAAGTAGATTAGTCAGCTCTAATAAGAAACCATCGAGAATTCTCTTAGATTATTTTTACTGACCTTATGACTTCAGCTGAGGATTCCATTGAAACAGGAGCAAGGATCCCCAGGATTTATGCCCCCCTTGCCTCATTGTTAGTTATTCTTGGTTCCACCTTTCACCCAGATCCAGGCTTCCTCTCCATCTGTCTGTCCTGTTCTATGCCCTGGTAGTGTAACATCCATGAATGGCATCGTCCAGGCTCACCTTGCTTCATTGACATCTAACTGCATTCAGCCATGGAGAAAACCTGGCAGGAGATCTGTGGGTGGGGAGAGAAAAATTAAAGTATTTCCTCTTTTGCCCCTGACTGCTAGGATGGACCGGTCCTGCCTTTGGCTGCTTCCCTCTCTGTTTTGAACTAAATGTTTGTGACCCTCCACCTCCAATTCATATGTTGGATTGCTAACTCCCAATGTAGTGGTATTTGGAGTTGGAACTTTTGAGAAGTAATTAGATTTAGGTCAGGCCATGAGTGTGAGATTGACACGATGGAATTAGTATCATTTTTAAAAGATTTTTTTTTTTGTAGAAAAGTATGATCCCAAGAATGATAAAGTCAAAGAAGGCCACACTGAGGCCATACATTAAAATTAAAATTCTGAAAAAAAAGTAATAAAGTTCAGATCCTAAAATGTGTCACCAAAACTTTAGAAATGGATCTGCTTTTTTGACCAGTGATCTCACTTCTGAGAGTATATGTGAAGGAACCCAACACACTAAGTCCAAAGAACATAAGCACCCCTATGTTCATTGCAGCATTATTTACCATCACCAAGGTATGGAAGCTGCCCAATATGCATCAGTAGATGAATGGATGAAACAGCTATAGGACATTTACACAATGGAATATTACTCAGGCATAAAAAAGAAGAGAATTCTACCCTTGGCCACAGGATGGTTGGACCTGGAGAACATGAGGCTGAGTGAACTAAGCCAGTCAGAGAAAGACAAATACCTTATGAGGTCACTCATATGTGGAATCTAGTGAACAAAGTGAACTAACAAGGGACATGGGGACAGACTCATAGATGGAGAGCAGGATGACAGCTGGTGGGGGTTGATTAGGGGGTGGAGGGCTTGAGCAAGAAGGAAGAAAGACTCATGGACATGGACAACAGTGTGGTAAGTGCTGTGGGGAGGGAGGTAGAACATTATTTGTCTGGCTGCTGCTAGTGCCTGTCCTGGGGCTCACTGAGGCCAGCTGTTGCTTGTTTGAAAGGATTTGGGAAATGATAAAGCATGAGCCAAGACTCATATGGAAAAGTAGTTTGGGTGGGCCCATAGGTTGGGTGGGACAGAGTCTTTGGGGATCTCCAAGGTGGATCAAACAACGTTAGCCAGGTTGATGGAGTCTGATATATGGCCCCAGCTTGGCAGCTCTGTGGCTCTGTGGTGGGGTGATTTAGAAAAGTGACAATGGCCTCTGCCTGCCTCGATGCCAGATGTGTCCGTTTCTCTCAGCGTGCCACTGGTGCCTTTCAAGCTGCTACCCCAGTGCTGGAGCTCGGAGGGAGTGAGTCTGAGTAGGTGAGTGCCTGTGTGTGTATTATTTAAGAGGAACTGTTTGGGGCTCCAGTGGTCTCTTCTACCAACTCATTCCACACTGGTTTTTGCAGCCAGAAGTTGTAAGGACTTATCTCCCTGGCACTTGAACCCTGGCCTGGGGTGCCTGGTGTGGGTCTGGGACTCCTCACTCCCAACCTATCTCTCCTGAATTTTTATCTATCACACTCGGTTGTGGGACAGGCCCCTACCACATCGGCACCTTTCCTAGCAATCTGGATGGATGTGGTTTCTTTGATTCAGTAGTTGTCAGGCTTCTATTCGACTTGATTTCTGATGTTTCTGAGTGATGGTTGTTTTATATTTTAGTTGTTATTTTGATGTGGTTGTGTAAAGAGGCAAGCCATGTCTGCCTATGCCATCATGTTAACCGGAAGCTTAAAGCAATTCTAATTGTGATGGTCTATGAACATCTGTTCCATGACAGGTCTGTGGGTCCTTCTGACTAATCTAACTAAATCATTTTGATCTAAATTAAATATTTAAACAAGTAAGGGCAAATTATAAGGAATGAAATCTTTCCATTTGTGACATTGTGAATGAACCTAGATGGTGCTATGCTAAGTGAAATAATTCAGTCAGAGAAAGGCAAATACCATCAATTTTTACTTATATGTGGAATCTAAAGAATAATCTAAATGAACAAACAAAACAGAAACAGACTCTTGGTTACAGAGATGCAGAGAACAGACTGATGGTTTCCAGAGGAGCAGAGAGTGGGGTCCTAGTTGAAAATCGTGAAGGAATTAAGAAGCACAAATTGGTAGTTACAAAATGGTCATGGGGATACAAAGC
The DNA here is from genome assembly GCA_039655065.1 of Glossophaga mutica. NCBI lineage: Eukaryota > Metazoa > Chordata > Mammalia > Chiroptera > Phyllostomidae > Glossophaga > Glossophaga mutica. The sequence continues at coordinate 74,205,497 of CM077303.1, forward strand.
ACAGCCTAAGGAATATAGACCATAATATTGTAATTACTATGCATGGTGGCAGGAGGGTCCTCGGAATATTGAGGGGGACACTTTGTAAATTATCGATAGTCTAACATCTTATAGATGCTGTATACCTGATGCAAATACAAAATAATACTGAATGTCAAGTATAAGTGAAAAATAAAATTTAAAGTTCTTTTGAAAAAATAAAGGCAAAATAAATGCATTTTCAGAGAGACAAAAGTGAAGATCACATTTCTCCAGCTGACCTACAGTAAAAGAAATGCTAAAAGAAAGTCTTCTAGAGGTTGGTGATATTTTTTAACTACTATTCTAAAGTTCCTCAATCTTTTCAAACCTATCTAGCAGAGAACAGATGGATTAAAATGTAAACTTCTTAAGTAGTCTTTTAAATAATATCAATTCCTTGCTCAAAAAGCTGTAATATTTCTTTGTTTCCTACTGACCAACATCCAGATTTATTTTTGCAGACATCCAAGACAAATCATCTTCCAGACTAACCTCCTAGCACTGTCTAATCTATGCATGCTCCGGCCAACCTTCTATTTTCTTTTGCCTTGTGTCAAAGGAGGGAGCAAATTTTCGTCCTTCTCCATGTCTATTTTTATGCATAAAGTATCTTAAAATCAATTTTGAAAACATTAACAAACTATCCTAGAGTATGTTTGACATTCTTTTTTAAATTAAGTATTTTATTGTTCTATACATTTGTCCCAATTCCCCTCCCCCACCTCTCTTCCACCCAGCCCACCCTCTGCTCCTACAGTGAATCCCCAGTCTATTGCCCACATCCATGGGTGATTCACACATGCTCCTTGACTAGTCCCTTCCCCTTCTTTTTACCCTTATCCCCCTCTTGCCTCCCCTCTGGTCACTGCCAGTCTGTTCCTTTTTTCCTTGTCTCTGGTTCTATTTTGCTTGTTTGTTTGTTTTGTTCCTTAGGTTCCTCTTATAAGTGAGATTCTATGGTATTTGTCTTTCAATGCCTGACTTATTTCACTTAGCATATTATTCTCCAGCTCCATCCATGCCGTTGAAAAAGGTAGGAGTTTCTTCTTTCTCCTGTGTGGTATTCCAGTGTGTAAATGAACCACATTTTGAAAATTTTTAATTAATTAATTCATTTTATTAATTTATTTTTTATTTAAATATATTTTATTGATTATGCTATTACAGTTGTCCCATTTCTCCCCCATCATTCCCCTCCACCCTGCACACCCTCTCCCACCCACATTCCCCCCTTTAGTTCATGTCCATGTGTCAGAAGTTCTTTAGCTTCTACATTTCCCACATTATTCTTGCCCTCCCACTGTCTATGCTACTGATTCTCTGTACCTTTTCCTCCTCTCTCCTCCTCCCACGCCCCTGTTGATAACCCTCCATATGATCTCCATTTCTGTGTTTCTGTTCCTGTTCTAGATGTTTGCTTAGTTTGCTTTTGTTTTAGGTGTGGTTTTTAATAGCTGTGAGTTTGCTGTCTTTTCACTGTAATATTTTTTATCTTCTTTTTCTTAGATAAGTCCCTTTAACATTTTATATAATAAGGGCTTGGTGATGATGAACTCCTTGAACTTGATCTTATCTGAGAAGCGCTTTATCTGTCCTTCCATTCTAAATGACAGCTTTGCTGGATAGAGCAATTTTGGATGTAGGTCCCTGCTTTTCAAGATTTCAAATATTTCTTTCCAGCCCCATCTTGCCTGTAAGGTCTCTTTTGAGAAATCAGCTGACAGTCTGATGGGAACTCCTTTGTAGCTGACTGTCCCCTTATCCCTTGCTGCTTCTAGAATGCTCTCCTTCATTTGAATCTTGGCTAATGTAATTACAATATGCCTTGGTGTGTTCCTCCTTGGATCCGACTTCTTTGGGACTCTCTGAGCTTCCTGGACTTCCTGGAAGTCTATTTTCTTTGCCAGATTGGGGAAGTTCTCCTTTATTATTTGTTCAAATAACTTTTCCACTTGTTGCTCCTCCTCTTTTCCTTCTGGTACCCCTATAATTTGGATGTTGGAATGTTTAAAGATTTCCTGGAGGTTCCTAAGCCTCTCCTCATTTTTTTGAATCCTTGTTTCTTCATTCTTTTCTGATTGGATGTTTCTTTCTTCCTTCTGGTCCACAACATTAACTTGAGTCACAGTTTTCTTCCCATCATTGTTGATTCCCTGTACATTTTTCTTTATTTTGCTTAGCCTAGCCTTCATTTTTTCATCTAATTTGCTACCTAATTCAACCAATTCTGTGAGCATCCTGATTACCAGTGTTTTTGAACTGTGCATCTGATAGGTTGGCTACCTCTTCATTGCTTAGTTATATTTTTTTTTCTGGTGCTTTGATCTATTCTTTCATTTGGGCCATTTTTTTTTTTTTTGTCTTGACATGTCTATTATGTAGTGAGATGTAGAGCCTTAGGTGTTCACCAGGGCAGGGTAACCTGCATTGCTCAGTTGTGATCCTGTATGTGAGGAAGGGGATCGAGAGGGAACAATGGAACTTGCTCTGCTCTCTGCCGGATTTCAGTTACTTCCCCCACTTCCCACAAGCAAATTGGGCCCTTCTGGTGCTGATTCAGATGCCAGTGGGTTTGTCTCCCACAGGTGTTTTCAATCAGTGGTTTGAGGCCTTATTTCCCTGCACTCTGTCCCGCTTCCCCTTTGTTTCGCCTGGTGTATCTGCGTGTGAATGTGTGACTGCCTGGTCCACCAGCTACCACCTTGCTACAAGTCCTCTCTGACCCTGCTACCCATCTCTGCCCCTCCTACTGGTCTGGATGAATGTTTCTTCTTTAATTCCTTGGTTGTTGGACTTCCATACAGTTCAATTTTCTGTCAGTTCTGAATGTTTTTTGTTTTTAAATTGCTGTTGTCCTTCTTTTTGTTGTGTGAGGAGGGACAGTGTATCTACCTATGCTTCCATCTTGGCCAGAAGTCCAATTTTTAACTTTTTTATTAATTGTTGTTCAGTTACAGGTGTGTTCATTTTCCTCCCATTACTCCTCCCTCCCTACACTCCCCTATCATTCTTAGTCAATCTTCCCCTCCGTTATCTTTTTCCATGTGTCCTTAATATATGTTCCTTGACTCCTCCCCTTCTTTCCCCCGTGGTCACCCTCCCCTCTAGTCACTGTCAGTGACTATTCTGATTATTTTACCACAAAGGGCACTCACTATACTTTATCAAAGGCTTTTTCAGCATCTATTGATATGATCGTGTGATTTTTGTCTTTCAGGTTATTTCTGTGGTATATTATGTTTCTTGATTTGAGAATATTGTACCATCTTTGCATCCCTGGGATAAATCCCACTTGAAAAGTGTATGATCTTTTAATTGTATTGCTGGATCCAGATTGCCAATATTTTGTTGAGGATTTTAGCATCTATGTTCATCAGAGATATTGGCCTATAGTTTTTTTTCTTTGTAGTGTCTTTACCTGGTCTTGGAATTAGGAGACTAGCAATCTCATAAAAAGAGTTTGAAAGTCATCCCTCTTTTTGAATTTTTTTTGGAATAGTTTGAGAAGGGTAAGAGTTAGTTCTTCTTTAAATGCTTGGTAAAATTCACCCGTGAAGCCATCTGGTCCAGGGCTTTTGTGTGCTGGGAGTTTTTTGATTACTGCTTCAATTTCACTAGTTGTTATCCATCTATTCAGGCTTTATGCTTCTTTTTGATTCAGTTTTGGAAGACTGTATCTTTGTAGAAATTTGACCATTTTGCCCAGGTTGTCCAATTTCTTGGCATATTGTTTTTTGTAGTAATTTGTTATAATCTTTTGTATTTCTTTGGTATTGGTTGTAACTTGTTATCTTTCACTTCTGTTTTTATTTATTTGTGTCAGCGCTCTTTTTTTTCTTGATGAATCTGCTTAAAAGCTTGCCAATTTTGTTTATCTTTTCAAAGAACCAGCTCCTGAATTTATTGATCCTGTGATTTTTTTTTTTTTAAGTCTCTGTGTCACTTAATTCTGCTCTGATTTTGATGATTTCCTTCCTTCTACTCACTCTGGGCTTTGTTTTTTGTTTGTGTTCCTCTAGTTGTAGATGTAGGGTCAGATTGTTTATTTGAAATATTTCTATCTTTTTTAGGTAGGCCTATATTGATATGAGTTCCCTCTCAGGACTGCCTTTGCTGTGTCCCATAGGTTTGGGGCTGTTGTGTGTTCATTTTCACTTGATTCCAGAAACTTTTTTATTTCTTCTCCAATCTCATTGTTAACCCATTCATTGTTTAATACCATGTTATTCGGTCTCCATGAATTTGAATGTATTTGAATGTTTTCCTTGAGGTTGGTTTCTAGTTTCAAGTCATTGTATTCTGAGAAGATGCTTAATATAATTTCAATATTCTTAAATTTGTTGAGGCTTGTTCAGTGCCCTACCATGAGGTCTATGTATGAAAATGTTCCATGTGCATTTGAAAAGAATTTGTATTTTGCTTCTTTGGGGTGAAGAGTTCTATGTATGTGTGTGTATGTGTATATATACATATATATCAATTGCATGCACACACATTTGTGCATGTGCACACACTACGCACCATACGCGCACACCCACATGTGTGCACACACATGCCTAATAGCCATACATGTACACACGTGTGAGTATATGTGCACACACGTGTATATGCACACATACATGCATATGTGTGTACACATATATGCATACACACATACATATCTCAATTAAATCCATTTGATCTAGTATTGTTCAGCCATCATATACTTGCTGATTCTTTGCTTGTAACATCTGTCCATTGTTGACAATGGGATGTTAGAATCTCCTATGATGATTGTGTTGCTGTTGATATCTTTCTTGAAGATTTTTCTTTTATGTTTAAGTTCTCCCACATTGGGTATACGCTTGTTTATAATGGTTATATCTTCTTGATGGACTACTGCCTTAAGTATTATGTAGTATCTTTCTTTGTCTCTTTTTATGGTCTTTGTTTAAAGCCTATTTTGTCTGATATAAATATTGCTACCACAGCCTTTTTTCATGTCCATTTGCTTGAAATATTTTTTCCATCCCTTCACTTTCAGTCTGTGTAAGTCTTTTGTTCTGATATGAGTCTCTTGTAGAAAGCATATATGTGGGTCATGTTTTGTCTTTTAGTTGGACAACTTAATCCATTTACATTTAAGGTTATTGTTGATGAGTACTTATTCATTGCCATTTTTCCCTTGTACCTGCATTACTCTCTCCATCCTTTTCTTTATTTTCTTAGAGCAGTTCCCTTAGTGTCTCTTGAAATGCTGATTTGGAGGAGATGTACTCATTTAGGCTTTTTTTTTTTTTTTTTTTGTCTGGGAAAAACTCCTTGTTGCACCTTCCATTTGAAATGAGAGCCTAGCTGGGTAGAGTAGTGTTGGTTTCAGGCATTTGCTTTTCATTACTTGGAATACTTCTTGCCATTCTGTTCTGGCTTGTAGTGTTTTTGTTGAAAAAAGCAACTGATAGCCTCATGGAAGTTCCCTTGTTTGTTACTAGCTGTTTCTTCCTTGTTTCCTTTAAGGGTTTTTCTTGGTCTTTAAATTTTGTCCATGATATGTCTTGGAGTGGGCTTCTTTGGATTTGCGTTAATTGGGGTACTTTGTGCTTCCTAGAGTTGTGTGATTTTGGTCTCAACAACTTAGGGAAGTTTTCTACCATTACTTTTTCAAACAGTTTTTCCTATTCCTTTTCTGCTCCTCTTCTTCTCCTTCTGGCATCTCTATGATATGAATATTACTAGGCTTCCTCTTGTCTTGAAGCCCCTTTAGGCACTGTTAATTGTTTTTTAGTCTTTTTTCACTTTGTTCCTCCCTTTGGGTGGTTTTTTTCTACCTTGTATTCTAGCTCATTGACTAAGTCCTCTGCCTCATCTAACCTCTTTTTAATTCCTTCTATTGTATTATTCATCTCAGATATTGTATTCTTCATTTCCTACTGTCTCTTATTCATATTTTCTATGTTATTTTTCATGCTGATATAGTTCCCACTAAGTTCCTTGTAGTTTCTATAGAGTTCTTTTTGGTTCTCACTGAGCTTCTCACCGTTATTTTGTGCTAAGTGTCTGATAGGTTTCTTACCTCTATTTCATTTAGCACTCTTTCTGGGGGCTCCTTTATTCCTTTTGATTGGGGATTGTTTCATTGCATCCCCATTTCAGGTGACTCTTCTTGTTTGTTTCCACATATTAGATTGATCTTCTTGGACTCTCTGTCTTTGTTGTGTGATAGGACCTTCTGTGGTAGGAGACCTGTGGGACTCTGTGGTGCAGTCTCCTTGATCTACTAAGCTGAATGCTATTAGGATGCCCTTCATGCCATTTATGTGGGCTCTATTGTTGTCATTGGGTTTGGTTGTTGTTTGGTCATTCTTTGATGGGTTCTTCCTCCAGCTGGCTGCCTGAGAGTCACACTGCCCACCATGTCTTGTATGCTTTTGTACAAGTGATGCCAGAATAAAGCAAAACAACCCAGGAAACCAAACCCACCACTGAAAAAATAACCCCCACCCACAACCGTGCTATCAATAGCAAATGAGCAAATATTACTAAAGGTGTAAAGAGATTAAGACAATTATAAGACAGGAAAAGTGACTATGAGATGACTAACTGAAATGAAAATGATTTGAGAGGATAGAGGGAGAAGAAATAATAAGAGTAAGGAATAGGAACAAAGGGAAGAAAGAAAGAAAATAGGAATTACACCATAATTAATTAAAAGGGGGAGAAGGCAAAATTGAGTAAGAAAAGGGCAGAGTATAGTTGGGGGTTTATAATAAAAGAAAACTCAAAAACAAAAGAGAAAAAAGTAGGGACCATAATGGAGAAAAAGATCCACCACAGCAATATCAACAAGAGATATGCAAAGATTATTACTGGTGGAATGGGTCTAAGAAGAAAAGAAAAAGCTCATGAGATTTCTAGAGGAAAGAAAAGTGATTTTAGAAGGATAGAGGGAGAAGAAATACTAAGAGAGAGGAATGAAAACCAGGCAAAACAGGAAAAAATAAAATTTAAAAGAACATAAAGAAAGGACAGGAGGAAGGCAAAATGGGGTAGGAGAGGGGAATGGTAAACCTTGAGATATGAAATACAAAAATAGTGAAGACTGAGGAATGAAATGGAAGAAATGCAGCAAGAACCACCTTATCTACAACCAATGAGAAAGGATTGATAAAGGTGGAGAGACAATAAGGGTACTTTAAGAACAGAAAAAAGAATGTGAAATCACTAATGGGAAGAAAAATGGTTTTGAGAGGTGGGAGGGAAGAGAAATAGTAAGAGTGCAGAATAGAAGCAAGTTGTACCAAGAGAGAAAATAGAATTTCAAACAATAATAAGAAGGAAAAGGAAGAAGGTAAAATGGAATAAGAGAAGGTAGGAACAAGATGTGAGATTTGAAATACACTAAAATTTAAAAAACTAGAGAAATGATAGGCACAAACTTGAAGGAAAAGAAATGCATGTTAAAAAGCTATGCAAGAGAGAAAATAATTCAAATAATGAAGAAGACAATGGTGGAATTTGTCTCAGTAGAATGAAGAGTTCGCCACTGCCTTCTCTTTGTGGACCCAGCCCTGGGGATGTCAGGTGGTGTCCCAGTCCGGCCCTAAGCAGCCTGTTCCAGACTATAATGGATCCACAGTCTGTGGCTGACTCCTTCAGACTGGGCTGGTCCCCACGGTTCTGCCCTGCCAGCTTTCTATCAGCCCAGGGCCCAGGAGTGGTTCATTTAATGACTGGAGAGGACTGCCAGTACCTGCTTCCAGAGGGGGCCTCTGGTGCAGTCAGAAGGTGGGAACCCTGGGTAACTCCTGGGGGAGACACTGTTCAGTTTCAGGGAAGTTTGAACAAGTGTTTCCCTGCCCTCTCCCCACATCTCATGGTCTGTCCCAGATTCCTTACAATAGTGTAAGGTTTCTGATGGATTAGCTGTCTGTTTCCTGTGAGGGAAGTGAAGACCTTTATGTTTAACTCCTTTTTTGTGTATATGAGGCCCCATCAAACTTAGAACATAGTCAGTAAAAGCATTGTCCTTGATATGAAGACCTGTACTTTGAGAAACAGTGCATGCCCCTGTGACCCAGGTCCTGGCTCTGCCTCTGGAAGAAGCTGGTCACATGCTCTCATGGAGACTAGACCTCCTTAAAAAGGTCATTGTACCCTCCAGACATGTCCACTCATGCATGTATTCACATATCACTCAGATTTTTTGTTTTGTTTTTAATTCATTGGTTTCCTTTTAATTTAAATATTTTACTGTTTATACTATTACAGTTATCTGAAATTTTTCCCTTTTGCCCCCATCAACCCAGCCTGCACGCCAGTCTCACAACCAATCCCCACACTGTTGTCCATGTCCATGGGTAATTTTAATATATTTAATTTTAATTTTAATTGTTGTTCTTGTACAGTTTTCTGTCTTTTACTCCCATCCCAGCCCACCGCTCCACCCCTCCCCACCTCCCTCCCATTCCACCCCCATAGTTTTTGTTCATGTGTCCCCTCTGGTGACTGTCAGCCTGTTCTCAATTTCAGTGTCTTTGGTTATATTTTGCTTGCTTGCTTGTTTTGTTGATTACATTCCTGTTAAAGGTGAGATCATACGGTATTTTTCTTTCACTGCCTGGCTTATTTTTCTTAGCATAATGCTCTCCAGTTCCATCCATGCTGTTGCGAAGGGTAGGAGCTCCTTCTTTCTTTCTGGTGCATAGAATTCCATTGTGTAAATGTACCACGGTTTCTTGATCCATTCATTTACTGATGGGCACCTAGGTTGCTTTCAACACTTGTCCTCAGATGTTTTTGAACAGCCAGTGTGAACTACACGACTGCGTATTCTCAGCAACTGGCTACTGAGACTCATAAGATTCAGTTTCTGATCCCACGGGCACCAACTCCAGTCCGAAAAACAGGACACCGGTGATTGTCATATTATATAGTAATGGCAGTGATGATATGTCAGAGGTAAAGCTGGGAAAGAGAGGAGCACCAACTCAGCCTGAAGAGCTGGGTGGGTGTTTTCACAGGAAGGTGGCGGTTAAGTTGGATCCTAAAGAATGAGTAGGAGTGACCTAGGCAAGGGCAGTGGAGGGAAGGGAGAACATTCTAAGCAGAGGGGCTCATCTTCTAATTCCAGAGACCAGTGGGGGAACATGTCAAGAAGATAACTCAGATTGTGTTTATATTCCACTCTCAGTATATCCTAAGATGTCTAAAGCTAGCTTAATACTCAGTGTGAAGAGACATTAGGTTCTGAGTCCAGGGAGACTTCAGAGAACCGTATTGGCCTGAACCATAAAGACAGTGACAAAGGACCTGAGCACTGTCAAAGCCTCATCCACCATCATGAAGTCTGCATAAGGTGCTGGGTGCTTCCTTCCCAGAGCTCTACCTCTCATCCCAGATACCTATTTCCCTTCTATGTCTACAATTTAAGCTCCATTGCAAGGTAAATACCACATTCAAAGGTGTGAGGAAGGCTGCAGGACAGAGGAGAAACCACAAGAGGGCGCTGCTCCCCTTGGGTGCTGGTTTGACACATCTTCCATTTCTGAACATGCCTCTCTTTTTATGGCCTGTGACGTGAACCTTCAGGGCAGTGTGTCTTGCCTAACACACGAGTCAAGATTTTCTAGCAGGTTTTCTTTCAGCTGTGGTATTACCAACCAAACCTGCTGCTGATCCTCTGCCAGCCATGCTGTCAGCTTCCAGCTTGGTACTTATGATCTTGTTGATGTTGGGTAAGTAACATTTCTCGGGATTTCTAAGGTGTTCTGTTCCTTGGTTTTAGGATGCTTACAAAACTGGAGACGATTCCTTTTTTATTGACAATAACAAATCCTTTATTTTTCTTTTAGGAGGGACCAGTGGAGATTCAGTGAACCAGGCAGAAGGCTCTGTTACCCTCCTAGAGGGGAACAGTTTGAAGCTGAGCTGCACTTACGAGAGCACCTATGGGTCTTCAGTTTATCTCTTCTGGTATGTCCAATATCCGAAAAAAAAACCTGTTCTCCTCCTGAAAAGCTCAGCAGATAATCAGGAGGTCCACAACAGAGGTTTTCAGGCCAAACATTTGAAGAGTGAGAAATCCTTCCACCTGACAAAACATCCAGTGCAAACGTCAGACTCGGCGGTGTACTACTGCGCTGTGAGTGACACAGTGTTGGAGGCTGCAGGGGGAGCTGAGCACAAACCCAGACGAATGCAGGTGTGGCAAGGGCTGTGGGCAGCTCTGGGAGGGAGAGTTATAGTCTCTCCCCAAGCAGTATTGACTCTATTTCAGAGTTTTCTCATGGAAATGAACCAAGCTCAGGTAATTACCAGAAGCTTAGTTGTTGCTACAGAAAATTCAACCCAACTTCACAGTAACTCATCACTCAGTGCAGCTGCTCAGAAGACACTGCTGTGGAAAGACTCACAGGTCGGGGCACTGAAGGAGTCCCCTCCTCTGGTCCACACTCCTCACTGGGTGAGAGGCAGCCAGTCGGGAAAGGCTGTGTCCAGGGCATCCTCCCCCTGCATGTTCAGTCTGCTCTGCCATCACCCAGATCCTTATCCTGAGGATGATGTGCTCAGTCACTGGGACTGGGCTTCAGCTTCCAGGATAATTCCTCTGAAAGGAGGCCAGGAATTTGGCCCATCTCAGCTCTTTAAACTAAAATATTAGTTTAAACTATAAGATTTTAATATTATTGTACATTTCCTTGTAAAACAGGAAAGATATCTGTACAAAGATCATAGATGCTTCCATAGGAAGGCTCCATATTCATCCATAGAGTAGGAAATGTAGTCTAAGAGAATAGGAAACATAACACTATACCTCAGACTTATTCTCCCCTCATTCTAGAGGCTAAAAGACCAAGATCAAAATACCAGCAAATTTGGTTTCTCCTGACTGTTCATTCCTGACTCATTGACAGCTCTCTCCTTGCAGTGTTCTCACATGTTCTTTTCTCTGCACACGAGGGAAGAGAAAGAGAGAGAGACAGAGAAAGAGAGAGAGAGAGAGAGAGAGAGAGAGATCGATCTAGTGTCTCTCTCTTAAGAGGTCACCTGTCCTATGAAATTAAGGCCTCTTCCTTATGGCCTCGCTTAACCTTAATTACCTCCTCCAAACTCTACCTCCAAATACAGTCATGTTAGCAGGTGGGGATTTGGCATAGGAATTTCAGGAAGACACAATTCAGTCCATAAGACAAAGATATATACTATTATTAACTTAGGAGCTAAATGAATAAGGTAATCTCTTATTCCTGGATTTCAAAGTTGAGCTATGATAGCACTACACAGGAAATAAGAGTCATCTGAACATTGACCAAGCTTCAAACCCTAGAACAAACTCTCAATTCTAATAAGCAACCATGGAAAATTCTCTTTTATTCTTTTTTACTGACCTTAGTACTTCAGCTGAGGAGTTCACTGAGACAGGAGTGATCCAGGCTTCCTCTCCGTCTGTCTGTCCTGTTCTATGCCCTGGTAGTCCAACCCCTGTGGGTGGAGTTATCCAGGCTTTCTTTGCTTTTTAGCATCTTAACTGTATTCATCCATTGATAAAAACTGGCAAGAAATCTGTGGGTGGGAAGAGAGAAAGATCAAGTACTTCTTTTGCCCCCTGCCTGCTAGGATGTGCTGGATCTGACATTGCCTGCCTCACTCTCTGTTTCAGACTAAATGTTTATGCCCCTACCACCCATTCTCAACTCCTTTGTTGGATTGGTAACTCCTATTGTAAAGGTGTTTGGAGGCAGAAACTTTGAGAGGAAATTACCATAGGTCATGACTGTGGGGCTGGCATGTTGGAATTAGTGTCACTTTTAAAAATTTCTTTTAGAACAGTATGATCCCAAGTATGACAAATACAAAGAAGGCCACATCAAGGCTTATTACAATCAAAATTCTGTTAAAAAATGAAATAAAGATCAGATGTTAAAAGCAGTCACTGGAAAAAGACAGATACATTAACTGCATGCAAGAATAATAATGCAAGTAATGACTGATTTTTTTTTTTTACTCAAAACAAAGGAAACTAGGAGACGATGAAACAATATAATTAAAGTGCTAAAAGAAAAATAGTTGACTACCACCCTGGCTGCCATGGCTCAGTTGGTTATTGTTCTGCATAGCAAAAGTTCACTGGTTTGATTCCTGGTTAGGGCACATGCCTGTGTTGCAGGCCTGGCCCTAGGTTTGGGCATGTGTGAGAGGCAACCAATTGATGTTTCTGTCACACATTGTCTTTTAGTCGCTCCCTTCCCCTCGCTTTGTCTCTCCCTTCCCCTCTCTATAAAAATAAATGAATAAATAAAATCTTAAAAAAGAAGAAAAATAATTGACAACCTAGAACTCTATTGCCAGACAAAATACCTTTAAAAATGAAGGCAACTTTGTTTTGCTTGTTTATTTATTTGTTGCTTTCAGTTTTGTATCCCACATATGAATGAAATCATATGGTTCTTAACTTTTCCTGCCTGACTTATTTCACTTAGCATGATACTCTCAAGGTCCATCCATGATACTCTCAAGGTCCATCCAGGAAGGTCCATCCATGAGGCAGTATTTCATTTTTTCTTATTGCTGAGTAGTATTCCATTGTGTATATGTACCATATCTTCTTAATCCAATCACCCATCAAAGAACACTTCGGTTGTTTCCATGTCTTGGCTATAGTGAATAATGATGCAATGAATATAGGGGTGCATATATCTTTATGAATGTAAGTTTTCAAATTTTCAGGTTGATATCCAGAAAAGGGAATACTAGACACAGACAACAGTATGGTGGTTACTAGAGGGAAGAGGGGTGGAGTGAATATGAGGTAGTAAAATGTAGAGAGGGCCAAGTATGTGGTGACTGAAGAGAATTTGACTTTGGGTGGTGGGCACACAACACAATACATAGATCATGTATTACTGAAATGTGTACTTGAAACCTATACTATCTTATTAACTATTGTTACCCCAATAAATTTAATTAAAAACCAAATGACTATAAAGCAATTCTAATTGTAGTGAAGCTTGTGATTGTCTCCCAACATTTATGCTATGCCAGGTTTGTGGGTACCTCAGATAATCCAAGTAAATAATTTTGATCCTAAATAAATAAATAAATAAATAAATGCAAATTTAAAAGAATGAAGTCTTACCATTTGTGACAGTATGGATGAATCTAGAGGGTATTATGCTAAGTGAAATAATTCAGTCAGAGAAAGACAAATATGATATGATTTCACTTATATGTGGAATCTAAACAAAAATTTAAATGACCAAACAAAACAGAAACAGACTCAGATATAGAGAACAGATTGATGGTTGCCAGATAGTAGGGAAATTGGGGTGCTGGGTGAAACAGGTGAAGGAGTTGAGAAGTACAGATTGGTAGTTATGAAATAGGGGGATAAAAAGCACAGGCAGAATAAGAAATATAGTGAATAATATTGTAATAACTATGTATGGTGCTAGGTGATCTCTGGAAATATTGGGGAAGGGCCACATTTTATAAACTATATATATATTCAGCAGATAATGTTGGGGCAATTAATGAACCACTTAAAAAAATCAAACCCCTACTTTACTTTTTAGATCAAAATAATTCCAAATTGTAAATTTGAAGTATTAAATTTCAAATGTAATAAGAACCCTCAGGATTTAAAAAAAAATAGTCCTGGAGTTTGTTAAGACTTTCTAAGCAAGGCTCAAACTTTAGAAGTTAGAATAAAGTGCATACATATGAATAAACAATAAATATTATACATGAAGCAAGAAGTTCAACATGGCAAAAATACCAACAAAAGCTAAAATTAAATGCAAAATAGAATCAAAGATGCAAAAATAGAGAAAATATAACTTAAATATAGAAATAGTTTTGTAAACCAATAAGATTATTGCTCCAAAAGAAAATTGCATTAATAACATAATAGCTAATATTAACCATGTTTGTTATGTTCTAGCCATTTCTACTTTATCTATATAATCTATCTGCTATCTGTCTATTTATCTGTCTCAATATATATCTCAAATGATACAGCAATTCTATAATGTGTGTACTATTCTTTCTGAATTACTCAGTTGAGGAAACTACATCACAGTCAGGGAGCAACTTGCTCAGAATCTCACAGCAAATACACCATAGGGTTAGAGTGTTCTCTCTGTCATTCTAACTCCAAAACTAACAAGCAGAATTCTGAACAGACCTTTTAGATAAATACATGCAGGTAGGTGGACACACTGTGCCTCCTCACACAACCAAAATTAAGGACAACAAAGATTTAGAAACAAGAAAACAATGGAACTGATAGAAAAATTGAACTGTATGGAAGTCCAGCAACCATTCATCCAGACCGGTAAGAGGGGCGGAGTCACGGCAGGAAAAAGTGGAGGTTGGCGGACCCGGGCATGCAGACAGCAGTGGCTGGCAGATCCCAGATTTGCAGGCGTTGGCTAGCAGTCCCCAGGCACACAGGCAGCGGCTAGTGGACCCCAGGCATGGGGTGGCAACTATGCAGACCCAGTGAAGCTGCACAAGGTGGCTAGCTGACCAGGTGGTCCCACATTCGCACGGAGATAATCCAGGCAAACAGGAAGCAGTGGAAAGGACTGGAATACGAGAGAGAGAGCAGAGCAAGCACCATTGATCCCTCTCAGACCCCATCCCCACATACAGTGTCACAACCCAGCGATTGGGCTGCCTCACCCTGGGGAACACCTAAGGCTCTGCCCCTCACTACATAATAGCTGCAACCAGACCAGAAAATAAAAAACCAAAAAAAAAAAAATGGCTCAAATGGGAGAACAAATCAAAGCCCCAAAGCCAATTCCTCTAAGTGACCAAGAGATAGCCAACCTCTCAGATGCACAGTTCAAAGCCCTGGTGATCAGGATGCTCACAGAATTGGTTGATTTTGCTCACATATTAGATGAACAAATGAAGGCTATAGTAAGTGAAATGAAGGAAAATGCACAGGGAACGAATAGAGATGGGAGGAAAACTGGGACTCAGATCAATGGAGTGAACCAGAAGGAAGAAACAAACAACCAAACAGAAAAGAATGAAGAAACAAGAATTCAAAAAAATGAGGAGAGGCTTAGGAACCTCCAGGACATCTTTAAATGTTCCAACATCCAAATTATAGGGGTACCAGAAGGACAAGAGGAAGAGCAACAAGTGGGAAAGTTATTTGAACAAATAATGAAGGAGAACTTCCCTAATCTGGCAAAGGAAATCGACTTCCAGGAAGTCCAGGAAGCTCAGAGAGTCCCAAAGAAGTTGGACCCAAAGAGGAACATGCCAAGGCACATCATAATTACATTACCCAAGATTAAAGATAAGGAGAGAATCTTAAAAGCAGCAAGACAAAAAGAGAGAGTTGCGTATAAAGGAGTTCTCAAAAGAGACCTTACAGGCAAGAAGGAGCTGGAAAGAAATATTTGAAGTCTTGAAAGGCAAGGACCTACATCCAAAATTGCTCTATCCAGCAAAGCTGTCATTTAGAATGGAAGAGAAGATAAAGTGCTTCTCAGATAAGGTCAAGTTAAAGGAATTCATCATCACCAAGCCCTTATTCTATGAAATGTTAAAGGGACTTAACTAAGAAAAAGAAGATAAAAAATATGAACAGTAAAAAGACAGCAAACTCACAGATATTAACAACCACACCTAAAACAAAAGCAAACTAAGCAAACAAGTAGAACAGGAACAGAAACACAGAAATGGAGATCATATGGAGGGTTAGCAACAGGGGAGTGGGAGGAGGAGAGAGGGGGAAAAGGTACAGAGAATAAGTAGCATAGATGGTGGGTAGAAAATAGACAGGGGGAGGGCAAGTATAGTGTGGGAAATGTAGAAGCTAAAGAACTTATAAACTATGGACATGAACTAAAGGGGGGGAAGTGGGTGGGAGGGTGTGTGCAGGGTGGAGAGGAATGATGGGGGAGAAATGGGACAACTGTGATAGCATAATCAATAAAATATTTATAAAAAATAAATACATGCACATAGAGTTAAAATTGTTTTTTAAAAACTGGCTTTGGCCCTGGCTGGTGTAGCTCAGTGGATTGAGCGCGGGCCTGCGAACCGAAGGATCGCGGTTCGATTCCCAGTCAGGGCACATGCCTGGGTTGCCAGGCCAGTTCCCGGCAGGGGACATACAAGAGGCAACCGCACATTGATGTTTCTCTCCCTCTCTCCTTCCCTTCCCCTCTGAAGATAAATAAATAAAATCTAAAAGAAAAAAAAAATTAAAAAAAAAACCAGCTTTGCTGACAATAGAGAAATTGAAAATGATACTCAGAATTAGCATGTTTTGCCTAGTGAAGTAAGAAAGCGAGAGAAATTTGCTTACATAATGGGGTGGCAAGGGAGTGGAGAAACCAGTACTCGGGCACATTGTAAACGTGTAAATTTTGCCACTGCATGTTTAGAGACATTTGGCAATACTTGTTAAATAAAAAATGTATAGTTTTTCATAGTTTTTATATTTTAAATAAATTTTATGTTTACATTGGCAAAAATCTTTGTATGAGGATATTTATTTCAGTGTAATATGTGGTATGTGGTAGTAAAAGATCAGAAATCATCTAAAGTTGAAAAAATACAAAACGGCTTAAGTAAAATTTGGCATATCCATGTAATGGTATGCCTTGTCATCATTTTACATAAGAAAAAATGCACAGCACAGGATGGAGAATATAGGTTTGCTTGAAAATAATGAATGTGTGTGCACATGTGTTAGAATACTTGCCCCTATGAATGAACTGTGCTAGTAAAAGATAAATGAGGAAGGAAAACTACTATTGTATGTTATTTATATTATGTAAAATTTTTATGATTTGCATGGATACTAGTCACCCCCACAGTGATTTTCTGATCTCTCTGAGGTCTAGAAACAGAGTTCTTTTCCTTATTCATGCTCTTCTTTCCCTGCTTCCTAAGATCTATCAAGTTTGTGACTCTGAGTTTTAGTCACACTTGGTCCCTGTAGCCAGGCATAAAATATTTGAAGAAATGGATTTCTTCTATGGTATCACAACTTATATTTAAGTCCTTTATCCATTTTGAGTTTATTCTGGTGTATGGTGTAAGTTGATGGTTTAGTTTCATTTTTTTGCTTGTACCTGTCCAGTTCTCCCAACACCATTTGTTGAAGAAGCTATCTTTACTCCATTGCATGCTTGTGTCCCCTTTGTCAAATATTAATTGACCATAGAGACATGGGTTTATTTCTGGGCTCTCTATGGTGTTCCATTGATCTATGTGTCTGCTCTTATGCCAGTACCAGACTGTTCTGATTACAGTGTCCTTGTAGTATAGTTTATAGTTTGATATGAGGCATTGTGATCCTTCCTACTTTGTTCTTCTTTTTCAGGGTTGCTGAGGCTATTTGGAGTCTTTTTTGGTTCCATATAAAGTTTTGGAATATTTATTCTAGATCTGTGAAATATGCCATTGGTATTTTAATAGGAATTGCATTGAATCTATATATTGCTTTGGGTAGTATGGGCATTTTAATGATGTTAATTCTTCGTATCCATGAATGAAGTATATACCTCCATTTCTGTGTATCTTCCTCAATTTCTTTCTTCGGTGTTCTATTCCAGTGTTCAATTTTGCAAGTACAGGTCTTTTACATCCTTGGTTAAGTTTGTTCCTAGGTATTTTATTCTCCTTGTTGCTGTAGTACATGAGATTTTTTCTTATTTTCTCTGATAATTCATTGTGGGTGTACAAGAAAGCCATCTATTTCTGAATATTGACTTTGTATCCTGCTACTTTGCCAAATTCACTTCATAGGTCAAGTAATATTTTGGTGGAGACTACTGGGTTTTTTATGTGCACTATCATGTCATCTGTGAATAATGACAGTTTTACTTCCTCCTTTCAGATTTGGATGCCTTTTAGTTCTTGTCTGATCGCTGTGGCCAGAGCTTCCAGTACTATGTTAAATAAGACAACGGCATGGATGGACCTGGAGACTGTTCTGTTAAGTGAAATAAGTCAATCTGTAAAAGACAAATACCATATGATCTCACTTATAACTGCAATCTGATGAACAAAATAAACTAATGAGAAAAATAGAACCAGATACATGAAAACATGGAGCAGACTGATTGCAGTAGGAGGGGAGGAGGAAGGAGAGAAATGGTGGAAGGAAGGGAAAGGGTTTAGTCAAAGAACATGTGTGAATGACTCATGGACATGGACAACAGAGGAGGCTGTGGGAGAGAGGGGTGGTCTGTGTGGAGGGGAGCCAAAGGGAAGAAATTGGGACAACTGTAATAGAATAAACAATAAAAAAGAAATAGAGATGTTAACTTATGTTCTCAATTCTCTGTCAAAGAGATTTCTAGACATATCCACAACCTATTTAATTTCTCTTTCTTTCAGTACTCTAGTTCTTTTAAGATTTCACTTGTTGAGACTTTTGTGTATTATAAAGAGAAGCATAATCAGTTATATCTACACTTGGGTTCAACTCTTTTAACCTGTTAGTAGTTCAGTTTTAAAGGCTATATAGGAACAATGAAACAATTAAAAGTACAAGTAAGAAAAGGCTTTTCTGATTACTTTGTAAAGCTCATCTATACCACCAAATACCAAAATGTCCTTCCATCAATCTTTTTCTTTGTAGGTAGCATGAAGTGGGTACCATGCGATTGTGTTCATGACCATGAGGTGGCAGTGGTTCTATTCCTCTCATTCCACGAATGCCTCAAATGTCAGAAGCAGGATGGTTACTAGAGGATTTGCTTCTGATTGGTTCAACCACCAACAGAAAGGCTCTTTTGAGCATGAGAGAACAAGGACAAGACACAAAAACAGCTCCTCGGAGAAGAGAAGTTTTGGAATCATTACAAGTTGTATCAAAACAGATACCGTTATGGAGAACATGCTGGAGTGTGCAGTCATAGTCTTGTGGCTTCAGCTTGGCTGTAAGTTAGAGGTTCAGGGATGAGAACTATAAGCACCCATTTATCCAAAAGTGGGAAGATAAGATAGGGGTTTAGTCTCAGCTCCTCCCAAGTTTCTTGTTGGGATTTTTCAAAACTCAAAGCTTTGTCTCATTTTTTATTTTGTTTTCCTGAACAGGGTTGAGTGGAGAAGACCAGGTGGAGCAAAGCCCTCAGATCCTGAGGATCCAAGAACGAGAGAGTGTCAGCCTCAATTGCAGTTACACAGCCAGCACTTTCAGAGCACTGCAGTGGTACAGGCAAGATCCTGGGAAAGGCCTGAAATTCCTCTTCACCCTGTATTCAGGTGGGAAAGAAGAGCAGAATGGAAGACTAACGGCTATGCTATCAGATAAGGGGAGTTCTCTGCACATCAAAACCCCTAAAGCTGAAGACTCAGCCACTTACCTCTGTGCTGTGGAGACACAGTGCTCCCCAGGCACCTGCACCCTCTACCAAAACCCTGCAGCTGAGCCTCTGGAATAAGGGCATCTCTGCTGTTTTCCTCCTCGACAAAGTATTTACTTAGCACCCAGAACTTCTTTCCAAGTGGTCCTATGGAGAATAAAATCTTGTGACATAGCCAGATGGCAGAGATTACTGTTCATTCTGTCCAGGTATCTCAGACAGTCCCTTTATGTATCTTCCCGTGTCAGTCCGGTTCCTTCACAAAGACTCAGATGGGAGAGCTGTGATACGGACAGGCTTGGCTTTTCATCTTGGGCCACTTGAAAAGAGACTGCATAGGAATACACTATTCCATAAAATTTATTTTTTTGGATCCTCTTATAATAATCTGGTCACATGTCTACAAGTGAATGTTTTCCATTTAAATATAGCCTTCTTGAAGTTTCTATCTCCACCAGCCACATTTCTACATTTCTCTTCTCCTTAATAAGCAAAATACATAAAAGAATTGTCTACTTGTCTCTGTTTTCTCAACTCCCATTCCTCACTCCACTGGAACCTGACCTCTGGCGGTATCCCTCCAGCAGAAGCCCTCACATCGACGCCAGTGGCTTTGGTGTAGATAAAGCCAATGGATATTTTTTACTTCTCTTCTCATCTGAGATTCTCATCAGTTTCCCTTCCCTTTTTTAAAATAATAAATTTTGTTTTTATTAAAAGAATACAATAAAGAACACAGGTGAACATCCAGATGGAAGAGATGTGTAGGGCAGGGTGTAAAGAAGGGACACAGAACTTCCATGCCCTCTGGGGGCACCACTCTCTCCGCACCCCTGTGTGTTCACCAACCCAGAAGCTCTCCAGTCCCCACCAGTACCCCACAGGTCTGGGCAGCAGGCCTGCGGGAAGGGAGGTTGACCTCCCTGTGCTACTCAGGGCCCTGCATTTTCATTTTTCAGTGGGCCCCACAAATTACTTAGCAAGCTCTGCTTATCTGGCTAGGATCACCTATGAAATTCATTGACTAGAAATCTCCTTATTTCTAACCTCAAAAGTGAAGCATTCAGTATTTCACTGTGACTGTTAATTACAGTGTTCTTTTTCTGGTAAATATTCTTTACGTAATCTAATTATTAAAGAGTCTCCTTTTGATTTCTAATTCATTGAGAGTTGTTATCATAAATATAAAATAAATTTTATCAAACTATCAGTATCTTTTTCTCTATCTGCTGGGATGATTGTATATTAATGCTGTAAATTATATTGATTTTCAAATTTTAAACCAACTTTCATTTTTGGAATAAAATGCACTTAGTAATGTTTTATTTTCCTTTTCATACTGCAACATTTTTTGCTAGTATTTTGTTGAGGTTTTGTTTCCATGTTCCTGAATAATACTGGTATTCAACTTTTTCTTTTCAATGTCTCTGCCAGATTTTAGTATCAACATTATAATGATCCACCAAGTGAGCTGCAATTTATTTCTCCTTTTCAATCTATAGAAGAATTCGTGTAGGATTTTTTTTATTTTTAAATTTTTTTCAGAAAATTCACTAGCAAAGCTATCCAAATATAAGATTTCACTTATGAGACAACTTTAATAAATTATAGATTCAGTTAAATTAATCTCTAAGGGATTCTTTACACATTTGATTTTCTCTTGTTAATAAATTATGTTTTATTTTTCTGTTCATATTTTATTATATGCTTCCTTTACTTTCTTTGGATTTAACTAGCTACTTTTTCTAGTTTTTTGAGTTGCAAGTTTGACCATTGATTTTCAATTTTTCTTCTTTCCTAACAAATGCATTCAAATCCACAACTTTGCCTCTAAATGTTGCCTTAGCCATATCCCCCATGTTTGATATATCATATGGTCATTATTACTTAACCAAAATATTTTCTCATATGCATTTGAATGGGGACTTTGTGTCAGATGGTGATATCGATAGGGACCTAAGAGTGGCCGAATCTCGCCCTGCCTGCTGCCAGACAGATTCCTAAAGACACCATGTCATATTAATTCATATTGCCAGTATTATTGGAATATATTTTATTGTAATATATGTTTATAATCTTTACCTTATATTTTATATAACATAATATTGGATTCTGTATGTATACATTTTAATTTTCTCTTTTGAGTAATTAGAAACCCTTAATTATAGGGTTTCTTATAATTATAGGGTTTCTGTTTGATTCTCTAGGAGTGACTTATAGAACCAAAGAGATTTTTTTTTTTCCATTTAGATGTACTGTGGGGCATTTTCCATTATCATGAATGTGGCCAGTAGGATCCAAAGTTAGGGACCCAGAAGCATTAGGCATCCACCACTTTCACAGGCTAATACTCTAGGATTTATGAAGTAGCAACTGAACAGGCTCTGTAACCCTGGACCTTCAACCCCTTGGCTGATGTGAGGATGGGGGGAGTCAAGAGGTGAGTGTCACCAGTGTCCCTTTTCCTCCACAAACCACTTGAGAGGTTAATATACCAAAATAATTGTTTTAAAAGGCAAAGGTCACCTGAATAAATAGAAAAATTGCCCGTCCTTCTGTCTTTGGATATCTGCTTCTGAAGGAGATTCTGATCCACTTAAGGGGAAGATAAGGATGTTGGAGAACAGGGGTGGAGCGGAGAGGGATGGCAATGGGGCCACCTGGCTTTCCCCAGGGGGCGAGGGGGGTCATGGTGAGGAGGAGCCAGTATTCTGTTAGGCAGATGATGCCTCTGAGGGCAGCAGGGCCTGAGCTGCCCTGTCCATGTTCCACCTAGGAGAAGAGACAGTAACAAGTTCTGGAAAGTGCTCCTTGAGAGGGAGCTGACAGGAAGGGGAGACCCCTGCCTGGAGGAGGCCTCTGAGGTTCCGGTGCTCTTTCAGGGAAGACCCTGCCACACAGAGGCTGTCAGTGGTTGGCCAGGGAAGCAGCTCCTGCTGGTTTTTCTTCTTAATCTTTTTCTGGAACCATAGAGAAAAGGAGAAGGAAGTAAACAGAGTAAGGTCATGCCAACCTCAGTGTAGCCAGGAGTCAAGGCTGAAGTTCAGAGAGCAAAAGAAAGATGGAGATGAAAATTTTAAACAGGGATGCACTGAGATTTATTTAATAACTGCAAGTGGCCCTGTGGTCTTGTGGTTTTCTTTCCAGGATGTCCAGGATAAGGTTCAGCATCCTTCCAAAGGGCCTCATCCACACTTAAGCCACTTTACTTTTTCTTTGATACTCTTTTCTCTCCCCTTTACTCCACTTAGAAAATGTTTTGGTTTGTTTTTGTCCCAGTTGGGAAAACTTGCATTATTTCATTGTATCTTCTAAATCTATAGTTTATGCTAGATCATTTCATTTGCCTATATGGCTGAAACTTTGAAGCAAAATGGTAAGAAAGGCATCTTTATTTTCTTTTTTCAGCTATATGTCCTTTCATTGAAGTGATGAGTAGAGAATCACTCAACTGCCTGAAGGGAGGAAAGATCATGTGGTTTTTAAAAAATAAGACAAAGCAAAAACTCTGTTAATGTTGCAAAGATTATCCTCTCACACTGCAGTCATTTTGACCAAAATTGATTGTCTTGTCTGTTACCTAATAAGCATACATAAGCTATTCTTCTCCATATCTTTACACAAGCAGGTGTCTGACTTGTCTGGGATCTGAATGAAGGTGTTCATATGGTCAATCACAAGAGGGGGCTGCTGTGTCTGTCAGTAACATCCTTAATCAGCTGGGGAAAGAGTGGTTGGCTCACATTCAGTATTGAAATTGTGCATGAACTCTGACAAACAGTATATTTTATTCTCTTTGTTATAAGTAGAACAGTCTGCGCACAGCTTTCAACATTCAGTGATCCTTGGCCTTGTCCCAATCCCTCATGAAAGGTCTTCCTTCCACCGAAAATAACAGAGAGAAGAAGACAGGAAGTAGCTATGCAGCTTTCAAATTTAATCTATTTTTTTCAATTTTTTTGTAGTAATAGAGAAAAAATAGGCTTTTTTGGAGGAAATTATTTTACTCAATCTATGTCAGTTTTTTAGATTTGAGAAGATAAAAAGAAAATGTTTTCAAGGCTACTCCTTTATGTTTTACAGTGCCTTTCTTTTCCTCCCTTCTTTCTCTTCTCTGTGTATGCGACCACTAAGCACACACGGAGAATGGAGAAAGGTGGGTTGTACAAAGGATTGTGCAGTATAAGGTTGGTTGCCTTTTCAGGTCTCTTGTTTCCTTTATACTAAGATCTGAGTCTACAAATGCCTTCCTAGAGACACATGATTCCTAGAGGCGTTTTGAGATACCAGAGAATTGGGAAACTTGGCTTTGATAACACTCTGACTTTAACCTTCCCAGTCACTTTCAGGACATCACCATCTCCATATGAGTTTCATTTGCTCTTTTTTGTCATTTAGATGGGCTTTCTCCATCCTCTCGGGACCGTATGAGACTTGGTGGTTTTCTGGAAGGTAAAGAAAATGTTGACTTTCACAGAGCATTGGATCACCAATAACATATATTCTTTCTCTTGGGCTGTGAAAAAACAATAAGAAATCTGGATGGACGCTGTCCTTGTTTTCCTCTTTTAGGTTAAGCCTCTTAGAGTTTAAAACTCACAAATTCTCTCAATGAACCCTTGGATTGAGAGTGGATGTCTGTTAACATATTTTTACCAGGGACATGACTACGCCTTGGAAGATATATCAGCCAAGGAGCTGCCATTGCATTGGCTAACTCTAGGCCTGGGGACTCCCCAGAGTGACAGCTGCCAGGTGAGGTGATGCACTGGCAGCAATGCAGCTGATATATCTGTTCTGTTAACCTGTCCCACGCCAGGTTCAGACACAGAATCTGAGCCATGGGCCCTGGACTCTAGCGTCTGCTTGAAATATGAGGCAGGTGATGGAAGTGTGTGTGTTTCTGTTTCTGGGTGAATCAGGAGCCTAAGAAAAGATGGTGTTCAAAACCAAGGGATCAGAGGAAGGACTAGTTATCTCCACTTGCCTCAATGTCCTTCACCCAAGATATTTAAAGCAAGAGTTCAGATCATAGCTTCATAGTTTGTGAAGAAGTCATGTCCTGAGTGTGAGGGGCTGTATATTAGTCTGCCTAGGACTGTCATAACAAGTACCATAGACAAGATGATTTAAACTATAGAAATGCATTGCCTCACAGATCTGGAGGCTAGAAGTCTAAAGTCATGGAATTGGCAGGTTTGGTTCCTTCTGGGAGGGTTGGGAGGGCTGTGAAGAAAAGTTCTATTCCAAGCTCCTCCCTTAGCTTATAGAAAGCCATTTTTCCCTGTGCCTCTTCATATAAACTTCTGTCCATGTATATCTCTGTCCAAATTTCCCCTCTTATAAGAACACCAGACATACTGAATTAAGGCTCATTCTAATGACTTCATTTTAACTTGATTACTTCAGTAAAGCCCCCATCTACAAATAAAATCACATTTGAGTTACTGGGAGTTAGGACTTCAAAATATGAATTTGAAGGGGACACAATTTAGCTGATAACCCTCAGCAATCAAAGAGGAACTTGCCTTGCTTTCTTATGAATACAAGAAATAAATAATTTCTTATATTCATTGAGCCCAAGGGGAATGAGAAGAGCATAGAGTTCCACCTCTTTATCAGTGACTGTAGATAATTATAGCCATATTTTGCTCTTTTTGTAGGATGGAAATGAAATGAAGTTGAAGTAGGGGGTGGGAGTTAGGGAGGAAATATCTGAAGGTACCATATCTTGACCTTGAAAATCTACCTTTGCTGTAGAAATATACATATAAATGTAAATGTAAAATTTACAGAAGTGTAAATATAAGGAGACAATCTTATATTTTTTTCCCCTCTTAGGAGTCATTTGTGGCATTTGTAATGCCACACAGCCCAACTCTTTGGACAGTGCTGAAGGACAAGAAGTGAACATACCCTGTTCCCACTTCACTTTTGGAGGAAATGAGAATGTTATCTTCTAGTATTGATGGTTTTATAACTAGGGCCCACAGTATTTAATTTGAGGATTAAAGAATAATGTGACCCATAAAATGGCTTCTCTGCCTATGACTGTGAACAGGAAGTGCAGTGCTCCGATCCTGCACCAGCTCACCCTGGGAGACACTACTGTGCATTATTGCATTGCAAAAGATGCACAGAGGGGCAGACTTGGCCATGCCTGTCTCTCTGGTGGGGAAAGGGAAATAATCTCTATTCAAGGAGGACATTACAGAGAGAATGTAAGCTTAATGCAATAAAGTTAAAAAAAAAAAAAAGAAAGAAAGAAATAAGGAAAATGTACAAGAAATCAAGAAAGGGACCAGGGAAGAAAAAGCAGGGAGAAGGAGGAGGCTGGATGTGTGTCCTGTCTGCAATTTAACATTCTCATCGTTGCTTACGGTCTAATGTGAAGTTCATAAATTTAACATTATTCCTGAGCAACATATGAGTTCTCTCGGTTTCTTTCAACTATAGCACATGCATTTGAGAAATAAATAAATTTTGAAAGTTTACTGGAAAAGGATAATTATGTTAATATTTCTTATTTCAATTTTTTTCCTTAGTTTCTTATATGGTCACTAATTTTTCTATTTTTATGATTAAACAAGTTATAAGTTAATATGTAATTATTGAAAATGATGAAGCAATTTTAAGTATATAAAATAATAAGTAATATTTCCTTGATTTGTTCTTCAGAAGTCCTCAATTATTGTTTAAGTTTTAATGAGCACATTTCAACTCTTTCGATTCATTTACATATACCCATAGTAAACATACTGTTTAAAAACATAAATTAGCCCTGGCTGGTGTAGCTCAGTGGGTTGAGCATAGGCCTTCGAACCAAAGGGTTGCCAGTTTGATTCCCAGTCAGGGCATATGCCTTGGTTGTGGGCCAGGTCCCCCAGTGGGGAGCATGCAGGAAGCAACCTCACGTTGATGTTTCTCTCTCTCTTTCTCCTTCCCTTCCCCTCTCTCTAAAAATC
The DNA here is from genome assembly GCA_039655065.1 of Glossophaga mutica. Taxonomy (NCBI): domain Eukaryota; kingdom Metazoa; phylum Chordata; class Mammalia; order Chiroptera; family Phyllostomidae; genus Glossophaga; species Glossophaga mutica. The sequence goes on from CM077303.1 coordinate 74,231,805, forward strand.
AATAAAAGCTTTTTTTAAAAAAACAATTAATTACACTTATATGTAAAGTACCGTGATTTAAGTAAGAACAATTTTTACAAGTCAGGAAATTTAATTCTACTTATTCTTTTCATAACTGTATAGTATATTAGAATGCAGATCTACCATAATGCATTAAATATGTGTACTGAAGGATATTTATTTTTTCATTTTTTTCCTGCTGCATATAATGTACAATTTTACATACATTTTACAAGGACATTTCTTAAAAATAAATTCCCAGCCAAGTGGAATTTTTTGGCATCCAGTGATATGTAAATAATACCTATAAATCTTTATCGGTTCATGCTTTAGCTATGAGATACAAGAGTGCCAATTTCTTGACATTATCATGCACTCAAAATATTAATAGTATAATTTTATATTCTTTGTAATCTATGGATGAGAAAAGATATAAAGGAACTTTTCAAGAAAGTGTAAGTTAAGGGAAACCAATCATTAAGGACTGAAGTGGCAAGAGGAGGGAGTAGATATAGGAAAAATTTAAATTTTTTTCTTTTCTAATATATTTATTCTATACATTTCTCTTTGTATACTGATTTAGCTACATTCTAAAATTTTTTTGTTTGTCTTGTTTTTTTCTTTACACTATTACAGTTGGCCCCACTGTTTTCCCCCTTTGCCCATCTCATCCCAACTCTCTCCCACCCCCGCTCAGGCCATCCCCTTTGTCTGCGTCCATGGGTCGTGTCTATATGTCCTTTGGCTAATCCCTTCACCTTCTTTCACCCAGTACACCCTGCCCTCCTTCCCTTTGACAGCCATCAGCCTGTTCCACGTATCCATGCCTCTGTTTCTGTTTTGTTCATTAATTTTGTTCATTAGATTCCACATACAAGTGAGATCAAAACACCGGTTCAAAAGAATATATGCACCCCTATGTTCAGAGCAGCATTATTTAAAATAGCCAAGATTCAAAACAGCCCAAGTGTCCATCAGTACATCAGTGGATAAAAAAAGCTTTGGCACATTCAGGAGTGGATAAAGAAAGCATGCAGCCCAGGATGGCTATGAATGCAGCCCAACACAAAATTATAAATTTACTTAAAGCATTATGAGATTTTTTTCATTAGTTTTTGTGTGTTTAAAGTGTGGCCCAAGACAACTCTTCTTCTTCTAGTGTGGCCTAGAGACTCCAAAAGGTTGGACACCCCTGCTACACAATGGAATACTACATGGCAGTAAAAAAGAAGGAACTCTTACCTTTTGTGACAGCATGGACAGACCTGGAGATTATTATACTAAGTGAAATAAGCCAGCCAGTGAAAGACAAACACTATTACAAAAAATTGGGCCCTGACTGGGGTAGCTCAGTTGGTTAGAGCATTTCCTGATAAATAAATGTTGCAGATTCCATCCCTGGTCAGGGCACATACAAGAATCAACCAATGAATGTATAAATAAGTGGAACAACAAATTGATGTTTCTCTCTTTCCCTCTTTCCCCCTCCTTCTTCCATCTTCTTCCATCCCTACCCAACCTCCTGTCTTGTCCCTTTTCTCTCTTCTCTAAAGAAAAAAATTGTTTTCATCTAGGAGAAGTGAGCATTTCTCTGGCAATTCTGGGCTCCATCCCTAGATGGCACTATTTCCACTTCTGTTTCCCACTGAGCAGATTAGTGCAGAGAGGAGGACATTAGTGTCTGATTGGCTGCACTGACAAACGTGTTTCCTGTAGAAATGTTTGAATGTTTGAGATAGCAAAGCAGATTCTTTAGTATTGACAGCGACCCTGTCAATACGAAAGACATAAGAACAGTTCTCAGTGCTTGTAAGTGACAGCAGGAATGGACAAATTCCTGAGCCTGGTCATTGTTTGGCTGCAACTAGACTGTGAGTTAGAGGGATCTGGAAATGGGCAAAGAAAAGGCAGACCCAGGGGCATTTCTCCCCAAAGAAAAACGGAGAAAGACAGGGAGCTGTACTAGTGTAATTTACTACGAGTTTCTGTGGAGATTAAAAGACTAAACTTAAAAGGAACTGCCAAAGAATAACCAGCCACTAACCAGTCCCTCTGTCTGCATGTTCTCTTTCTAAACAGGGGTGAGCAGCGAAGAGGTGAGTCAGAGTCCTGAAGCCCTGACTGCCCGAGAAGGAGACCACTTGTTTCTCAACTGCAGTTACTCCAGTAGTAGTATTTACTTCTTTCAGTGGTTTAGGCAGCACCCTGGGAAAGGGCTCACACCTATATTGTTGATCCGATCAAATCAGAGAGAGGAAACAAATGGAAGAATGAAAGCCTTGTTGGATGAAACGTCAAGACATAGTGCTTTATACATTGCAGCTTCTCAGCTTGGAGACTCGGCCACCTACCTCTGTGCTGTGAGGCACAGTGCACGAGCAGCACCTGTCACCAATACCCAAACTCTGTGGCGAGGCACCAACCACATGTCCTTTCTTGAAGCTGAGGAATCCTTCTCCATAAAGGGGTTTTTGAAATGGACTCTGTAGATAGAAGCAATTAAATCTACAAAATCTGATATAATGGACTAAAATTATATTCTTTGAACTTTAGATGTTTCTCTTACTAGCTTTATTGAGATTAATGCATGTTATTTAGTTCTCTCTTTTAAAATGAACAATTAAGTGGCATCTAATACCACCCTGAAAGGAAATCATATACCCATTAAACAATTACTCACCATTCTCCCCTGCCCTAGTCCCTGGTAACTAACCACCAGCCTGCTTTCTGTGTCTATGAATTTACCTATTCTGTACACTTCATAAATTATACAGTATGTGGACTTTTGTGTATGGCTTCTTCACTCAGCAAAACATTTTGGAGGTTTGTCCAACTCAGGACCAACTGGAGAAAGGCAAACTTTGACCCCTGACCAATCACATACAATGCCCAACTCCTAGTCAACCTGCTTATATCTGCCCCGTTTTTCTTTTATTTTGCTAGAAGATTGTCAGTTTTAATGATCTTTTAAACAACCATTGATTTTTCTCTATTGTTTTTCTATTTTCAATTTCATCAATTTCTGCTTTTATCTTTATTATTTTCCTCCTCCTGCTTGTTTTAAATTTTCCTCTTCTTTTTCTAGATTCTTGAGGTGGGAGTTTAGATCCATTAAGAAGGCTTTGTTTCCTTAAAGGCGTGATAGTGTATCATCAGCAACTTCCCAGTGTTTAGAACTACATCCAACATCTCTCACTGGTTCTGATACTCTCATAGTCGTACAGCCCACTGTTGCCATATCTGTGCACCCCATTCTATATACACCGGATTCCTTAACTTTGCTGGAAGCTGCCTTTGCTTATGTTCTTCCTTTGGTTTGAAACAGCCATGCATAATCATATTAAGGTTTTTATTAACTTCCTGCTAATTGGTCACAAAATGTTTACATTAACAGGAATAATATAAAACTCATAATTCATGTGCACACTGAGACAGAACTGTGGTAGGCAGAATTCTAAGACAATAGCTAAGTTTTCTGCCCCCTGGATATACATGCCTTGTATAATCTCCTTTCCTGGAGTTTGGGCAGGACCTAGAGATGATGGCTGACGCTCCTATAATCAGTTACATTATTGACAAAGGTGAAGGGATTTTGCAAATGTCATTAAAGTCCTTAATCAGTTTGACTTTAAGTTAATCAAAATGGAGATTGATGGACCTGATACAATCTTGTGGGCTCTTTAAAAGAGGGCTGAGGCTTTTCCTGAGATCAGAGAGATTCTCCTGCTATTTTTAAGGAAGCAAGCTGCCATTACTCTTACAGCTACAAGGAAATAATTCTGCCAGCAACCACATGAGCTTGGAAGAGGACCCCCCATGCCTCAGACAACACGGCAGTCTTGGTTGACCCCTTGATTTCAGCTTGTGAGATCCAGCTTAGCTGTGCACAGACTTCTCACTCACAGAAACTGTGAGACAAATGGGTATTGTCCTGAGTCACAAAGTTTGTGGTACTTCATTACACAGCAATAGAAAACTAATACAGGGTTAATAAACTGGATTATGGGTATCATCAGTTCATAATATTTAGGATTTGCTACAGCATAAAAAAACTTGAAATATAATGAAATTTTACAGCACATAGAAACTTGATAGATATTTCCATAAATTTGACTATAATCCTAAAAACTAATGTGGTAATATCAACATTCACTGTGAATTTTAGAAGAGAAATTTTGATCAACCATGTTGAGTAAAGACTGAATTATCTTTCTTTTCTTTTCATAAGAAGTATCACAGAGAAATAAAATAAAGGCCTGTCAAAAAAAGAGAAATATTACAAATGTGTTGTCATAAGAAGAGACAATTTAAAAGGATCCAAAAATCATAGAAACAAAAAGCATTATAGAAATGTATAGAGAAATAAACAAAAAAATATTATGTCACTTTCTAGATTTTATGTTTGTGGTATCTGTTTTTTAAAATTTGTACTTTGTTATGATTTTATTTCTCATTCTAAAAATTATTTTGTGTACAATTTTTTAATTCATAATTTTGTCTATTTTTAAAAATTCCCCATTTTATGTTTGCCTACAGAACTTAAACACCCTTCTGTTCATAATCATAATGCTTTAAATATCAACCATAGGAGTGCAGAAGGAAGGTGGGGAAGGTTCACAAAAATTGTGAGGATTTCCGTAGCTCTCCATCTGCCCCAGAGGGCATAGTTGCCTGAACTGGAAACGGCTTTTCAGAATACGAAGGAGTGTTCTGACAGCAGGTTTTAGATAATGACATATAAAGGCTTTCAGATACCAGAAATAAGCAGTTTTGTCAAGAAAGAATTTCTTCCTAACAGTGCCTTAACGACGTCTCTGAAGAGAAGAAATATAACCCCCCCGTCACTCCTCCTCAGTCTCAGAGCCATCTGGGTTCAGTCTCCCAGTCATCAAGATTTGTTTTTGTTTGTGGGGAATCTCTCAGAAAGGAGCTTGCGGCTTCTTCAGTGCTAGGCCATGACCTCAGTGTTCACCCTGATGCTTGGGGCGCACCTGTTCCGGAGTGAATAGCATTCCATTTCACTCCCTTGTCCGCAAACAGAACTCTATTTTGTTTTGACTCTGAATAGAAACCTTTTGTTTTAGCTGAGTTTATTGGCACAGCACTGATGTTTCTGGAGGAACAGGAGCCCAGTCAGTGACCCAGCCCAACAGCCGGGTCATTGTCTCTAAAGGAGCCCCTCTGGCGCTGAGTGCAACTATTTTTCTTCTTTTTAACTGTGTCTCTTCTGGTATGTGCAATACCCCAGCCCAGGACTCTGGTTTCTCCTGAAGTACGCTTCTGGAAACAGCCTTGTTTCAGGCATCAAAGGTTTTGAGGCTGAATTTAGGAAGAATAAAACCTTCCACCTGAGGAAACTTTCAGCCCATCGGAGTGACTCAGGTGAGTACATCTGTGCTGTGAGTCACATGGTGACTGAGATTTTAGGGGGAGCCAATCACAATCTCCTAAGACTTTATAGCTTAAAAGACTCTGGGTCTCAGCCTGGGTTATTTCCTGGAAGCTGGCATGTCTAGTGAAGGCAAACAATACAGAGAATACAGAATCCTGGGAAGCGTTTGATTCCTATGGAAATCTTGAATTGTTTTCTTTTCTATTCCTCACCATTTTGCAGAGAAAAGTCCTGTTTTCTGAAGTGCAGCATTTTTATCCTCTAGAGTCAAGATTCTAGAGTCAAGGGAATGAGGCTGTAAGATTTCCAAAAAGCTGCAGGAAGTTACTTGCTCCCATGTCAATGGAGGTAGTGATGGCTAAGGTGGCTGAGCTGGTATAAGGCAATTCAGAGAATTGCTTTATATTATTATCTCATCTCTCAAACAATCAGAAAACCCAGAACAATTGCTTATTGCAAGCAGTTTTATCTCCAGACTAGTTTATTAGTAACCTGAGAGGTCTCTTTCCTCGACAGACTCCAGCTCTTTGACTAAAGTATTTGAGATTGGTGGACTTAATAAATCTTGACCTTGAAGGATGTATACAAGGTGACTTTTCCAAAAACAATATAGCATGAAGGAAAAAAGACCTTCTTTATCCAGTGGTCTCCAGTAGCAGACATTCTAAATTAAACAATATCATTCCAAAGTTTCATGTGGAATCCCAGGGTTGGGTGTGTATGAGTGGCCGATCCACCCTTTCTTTATCAGACCCATCCAAGTTACCTCTCTCCCCTTTTTCTCCATTTTAATTCAATTTCTCTAATATCCACCTAGTGCCCATAATAATCAGTTATCACTCAGTCATCTTATTCTCTTACACTATTTCTCAGTGCTGTTAGTAAACATTTGCAGCATTCTTGAATAATTCATCTGATCTTCAGTGTCTGTAGATCACTTCCTTTCTATTGTAGTGAAAATATAGGGGTCCTCATTTTTATTGCTTTTACCTCAAAATTCATCTACAGTGATATGGGGGAACTTTGCCCACAGAGCACCCCCATCCACCATGGATGAGAATAAGACTACCTAGACATGATCTGCTTGGGGAGAAGAGGTGGCCGATCTCTCAAAGGAGAAGAACCCAGAGCCCCTTCCTCGCTGGCTTTTATTAGGTTAGTAACACACAGGAATACAGGTAAAGCTCATCAATCATTGTCAGGTGACAAGGATAAAACAATAGATAACATTTCAAAGAACTCTAAGGGCTTAATCTGAGTCAGTGTCTGTCAGGAAAGGGGGTTACAAAACTTTGGGAGACAAACTCATTTCCTGCTCGGACCCTTATCATTTAAATGAGAGCACTCTTAGCAAAGCAGGTTTCATAGGACTTTACGAATTCTTTCTTATGCCTGATCACCTGGGGAGCCTGCACAGGGCTGCACCACCCTCTATCATAGTTTCAGGCTTAAGTGAATCAGAGCCAGGAAGCCAAGAGATAAGGAAAACTTCTCCAAGATGGAATGAGGACCCAAGCTATGTCAGGATAGCGGGGCGGGGCGGGGGGGGGGCGCGAGAGGGTCCATCACCCACTTTGTGCTGCAGCCCCCCCGAGTCCTTCCTTGAGGGCTTTCCACGTGGTTGTGGCTGTCTTAGACGACCCCTCCCTTGAGGGAATCTTACCCATCGTTGGCTAATGGACCAAGCATTGGGGGCCAGTTATGGATGAAGCAGAAGCTGCACTCCTGCCAGGGAGATAAGCTGTGTCTCCTTAGTGGCTTACAGTCTGAAGGTCGCTCACTCAGCCTTAGTTATGGGGGGTTACAGCTCCTGAAACCAGGCAGGGCGGTTCCCAACACAGAGGATTATTATTATTTATAGTATCAGAGATAAGAGCACAAACTAAAATTATTTTCACATTTTCAAAAAGTTATTTTTTTAAAGTAATCTACTAAAGCTAAAACATAAAAATGATCAACTATTTTAATAAAATGTATTTTAAAACCTAGTTATAGATTTTCATAAAAATAAAACTATTCACAATTTTTGTTTCGATGTCCATCTGATTACTCAAGTAAATAGTATCACTCTTTATTGGGTTAAGTTTGGAAAAACATGTACCATTTAAAAGTAACATTGTTTAATAGTACAAGGTATTCAGGCCAGCATGAGCAGCTACAGTGAATATTTTGCTAATTCAAGAACACCCTTCAGAACCACAGATGGATACATAAGAGAAGCAAGATGAATCCTGAGCACTCCTAGGAAACAACACTTTGTTTTGTAAGAATCTATTGTATCCATGCAATCTGAGAGGAAATATTGGTCTAGTTAATTAATTTTTCCTCACCCCTCAAATTCCAAATCAGCATCTATCTTCTATGTCAGTAGCAGCACAACACACAACATTTTCTGATATTCAAATACAGTTTCAAGGACAAGTGTTAAGGTAGTGAACAAGCATTTTCATTGAGCCTGAACAGTGTGTTGGTTAAGATTACACTCTGTGCCCACATTGGAGTGACAGAGACACCCTATGTTCTTTAGTACATTTATCTTGTTTGTGTGTGTATGTTATCAGTGGTCCTGTCAATACACTTGCTCATTTTCTCTGTTCCTTGTATTTAAAACAAATGGCTCCCTGTCAAAGATCACTCACCTTTGCTTTTGTTATTATCCTCTCTTGTCACTTTCATAGAAGACAAACAGTATTGTTACAGAACAGACCCTGGGGGGGTGGAATATACTATTACTGAATGGACCCCCACTTCTGCTCCAGGGATATCTGCACCCATACTAGGCTCACCTTGCCCACCACCAGGGAAAGACATTTCTCAATGCCAGATATTGGTGAAAAGGAAAGGAATTATTTATTCAAAAAGTTATACAGACTTAGAGTAATGACTTAATATCGTCATTAAAATATTAATGTCCTTTAGAATACCCACAAACGTACACAGTCCTCCCTTCTCCCTCTGACTAGTTTGGGGTACCATATCTCAGGAAAAGAAGTAGAAGTCCATGGCTCAGGTAGCCCCTCAGTTCCCGACACCAGCAGCTGTGTCACCACCATGATCTCCAGTTAATCCAAAACCATGTGGCACCATCTCATGGCCCACCAGCGAGAGTCTTTTCACCCCTTTCCTTCCCAGCAAGGTCTTTCCTGCTTCCTAAGCCACGTGGCAAAAGGGAGCACCCCAAAGCTGTGTGGTCCCAAACATCCCACATGGCTGCCACACCTGGGTTTAAATCCCAGCACCAATCTTCCTCTGCTGCACCATTTCCGACTCCTCCCACAATCAGTTACACCTGCCAGCATTCCCCTATTCTTCCAGTCTTTCTTGGCTGCCGTAATAAGTCCAGGCAGGTGTAGCCCTGTGGTGTGGAGCCAATCATCTCCAAGTTCTCACACTGGCGCTGTAACTAGGGGGAGTTGCCTCCCAGTTACATCCTGGGTGGAAGTCACTCCCAACCCCCTGGCTCAAAGCACTGGCCACAGCTGTTTAACATATCTATGAAACCAGTTAAAGGTTATAGATATGTTAAATGACCGTGCCAGAGGTTAGCTGCAAAGCTGTTGCTACGCAAAACAGCTCTCAATGGCCCTGCTCCATGTGTCCCATCCCCCAATTCAGACTTGTGGGGGTGAGGACATCCCATACTTTTTAAATATTTCCTGGACACCCTGAGTTCTGGACCCCATTACAAATCTCTATTTGGGGTCCCTCTGGCTGCACCCTGCTACAGTGTCACATGTTCCATTGAACTGTCTCCTGTATTATAGGCTTGAAGTAATTGTTACTTGTCTTGGTGTTCATTTATCATGCTTTTATAATGGCACTCTTTAGGCCTTTATTACATTTACAGAGATGTCCATTTTTCCCACTTCACAAGCTCTGGGGAGGAAGATGTAGTGTTTAATTTATTTTGTATTTTCCCAGGTCTAGAACATTCTTAAATATATTGGCTAAACTGGATTGAATCACTTTAGAGGGCTTATTTTTTTATAAGTTCACAGGTAAAAGATAAATGAACTGATTTCATATAATTACAGATAATTACATTATATAAAATAATTTATTTTCCTAAAAGACACTGTGGGGACTTGTGGTCCTGTTTATGGTACTCTCTGTCCTTGTGGACACTTCCAGAGCTTCAAGTCAATCCACAGGGACAGCCCTAGGCAGGAAGGCCAGGCTGAGCCATCTCATCTGCTGACAGGCAAGTGCTCTTTTCTTAAGGGTTAGCCCATTAGGAGGTGCTATAGGCTTTTCTTACACTAAGGCTGCTGTGAGGACTCTAGTGTTGTAGTAGGGGCTAGTAATAGGAAAGAGGGAAGAAGAATTGTGTGTGGAGACAAACAAAATCCTCACCAGCTCATAAGAAATATGCTTCTTGCTGAGTATTTCTTTCAGTAAATAGCTTTGTCTATTCCTTGATTCAAGTACTAGAAGTTGATAGCTATAATGCATATATCTCTATTTACATAGTTATCGTTATCTTTATCTGTAGCTATCAGAAAAGACTCCTGGATAAAACAGAGTCATATAAAACAAAAGGGAAGAATAAGAATTCCAAAGTATAGATTTCAGATTTTCCTGATTTTTAAATTTTTATTACCTATGATTTTTAAATATCACAGTTTCCAAATTATTTCTAAACCATAAAATACCATCTTTTATTTAATATTCTTTCTGTTTCTTTTCTATACCTAGAAAACCAAAAAGAGGGAAGAGAGAGGCAGTAAGGGGAAAAAAGGAGAATATGAAACTAAAAGGTAATGAGAAGTGAAGTGGGAGGAAAAGAGGACATCAGAAGAATTAGAGAGAAAAAAAGATGAACTAAACTGCCAGCATGACCCACAGGAAGTTTTTACAGATAAGAATTAGAAAAACATTGGATTCCTCTTATGAGTGAGATCATATGGTATTTGTCTTTCACTGACTCATTTATTTCACTTAACACAATGCTCTCCAGTTCCAACCATGCTATTGCAAAAAGTAGGAGTTCCTTCTTTCTTTCTGCTGCATAGTATTCCACCATGTAAATGTACTGTACCACAGGTTTTTAGTCCATTAACCAGAGATATGAAAACATGGAACAGGTTGGCAGCTGCCAAAGGAGAAGAGGAAGGGGGAAATGGTGGAAAGAAGGGGAAGGGATTAGTAAAAGAACATGTATGAATGACCCATGGCCATAGACAACAGTGTGGGGATGGACTATGGGAGCAGAGGCTGGGCTGCGTGGATGAGAGCAAAGGGGGGAAAATTGGGACAACCGTAATAGAATAAACAAGAGAAATAAAAAATAAAATAAAAAATTAGAAACACATGATGTAAAGCAAGAACAATAATATTTAAAAATCATGTCTGAATACATCTTATTCTTTTCCTCACAATTTATAGTCATTTGGTTCATATCTTAGAACATTAGCCATTAGTCTTGGTTATTCCAGGAGAGTTCCCATGATAGATGTCATACAGTCCAATAATAGGAATTCATTAAGTAGATAATACATAAACTTACGTTCTTATTACATTGCATGACTGCAGTGACTCTCATATGATTAATTTATAGGTTAGTAAAGATCCTTTTGTCAGAACAGGAGCCTGTTACTTGGATATAATATGCGGATGTTCTTTTTATGGTCCTCCCTAGGTTTTAGTTAGCACAGATAAGGGAGACAGCCCCTCCCTTTTCTGCTCACACTCTTTACTACCTCCAAGATTATCAGAAAATGTCCCTCAAGTAATACAATAGTGACCTTTCTTTTTCCCTCTCCCTCCACCACTCTCCATCCAGCCTATTGTCCCTAGGGGTGAGGCTGAAAGGTGGGGCTTCCTGTCACTCTCTGAGCAGGGTTTGTTCAGTGAGGCTGATTGGTTGCAGGTACAGGAACAGCTCCAGAATGAAATCATATCACTCACCATCCAGTGTACAGTTAAATACATCTTAGGATGAAAATGTCTCAAGCAAAAAGGCAAAGCATCATGAAGAGGCTGTCGGGCATTGTGCTGGGGCTTTTGTGCACCCATGTTTGCTGTGAGTTGGGGCTGTCCCAGATGCGAGTCTGCAAGGAGTACTGCTGAGGGAGGGAGGAGAAGTTGCTCACGAGTCTGGCAGACTTCCTATCATTCTCATGATTTATGGGGGCATTTTCTGGTTTCTCTGGGTGTTGTACTGACCATCGCTGTGACTGTTTCTGTGTTTCTCGTCAGGTGTGAAAGGGCTGCAGGTGGAGCAGAATCCCCCAGCCTTGAGTCTCCAGGAAGGAGCCAGTTGCACACTGCGGTGCAACTTTTCCACCTCTGTGATCAGCGTGCAGTGGTTTCGCCAGAATTCTGGGGGCCGCCTCATCAACCTGTTTTACATTCCTTCAGGGACAAAGTGGAATGGAAACTTAAATGCTACGAAAAAGGAACGCCACAGTTCCTTGTTTATTTCCTCTTCCCAGACCACAGACTCAGCCATTTATTTCTGTGCTGTCGAGCCACAGAGCTCCCCAGGCACCTGCAGCCCGTACACAAACTCTCAGCTGGGCTCAGCTCCTCCCCCAACCACAATCACGCCACAGGATCACCACACAGCATTTGCACTGCTCAATATTCCAAACCCACATTGGCAGGGTCTTAACCACAGGTACGTTTTAGCTCTATAGGTTTGGAATTTTGTTCTCTATCTTCCCTTCTTAATCTACACCTCTTTCCACACGATAAATCTCTAACTGGGAACCAGCAGAGAAGCTGATAAGAGGATAGAATTAATATAAATAATTAAGCCACAGGATGCTGGACCCCAAAAGAGTAAAAAGAAAAATTACTCCAATAGAGATGTTGCTATACGATGATTCAGCTTAGTGGGTGTCTCAAAAATGCTGAGGTCAACCTCACCACAGTGTGTCCCAAGACAACTGCAAATACTTATATCCCATCCTACTAGTGCCACAAAGCACACAACACAAAATTTCTAAATGTTTGCATGTTGATAAATCTGTGGGAAAAAACTTAAAATGTGTATTTCATTCAGTCCTGATCTTGAGACTTGTTTTATGCCCTGGGATATGGTCTGTCCTGAAGAGTGTGTGTTCTGTTGCTGTAGGGTGGATGTCTGTTGGGTCTACTCGGTTCACAGTTTTGTTCCAGTTCTCTCTTTCCTTGTGATATTCTGCCTAGTTGTTCTATTATTGAAAGTGCGATATTGAACTCTCCAACTATAATCATTGGATTTTCTATTTCTTGAGTTCTGCCCATTTTTGCTTCATGTATTTTTGTATCTCTTATTAGGTACCTACATGTTTATAGCATCTTCTTGATGGGTTTGCCACTTTATCATCATATTCTTATCTCTAGTGATATTTTTTTGTTTAAAGGTTATCTTGCCTAACAATAGTATTGCAACTATTTTCCCATCCTTTTAGTTTTAACCTATTTTTATCTTTGAATTAAAAGTGTGTCTTGTGGAGATAGTTTATACTTGTATATCACTTTTTAACCAGTTTGATCACCTGCTTTTTGATGGAATTATTTAATCCATTCACATTTAATGTCATTACCGATATAGTTGGATTTATCTCTCATTTTAATTTTGTTTTCCACATGTCCCATATATATTTTTTAGTCCTCACCAACTTTATATTTTACTGATTTTTTTAGAGAGAGAGAGTAATATCAATGTGAGAGAGAAGCATCTATGGGTTGCCTCCCATATGTACCATGAATGGGGATTGAACCCACAACCTCAGTATGTCCTTTGACTAGGGATTAAACCTGCAACCTTTTTGGTGTATGAGACGGTGCTCCAACCCACTCAGCCACCTGGTCGGGGCTCTCATGTATTTTTTTATTCTTCTATTCTTCCTTTACTGCTTTCTTTAGGATTAAGTGAATATTTTCTAGTGCAATATTTTAATTCCTTTAATTATTTTTCACTATATCATTCAGTTATTTTCTTACTGGTTACTTTAGGGCTTCTGATATGTGCCTTAACTTTGTGGATGAAAAAAAAGTCACATATTAAACCTGACAAGCTCAGAGAAGGCCTACATGGCAGTCCTTGAAAACACAGAGACCTAAAGTAACCACAAAGGATAGTGTGAAATTAAAACTTCCCAACTAAAGGCAAGTCATGGCAGGCAGTCAAGTCTGAGGCTAGAATCTTTCTTAACAAAGGTCACTCTTTACCTTAACTGAGCTTGTCTATTGTCTTTTTGCATCTACAATAGCATACCTTCGGAATGTCAGAGTACTTACTCCCCTTTTGCCAAAGCCTTCAGTGCATAATCTCCCACCAGAGCACAGGCCACAGGCCCCTCATTGTTATCTTGTTCCCCTGCGTACCATCTCTATGTGCTGTAAATGTTAACTATCCTATACCCACCAACGTAGAAAAAGTATGTGTTTACCCACTTTATTTGTTATCTAAACCCAGTGACTTCCCTGCTTTGCTCTCTCCCCCTTCCCTAATCTATCACCAATGAATTTCATGTAAACCCCTTATGTCTTCCTTTTTTTTTTTTTTTGCAGCCACTATCTTCCTGCCTTAAGTGTGGAACAGACCCCTACCAAGCACAGCCACCAGGATAGCCGGGGAACCAGAAAGGCTTAAGTCTTCCTTTTTGGTTCTGATGTATAAAATGGTAAAACTGCCATTTTCCAAAGCATTTTCTCGGTCTCTTGAGATTTTGTTTCCTGAAACTGTCATTAGTTTGACTCAAATAAACTCATAAAAATTCTCTACAGGTTCGGACATTTCTTACATTGACAACATATTAGTGAGTGTTACTGGCATCAGGGGTTCTTGGGAACTCCAGAGATGGAAATAGACTTCACCACAAAAGTAGTACTCAGGCAAGAAGTTTATTAAAAAGCTGGAGTATGTGTGCGAGGAAGTTGGCCCTGAGGGAAAGCAAAAATAGACTGCTCCTGGAACAAAGGCTGGGAACAGTGTTAAAGAAGTTGAGGTGGGACAGATGACATCTAAGTGTGTTGTCTAACAATGTAGAGGGGAGTTGGCTTGCTCAGTGGGACTGAATGCATGTAAAAAGCATGTTGTTAAGAAGTCAGTTTTTAATTTTATTAGTTACCTCGTATGTGAAGATTTTTCTTTTTGCTTTCACAGGTTTCGGTATATCTTTCAACATTTTAACCATATGTGTGGGTGTAGATCTCTTTGAATTTACCCTACATTGATTTATTGAGCTTCTGAAATGATTAAATGGTTTTCTGTCAAATTGGGGTAGTTGAGAGATATTATTTCTTAAAATATTTTTTCTGTTTCTTTCTCTCTTCCCCTTCAGATACTACCATTATGCGTATGTCCATTATGCATATGTTGGTGTTTTTAATTGTGTCCTGTATTTCTCTAAGTCTGTATTTACTTTTCTTGATTCTTTCTTCCTTACTGTTTTTCAGAGGGTATAAGCTCTGTAGATCTACCTTCAAGTTCACTGATTTCTTATTCTGGAAGCACAGATTTACTATTGAGAAACTTCAGTGTCTGATTCAATTTGGTTATTATATTTTCCAACTCCAGAATTTCCACCTTGTTCTACCTTTTTAAGAAAACAATTTCTACCTTTTTAGTAGATAGTCTCTATTTAATGAGATGCTGTCAATATTCCTTCTTTACTTCCTTAAGCATGCTTTCCTTTAGTTTTAAAAATTATATTTAAACTATCTGCTAAGTCTAAAATCTGAACCCTTTCAATAATAGTTTCTATTGCTTACTTTTTTCTGTGTAAAGGTCATACTTTCCTATTTCTTTTCATGTCTCATAATTTTTGATAATATACTAGATATAGTTTCCTATGGCTACTGTTATGGATTGACTTGTGCTCCTCCCCGCCCCAATTTATATGTTGAAGTCCTAATCTCTAGTATCTGATTGTGGCTTTGTTTGGAAATAGGACCATTGCAAATGTAATTAGTTAAGTTAAAACTAGGTCACCAGGATGGGCCTTAATCCAATATGACTGATGTCCTTATAAAAAGAGAAAATTTGGACACAGAGACAGACAGGTAGGGAGAATGCCACGTGAAGATGAAGGTAGATTGAAGTGATGCTTCTACAAGCCAAAGAACATGGAAGATTGCCATCAAACTGCCGCCAATGGAAATAAGGCTCTTTCACGGAGCTGCAAAGAAAGCATTCCAGGGACCCATATGGGAGGTTGTGGTGTAGTAAGGTTTATTGAAGTTAAAGTAAACACAAAGAGCTGTCCCAGTTCATTTCCATGTCTCATCTTCATTCGGTCTGCCATGATAAAAGTTCAGCCTTGTCTTCAGTGGGCTCAGATATAAGGCCAGTGTCCAGACAGTTGGCGCCATTGGTTCAGTCCATGTCTTTATCCCCATCTGGCTAGCTCAGCCGTTGTTCCCTGCTGCACTCTGGCTGGTGCTGTGCCTAGACCCCCACCTGGAGCCAGCACAGTTGCTTAGAGAGAGAACACTCAAATGAACAAGGTGACATGTGTTATCCAGAGAGAGAGGGAGAGGTGGAGAGAGAGAGAGAGAGAGAGAGAGAGAGAGAGAGAGAGAGAGAGAGAAGAGAAGAGAAGAGAAAGAGAAGAGAAAGAGAAGAGAAAGAGAAGAGAGAAAGAGAAGGAGAGCTCCCTTGTTACACTGGGATCATATTATCTCTCGTTTAGGAAGGATTAGGCACCCTTTCAACCTAACAAATCAATTTCCCAATTCTTCCCAGGCTTGTGTTGGGCTTGCCACCAAACCAATCCATTTCCTAGATCTTTCAGGGTTCTATGACCCTTATCTAATCCAATCATTTTCCTAGGCTAGACGTTCCCTCTTCTGGTAACCATCTTTGTTCCTACTGAGCATACCTCAAAATAGAAACACCTCCCCTTGCACTGTCCTGGCTTCTTCTGGGCATGTGCCCAACAGAGAAATTTTCCCTTTATTGTTCTATTCCTTCTCTCAGTAACCTGTGGGAAAAGACCTGCGGTTCTTTGGGGAATGTGTAAAGCTGTAGCTTCCTAGTGAAGCAAGCCCAGTATTGGATTCAGCCTCCCAGTTTATTAGGCTTCTTAATGTCTGATTCCCTTCTCTACCTTTCTTCATTAATATCTAGCTACCTATGCTAACAAAACCATCAGAAGCTGAGAAAGAGGAATGGAATGGTTTTTATTTATTTATTTATTTTTGTCTCACAGCCCTCAAAACAAATTTGCTCACACCTTGATCTTGGACTTCTAGCCTAAAACTGTGATACTATCAGTTTCTCTTATTTAAGCTTCCTAATGTGTGATACTTTCTTACAATAACTATAGCATATTGATAAAATTGCTATAATAAATTATCACAAACTTGGCCACTTAAATTTTTTTCTCTTTTGGTTCTGGATGCAGGAAGTCTGAAATCATCTTCAGTGGCATATCTATAATCTTTAACTGGTTTCATAGATATGTTAAATAGCTGTGGCTGTGCTTTGAACCAGGGGGATGGGAGTGACTTCCACCCAAGATATAAGTGGGAAGCAACTCCCCCTGGTTATGTAGAAGGCCAGTTTTATGAGTAATTAAGACTGTCAGACCTCCAAACAAAAGACCCATTCATAGAAGTCATAGGACCATAGAGGAGGAAGTTTGGTAAGGTCTCCTAGGTTTGAAACAAAGGAGAACTAACAGAACCTCAAGGATATGGCCTCAGTAACCCTAAGAAACGAAAAACGTTGACACAACAATACTAAGGAACTAGATGTTTCCAAGGTAAAATTAGGACACAAGCCAGGACCCTTGTGTATCCTAGCAATAACCACAACCTCCACTTCTGTAAACTGCTTGCTTGCTAATCATGCATAAAAGGAGCTCACTACAAGTGCAGGGCGAGACTCCCATTTGTATCTCCTGCTTAGGCAGTCAGGAGTTCGCCCCTGCGCAGGTTAATAAAACCCATCCTCATTTTCACCTGTCTCCAACTTGGTCATTTGTCTCGAGATCGGGATACAACAGTTATAGAACCTGCATAAGAGCTTGGAGATGATGGCTCCACACCATGGGGCCACGCCTGCTGGGACTTACTATGGCAACCCAGTAAAGCCGGAAAAATACAGTAATGCTGGCAAGTGTAGCTGATTATGGGAGGAGTCGGAAATGGGGCTGCAGAGGAAGATAATGCTGGGATTTAAACCCAGGTGTGGCAGCCATGATGCAAAGAATCACGTAGCTTTGGCAGAGAAGAACCATGTGGCTTTGGGTCTCCCTTTGCCACGCAGCTTAGGAAGCTGGAAAGCAAGATGTAGCAGCGATGCAGAGCTCTCTCTTAGCAGTTTGGAAGAATGCAGGAGAGACGCTGCAGGAAGGAAAGGGGTGAAAGGACTCTTGCTGGTGGGCCATGAGAAGGTGCCATGTGGTTTTGGATTAAGAACTGGAGGTCCTGGCGACACAGCTGGTGGTGCTGGGAACCAAGGGGGGCCTGCCAGCAGAGCACGGATTACTGGGAAGAGACGGGGGCTACCTGAACAACAGATTTCTATTTCTTTTCCTGAGATACGGTACCCCAGACTGGGCAAGTGGGGGAAGGAAGGACTGTGTGTGTTCGTGTGTGTTCATGGGTGTTTTAAGGGACTTTGAGATTTTAATGAAGACATTAAGTCATTACTCTTGAATCTGTATAACTTGAATAAATAATTCCTTTCCTTTTCACCAATCTCTAACATGGAGAGCTATAAATCCCTGGTGTTGGGCAGAGTGATCCTAGTACAGGGGGTCCCCGGAAGAAGGGGTGGTCTATTCGGTAACATTGTGCAACCCCTTCTCTGGTGGCCAATCAAGGAAAATCATGGGAGACCACAGGCACAGTAGCTTTAAGGTACTACAACTACTTGCACATGCGCAGTAAAAGCCCACCAAAACTAGCCAGGAAGGATCTGCTCTATGAGAACAGAATCCCTCCAGTCCATGAGGTCAATCTCAGCTCAGAGTTGGCCTGCTCCCCATGTTCTATGGAGTGTACTATTGCTTAATAAATCTGCTCTCTCTCTTTCTGCTATAAACTGTGTGTTCGGTTCAATTCTTTGTCCGCAATCACCGAGAACCTGGTTACCTGTGCCCACCTATGACACCTGGGGCAGAGTTTCTACCCTATGAGTGGGGGGATGCGAGGTAAAAAGTAGCCCCAAATCTCTCAGCTTCTCTTGCCTGTAATAGAGCTTCTGCAAAGCAATACTGGGTAGATGAAAAATGTTGGTAGTCAGTCCCGCCCAGGAAGATACTGCAGCCTATGCTGGGAGATCTGGGGAAAGGGTGCCTTGTGTTCTGGCCTGCACCCAGCCAGAACAGAGCTTCCATCATGCTGAGGTGGGGGTGGGGAGTGAATTATAGTTCCAGTGCAACAGATTCTTTCTGTTCCTATGGACACTTGTGATTAGTAGCTTTTTCTGAATAAATATTTTTCTGTATATTGTTTTTATTTGCTGTATACAATGTTCAGTCTCAGGACAATGTCCAGATACTTTAATTTTTTTTTAAATTATTTTTACCAGTTATGATTATTTTGCTAGGGAGGGTCTCCATGGATCTAATCACACTGCCATTCTGGAATTTGCAGCCTCTCATCCCAGTTATTAGCACATAGAATAGAGAGGAGATAAGCAAAAGTTCAGCTTTTCTTTGAAATGCACTGACTTTCTTCATTGAGAATTAAGTGGTCATCTTGTCCTTAGCCTACCCCTGCCACGAATGTGGTTAATCAGTATGTTTCCCTA
Source organism: Glossophaga mutica (assembly GCA_039655065.1). NCBI lineage: Eukaryota > Metazoa > Chordata > Mammalia > Chiroptera > Phyllostomidae > Glossophaga > Glossophaga mutica. The sequence continues at coordinate 74,250,893 of CM077303.1, forward strand.
TCATAAAACAATCATGTATTTTGAGAATAGTAGTGATAAAAAACAGTAATGCCATGTCTTTTCTTAAGTCAAAATATTATGTGCTTAGAAATATTATCCAAATTAAGTGAAAACTAAGGTTCAGTCTCTTCTAAATTTCTGTCTCTTTATGAAAACTTTGTTAGTGTTGGTTTTCACAATGTCTAACATTATGGGCATAACATATCTATTGAGAATATCGTAATTATGGGAGGTACTACTACTTTCAACAATGAAAAAAATGAACAAACTATTTAAATACCCATCAACTTAGGGCCTGTTACGCAGCACCAGACCTTGCAGATGCAGTTATGCACACCTGAATCAGGAACAAGAAAAGGCCAAAGAAGGGCCAGATCTCAAATCTGACATTCTGACAGCCTGATATTGTGGGGAATCCTACTACAAGTTGTCTCATTCTTTGACAGCTGTCAGCGCATATTTCCTATGGGATATTTGAACTTGGGCAACATTTTTTACTGTTTTTCTTTTATATTCACAACAAACTTAACATCAAGGATGTCTGCCTTTGTTTGAAACTCAGTATCAGCAGAAGTAGTTGACATAATATCAAAACTTAAAAAATCATCAACATTTATAATTATGGAAGAAAGAATTTCTCTTTGCAGCTCATTCCAGTCAGAATCACAGTGTTTATTGCTGTTTATCTGCTAAGCCACTGATTCCAAAGGCAGGTTTTTCAAAGCTGTTATGGAATTACTTTTAGAGTGATTGCATCCATATAGCAATAAGATTATTTATTGTATCAAGAACATGCCATTTAGAAAGAATCTCAATAGATGATAAATTACTCGATTTAAAAATGACCAAAGTATTTGAGCAGACTCTTCATAAAGGCTATATGGATGATCAAAAATCACATAAAAAGACGCTCTACATCAGGTGTCAACAATGCATGACCCAAGAACCAAATTCAGCCTGCCACGTATATTCATAAATAAATTTTTATTGGAACACAGAAGAGCTCACTTATGTATGTATCATCAATGGCTTCTTTCATGCTACAGTGGCAGAGTTGAGTAGTTGCAACAGACTGAATGGCCTGGAAAGCCAAAAATGTTTACTATTTGACCCTTTATGTAAGAAAAGTTTGCCAACCTCTGTTCTATATCATTAGTCATCATGAAGTGCAGGTTAGTGGAAAGATGTAGAACAATTGTCTAATTCAGGATCTATTTAAGGCCGATGTTGATCTGATGTTTGTATTATAAGAGAAAGGACTCATCCTGAGTCAATGCAAGCTCCATGCAATGACTCATCCTGAGGGCCAATTTCTGCCTTTGGCAGGGACCCTAGGGCAGGTAAGATGCTACTAAGAATATTTTAGAAGATTTGTTTTCTGTTGGTATGCCCAGATCCCAACCAAGGCCTCCAGATCTTCCTGAGACACACCTCAGTAAACAGCAACAAAGGGTTCATAAGGACCTCAACAAAATCTCTTTCCATCTGAAGAAATCATTGGCTAAATAAGACTCAGCCACTTATTTCCATGCTATGATTGACACAATGGTTGCTGAACACACTTTTAAGATGCTGTAGGAAATTGTTCACTGTAGCCCTGGCCAGGTTGTTCAATTGGTTGGAGTGCTGTCCAGTATACCAAAAGGTGGCAGATTTGATCTCCAGTCAGGGCACATACCTAGGTTGTGGATTTGATCCCTGGTTGGGATAAGTATAGGAGGAAACCAATCAACGTTTCTCTCTCTCTCTTTCTCTCTCTCTCTCCCTTCCCACCTCTCTCAAAATCAATAAAACATATCCTCAGGTGAGGATAAAAAAGAAAATGTTCAGTGTAATTTCTCTAAATGGCCACAATGAGGCAATGCTGCTTCAGAAAAGATTAAGGTTTGCACATACACATCAAGTAGATAGAAATTATCCTTTAAAAATCTAGTAAATTATTACCTAATCCTTTCCTTCAATTTATATCTATCAGTCATGTGTATATGCATGCATCCATTCAGCTACCTAAATAATATCTGTATTTTTCTAATCTAATAGGTTTGAAACACATGACTTTGGAAACCAACTATTCCTTGAATAATATACATTGTCTTTTGAGGTCAGGGCCACATTAGTTTCTCTAATATACATTTTTAATGTTTTCACCCATGCACAGTCTAATCTCCAGCCACTCTAAGTTAATCTGTGCCCAGAATTCTGTTAACCCATTCTTTTTATGGGGAAATCTATTGATGGCATTGTGCAAGTCCAGTTCAAGCATGTCCTGCATCAGAACCCTTCTTTGACTGGGCCCAGAAGCACAGTTCATTACTCTTTTTCATCACATCATATAGACATACAGTTCTCTTCGGTGGGTTTATCTGACTGTATTTGAGATTGGGACTAGGCTGACCGAAGATGAGGACTGTGTCTCTAGCACAAATGAGACCCAGGTACTGCACATTTAATAGGCACTTATTAGGCACTCAGTAAATATACATGAATATATGCATTGATGAGTGAATAAATGAAGAAAAAAAACACATCAAAAATTCAACAAACATTAAAACAAATCCCCTGAGAGTACTGGAGTTGAATGAACTAGATTGTAGATTTAGGAATGAGGACTCTTACCTTTGTCTCCTGTTGGACTGTGATGGCGTTTTCCTTTGAATTGGAGATGGTGTCGGACACAAATAACAAAATTCCTTTTGTGCTTCAAAAATGTGCTCAGTACTTCTTTTAACTTCTAATATTTATAATGCAGGTCAATCCTACTTTTAGGGCTGTTTTGGAATTTATCTTCAACTTATATCTGTATAGTCTGCTGTGCTAATGTGAAAAACCAAATTGATTCTCTATGTTTTGATATTTCATCCATGAGGATAAAGTGTGAAGAAAATATCCAATGTTTGCTCAAATTCACAATGAGAGCTACCAAAAATGCTGCATTACTGGAGAGTCAGAGCCCACATCTTCTGATGTTTACAGAATTTTTCTACCTTCTCTTATCTATTTGGGAATAAAAGCTCCTCCAAACAGATCATTCTGGTACTTGCCAATTTTTTTCCCCCAACTATAGTTTTAGAAGTATTTAATTTATCTATTTATAGTTTAGAAGAAATATAAAGAAATTCAAATTGATTTAATTATCTTCTATCATTTATAGGGTTATGTAAAATATAAACACGTATGAAAGATTGTAATAAAATTTTAAGTTCCCTTGGGCAAAGGAACCATATATTCTCTGTTTTGATTTGTGACCTTAGCTTGTAATATTATGTCACCTGTGTGTTCTCAATAGACCAGTTCATATTTGTAATAAAAAAGAAATGCTTCCATATATGCAAATCTTGTGGCTTCCTGAGATCCCTTTCTTCCCTACTGTTAAATAATGTCATCTGAATCAACATATCAAGTTGCCCTAGCATACAATTTTTGCATTCTAGACTTGTAAGAAAAAGGAAAAGAAGGAGTGGGAGAGAGAAATTCTAAACTGATTCTTATCTATGTATAGATAGGGGATTTTTCATTCCTGTGGAAAGTATCTTCAGCAACTCTAAGTTAGGGCAAAATGAGGAAGTGCTTTCTTTGACCAAAATAGCTTTAAGTGAAAGTACTTGTGAAAGGGTGTGGCCTCTTGAAAGAATTAAAGCAGATATGAATTTAAAGTCATACTTCCAGCTGGCTGAGGAGACCTTAAGACCGCTTGAGTTGTCACTAGCCTTTGGTGCCAAGAAATGGACAGGATCCTGGGGGCATTTTTAATTCTATGGCTTCAACTAGGCTGTGAGTTGTGGAGGAGAAACTCTGGGATATATCATTAATTTGGGCAAATGAGAAAATTGGGGTATGGACAAACTCGTCAGGTAGAAACTATGATTTGGGGGAGCCTAATGACTTTTTGTTATCTTTTTAAGCAGGGGTGAGTGGCCAACAGCAGGGAAAAAATGACCAGCAGCAGGTGAAACAGAGCCCTGAATCCTTGGTATCACAAGAAGAAGATATTTCAATTCTGAGCTGTACTTATGAGAACAATGCATTTGACTACTTCCCATGGTATCGGCAGTATCCTGGTAAAGGCCCTGAGTTCCTGATAGCCATACGTTCAATTGATAGTAGAAAGGAAGATGGAAGATTTACAGTTTTGCTCAGCAGAAGTACCAAACACTTCTCATTGCATATCAGTGCTTCCCAGCCTGGAGACTCAGCCACCTACTTCTGCGCAGCAAGAGCACAGTGCTCTCCAGGCACCTGCAGCCTGTACCCTAACCTGCAGTGGGGGCTCCAGCCAAACCCTGCTGTGCAGATGAAATATTCACATGTAAACAAAAAAATCTGTTTGGCTATAAAAGAGTCTTAATACATTTAAAAGGAATGAAATCATACAGAATTTATTCTCTCACCAAAATGGAATTGATTTAGAAAATCAATTTAGAAAACCAGTTGCAGAAAGATGTCTAAAAACAGCCAGATATTTGGAATTTAACACTAAACTTTAAAATAATACATAGGTCAAAGAAGCAATTATAATGGCTATTAGAAAATATTTTTGAAGAAAATATGATGAAAACACATACATATAGATACATATGAAGTGCCACTAAAATAGTGTATAGAAAAAAATTATTATTTTAAATACCTACATTACTAAAGAAGAAAAGTTGAAAAATGATGATCAAAGCTTTCAAGAAAAGAGAATAGAAAAATATAAACAAATTAAACCCAATGTAAGCAAAAAGAAGGAAACAGTAAATAAGTCAAATTGGTGAAATACAAAGCAACAATAGAGATAATAAATTAAAAAGTTAATTTTCTTAAAATTATTAATAAAACTGATATATACCTGGCTGAATTATCAAAGGAAAACAGAGAGAAAACATAAATTATAAATATATAAGGAACGGCCCTGACCAGCGTGGCTTGGCTGGTCGGAGAGGTGTCCTGTGCACCAAAAGGTTGTGGGTTCAGTCTCTAGGTCATCAGTCTCTCTCTCTCTCTCTCTCTCTTTATCTCAAAGCAATGAAAAAAATAAAAATGTCCTTGGGTGAGGATAAAATAAATAAACAAAATATAAGGAATGAAAAAACCCATACTACAGATTCTCTAACATTTAAACTAAAATAAATGTATATCACTAACAATTTCATGCCACTGAGTAAGAGTATAGAAATAGACCCAAACAAATGGGGAAAACTGATTTTTTTTTTACAAAGGTGAAAAGGAAATTCAAGAGGAATGGCAGTCCAATTAACAAATGGTGTGTGACAACAGGTTATTCATAGGCAAATAATTGAACCTTGCTCTAAATTCACAACTTACACAAAAAATTTGCGGACACTCTCAAAATGGGTCATTCATCCATGTGTAACATGTAAACCTACAAATCTTTTAGAAAAAAATATAAGAGATTTAGGTGAAGAGATTTTTGACATGACACCAAAAAGTATAATCCTAAAAAAACCCTTACAATTCAGCAAAATTTTAAAAACTGCTAAGAGAATAAAAAAGACAAACCACAAATTGTCAGGAAATATTTGCAAAATAAATTTCCATCAAGAGACTGGTATTCAAAATATAAAGAACTGTCTCAACTCAACAGGAAGAAAACAAACAATGCAGTTTAAAATGGACAAAAGACTCACAGAGACCTTCACCAAAAGAGAGTAGGAGATAGGGAATAAGCATATAAATAAGCACATGAATGGATATCTAACATTGTTAACCAGTCGGGAAATGTAAATTAAAGCCACAGTGAGATACCACTCCACATCACTCAGAATGGCTACAATAAAAATTATTGATAATACCAAGTTCTGTCAAGGATGCATAGAAATAGAATCACCTGTACATTGCTGGTGGGTGAATGGTACAGTCACTCTGAAAAACAGTTCTTCAGTTTCACATAAAGTTAGAATTTCACTTACAACTCAGCAATCACACTCCTGGGTTCCTATGCTAGAGCAGTGATTTTCAATCCGTGTGCCACCAGAAGTTTTAAAACATGGAATAACTGACTATTTAGTCAGGGGCACTGACCTCTTTTCCCCTAGGTTGTCAAATAAAAATAAAATGTCAACAGTCAACACAATAATAGCCATCTGGTGTGAATGAATCAAAATTATACCTATTTTTGTCACATCAGCAAAAATATATTTTTTTGGTGTGCTGCAGAATTTTAGTAATCAGTTTATGTGTGCTTGAGATGAAAAATATAGAAAATCACTGTGCTGGAGAAATGGAAAACTTATGTCCACATAAAAATCTGTACATGAATTTTCCTGGGGGCTACACTTGTGGTGGCCAGAAAAACAGGAAACCACCCAAATACTCTTCACTGGGTGAATGGGTAGATGTACTGTGGTACATTCATACAATGGAATACCATTTAGTAATAAAACTGAATGGAATGTTGATAATGTGCAACAACCTGGATGGATCTCAAGAGCGTTATGCTGACTGAAAAAAAGAAAACCCATTTTAGAAGACCACACGGTGGATGATTTCACTTATTGAATTATTATGATTCCATACGTAATGTATGATTTCAATATTCTCTACGGGACAAAACTGTAGGGATGGAAAAGAGACCCGTGGCTGCTGCAGGTTATCAGGGGCTGCAGGAAGGAGGAAAGGGAGTGGAGGGGGTTCTTTAGAGTGATGAAATAGTTTCATATCTTGATTGTGGTGGAAATGACACCAACCTATCCATGTGGTAAAATTTCATAGCGTTATGCATGAAAAAAGGGACATGTAAAAACTGGTGAGTCAGAGTACTATCTGTTGTTTAATAGCATTGTATCAACATCCTGGTTTTGACCATTCTACTGTGATCGTTGGATCTAGATGTCGTCAGTTAGAACTGCAATGATTTTGCAACTTCTACGTGAGTCAAAAATCATTTCAAAATAAAAAGTAGGCATGTAGGAAACCCAATTCAGAAACAATGTTGACTGGAGTGTAAACGAGCAATCGCTTCAGTAGAATTAAACATACATCTGCCACAGCCCAATGACTCTACTTCTCAGCATTTACTGAAGGGAAGTGCAAACATATGTTCACAAAAGACTTGTAGAAAATGCTCATAGCAGCTTTATCCATAATAGCAATTAACTAGTGAAAATGTCCACAAACAACAGATTAAATAACAGATTGGCCAAAATGACAGATTGTGTTATACATCTACAATGGAGGGTCAGTCAGCTATAAAATGGACAGAACCACTGATACCCATAACAATATGCATAAACCTCAATAACATAATGCTTAGCAAGATTCTGGATAGAAAACATACTGTATGATTCCATTTTTCTGAAATTCTAAAACAGGCAAATTTATCCGTAGTGAAATAATTTAGAACAGTGGTTACCTCTGTGAGCTGGGAATTTTGGGGGATGGGCACAAGGGATCTTGGTAGAGTGAAGGAAATACTCTATAGGTTGCTAGGGGTATGGTTTATCAATCTGCAAGTTTTTAACTGTATACTCTTGACCCATTTATTACACTATATAATTATACTTTAATAAAAAATAAAGTACAAAAATTAAACAGGAACAAAAACAAAGCAATAAAAGCAACATCGGATCTGATATTGACTATTTTTGATGAGCTGAAAAATAGATCCATATTTTATAATATTATCAAATATTATCAAATATAAGGAAAGGAGATGATGACTTGTTTGTTACTTGTAGGGAAGCCCAGGAGAGGTGAGTGCATTTCACCTTAGAATCAGGTTGGAGGCAAGAAAATAATCAGAACATGAAGCATTGTAATCACAGCCATGCTTAGCAATAAATTTATTTTAGATAAGCACTTCAGATCTTATCAAGTATTAATTTACTAAACTTAGAAATTTTAAGTAATAAATTTCTTTCCAACACTTCCTTCAGTTTTAAGCTTTACCCTTGTCCTTTGTCAGATTTAATCACATCATTAAATCACAAGTAAACATAAAACAATGTTTAAGACAAGCCAAATCTCCCAACCTGGGTGTTACAACACATTCAAACCACCCAGCCAGAATCCACATTTCAAAGGCAGCTGCTCTATATGGCTGAAGGACCTTGTACCTATATTGTCTGGAACACGGAGAAGAGCCATTTCAACAAGAGGAAAATCTTACGTCATGCTGCTCCCCAAATGCTGTGGGTATTCACAATCTCCTCCACTTAGTCACAAATAATTGCAAACTATGGCAGCAAATACCTATCGGTACCGAGAGGTGAAATGGGATAGAGAAGAAGACATCTCAACTAATTTTAAATTCTCTTCCCTGTGCCACTTTTTGATGTTATTTTGCCCTTAGTATCAAAGAACTGGCACTGTTTTAGAGGCCATGTCGGTACATTCCTTTCCAGTTGTCTATTTGCCTTTGGATTCTTTTAGATTAATTTGTCCATTAAAACAATGAAACCAAATGGAAGATCTAACAGCTACATTCCACATTATGATGCAATGGCTCACAAAACTTCAGCCATTACCTTCTGTGGTATTGCTATGTCCTAAGTGCTTGCAGTCTATAGCTATCACATTCTGCGGGAGTAGATTATTGCATTGTGCCACAGAGATACATGGCATGCTGATCTTGACCTTATTTTATAAATAAAATAAAATGCCCACCCATAGAATTTAACAAGTGAGACTGAACACTTTGGATCAATGGGACAGAAAATGTGACATCAAGACAATTCTAGGACACATGAACTAGAAAGTACAATTCTACTTGTGGAGACAGTAGGACTGAATATCCTTATCCTCTTGAGTCCAAGAACTGAGTAAGAAAGAATTTTGTATAGAATTGCCTTTCATTGAGAAATCCAAGGATCTGTGAGGTTTTTTTTTTTTTTACCGCATTGGATTCTGGTTGGAGAAAAGTAAGTACAGGCTAAATGAGTGACCCGTAATAAGTAGATTACAAGGAAGGCTTGCAGTCCATAATAAATACTCTTTTACATGGCCCCTAAATTATTCTTCTGAAAACTATCAATGTACGTCAACTGGTTCAATCTTCAGTTCTACTCAGCTCCAACCTTTAATGCTGATTGCTCTTCCTATGCCTCCTTTCAGGTACTGCTTAACTTAATTACCAGCAAAAGACAATTAGACGAAGTAAAGAATTAGAGTGAGCTGGAGTCTTTTCTCATCTGTGCATAGATCATGTGGTTGATCAACATAAGAAACCCTATTTCCTGTTTGGGGAAGTAGCATCAGAACCCAGGGACTGCGTATATCTGTGCTGCGTGCAGCTTAAGGCAGAACGAGCCACCTTTGTGCAGAGGATCACGGGCCACATGCCACTCTCCAGGCTGCTGTGGGTATTCATAGCCTTCGTCTTCTCTGGTAGGAATTGTTCCAAACGTGAGTAAGAATGTTAAGGATGAAAGGATGGCACACTGGCCTGTGCTACTTAACGTGGACTTGAGGAGGAAAGAAGGAGTAGAGAAAAGCAAGCAGATTATGATTTTGATTTAATTTGCCTTTCAGTCCTAAATTAGTCTAAATCTTACAATATTTTGGTCATTACATCAGCCCTGTTTTCTGATTTTTTTCCCGTAGGATCCAGCGTGGCCCAGAAAGTTGCCCAAGACCAGCCAATCGTATTCATGAAAGCAGGGGAAAGAGTCACCCTGAACTGTCAGTATGAAACAGGACAGCGCTTATACTATATTTTTTGGTATAAGCAGCTTACAAGTGGAGGGATGATTCTCCTTATTAGTCAAAGTTCTTCTGGTGAGAATGCACGCAGTGGCCGCTATTCTATAAACTTACAGAAAGCAGCTAAAACGATCAGCTTCAGCATTTCGCCCTTACAGCCAGAAGATTCAGCAAAATATTTCTGTGCTATCCGGGAAAACACTGTGCTTAAAATAATGGTAAAAGCTCAACAAAAACCCCAGAGCTCAGTAACAGAGTCCCCCTCCTGCAGAGGCCAAGCTGAAATGCACACCTGCAGACTCCAGGCTGGAAATGGCAGTGACAGCAGTTGCTTAATCTGTGGTCTGGATAGGAAGATTTAATTCTGGGTAAAACCTCCTTCTTTGACATTTGAAAACAGGTGTCCAGTGTAACTTTCTTCTAATACATTCTCAGTTTTAAAAAGATGATCAGATCACAGATCTGGGTCTTGTTATCCGGAGTCGTCATGAAAATTATTTCCTTAGCCCTTTCCTCTTAGGGGTCGTGGCAGTTAGGGCACAATCTAAGAAGCAGAACCACCATGAGCGATATAGAATAAGGAATTACAAGGATTAGAACTCATGCAATTGCTGGAGCTGGTGGAGGAGTCTGTACAAAGCTGTTGTCTTTGCTTCTGTAGTGAGTCTGAATTTACTGTAAGTCAGCTAGGGTAACATGTGTGAAGGGAAGTTGAAAGTGGACAAAACCATGAACCCACTGTGATTTGTAAGGATGTATAGAACTCATGAGTACAATTGGGACCCACAGAGACAAAGTAATACTTGTCTGTCTCTCGCCTCCTTCAATCTCATAGTGGTGGGTGATCTTCAGGAAAAGTGAGTGTCATTTGCCATCATGCTGCATGCCTACTTGGCCCAAGATAAACAAAAGTGAAGGAGGAGATCTGGCAGAGTGGGGGGTGTTCTGAGAGAACAATAAGATGAGCTATCAGATCAGCAGCAACACGTGTGAGTTGCCACAATGCCTGGAGCCCTGAACCAACCTGCAGAACATAAAAAATATCACTGCTGCATCACTACTACCTTCAAAATCTTTCAGAAGCCTCTTCCATGGCCAGCCCTAACCCAGAACAATACAGAAAAGCAAATTCTGAAAAACATATCTTCAGATGGTTAAGTTGATTCAACACAAGCTACCACAGTGCCCTATGAAAACCCAGCTAACCCTCTCCTGCAAAGAGAACACAATGTTCATTTATCCACCTCTGGGTGATGAACTTTCCTCTTCTAGCTGGGTTGCACTCTCTTAATGATATACTGTAGTTTAACTGCTAGGATATAAAAAGATTCTGTATAAGATTAATTTTTATTAACACACCTTATGCTACTATATGTAGGCAAACAGGAGAGGGAAGTAAAAATGAATAGTAAATACATAAATATATTTATATCAAAATGAAAAAGAAATTTTCTTATCTATTCTAGTCCTTGTTTCTGCAAATGATTTCATGATTGTAGCTGATATTTATAACAACTTCTTCTATTACCCATTCCAAAATCTCTTTCCTCATACTAATCATCTCTACTCACTGCTATACTTGACATTCTATAAAACAAGCTTCTTATTCAGGGGCATTGCTATGGGGAATGCTATAAGTTGAATATGGAATTCTGCAAGTCCGTCACTGTGATTTTGGTAGAAGTATTGCAAGCATCGAAGTCAAGTCCATATTCAGAGTGTCTGTTCAATTAGAAAAAAAAATCTTGTCAATACCCAGAGAAAACTGATACATGTGTTCTGTGAAACACCATTAAGAATGATGCCTGACTTCTCCTCAGAAGCAATAGATAGGATTCCCTAAGTACTCTGAGCATGTTGCCATATCAACACTTTCACCCCTTGCCTTCGACCTCTCTGCCTGTAATGCTATTCACTCAAATATCAGCATGGTGTACCTCTAAACTTTCGTGACGTCTTTACTCAAATGTCACCACTTTGTGAAGCCTTTATCTGATCTCTATTTTCTTTCCTTGATAATCAGACTCTAGCATACTCCAAGTATCAAGAAAGTTCTTTTCCGAAGCACTGCCACCTGGTGTCCTGCTAAAATATTTTGCGAAGCTTACACTGGTTTCCCTGCTGCTCTCTAGTGTTCACGGGTTAACTGTGGCAACCCCTAGCTGCATTAGGAGCTACCATTGCTGAACCCAAGTTGGTAACCTTCCCATTGCAGTAATGGGTCATGCAAGAGAGGATCCAAGAGGACTGGTTGATTTTTTATTTTTGCCCTCCCAGATGTGAAAGTGATTGACTTTAAAATGATGAATATAATACATGGGATGATTTAGACTGTAGAGTTAGGAGATGTCTTGGAAATAAAGCTTTTAATTTTGCATGAACTGGACATTTTTTTTTTTGCTATTAAGTGAAATTGTGTTTATTGTTCTGTGCTTTATTGTAGTATAGAAATATCCTGAGAAGTGGGAGCAAGAGACAATGATGAGAAATAATAAACCATTGTAGGGAACACTGTTGTTAGAATATGTGATCCAATCTTTTAATATCACATTCAAATGCACTGATTTCCCATTCACAGTAAGAAACATGATAGGCCATAGATACTTAGGATAATAAATGAAATATGCTGTGTAAATTACAAAACACACCTTAGAAATACGTTGAGCTTTCTCTTATGATAGACTCCACAGCAATTTTACTTCAGATGTGTATTTCAACCCCTCAGTATTTTATACACTACATCTGTCTGGCTGAATGCCTAAGATAGAGAAGTTGTTGTACTGGGTGATTTGCATGTGTGTTCTCATTTAATTTTTATTGGAATTCTTCAAGGTTGATTTCACCTTCCTTTATGGAGGCAGTTTAGCAAAGTGCTTGAGACTAGAGAGACTTGGGTTGGATTTCTTGATCTACCACTCATTAGTCAAGTGACCTTGGGTAAATTACTTAATGATTTTTATGCTTCAGTTTCTTCATCCCTACAGAGTGGGTATTGGTAGTATGTACTACCTAAAGTTATTATAAAAAGTAAATGAGATGGCAATGCCAATGCTTAGCCCTGTGTCCAACAGAAAGACACTGGCTACTTAAAGAAAAGAAAATTGAATATAAGAGAGTTAAATACCTTGGCTGGTGTCACCGAGTAAGTGCTCAGGCAGGACCTTCCCTCCATACCCTGTTGAGAACAGATACCTTTTCTCACCACAAGAGGAACTATTTCAATGCAGTATTATACTATCTTCATAGTGCTTGTCACTATTTTAAAATATCTTATTATTTTTTCTTTTTTTAAAATTGTTGTTCAAGTACAGTTTTCTGCCTTTTCCCCCCACCCCAGCCCAAAACCCCAGCCCTCCCCACCTCCCTCCCCTGTTTCCCTGCACCTCATTGTTTTTGTCCATGTGTCCTTTATACTTGTTCCTGCAAATCCTTCACCCTTTCCCCCTGAAATTCCCTCCCTTCTCCCCTCTGGTCACTGTCAACCTGTTCTCAATTTCAGTGTCTTTTTGGTCATATTTTGCTTGTTTGTTTGTTTTGTTGATTAGGTTCCTGTTGAAGGTAAGGTCATATGGTATTTATGTTTCACTGCCTGGCTTATTTTGCTTAATATAACGCTTTGTTCCACCTATGGAACAAAGTTCCATCTGTGTTGTCGCAAAGGGTAGGAGCTCCTTCTTTCTTTCTGATGCATAGAATTCCATTGTGTAAATGTACCATAGTTTTTTTAATCCATTCATTTACTGATGGGTACCTACCTACCTAGCAACCTGCTTGCAGCACTTGGCTATTGTAAATTGTGCTGCTATAAACATTTTTAAATATCTTATTTTAAAAAAATCTATTTAATTTTTCTCCTCCCACTGCCTATTCTATTCTTTTTTTAAAAAAAGATTTTATCTATCTATCTATCTATCTATCTATTTTTAGAGAGAGGGGAAGGGAAGGAGAAAGAGAGGGAGAGGAACATCAATGTGTGCTTGCCTCTTGCACACCACCCTACCAGGGACCTGGCCTGTAACCCAGGCATGTGCCCTGACTAGGAATTGAACCAGAGACCCTTTGGTTCACAGTCTGGCACTCAATCCACTGAGCCACATCAACCAGGGCTCTGTTCTCTTTACTACTGCAACTTCTCTCTCGGAAAAATACCTAGCATACAGAAGGCACAATAGATATGTATTCATTGAATGAATACAAAAAAATGTAAAATTATTTTGAGTTCTTGCAATTCAACACTGATATAAGAGATTAAGCTCGACTAGTCTTTGTGTTATTTATTTAGAATTGTCAAGATTTCTATCCTGCAAGTCCCTTTAGGTAAGATTTAATTTATGCAATATGTTTGGAGGTCAACTGGTCTCTATTTCAAGTAAATTGAGCAGCTATAACTTGCATGACTCTGCCCTACTAGTTGGAGGAACTCGCCTTCTGTTAGAAGTATACCCTTCTCATTCTGGACACTTCTCCAACATGTGGGTAAATTTTTCAGTGGATCAGTATTTTCATTAGAGACAATCTTCACAGTAAGTGGGCTTTCTGAATGGTGCAGTCGTGCCCCCACTCTTCTATCACTGAATCATCCGAACGCTGTAATCTGGAAAAACAAGAACTTGGCTTGGAATAGCTTCTGTTTGTCTAGCAGCCCATCCCTAAGTTTAGCCCCTACACTTCTATATTAGGAGATATTAATGAGGTGCTTCAAGATTTTCTTTGTTAACCATAATTTCATCTCTTTTCTTGGGAAGGAAATCTTGAAGTTAGCCATTGAGATGCCTTCCAATCCTGTTACATTTTTCAGGATTTAAGTTTTGTTAGTGACAGGCACTGTTTCCTGGTATTTGCACCTTCCTCATGCAGTTTCCTGTGTTTACTTCAGTTGTTCCCAGGAAAGAGGGTATTAAAGTTATTACATAACAGGAAGAGTTGGTCCACCCTGCGCTAGCAGAGCCAAACACTAACCACTGAGAACTATAGTGGAGAAAAATTGGTTATTGTATTATAAACGGGGCCACCCAAGAGAACAGAAAGTTAATGCTCAAAAGCCTGAATTGCCTGGTCTGGGGTTCCAGGAGGGTTTTTGAAGATATAAGGGAACGGGTATGAGGAAGCATTAGTGGAACATTTTAATTGGCCATTTATGGTAAAGGGGTGTCAACATAGGATCTTCCTGGACAACAGGACCCTCTGCTTCTGAAACGGGTGCAGTGGGCAAGTTCTGGTTATGTCTCAGTCCTTTGATTGGGGGGTAGGAGGTGAGACTTTGGTTCTGGATGCAGCTGGAGGTCAAATTTCTCTCTTCTGTGCATATCTTGGTTACATGACTTGAGGTTTTGGTTTGTTGTCTCTGAAAACCAATTCATATCTTGTTAAACAAGATAGGACAATTTTGAGCTGGTTCTATGGTTACAGAATCAATGTTATCAGATTCCCAGAAGTTAGATTTATATGCCCAACAATCTTAATTAATGCTATCTTGTACTATTAATTCTTGGACATAGTTTATTTATCCAATTATATTTTGAACTCACAGGGAATATAGAATGTTGCTTTTATAATTTTCAGAGCTCATCAGAAATTCTAGACACGAATCACTGTTCAAACAAATTGTATCTATGTTAAATCGAACTTCATTGTACCTGGACTGTGGTAGGTGAGGTATACTATAATTCTTAATTACTTCCAAACAACTTTATTGAGATATATTTTACATTCTATAGAATTCATCCATTTTGAATTTATAGTTCAGTGATTTTTAGTAAATTGAATTATGAAACCATTACCATAATCTAGTTTTAATATTTTTGTCACCCCCAAAAGATCCTTCAGGCCCAGTTATAGTTAATCCTTATTTCCACCCTGTCCCCAGGCAAACACTGATCTACTTCATAGTTTTGTAAGTTTTTTTTCCTGAATATTTCTTTTTTTTTTAAAGATTTTTTTAAGTACTTTTTTTTTTCCTTTTAGATTTTTAATTTACTTATCTTTAGAGAGGAAGGGAAGGAGAGAGGGAGAGAAACATCAATGTGCGGTTGCCTCTTGTATGTCCCCTGCCGGGAACTGGCCTGGCAACCCAGGCATATGCCCTGACTGGGAATCGAACCGCGATACTTCGGTTCGCAGGCCCGCGCTCAATCCACTGAGCTACACCAGCCAGGGCTTTTTCCTGAATATTTCATTTAAATGGAATGACTCAATATGTAAGCTCTTGTGTCTGGCTTCTTTTTCTTAATTAGCATTTACTCCTTTTTATTGTCAAATAGTTGTTCATTGATGTATATACCCCATTTTATTTATCCATTCACCAGCTGATGGATATTTGGGGTATTCCCCTTTTGGGGGGCTATTAGGAAGAATAACTACAAAATAGACTCCTATTCCTTTTAGGGTGTGTCTTCTCTAAGATTGAAACATTTACTGAGCATCACAAGTGTAAGCAGCACGGCAGATTCCAACATCATAGACCCCAGAGCCAGATGCGTACGTTACCTCCCATGCTACCTACCAGATAACTGACCTCGAATTAATTAAACTCTTACTGTAAAATGCATGATTCTGTATAAGAATAATGTGCACAAAGCAAAAGACTGTTTAACACATAGTATGTGTGCACATTTATAATCTGAGAGGGTTTAAAAATTTTAAAAAAACTTCTTGCAAATTCATACAGAAGATTCCTAACTGCAGTGTTTTCCCTACCAGGTTGCCATTCCACCCACAACTCTCTCTAAAATTAATAGCAGTCCACGACTGGGCAACCCACTTCTGAAAAAATTATCAGCTCTTTTTGTGGTGTGAATTCATGGTGAATTTCCTCAATGTTTATGAAGTTGGCCTCAAGAAAGCAGTGTTTGATCTTTCCTTTTGAACCAACCACACAGGAAACTGAATCTGGGGCAGAATTAGTTGGTGTATTTCTAGGGCATTTACAGGAGCTTGTCTCTGACTGGCTTGGCAATCAGGTGCAGAATCCGTTGTCTGAAACAGATCTACGCTGCAGAACATTACTTTGCTGAGGATACTTGGGCAGGATAAATGGAGAATAATCTTTTGCCAGCCTCACTATTAATCCTATGGCTTCATCTTGTCCGTAAGTTCTTGGGTTACTGAAGACATTCTTAAAAATATGGAGCGGTGGTGGGGAAGGAGGATGATATAGTCAGGCACCTCTAGGTTTTATTTGAGACTATACAAAGAAAATAAAAACTCTGTAGAGAAAGCAGTTTCTATGTCTCACCCTGTCTTTCTGAACAGGAGTGAGCAGTGAATTGACCGTGGAACAGAGTCCTCAGTCACTGCATGTCCAGGAAGGAGAGAGCACTGACTTCATCTGCCATTTCCCTTCCAGCTCTTTTTATGCTTTACACTGGTACAGATGGGAGCCTGCAAAAAGCCTCAAGATCCTGTTTGTACTTGCTTTAAATGGGGATACAAAGAAAGAAGGACACATTAGTGCCACTCTTAATACTACAAGAGGGTTTAGCTACTTGTCCATCAAAAGATCCCAGCCAGAAGACTCAGCCACATACCTCTGTGCCTTTGACACAGTGCTTTTAAGGCACCTGCAGGCTATATCCAAACCCGTGGCTGGTGCTACTCAGGTACCAGTGTTGATGAAGGGTCATGCCTGGGGTGCAAAAGGCAAATTCAATGAATTACGGTGTTTTCAATAATCAGGGGAAATGCAAACATAGATAAACAAACATTGTTGTCATTGCAGCTCCCTCAACTAATAATTGGACTGTTACTAAACACTATTAGCCTTGACTCCCACCAACATAGTAGACATATCTTTGAGTTGAATCCTTTGTTTCCTCTTCTGGCATGATTCCAAGTGAACTAGTCAGTTACTCAAACCTATTTAAAATAATCTGGTTAAACTAGGGTGATATTTATCCCTCATTGTTGCTACTTCCTAAAAGCTAGTCCTTCTATCATATTTCTTCACGTGCAGATTTGGAACGTGTGGATACTCCCTCGTATCAAACAGCTGGAATGGAAACCTGCATGTTTCATACCAGAATAGGCAATGCTGCCTCACTTACCTCACTGGGGATTTTGACTTTAGTTTACTTTAACCTTCCACCTTCATGAACATCTGTATTGCATTTCTTTTTATATGCAGTTATTTGCACTTTTTAAATGTAAATAGCCACTGCTAAAAATGCAAATGTGATACTGAAAGAAGCATTGATGGGGAAGTTCACTGTTAAAATTGATTTATCCTCCAGTTTGTACTGTGATTGTGATATTGAATAAGTAACTGAACTTTGCTTCTGAGCTTCATCTATTTTTATTAATATTTCAGAAAGTGGGGAAGAGAGGGAGAAAGTGAGGGAGAGAAGGATCAATGCAAGAGACACAGTGATCCATTGCCTTCTGTACACACCCCAACCCAGGACCACACCCGCAACCCAGGCATGTGCCCTGGCTGGGAATTGAACCAGTGACCTTTCACTTTGCAGGACGATGCCAAATCAACTGAGCCACACCAACTGGGGCTGGGCCTCTTCATCTAATAGCTTGAGTTTCAGCTGTCCCTGACATGTACATTAAATTAATAACTACTTAGCTAGCTCCTGTCCAACTTCCTAAGCCATGCTGTCATTATTCTCTCTCCTTCTCTCTCTCTTTCTTTTTGGTAGACTTAGAAATCTCATCACTGTCATTATCATATGTTTAGGGGAAAATAATACATATTTTGAAAACAATATTAAGCTGAATACAAATCCCTCAGACTGGACCCAATTTAAGAGTAATACACATGGAAAGACTTTTTAAAATTATTCACAGGGTGGTATTAAATCTGTTTGACTGTCAGACCGGGACTGGTTGAACCTGCCATGTTGTTTGCATGTGTGTAGAATTGGAAGCGTACAGCACAGGGCTGAGTGAGAGAACCTACGGTACACTGGTGCGAGTGAAGCAAAACAGTACAAAGGAAGAGCCATCACTGTTCCTGTTGCCGGCCAACTTCCCAAACCAGTCCCCATCATTCATGGAATAAAGATTAATGGAAAAATTCCTAATAGTTTCAGTAATGATTCTATGGCTTTAGCTAACTGTATCTGCAGAAAAAAGAAAGATGCGGGAAAAGAAAGCAAAGACAAAGTTTGGCTCGTGTGTGCATTGCTGAAACGCAATGTCTCACAGCACCTTTCATGTCAGTGTTACTAAAACTTGAGTTTGTGTGCCCAGTGCTCCAAAAGGCCAAAACTCAAAATCCCTGAGTTTGGAGTAAGGTTTATTGATCAAAAAGGAGCCAACTGAGAAGATGGGAGACCTAATGGTGCCTCGAACCCATCCTGATGGACTAAGTTAAGAGTTTTTAAGGGCTTAGGGGGAATAGGAGTGTGTAAGTGCTGGTGGGGAAGGTTTTAATTGGAGGACCTTGGAACCCAGCTATTTATGGTAAGGAGGTGTCAACACCAGGCCTTTCTGGACAATGGATTCTTGGCTTTTGAAGGGGTTCCAGTGTTTGAGTTTTGGTTATGCTCTGGTCCTTTGGTTTTGTTGGGTGGGGGTGGGGGGTCAGTGAGTGGAGCTACGAGACTTTGGTTCCAGGTATAGTTGGAAGTCACATCTCTCTCCTTTGTGCATGTCTTGGCTGCATGACTTGCAGTTTTTGATTATTGTTTATGAAAAACAACTCAGTATCTTGTTAAACATGATAGAATTATTTGGAGCTGGTTCTATGGTTACAATAAAACATGTAAAATTGATTACATTTATACAACACTTCCATACAGAATGCTACCTAAAGCTGGCCCATAACTCCAACTTCCTTGGGCCCTTGATTACCTTACAATGCAAGGAATAATGTTTTTCCCATACACACAATGAATTCCTGGACAGAGTGACACATAATCTGGAAAATCTACTATTACAAATATGGGAAAAATGTAAATCTGGATTGTAGAGTACTTACAAAAATATTCATATATTTATGAAAGTTGCATACAAAAAGTATCCACATATTTATGAAAGTCACATGCATAGCCAAGAAAAAAAGACGAAAATTCTCAGTCTCTTTGGGTTCTGAAATTGATCTGAAATTAACATAGTTTGTTAAATTTTGACTATTTATAGATTTACAGGCATGTCCTTATAATACATAATCCCTTATTTCTTTTTTTAGAGTTTGTTCAGATGGAGTGAAAAACTAGTGACATATAAAAATCATATTGATGGACTTCTGGTCAAGATGGAGGTGTTAGTAAATACACTTTGCGTACTTGCACAACTACAGAAAAAATTACAACTAGACCTCAAAACAAATATCACCCAGAACTGTCAGGAAATCAATCTGTATGAAGTCTGACAACCGAGGATTTAAAGAAGGCACATCCAACCAAGTGGCTAAGGAGGGGCAGAGACACGGAGATGGGTGGAGAAGTAAAGAGACACGGTGTGGCATGGAGAGTGGGGGAATAGTTGGTCCCACATTCATGTGTGTTGGATAAAAATTGGGAAGGATACTTCGGGAGCAAGGGATCCTAGCCCCAGGCCAGACCGCACAGTCCAGGGTTCCAGTGACAGGAAGATAAATCCCCATAACTTCTGGCTGTAAAAACCAATGGAGTTTGAGGTGATGGAAGAAACTCCAGATTTTCAGGAGACTCCTCTTAAAACGTCCATACAAACTTAAGACTTATAACATCAAATTACCCAGGTGACTCAGCCCCCTGCAGCCCAGATTTGACACCCTGAGACTGGCTTTTCCAAAGCTAAGATCACCTTTCAAAGGAAGAGATTTCAGAACTTTGATGAGATTCAGGAAGATATGACAGGTCAATATGAGGTCTTTCCAGAAGGTATCCAGCCATGTCATAAGAAAAATAGAGACATTTATTAAAGAAGATACAAGATATAAGAAACATTGTACATAAGTCAATGACACCTCAGTCCCCTTCAAAGTAGGAACATTTAGGACCTCATACAGTTTTCCAAATCACCGTCAGTTTCCCCATCGTATTTTCCTGTGTGGAAGCTGAGTCACCTGGGTGAATAGGTGTTTCACCGAAAAAACTCTACGTGAAACGTGATGCATGAATGGGCAAGTTGTCATGATGAAGCTGCCAATGACCCGTTGCCCATAGCTACAGTATTCTGAATTATCCACATTGTTTCTGTAAAGGAATGTTAAAGCTTAATGCAAAGATGGATGCAGATTCATTGCTCTACTCACTCAGTCATTTTGGATGTGATGACCACACAGTGCACATGCTCACTCAATGGTGTCTGCCACTGCCACTGACTAGTACAGTGAAATCGTCATTGTTCACACATGCACATTCCAGGCCACTCTCCTTGGCTGCCAGGTTACATTGATGTCACGCAAACCATTCTCAGTATGTTAAAAATGGCTGAACTTTTTCTGAACAGACCTCATATGTATTTTATAATGAATATGTATAAATATACTCATTGAAAATCCTAAAAAAGTAATCACTCTAGTACTCCAACAGGATTCACACATGTGCACACATCCCACAGTGTGTAGAAGGTGAACTAAGCCACAAGAAGGTGGAGCTTCCCACTGCAAAGCTGAGCAACAGAGCTTAGAAATGGCTGCTGCTGAATCTATTGCATGAAATTAATGGGCTACAGGAACAAAATTAGCTCCAAATTCAAGATGTTATTCACTAACATTTAAAGGGACTTGATATCAAGGTCTATTCCTCTAGCAAAAGGGTAAAGAATCATGAAGGCACAAAAGGAAGTCTTGCTGGGCCTCCTGTGATACAGATTTGCTGTGAATTGAGGATGTAGCAGGGGGATTAGGCTGGAATGTCACAGCTGAATTTGGAAAGAATCAAGGGAGGAAAGGAAAGGTGGGATAACAGAGAGAACACTAGTCTCTTGGACTGTGTCCTTCCCATGAGAGTGGAAACTAGAGAATTTTCTAACACTTGGAAACAGCTAATGTCATGTTGCAATGACCCTTACCTGTGCCCTGGGCCTAATTTTCTTTCTCAACAAGGGTAAGATTGCAGATGAAGGTGGAGCAGAGACCTGGGGTCCTGATCCCCCAAGATGGGAGAAATTACTCTCTGACATGAGCTTTTTTAAAAACTTATTTTGGAGAGACAGAAAGGAGGGGGGAGACTAGAGAGAGAGAGAGAGATATCAATTTGTTGTTCCACTTATTTATGCATTCTTTGGTTGCTTCTTTTGTGTACCCTGACTGGAAATCAAACCCACAATCTTGGCATATCGTGATGATGCTCTAACCAACTGAGCTATTCGGCCAGGGCTGACATGCATTTCTCCTGTCTCCAAACCAGTGTGCCGTGGTTTCAACAAAATCCTGGAGGGCCCCTCATATCATAGTTTACGAAATGCAGCAAAAGGAAGATGAAAATCCACAGTCAATATCAAGAAACACAGCCACCTCTACATCAGAGACCCTCACCCTGGGGACTCAGCCACTTACCTCTGAGCTGTGCATGTGCAGTTCACTCCAGACACCTGCCGCCTGTGTTCAAAACTATAGCCGAGGACCAAACCCAGACCCCAGAGTGGGAGCAGGGGCTCAACATGATTAGAACTGCATTCCCATTGCCTTGCACCTCCTGATTCATGCAGAAAACACTTCTAAATGAGCTACAGTTTGATGCAACAATGCAAACACATGCATGGTTCATCCTGAGATCTCTGTGGGATAGTGTTACTAGGAAAAATCTAGAGATTGATCATTTCTCCCATATGTGGTTCTGTCTTTGTGGAAATGAGTGAAGAACAAACTCAATGTAAAGCAGAGTCGTTTTCCTCTTTCTCTCTAAGACTAAGAAAGCAGGTAGAGAGTCCTACCTGTATTCTCTTTTCTATATCTTTATAGCTTACATTGCAACAGACAGAAACCTGGGAAAAGCTCCATCATCCTTTTTCTAATATAACTAAGTGGGGAAGAAAAGGGGAAAAATAAAAGGCCACTATCAATAACTGGGGAAAGAAGGGGAAGGGTCAAGTCAAGGAACATGTGTAAAGGACCCATGGTCAAAGACAATGGGGAGGATTGAATGTGAGAGGTGGGGGGTGGGTAGGGGCAGGGGAGAGTAATGGGGGGGAAATGAGGACAGCTGTAATTGAACAACAATAAATAATATTAAGGATGGGTTAGAATTTCTTTATCCCAGACCAGACACTCAGCCACTGACCACTGTATCGTGGAGCACAGTGCTCCCCAGGCACCGGAAGCCTGAACCCAGTCATGTGACTGCAGTCCCAACCCAACAGAGAAGTAGAGATGTCAGCATATTATTACTTGCATCTAACATGATGGTAAGTGCACGCTTGGTAAATCAAAGTGATGTCTCTTCCAAAAAATTGGAAATGCTGATGAACAGTCAATCTACAAACCATTCCTATTCTAACCAAAACCATATTTAATACATGAATCCCCAAGTCAGGGAATCAGTGAGTCAGCAATTCTACTAGAGGATCCCTCAAGCTCAGTTATAAGGTTCTGTGTTCAAATGGATATTTTCAGCCTGAATGTGTTTGTCTTTTATCCAATATTGTATAAATGTATAAAAGGAAATCATAAAAATCATACCTTAAAGTGTCACAGAAAGAGCAGTGCTATGCTCTGTAAGCCTTCACTTATTATTTTGTTCCAACTTCTTCCAGTGAATTTGATTGTTCATTTTATTTACATTCTAATGTATATATTTGCATCACTTCCCTCTTTGTTATGTTTAGAAATACCATTGGAAAATGCTGACTTCCACTTATGAGTGCCCTATATCAGTGTGAGCAAGTCATTTTCTTTGTAAGTCATATTAGAATCCTCATCAAAATAAGGATGATATTTCTCATCCACCTTTACTCACAAGTTTCTTCATTCAATCATTCAACAAATGTATACTAAGTACCTGTTAGAAACTGGATAGGGGGCTTTGAATAAAGAAAAGTCACTTCACTTGTGGAATAGGTAGTCTAGTATGAAACACATGTTTTAAATCATACAGTTTTACTGGGAGAGCAAAGGCTATTATGAAATCAATAGCTGTCAGTCAGAGAAAGCTTCCTGGATGTGTGACAGCTCAGCTTGAAACCTAGCAGATGAACACGAGTTACTCAGGGTGAAGGACAAAGGGGAGCATCAGAAAGGGAGCTCCAGCCGAGGGAAAGTGCGTACACATGTGTGATGTACAGCAGGGACAGCTCAGCTTCTCTGGACTGAACAGTTGATGTGGGCTCGATAACATGGTGACTCCCCAGAATGATGCATTGTTATTCAAATAAAAACGAGAAATATTTCTTCCTATGTACAATTTATACCCCAAATTATTTTAGTCTGTGCTCTGTGTCTTTGTTCAAATAACTTCCAGAAAGTTATATTGTAGTTTAACCTCAGCTGTAATCGCTAGTCACCCCACTGAGTCGGCACTGTAAGCACGATAGACTCCTCTTGCCTCTTCCAAGGGCCTAAACTGTAGAGACACAGACCAGATGTGAAACGTGAGTGAAGGCAAGAAAATGGTTGCCTTGGGGGCGTTTTCCAGTATTTTAAATTTTATGGCCTCATGATGTCTGTAGACTTCATGAGATTATGTAATTTTTGTCTCATTTGAGAATACAAACGCACTAAATGATTTCTTTGACATTCCAGGAGAGATCACCTAGTTCAGAAGCTGATCTATTACAGAGGATAATCTGTTACAGAGGATACACTTTTTTGTGCTGATTTGCTTTTTAAGAGAGTTGTCTGGATTTGTATCACACTTAATTACATGTGGCATTTATTTATCCACAAGAAAGATGGACTGTGAAGACCACATTACAATACAATTACATTAAAGGTAAAGCTACCAAACTCCTTGTGTTCTAAATCTGTAACCACTGCATTAAATATAACATCATACTCCATGTGTCCCCCTTGAAACAAAAATCCTTATTAATATTTTAAAATGTGGTGTCTGCCTAAGTATGGCAGTTGAAAAGTGTCAATCATGTGAATTTGTATAATTCTCTAAATTCTCAGTTATCATTTTCTACTGCAATAAAGAAACATATCCATACATTTGAATTATGTGATCTCTTATTTTAACATATTAACTTGGGAAAGGAATTACAAATTGAACTTCTGGGAACACAGAAACACATTTTCAGAAATTTGCTGCATGTGGACTAAAGGGGGCAGTGCTTCCTTTCATAAAGATGGATGACTTCAGCTAAAACAGCTCTGTTCAGACGGGAAGTAGAAGGCTCTGTGGAAGGGTACGAACGAAGTGCAGGAAGCTGAAGTCAGACTGACAGCTGCCTGGGCAGGAGACAGGAGCACCAGTCTTCCCAGGAGAAATGGGCAGGCTGCTGGGGGCTCTGTTGTTGCTTTTCTGTCTTCAGCCACACTGTGAGTTTGTGGGGGAGCTTTGAGTACAGCAGAAACACTTCAGGGGATACTGCAAGGCTGAGAGACGAGATAGTTGGGGGATTTTATTATGTTTTGCTTTCTGGTTTACGATGGTTTTCTATGGGGACTTGAAGGATTAAGTTTTAAAATCTGTTACTCTTTCTCCATACAGGGGTGAATGGTCAGCAGCAGAATGGTGAGCAGCAACAGGTGAAGCAGAATCCTCCATCCCTGAGTGTGCAGGAAGGAGGAACTGCTATTCTGAACTGTGACTACAATAATAATCTGTTTGATTACTTTGCATGGTACAAGAAATACCCTGCTAAAGGTCCTGCACTCCTGATATCAGTAAGTTCAGTTACGGGTAAAAGGCAAGAGGGAAGATTCACAGCCTTCCACACTGCGAGTGCCAAACAGTTCTCTCTGCACATTGAGCGCTCGCACCCTGGAGATGCGGCCTTGTACCTCTGCGCAGCGAGTGCACAGTGCTCTGCAGGCACCTGCAGCCTGTACTCAAACCTGCACCTGGGGCCATGCTACCCCCCACTTTGGGGTCTCACACTCACATACACACACACAGACTTGCTTCCATTCACACATGGCAGTAGAGAGGGTGCACACTTTAAAGTAGGAGAGTAAGCTGATTAGTAACGAAAACTAACACATAGCAAGTCCTCCAAACGAGTTGAGAATGTTCCCTGAGCCTCAGGGTGTCCAGGAGTCTCACCACGCTCATTGTTCACTTGGAGAGAGAGGTTCCTCTGTAGCCAGGACAGCAATCTCAGGTGACGCTTTGTTCCCACTAATCCCTGGGATCAAGTTACCCTGTTTCCCCTCTGTCCTTGGGGAAGAGACACATTTGGGATGGGGAACCAGGGTTCTAACACAAATTTTATCAGCGAGTGTTTGAGAGCCTTCGAGTACCAGCAGTCATGTGCTTCATTTTTTTGTACAATAATCCATGAATATCGTTTCAGACTTAAGTGACCTGGATGCACAAAGTTACCTCCATGAGATTCCCTGTTCCTACAAATGAGTGGTATGATTGTGTCAACTAAAAGAAATCTTGACAGTTTACATTCTTAATGCCACTGTCAACTTGTATTAGCTTTTTGCAATCCTGTTAGTCAGGCAAATTTCTTCACTTGTGAAATATAGGTTAGAAGTAGATGAAATCCACTTTCTTGTTGTCCAGTGGGTACGTGATTCCATTAGCCTCAAATGTGCACTGACCAGTGGTTTTATGCTCTTCACTAATGTGGTGACTAGAAGGAAATCAGTCAACCTGAGTTTCTATGGAAATTTTTGTTAAATGTTCCTAGTCCCTTAAAGATAGAATTTCAAGCTGAAAAGAAAAGATGCAAAACATAAGAAGTAAAGAAAAATGAGAAATAGGTTGAGACTCCTTGTGTACATACTGTTTGTGCAGCATGTTTGTGTAATACACTGTGTGTGTTTGTGTGTAACATATGTAAAGGAACTTTCTATACTGTTTTCCACTGAAAAGCTAACAGTGTTCCGGAGATGTCCTCTCATGAGTGAAATCCTGTGACCATTTAAAGTGGTCCCTGAGTTGGGAAGCTCCACGTACTTCACAGGAGACTGCTGTAGTGGTCATTCCGCTTTGCTGGGCTCAGAGATCCCAACTCTCTGAAACCATGACATCCAATCGCAGAGTCAACACGGATGTCATTGGAGGGCCCACCTGCACTACTGTGATGTAATGAGTTCTTACTTCTGGAACCCACACCACAGGCTGTTCAGTTAAGCACCCATATCTCCCACTGTATCTGTTAGCCTTTGTAACAATAACGCGGCATTACTCCCAAACTCAAGGCTAAAACAAGAAATCATGTAACTTATAAAGGTGTGGACTGACAACGTAGACAGGGCTCAGCTGAACAGGGTTTCTGGGCTTGGCTGAGTGCCCTGTTAGCTCTGAAGAACAACTGGCTGTGGGCTGTCTAGCGTAGCCTGGTCTGGGATAAGGAGAAGTCCTGCAGCAGCCTGGGTCAGGTGCACTCTCGTGGTGATCACGGAGCAGCAAGGGCAGGAGTTGAAACAGGAGAGCATCTTCTCAACCTCTGCTTCCCTCATAACCCGTGATAGCAAATTGGCCAAAGTAAATGTCAGTTTCCTACCACATTATATCCCAACATATTACACATATATTGTGTGTATATGTATCTATGAATGATACATACAATTTATATGCACACATATACATGTATATGTACATTCTACAGTAGCAGGGACTTTTGTAATGAATAATATAATATAATGTATAATAATATATAATGCATAATATAGATTATAGTATATTATATATGAATAATATAATATAATGAATAATGTAATATAATAAATAATATATAATATATAACACATAATGTATATTATATAAATTACTGTTATATTACATTATATTATATAAATTATAATATATAAAATATACATATTATAATACATATTTTATCACATTATACAACTAATAGTATTTATCTAGTGTGTATTTGATGTACTTATTACCTCATATATTAGTTAAAATTCAATATTTAACTATTCTTACATATTTTTAATCTCTTTTTATTTCTCCAATCTGCCCCTGCATCTTACAAATACTTTCCTGTTTCTCTATGTTCAATTTTTCCCAAGACTGTATATAGAAATGATGCCATGAAGTTCATTTCAATTTCAAAATGATGGGAATATAAATGAACAATATGTCTAGTTATCATACATCCCTGTTCTTAACAAAAATATTTCTAACATTCAAGGTCAGCATATTAAGAGCTTTCCTTATCTTTAGATAGACTTAAAATAATCTATAAAGTTTTCCAACCCAGTTATGAAGTTCTGTTACCAAGGACATTCTGCACTCTGACTGCGCTGTACTTACTCAATCTCAGGTCTGTGTCCGAAGGGAAGCTGTGGTGTGGAGATACAGCCCTGCCCTCTCTCCATTTCTAAGGCTACAAAGAAAGTTGTGCCAGAACAGGGACTGCTTCCTGCAACCTCATTCTTATTAGTTTTGATCAGGCTCTTACACTACAACATTCACATTTCACTCATTCCCATTGTTAGCAATCGATGTTCTTTTCTTTTCTGATGTGTTTGGGAAGCAACATGGTAAAGAGCTACTTTCTACAATTGATCCAGCATCTTATATCAGGGCCTCCTGTGTAATGCAAGGACAGTGATTTTCAGCCAACGTTGTTCTCAGGTTTCATTCATTCAGTTAATCAGCAATTGTTTATTGATTACCTGCTAAGTTCTACATGCATGTCACATGCCAGGAAAAAAAGAGTTATGAGAAAACACATAGTTATTTTTTGTCGTTGAAGGTATGGTCTAGTAAGTTATGCAGGTAGCTGACTGGACCAGCTAAAGTGACACCATGAAAAGGTTTAGGAAAGCCAAGGGCGACGTGGAGGTGTACAGAGAGTCCCACCCCGAACTAGCCTTAGTAGTGAGTCAGGAGCAGCTGGGGTGGATGATGGGTAAGCTGAGACCCATAGGTTTGGCAGGAGTTAGGAGGAAAGACAGAGGAAGTAGGTGACCGTAAGAGTAGAAACAGCACACGTACAAGGCAATGGAGATCATAGTGCATTTCAGGACTAAAGGCAAGGTGAACGTATGCATTTCTCAAACTGACAAGGCAAAGGAGCCGTGATACCAAATTTATAAATGGACATTATAATGTTTGAGAAGTTAACAATGGTGTACCCTATTTACTTGAGATTATTCTAATTATCTTTTTCCTTGACATCTAATATATGTTGTAGACACAGATACATGAGATACAACTGGATGGAAACAGACACTGTGCCTGCCCTCAGAAAGCGTGTGATATTGTGGAGTATGTAACAAAACAGTGTCATCAAAACCATCACAGGACAAAAGCCAACTCTGACCACCAAACAGAGACATCTAAATTGCATACAGAAGAATATAAGGGAGTGCTACCTTAAAAAGGTGATATCTAAGTTAAGACTCATAAAGAAGTTAGTCAAAAATAAAGTTGGGGAAAAGGAATTATATAAAAAGAGAAACAGAATATGCAAAGGTATAAAGTCAAGATTTAGTTTAGGAGAATAACATGAAACTAATTCAGAATGGCTGGAGCATACAACTCAAAATGGACAACAGAAACCTTCAGACTGGAGCAAAATGCAGACACCACTTTGTGAAAATAATCACAACCCAGTATAAGATGCTTGTACATCATGTTGAAGACATTGATAAGCACTGAAAGTGATCTGAAGAACCAAATGGTATAATGAAATGTTACTATTTGAAGTATTATTGCTTTGCTAGATATATATATTTATAGATATAATTTTATGTATCATTTTCCCTTGATTTTTGTTCTCATCCTGAAGTAATTTTCTCACTATCACAGTATATTGCTAGGTTCTTCCTAATACCAAACCTCTAAACAAAACAAAAACAAACAAATGCAAAAGACATATTGGATGTAAACTTACTCAAGAAAACCCAAATCCACATTTTCATCATTTCTTAGCCTGGCCAGAGGGGGGCACTGTGTTAGAAGTATTCTGGATGTACACCATTCTCTGTAAAGGATGAAACGTTGCAAAGTCTCCCTGATTGGTTGTCCCCCTGAGTTTCAGTGTTCTAGAAACACCTGCAACAGACCTTGCTCAGAGCTCAAGGGAACTCCTGCTGAGAAGCCCATTCAGAACTTGACCTGGTCCACTGGATTTGCTGGGGAACCAAGGGATGGAGACGCTCCTGAAAGTGCTCTCAGGTGCTCTGCTGTGGCAATTGGCTTGTGAGTACACAGTTCAGTCTAAGAGAGGCTTGTCATGGTGGTAGCACCCTTAGGGCAGAAATTGGGCTGTCCTTCTGACCCAGGAGGGCCCTTATGAGAACCACTCACGTTCTATAAGTATGTGGTGATGTTTATGTTTTGACACTAAGCATCTCCTGAGGGTTTCCTGTATCCTTCAATTGTTTTCTGATCAGGTGTGAGAAGCCAAGAAGTGCAGCAGAGTCCTCCATCCGTGGTCATTCAAGAAGGGGAAAATGTTACCATCAAGTGCAATTCCTCAAAGCCTTTATATTCCTTACACTGGTACTGGCAGAAACCTGGTGAAGGGCTCATCCCATTGATGTTGTTAACAAGAGAAGGAAAAGAGATTCGTGACAAAACAGCAGCCACGTTGGATAAAGAAAAGCAGCACGGCTCCCTCTGCATCACGGGCTCCCAGCCCAGTCACTCAGGCACCTACTTCTGTGGAGGAGAAGCACAGTGACACGCAGGCCTCCAAAGGCTGTGCTCTAACCTGACACAGGGCCACAGACGCTCTCCTAGCACAGGGCTCCCGTGGGGAACCTACCCGCAGGCTCATCCGGAAAAGAGAGAGATTTGAGGGACATTCAATTGCTATCACATCAAATGCAAAAAGTTGGTCATATTTTAAGATCAAATCTAATTCAACACTATTTTCTTGATAATTATATAAATGCTGAGTAGGTAATGATGTAATTGCATGGCAGGTAGCTTAGATTAAGAAGTGAATCACATAAATTTCGGTTTCAAATATTAGAATGAGTTACAATATGACTTAAGCTGCATATGTGAACTACTTTTGTGGATGTATTCCTGTCTAAAAATCAAAATAACCTCTCTCCCTTCTGCTAGATAACCACAGTTTGTTGTTGGGTAGCTCATGAGAAAACAGCAACATATGTGAGTCTTTTGAGTTGTTCATCGTTGGCTGTGAGGCTTTAACACAGTACATGGATAATGTCACTTACCTAGAGGGGCTACTAGCAATATTTCTCCACATTTTCCAGTATCTGTTTTGGAGAAATGTAGTTGCAAAGCACTTGCACTTTTAAACTGACCTCCATTTCCCTTCTCACTGTACTTTACTCTGACTGGTGCTCAGCTGTTGCGGGTACTCTGAGTTACCTACGTGATATCTTGTCTTACCCATTTCCCAGATGTGCTGCAGGCAAGATCGTTCCTCACTTGTGCTCCTACATGAAACCCAGCACAACACGGGCATGCGGTAAGGGCTCAACAAATGTTCATTGGTTTACTTTTAAGAACGTAGAAAGACAAACAAGAAAATATGTTCCTTATTTATTAGAGAAGTTAAAATCCACAGATGGAATCATAGTCATTGGTCTTTATTATACACTCCAAAATTATTAGGAGAATATGATTCCCAGCCAAGAAAAAAGCAAATAGGAACTGACTCTGGCATGGCTTAACTTACATAATTTAGCAGACAACTATCTGAAAGCACCTGTAATAACTAAATATCTGCAAAAAACACTAAATACAATGTAGTCAAAAATTGAAGGAAAATATTCTTAATATTAAACAAACAGAAATAAAAGCTCAACAGATAAATGAAAACCACAAAGAAAAGTGGAAATCTTAGAGCTGAGGCGTGTAATGACTGAGACACTCACTGATGTGCTCAACAGCACACTGGGGAAGGCAGAAGAGCTTGTAATGAATCTAGAAACTGGCGTATTTATAATATTGAATACTACTCAGCAACAAAAATGAACTCTCTGCTTATCTGTCAATGTAGGTAAATTTCCGAACATTATCCTGAATGAAGGAAGGTAGACAAAAAGGAGGACCTACTAAATAATTTGTGTAGATGAAATTTTAGAAAGAGCAAATCATATCCGTGGCAACACAGATGAGGTCATGGTTGCCAGGGGGTGGGGTGGAAGGGAAGCCCAGACCGTGGTGGGTCACAGGACAATGGACAGGAGGATGTAAACTGTGTGTCAGTCCACGTCATGATTGCACGGGTACATGGATTTGTCAGATGTCTTAAGTGTTGCACTTGAACTATTATGTATCATTTCATGTAACCTAGATCCAAAAATAGAAACTCTATTTTAAAAATAAGGTGGATAAAAATGTTTAGATTCTGGACCTCATAATAACCTGTAGCACTTCTTTTAAGTTAATAGTAAGCAATTCTTCTGTATTAATTTGGAACAAGAAATATCAAAGAAAGAGAAGCAGAATGTTGAAGAGGATAAAAAGAAGTGGTGGGTGGTGATTCAAGGTCACTCTCCTAAATTAGCCATTACATCCCTGGTGCTCCATTTACTACCTGTGTGATCTTGAGGAGATTTCTGAGCCTCTGTCTTTATCTCGTTCTCTAAAGTAGGAGGGAAGACATAATAACTTCTGACAAAGTTAACCTTTTTCCCTAGATGAAGATGAAGATTTGTCCATGAAGGTCTTAGAACATGTTGTGCTCAGTGAATTGTATGCAGTATTTTTATTATAAACCATAAATTGTCATTTCATGAGGGCCTGGGTTCTCTAAATAGATTTGTGGGAGGTGATCAACCTGGTGTGGTGGCTCCAGGGTTTTTTTGTTTTGTTGGGCAGCGTGACACACTGGAGGTGAGAGCAGAGAAAAAGGTGACTTTCTCCTAGACTAACAGACTGGCTAGTGACCAGGAATCATATGGGAAACAAAGGCTCATCATAAAGTGGTCTTTTATTACCGCTGAGTCCAGGGCAAATAACACTGAACAGAATGTGAAAGTTATTTTGTCCTTGTGAAATGTTACCTATCATAACAAGAAGCCTGCATAATTAGAAAAGAGACCAGACTTTTAAGGAAACTGTTCGAAAACATATTTTTAAAAATATTTTATTTATTTATTTATTTTTAGAGAGAGAGGAAGTGAAGGAGAAAGAGAGGGAAACATCAATGTGTGGTTGCCTCCTGTACGCCCCCTACTGGGGACCTGGCCTACAACCCAGGTATGTGCCCTGACTGGGAATCAAACCAATTACCCTTTGGTTCACAGGCCAGCAATCATTCCACCGAGCCACACCAGCCAGGGCCCAGAGGGTCTTTCAATCACATCCAACAACATCTAGGCAGGCAGGTGAGACTGTAGAGCCAGACTGTTTAAAGGACACAAGGGTTGGGTGTTTTGTATGGTATTGGTACAAAGTTTCATGTATGGTATTGGTAAGGGGCCTCCCAGTGGTGAGACGATTTCTCTCATTTCTGAGCCCCAAACTACAGAAACCAGTGCAACACAGGGTCAATATTCCGTGAACTTCCAGAAAGCAACTAAATCTATTAAGCTCATTATATCACCATCACAGCCAGAGGGTTTTCAAACATCTTTCCATTGTCTCAGAGAGCCCACTAAAAAAAAAAAAAAAAAAAGATAAGTGAGCATGACAAACACGCAAACATACAAACAGAAGTCAGCCTAAAGTAATTGTCTATTCCCATATTCTAAAGAGAATTGCAAACCTTCTCTAGACATTTGTTTGAAGCTAGTGGTTGAAGTACGTAAGATAAGATCTGAAAAGGGAGCTGTTGAGTCTATTCCAGGAAGCACTCGCTCACAGCTGGCTCAGACACCACATAGGACCACGTGTAAAAGCCCTACTCTTCAGATAACATCACAGTTCTTCCCAGGGAGTATGCCATAAAAAAACAACATGTGAAGGACAGTATTTGAACAATATACTTCATAATTCCAGATGTCATGCCTGCTCAATTTAATTTTTTGAAATAGTTGTTTTGGGATACTGGACCCAATTTCAACATGTGTTTGCCCACATACGAAATATTTCTGACAACACGTGGGTGTCCTATAAATCATCTCAATCTGACATTATCTAACTGGAGATCGCATCAGATCCCATAGGTTTACCACTGAATCTTGCAAGTCTGTCCCCCACTTCAGATGCCAGTTCCAGGCCTAGATTCTTACCTGTGCTTCTGACCCACTGATTGTAAATCATTGGTTCCCACAACAACCTTCTTGGGTTTAATTAATTGTTTTTAAAAGGGATGCGGGGTGACCAATAGAAATCAAAATACAACCAGCAAAACACAAAACAGTACCCTCCCTCCTAGCGACTAGGAATAAAATATTTCAGTTATGAAGTGTGATTTACAATAATATTGTGTTTTGCAATATGCTTATGGTTCACAGAGAAAGCTGACAAAGGTCCTGCATTCCTGAGTGCAGTACCTCAATTTTACATACAATGAAAGATGAACACAGCTCCAGTCCTACTAGGAGAGATAAAGTGTGAAAGAGCATTGCTTTCTTCCACCTTAGCATGTAAACTAGATAAGTAGCAAACTCATAACTTTGCTTTAACCTAACAGAGACTTGAGGTCACTGGACAAACAAGAAGTCTGGATTCTCATGAGAATCAGGCTCCTCCGAGGAGAGACAGGCACAGGGACTGGCACAACTTTAGCGGAGCATGGGTGACAGGGGTGCTGGCTGCCAGACAAACAGAAAAGATATCAGCTACAGGAAGGAAGGAAGGAAGGAAGGAAGGAAGGAAGGAAGGAAGGAAGGAAGGAAGGAAAGAATAAGATGGAAAATGAGTGAGTCAGGAGTGAGGGTTCTTATGACAATATGGAACTGCTGAGAGTAACAGACACAAGCGGAATTCGCACTCACTGGTAGGGCCATCTTCACAGACCTTTACCGTTTGTTCACTAAAATCACTGGGGGCAGGATGGGTGACAGAGGATCCCCGCCAGAGATTAGAATACGACCGGCTGTGACTGCAGGAAGGCGCAAATCCCTCCAGCTTGCCTAGATCAGTCTGACACTTGAAGGAAAAGCCCAAAGACTTTGAGGATGGAATAAAAAGCTGACAGCAAATTCTGTCACCCTTTCCCCAAAAGGTGTGGCTAAGGTTCATTGTAGCAGAGAGAAGACATAAGGAAAAAACCCTCTACCTTTGGTTAAGTGCAGTAAGCCATTCTCAGCGGAATGTCCTGCAGCAGTACTGGTATATTTCTGCTATGAACATGGAAGAGGCAGAAAATCATATTCCCTGAGTCCCACTCTGAAACATGGCAGGTTCTGGCTGCCTTGGGAAGGAGAGGCATGACTGCTGAGAAAATCCTAAATTTGGGATCCGGGCCCATGGGAGAAGCTGAGATGAAAGCTGGACCAAGACAACAGAGTACCGGGCACCCACCCACGCAGTCATCAGAGCCAGCACTAAATGACGAACAATAGGTATGTATGGTGTCACGTGGGTATGGTTTATCAGGATAATCACTTAGTAACTTGTCTAATCGCTGGGGTGTACACCTGAAACTAATATAATATTGTACGTCAGTTGTAATTAAAAATAAAAAATAGCAAAAAATTCCAACCCAATATCCATGAACAGGATAACGGACAAATAAATTGTGATATATTCACACAATAAGACGAAACAGGGTCTAGAGATGAATAAATTATAGCCACTAAAAAAAGATAATCAACATTATAAGCTATTATAGAAAATGAATTAAATACATGGGATGCCCCTTCATTCTTGTTGGAATGGCTAAAATTAAAAAGACTGACAATACCAAGTCCTGTCAAGGATCTGAAACATCTAGAACTCTCTCACACTGTGGTGAGAACGTACAACACACCAGAATGAATTGGTGATTTTGAGTATAGTTTGGCTGCTTTTTAAAAAGTTAAATATAACATACCACATTTTAAAAACATTCCACTGCTAGACATTTTCCACACAGAAAAGGAACTATATGCACACAAAAGACTTGTACCAAATGTTCATAGATTTATTTGTAACACACCCAGACTGGAAACAAAGCCAGTACATACATGATGAAATTCTACTCGGCAATCAAAAGAAGAAATCGTTGATGTGTGCCACAACTCAGCTGCATCTCAAGATAATTATGATGAATGAGAAAAGGCAGATGAAGAGATTCTTGTATGATTCCATTTAAATACAAATTTAGAAAAAAACACATGAATTTTATATAAAATTTTAGAAAATACAAACTGACAAAAGCAGTTCAGTGATTGCTTGGGACTGGCGGTGGGGATGGTTTACAAAGGGTCATAAAGCAGTTCCAGAAATGATGGCCATGTTCACCATCTTCACTGTGGTGATGGCCTTAGGGGCGTAAACATACATCAAAGCTGACGAAATTATACTTTAAATATGAGCGGTTTATTGTATGCCAATTATGTATCCATAAATCTGTAAGAAGAAAGAAGCCTTAATCCATTAAAGCAAGCCTTAATAAATTTTAAAATATTTAAATCATTCAGACTATAATCTCTGATCACGATAGTATCAAGTGAGAATTCAATGACAAAAGATCATTAAACTTCATGTACCTGGCCAGATATAATAGCCATTTTCAAATGTATTGTTACAGAAAATCATGTAGGCAACACAGGGTTGGGGAGGGGTACATGTGTCAGTCTCTGAATAGAGCAAATGTAACATTCTGCTCACGAA
Source organism: Glossophaga mutica (assembly GCA_039655065.1). Taxonomy (NCBI): domain Eukaryota; kingdom Metazoa; phylum Chordata; class Mammalia; order Chiroptera; family Phyllostomidae; genus Glossophaga; species Glossophaga mutica. Next base: position 74,287,171 of record CM077303.1, read on the forward strand.
CTTCACTTCCTGTTTAGGGGCAGAGACATCTCACCAGGATCTCAGCACTCACCCACTCAGAGAAGGACTAGTCTCTGGCGAAAATGAGAACAAGGGAGACTTCACCCAGAAGACCTTCCTCCATGCTCCGTCCAGGCCTGCTGTGGGCACTCACGGTCTTCTTTAGCTTCAGTACGTGTGGCCTAGACATGGGGCTTCAGCGTCCTCTTAGAGACAAGGATGGGATTTGAAAGTTGTAACTGGTGGGGGTGTTCAAAGGGATAAAGGCAAGGAAATGAAACACCATGTCATTTTTCTTTGTTCTTGGGTCATAAAGTAATATATTCATCATAACCCACCATAGACATTTCAGAGGAGCAACCCTGTTTTCTCCTTTTTTTTTTTTTTTTTCTACAGGGTTCATCAGGACTCAGAAAGTTACTCAAGCTCAGACTATGGTACCAGGGCAGGAAGGAGAACCTGTGACAATGGACTGCAAGTATGAAACCACATGGAGTTATTATTCTTTGTATTGGTACAAACAGCCTCGCAGTGGAGAGATGGTTTTCATTATTGAACAGAACTCTGGCTATGCAGATGCAACTCAGGGTCGCTACGCTGTGAACTTTCAAAAGGCACACAAATTCATCAGCCTCACCATCTCTTCCTTACAACTGGCAGACTCAGCCAAGTACTTCTGTGCTCTCCGGGAACCCACAGTAATAGAAGTGACGGTGGAAGCTTAGCAAAAACCTTTGGCTCCATGAAGCTACCACCTGCTCAGAGGCTGGGAAAACCCAGGAACCACAGGCAGGAAGAAGGCAGGCCCTGTGTGTGGTGGCACAGTTGAGACCTTCCAACGTAAACTTTGTATAAAAAATGCCCATAATGAGCTCAGTGTACAGAACAGCATTGTTCCCAAGATTCCCAACTATTATGTTTGCATATTGGGTTAAAATACATCACAAAGTGCTTTACGAATTATTCCTAAACACTGAGATGAATGAACCCATTTATTGCAGGAAAATCAGGAGTAGTTTTCTAATGCTCTTCTTGAATTGTTGGAATTCAGATCTGAGTATCACTAGAATCCATCCTTTTTTTCTTCCAATATGACACTGATTTTAACAGTTTTTACAAATATAATAATGCATTTTATTATTTTATATATTATATACAAAAATTGAATAAAAACATATATAAATACATAAATTATTTTAATGTTTCTTCATAGTCTAATCTGATATTTTAAAAATATAATCTTTACTATATTTGCTACCCTTATATCCTGCTACCCCCAGCAATCACCACACTGTTGTTTATGTTCATGAGTCTTTTTTCTGTTTTGCTCTATCTTCCACCCTAACCTCCCCACTCATCTGGTTGTCATCTCTTCTCCATCTATGAGTCTGTCTCTGTTTTGCTTGTTAGTTCAGTTGGTTCATTAGATTCCACATATGAGTGAGATCAAGTGGTCTTTGTCTTTCTCTGACTGGCTTATTTCACTTAACATACATTCTCTAGGTCCATCCATGCTGTTGCAAAGGGTAAACTTTTCTTCTTCTTTTTAAAATAAGGTTGAGTAGAATTACACAGTGTAAATTATTTCCACATTCCAAATAAAATTTCCACTCTGCCCATTGGGGAACTCTAAGAAACACAATGACTTGTGGCCAGTTGTCTGCAAGGGCTGAAAGTTTGACACTTTACGCGTCATCAAGTTCCCATCAATTTCAGCAGGAGAAGGAGTTTCTCAGTCCTGCCCTAGACCTGGTCGTTGTGAAGGACAAAGGTCAGGGTATAGACGTGCTGCTGAATGAGTCAGACGAGCATCAGTCCAACCAACACTGATCTCAGCAACAGGGTCCAGGTCCTCCTGGTCAGTCTTCTGTTGTGAACAGTGTGGTCATGGCCAGACTGGCTTGCAACACAGTTTTCATACATAAATACATGACTCTTACTGGAATCAAATAGATAAGGAGGTGACTAACTATTTGAAAGTTCTCTACAGCCAAAGGCCGTTTTGACTAAAAAAACTATGATCATTAGAGATTCAGAATAATTCTTTGGCTCTTACCAAACCCAGGCAGAGAATGGGCTGAGAGAACCATCTCCCAGGAAAGGCGTAGTCCTTAGCATGTGGCCAGGAAGATTGTGGAAGACGACTCCCCCAGAAGGCTGAGGCAGAGAATGTGAGATACAGTGAGCAGGAGAGCTCCCTGCAGAAAGCATCTCATCAAATCAGGGTCAGGGACCATAAGCAGTGCCCCCAGGACCTGCTTCAGACCAACACTGTTGTCTGTCTTCACTCTCAGTCGTGGGGGACTTTACAGAACACAATCCTGTAAATGTTCCTTAATTGTGTATTGAGTGTGTGGAGGAACCAGTTTACTTGTTGTTGTTTGTTTTCTGCCTATTTGTTTCTTCATAGTACTTCAGAGAAGTCACATCAAGACCTGGGGAGCAGTACAGGATATCATTCAGAGTCCCTGCCTCCTGCACAAGAGGAAGAGAGGAAATGAATTCCCAGTTTCGGGTGGAAGGCTGAGGATGGAGCACACAGTGACTGCTCGTTAATATCTGGTTCCCTCTCCTTGCAGCAACCCAGAAGGACAGCAAGTCTCCTGAAGTTTGAAGTGGCCACAGGCCTGCATGGGCTAAGGAACTGTGGGTAGAAATGGCCTGTTCCACTTCATGGGAGGGTCACTTAATTACCTTAACTCTCAATATCTGCTCTTAGGGACTATGAGTTATGTATTGATATGAAACTTCGATTGTTAGTAATCACATACACAGGAGCTGACCTGGAGGATCATCATGATTCAAACTGAGCTGCTATGTATGTGCAAGAAATGAACCACTGTCTTTCTAACCACTGAGATTTCAAGGTTGATTATTATGACAGCATCACCTGTCACACATAACATGACTGATGCCCCCAAATTTAATAAAAACAGAAAAAAATTTTTTCAAAGACAGATTAATCCCTGTTTAAAATTTCATATTGGTTGATTTCAAAGAGAGAGAGAGAGAGAGGGAAGGAGAGAGAAACATCCATTTTCTCCCCCTTGTTTGCGCAGTGCCTGGTTGCTTCTTGCGTGTGCCCTGAGCAGGGATGGAGTCCGCTGCCTTGGCTTACCCAGACAGCACCCCAACCTACTGAGCCCCCAGCAGGGCAGGACAGAATGCTCCTGATACTACAACCTGAATAGAGCAACTTCTAAAATGTAGGATAACCACACTCAATGAACATAAATTCAAAACTTCTAAATATTAGCAAAAAATTGGAAGAAAATATGAAAGGATAACATATTATAACCAAGGTGGCTTTCATGTGATATTTAACATTTTAAATCAAACCAATAATCCACATGAATACAAACATCATTTAATCATCAAGAGTTACACAAAATTATAATGTATACCAAATATTCACCCACAATAAAGAAATAAATTGTTAACAAATCTGAAACAAGACAAAAACTTCCTCACTCTGGTAAAGGGTCTATGCTATAAACACCATTGGTCCATGAAAACCACTGGAAAATACCACTTCACTGATATAGCCACTGAGCTGGCTTAATCAAAAAGACAGAAAACAGAAAGAATTGGTAAAAATATGAAGAAATAAAACTCCTTCTTACACTTTTAGGAGTGTGTAAAATGGTGCAGCTTTCTTAGAAAATGGCCTGAGAGTTTTTCAAACATTAAACATAGAGTTATCATATGGCCCAGCAATTCCATTCCTATGTGAATACCCAAGGGAAATGAAAATATTTGTGCACACAAAATGTTTTCTATAAATGTTCATAACCAACATGGAAGCAATCCATATGTGCCTCAACTGACACATGAAATATGGTATATCTATGCGATGCAATATTATTGGCAATAAAAAGCAATGCGGTACTCCTAAGTGCCACAACACGGATGAATGAGTCCAGAAAACATGATTCTAGATGAAAAAAGCCAACTGCAGGAGCCCACATATTGTATAATTCCATTCATATAGAATAAGCAGAATGAGAAAACCTTTACTGACTGCTATGATCTGAGTGTTTGTGTTCCTCCAAATATGTTAGTTGTGTCCCAAAAGACGATGGTATTAAAAATTCAGGCTTTTAGGTTTAGTTCTCTTACAAAAGAGGGCCCAGAGAGACCTTTTCCCCCTTCAACCATGTGAGCCCACAGGAAGAAGGCATCATCTATGACCCAGAAAGCATGACTTCACTTCCCAGTCTCCAGAACTACAAGAAATTAATTTCTGTTGCTTATAAGCTACCCAATCTGTGGATATTTGTTATAGCAGCACGGATGGACTGAGACAGAGACAAAGTAGATCCATGGTTTCCTAGAAGGAGTTTCATGGAGGGAAAAGGTGAGTGACTGTTAATTAGAGCACATTCCTTTTTTGGATCATGAAATGTTCTAAAATTGACTGTGGTGATGATTACATAATTCTGTAACTAATCTAAAAACCATTGCATTGTTTGCTTGAAAAGGGTGAACTACATGACAGGTGAATTATATATTAATGAGGCTATTACATAAACACCTGGGGGCTGCACCTGTGCAGCATCTCCCTGGAGGGGAGGGAAGCAGCTGCAGCAGCATCTAAAGAGGCCACTGCACCAGAAACAGCAGCAGAAGAAGTAAAGGGAAAATATGGAGAAGAAGTGAAGACAGTGAGGAAATCAAGGAGGAAAGACTGAAAAGAGCTGAGAGATGAAGAAGTGCTTGTTATTGAAAGGGCAAAAAATTGAAAGGAAACAAAAATCGCACTTGTAAATCTGCAGTGAAAGGGAAAGGAAGTGAGAATTTGCCATGATTCTTTGTTTTATCTAATGTTGCTTTGCACGTGAGTCTCACCACAACAGGTGAGAACAACCATGTGGTTGCCCTAAAATCTTTCTTCCTTAGGACCCAGGAACGTGCCCAGGCTCTGGGTGTCACATCATGTTAGGTGTTCCAACCTCTCAGAAATGAAAATGAATTTCAGAAGCTGGGCAATTTGTCTTCGAGAAAAATTTGGAATTTCTTTTTTCCTTTTCTGTAGCATACTCAGGATTATTTGGGGGAAGGAGTTTAAAAAATGGAGGCAAATATTTGAATATTAATTTAAATTTAAAATTTATGTTGCAATATTTTCAATGTTACACAAAAATACAACAGATGGCTTTTCTCATTGTATAAACTCAAGATATTACATTACTTTGTAGAGCAAAACCTAAAGTTTAAAAAGAACTCTGCCCCCCCTCCATTCCATTTTCTCTTCAACCTCTATAACCTGTTTTGGCAGTTTTGAGTGTCCTGACAATTAGTATTTATATTAGGATACTTATGGAAAGAAGTATCCTTGTAGAAGAAAAAGAAATACTTATAGAAATAAGTATCCAATTTTCTTAAATAAGTTGGATTATATCTGTGTACTTATTTGGAACTTGTTTTTATTTTTTTAAGTTAAAAGAATTTTTGATATGTGCTTATACATAAACACATATACATGTACTTTATAGTGTGTTTGCATGACAATTTCACTTGCTCACTTACTAGTAATATTCAAATTTTTATACATCTTAGTTATTATAACATGAACCATAAATAAACAACTGGCCCAGAACATATCCAGCCATGAATCATGAAAAATAGAGAGATTTATTGAAGAAGATACAAGACACAAGAAACATTGTACACAGGACAATGATGCCTCAGTCCCCTTCACAGTAGGCACCACGGGACCTCACACAGTTCTCCCAATTGCCATAATGTCCCATTATACTTTTTGAATCTCATTGATGGTCTGCGATCTCTTCCCTTGGAAAGGTGATTTTAGTTTTGGGAAAAGCCAGAAGTCACAGGACACCAAATCTGGGCTGTAGTGGGGCTGAGTCACCTGGGTGAATTGGTGTTTCACCACAGACCTCTGCGGGAGAAGGGCTGCATGAGCAGGCATGTCATCGTGATGAAGCTGCCAATCACCACTTGCCCATAGATGCGGCCTTCCAAGTCATCCAAATAGTTTCCATAGAAGAATGTTCAAGCTTAATGCAACATTAGATGCATATTTGTTGTTCTACTCACTCATTTTGAATGCACAGTCACACAGTGCACATGCTCACTCAGCGGTGTCTACCACCCCCACTGACTAGTACAGTGAAGTCATCTGTTCATGCATCCATATGCCAGTCCCCTCTCCTTTACTTTGCCGCCAGGTTACATCGATGTCACACAAACCATTCTCATTATGTTAACACTGGTCGAACCTTTTGCAGACAGACTTTCATGTATGTACAAATGTGTAAATATGTTGACTTATGCATATACATAGAGAATATATGTATGTATTTCTTAATCTTATTCCCAGAAGTAAAATTGCAGGGCCAAAGGATATGCCTATTTTGTGTTTTTATAGGTAATTGAAAAATTGCTTGAGTATAGTCCATCCCTTGGCTCTTTTGCCTGACACCTGAGTTCCTGTGATTGTAAACATACTCCTGGTAGACATTCCAATGCAATTATTAGAAGGAATATAAATGAGAGGCTTTGAGGGGCTGTTATGAACTTACTCTGCTATGTTACGTTAGAATTGTTGACTGTAATGAAGCCCAATATTTCAGAATTTATACAATGCATTGGCTAAAGAATGCAAATTAATCATACAACCCATATAGTAAAGTATCTAGAGGGAAAAAAGATTTTAAAAAAAGTCCAGACTAAAGAGTGAAGTTGTGTGCTAAGATGCCACACCTCACAGTCACCATTCACACACACAAAAGAAAGGATGGAGGACAATTCCTAAATGTAATACAAAATTATAAACTAAAACCTCACAATAAACAGGGTACTGAGCAGAGAAACTAGAAAGTATGTATTAAGCAATCAGTAAATGATTAAATAATTGTATATCTATACTAGAGAATACTGTCCAGCCATTAAAGAAAATTAAGGTACACCAATCCAAAAGGACCTATGCACCCCTATTTTCACAGCAGCACAATTTACAATAGCCAAGTGTTGGAAGCAACCTAGATGCCCATCAGTAAATGAATGGATCAAAAAACTGTGGTACATTTACACAATGGAATTCTATGCAGCAGAAAGAAAGAAGGCACTCCTACCCTTTGCAACAGCATGATGGAACTGGAGAGCATCATGCTAAGCAAAATAAGCCAGGCAGTGAAAGACAAATACCATATGATTTCACCTTTAACAGGAACCTAATCAACAAAACAAACAAACAACCATAATACAACCAAAGACACTGAAATTGGGAACAGGCTGACAGTTACCAGAGGGGAGAGGGGAGGGAATTTCAGGGGAAAAGGGGAAGGGTTTATAAGAACAAGTATAAAAGACTCATGGACAAAAACTATGGGGGGTGGAAATGGGAGGGAGGTGGGGAGGGCTGGGGTGGCGGGTTCGGGTGAGAATAAAAGACAGAAAACTGTACAAGACCAACAATGAAAATAAAAATTAAAAAAAAAGAAAGAAATGTACACTTGAAACCTATATGACCCTATTGATCAGTGTTACCCCAATAAATTTAATTGAAAATAAAAGTGAAAAAATTATAGATATGTTTTGAATGTTTACTCCACAGAGGTATTTGAGAAAGTCAACAGAGTTCACAACTAAGAGAAAAAGAGGCAACAGGAGGAAAACAATATGGAAAAAAAAAAAAAGATTCATGGACAAAAACTATGGGGGGTGGAAATGGGAGGGAGGTGGGGAGGGCTGGAGTGGTGGGCTGGGATGGGTGTAAAAGACAGAAAAGTGTACAAGATCTACAATTAAAATAAAAAATTAAAAAAAGGAAATTAAGGTAGATCTGCATATAACGATGTATAAATACATTTAAGACAGACAGTTCAAGTGAAAACACATCACAGAACAATACAATATAAAATTCCATTTTCTTTAAAAATGAAAAGTTTTTTAAATGTATAAGTAAATAGGAACACCCATTCTCCCTTGATCTCTCAGCCCAGCTCTTTCATCTCCTTTGCTCTCATTCAGCTCAGTAGGGGTGGGGTCATAGCAGCGGGTAACTGTGTCCTATAAAGACTGTGAAAATTGCTTCTTCACCAGAACTTAAAAATTAGACTCCACATTCCTATTGCTATAGCCAAAAGTTCATGTTTGAATAGAGAGCAGTGGCTCTTCTAGGAGAAACAAATTAATAAAAAGAAAAATGATAAGACTTTTGATGTGAAGAAATAAAGGAGATTTTTAAAAAAAATTTTATTGTTCAAGTACAGTTGTCTCCATTTTCACCACACCACCCCCACTGCCCCACCCTTCCCCACCTCCCAACCTCCAACCTACCCCAATAAAGGGGATTTTTAAGGGAAGCTGATGAGTACTGAAGTGTCAGAAAGGAGGCAGATGTGCACTGCCAAGGCATTTGATGCAAAAAGGGATTAAGAATGGGCAGGTGGAAGGAAGGGGCTGCTGTTAAGGACACAGTTTAAGTGCCCAAGAGCCAGGGTAGATCACGGCCTTCCCCACCCTCTAGCCCCATCTCCAGGTGAGTCCCCAGAAAGTTCACTGATAGCCCATGAAGCCTGTTCCACATAAATTTCCAGATTTCTTTCAAGTTACCATGCTGCAGCAAGAGCCCTTTCAGCCCTCAGTCCAGCTTAAATATATAGCCTGGCAGTGCCTTCAGAAAACTCAGTCCGATGGTGTCTTGGACATCAAGGATGGGTAGCAATTTTTCTTTCAGCCATACACCCGGAAGGGCAGGTAGGGTGGACACCCGAACTGAGTGCCCTAAAGTATCATGAGCCATCCTCCTCAGCACCGCTACAGTTTACAGTGTTTCTGAAAAATGTTCCTAAAACACGAGAAAGAACCCAAATTTGTTTTTGAACAAATATATGATATATTTTATTACTAAAAGAAAATTCTGGGTAATGGCATGTCAGAGATATAAGAGTTAAGATTGTGGGTGATTTGTATTTGTTTCATGGTACCTCTCTGTATTTTCCAAATGTCCTGCAATGTCAGTGTATTTCCTTTAAAATCAGAAAAACATTATTTGCAAAGAATAAGTAGAATTTGATTTCCCTTAGCTTAAAAAAGAAAAGACAAACATCACAATTCAATGTAGGAATACTTACTCAAACACATGTGAATGAGTACACCTTAGTAATGTCTAGTGCGAAATGTGTTCCCAAGTGGAGTTGTCACATTCTGGAAGGAACATAAATTTCGTGCAAATGTTGAAAGAAAATGGAAATGTATAGAACAGGTGAATGGAAAAAGCAATGGATCCTTAGGCAGAAAACACTAATCAGATGTATTTAGTAGGAGAGGAGGGTCTCAGTGGACTTAGATATAAGGTTACTGGGGCAGTGGTTTGCTTTTTGTTTTCACCAAGACAGGATGACACAGAAGAGAAAGCTCTTCAACGCCTGCATTTTACCCAAATATACTCTGTGAATTAACAGAAATCCCACTGTTTAGAGGAAATACCGCTTATGTCCCAAAACAATGAGATCAGTAGAGAAACTTCACAAGAGGTTTTGAAAAGTCCCTTTGCTCTCTCCCCACCACACACCCCATTCCACCTCCCCACAGCGCTTCAGCCCTTCACTCACACTGCAGGTTCTGACTTGCACTAACTGACTGCCTGGTATACTGCTCCCCTCTCTCATCACTTAGCCATGGACCCACTGTTAGAGCTGTGAGAAATCTGTCCTTCAAGGGTGAGACAATTTCAGAAGGTCTATCATCATTGATAAAACACTTGGACCCAAACTTTCAGCTTTTCTGCACCTGCTCACAAGGTGGCAGTGCTCTGGTTCCTATGACTCCCCTGAGTGCTTGAGTGGGAGGGACTTGAGTTTGAATTAGGACCCAGTGATACTTGTTCTTCTGGTGGTTTGAATAGCCAAACTGCTATTTCCCTTCTGTGTGTCTGTGTGTGTCTGTGTGCACACAGTGGGGTAAGCAGAGAGTGTTGGTTCAAAAAAGAAGAGGAAAAGCTCAGAGCAGTGAATCCCATTTTTCCCAGGAAATCAAACCCAAGAACTGAAGGATGGAGAAGTGGCCACGAGCTTCACTGGTGATCTTATGGCTTCAGCTGAGCTGTGAGTAGCACTGCTGCAAAGGGTCAGAGACAACTGGAAAACTGAGGGTCGATGCTCTGAATATTCAGAGAGAAAAGAACTCAAACTGACGTCTCTGAGAGCACCTATGGTTTTAATGAAGAATAATCATGATCTCTGAGAAGACTTGACGTGACATCACTTTCTAAGGCTAACTTTTATGTGTTGATTTTTCCTAAACAGGGGTGTACAGTGATGACAAGGTGATGCAGAGCCCCCCATCTCTGCTTGTCCACGAGGGAGACAATGCAACTCTGAACTGCCATTATGAGGTGACTGCCTTCCAAAGCCTACACTGGTATAAACAGGAAGAGAAATCTCCCGTATTTCTGTTTAGACTATTTACAAGTGACATTGACAATGGAAGAATAAGAGGCACTTTAGATAAGAAAGAACGTCTCAGCACCCTGCACATCACAGCCACCCAGCCAGCGGACTCAGCCACCTACCTCTGTGCACTGGAGGCACAGTGCTCTCTAGTCACCTGCAGCCTGTACATAAAAGCTACAGCTGAGGATCCTGCAACCGTTAGATGGAGACCTTCTTAAACTGGGTGTGCCCTCAGAAATAAGCTATAAAGAAAGCAATGCTTTGTCAAGATCCTCATACCCCTGTTGACAGTTACGCAGGTTACTGAGTCCTAATTCAGACTGAGACAGGTCACTGCATTCACCACCTTTTCTGTGCTTTTCTATGGGAATCAGCGCAGCTAAGTTTGTAGAGGGTCGCTCATGTGATACCAGCTCCATTATTAGCCAAGATGGCCTGTGGAAGAAAGGAAGCCCTTTTACCAGGATTGTACCAGCACCTGGTATGTGCACCACCCACCTTGCACTCACCTGACAGCAGGGATGTATGAAAAGTCCTGTTCATTTTTGGTTTTATCATCCCACCCAGAACAGACACACATAAGTAGAGTTCTGCCTGTAACTTTTATTGCTGGACCTATTAACCAAGCTTGGGGGGCACAAAAGGAAGTTATCATTACTTGATTGAAACAAAAGTTTTTCTTCCCAACTTGCAGTATTATTTCTCTTGTCCTTTTAGTCTCATTGTCTACTCTAGATGCCTCATACTAAATGCTTGTTGTAACTTCCTAAAATCCATGCTAAACCTTGCAGGGACCAGTGTAATGGGCTCAACCACTTTTGCCTTTTCATTTGCTAATATCCTTCTCTTGTGATGTGATTAGGGGCATTGGCTCCTTTTGTTGTATCTGGGGATAGTGAGTGAGGACCATCTTGTAATGTGAGGAGATACAGAATAAAGGCCTGTCATGGCGGAGACCACCGCTTTTGCTTCCCTTGAGAGAAAAGCGACGCTGTCGTCCTTTTTCCTTCACCAGACTCGGTAGTGCGTGTGTATATTTTTATTTCATCCATAGTGATGTGGACACTGCTAGCCGGTGTCCGCATCAAAGTATGATTCTTACAGTTCACAGACAAAGCTGACAAAGATCCTGCATTCCTGAGTGCAGTACCTCAATTTTACATACAATGAAAGATGAACACAGCTCCAATCCTACTAGGATATATAAAGTGTGAAAGAACGTTGCTTCCTTCCACCTTAACATGTAAATCTAGAAAAGTAGCAAACTCATGGCTTTGCTTTAACCTAACAGAGACCCGAGGTCACAGGACAAAGAAGTAGGCTGGATTTTCACGAGAAATAGGCCTCTCCAAGGACAGACAGGCACATGGACTGGCACAACTTTAGCGGAGCATGGGTGACAGGGGTGCTGGCTGCCAGACAAGCAGAAGGGAAATCAGCTACAGGAAGGCGGGCAGGCAGGAGGGAAGGAAGGAAGGAAGGAAGGAAGGAAGGAAGGAAGGAAGGAAGGAAGGAAGGAAGGAATCACCTGGAGAATGAGTGACTGAGTGTTCTTATCACAACACAGAGCTGCTGACAGTAACAGACACAAGGGGAACATGTACTAATCTGCAGAGCCATTTTCACAGACGGTTAGCACTTGTTCACTAAGATCACTGCGAGCAGGGTAGGTGACAGAGGAAGCCCACCAGAGATGTAGGTCTGTGGGACATGACCAGCTGTGACTGCAGGAAGGCACAAATCCCTCCAGCTTGCCTAGACCTGTCTCTCACATGAAGGAAAAACCTACAGAGGTTAGTGATAAAAGAGCTGACAACAAATTCTGTCAGCCCTTCTCCCACAGGGCACAGATTAAGGTCCATCATAGCAGAAAGTAGAGTCGAGGAAAAAACCCTGTATCTTTGGGCAAGGGGCAGGAAACCATTCTCATCTGAATGTCCTGCAGCAGTACTGGTATATTTCTGCTATGAATGAGGAAGAGGTAGAAAAGTGTATCCCTCGAGTCCTGCCGAGAAACATGGCAGGTTCTGGCTGCCTTGGAGAGGAGAGGCAGGATTGCTGAGAAAATCCTAAATCTGAGATCCAGACCCATGGGAGAAGCTAAGATAAAAGCAGGACCAAGTCAACAGAGTACTGGGCATCTACCCACACAGTCATCAATCAGAGCCAGCCAGGACTGAATGACAAATAGCTATGTATGGTGTCAGGTCGGTATATTTTTCAGGATAATCACTTAGTAACTTGTCTAATCACTGGGGTGTACACCTGAAATTAATATAACGTTGGATGTCAACTGTAATTGAAAAGTATAAAAAATGATTAAAAAACAGCAAAATATTTCCACCCAATAACCATCAACAGGAGAATAGAAAAGTAAACTATGGTATATTCATAAAATGAGATAGAATAGAAAATAAAAATGAATAAATTACAGATACTAAAACTTAAAATGATGATCAACATTATAAGCTATTGCAGAAAAGAAGTTAAATTCATGAGAAGCCCCTACATTTTCATTGAATGGCTAAAGTCAAAAAGACTGACCGTACCAAGACTTGTCAAGGATGTGAGATAACTAGACTCTCACAATACAACGAATCAACTGGTGATTTTGCATATAGTTTGACACCTTTTTAAAAAGTTAAATGAAACATGCCACATTTTTAAAGTATTCCGTTCCTAGTTATTTGCCCCAAGAGAAAAGGAAATATACTCACACACAAATACTTGTACAGAATGTTCATAGATTTATTTGCAACACACCCAGGCTGGAAACAAAGCCAGTACATATGTGATGAAATTCTACTCAACAATCAAAATGAGAAATCATTGATGTGTGCAACAACTCAGTTGCATCTCAGGATAAGTACAATGAGAGAAAAAAAGACATGAAGTTCTTGTCTTTTTGATTCAATTGAAACAAGATTTTTAAAAACAAATTTTATATGAAGTTTTAGAAAATACAAACTGACAAAAGCAGTTCAGTGATTGCTTGGGACTGGCGGGGGGATGGTTTACAAAGGGTCTCAAAGAAGTTCCAGAAATGATGGCCTGTTCACCATCTTCACTGTGGTGATGGCCTTAGGGGCGTAAACATACATCAAAGCTCATGAAATTATACTTTAAATATGAGCAGTTTATTGTATACCAGTTATATATCCATGAACTTGTAAGAAGAAAGAAGCATTAATCAATTAAAGCAAACCTTAATAAATTTCAAAGGATTTAAGTCATTTAGAATACAGTATCTGATCTCAAGACTATCAAGCAAGAATTCAATGACCAAAAGATAATTAAACTTCATGTACCTGGCCAGATATAATAGCCATTTTCAAACGTATTGTTACAGAAAATCGTGTAGGCAATACAGGGTTGGGGAGGGGTAGATGTGTCAGTCTCTGAATAGAGCAAATGTAACATTCTGCTCATGAACTTCACTTCCTGTTTAGGGGCAGAGACATCTAACCAGGATCTCAGCACTCACCCACTCAGAGAAGGGCTGGTCTCTGGCGAAAATGAGAACAAGGGAGACTTCACCCAGAAGACCTTCCTCCATGCTCTGTCCAGGCCTGCTGTGGGCACTCACGGTCTTCTTTAGCTTCAGTACGTGTGGCCTAGACATGGGGCTTCAGCGTCCTCTTAGAGACAAGGATGGGATTTGAAAGTTGTAACTGGTGGGGGTGTTCAAAGGGACAGAGGCAAGGAAATGAAACACCATGTCATTTTTTTCTTTGTTCTTGGGTCATAAAGCAATATGTTCCTCAAATCCACCCGAGATGCTTCAGAGGAGCAACCCTGTTTTCTCCTTTTTTTTTTTTTACAGGATTCATCAGGACTCAGAAAGTCACTCAAACTCATACTACAGTACCAGGGCAGGAAGGACAAGCTGTGACAATGGACTGCAAGTATGAAACCACAGGGAGTGATTATTATTTGTATTGGTACAAACAGCCTCCCAGTGGAGAGATGGTTTTCCTTATAAGCCAGTACTCTTTTGACCAAAATGCAATTCAGGGTCGCTATTCTGTGAACTTTCAAAAGGCAAACACATTCATCAGCCTCACCATCTCCTCCTTACAACTGGCCGACTCAGCCAAGTACTTCTGTGCTCTCTCAGAACCCACAGTAATAGAAGTGACGGAGGAACCCACAGTAACTGAAGTGACGGTGGAAGCTTAGCAAAAACCTTTGGCTCCATGAAGACACCACCTGCTCAGAGGCTGGGAAAACCCAGGAACCACAGGCAGGAAGAAGGCAGGCCCCGTGTGTGGTGGCACAGTTGAGATCTTCTAACGTAAACTTTCTAGAAAAAATGCCCATAATGAGCTCAGTCACAAGATTCCCAGCTATTACGTTCATATATTGGGTTAAAATATATCACAAAGTGCTTTCCAAATTGTTTCTAGACACTGAGGTGAGTGAACTCATTTATTGCAGGAAAATGAGGAGTAGTTTTCTAATTCTCCTCTTAAATTGTTTGATTTTCAAATCTGAATAGTGCTAAACCCACCCATTTTCCTTTCCCATGTCACATTGATTTTAATAGTTCTTTCAAATACAAGAATTCACTTTATTATTTTATATATTTTGTATTCATGAATTGAATCAAAACAAAACATATAAATACATAGATTTATTTTAATGTTTTTATAGTCTGACATTTATTTCCATATTGCACATAAAATTTGAACTCTCCTCATTGGGGAACTCTGAGAAGCACTCTGTCAGGAGACTATGTTCAAAATATAGTCTTTCCCATAATTCAGCCGGGCAACTGTTCGCTTAGCTGCCTGCTGCCCAGCCTGGAACCAAGGAATAGACCAGAGTCACACACAGTGACTATGCTATTCACTCAGCTTTTATTGAATGCAGGTTCACTCAAAGTAGAGCATCAACATGTGTTAACATCCTACTCAGACTCTAACAATCTAAGAGAAATATAACACAGAGACACACGCAGCAATCAGTGGGGGATAACAAACCTGAGTCCCAGAGTCTCGGTCTTCAGGTTTGGGAGACAGCACGGTGGGCCAGGGTGTTGTCAGGGTCTCATGGGGAAGCCTTTCTGGAGCCAAGCGGGCAGCAGGGCAGACGAAGTCCTCAGTCCAGCAGGGCTGGTGCCAAGGGAGATAAGCGTGGCGTGGAGCAGCATACTGGTATGAGGAGCTTGCTTGGCTATCTCAGCAGTGGTCTGCAGCCTGCCTCAGCTAGTCCTTGAAAGGGGTGTAATCCACATTTCTGGGTCTATTGATGAATGTGTTGGCATCCCCGATGGCAAGTGAGGAATGTGCCCAGGAGCCTGCCTGTGGGTGGTCCTGCTCTGCAGACGTGGCTGTTCTGACCGTGTGTGCAGATACCTTGGGTGTGTCTCCTGGCCAGGTGTGTCTAGCCTGACTTAGGCAGTTTCCCTCTTGAACCAAAGCGTCATGACTGGACAGCAGCGATCTTGGTTGACAAGAGTGACTCCATCTTGTTTTATGGACTTTCTGTTATCTTTACTGGAACAACCCCAGTGTATAGGCCCTGCTCTCCACACACAATCACTTGTAGAAAATGTTTGCAAGGGCTGAAAGTTTTGACAGTTTAACTGCCATCAAGTTCCCATCAATTTCAGCAGGAGAAGGAGTTTCTCAGTCCTGCTCTAGACCTGGTTGTTGTGAAGGACAAAGGTCAGGGTATAGGGGTGCTGCTGAATGAGTCAGACGAGCATCAGTCCAACCAACACTGACCTCAGCAACGGGGTCTAGGTCCTCCTGGTCAGTCTTCTGTTGTGAACAGTGTGGTCACGGCCAGACTGGCTTGCAATACAGTTTTCATACATAAATACATGACTCTTACTGGAATCAAGTAGATAAGGAAGTGAGTGACTAACTTTTTGAAAGTTCTCTACAGCCAAAGGCAGTTTTGACCAAATCAAACTATGATCATTAGAGATTCAAAATAATTCTTTGGCTCTTAACAAACCCAGGCAGAGAATGGGCTGACAGAACCATCTCCCAGGAAAGGCATAACCTTTAACATGTGGCCAGAGAAGGTCATGGAAGAAGACTCTGAATGTGAGATACAGTGAGCAGGAGAGCTCCCTGCAGAAAGCATCTCATCAAATCAGGGTCAGGGACCCTTAAGCAGTGCCCCCTGGGACCTGCTTCAGACCAACACTGTTGTCTGTCTTCACTCTCAGTTGTGGGGGACTTTACAGAACACAATCCTGTAACTGTTCCTTAATTGTGTATTGAGTGTGTGGAGGAACCAGTTTACTTGTTGTTGTTTGTTTTCTGCCTATTTGTTTCTTCATAGTGCTTCAGAGAAGTCACATCAAGACCTGGGGAGCAGTACAGGATATCAATCAGAGTCCCTGCTCCTGCAGGGGAAGAAAAGAGGAAATGAATTCTCAGTTACAGATGGAAGGCTGACGATGGAGCACACAGCGACTGCTCATTAATATGCAATTCAGTCTGCTTCCAGCAACCTGGAAGGACAGCAAGCCTCATGAAGATTGTTGTGGCCACAGGCCTGCATGGGCTAAAGAAATGTGAGTAGAAATGGTCTGTTCCACTTCATGGGAGACCATTTAATTAGCTTATCTTTCAATCTCTGCTTTTTCAGACTATGGTGATTTTTTTTTCCATTTTTTGTTTTATTTTTTTTTAAATCAGTATTTTTTAATTGTTGATATTGTACAGTTTTCTGTCTTTTACCCCGCCCCAGCCCACCACCCCAGCCCTCCTCACCTTCCTCCCATTTCCACCCCCCATAGTTTTTGTCCATGAGTCCTTTATACTTGTTGCTCTAAACCCTTCCCCTTTTCCCCTGAAATTCCCTCCCCTCCCACTCTGGACACTGTCAGACTGTTCTCAAATTCAGTGTCTTTGTTTATATTATGCTTGTTTGTTTGTTTTGTTGATTAGCTTCCTGTTAAAGGTAAGCTCTACTCTAAGAAGACAAGCAACCCAATTAAAAAATGGGCAAAGGATTTGAACAGACACTTCTCCAAGGAGGACATACAGAGGATCCAGAGACACATGAAAAGATGCTCGATATCTCTAGCTATCAGAGAGATGCAAATTAAAACTACAATGAGATACCACTTGACACCAGTCAGAATGGCCTTCATAAACAAAGCAACAAACAGCAAGTGTTGGAGAGGTTGTGGAGAAAAGGGGACCCTAGTGATTTTTGAATTATTTATTGATAAGAACGTTCAGTTGTTAGTTATCATACACAATATAGCTGACAAGGGGATTACCTTGACTCAAAATGAGCTACTATGTATGTGTGAGAAATGAATCACTGTTTTTTTACCCACTGAGATTTTAAGGTTGAGTTTTATGGAAGCATCACCTACCATACATAACATGGCTGATGCCCCAAACTTAAATACAGAATAAAAAAGAAAAATCATTTCATGAGGAAAGAATTTTAAATCTCCATTTACAACAGCGTATTGATTGATTTTAGAAAAAGAGAGAGAGAAAAGGAGAGAGAGAGAAACATCCATTTTCTCCCCCTTGTTTGCGCAGTGCCTGGTTGCTTCTTGCGTGTGCCCTGAGCAGGGATGGAGTCTGCCGCCTTGGCTTACCCAGACAGCACCCCAACCTACTGAGCCCCCAGCAGGGCAGGACTGAATGCTCCTGATACTACAACCTGAATAGAGCAACTTCTAAAATGTAGGATAACCACACTCAATGAACATAAATTCAAAACTTCTAAATATTAGCAAAAAATTGGAGGAAATTATAAAAGGATAATATATGATAACCAAACTGCCTTTCATGTGATGTTTAACATTTTAAATCAATCCAAGTAATAATCCACATGAATAAAACATCATTTACAACAAGCACAAATTTATAATGTATGCTAAATATTCATCCATAATAAATAAATAACTTATTAACAAATCAGAAATAAAAGAAAATCTTCTGTATTCTGGTGAAGAGCATATGCTATAAACACCATTTGTCCATGAAAACCACAGGGAAATATCACTTCATTCATATAACCATTGACATGACTTAAACAAAAGGACAGAAAATAAAAGAATTGGTGAGAATATAAATAAACCCCTTCTTAGCCTTTTAGCAGTGTGTAACATGGTGCAGCAATAATGGAAAATAGCCTGAAGTTCTTCCAACCATGAAACATAGAGTTATTACCTGGCTCAGCAATTGCAGTCATACGTATGTACCCAAGAGAAATGAAAATATCTGTGCTCACGAAATCTTGTCCAAAAATATTCAGCCCACATGTGCATCATCGATAAATGCAATATGGTACAGCCAGACAATGCAGTATTATTAGGCAACAAAAAGCAATGCAGTACTCAAGCATTCTACAACATAGATGAATGAGGCCAGGAAATATAACACTAGAAGAAAAAAGCCACTTCCAAGGACTCACATGTTGTATAATTCCATTCAGAATTATACAGAATTCCATTCAGGAATATGCAGAAGGGTAAAGTCTATAGAAGCTGCTATGCTCTGAATGTTTGTGTGGCCCCCAAATAATTGTTAATAATAATTAGTGGCACCCTAAACCTGAAAATTTATGGTATTAAAAATTGAGGCTTCTGGATTGGTGCCCTTACAAAAGAGGATCTGGAGAAATCCTTTCCCCTTCAACCACGTGAGCACACAGCAAGAAGGCACCATCTTTGAACCAGAAAGCGGCCTTGACTAGACACCAAACCTGCTGGTGCTTTGATCTTGGACTTCCCAGTCTCCAGAACTATGAGAAATGAATTTCTGTTGTTTATAAGCTACCCAGTCAGAGATCATCTGTTATGGCAGCACAGATGGGCCGAGACAGAGCCAAGTAGATCCGAGGCTGCCTGCAAGGAGTTTCATGGGGGTAAAAGGTGAGGGACTGCTACTTAGTACAGGTTCCTTTTGGGGATCAGGAAATGTTCTCAAATTGACTGTGGTGATGATCGCCCAACTCTGTGACTGTACTAAAAAACCATTGCATTGTAAGCTTTAAGAGGTGAACTACATAGTATGTGAATTATATACCGATGAGTCTGTTATATAAAAACAAATGAACAAAACCAAAACGTTTCACAATGTTCATTTTTTGATGGGACCTATTCTGCATTGTTCCTACCATCTGAAATTTCGCAGTAATGAACATTAAATAAAGACCCATAATGTCAGTCTGAATTGAGCACTATATACCTAGAGAGACAGTGACCCTCACCCTTCACATTTCTTAGCACTCCCAGTACTTCTTTGATGCGCACATTTACACCAGCCCTGGTTACGGTTATTCCTTTAAGCTGGCACGACCACCTGACACTGTGCACAGGCTGCCGCATTCCCCTGACCAGGCTCCCCTGAACCAGGGTGTCAGTTCTCCTTATTTTGAAGGGTGTGGCGTGAGAGTTGGTGTGCTGTGTATTTGAGTATGGCCCACACACCTAATTCTGCATTTATCTTCACTGCTGGATATCTTTGTTCTATTTGTTGTCCAGAACATTAGAACTTTTCTTCATCTTTTAGAATACCTTTATTAATACTTAATTTCAATTAGGCTTCTGAACATACAGATAATTTTGACAAAACTTTCTTTTCCCAATGTATTTCCCTTTTTGCCCTATGGGATTTTATTTGCATTTGATGGGAATTACACATGTTCTCTCTTGTTGTGAAATATTTGGAATGTTATTAAACAAAATAGATATTTATACCAAATCAGAATGGTCAGTTTTTACAATCAATTTTTTAAACTATAAAATATTTTGTTTTAATGTCTTTTTCATTTTTTTAACTTTCTTTATTGTTGTTCAAGAACACTTGTCTCCATTTCCCCCCACCACTCAGGATATTAGAACTTTTATTTAGAATAACTTGGAATCATTCCATTTTCCTTCAAATAAATGTTAATTAATAAATTCGCCCAACAACGGTTTATTAAGTGCTTAGTCTCTGCTAAATTCTACGCTAAACAATAAATATTGTGCCCTTGGAACAGCTGTCAGATATGGAAAAACAAGATACTAAAGAAAGTAAAAGAATTTGATTGAGGAAGCATTATAGACAATTTCTGTAAAGAATAGGTCACAGAAATAATTCTAAAATCTTCAATTAACTGAAAATAATTCAGTCTCTTGAGCAGCAATTTTCTATCTCTTTCATCTCACAGCACACATAAGCTAAATACTACAATCATGGGGCACAGCAAAAAATAGGTGTAATATTAAATCATTCACACTTTAGGGATACTGTGGTGTTGGCTTTAGTCAATTTTACATTTAGCAGATGAAGGGAAAAGATGTCACTGAACTTGACTAAATAGTCAGGAATTGCATGTTTTACAGTTTCTTTCTTTACACCAGTTGGAAATCGCTGTTTTAGAGACTTGTGGTAGAAGCTCCTCACAGAGCCTTGCCACCAGGGGGAGGTGGCACACATGAGATACCCACCCATCCTTAGGAACTACAAACTTTGAAAGATTGCTGACTGATTCCCAGTTCTGAGAAAGCAGTTCACATCCACAGTCACAAGGGGGTGCTGTTGCAGTGAGGGAACTGAAGCTCCTTCTAGGGTGAGTTAGAGGTTATCCTTGAGCTGTGAAAGAACTTACTTTCACTCCCTTTTGTTTCCTTGTCCTTTATAAACTCACACTGAGCTTGTGCACAGCCTCAAGGACATGAATGAGCCCTGCCCCAAACACAGAGCAAAGAGCTGACTCCTCATGTGGAAGAGGAAGGAGAGGTGATTAATAGTTTAATTTTAAATGGCCAACTATTTCTTCCTATAGTGAAATAAGAAGCCTAGTTACTGTAGCAGATGAGAAGAAATATTTGAATTTTATTCTATTCCATTTTGTAAATAGTAACTACTTTTGAGACTAAACAGAGGAATTTCTCAAAAGTCTTTACTTCCCTTTATACATCTTCTGTTCCTATCTCTCCCTTCCCTGCTTTCCTCCTCTTCTCCTCAATGAATGCAACCCCTAGTCAAGGGCATGAAGATGAGAAAATGTCTGTTAAAGAGGGGATAAGTGGAATAGAAATATTTCCTATTCAATTCATTGGTTACTGTGTCAACCAGGGGCATCCAACAATGTCCATCAGAAGGGTGCTTACGACAGCCTTCCAGGAGCCAATGCGGGAGAACTGACTACAGACAACCTGGCCCCTAGACTCGATTCTAATCGTATCTTGCCCTGTCAGACTGAGCTCAGGGGTGTCATACAACTGTGAAATTATTTTGGTGTTCTATGTTGCAAATATGCCTTTCCACAGTCCATTGGGTTTTTAATGAGCATATGGTAAAAATTTTTGACCAGAAAGAATTTTCTAATTTTAGATGTAAAATTCTATATTACACATGTTGAGACTAATGTGCTTTGGCTGGGAATATGGATGTGAATTCTGTTCTCCCTTATGGTCCAAGGTTCAACAGAGGTAACCTGGATTAAAAGATATTTCATATCAGCTCAATTGTCAGTTTGCCATGTACCACAAGAGAGGGATGGTAAATCTCCATGGGGATGATGCCACTTATCCAGACTTATTCAAATATAGACTATTTGAAAATAATCTCAGTGTAAACCCTCTGAATCAGGATTGGACGTTGGAAACACATTCTCACCTCCTTTCTAAATGATGTTTAATTTAGGTTCCAATGACAATGCAGCTGCCACTAACACAGCCTCACTCAGGACGCCTGCCTGGGGAACAGCCAATTGAAAGCTTCCTGGGTGGGGCTGTGCTGGTGGCTGCTGTGTTGGCATTGGAACCTCCCCACACCTAGGATCAGACACAGACTCTGAGCTCTGAGGCCTGGAACCCAGTTTGCACTTGAACCATGAGACCAGTGATAGGAATCAGTCTTTTCCTCACTTTGGGTAAGTGATTTGGGTTTAAGAAAGGATGGCTTTGTGGCTAAAGACAAAGGTCTGGTACCTGCTTCTTTTACTTCTCACACTGTATTTCATCAAACTGCTTGGGAGCAAATACATCTATGTGTTTCCATGTGTCTGTGTGTTTCTTCAGAGAATCTGGGCATCACAGTGAGAAGTTTCTCACATCCATGACTCACAGATTATCCCCTGAGTCTCACAGCTCTGAGGCTGTAAAGAGCTGCAGGTTCATTGAGCTCAGGGTTTCTGGAATACAGCAATTGATCTTTGGCCCGTGGCTCTGGACAGCTCAATAATAAATACCAGTAATATGTCTCTTGTCCTGTGCAACACATATGAAAATGCTCATGTATGGGGCACAGCCAGCAAGGGGTGTTCTGCAGTACTCATGCCCCCAAACTGGACATTCCAGAGCTAATCTGTTGTTTCTCATCTCCTCAGGTATCACGGGCGATGCCAAGTCCACCCAGCCAGATGCAGTGGAGAGCACTGAAGAGGAAGCTGTGCAACTTCCCTGTAACCACTCCACAATCAGCACAAATGAGTACATATATTGGTATCGACAGATTCCCTACCAGGGTCCAGAGTATGTGATTCATGGTTTTACAGGCAATGTGACCAAAGGAGCAGCCTTTCTCTACATCACAGCAGACAGGAAGTCCAGTACCTTGATCCTGTCCCCGGTTACGCTGAGAGACTCCGCTGTGTACTACTGCATGGTGAGAGACCCACAGTGGGAACCTCGGGACCGCACCTGTGCAGTATCTCTCTGGAGGTGAGGGAAGCCGCTGCAGCTTCTAAAGAGGCCACTGCACCAGAAACAGCAGCAGAAGAAGTAAAGGGAAAATATGGAAAAGAAGTGAAGACAGTGAGGAAATCAAGGAGGAAAGACTGAAAGGAGCCCAAAAGCTGAGGATAAAGAGCTCATGTTATTGAAAGGACAAAAAATGCTTGCATGGTAACTATGAATCACAGTTGTAATCCTGCAATGAGGGGGAAAGAAAATGAGAATTTGCTATGTCTCTGTTTTAATCTAATGTTGCTTTGCATGTGGGTCTCACTACAACAGGGGAGAACAACCATGTGGTTGCCCTAAATACTTTCATCCTTTGGACCCAGGAAAGTGCCCAGGCTCTGGGTGTCACATCATATTGGGTGTTCCAACCTCTCAGAAATGGAAATGAATTTCAGGAACTGAGGTATTTGTCTTTGGGAAAATTTGGAATTTCTTTGTTCCTTTTCTGTAGCATACACCCTTAGGATTATTTGGGGGAAGGAGTTCAAAAAATGGAGGCAAATACTTGCATATTAACTTAATTTTTTAAATTTCTTTTAATATTTCCATTATCGCACAAAAATACAACCGATGGTTTTCCTCATTGTATAAAACTCAAGATATTACATTACTTCCTAGAACAAAACCTAAAATTTAAAACTCACTCTGGCCCCTCCATTCCATTTCCTCTTCAACCTCTATGACTCGTTTGGACAGTTTTGAGTGTCCTGACAGTTACGTTTCTTTTTCTTTTACAAGGATACTTCTAGAAATGTGTACCCAATTTTCTACATAAGTTAAATCATCTCTGTGTATTTCTTTTGAACTTGATTTTGTTTTTTAATTTAAATAATTTTTGATATGAGCTCATATGTAAACCCATAATCTATGTACTATAGTATCCTTGTATAATAATATAACTTGCACACCTATTAATAACTGCACACCTATTATAATAATAATATTTTGTATATCTTAGTTTTCATAACCTGAATCATAAATCAACAACCACTCCAGAACATATCCACTCATGTAATATGAAAAATAGAGACATTTACTGAAGAAGGTACAAGACACAAGAAACATTGCACGTAGGACAATGACGCTTGAGTCCCTATCGAAGCAGGCACCTTAGGACCTCACACAGTTCTCCCAGTCACCACCAGATGCCCTATCATCTTTTCCTGAATCTCATCCATGGTCTGAAATCTCTTCCCTTTCAAAGGTGATTTTAGTTTGGGGAAAAGCCAGAAGTCACTGGTCACCATATCTAGGCTGTAGGGGAGTTGAGTCACCTGGGTGAATTGGTGTTTCAGCAAAAACTGCATGAGACGTGCTGCGTGAACGAACACATTGTCGTGATGAAGCTGCCAATCAGCAGTTACCCATATCTGCAGCCTTCTGAATCATCGAAATTGTTTCCAGGAAGAAATGTTCAAGTTTAATCCAGAATATGATGCAGATTCATTGCTCTGTTTACTCAGTCATTTTGAATGCAATGGCCACACAGTACACATACTCACTCAGTGGCATTTACTGCCCCCACTGACTAGTACAGTGAAGTTGTCATTGTTCACACATGCACATTGCACTCCCCTCTCCTTGGCTTCCAAGTTGCATCGATGTAGCACAAACTATCCTCATTATATTAACAATGGCTTGACTTTAGCCAGACAGACTTTTGTGTATATATAAATGTACGAGTATATGTTGATGTATACTTACACATAGAAAAAATACATATATATGTATTTCTGAATCTTATTCTCAGAAGTGAAATTGCTGGGCCAAAGGATGTGCCTATTTTATGTTTTTATAGATATTGAAAAACTGCTTTCTGAATGGGTCTAATGATCTACACTGCCAACAACATGATTTGGGAAACCAGTTGGTTAACACCATTATCAATCTTTTTTATATTTTAACAACTCATATGTATTTATTAGTATTTCATTTGCATTTCCTGATTACTAGGGCCCTTGAACAACTTGTGCTTTGTGTTGTCACTTTAATAGATTGTCTTTTTCTTGTTTATTTATAAGAGTTCTGTTAATAGGGGTGGGGGGCAGGGTGGGGAGAAAATGTAGACAACTGTAATCGAACAACAATAAAATAACAAAAAATAAAAAGAGAAAAGAAAAAAGAAAGAATTCTGTTAATAATATGAATACTACTTGCCTTTTACATATATTATACTTACTTTTTCATAATGTGTTGTATCTTTTAACTTTGTTATTTACCAGTGATGGTTTTATTTTTATATTGTTAGGTTTAAGGCTCCCATTCCAAGTTGATAAATCTAAATTTCTACATTTGAGTCTACTCAAAGACATTCACAGAAAGCTCTTGAAAGCTCTGCTTGGGCTTAGATATTGGACAAGGTGAGACAGGATTCAATCAAAATGATAGGCTCCAATGTTCTGTATTTTACCTGTGGGACTGTAAAATATTTTAATCGAAGAGTAACAGACTCATTGATTTAAAAAATACTGTTCATTATGTATTCAATGTGTCCTCCATCTCATCAAGGACACACAAATTCTTATGTTGCATATCCTATATTACACAACTTACATTTAACTCTTTTATCCATCTCGAGCTTACTTTGTGTATGGTGTAAGTTGGTGGTCAAGTTTCATTTTTTGGTATGTACTTGTCCAGATCTCCCAACACCATTTATTGAAGAGGTTATTTTTATTCCATGTGATGTTCCTGCCTCCTTTGTCAAATATTAACTGACCATAGTGACCTGAGATTTCGGGGCTCTCTATTCTATTCCATTGGCCTATGTGTCTGTTCTTATGCCTGTACCAGATTGTTTTGGTGACTGTGGCTTTGTAGTATAGTTTGATATCAGGTATTGTGATCCCTCCTCCTTTGTTCTTCTTTCTCAAAATTACTGAGGGCATTCAGGGTCATTTATGCGCCCATATAAATATTTGAAATATTTGTTCTATATCTGTGGACTATGGCACTGGTATTTTGATAGGAATTGCATTGAATCTATAGATTGTTGTCCTTAACAAGCCTTCCCTTAGTGGAAACTAGCTAACCAGGAGCTAAATGGCAATATATTATCAAAGACTAACTGACTTGCAGAAGTGAATTGACAAACTCCAGCCAGTTCTAGCCGTCATCTCCAGTCTAAGGGGGAGGGGAATTAAATCACTTCTGAAGTTCTCAATCCAAAAGCATAGGCGTACTAACACACTAAGTCCTTATTGTAGACTATAGATCCTTCCTCTCTCCATTCAATTCATCAATTTACAGATAGAGGTCTATTTCCAGTAGTTCCTTTTACCCAATACATCATATCTAGACTATCAAGAAAAAATTACAAGGGATACCAAATGGAAGAAAAACACACAATTTGAAGAGACAGAGAAAGCATCAGAACAAGACATGGCAGGAATGTTGGAATTATCAGAGGAGAAATTTAAAATAACCAGGATTCATATGCTAAGGGATAAAGTAGACAACATGCAAAAGAGATAGGCCAGGTAAGCAGGAAGATGGAAATTCTGAGGAAGAATCAAAGAGAAATGCTAGGGGACAAAAACACTGTAGGACTGAAGAATTACTTTGAGGGGCTTCATAGAGGATTGGACACAATTGAGGGAAAAATCTCTGAGCTTGAAGATGTAACAACAGAATGCTTGAAAATTGAAAAGCAAAGAGAAAAAAGGAACAGAATAGCCAATCAACTGTGTGACAACTACAAAGGTGTAACACACATATAACAGTAACACTAGAAGAAGAGAGAAAAGAAGAAAAGGTCTGTCCTGTCCATTGTCGACAAGAAGATAGAAACAAAACTATACATGAAATACCATAAAAATCTATGATTTAAAAAAGCTACTCTAATTAATTAGTTTGGCAAAATTTAAGTTATAGGCTCAGAATACAAAATTATGCAGTGTTTCCATATAGTAACAATAGACAATCAGAATTAAAATTTTAGCATATAGACATACAAATTATAATAGCACCAACAGTTATGATGATAATCTTGCCAATTGTGACTGCACGAATGAACCTGAAGGAAACTGTGCTAAGTGAAGTAAGCCAGACACAGAAGAACAATGTTACATGATCCCTTCATGAGGAATCTGAAATAGCCAAACTCAAGAGGCAGAGGCTAGAATGGTGGTTACTGAGGGCCAGGGGGCAGGGGAAGGGGGCAGGTACTGGTCAAGGGTACAAAATGTCAGCCCAGCAGGATGACCACATCTTAGAGATGCACTGTCCAGCATGGTGCAAATAGTTAACAATATGGTACCGCATGCTTAACATTTGCCAAGAGAGCAGATTGTATGTCGTGTCCCTATCACAAAAAGAAATGAATAAAAATTTATAAATAAAGGGAGTGGGAGGAAGCTTTTGGAGGTGACGAATATGTTTATGGCACTGATTGTAGTGACGTTTTCACAAATGCGTACTTGTCTCCCAACTCTCATGAAGTTGTACTCATTAAGTAAGTACAGCTTTGTGTATGTCAATATACCTCAATACATTTTTGTAAAAAAAAATCAATATACTACTTCATAATATTAAAAACATTTGCTCTTTAAAAGACAAAGTTAGGAACATAGAAAAAGGAGACAGAGCCTAGGAGAAAATCTTTGCAAAATATATATTTAACAAAAAACTTGTATCTAAAAAATATATATGTATATATATATAAAACTCTTACAATTTAATAATAAGACAAATGCTCAATTTTTTAAAATGGTCCAAAGATCTGAAAAGACACTTTTCAAACCTATGCATGGTAAATAGCACATGAAAAAAGCCTCAGTGCCATCCATCATAAGGGAAATGCACCTTAAAACAGGATACCACTGCATACCTGCTAGGAAGGCTAAAATAAAGATGACTGACCCTACCAAGCATTGGCAAGGTTTTGGAGTCACTGGAATTCTCACACACAGCTGTTGGGAATATAAATGGTACAACCACTCAGAAAATTAAAGACGCACTTACAATAAAACTCCACCTAGGTATTAACGCCAAAGAAAGAAAAGCTTATGTCCATACTAACACTTACAAATGAATGTTCATAATACCTTGGAAAATAGTAATTGGGGAAAAAAACCCAAAATTCCACAAACAGATGAATGGATAACTGATGGTATAACTACACAGTGGAATACTACTCAGCAATGAAAAAGAATGAACTATTGATAAATGCAACAACACGGAAGAATCTCAAAATAAATATGATGAAAGAAACCAGACAGAGAGAGAATGTGCTCTGTGATTCTGTTTACATAAACCTGCAGAGAATGCACACTAACCTACAGTGAGAGAAGGCAGACCATGACCGCCTGGCACCGCCCAAGGGTTGGGGGGATGTGGATGGAAGGCACACAGGGGGGACGAGAGGGGCACGAGGAGTGGGGCCAGGAGGGCGCTTTGCGGGTGGTGCACGTGCTCAGTGTCTTCACTATCACGACGATTCCACACGTGAACGTCCTTGTCAAAATGGTCACATTGTACATTTTATACAGGTGCAATTTACCATCACGTATTCCTCAGCAAAGTCATTTTTAAATGATTAAAATTCATTAAAAAAGATTAAAGAGGAAAATCATTCCTACTACAAGCATAAACACCTTACAGGGGTCTCGTGTGTGTGTGTGTGTGTGTGTGTGTGTGTGTGTGTGTGTGTGTGTGTGTGTTACATTGTGTTTTGTAGCCAATCCCTGGCTACATTGGGATCAGTAGCCAAGAACTGGAGCAGAGTCCTCAGTCCCTGAACATCGGATCATCCGAGAGGGAAAAGATTTCACCATTCACCTAAGACTGCATAGGCCTTCCACTGGTACAGGCAAAACTGTAGTGAAGGTCTCATCTCCTTAATGAAACCTTATGGAAAAGCCAGGAAGAAAGAGTCATGGAAAAATGACTGCCAGGTTGCATGAGAAAAAGCAGCACACTGTCCTGCACATCGCAGCCTCCCAGACCAGCCCCACGTGTCTACCTCTGTGGAGTCCACCCACAGAGACCTCAGTCTGTCCCCAGATGTGCGGCTGGGCCACAGGTCTCTCCTGCCACAGGGCTCCAGATGGGGAGCAGGGACACTTGCCAAGAGAAGCCTAAAGAACAGGTGATTGTCTCATTGCAAGAAGAAGATCAGGGTGAGGGTAGGGGAAGTTCTACCTTCACTCCCAAACTCAATTTGTCTGGGGAATTGTTACTTTTTAGTAGAGGGGATGTCAAACTACTGGGATGTGTGTGGCACACATTTCAGTGATTCATGTAAAAACTGTGCACTAATTTCGTGCTTCTCTTCTTCCCAAGAAACTTTCTCTTCTGCTACGCATTAATCTTGTTAATAGAAAGAAATTTTAGTCAGTAATTATGCCCCTGTTGCCCCTTAAGACTGTGCCATGAGTATTGGAACAGAAATATAGCACACTGGAAGGAGGAGGCAGGGGCAATGGTGTTCTCTAAGTTTACAGACACAGAATATACAAATGAAGCAAAGAAAAGGAGAAAGCAGGGACAGGGAAGGAAGAAGGAATGGAGGATGGGAGGGAGGGAGGGAGGGAAATGAGAGAGGGCATGCGCTATTGCGCACCAAGACTGGCCTTCACTTCTCCCACAACGTGGCCTCTCCTCTCTCACGGCCCACAGGCTGTACCCACACCCGGCTGGCCCCTCACCCCCACATAGCTTCAAATTAAAACCAAACTGCACTCACTCCCTGTGGCAAAGCTCTTCTCCCAGACTTTATTATTCTCTTGCTTTATTGTGCTTGATAAAAGATATAAATTGAGGGCCACATACGTGGAATTGGAATTTGTAGACCTTGTCTTTAGTGCCTCACCACCCCTGCACCTTTATTTGCCTCCCTCCTGCCTGCTGCTCCTGCTTGTCACGCAAACCCACAGGCACTCTCACCTTTTAACACCCCTTTGCTCACCCAAAGCCTAATGTTTCCAGTCACTGAATTGCTTTCCAAAACCTCTCTCTTCATTGATCCATCTCCATTTCCCACCTGAGTCTCTGCAGTGGAGTGGCTGCTAACCTAACTGACATCGGAGGTAACATTCTAGGTTAGCCCTCCCTGGATTGTTTGTGCTGAAAGGGAATGTTACAGGACATTCAGGGGAGGCCACCTCAAAAGGTGCATCTTCAGGTACTGTGACAGTTGGATGGGAAGGATGTTGCCAGGTAAAAATGCTGTTTCTCACACTTGTCCCCACAGTGTGAGCCATCTGCCAGTGTGTAGGGCAGTTCCCGTGGGCAAGGGTCCAAGCACCACAGCATAAGAATTTTTTCTAAATATACATTTTATTCAAATTTTAACAGGACTGCTCTTGAAAAAGGAAAGGGGATAAAGAGTCTATTGCTTAACACTGCACAGTAATTTGCAGCATCTACTCTCTAAGATAGAGGCCTTTACATAACAATCAGGGCCATAAACACGTACAATACACAACATCTCAAGCACCATCTCCATTTAAATTTGTTATAGCAAAAGGCAATGGAATGGCAGATATTATTATTGTCACTTCACTGATGAGAAAACTGAAGTCAGAAAATATTCCCGTCATGGAATGCCTTTGAGAACTTGAATTCTGGGGAAGCCCATTGGAGGCCACAGACACTCCAGGGACATGGAGGTCACTCCCCTACCCTGTGGCAAGTCCTCACCTCCGCTCTCTTCCTGTCAGTAGGGTCCAGGATCACTGCTCACTGACCCGGAGCCTGGAGGCATTGCTCTGCTCCCACTTGTCCAAAACCCACATCAGAACACGGTGGGCACTGGGTCACTCTGCTCCTGACCCCACCAGGTCCTGAGCCAGACCTTTTGGAGCCCCGATGCCTCCCCTGGGACCATGTGTGCAGCCCTGGAGTCCTGCCAGTTCCCTGCACTTCAAAGTGGTGCCGACCCCACATTCACTCCTTTGTTGTATAGGAGTTTCCGATGGGTATCATTCCCGTTTTTACAACTTTAAGTAGAAATAATCCATCCTGTAATCACAGTGTGATCTCTCTGCACACGCTCACCAGAGCTGTTTACTACCCTGGATTCTCTGGCAGAGCAGTTCCCATTAGAAATCATCTGAGCAACTAAATCAGAACACACAGCAACCGCATTTCTTAGCTTGTGGACTTAAGGCATACACGGGCCATCTTAGTAACTTCAGTGTTTTCTCATTTTCAACATCCCTACAAACTAGTGCTAACTACCCAGGAGAGTGTTAGGCTGTTTTCTGTAATATAGTCTCATTTACATCAATATACAAAATTTTAAAAATATATTTCAATATACAAAAAATTCTTTCAATTGATGATCCAATATGTGTGCCATGGCTGTCCCAGGGCTTAATGTCCCCCTTTATATACTTGGCCTCTTCTCCTGTGGGGCTAGATATGTGTTGCCAGAACTCTCAAGGGAAGGGGACACTGTCAAGGCTGAGCACAGTCTCAGGGAGAACAGGCTACAGCCTCAGCATTGCTGAGACTGCGGCAGTAACCCTGAGGACCAGAAGGGGCTAACAGGTCCCGTGGGAAACTCCTCACCTGTCATCTCTGTGCCTCCCACAGTTCACTGAGAGAAGAGTGCACTAATGCAAATTTGTTTTCATCTAATGAAGATATTTTAGTTGTTTGCCTTATTCTCTTTGTTCTTTCAAAAAGTGCCTTTCCCTAATACAGAGTCACTTAAAAAAAAGAAAAAATATAAGGCCATCAGTGTTTTTACTTGGTAGGTGACACTCGGGGTTCATGTTAAGAAACATACTCACTACACAGTGGGAATAGAGGAAACAGGGGGAGCTTTTACCGGCAATACTGTCCTGGCCGCCACAGAAGAGAATGAATCTACCAGGACATGATCTGATGGGGAGGAAAGGCTGACCAACCCTCCAGAGGAGAAAGGCCTCGAGCCTCTCTCTCAGTGGGCTTTTATTGAGTTTAACTTGCATAGGGATGCATATCAAAAAAAGGAGGTAGGGTTTACAGATAACATTTCTGGGATCACGGGCGTCCTTTTGAGTCAGTCTGGTAGACAGGGTGATGCCAATCACCATGAAACCTGGCGAAACAAACTTATTTTGTGCTCGGAACCTTAACATTTAAATCAAGGGCATTCTTAGCAAAGCAGGCTTCACAGGACTTTATGCATTCTTTCTCGGTCCTGATCACACTCCCCTGCTGGGAACCACAGGTTCCAGTACAAGGCTCCACCCCCCTTCAGTATTGTAACAGGCCTGAATCAGGCGGGGGAAGCAGGGCAGCTAAGTGATTAGGAGACTTTTTACACAGAGAATGAGGACTCAGGCTATGACAAAGCCAAGGGGCGAAGGTCTTTTGTCCCTCCTCTACAATCCTCTAAGTCCTTCCCTGATGTCCCCTTCACAACTGTGCCTGTCTCGGGTTGTTCCTTCCTTGAGAAATCTTACCCATCATTGACTATTCAGCCATCCTCCAGGGACCAAGCAGGGTGAAGTAAAGGGGGCAGAGGTTGCACCCCTGCTGGGAGGATAAGTTTTGTCTCCTTAGTGGCTTATGGTCCCAAGGTCCCCTAGTTGTGGGGCCTTTTCACCTGTCAGTGAGGTTATAGCTCCTGAAACCAGGCAGGACAGTTCCCAACTGGTAGACAGACACGTAGAGGTAAATCTCAGCAAGCCTAGACAGAAAATCAGTGTTGATTCTAGATGGAGAAAGTGACATTCAGGAACGCAAACAGGTTTCCCTGCTCTCTTGGATCAGGGGAGCACAGAGAACATGACACAGATGCTCTGGGCCATCCATGGTGGAAGCTCAATCACCTAAACGTCTGAACCTACAGACGTTTCTCAGGCACTCTGCCAGATGCTAGGCATTTGAAACTCTAAGTGGCCCAATTAACCTCACTCTTAAAAATAAAACTTCCCCTGAAAATTCCACTTGGCAAAAATAGGTTTTGCTGTTTTTCAAAGTTTTATTTGCTTCTTTAAGAAAAGCAATGTCCGCACCATTATGTTAATAAGTAACAGTAAACTTCTTCTTCCTACATTGTCTCAGTCAGGATTCTTTTCTCTTTCTGTTTTCCTCTTTGCCTTTCAGGTTAATGGTAATTTTCAAATATCTAGTGATCTGGATGCTCACTCGTACTTAATGGGATACAAATCTGAGACCTGAGCAAGGAAGATGGCTTCCTTCTCTATTTTAAGTATTTGCTTCACTTCACTCTGAACTAAGCCTGTACTCCAGGTTCTTATTCCTATTTAATCAATATTGTCAGCAAATAGTTTTTTCCATGAAAGCAGTTGTGCAGGAGTGGACAGCTGACTTTTTCAGGTCAGGATGGGAGATCTGAGACTATAATTCCTTCTCAGACAATTGTATTATCTACCTGACACACTCTGTTTCAAGTCTTGTCACCCTTAGGCCACACTCAGATCTTCTGAGGGATCAGGTGCTCTAATCGATGAGACTTTCCGGGCACCTGGATTTTGTTGCCGTTTCCCTCGGAGGACCCTTAGCATTCAATTTTCTTCCATCAGCCAGCCAGTCACCACTTGTCCATTCACTCTCAATTGATAAAATGCCTCAGCTTCTATCACCCATCACCTGCTCTGAATGTCCTTTGGGGTTTACAACTTTCAAAAAACCTTTAGTGTCATGTCAGTGTGTTTTCAGAGAGGAATATAGAACAAATATGTCTTCAATTCACCATAACTCTGATCTTCATTGATTTTCCCCAGAGATACTAGAAGGTGCCAAGGAACAGAGTCCCTGTCTGTTTTGTTCATGTTCCTCCATATTTTCCTAGCAGATAGTGAGTTCTCATAAGTGCTCATCCAATGGTAAGGAGAAATAGGATTAGTAACAAAACAAACAAACAAAAAACCCCAGCAACTTTCAGTGGTTGTAAATGACAACAATCTAGTTACTAGCCAGACGGGGGCAGTGTCTCTATTCACAGTTAACCTGCAAGGATAGCTCAAAACTGAGAGGAACCTCTAAGGGATGACATACACAACAGATGTCTTAACACCGCGGTGACATTTATAGTGCTACTCTAAGCCCAGGGGAATTCCTTGGAGCAAAATCCCACTTAGGAAATAATTCCTGTTAAAAGACTTTCGATGAAGATGTTCATTGAAGGTTTATTAATAATCCTATGGATGCAGCTGACATGTGAGTCTTGGGACTTTCTAAACCTTGCGCAGAGAACTCTGAAGGGGTGGAAATTCTGTGAGGGCAGGAGATGAGGGAAAAGAGGGAAACAAGGGAAAAGGTGGTTGATGGGGGGAGACGGAAGGGAATAACCACTGAGGGGGGATGGGGAGTTAGGAAATAGAGTGTTCATCACAGCTTTGAGAAGGGTGACCTAAAAATGATCTTAAATACTTTTTTCCTCTTTCTAAACAGGGATCAGTGGCCAACAGCTGACTCAGAGTCCTCAGTCTATGTCCGTCCAGGAAGGAGAGGGTATCTCCATGAGCTGCAGCTCTTCAGGCTCACTCAGCACCTTGCAATGGTACAAGAAGGAAGCTGGGGAAGGCCCTGTCCTCCTGATAGCTTTATATACAGGTGGCGAATTGACCAGCAAGGAGAAACTGATGGCTTATTTTGATGAGACAAGAAAGAACAGCTTCCTGAACATCTCAGCCTCTGAGCCTGCCCATTCAGGCACCTACTTCTGTGCTGGGGGGCACAGTGCTCCCCCAGCACCTGCAGCCCACACTCAAACTTGCAGCCAGGACCCCAGTCCTCTGCTGCCTCTAGTTGATGCTCCTCTTTGGCATGAAATGTGGTTGTGCATACAATCCACATCCCCTGCCCTTTCCTTACTGTGAATTCTCATGTATTCAGGGCATTATCTTCCAAGGAAAATATATAAGAACATAATAATCCATGCTATGCCACTAAATGTTAATTTGTACAATAAATGATTAACTTTCTAGGAAAATGCTCATGCTGAACTCTACTCAAGCAGAGATACATAAATTAAATAGGCCAATGACATGAAGTGAAAGTAATAAAAAATGACACCAAGATTAGAGAAATGTATGCCTGTAGTTTACAAGATTTTCTAGAAACAGATGATGCCTATATTGTTTGAAATGCTCCTGAGTGTAGAAAAAGCTAAAAATATCAAGCTCATTCCAAAAGGTTGGTCACATCAAAACCTACAAGAGCCCTGGCTGATGTGGCTCCGTGGATTCAGTGCTGGATTGTGAAGCAAATGATCACAGGTTCCATTCCCAGTCCGGGCACATGCCTTGACTATGGGCCAGGTCTCAGTAGGGGGCATGCAAGAGGCTACCACACATTGATGGTTCTCTCCCTTTTTTTCTCCCTCCCGTCCCCGCTCCCTAAGAAAAAAATAACCTACAAGGAGTAGCAAATACACATAGAAATTATATGCTGATTTTGAATATCTTATACATAAGCATCAAAAGTCCTAAATAAATTACTAATGAATCAAATGCAGTGTTTAAATAACATGTAAATCAAATAATATAAAAATTATTCAATTTATATACTAAGGGAAAACATATGATGATTTCAATAACTAAACAATAAGTACCTGGTAATTTTAAACATTTTGTAAGTTAACAAGAGAAGGAAGATACAGCAATTAATAACATATGTTAATCCAAGACTGAACAAGTAGGACAATGAACTTACAAAGAGACTAGAAATACATCTATATATATGAGGATTAAAATGAAATGTGAAATTACAGCTAAAAAGGAAGAAAAATAAGGTATTGTCAATAAACAGTGCTGGTTCAATTGAATATCCTTCTGACCACCTCATGTGATAACAACATTCCATTTCAGATGTATTGCATAGAAATATAAAAAGCAACATTCTAAGACTTCATAAAATAATACAGGAGTGGTACATATAACATTGAAAGAGACAGATATTCTAAAATAAGAAATACAAAGAATTAAGCAAGGTGCTTAATCAAAATACATATTTAAAGAGAGTGAAGAGGCAAGCCACACATGGAAAAATACTCTTCAATAGGTTTAACTAGCAAAAACACTAGGCATCCATTTGGAAGTAATGGATTAAGAGCAGGTGAGTATAGTTCATCCCTTGGCTCTTTTGCCTGACACCTGAGTTAGTGTGATTGCAAACATCCTCCTGGTAGACATTCCAATGCAATTATTAGAAGGAATATAAATGAGAGGCTTTGAGGGGCTGTTATGAACTTACTCTGCTATGTTACATTAGAATTGTTGACTGTAATGAAGCCTGATATTTCAGAATTTATACGATGCAGTTGGCTAAAGAATGCAAATTAATCATACAACCCATATAGTAAAGTATCTAGAGGGAAAAAAGATTTTAAAAAAAGTCCAGACTAAAGAGCGAAGTTGTGTGCTAAGACTCCACACCTCACAGTCACCATTCACACACACAAAAGAAAGGATGAGGCACAATTCCTAAATGTAATACAAAATTACAAACTAAAACCTCACAATAAACATGGTCCTGAGCAGAGAAACTAGAAAGTACGTATTAAGCAATCAGTCAACGATTAAATAATTATATACCTATACTTGAGAATACTATCCAGCCATTAAAGAAAAGTAAGGTAGCCCTGGCTGGTGTAGCTCAGTGGATTGAGCGCGGGCCTGCGAACCAGAGGATCGCGGTTCGATTCCCAGTCAGGGCACATGCCTGGGTTGCAGGCCAGTTCCCAGAAGGGACACACGAGAGGCAACCGTACATTGATATTTCTCTCCCTCTCCCTCTCTCCTACCCTTCCCCTCTAAAGATAAATAAATAAAAAATCTTAAAAAAAATAAATAAAAAATCTAAAAAAAAAAAGAAAGAAAATTAAGGTAGATCTGCATATAACGATGTATAAATGCATTTAAGATAGACAGTTCAAGTGAAAAAAGTCACAGAACAATATAAAATAAAATTCCATTTTCTTTAAAAATGAAAAAAAATTTAATGCATAACTCAGTAGGAACACCCATTCTCCCTTGATCTCTCAGCCTAGCTCTTTCATCTCCTTTGCTCTCATTCAGCTCAGTAGGGGTGGGGTCA
Organism: Glossophaga mutica; assembly: GCA_039655065.1. Taxonomy (NCBI): domain Eukaryota; kingdom Metazoa; phylum Chordata; class Mammalia; order Chiroptera; family Phyllostomidae; genus Glossophaga; species Glossophaga mutica. Next base: position 74,324,254 of record CM077303.1, read on the forward strand.
TGGCAGGGGGTCACCACGTCCCATACAGATTGTGAAAATTGCATCTTCACCAGAATTTAAAACTTAGACTCCACATTCCTATTGCTAAAGCCAAAAGTTCATGTTTGAATGGAGAACAGAGGCTCTTCTAAGACAAACAAAATAATAAAAAAAGATGATAAGACTTTTGATGTGAAGCAATAAAGGGGATTTTTAAGGGAAGCCGATGAATACTGAAGTGTCAGAAAGGAGGCAGATGTGCAATGCCAAGGCATTCCATGCAAAAAGGGATTAAGAATGGGCAGGTGGAAGGAGGGGGCTGCTGTTAAGGACACAGTTTAAGTGCCCAAGAGCCAGGGTAGATCATGGCCTTCCCCACCCTCTAGCCCCATCTCCAGGTGAGTCCCCAGAAAGTTCACCGACTGCTATGAAGCACATAGATTTCCAGACTTCATGCAAGTTACCACACTGCTGCAAGAGCCCTCTCAGCACTCAGCCCAGCTCGAATATACCACCTTGCACTGCTGTCACAAGCTCAAGGTTGGAGGGTGTCTTCGGCACTTAGGATGGTTAGGAATTTCTCTAGCAACCATACGCCCAGAAGGGCAGGCAGGATGCACACCTGACATGAGCCATCCTCCTCACCACTGCTAATGTTTGCCGTGTTCCAGAAAATTTTTCCTAAAACATGAAGAAAGAAATCAACTTTATTTTTGAAGAAATATATATTTTATTAAAAAAAGAAAAGAGAGTTCTGGGTGGTGGCATGTCAGAGTTCTAGGGGTTAGGATCGTGGGCAATTTGTATGGTTTCTTGGTGCTTCTCTATAGTTTCCAAATGTCCTGCAATGTCAGTGTATTTCCTTTATAATCAGAAAAACATTATTTGCAAAGAATAAGTAGAATTCCATTTCCTTTAGCTTAAAAAAAAAAAAGACAAACTCACATCAATCCAATGTAGGAATACTTACCCGAAAACATGTGAACCAGTACCTCTTAGTAATGTCTAGTGCAAAATGTCTTTCCAAGTGGAGTTGTCACATTCTGGAAAGAACATAAATTTAGTGCAAATATTTAAAGAAAATGGAAGTCTATAGAATGAGTGGATGGAATAAACAATGGATCCCATGGTGAAAAACACTAATCAGATGTATTTAGTAGGAGGGAGGGATCTCAGTGGATTAGAAATAAGGTTACTGGGGTGATGTCTTGCTTCTTGTTTTGACCAAGACAGCATGAAATGGAAGAGAAAACTCTTTGACATCTGCATTTCACCCAAATATACCCTGTGCATTAACAGAGACCCCACTGTTTGTAAGAAATACTGCTTTCTAAATATATGTCCGAAAATAATGAGATCAATAGAGAAACTTCAAAAGAGATTTTGAAAAGACCCTTTGCTCTCTCCCCACCACACACCCCATTCCACCTCCCCACAGTGCTTCAGCCCTTCTCTCACCCAGCAGGTTCTGACTTGCACTAACTGACTTCCCGATGTACTGCTCCTCTCTGCCTTCACTGAGCCAGGGACCCACTGTTAGAGCTGTGAGAAATCTAAACTTCAAAGGGTGAGACAATTTCAGTCACCCTTTGGTTTGCAGTCCAGCACTCAATCCATTGAGCCACACCAGCTGGGGCAGAAAACTTTTAAACATGAAAATGCAATAGCCAAACATTTTCACCCATTTAGAGGAATTTGAATGCTGTACAACCATTTAATGAATGAGTTAGTAAGACTAACAACATGGAAATGCTCTTGACATCTAGCTAAGTAGAATACTGAGCACCTATATGTGACCATGCTTAACTTACATTCATAGTAAGCAAATGCTCTGAGCTGCAAAGACTTGGCAGGTATTTGAACTTATTTTCTTCCTTGGTTTTAGTGACATCTCAGTGGGAAAATATTTCAAGTGATTTTTTTTTTCAAAGCTCAGGAGCCTCCAGGAATGGCGGGTTTTCTGTGAAATTGTAGGAAGCAGCCTGGACCATTATTCCCACCATCTCAGCGGTGAGGCCAGGAGACTCAGGGAAGTGCTTCTGTGCACTTGGAACGCCTGCAGTTAGGGGACATTAAAAACTAAGAACAAAACCTCAGAGTTTGCACCCCACCCACCCAACACAGGGATCTGGTGGGAGACCCGTAGAGCCTGAACTGAAAGGAAGATCAGAAACTGCGGGCAGCTTGACTGAAGCGTGGAAAGGACACGGGTAACTGTCGGGGAGGAAAAGCCGTCTCCAACTACATTCACCCAATGTTCTCAATCCCCAGGCCTAAAATTGGCTCTCACCTTTCAACTTAGCAGATTTCTTTAAACAGTCTTTTCTCTTCATCTAATTGTTTTTATTTTTTCTTTAAACTTCTGATATATTCAAATTGTAAAGGCAATACTGCTATTTGTAATAAATGAAGCAATACAAAGATATATGGAACAATTACATAATGGAGTACTACTTGGCTGTAAAAACAAGAAGAAAATTTTACCCTTTGCAACAGCATGGATGGACCTGGAGAACATCATGGTAAGTGAAATAAGCCAGTCAGGGAAAGACAAATGCCATATGAGTTCACTCATATGTGGAATCAAATGAACAAACTGAACTAACAAGCAAAATAGAGACAGACTCATAGATGGAAAGTCTGCCAACACCTCTGGGGTTGGGTTATGGGCTGGGAGGATTGAGGCAAAAGGAAAAAGGACTCATGGACAGGGACAGCAGTGTGGTGACTTCCAGCATGGGGGGTATAAGGGGACTAAATGGTAATGAAAAAAATACAATAATGAAAAACAGAGTTTTATTAAAACTTCAAATAAATAAATGCTTAAGTTAAAAAATAAAGAAAACATTCATCTTCACCCACTCTCTCATCCCTGTGAGATAAACAATTAAGAACCTGGTGAGTGTCCTCACCATTCTCCCTGCTGAAACAAATACAGACCTACAGCCATCTATACAGTGGTTGGCTGGTTTATATGCTTATTGCTTTGCTTTTATTGATATATGTAGGAGCATATATATATATATATATATATATATATATATATATATATATATTATATATATATATGTAAAACTTGTTTTATTTTTCACATTAAATAACCAAAGACATCCTTACAGGTCCAAACATATTATTCTAACTCATTTCTTTCAACTAATGTCTATTTGTCCACAGTATGGATGAATGATAATCTCAAACATTTCATTATTGATACATAATTCAGTTTTGTCAGGTTAAAACTATTGCTGTGATAAGTAACTGTACCTTATCTAGCATAGTTTATATATTTAGAATAGATTTCTGAAAGTTCGATTATTGGATCAAAGGATATTTCTTTATTTATTTTTAATAGGCATTTTTTAATTAGTTTCAAATAAACATATAGCATTTCACACTCTTTCTAGTAATATGTGTGACTCTCCCTTTGCCTTCATCCTCACTGGTTTTGAAGGGAGCACTGTGTTGTTCAGAACATCTGGACTGAATCTGCACCTGAACCCAATTAAGGCTTTTATATAAACTTTTAAGATTCTAGAAGATAGTGGGTGGAGACTGGCTTGTCCTGAGGCCACCAAAGACAAGCCTCAAGGTCAGTGCCCTCACTTATTAGACCTGCCACCAATCAGGAGAGGTCTGCCTCTTTCTCCAGACAAGCCTCAAGGTCAGTGCCCTCACTTATTAGACCTGCCACCAATCAGGAGAGGTCTGCCTCTTTCTCCAGCCCCTCCTTCCTCTCCACGTAAGGGGCCTGTTTCGGACTTCACCCAGAAAACCCCAAGGTTTCGAACCAACCTTGCTAAAGAATACTTCCCACTGTCCAAAAAAATAAAATAATCCTAGATTTTTAACTGCTTTGCTTTTGATTTCATTTTATCACTATCATTTTGGTTTTTATAATAAAATCTTTCCACCTTCTGGAAATTGTCTTTGAACTTGGAAGCTCTTTTCCATTATTGCAATGTTTTTGTCATATTTGTGTAGTCAGATGGTATGTGTCCTTATTGAACTTTCTCGGCTTCTAAGCTTTACAGAAAGTGTAAGAATCTCAGCAGAACTGGATATTGCTAAGAATAGTCACTAAATTCTCCAGTGTCAACCAAAAAGAGAAATTCTTGGCCATTCTGCTTGGTGTGAGAGGCGAAACCAGTTCAACTGATGGTAACAAAAGATAGTAGAGAGGAGGGTAAGAGCACAAAGAAGTGACCTTTGGAGGGATATGAAAACCTGGTGCACAAGGAAGGTATGCAAGTTAGTCCACTCAACTCCTGCCTATATGACTGGAGGCACCCAGTCCAGTCTCCATCCACATCACTAGTGGAAGTACAGCAGAAAATGTGAGGTTCCTATGGCAAATGTATAAACAGGAGAAAGACAGTGGAGCTAAAAGAAGGTTCCCTTCCTACTTTCCTTCCCTTTCATTGAAGCAATTTTCCATGAATTTCCTGTGAGTTATGAATCTCTCTAGTTTCTGAACCAACTTGCCTGAACCTACACCTGTCTCTAAGAGGTGCTAAAGGTATAAGTTCCTCACAGCAACAGACTGTGAACTGTCCAAGTGTGGGTTTGGTGAGGAAGGGCTTGCCCTGGGGCTGATCACTCTTTCCAGGAAAATGCAGGTGAACCCTGCATTTTCTGCTCTTTCCGCTCAGGGGCTACATGCTCGTACCCCTGAAGAAGCCACTAACACTATCATGAGACAACCTGCCACCCTGTCTAGACAGAGATAAGAACCAGGAGGAAGGAGTAAGAACCTCTCCTCCACACCACGGAGCTGTTCACATAGAGGAAGAGCAGTCTCAACCACCAAGGAGACAAGGCTACTCAGCCTGGGACAAAGTGAATGGAGACTCCCTTGTTCTCTCCCACCTGGCTGTCCAACCTCTGAGGGCAAGGAAAAAGGTGGGAAGAGAAATAAGAAAGAAAAAGCAGCATGACATCTGGAGCACAAGCAGACCATATATATATATACACTTGGACTCCTTTAGAATTATCTTTGCTTGCATAACCCATGGAAAGTCCTGAAGAGTACAGGAAAAACTATAAAGAATGCACGAGCACAGGAGCCTGTACATGAAGACTATGTGTCTGAAACGGGACACTATCATAATCACGTTTGTCACCCTATATCTAGAAAAGATACATGTTAATAGAACAAACTTACTGAGAAACCCCCCCAATGGGATGTGATACCATCTTTATCACACCCTAAATTTCCATACCCAACTGGACCTAAATTTTATTTCCTATTCCATTGAATTGACCTGTTTGCTTAGTTTTAATTTGCAATTAAGAATTTTCTTTTTTTTCTCTCTCTCTCCCTCTCCCCATGGCCTCTCTCTCTCCCTCCCTCTCTCTCTCTCTCTTTCTCTCTCTCTCTCTCACACACACACACACACACGCACACACACACATTGTGAATAGAAAATGTGCCACTTTCAACCCTAGCTGAGTAGCTCAGTTGTTTAGAGTGTCACCCTGATACGTCGAAGTTGTGGGTTCAACTCCCATAATTAAGTGGAACAACAAGTCAATGGTTCTCCCTGTCTCTCTTCATCTCTCTCTAAAAATCAGGAAAAATAAAAATTTTAAAAATAAAAGTGCACTTTTTTCCACATTTACTTTTAACTGTTTTTTTTGTTTTTTCATATGAATGATAGATTTTTAAAAATTGTTTCTTATATTATAACCTGTATTTTGGTAGTGATTTTTCTTGTCTTTTTTAGCTTTTTCTGATAATCATTTTATCTGCAAACATGCAGATAATATTTTAACTCTTTCTGTTTAAAAAGATTTTATTTATTTATTTTAGAGAGAGGGGAAGAGAAGAAGAGAGGGAGAGAAACATCAATGTGTGGTTGCCTCTGGCACACCCGCTACTGGGGACCTGGCCTGCAACCCAGGCATGTGCCCTGACTAGGAATCAAACCAGTGACCCTTTGGTTTGCAGGCCAGCACTCAATCCACTGAGCCACACCAGCCAGGGCTTAACTCTTCCTTTCAAGTTGTTATGCTTCTCACTAGTTTCTCTGGGCAGATGGCATTACCTAGTAGCCCTAACACAGTGTTAAATGGTGGTAAAGATACTGGACATCACAGTCTTTCTCCTAACTTTAGTAGGAAAGCTTCTAGCATTTCTCCATAAGTCGGTGCTGAATTGGGGGTGTGCATATGCATTTAATTTTAAGAAATTAATTATTAACTTTTTTAGCATTTTTAACATGAATATTTTGTATTCTGTTACATGATTTTTCTACATCAATGGAATTGATCCTAGGTTTATCTGTGTAATTCTTATGTGAGTTTCTAAGCTCCTTTTATTTTTGGAGGAATTAAACTATTTTTTTCAAGACTTACAATAAAGCCATAGTATTGAAACAGTGTGGTTGAATTGAAAGGATAGGCATACAGGAAATAGAATAAAATAGAGTGTCCAGTAATAGACCTCCACATACATGGTTAATGAATTTTCTATCTAGGTGCCAAATTAATTCAGTGAGAAAAGGTTGTCTTCTCAGTAAAGGCTTGGACAAGTCCAATACTTAAACAACTGATTTTACACAAGAAAAAACTATTTACCACCACACATCTCATACCATACAAAATGTTAAATTGAATGCACCATAGAATGCATCACTTTAAGAGGAAACATCAGAGAAAATATTTGTAATTTTGTACAAATATTGTAACTCAAACTAGGCAAAGATTTCTTAGGACGCAAAAGAGCAAAAACCATAAATTTTAAAAAACAATAAATTTTACATCATCGAGATATTGTTCAAAAAGAAGAAAGATAAGTTATAGATGAGCAAAGCATTTTCAATATGTATAGCCTGTAAAAGTGTTCTATCTACCTAATACAGGGTCTGGCAAAAGTACCTTTACAGTTGTGAGTAAGCAAAACAGTTTATACTTGCATTATTATTTTTAATTGTTATATCTTTTTTAAAACATACATTTATCATTTCCATCATCATGCAAGGATGTGTTTATTGCTTTTAGAGAGACAGGGAAGCGGGGGTGAGAGAGAGAGAGAAGCATCAATGTGAGAAATATCAAAGAGTTGCCTCCCACACAGGCCACCACCAGGGACTGAACCCACAGCCCCCTCGTGCACAGAATGATGCTGCAATCAAGTAAGTCAGCCTGCCAGGGAAAGCAACTTACTCTTAACTGCAAACACTTTGCTGCTATATTTTGTTTCTCTTTGTAGTAAATGCAGATGCCTATGATATACTGTCCCCAAGAGCTAGTTAATTTTATATGTGTTTTTCTAGACTCTTCAACTTTATTATTAACATACTTTATTTTGTACATTTTATTAAACATCTGAAAAGGTAGAGGTGAATAAACATGACATAGTAGATGCTTGGCATTTATTGTTGACCTGCTACGACCCATGTCTGTCATTGTCTGGGAAAATTGTTAATCACCTCTCACTAGGGACATTCCTGCTGGTAACGATCTGGAATGTTAACATCACCTCATCTGTTAACATCACCACATCGGAGACAGGGGAGAAGACAATTTCAAGGGAAACGCTCATGTAAGTGTTATTCCTTCCAAACAACTGGAACAACTCCTTCTTCACCTCACAGACTAAAATTCTTTTCTTTGAAAACATTCTTAAATGACCTATTCAATAGTGAGAAAACCTTAAGATACCTGGAAGGTTTGCTGGCCTTTCTGCAGTGCAAGACTTCAAGTGCTTTGATGCTGTTCAGATTGAGGAAAAGACCAATCACATGCCCAGGAAAGTGTAGCAATTTACAAACAGCCAGCTTCTTTCCCAACCACCCCAGGTGCCAGTTGTTTTTTCTCAAGCAGCAATGAGAGGACAGGAGAAGGTAGAGCACAGTTCATCTCAGGCCTGCACCTCTGAGAGGGTGCCGACTCCACTCTGAGCTTCGATTACACTGGGCTTTGGGGACAAATGTAGAAGGAGCAGCCTCCCTACTTTATATAACTTCATATATGAAGAAGAATGGAAGACAGACACAAACAATGAACATGAAAGAAGATCACAGCTCGTTACTCATCACAGACTCTCAGCCCCTTAGCTCAGGCCCACAGTAAGAAATGAAGGGAGGGAAGGATGGCAATAGACTTGCTAGGGTCAAGTTTATCCAGGAAATGTAGGCAAGCAAATGTGGTTACGTAGGTACCCAAAGTCATCAATGTGAGAACTGGATGCAAGAGTAGAAGAGAACTTTCTTCCTTAATCTCTCATCCTCTTGAGTCCTAATCCTTGATGAAAATAAAGGAGACCATAAAACAGGGTTTCAGACATTTAATATGTAAAATATGAGAAATTACCAGATTTTGCACAGGTTCTCTGATCTAAACATGAGAAAGACTTAGATATTTGCAAAAGCATTAGCATTCTCAGAGTTAGCCAACATGAGGTTGATTTTTCAAAGCTGAGACTATCTTTTTTACAAAGGCATTATAATTCCCTTGTTTACATTTTTACAAGTTAGGAGAGGTCTAACTCTTTTAACTAATTTAAAACTGTTCAGGTTGGAAAATTTAACAAAGCACTGCAGACCCTAACCAGAAACACCCAGTTCTTCTCCCAACCTTTTACTTTTGCTCCTCGGAATGCAGCCCAGACTCACACAGGCAAAGGACCCGCACAGAGGTCCGTGGAGGTGAGGAGAGTGAGGAGGGAGCACCAGGCACTAAGAATATTCAGGCCGTCATCCCCAGACCCACTTTTGAGATTATCTTTTTGTTTTCTTTTTCTTCCTAATTTCCTTCAATTGAACAGAACGAGTTGCTTTGTGCTAAAGGGGAAGTGGAAAGAAAAAGTTGTAATAAAAAGTTCGGACCACATGGGGGCAGTGCTTCCACTGACAGAAGTGACTGGCTGGAAGCTAGAACTCTGAACAGGAGCAGCCAGAAAGAGTATTGCCAATGATGGCTTTATTGTGACAAGTGAGTTTTGGTTGGTTGTTTCAAGAGAATGAAGATCACAAGGGGCGCCCACGTGAAAAGGAGCAGAAGAATGTGAAACAGAGATCTAGGCCCACTGAACTTGGCCGGCTCCAAGCCTCCCAACTGAATCCTCAGAGTCTCCAGGAAGAAGCAAGAATGGAGATTCCCCTGGGAGCTTCACTGATGCTCCTGTGTGTGCAGCTTACCTGTGAGTGAGGGGGAGTCGGGGGGTGATGGGGAGAGAGGGGGGGCGGAAAGGGCCAAGAGAGAAATGGGACCCCTCTGCTGATGAACTATACCAGGATCCCAGGGACAATCTGGGCTTTATTCCAAGGAATATAAAACAAGCAAGGGGAACAAAACACAGATCCTTATGCATGAAAACCTCTTCACTCTCCTGAACAGGGTCAAACCAACAACCACAGGTGGAACAGAGCCCAGCTTTCCTGAAAGTCCAGGAAGGAGAGAGCTTCACACTCAAGTGTAGTTACACAGACCGCAATTTCGGTTTCTTCCAGTGGTTTAGACAGGATCCTGGGGAAGGCCTCAGCAACCTCATACAAATGCGATCAAATGTGAAGGAGAAGATCAGCGGAAAGCTCACAGCCAGGCTTAACACGGAAGGCCAGCACTTCTCCCTGAACGTGAGGGACTCCCGGCTCCCTGACTCCACCACGGTCCTGTGTGCAGCAAGCACACGGTGCGGCACCTGCAGCTGCACCTGCACCTAAACCCTGCAGAGCGCTGCACTGCCCCCTACAAGGGCTCCAGGACACCGACTGCGCCTTGGGTCTGAGCAAAGGGAAAAGTGAGGGGCTTTGATAGCACAATGTCAAATATTTTTTATTTCAAACCACATGCACAGGGCTAGATAATGTCAAATATCATCTGACGAATTTTGTTTCTAACTGGGAAGTTCTTATTCTGTTAAAAGTAGTACAAAAGGCTGAGGTTAAATATCACAAAGGAGAGAACACTGAAAAGAACAAAGTGAGAACAGAGTAAAATTCTTGCCATCGAGCTGTCTTGCAGACTTCCCTCTGCATCAACAAACCGACTTTGTAACACGGAGGTGGGACACTGGGCAGGTGACCATTGGATATACTGACCCTACTGCATAGACTGTTACCCACCAACCCCTAGTCCAACAGAACATGGAATAACAACAAAGGCTCAGCTGAAGCAGGGGATCATGGGGAGCTATTCTTCAAGATGGTGCTGAGTTCCTAAAGCAGCCCTCAGTCGGCAGTGGACAGTGAGTTCATGGATTGTTCTACCTCCTTCATGCCTCACTTGGGAAAGCTCCAGAGGACATGCTATACTGAGGCCCAGACTTACCCAGCTGGGTTAAGCTCCAGTTGCCCACAGTAATACCTGGTTGATGACAACACCCTGCATTGGCTTCCTTTCCGTCCCTCATTCACTTCACACTGTTCTTTGATAGAGTCATTTGCACACAAACTGCTTACATAAATCCTCATATTGGAACTGACATTCAGAGACCCAAAACAAAGATATATAGGAATTCAAATCGTGGGACAAGAAGGGAGATGATCTGGAGGAAATTCTGTTGCCCCTTCTTCCATTGCTATCAAACTGGGTTTGGGGGCACAAGACATTCTCACAGCCTCATTAAGGGCTGGTCCCAACTCTCACAACTCCCTGCACACCTGAGTGGAGAGGCTGAGCCCCTAACCACTGTGTCACTGAGAACCATGTGGCTTAGACACTACCTGGTGTAACAGGACCCCATCCATCCTAACATGTCTTAGTATCCAAATCTGGAATTAAACATCTGTCAATCCCTCTGGAAATGCAAACTTCTAATGCATACGGTATGTTTACTTAAAAAAAGGTTTTGTTCACAATATTTTCTCAAAATGGAATGAGAGGTGAGAACAACTATTAATGAGTAGTTGGAGGGAATTCATGCTGATGAGAACTCTTGCAATAGTTACTTCAGAGTTTCCTGAGGCAGCACCAACAAGGACTTATTTTCTATAAGTGCCTGTGGGAAAATAGGCTCACCTGGACATGAGGTGAACACTTCCACGCTAGTCAGTGCTCTTGTCTGTCATAAAAATCCTTTCTCATTCTTTATTTTCAGAAATTATAAAAATAGAAAAATTGAACACATAAATAAAATGTCTTGTCATTACCCATAGTTAATTGTTCATATATATCACAGTTGCTGTGTCGTATTTATTTTAAAAATGAAAGAAAACTTAGAGTTTGCCTTTGTTGCAAATGAAACCCTGTCACTTCTGCTTGACATTCTAGGTCCTGACTGCTCTTCAAGATTAGGTTTAATCAGAAATTAATTTGCCAGCTCTTTCCTCTGTATGTTCATTCTAGAATACAAGAACTCGGAAAACATTATTTACTTTCATTTACAATTATACTCAAGGGCATATTTTCTGAAAGACCAAAGAGTGTTGGGAAAACTCATCAATGAGACACGGTCCCCCTCCCACCCGTGACACCATTTCCTGTCACCAGCACAGAGAAGCACCCAGACCAGCGCAGAGCACAGACTTCTCACTCTGCTGGAGAGCTGTCAGCATGACGCCTGCTGCCTTGCTGTGGGCAGCCATGGTCTCTGCCTGTCTGGGTAAGGAAGGTGTAAGTCTTTATCTACAGTGTTTTCTAATGGGGCTCGGCAACAAGAGGACATTAACAGCACAGGACCTGCATGCCTCCCAGAGCCCAGCTATGGGGAGCCCCAAAGCTGACGGGTTCTACCTGAGGTTTGGGTCAAGAAGAGAAAGGGCGGGTGGGGATGGGAAGCAACTGTGAGTCTGCCTGCTCTGTCTGTCTGGTGTCACACCCAGTGCAGTCAGTCCTTTCTGTCTTCCTTCCCACAGGACCCAGCGTGGCCCAGACCGTCACTCAGCCTCAGCCAGAAATGTCTGTGCAGGAGGCAGAGACTGTGACCCTGGCCTGCTCATATGAAACTGGTGAGAGGAATTATTATTTGTTCTGGTACAAACAGCCTCCCAGTGGGGAGATGATTCTCATTATCCGCCAAGAAGCTTATAAGAAACAAAATGCAACAAATGATCGCTTCTCTGCGAACTTCCAGAAAGAAAGCAAACACTTTGGCCTCAGGATCTCGGACTCCCAGCTCCAGGATGCAGCGATGTATTTCTGTGCTCTCGTGGAGGCACAGTGAGATGAGTGACAGGGAGAGGCGTACAGAAACCTCAGCCCTCATCACCGGTGTCAGAGAGGAGGGGAGAAGTGGTTGGGGAAACAGGAACATAGAAAATCATGGTCTTCTTTTGGGAATAAAAGCTCCTTCTGTCTGAATATAAGAAACAAAGAAAGATGAATGTCTATAAGCTGTAATCTTTTAAAAAATAACACCATGTGTAGTTTTTTCCAGCGCTAAAAAATGTCCTCATACCTATTTCTCATGTAAACCTCATACCTTTGTATAGTGTATGTGACAGATTACACTTCCGGAGCACTTCCTTTCTCCAAAAAATCTTTATACTTTACCTGGAGGCTCATACTTCCAAGAATCCTAAACTTTACCGTTTTGGTAATTGAAGCTCTTGTTAAAAATATATTTTCAATTTTATTCTCCTATCCTTGTCCCTGACTGAATCTCCAAAGAACAAAGTACCCATTTTACAACACAACAGCTGTTGTAACTAGGTACAACTAGGCACAGCATAACTAGGGAAAGGATCCATTGGTTCAGCCTTAAACCCAGAAAATGAACTATGCCATGTTACCTAGGTAAGATGATCTACAAGAAATGATGGATGGCCTGTTAAAGGCTCAGCTAATAAGCCACTCAACGGCAACTCTCTTAGTGATTGGGAAGCTATTCTGCAGAAAGTTATATTTATTAAGCCAATGGCTGATATATGGGTACTTTTATCATCTAAGTTAAAATATATAAGTTTAGAAACTAACAAATGAATGTGGACTAGACTCTTCTGACATCACTCCCATGACCTATTTCAGAATTTGTCCTTTCTTTCCCACAACTTAGGGTCTGTTGCATTAGAGGTCTAGTTCCCAGAGGATGAAGGCTTTTACCAGAAGTTTCAGTAAGGGTTCCAGCAAAACTACGGCCATGACCTAGGTGTCTTTGAACTTGTGCCAATGGTCCAACCAGTAAAAAAGGAGTCGATAAACTTGGAAGGGTAATTGACCCTGATTGCCGTGAAGGACCAGGTTGTTGTCACCCAACGGGGGTGAGGAGGAATATGTCTGTAACTGCAGTGATTCAGACTGGGTATTTCCACAACCCATACAAACAGCACATGGCAGTTGCTGCTGCAAGGCCTGAAAAGATCAAAGAGATCAAGAACTGCGGCCCTTCACTGATGAAGAGTCTGGGGCACCCCATCAGCCAAGCAAGCTACCTCTGCTAAAGTGCTATCAAAGGGAATCTGGAGAGTGTGCAGGAAGAGGGAGACGATGGCTATCAGTCATAGCCTTGGTCCCTGTTAAAGTGGAGCCCGAATCGTGTCCTGCAACTCTCCTGTTTGAAGTGTGTTAAATACATTGCAGCCAGCTGCAACCTTGAAGACTCTGTGACACAGTGAAAAAATATATAGGGCAGGCATGCATTTTAGTAGTGCAAGAGCACTTGTGATTCAATATCTCATCCAAACACCTAGCTCTAATTTTATCAATAGCTGCAGCAGACAATTCTGTGGACTCTCAGACTCATTCCAGAAATCATCCAACATTAGACATGCAGCATACATTTCAATGTTTACTTTCTACCCCAGGGCCTTCTCTGACTCCTCAGGAGCTCACTCAGCCTACAAGGACAGGGCAATTACCAGCCCTGCTGGCAAGCACTAACCAGGATTGAAAGAAGACTGGTAAAAGCACTAGCTTCTTGAATTCTAGCTCACAATCCTGAATGGGACTCTATACCCATCTTGGGAGATCCTGGCAGAATCAAGCCTTAGTGTTGCTCTGCAAAATTTCTTACTCTTTCTTCTATACCCTTTTTGGGAGATCCTAGCATATCAACCCCCAATCTTTCCCTGTGCATTTTCTGACTCTTGATCCCTAAGATCCATTCCTGTATAAACTAACCTCACCTGAGTCCTTCCTTCAGGTTCTATTTTGAGGAAAAACAGAATCAAAGAAGAGATTCTTTGAAAACTGAATAGAGAAATAGCAAAAGAATTCAAGGTGAACATTATTGATTGCTAGTAAGAACAGATGGTCACTTGAATGATTCATTGGTAAAACAGGAAATGTCACCTTATCTTTTCAAATAATGGTTAGATAGATCACATTTACAAAACTCCAGTCTCTATAGATGTGTGGGCATATATTTGGACTGCACAAAAATTTTACTTAACAAATCTAAATCTTCTGCATCTGCTCAACCTCCACCATTTTAAAGGCGTTCTTACTTCCTCCCAAAATATGCCTCTATTCCAGTCAGTCTGTTCTTATTCCTGACACATACGCACTTCAAGTCCTTGGATTTCTTTTCAGGGCATTCCACTCACTCAAATTTCCCTTTTATGTGCATTTCAGACCCGTCAAATCATAAACACTTTAAAGCTCTAGCTTGTCCAAGGCTTCTTCTCTAGGCGAGAGTCCTTGAATTCCTTCTGTTCTAATGTCATACAGCACTGAACCTGAACCCAACAATCTCATTCTTAGAGATTCCCCTTCCTGAAGTGTTTGCTATTGTTCCAAGTTACCAAACATCCCTCCCCACATACATCACAGACTCCATAAGGAGTCACCAGCACCATCCTGGCACCAGCAGCTGTGTCACCGGGATCTCCAGTTCTTTAACCAAACCCACGTGTCACCTTCTCCTGGCCCAACAGCAAGAGTCCTTTCACCCCTTTCCTTACCGCAATGTCTCTCCTGCATTCTTCCAAACTGCTAAGAAAGAGCTCTGCATCGCTGCTACATCTTGCTTTCCTACTTACTAAGCCATGTAGTTAAGGGAGCCCCGAAACCATGGAGTTAGCCCCCAAAACCACAAAGATCCCCCACATGGCTGCTGTGCTTGGTTTTAAATGCCTGCGTGAGTCTTCCTCTGCATCCGCATTTCCGACTCCTCCCACAATTGGCTACACCTGCCAGCATTCACTTACTTTTCCAGCTTTTCTGGGCTGCCATAGTAAGTCCAGGCGGATGTGTCCTGTGGGGTGGAGCCAACCATCTCAAGCTCTCACTCAGGCACCACAACCAGGGGAAGCTGCCTCCCAGTGACCTCAAGGGTCAAAGCCACTCCCATCTTCCTGGCTCAAAGCTAGGCCACAGCTGTTTAACATATCTATGAAGTCAGCCAAAAGTTATAGATATGTTAAATAAGCATTTTCCCTGTTATTTGTAAAACCATTCATACGCAGAATAACTCTCAGTGGCCCTGCTCCATGCTCCACGTATCCCATCCCCCCCAGTCCAGACTTGTGAGAGTGAGGACATCTATATATTCTTAGTATTTCTTGGACATCCCAAGTTCATGACCCCATTACAAATCCTTCATTTGGGGGAGCCCTGGTTGCACCCTGTTACAGTGCTTCATTTACTATTTTGTTCAACTTCCTTCAGTGCATTGGATCATTCGATTTATTTATATTCAAATGTATGTATTTCATCATTTCCCTCTTTGTTATGTTTAGAAATGCCATTGGAAAAAAGCTAATTTCCAGTTCATCAGCCTGCTGTCTCCCCGTGAGCAAGTCATGTTCTTTCCACCTCACATTACAATCCTCATCTGCGTGAGGACAGTATCTCTCATGCAACTTTACTCACAAGTTTCTCTCCTTCAGTCACTCAACAGATGTTTACAAAGAACCTGTTAGAAGCTGGATAGGGAGCTTTGAATAAAGAAAAGTCGCTTCACTTGTGGAACAGGTAGTCTGGTGGGGAACACATGTGTTTAAATCATACAGTTTTACTGGGAGAGCAAAGGCTATTATGAAATCTGTAGCTGTCAGTCAGAGAAAGCTTCCTGGATGTGTGACAGCTCAGCTTGAAACCTAGCAGATGAACACGAGTTACTCAGGGTGACGGACGAAGGGGAGCAGCAGAAAGGGAGCTCCAGCCAAGGGAAAGTGCATACACATGTGTGATGTACAGCAGGGACAGCTCAGCTTCTCTGGACTGAACAGTTGATGTGGGCTCGATAACACGGTGACTCCCCAGAATGATGCATTGTTATTCAAATAAAAATGAGAAATATGTCTTCCTATATACAATTTATACCCCAAATTATTTTAGTCTGTGCTCTGTGTCTTTGCTCAGATAACTTCCAGAAAGTTATATTGTAGTTCAACCTCAGCTGTAATCGCTAGTCAGCCCACTGAGTCGGCACTGTAAGCACGATAGACTCCTCTTGCCTCTTCCAAGTGCCTAAACTGTGCAGACATACACTAGAATGAAACCAGAGTGAGGGCAAGAAAGTCGTAGCCGTGGGGCATTACGTGGCACCTTTAAAGGTCATGGCCTCAGGATGTCTATAGACTTCACAGGGCTGGCTCACTTGTTTCTAAGTTGAGAATACAGACACACCAAATGATTTCCTCCACCTTCCAGGAGAGATCACCTTGTTCAAAAGCTGATCTATTACAGAGGATAATCTGTTACAGAGGACACATTTTGTTCTGTGGATAGGGGTTTTTAAGAGAGATTTCCGGATTTCTATCACACTTGATTACCTTGTGGAATTTATTTAATTAGAAGAAATACGGACTGTGAAGACCAGATTACAATACAATTACATTAAAGCTAAAACTCCACACTCCTTGTGTTCTAAATTTGTAACCACTGCATTAAATATAACATCATGCCCCATGTATCCATCTTCCTCAAAACACCAATTCTTATTAATATTTTAACACAAGGTGTCTGCCTAAGTATGGCAGTTCACAAAATGTCAATCATTTGACTTTGTATAATATTCTATACCCTCAGTTATCATTTTCTACCTGCAATAAATAAATATATCCAAAATTTGAATTATGGATTGCTGAAAAACTTTCCTCCTTGTGAAGTCTCTTATTTTAACTTATTATCCTGGGGAAAGAATTACAAATTGATCTTTAGGAACTACAGAAACGCATTTTCAGAAATTTGCTGCATGGGGACTAAAGGGGGCAGTGCTTCCTTTCATAAAGATGAATGACTTCAGCTAAAACAGCTCTGTTCAGACGGGAAGTAGAAGGCTCTGTGGAAGGGTACCAACGAAGTGCAGGAAGCTGAAGTCAGACTGACAGCTGCCTGGGCAGGAGACAGGAGCACCAGTCTTCCCAGGAGAAATGGGCAGGCTGCTGGGGGCTCTGTTGTTCCTTTTCTGTCTTCAGCCACACTGTGAGTTTGCTGGGGGAGGTTTTAGTAAAGGAGCAAACTTCAGGGGATACTGCAAGGCTGAGAGATGAGATAGTTGGGGGATTTTATTTTGTTTTGCTTTCTGGTTTACGATGGTTTTCTATGGGGACTTGAAGGATTAAGTTTTAAAATCTGTTACTCTTTCTCCACACAGGGGTGAATGGTCAGCAGCAGAATGGTGAGCAGCAACAGGTGAAGCAGAATCCTCCATCCCTGAGTGTGCAGGAAGGAGGAACTGCTATTCTGAACTGTGACTACAATAATAATCTGTTTACTTACTTTGCATGGTACAAAAAATACCCTGCTAAAGGTCCTGCACTCCTGATATCAATACGTTCAGGTGCGGATAAAAAGCAAGAGGGAAGATTCACAGCCTTCCACGCTTCGAGTGCCAAACAGCTCTCTCTGCACATTGAGCGCTCGCACCCTGGAGACGCGGCCTTGTACCTCTGTGCAGCAAGTGCACAGTGCTCTGCAGGCACCTGCAGCCTGTACTCAAACCTGCACCTGGGGCCACGCTACCCCCCACTTTGGGGTCTCACACTCGCACACCCACACAGATTTGCTTCCATTCACACATGGCAGTAGGGAGGGTGCACACTTCAAAGTAGGAGAGCAAGCTGAGTAGTAAGGAAAACTAACACATAGCAAGTCCTCCAAACGAGTTGAGAATGTTCCCTGAGCCTCAGGGTGTCCAGGAGTCTCACCATTCTCACTGTTCACTTGGAGAGAGAGGTTCCTCTATAGCCAAGACACCAATTGCTGGTGACATTTTGTTCCCACTAATCCCTGGATCAAGTTACCCTGTTTCCCCTCTGTCCTTGGGGAAGAGATACATTTGGGATGGGGAACCAGGATTCTAACACAAATTTTATCAGCGAGTGTTTGAGAGCCTTCGAGTACCAGCAGTCATGTGCTTCATTTTTTTTGTACAATAATCCATGAATATCGTTTCAGACTTAAGTGACCTGGATGCACAAAGTTACCTCCATGAGATTCCCCGTTCCTACAAATGAGTGGCATGATTGTGTCAACTAAAAGAAATCTTGACAGTTTATATTCTTAATACCACTGTCAACTCGTATTAGCTTTTTGCAGTCCTGTTAGTCAGGCAAATTTCTTCACTTGTGAAATATAGGTTAGAAGTAGATGAAATCCACTTTCTTGTTGTCCAGTGGGTACGTGATTCCATTAGCCTCAAATGTGCACTGACCAGTGGTTTTATGCTCTTCATTAATGTGGTGACTAGAAGGAAATTGGTCAACTCGAATTTCTATGGAAATTTTTGTTAAATGTTCCTAGTCCCTTAAAGATAGAATTTCAAGCTGAAAAGAAAAGATGCAAAACATAAGAAGTAAAGAAAAATGAGAAATAGGTTGAGACTCCTTGTGTACATACTGTTTGTGCAGCATGTTTGTGTAATACACTGTGTGTGTTTGTGTGTAACGTATGTAAAGGAACTTTCTATACTGTTTTCCACTGAAAAGCTAACAGTGTTCCAGAGACATCTTCTCATGAGTAAAATCCTGTGACCATTTAAAGTGGTCCCTGAGTTGGGAAACTCTATGTACTTCACAGGAGACTGTTGCAGTGGTCTTTCCGCTTTGCTGGGCTCAGAGATCTCAGCTCTCTGAAACCACGAGACATCCAATCGCAGAGTCAACACGGATGTCATTGGAGGGCCCACCTGCACTACTGTGATGTAATGAGTTCTTACTTCTGGAACCCACACCACAGGCTGTTCAGTTAAGCACCCATATCTCCCACTGTATCTGTTAGCCTTTGTAACAATAACGCGGCATTACTCCCAAACTCAAGGCTAAAACAAGAAATCATGTAACTTATAAATGTGTGGGCTGACAACGTAGACAGGGCTCAGCTGAACAGGGATTCTGGGCTTGGCTGAGCGCCGTTAGCTCTGAAGAACAACTGGCTGTGGGCTGTCTAGCGTGGCCTGGTCTGGGATAAGGAGAAGTCCTGCAGCAGCCTGGGTCAGGCGCACTCTCGTGGCGATCACAGAGCAGCGAGGGCAGGAGTTGAAACAGGAGAGCATCTTCTCAACCTCTGCTTCCCTCAAAACCCGTGATAGCAAATTGGCCAAAGTAAATGTCAGTTTCCTACCACATTATATCCCAACATATTACACATATATTGTGTGTATATGTATCTATGAATGATACATACAATTTATATGCACACATATACATGTATATGTACATTCTACAGTAGCAGGAACTTTTGGAATGAATAATATAATATAACGTATTATATATTCTAATATATATAATATACTATAATCTATAATATAGATTATAGTATATTATATATGAAAATATAATATAATATAATAATATATAATATATAGCACATAACAATATAATACAATACAATATACAATATATAACACATGTATATTATATAAATTGCTATTATATTATATAAATTATAATATATAAAATATATACATATTTTATCACATTATACGACTTATAGTATTTATCTACTGTGTATTTGATGTACTTATTACCAAATATATTAATTAAAATTCAATATTTAATTATTCTTACATATTTTTAATCTCTTTTTATTTCTCCAATCTGCCCCTGCGTCTTACAAATACTTTCCTGTTTCTCTATGTTCAATTTTTCCCAAGACTGTATATAAAAATGATGCCATGAGTCCATTTCAATTTCAAAAAAGATGGGAATATAAATGAACAATATGTCTAGTTATCATACATCCCTGTTCTTAACAAAACTATTTCTAACATTCAAGGTCAGCATAGTAAGAGCTTTCCTTATCTTCAGATAGATTTAAAATAATCTATAAATTTTTCCAACCCAGTTATGAAGTTCTGTTACCATGGACATTCTCCACTCTGACTGCGCTGTACTTACTCAATCTCACGTCTGTGTCCGAAGGGAAGCTGTGGTGTGGAGATACAGCCCTGCCCTCTCTCCATTTCTAAGGCTACAAAGAAAGTTGTGCCAGACAGGAACTGCTTCCTGCAACCTCATTCTTATTAGTTTTGATCAGGCTCTTACACTACAACATTCACATTTCACTCATTCCCATTGTTAGCAATCGATGTTCCTTTCTTTTCTGATGTGTTTGGGAAGCAACATGGTAAAGAGCTACTTTCTACAATTGATCCAGCATCTTATATCAGGGCCTCCTGTGTAATGCAAGGACAGTGATTTTCAGCCAACGTTGTTCTCAGGTTTCATTCATTCAGTTAATCAGCAATTGTTTATTGATTACCTGCTAAGTTCTACATGCATGTCACATGCCAGGAAAAAAAGAGTTATGAGAAAACACATAGTTATTTTTTGTCATTGAAGGTATGGTCTAGTAAGTTATGCAGGTAGCTGACTGGACCAGCTAAAGTGACACCATGAAAAGGTTTAGGAAAGCCAAGGGCGACGTGGAGGCGTACAGAGAGTCCCACCCCGCACTAGCCTTAGTAGTGAGTCAGGAGCAGCTGGGGTGGATGATGGGTAAGATGAGACCCATAGGTTTGGCAGGAGTTAGGAGGAAAGACAGAGGAAGTAGGTGACCGTAAGACTAGAAACAGCACACGTACAAGGCAATGGAGATCATAGTGCATTTCAGGACTAAAGGCAAGGTGAACGTATGCATTTCTCAAACTGACAAGGCAAAGGAGCCGTGATACCAAATTTATAAATGGACATTATAATGTTTGAGAAGTTAACAATGGTGTACCCTATTTACTTGAGATTATTCTAATTATCTTTTTCCTTGACATCTAATATATGTTGTAGACACAGATACATGAGATACAATTGGACGGAAACAGACACTGTGCCTGCCCTCAGAAAGCATGTGATATTGTGGAGTATGTAACAAAACAGTGTCATCAAAACCATCACAGGACAAAAGCCAACTCTGACCACCAAACAGAGACATCTAAATTGCATACAGAAGAATATAAGGGAGGGCTACCTTAAAAAGGTGATATCTAAGTTAAGACTCATAAAGAAGTTAGTCAAAAATAAAGTTGGGGAAAAGGAATTATATAAAAAGAGAAACAGAATATGCAAAGGTATAAAGTCAAGATTTAGTTTAGGAGAATGACATGAAACTAATTCAGAATGGCTGGAGCATACAACTCAAAATGGACAACAGGAACCTTCAGAATGGAGCAAAATGCAGACACCACTTTGTGAAAATAATCACGACCCAGTATAAGATGCTTGTACATCATCTTGAAGACATTGATAAGCACTGAAAGTGATCTGAAGAAGCAAATGGTATAATGAAATCTTACTATTTGAAGTATTATTGCTTTGCTAGATACATATTTATAGATATAATTTTATGTATCATTTTCCCTTGATTTTTGTTCTCATCCTGAAGTAATTTTCTCACTATCACAGTATATTGCTAGGTTCTTCCTTATACCAAGCCTCTAAACAAAACAAAAACAAACGAATGCAAAAGACATATTGGATGTAAACTTACTCAAGAAAACCCAAATCCACATTTTCATCATTTCTTAGCCTGGCCAGAGGGGGGCACTGTGTTAGAAGTATTCTGGATGTACACCATTCTCTGTAAAGGATGAAACGTTGCAAAGTCTCCCTGATTGGTTGTCCCCCTGAGTTTCAGTGTTCTAGAAACACCTGCAACAGACCTTGCTCAGAGCTCAAGGGAACTCCTGCTGAGAAGCCCATTCAGAACTTGACCTGGTCCACTGGATTTGCTGGGGAACCAAGGGATGGAGACGCTCCTGAAAGTGCTCTCAGGTGCTCTGCTGTGGCGATTGGCTTGTGAGTACACAGTTCAGTCTAAGAGAGGCTTGTCATGGTGGCAGCACCCTGAGGGCAGAAATTGGGCTGTCATTCTGACCCAGGAGGGCCCTTATGAGAACCACTCACGTTCTATAAGTATGTGGTGATGTTTATGCTTTGACACTAAGCATCTCCTGAGGGTTTCCTGTATCCTTCAATTGTTTTCTGATCAGGTGTGAGAAGCCAAGAAGTGCAGCAGAGTCCTCCATCCGTGGTCATTCAAGAAGGGGAAAATGTTACCATCAAGTGCAATTCCTCAAAGCCTTTGTATTCCTTACACTGGTACTGGCAGAAGCCTGGTGAAGGGCTCATCCCATTGATGTTGTTAACAAGAGAAGGAAAAGAGATTCGTGACAAAACAGCAGCCACGTTGGATAAAGAAAAGCAGCACAGCTCCCTCTGCATCACGGGCTCCCAGCCCAGTCACTCAGGCACCTACTTCTGTGGAGGAGAAGCACAGTGACACGCAGGCCTCCAAAGGCTGTGCTCTAACCTGACACAGGGCCACAGACGCTCTCCTAGCACAGGGCTCCCGTGGGGAACCTACCCGCAGGCTCATCCGGAAAAGAGAGAGAGCTTTGAGGGAAATTCAATTGCTATCACATCAAATGCAAAAAGTTGGTCATATTTTAAGATCAAATCTAATTCAACACTATTTTCTTGATAATTATATAAATGCTGAGTAGGTAATGATGTAATTGCATGGCAGGTAGCTTAGATTAAGAAGTGAATCACATAAGTTTTGGTTTCAAATATTAGAATGAGTTACAATATGACTTAAGCTGCATATGTAAACTACTTTTGTGGATGTATTCCTGTCTAAAAATCAAAATAACCTCTCTCCCTTCTGCTAGATAACCACAGTTTGTTGTTGGGTAGCTCATGAGAAAACAGCAACATATGTGAGTCTTTTGAGTTGTTCATCGTTGGCTGTGAGGATTTAACACAGTACATGGATAATGTCACTTACCTAGAGGGTGTACTAGCAATATTTCTCCACAGTTTCCAGTATCAGTTTTGGAGTATGTAGTTGCAAAGCACTTGCACTTTTAAACTGACCTCCATTTCCCTTCTCACTGTACTTTACTCTGACTGGTGCTCAGCTGTTGCGGGTACTCTGAGTTACCTACGTGATATCTTGTCTTACCCGTTTCCCAGATGTGCTGCAGGCAAGATCGTTCCTCACTTGTGCTCCTACATGAAACCCGGCACAACACGGGCATGCAGTAAGGGATCAACAAATGTTCATTGGTTTACTTTTAAGAACGTAGAAAGACAAACAAGAAAATATGTTCCTTATTTATTAGAGAAGTGAAAATCCACAGATGGAACCATAGTCATTGGTCTTTATTATACACTCCAAAATTATTAGGAGAATATGATTCCCAGCCAAGAAAAAAGCAAATAGGAACTGACTCTGGCATGGCCTAACTTACATAATTTAGCAGACAACTATCTGAAAGCACCTGTAACAACTAAGTATCTGCAAAAAACTAAATACACTGTAGTCAAAAATTGAAGGAAAATATTCTTAATATTAAACAAACAGAAATAAAAGCTCAACAGATAAATGAAAATCACAAAGAAAAGTGGAAATCTTAGAGCTGAGGCGTGTAATGACTGAGACACTCACTGATGTGCTCAACAGCACACTGGGGAAGGCAGAAGAGCTTGTAATGAATCTAGAAACTTGCGTATTTATAATATTGAATACTACTCAGCAACAAAAATTAACTCTCTGCTTATCTGTCAATGTAGGTAAATTTCCGAACATTATCCTGAATGAAGGAAGGTAGACAAAAAGGAGGACATACTAAATAATTTGTGTAGATGAAATTTTAGAAAGAGCAAATCTAGTCCGTGGCAACACAGATGAGGTCATGGTTGCCAGGGGGTGGGGTGGAAGGGAAGCCCAGACCGTGGTGGGTCACAGGACAACTGACAGGAGGATGTAAACTGTGTGTCAGTCCACGTCGTGATTGCACGGGTACATGGATTTGTCAGATGTCTTAGGTGTTGCACTTGAACTATTATGTATCATTTCATGTAACCTAGATCCAAAACTAGAAACTCTATTTTAAAAATAAGGTGGATAAAAATGTTTAGATTTTGGACCTCATAATAACCTGTAGCACTTCTTTTAAGTTAATAGTAAGCAATTCTTCTGTATTAATTTGGAACAAAAAATATCAAAGAAAGAGAAGCAGAATGTTGAAGAGGATAAAAAGAAGTGGTGGGTAGTGATTCAAGGTCACTCTCCTAAATTAGCCATTACATCCCTGGTGCTCCATTTACTACCTGTGTGATCTTGAGGAGATTTCTGAGCCTCTGTCTTTATCTCCTTCTGTAAAGTAGGAGGGAAGACATAATAACTTCTGACAAAGTTAACCTTTTTCCCTAGATGAAGATGAAGATTTGTCCATGAAGGTCTTAGAACATGTTGTGCTCAGTGAATTGTATGCAGTATTTTTATTATAAACCATAAATTGTCATTTCATGAGGGCCTGGGTTCTCTAAATAGATTTGTGGGAGGTGATCAACCTGGTGTGGTGGCTCCAGGGTTTTTTTGTTTTGTTGGGCAGCGTGACAGACTGGAGGTGAGAGCAGGGAAGAAGGTAACTTTCTCCTAGACTAACAGACTGGCTAGTGACCAGGAATCATATGGGAAACAAAGGCTCATCATAAAGTGGTCTTTTATTACCGCTGAGTCCAGGGCAAATAACACTGAACAGAATGTGAAAGTTATTTTGTCCTTGTGAAATGTTACCTATCATAACGAGAAGCCTGCATAATCAGAAAAGAGACCAGACTTTTAAGGAAACTGTTCGAAAAATTATTCGGAGGGGAGAGAGACAGAAAAGAACACAGGGTTTCCAGTGTTACCATGAAACGTTGTGTGAGAGAATTTACATCTATTCCCACACAAGGATGCAAAGCCCTACCTGCATTTTAATTTAATTATCTTTTCTTCCCTTGGGAAGAAAAACCTAACAGTTGTTTTCTTAATGAAAGTCTGAATCTGGGACTAAACTGACAAGGACAACACTTCTGGAGAATAATTGAACAACCATGATTAGGAGGAAAGGCTAACTTAAGCACACGTAGTTTATGTAGTTTATGTAGGCTCTATGTAGTCTATGCAATTGTGAGCAGGACATGACCTGATGACAGGCCCCGCCCACCCCACCGCACCGACCTCCTGCTCTGAGACAGCTGCCCGGCCCGTCTCCAACAACTCTAAGTGCAGCTTTACACAACTGAGGGGGACTGGTCCCAGACCCAGAGCAGGACCTGCATTCTTAGAGACAGAGGGGCCACAGTCACTCTTCTCAGCATATTATGGGCACTGATGGCCTCTGTCTTCCCTGATAGAAACAGTTGTTGTAATGAGACTGAGGGCACCCCAGGATTCAGGGGAGATGGTGGGAAGGGGCAAAGGGGATGAATAAAGCTAACTGTGAACTACACTCCAGGAAAGTGAGAAAGAAGAGGAAAGGAACCAGATTTTGCGTCTTTCTTCCTTAACTTAGAATTTAACTCCTGCCTAGAAGTTCTTGGCAACTTCCTGCAGTTCAGCTCTGGGGTCAATCTTGTTAATTCTTATGTCTACAGGATCTAGCACATCCTAGAAAGTCTATTTTTTAAAGCTGCAACACTATTTTTGAAAGATTTTTAAAAATATTTTATTTATTTATTTATTTATTTATTTATTTATTTATTTATTTATTTTTCGAGAGAGAGGAAGGGGAGGAGAAAGAGGGAAACATCAATGTGTGGTTGCCTCTTGTACGCCCCCTACTGGGGACCTGGCCTACAACCCAGGTATGTGCCCTGGCTGGGAATCAAACCAATTACCCTTTGGTTCACAGGCCAGGAATCATTCCACCGAGCCACACCAGCCAGGGCCCAGAGGGTCTTTCAATCCCATCCAACAACATCTAGGCAGGCAGGTGAGACTGTGGAGCCAGACTGTTTGAAGGACACAAGGGTTGGGTGTTTTGTATGGTATTGGTACAAAGTATCATGTATGGTATTGGTAAGGGGCCTCCCAGTGGTGAGATGATTTCCCTCATTTCTGAGCCCAAAACTACAGAAACCAGTGCAACACAGGGTCAATATTCTGTGAACTTCCAGAAAGCAACTAAATCTATCAAGCTCATTATATCACCATCACAGCTAGAGGATTTTCAAACATCTTTCCATTGTCTCAGAGAGCCCACTAAAGAAAAAAAAAGATAAGTGAGCATGACAAACACGCAAACATACAAACAGAAGTCAGCCTAAAGTAATTGTCTATTCCCATATTCTAAACAGAATTGCAAACCTTCTATAGACATTTGTTTGAAGCTAGTGGTTGAAATACGTAAGATAAGATCTGAAAGGGGAGCTGTTGAATCTATTCTGGGAAGCACTCGCTCACAGCTGGCTCAGACACCACATAAGACCACGTGTAAAAGCCCTACTCTTCAAATAACATCACAGTTCTTCCCAGGGAGTATGCCATAAAAAAACAACATGTGAAGGACAGTATTTGAACAATATACTTCATAATTCCAGATGTCATGCCTGCTGAATTTAATTTTTTGAAATAGTTGTTTTGGGATACTGGACCCAATTTCAACATGTGTTTGCCCACATACGAAATATTTCTGACAACATGTGGATGTCCTATAAATCATCTCAATCTGACATTATCTAACTGGAGATCGCATCAGATCCCACAGGTTTACTGCTGAGTCTTGCAAGACTGTCCCCCACTTCAGATGCCAGTTCCAGGCCTAGATTCTTACCTGTGCTTCTGACCCACTGATTGTAAATCATTGGTTCCTACAACTTTCTTGGGTTTAATTAATTGTTTTTAAAAGGAATTCGGAGTGACCAATAGAAGTCAAAATACAACCAGCAAAACACAAAACAGTACCCTCCCTCCGAGCGACTAGGAATAAAATATTTCAGTTATGAAGTGTGATTTACAATAATATTGTGTTTTGCAATATGCTTATGGTTCACAGAGAAAGCTGACAAAGGTCCTGCATTCCTGAGAGCAGTACCTCAATTTTACATACAATGAAAGATGAACACAGCTCCAGTCCTACTAGGAGAGATAAAGTGTGAAAGAGCATTGCTTTCTTCCACCTTAGCATGTAAACTAGACAAGTAGCAAACTCATAACTTTGCTTTAACCTAACAGAGACTTGAGGTCACTGGACAAACAAGGAGTCTGGATTCTCATGAGAATCAGGCTCCTCCGAGGAGAGACAGGCACAGGGACTGGCACAAGTTTAGCAGAGCATGGGTGACAGGGGTGCTGGCTGCCAGACAAACAGAAAAGATATCAGCTACAGGAAGGAAGGAAGGAAGGAAGGAAGGAAGGAAGGAAGGAAGGAAGGAAGGAAGGAAGGAAGGAAAGAATAAGATGGAAAATGAGTGAGTCAGGAGTGAGGGTTCTTATGACAATATGGAACTGCTGAGAGTAACAGACACAAGCGGAATTCGCACTCACTGGTAGGGCCATCTTCACAGACCTTTACCGTTTGTTCACTAAAATCACTGGGGGCAGGATGGGTGACAGAGGATCCCCGCCAGAGATTGGAATATGACCGGCTGTGACTGCAGGAAGGCGCAAATCCCTCCGGCTTGCCTAGATCAGTCTGACACTTGAAGGGAAAGCCCAAAGACTTTGAGGATGGAATAAAAAGCTGACAGCAAATTCTGTCACCCCTTCCCCAAAAGGTGTGGCTAAGGTTCATTGTAGCAGAGAGAAGACATAAGGAAAAAACCCTCTACCTTTGGTTAAGTGCAGTAAGCCATTCTCAGCGGAATGTCCTGCAGCAGTACTGGTATATTTCTGCTATGAACATGGAAGAGGCAGAAAATCATATTCCCTGAGTCCCACTCTGAAACATGGCAGGTTCTGGCTGCCTTGGGAAGGAGAGGCATGACTGCTGAGAAAATCCTAAATTTGAGATCCAGGCCCATGGGAGAAGCTGAGATGAAAGCTGGACCAAGACAACAGAGTACCGGGCACCCACCCACGCAGTCATCAGAGCCAGCACTAAATGACGAACAATAGGTATGTATGGTGTCACGTGGGTATGGTTTATCAGGATAATCACTTAGTAACTTGTCTAATCACTGGGGTGTACACCTGAAACTGATATAATATTGTATGTCAGTTGTAATTAAAAATAAAAAATAGCAAAAATTTCCAAAACAATATCCATGAACAGGATAACGGACGAATAAATTGTGATATATTCACGCAATAAGAAGAAACAGGGTCTAGAGATGAATAAATTATAGCCACTAAAAAAAGATAATCAACATTATAAGCTATTATAGAAAATGAATTAAATACATGGGATGCCCCTGCATTCTTGTTGGAATGGCTAAAATTAAAAAGACTGACAATACCAAGTCTTGTCAAGGATCTGAAACATCTAGAACTCTCTCACACTGTGGTGAGAACGTACAACACACCAGAATGAATTGGTGATTTTGAGTATAGTTTGGCTGCTTTTTAAAAAGTTAAATATAACATACCACATTTTAAAAGCATTCCACTGCTAGACATTTCCACAGAGAAAAGGAACTATATGCACACAAAAGACTTGTACCAAATGTTCATAGATTTATTTGTAACACACCCAGACTGGAAACAAAGCCAGTACATACATGATGAAATTCTACTCGGCAATCAGAAGAAGAAATCGTTGATGTGTGCCACAACTCAGCTGCATCTCAAGATAATTATGATGAATGAGAAAAGGCAGATGAAGAGATACTTGTATGATTCCATTTAAATACAAATTTAGAAAAAAAACACATGAATTTTATATAAAATTTTAGAAAATACAAACTGACAAAAGCAGTTCAGTGATTGCTTGGGACTGGCGGTGGGGGTGGTTTACAAAGGGTCATAAAGCAGTTCCAGAAATGATGGCCATGTTCACCATCTTCACTGTGGTGATGGCCTTAGGGGCATAAACATACATCAAAGCTCACGAAATTATACTTTAAATATGAGCAGTTTATTGTATGCCAATTATATATCCATAAATCTGTAAGAAGAAAGAAGCCTTAATCCATTCAAGCAAGCCTTAATAAATTTCAAAATATTTAAATCATTCAGACTATAATCTCTGATCACAATAGTATCAATCGAGAATTCAATGACAAAAGATCATTAAACTTCATATACCTGGCCAGATATCATAGCCATTTTCAAACGTATTGTTACAGAAAGTCATGTAGGCAACACAGGGTTGGGGAGGGGTACATGTGTCAGTCTCTGAATAGAGCAAATGTAACATTCTGCTCATGAACTTCACTTCCTGTTTAGGGGCAGAGACATCTAACCAGGATCTCAGCACTCATCCACTCAGAGAAGGGCTGGTCTCTGGCGAAAATGAGAACAAGGGAGACTTCACCCAGAAGACCTTCCTCCATGCGCTGTCCAGGCCTGCTGTGGGCACTCACGGTCTTCTTTAGCTTCAGTACGCGTGGCCACAAATTTGGGGCCTCAGCATCCTCTTAGAGACAAGGATGGGATTTGAAAGTTGTAACTGGTGGGGGTGTTCAAAGGGATAAAGGCAAGGAAATGAAACATCATGTTATCTTTTCTTTGTTCTTGGGTCATAAAGTAATATATTCATCATAACCCACCAGAGATATTTCAGAGGAGCAACCCTGTTTTCTCCTTTTTTTTTTTCTACAGGGTTCATCAAGACTCAGAAAGTCACTCAAGCTCAGACTATGGTACCAGGGCAGGAAGGACAAGCTGTGACAATGGACTGCAAGTATGAAACCACATGGAGTTATTATTCTTTGTATTGGTACAAACAGCCTCCCAGTGGAAAGATGGTTTTCCTTATAATCCAGTACTCTTCTGACCGAAATGCAATTCAGGGTCGCTATTCTGTGAACTTTCAAAAGGCAAAAAAATTCATCAGCCTCACCATCTCTTCCTTACAACTGGCCGACTCAGCCAAGTACTTCTGTGCTCTCCGGAAACCCACAGTAACAGAAGTGACGGTGGAGGCTTAGCAAAAACCTTTGGCTCCATGAAGACACCACCTGCTCAGAGGCTGGGAAAACCCAGGAACCACAGGCAGGAAGAAGGCAGGCCCTGTGTGTGGTGGCACAGTTGAGATCTTCTAACGTAAACTTTCTAGAAAAAATGCCCATAATGAGCTCAGTGTACAGAACAGCATTGTTCCCAAGAGTCCTGGCTATTATGTTTGCATATTGGGTTAAAATACATCACAAAGTGCTTTCCAAATTATTCCTAAACACTGAGATGAATGAACCCATTTGTTGCAGGAAAATCAGGAGTAGTTTTCTAATGCTCCCCTTGAATTGTTGGAATTCAGATCTGAGTAGCACTAGAATCCATCCTTTTTTTCTTCCAATATGACACTGATTTTAACAGTTTTTACAAATATAATAATGCATTTTATTATTTTATATATTATATACAAAAATTGAATAAAAACATATATAAATACATAAACTTATTTTAATGTTTCTTCATAGTCTAATCTGATATTTTAAAAATATACATAATCTTTATTATATTTGTTCCCATTACCATTTAGTCCCCTTAAGTATCCTGCTACCCCCAGCAATCACCACACTGTTGTTTATGTTCATGAGTCCTTTTTCTGTTTTGCTCTATCTTCCACCCCTAACCTCCCCACTCATCTAGTTGTCATCTCTTCTCCATCCATGAGTCTGTCTCTGTTTTGCTTATTAGTTCAGTTGGTTCATTAGATTCCATATATGAGTGAGATCATAAGGTATTTGTCTTTCTCTGACTGGCTTATTTCACTTAACATATATTCTCTAGGTCCATCCATGCTGTTGCAAAGGGTAAACTTTTCTTCTTCTTTTTTTAATAAGGTTGAGTAGAATTACACTATGTAAATTATTTCCACATTCCAAATAAAATTTCCACTCAGCCCGTTCGGGAATTCTAAGAACCACAATGCCTTGTGGCCAGTGTCTGCAAGGGCTGAAAGTTTTGACAGTTTAACTGCCATCAAGTTCCCATCAATTTCAGCAGGAGAAGGAGTTTCTCAGTCCTGCTCTAGACCTGGTTGTTGTTAAGGACAAAGGTCAGGGTACAAGGGTGCTGCTGAATGAGTCAGACGAGAATCAGTCCAACCAGCACTGATCTCAGCAACAGGGTCCAGGTCCTCCTGGTCAGTCTTCTGTTGTGAACAGTGTGGTCACGGCCAGACTGGCTTGCAACACAGTTTTCATACATAAATACATGACTCTTACTGGAATCAAGTAGATAAGGAAGTGAGTGACTAACTTTTTGAAAGTTCTCTACAGCCAAAGGCAGTTTTGACTAAATCAAACTATGATCATTAGAGATTCAAAATAATTCTTTGGCTCTTACCAAACCCAGGCAGAGAATGGGCTGACAGAACCATTCCCCAGGAAAGGCATAGCCCTTAACATGTAGCCAGAGAATCTCATGGAAGAAGACTCTCCCAGAAGGCTGAGGCAGAGAATGTGAGATACAGTGAGCAGGAGAGCTCCCTGCAGAAAGCATCTCATCAAATCAGGGTCAGGGACCCATAAGCAGCGCCCCCAGGACCTGCTTCAGACCAACACTGTTGTCTGTCTTCACTCTCAGTTGTGGGGGACTTTACAGAACACAATCCTGTAACTGTGTCCTTAATTGTGTATTGACTGTGTGGAGGAACCAGTTTACTTATTGTTGTTTGTTTTCTATGTATTTGTTTCTTCACGGTGCTTCAGAGAAGTCACATCAAGACCTGGGGAGCAGTACAGGATATCAATCAGAGTCCCTGCCATTGATCAGGAATCACTGAAAGGGTATCTAATGTGTCTCCCTGACTCCTGCAGGGGAAGAAGAGAGGAAATGAATTCTCAGTTTCGGGTGGAAGGCTAACGATGGAGCGCACAGTGACTGCTCATTAATATCTGGTTCCTCTCCTTCCAGCAACCCAGAAGGACAGCAAGTCTCCTGAAGACTGACGTGGCCACAGGCCTGCATGGGCTAAGGAAACGTGGGTAGAAATGTCCTGTTCCACTTCATGGGAGGGTCACTTAATTACCTTAACTCTCAATATCTGCTCTTAGGGACTATGGGGATTGATGAGTTACGTATTGATATTAAGTTTCAATTGTTAGTCATCACACACAATTTAGCTGACCTAGAGGATCATCATGATTCAAACTGAGCTACCATGTATGTGCAAGAAATGAACCACTGTCTTTCTAACCACTGAGATTTTCACGTTGATTATTATGACAGCATCACCTGTCACACATAACATGACTGATGCCCCCAAATTTAATAAAAACAGAAACAAATTTTTTCAAAGACAGAATAATCCCTGTTTAAAATTTCATATTGGTTGATTTCAAAGAGAGAGAGAGAGGAAAGGAGAGAGAGAGAAACATCCATTTTCTCCCCCTTGTTTGCGCAGTGCCTGGTTGCTTCTTGCGTGTGCCCTGAGCAGGGATGGAGTCCGCCGCCTTGGCTTACCCAGACAGCACCCCAACCTACTGAGCCCCCAGCAGGGCAGGACCGAATGCTCCTGATACTACAACCTGAATAGAGCAACTTCTAAAATGTAGGATAACCGCACTCAATGAACATAAATTCAAAACTTCTAAATATTAGCAAAAAGTTGGAAGAAAATATGAAAGGATAACATATTATAACCAAGATGGCTTTCATGTGATATTTAACATTTTAAATCAAACCAATAATCCACATGAATACAAACATCATTTAATCATCAAGAGTTACACAAAATTATAATGTATACCAAATATTCACCCACAATAAAGAAATAAATTGTTAACAAATCTGAAACAAGACAAAAACTTCCTCACTCTGGTAAAGGGTCTATGCTATAAACACCATTTGTCCATGAAAACCACTGGAAAATACCACTTCACTGATATAGCCACTGAGCTGGCTTAATCAAAAAGACAGAAAACAGAAAGAATTGGTAAAAATATGAAGAAATAAAACTCCTTCTTACACTTTTAGGAGTGTGTAAAATGGTGCAGCTTTCTTAGAAAATGGCCTGAGAGTTTTTCAAACATTAAACATAGAGTTATCATATGGCCCAGCAATTCCATTCCTATGTGAATACCCAAGGGAAATGAAAATATTTGTGCACACAAAACGTTTTTTATAAATGTTCATAACCAAAATGGAAGCAATCCATACGTGCCTCAACTGACACATGAAATATGGTATATCTATGCGATGCAATATTATTGGCAATAAAAAGCAATGCGGTACTCCTAAGTGCCACAACACGGATGAATGAGTCCAGAAAACATGATTCTAGATGAAAAAAGCCAACTGCAGGAGCCCACATATTGTATAATTCCATTCATATAGAATAAGCAGAATGAGAAAACCTTTACTGACTGCTATGATCTGAGTGTTTGTGTTCCTCCAAATATGTTAGTTGTGTCCCAAAAGACGATGGTATTAAAAATTCAGGCTTTTAGGATTAGCACTCTTACAAAAGAGGGCCCAGAGAGACCTTTTCGCCCTTCAACCATGTGAGCCCACAGGAAGAAGGTATCATCTATGATCCAGAAAGCATGACTTCACTTCCCAGTCTCCAGAACTACGAGAAATTAATTTCTGTTGCTTATAAGCTACCCAATTTGTGGACATTTGTTATAGCAGCACAGATGGACTGAGACAGAGACAAAGTAGAGCCATGGTTGCCTAGAAGGAGTTTCATGGAGGGAAAAGGTGAGTGACTGTTAATTAGAACACGTTCCTTTTTTGGATCATGAAATGTTCTAAAATTGACTGTGGTGATGATTACATAATTCTGTAACTAATCTAAAAACCATTGCATTGTATGCTTCAAAAGGGTGAACTACACGACAGGTGAATTATATATTAATGAGGCTATTACATAAATACATATGAACAAACCCCAAAAAATTCCAAAATATTCATTTCCAAGAGGGCTCAGTCTGGATTGTTCATACCATTGGGGTCCTGCAGTAATGAACACTAGATAAAAACTTGTGTTGTTGGTCTGAATTTTGCATTACATACCTAGAGACATAGGGACTCTCACCTTTCACATTCCCATAGCAATCACAATACTTCTTCACGCACGTAGTTACACCAGCCTTGAGTTACTGCTTTTCCTTTAAGCTGGCATGACTCCATGACGCCACGCCACAGGCTGCCATATTGTCGTTAGCAGGATTTCCCTGTCCCGGATTTGTGAATTTTTCTTTCTTTCTTTTTTTTTTAAAGGATGGGGAGTCAGAGTTTTGGTGCGCTGTCAATCTGAATTTTGTCCACATGTCTAATTTTGTATTTATCTTCACTGATGGATACTTTTGTTCTATTTGTTGTCCAAAAATTAGAAGTTTTTATTTAGAATAATTTTGTCATTCCATATAACTTCTCCCAATAAATATTAATTAATACATTTGCCCAACAAAAGATTATTAGGTGCTTAGTCTCTGCCAAATTCTAAGCTAAACAATAAATAACATGCCCTTGGAACAGCTGTCAAACATGCAAAAACAAGATACTAAGGAAAGTAAAAGAATTTGATTGAGGAAGGATTATAGACAATTTCTGTAAATAAAAGGTCACAGAAATAATACTAAAACCCCCAACTGATTGAAAATAACTCAACCTTTATAGCAGCACTTTTCAACCTCTTTCATCTCATGCCACACATAAAATAATTACTACAATTCTGTGGGACACCAAAAAATAGTACAATTTTGAATCATTCACACAATATGGTTATTGCTGTATTGGCTGTTGTCATTTTTATATTTGACAGGCTAAGGGATAAGAGGTCGGTGCCCCAGACTAGTCAAGAATTACATGTTTTAAAATTTCTTGCTTCGCATCTGTTGGAAATCGCTGCTTTAGAGGCTTGTGGTAGAAGCTCCTCACAGAGCCTTGCCACCAGGGGGAGGTAGCACACATGAGATACCCACCCATCCTTAGGAAATAAAAACGTTGAAAGATTGCTGACTGACTGATTCCCAGTTCTGAGAAAGCAGTTCACATCCACAGTCACAAGGGGGTGCTGT
The DNA here is from genome assembly GCA_039655065.1 of Glossophaga mutica. Lineage (NCBI taxonomy): Eukaryota > Metazoa > Chordata > Mammalia > Chiroptera > Phyllostomidae > Glossophaga > Glossophaga mutica. The sequence goes on from CM077303.1 coordinate 74,359,398, forward strand.
TGCAGTGGGGGAACTGAAGCTCCTTCTAGGGTGAGTTAGAGGTTATCCTTGAACTGTGAGAGACCTTACTTTCACCCACTTTGTCTCCTTGTCCTTTATAAACTCACACTGAGCTTGTGCACTGCCTCAAGGACATGAATGAGCCCTGCCCCAGTACAGAGCAAAGACCTGACCCCTCATGTGGAAGAGGAAGGAGAGGTGATTAATAGTTTAATTTTAAATGGTCAACTATTTCTTCCTACAGTGAAATAAGAAGCCTAGTTACTGTAGCAGATGAGAAGAAATATTTTAATTTTATTCTATTCCACTTTGTATATAATAACTACTTTTGAGAATGACCAGAGGAATTCCTTTCTCTACTTCCACCTCTCTTGTCAAAAGTCTTTATTTTGTTTCCCTTTACAAATCTTCTCTTCCCATCTCTTCCTTCCCTGTTTTTCTACTCTTGTCCTCATTGCATGCAACCCCTAGGCAAGGGCAAGGAAATGAGAAAATGTCTTCTAAAGAGGGGATAACTGGAATACAAATAATTACCAATCAAATCACCGGCTATTGTGTCAAACCAGGAGCATCCAACAATGTCCATCAGAAGGGTGCTTAAGACAGCCTTCCAAGAGCCAATTTGGGAGAACTGACTACAGACAACCTGGCCCCTAGACTGGATTCTAATTGTATCTTATCCTGTCAGACTGAGCTCAGGGGTGTCATACAACTATGAAATTATTTTGGTGTTCTATGTTGCAAATATGCCTTTCCACAGCCCATTGGGTTTTTAATGAGCATATGGTAAAAATTTTTGACCAGAAAGAATTTTCTAATTTTAGATGTAAAATTCTATATTACACATGTTGAGACTAATGTGCTTTGGCTGGGAATATGGATGTGAATTCTGATCTCCCTTATGGTCCAAGGTTCAACAGAGGTAACCTGGATTAAAAGATATTTCATATCAACTCAATTGTCAGTTTGCCACGTACCACAAGAGAGGGATGGTAAATCTCCATGGGGATGATGCCACTTATCCAGACTTATTCAAACATAGACTATTTGAAAGTAATCTCAGTGTAAACCCTCTGAATCAGGATTGGACGTTGGAAACACATTCTCACCTCCTTTCTAAATGATGTTTAATTTAGGTCCCAATGACAATGCAGCTGCCACTAGCACAGCCTCACCCAGGACGCCTGCCTGGGGAACAGCCAATTGAAAGCTTCCTGGGTGGGGCTGTGCTGGTGGCTGCTGTGTTGGCATTGGAACCTCCCCACACCTAGAATCAGACACAGACTCTGAGCTCTGAGGCCTGGAACCCAGTTTGCACTTGAACCATGAGACCAGTGATAGGAATCAGTCTTTTCCTCACTTTGGGTAAGTGGTTTGGGTCTGAGAAAGGATAGCTTCGTGGCTAAAGACAAAGGTCTGGTACCTGCTTCTTTTACTTCTCACACTGTATTTCATCAAACTGCTGGGAGCAAATACATCTATGTGTTTCCACGTGTCTGTGTGTTTCTTCAGAGAATCTGGGCACCGAAGTGAGAAGTTTCTCACATCCATGACTCACAGATTATCCCCTGAGTCTCACAGCTCTGAGGCTGTAAAGAGCTGCGGGTTCATTGAGCTCAGGGTTTGTGGAATACAGCAATTGATCTTTGGCCCGTGGCTCTGGACAGCTCAATAATAAATACCAGTAATATGTCTCTTGTCCTGTGCAACACATATGAAAATGCTCATGTATGGGGCACAGCCAGTGAGGGGTGTTCTGCAGTACTCATGCCCCCAAACTGGACATTCCAGAGCTAATCTGTTGTTTCTCATCTCCTCAGGTATTACAGGCGATGCCAAGTCCACCCAGCCAGATGCAGTGGAGAGCACTGAAGACGAAGCTGTGCACCTGCCCTGTAACCACTCCACAATCAGTGGATATGAGGGCATACATTGGTATCGACAGATTCCCCACCAAGGTCCAGAGTATGTGATTCATGGTCTTACAGGCAATGTGACCAAAGGAGCAGCCTTTCTCTACATCACAGCAGACAGGAAGTCCAGCACCTTGATCCTGCCCCCGGTTACGCTGAGAGACTCCGCTGTGTACTACTGCATCGTGAGAGACCCACAGTGGGAACCTCGGGGCCGCACCTGTGCAGTATCTCCCTGGAGGTGAGGGAAGCAGCTGCAGCTTCTAAAGAGGCCACTGCACCAGAAACAGCAGCAGAAGAAGTAAAGGGAAAATATGGAAAAGAAGTGAAGACAGTGAGGAAATCAAGGAGGAAAGACTGAAAAGAGCTGAGAAGATGAAGTGCTTGTTATTGAAAGGGCAAAAAATTGAAAGGAAACAAAAATCGCACTTGTAAATCTGCAGTGAAAGGGAAAGGAAGTGAGAATTTGCCATGATTCTTTGTTTTATCTAATGTTGCTTTGCATTGTGGGTCTCACCACAGCAGGTGAGAACAACCATGTGGTTGCCCTAAAATCTTTCATCCTTTGGACCCAGGAACGTGCCCAGGCTCTGGGTGTCACATCATGTTAGGTGTTCCAACCTCTCAGAAATGAAAATGAATTTCAGAAGCTGGGCAATTTTTCTTTGAGAAAAATTTGGAATTTCTTTTTTTCCTTTTCTGTAGCATACTCACTTAGGATTATTTGGGGGAAGGAGTTTAAAAAATGGAGGCGAATATTTGGATATTAATTTAAATTTAAAATTTATGTTGCAATATTTCCAATGTTACACAAAAATACAACAGATGGATTTTCTCATTGTGTAAAACTCAAGATATTACATTACTTCATAGAACAAAACCTAAAGTTTAAAACTGACTCTGGCCCCTCCATTCCATTTCCTCTTCAACCTCTATGACTCGTTTGGACAGTTTTGAGTGTCCTGACAATTAGTATTTATATTAGGATACTTATGAAAATAAGTATCCTTGTGGAAGAAAAAGAAATACTTATAGAAATAAGTATCCAATTTTCTTAAATAAATTGGATTATATCTGTGTATTTATTTGGAACTTGTTTTTATTTTTTTAAGTTAAAAGAATTTTTGATATGTTTTTATACATAAACACATATACATGTACTTTATAGTGTGTTTGCATGACAATTTCACTTGCTCACTTATTAGTAATATTCAAATTTTTATACATCTTAGATATCATGACATGAACCATAAATAAACAACAACTGGCCGAGAACATATCCAGCCATGAATCATGAAAAATAGGGAGATTTATTAAAGAAGATACAAGACACAAGAAACATTGTACACAGGACAATGATGCCTCAGTCCCCTTCACAGTAGGCACCACGGGACCTCACACAGTTCTCCCAATTGTCATAAGCTGTCCCATTATACTTTTTGAATCTCATTGATGGTCTGCAATCTCTCCCCTTGGAAAGGTGATTTTAGTTTTGGGAAAAGCCAGAAGTCACAGGACACCAAATCTGGCTGTAGAGGGGCTGAGTCACCTGGGTGAATTGGTGTTTCACCACAGACCTCTGCGGGAGAAGGGCTGCATGAGCAGGCACGTCATCGTGATGAAGCTGCCAATCACCACTTGCCCATAGATGCGGCCTTCTGAGTCATCCAAATAGTTTCCATAGAAGAATGTTCAAGCTTAATGCAACATTTGATGCATATTTGTTGTTCTACTCACTCATTTTGAATGCACAGTCACACAGTGCACATGCTCACTCAACGGTGTCTACCACCCCCACTGACTAGTACAGTGAAGTCATCTGTTCATGCATCCATATGCCAGTCCCCTCTCCTTTACTTTGCCGCCAGGTTACATCGATGTCACACAAACCATTCTCATTATGTTAACACTGGTCGAACCTTTTCCAGACAGACTTTCATGTATGTACAAATGTGTAAATATGTTGACTTATACATATACATAGAGAATATATGTATGTATTTCTTAATCTTATTCTCAGAAGTAAAATTGCAGGGCCAAAGGATATGCCTATTTTGTGTTTTTATAGGTAATTGAAAAATTGCTTTCCAAAATGACTCTAAAAATCTATACGGACATCAATAGGGTATGGAAAACCAATTCCCCCGCCTCTTGGTTAACACCATCATCAATCTTTTTTATATTTTAACAACTTGTAAGTATTTTGTTGATATTTCATTTGCATTTTCCTGATTACTGGGGCCCTTGAACAACTTGTGCTTGTGCTTTGTGCTGTCACTTTAACAGATTGTCTTTTTCTTATTTATTGACATCAATTCTTTTAATAATATGAATACTACTTTGCCTATTATATATATTATATTTACTTTTTCCAAATATGTTGTATCTTTTTTTATATGTTGTATCTTTTAAATTTGTTAATTATCAGTGATGATTTTATTTTTATATTTTCAGGTCTAAGCCTTCCCATTCCAAGTTGATAAATCTAAATGCCTACATTTGATTCTACTCAAAGACATTCATGCAGTCAGCCTCAGGGAGGGATTTGGGAGCTCTGCTAGGGCTTAGAAGGAAGGGAATAAGCACTGAGGGCGGGATGGGGCGTCAGGAAATAAAGTGTTCATCACAGCTTTGAGAAGGGTGACCTAAAAATGATCTTAAATACTTTTTTCCTCTTCCTAAACAGGGGTCAGTGGCCAACAGCTGACTCAGAGTCCTCAGTCTATGTCCATCCAGGAAGGAGAGGGTATCTCCATGAGCTGCAGCTCTTCAGGCTCACTCAGCACCTTGCAATGGTACAAGAAGGAAGCTGGGGAAGGCCCTGTCCTCCTGACAGCTTTATATACAGGTGGCGAATTGACCAGCAAGGAGAAACTGATGGCTTATTTTGATGGAACGAGAAAGAACAGCTTCCTGAACATCTCAGCCTCTGAGCCTGCCCATTCAGGCACCTACTTCTGTGCTGGGTGGCACGGTGCTCCCCAGCATGTGCAGCCCGCACTCAAACTTGCAGCCAGGACCCCAGTCCTCTGCTGCCTCTAGGTGCTGCTCCTCTTTGGCCTGAAATGTGGCCTTGCATACAATCCATGCCCCCTGCCCCTTCCTTACCGTGAATTCTCATGTATTCAGGGATTCAATTCCAAACACGTATACGAGAACATTATAATCAATGCTACGCCTATAAATGTTAATGTACACAATGAATGATTAACTTTCTAGGAAAATGTTTATGCTGAACTTTGCTCAAGAAGAGATAGAAAAATTAAATAGGCCAATGACATGAAGTAAAAGTAATCAAAAATGAGATTGGAGAAATTTATGGCTGAAATTTACAAGATTTTCTAGAAACAGATGACTCCTATATAGTTTGAAATGTTCCAAAACATAGAAAAAGTAAGATTATCAAGCTCATTCCAAAAGGTTGGTATTACCTTGACATCGAATCTACAAGAGCCCTGGCTGGTGTATTCAGTTAACTAGATGCCAGACGTTGAAGCAAAGGGTCACAGATTCAATTCCCAGCCAGGTCACATGTCTGGGTTGTGGGCCATGTCCCCAGTAGGGGGTGTTTGAGAGGCAACTACACATTGATAGTTCTCCCTTTCTTCCTCCCTCCCTTCCCCTCTCTCTAGGGAAAAAAACAAAAACAAAAAACCTGTGAAGAGTAGCATATGCAAATAGAAATTATATGCTGATTTCAAATATCTTCTACATAGGCATCAAAAGTCCAAAATAAATTACTAATGAATCCAATTCACTGTTTAAGTAACATACAAATCAAATAATATATAAATTATGCAATTTATATAACAAGGGAAAAACATGTGATCATTTCAACAGGTAAAAATAAGTATCTGCTAATTTTTAAACATTTGGTAAATTAACAAGAGAGAGAAGATGCAGCAATTAACAGCATATATTGGCCCAAGACTGAACAAGTGGAACAATGAACTTACAAACAGACTAGAAACAGATCCATATACATGAGGGTTAAAATGTAATGTGGAATTACAACAAAAAGGAAGAAAATGAGGACTTTTAAGTAAATGGTGCTGGTTCAATTGAATATCCTTCCGACTACCTCATGTCATAACAGCATTCCATTTCAGATGTATTCCATAGAAATATAAAGAGTAAAATTCTAAGACTTCAGAATATAACACAGGAGTGGTATGTATAACATTGAAGTAGACAGACATTCTAAAATAAGAAATACAAAGAATTAAGCACGATGCTTAATCAAAATACATATTTAAAGAGAGTGAAGAGGCAAGCCACACATGGAAAAATACTCTTCAATAGGTTTAACTAGCAAAAACACTAGTCGTCCATTTGGAAGTAATGGATTAAGAGCAGGTGAGTATAGTTCATCCCTTGGCTCTTTTGCCTGACACCTGAGTTAGTGTGATTGCAAACATCCTCCTGGTAGACATTCCAATGCAATTATTAGAAGGAATATAAATGAGAGGCTTTGAGGGGCTGTTATGAACTTACTCTGCTATGTTACATTAGAATTGTTGACTGTAATGAAGCCTGATATTTCAGAATTTATACGATGCAGTTGGCTAAAGAATGCAAACTGATCATACAACCCATATAGTAAAGTATCTAGAGGGGAAAAAAGATTAAAAAAAAAGTCCAGACTAAAGAGCGAAGTTGTGTGCTAAGACTCCACACCTCACAGTCACCATTCACACACACAAAAGAAAGGATGAAGGACAATTTCTAAATGTAATACAAAATTACAAACTAAAACCTCACAATAAACAGGGTACTGCGCAGAGAAACTAGAAAGTACGTATTAAGCAATCAGTAAATGATTAAATAATTGTATATCTATACTAGAGAATACTGTCCAGCCATTAAAGAAAATTAAGGTACACCAATCCAAAAGAACCTATGCACCCCTCTTTTCACAGCAGCACAATTTACAATAGCCAAGTGTTGGAAGCAACCTAGATGCCCATCAGTAAATGAATGGATCAAAAAACTGTGGTACATTTACACAATGGAATTCTATGCAGCAGAAAGAAAGAAGGCGCTCCTACCCTTTGCAACAGCATGGATGGAACTGGAGAGCATCATGCTAAGCAAAATAAGCCAGGCAGTGAAAGACAAATACCATATGATTTCACCTTTAACAGGAACCTAATCAACAAAACGAACAAACAAGCATAATATAACCAAAGACCCTGAAATTGGGAACAGGCTGACAGTCACCAGAGGGGAGAAGGGAGGGAATTTCAGGGGAAAAGGGGAAGGGTTTACAGAAACAAGTATAAAGGACTCATGGACAAAAACTATGGGGGGGGTGGAAATGGGAGGGAGGTGGGGAGGGCTGGGGTGGTGGGCTGGGGTGGGTGTAAAAGACAGAAAACTGTACGAGATCAAAAATTAAAACAAAAAATTAAAAAAGGAAATTAAGGTAGATCTGCATATAACGATGTATAAATACATTTAAGATAGACAGTTCAAGTGAAAACACATCACAGAACAATACAATATAAAATTCCATTTTCTTTAAAAATGAAAAGTTTTTTAGATGTATAAGTAAATATGAACACCCATTCTCCCTTGATCTCTCAGCCTAGTTCTTTCATCTCCTTTGCTCTCATTCAGCTCAGTAGGGGTGGGGTCATAGCAGCGGGTAACTGTGTCCTATAAAGACTGTGAAAATCGCTTCTTCACCAGAACTTAAAAATTAGACTCCACATTCCTATTGCTATAGCCAAAAGTTCATGTTTGAATAGAGAGCAGTGGCTCTTCTAGGAGAAACAAATTAATAAAAAGAAAAATGATAAGACTTTTGATGTGAAGAAATAAAGGAGATTTTTAAAAAAAATTTTATTGTTCAAGTACAGTTGTCTCCATTTTCACCACACCACCCCCACTGCCCCACCCTTCCCCACCTCCCAACCTCCAACCTACCCCAATAAAGGGGATTTTTAAGGGAAGCCGATGAGTACTGAAGTGTCAGAAAGGAGGCAGATGTGCACTGCCAAGGCATTTGATGCAAAAAGGGATTAA